>CP106709.1:17664363-18919363 GCA_025503065.1 Gossypium bickii
TTTTAAATAAACCACGTATAATTTTTTTTACATGAGATCATTTTGGTCCCAACAAATTTTTAAATAAATAAATATATGTAATCTAATTTGGTCATTACCATAATTGCCCCTCTTGAAATATTTAAAGTGATTACTGATTTCACTAAATATCAAACCATTTCGATGTTGAATTAATTCTATCCCATATAATGGGACAGCTTTTATAGTGGTTATAAGATTTAAAATAAAACAAGAAAATTATGGATAAAAGTATTAAGGAAGCCCCTGTATTTAGGAGTGGATCATATTTTAACCTATCTACTAAAAATATGGGTAAATTAATTTTTCAATATTTCAAGACGTGCAAATTAGTTCTTCTGTTATTTATTTATTTATTTTTGTTAAATGGTGATGTGGAACATGCTAAAAATTATTTTTTATAGGTGAACTATAGAAATGGTCAGCCAATTATTTTTTTCGTTCTATTTTAGTCACCCGACTATTAATTTTTTTCGATTTAGTCACTAAACTTTTCTAAATTAAATATTTTAGTCATTCTAAGCTGATGTGGGCTTTTTTATTGGTCTAATAACAAAATTAGCCCCTAATATTTACACATTCTACTAATTTGATCCCAAGTATAAAAAATTGAACAAATTTAACCCCAAATCTTTACAAAATTTGTCATTTTAGTTCTAATTCTAAAAAAGAAAATAAATTTGCTCATCAACATTTATGAAATCCGTTAATTTATTCCTAATTCTAAAAATTTTAAAAATATTTTTAAAAAATATATTTTTAACCCTTTATAACTCATCGATTAACTTAAGTGAGATATTAAAATAGAAACAAGAATACCCTCTTTAAAATCACTTGTTCCAATTTCTTTTATTATAATTTAAGCATCATATTAAACCAAACCAATTGATTTAAAATCTATGTAAAATAATTAGCTGCATTACTATTTGAACAGATAATGTTTTTAATGTTTTTTTTCCCTTTGAATCTAATTGTATTATCACATAATTTTGTTTTATCTCAAATTATGTGATGATGTTTTGTTTGATAGGTTATACCGTGGAAGATGATTGGCCGTTATTATTTATTATTGGCTAACCCCAAACATCCAATCATGCATGCCGATTTGGTTATCACGTTTTGATGCAAACCAAATTAATAAAAAGACAACCTTAGTTAGAGGATGTTTGGATCAATCCAACGTGTGTGTGTCTCAACATTTTTAAAAGTTGGCGTGAAGGGTACTATAACCCCCATAATCTATTGCCACGTAAAGATTTTCCGACAAGATATTTCACCTGATGCGTGTCAGGCCCAATCATACATCTTACGGCAGATTTTGGACACGTGTAAATCGCCGTGTTATTGGCTTGGTATAACCGAGTATTTTACCAAGTCAAGTGAGGGTGACTCACAGTTACTAAAATTTGTGCTTTCTTTTTTGCATGCAAAGGTAGTTGATTATGACATTTAATAATACCGTTTTTATAAGGGAAAAAAGAAATCCTAGTTTGACCTATTAGTTAGTGTCTTTAAAATAGTATATCTGTTTCACTTTCCAAAAAATAAAAAATAAAAAAGTTTATCTGCTTCTAGAATTGACTTTTTATATTATTTATATAAGTAGTATATGCTTAAGACATTAAAAAACAATTAATAAGAAATATTAATTAGATGCCTTTTGAAGTGATATATATTAGAAGAAGATTACAGTTGATGCATTATTTTTTTAAAGAAAAAAAATAGTGAAAGTAAATGCAAATAAGTTTATTGGTTTATTAATGAAAAGTTGGGGAGAAATTTTAGATTAATCATAATTTATTATTTTACTTGATTTATAAAATAGACATAAAGAATACCAAAAACATAAAGTGATAAATCAAGAAATTAAATATTTTGGAATTCTTTTATAAAGAAACCATATTCTTTATCTCTAATTAAATTAGTACGAGATAATAATAAATAAAAGAGTTTAATTCTTATCTAACACTCAATGAAAAAGTTAAATTCTAAAAAAAAAAAAAAAGGTCACCTCTCAATCATTTTACACATTCATAAGTTTAAATAGGAATTTATATTCTCAAAATTCTACATTAAAACAATTAGGCACAAGTCTCCATTTGAAGACGATAGGATCAAAGAGCTGCTTAAAGAGCAAAAGGAGAAAAATTAATAGTTTATTATTTACTGAAAGAGGAAACTAAAAATAATTAGATTGGAAAATAATAACTGGACTCTACGTCTATGGTATTTTCCATGAACCAGTTATTATTTACATGTGATCAAGGAACAACATTTTTGCTCTTTAAGCAGGTCCTTTGATCCTATCATCTTCAAGTGGAGACTTTAGTCTAATTATTTCAATGGAGAATTTTAAGAATTTCAAAGGAGAAGGTAGAAGCGAGAGGATTAGAAGAGGGAAGAAAGCGTAGCGAATTAGTCTAATTATTTATCTTTTTAAATAATTTAATTAAATTTAAATTGAGTTAAAGAGAAGATAGTATATGGATGTGTGAATATCAATATTTTCTTTATTGATCTCTTCTCACATTCTTCGACTACCGATTTCTCTGCTTGCATTTTTGATAGTCAAAATGAGTCTTTTGTTGCCCCTTTTGTATTGAGGCATTTCGTGATGCAATTATGAGTATGCACCCCAATAAAGCACTTGATCCTGATGGTATGAATTCGGGATTCTTTCAACGGTGTTGGTCTATTTTGGGTAGTGATGTTTTCAATCAATATTGTTCGTGGTTGAATAATGGTGCTTTTCTTGATTTGATTAACGAAACTTTGAGTATTTTATTTCCCGAGAATGATAAACTAGATAGCTTAAAAGATTTGAGGCCTATTGCGCCTTGTAACATTCTCTACAAGATAGTGGCAAAAGTTCTTGCTAACTGTCTTAAGAAAATTCTGCCTTACATCATTTGTCCCATGCAATATGTTTTTGTTCCAGGACGTCTGATCATTAATAACATTTTGATCACTTTTGAGCTTATCCACTATATGAATAATAAAGGTCACGGTAAGTTGGGTGAGATTGCTTTAAAGTAAGATGTTAGCAAAGCGTATGACCGTATCGATTGGAATTTTCTTCAATTTATTATGCAAAAAATGAGTTTTTCTATGCTGGGTGAATTGGATCATAATGTGTGTCACTATGGTTAATTATTCCATCTATTTGAATAGCCATGAGGTGGGTCCTATTCCTCCACGTCGAGGTTTGTGTCAAGGAGATCTTTTGTTGCTTCACCTCTTTTATCTTGTGTACTGATGGGCTGAATTATTTACTCTGTAAGGTAGAAGCAAGGGGTGACCTTCATGGTATTTTTGTGTGTCGTGGAGGATCCTCGATTTCTCATTTGCTTTTTGCTGATGACAACTTCCATTTCTTTTCTAAGCGACTGGGGTTGAGTGCTCTACAGTCAAAGAATTTTTTGTTGACTACGAGGAAGCATTGGGTCATGCTATTAATTTTTAGAAATCAAGGATTATGTTCAGTTCAAACATGAAGCTTCATGATAGAAATGTGGGCTACTCGTTGTTTGATGTTTCGACTCCTTTAGAGCACGGCAAATATCTTGAGCTTCTTTCTTTGATTGGGAGAAATAAGAAGCATGGTTTTTTTTTTTATTCGGGACAGGTTGAACAAACGTATCAATAGTTGGAAGAACTGTCTTTTGTCGAAACTATTAAAGGAAGTTGTTATTAAGACGGTTGCATAGGTTTTACCCATTTTTTGCATGATTATCTTCATGATCCCTCTTTATACTTGTGACACCTTGCCAAAAATGATGAACTCGTATTGGTGGGGCTCTAGGGGCGATGATCGTAAGAAATTACATTGGTCATCTTGGGACAAGCTTTGTGTTCCAAAAAGGGTAGGTGGCTTGGGTTTCTGTGACCTCTATTGCTTCAACTTGACAATGCCCGGTAAGCAGGATGCGAGATTTATTACATAGGCAGGGTCTCTTCTAAGTCGATTCTTCAAAGCTAAATATCTTCCACAATGTGGATTTTTTGATAGCGATGAAGGTTATAATCCTTCGTTTGTTTGCAGGAGTATTTATGCTGCTATGCATCTCTTTGAGAAAGACTTTAGGTGGCGAATGGGAAATGGTGAGACTATTCGTGTTTTTTAGGACCCATACTTGGAAATAACAAAAATTTCTACATTGATTCCTGTTAGAATTAAGTGACCCGAATCCTTATTTAAATAAAATACAGGGGTAAAATAAAATAAAAGAAAAATCCCTATATAACTACACTTCTTTTATTTTATTTTAGAATAAGGTTTTTTAAACCTTATTAAACTCCATCTATTTGATATTGATTAGAATAAGGTATTTCAATCTTACTACACTCCTATTAGAATATGGTTTTACAAGCCTATAAATAGACATAGCCTATTCCCCTAAGCCTATTCCCCTTGTAATTATTCGAATTCAACATAGTGATTTTTCTTCTCCTCTGCCCATGGTTTTTTTCCCAAAAAGGTTTCTGTGTAAAATATGTGTGTTCTTTATCTTTATTTCTCTTTTCTTTACGATATATTTGTCATTACCGACGTTAAATTTTTCACAAATTGGTATCAAAGCTTCCGAGTTTTTCATCTTGATCACGGTAATGGCGTATTTGAAGTATGAAATTCCGCTGTTGGATCGCAAACTAGATTCGCATTGTAGTAGATAAAGATACAGACAGTTCTTGCACAGATGGACTTAGAGGAAGCCCTGCTAGGGGTAGATAAGATGCCTTCGATGTTCACAGAGGAAGAGAAGAAGCACAAGGATCGAAAGACATTAACACAGTTACATCTACATTTGTCTAACAAAATTTTGTAGGATGTGATGAAGGAGAAGACCACCGCTGCATTATGGAAGAGGCTGGAACAAATATGTATGTCAAAAACTCTAACCAGTAAGTTGCATATGAAACAACGTCTTTATTCTCATCGTTTGGAGGAAAGTGCGTCTGTGCGCGAACACTTAACAATTTTTAAAGAAATTCTCTCAAACTTGGAGGCCATGGAGGTTCAGTATGATTAGAAAGATCTAGGGTTGATTCTACTTTGTTCGTTGCCTCCGTCTTATTCAACCTTTAGAGACACGATTTTATATAGCCGCGAGTCTCTCACAGTTGATGAGGTTTATGATTCTTTGACCTCATATGATAAGATGAAGCATCTTGTGGTTAAAATTGACTCTCAGGGAGAGGGTCTCATTGTTCGTGGGAAACAAGATCAGAATGCTAATAATGATTGTGGAAGGACAAAGGAACGGAATCCTTGCGGTAAATCTAAGGGTAAATCGAAGGCTTCAAACAGAGGTAAAACTTGTAACTTCTACAAGAAGAAATGGCACATTAAATCTGAGTGCTATAAGCTACAAAATAAAATCAAAAGAGAGGCTGCGGATCAAAAGGGAAAACAACCAGAAAATTTCGGTGAAGCTGATGTTGTAGAAGACTACAGCAATAGTGAACTTCTAGTTGCTTCAGTCAACAATTCTAAAGTGAGCGATGAGTGGATCCTTGATTCGAGCTGCACCTTCCACATGAGTCCCAATTGAGATTGGTTTACAACTTACGAAACAGTGTCTGAAGGTGTTGTTTTGATGGGAAATAATGCTTTCTTTAAAATCGCAAGTGTTGGAACAATTAAAGTTAAGATGTTTGATGAAGTTGTCAGAATACTTAGTGACATTTGACATGTTCCAGAATTGAAGAGAAATTTAATTTTGTTAAGTACTCTTGATTCAAAAGGGTACAAATACACAGCTGAAAGGAGGGTTTTGAAGATTTTCAAAGGTTCCCTCGTTGTGATGAAAGGGCAGAGAAAGACTGCCAAGTTATATGTTTTGCAGGGTTCTACTATTATTGGTAATGCAACTGTCACTTCCTCTTCCTTGTCAGATGATGATATTACTAAATTTTGGCATATGCACCTAGGGCATATGAGTGAGAATGGCATGACAGAATTGAACAAAAGAGGACTTCTTGATGGGCAAAGAATTTGCAAACTGAAATTCTGTGAGCATTGCATTTTTAGGAAGCAAAAGAGAGTTCGATTCACCAGAAGAATCCATAACACAAAAGGAACGTTGGAGTATATTCATTCTGATCTGTGGGGGCCATCAAGAGTGCTTTCGAGAGGTGGAGCTAATTATATGGTAACTTTTATTGATGATTTTTCCAGAAAAGTTTGGGCGTTCTTCCTGAAGCAGAAAAGTGATGTGTTTTTCGCATTTAAGTCTTGGAAAACTATGATTGAAAAACAGACGGAAAAATAAATAAAATACCTCTGCACAGATAATGGCTTAGAGTTTTGTTCTGATGAGTTTAATAAATTGTGCAAGTCAGAAGGGATCGTGAGACACTTAACAGTTCGTCATACTCCACAGCAAAACATCGTTGCAAAACGAATAAACAGAACGACCATGGAGAAAGTTTGATGTATGTTTTCAAATGCCAACTTACCAAAGTCGTTTTGGGTCAAAGCAGCCTCTACTACAAGTTTTTTGATCAATCGATCCCTATCTGTTGCCATTGAGAAAAAGACTCCACAAGAGGTATAGTCTGGTAATCCTGCTAATTATTTTGATTTAAAGATCTTTGGGTGTCCTGGTATGCTCATGTTGATAATTTAAAATTGGAATCGAGATCCATTAAATATGTTTTTCTTGGTTATAAAGCTGGTGTAAAAGGGTATAAGTTATAGTGTCTTGAACATAGAAAAGTTGTGATTAGAAGAGATGTTGTTTTTGATGAAACTGCTATGCTACCTAACTTATCCCTTAAAGAATCTTCCAATAAAGAAAATCAAAAGTAGGTGGAGCATCAGATTAATACAGAGTCGACTCCTCAAGCCAGTACAAAAATTGAGAATAGAGTTGCTTCTTCACCACAATACTTTATCGCCAAAAATAGAACTGGAAGAGAAATTAAACCTCTTAAGAAGTATGCCGAGGCTGATCTAGTTGCTTATGCTTTAAATGTGGCTGAAGATATAGATGCAAACCAAGAGCCATCTAATTATTCTAAAGCGGTTAGCTATGAAGACTCAGAAAACTGGATGTTTACTATGCAAGAGGAGATGAAATCACTCCACAAAAACAGAACATAGGATCTTGTGAAACTTCCTAAAGGTAAAAAGGTTGTTCTCTGTAAATGGGTGTTTAAAAAGAAAGAAGGGAATCCAGGAGTTGAAGAACCCAGATATAAAGCAAGGCTTGTTACAAAAGGTTATCGTCAAATTCCAGGAGTGGACTTCATATATGTGTTCTCCCCAGTTGTGAAGCATAGTTCGATTCGAGCTTTGCTTGGTATTGAGGCCATGCATGATTTGGAGCTTGAGCAGTTAGGAATTATTGCTTGTGGTGATATTGTTGTGAGCAAAATTAGTATTCATGAAAATCCTGCAGATATGATGACTAAGTCACTTCCTATAACCAAGTTTGAGCATTGCTTAGACTTGGTTGGTGTCCATTGTTGAAATTAAACCCTTAAGGGGTTTTATGGAAAAGGTGGAGAACTTGTTCGTTGAGAGTTCGTGATGAAGAACTTGTTCGTTGAGAGTTCGTAATGAAGAACTTGTTAGAATTAAGTGGCCCGAATCCTTATTTAAATAAAATACAGTGGTAAAATAAAAGAAAAGAAAAATCCCTATAGAACTACAATTCTTTTATTTTATTTTAGAATAAGGTTTTTTAAGCCTTTTTAAACTCCATCTATTTGCTATTGATTAGAATAAGGTGTTTCAATCTTACTACACTCTTATTAGAATATGGTTTTACAAACCTATAAATAGACATAGTCTATTCCTCTTGTAATTATTCGAATTCGACATAGGAAATTTTCTTCTTCTCTGCCCGTGATTTTTTTCCCAAAAGGGTTTCCACGTAAAATCTTTGTGTTCTTTATTTTTATTTATCTTTTCTTTGCGATATATTTGTCATTACTGACGTTATATTTTTCACAATTCCAACCTTTTGCCAGGTATGAAAGAGTTGAATGTGCGTGACTTGCTTAATGAAAATGTGTGACTTCGCCAAGTATGGAAGAGATGGTGGAAAGCATCTTGACCCCTTATGATGTGAGTCAAATGTACAAGATCCCTATAAGGTTGCAGAAGGGTCCAGAGCAATTAATATAGCACTGGTCTAGTAATGGTTTATACATTGTAAAATCAGAGCACGGGTTAGCCTTTGATTTGTATTCTAATTCTGATTCGCTTGAAGTCAATGGACCTTGGTTGAGAATTTGGAATGGTCAATTCCCTCTGAAGATCATAGACTTTACATGGAGGTGTGTAAAAAATTGATTCCTACTAGTGCAAGGTTAGCAAATAAAGGGATAATTATGCTATGACTTGTGTTTGTTGTGGAGAGGAGGAAAGTTGTGATCATTTTTTTTTTCTTGTGATTCTAGTTGGGTGGTTTGGCATCGATTTTTCTTTACTTGAGTCAAATGATATTAATAGATTTCATCAGATTCTCACCATCATGTGGAGTATTTGGTTCCATCATAACCGGCTTGTTTTGAAAGGTGAGGCTCATTCCCCGCAGCATGTTATTGACATTGCAGACAACTTTCTTATACAATGGTTGGAGGCTCAATCGGTCTATGGTATTGCAAAACCAGTAGCTCATTAGTTTGATTCGACTATTCTTGGGTGAAAGAGGCCAATTGTCAGCACACTCAAATGTAATGTGGATGGAGCTTTGTTTCATGACAAGTATGTTCAAATTATGCAGCAATTGGTGTCTTTGTTAAAGGGATGGTTGACCATGTCAAGATCACTTAGGACCCTCAATTTATTGAGGTTTTTGCAATTAAAGGAGAGTTATCGTGGTTTGGTGCTTAGAGGCTAGATAACATTGAGATGGAGTTTGATTGTCAACGTGTGATTAATGCTTTGACTCAAGAAAGAATTGACGTGTCTGAATTCGATATCCTTGTTCAAGATTGTATTCATCTCAATTCGGTTTTTTCTGATTTGTCCTTTCATAAGGCCGCTCATAACATGATTATGGTAGCCTTATCTTATGCTTCTTTTCATGTTTTTGTAATTCTTTGGAGTGTTTTTTTTTTCTTTTGCCTTTTCTCAATAGAGATGTTATTTCTAGTGTTTATGAGGATGAGATGCATAGGTTTGAGTGTACGGAGAAAGCCTGTTGGCTTGGGTTTAGCTTGTTTCACTCTTGTGTTTGATTCTTGTTATCATTTTTCTTATTATATGAAATGCGCTTTTACCCTAAGAAAAAAGAATCATCATAATATAAGTAATTGAAAATTGAAAATAGTAAGAAATGTGATAATCTCTAAATATATTGTCAAATGAAACAATTACGAGTTGTATTGAAATTATTAATTAATAATAACCTTATTCTCATTTTCAAGATATTTATATGAAATAAATATTAAAAAAGAATTGATGACACTTATTTGGCAGTTTATTAGAAAAGGGAAACAAGTGTGTATATGATTGAGGTGTTAGAAAGAGAAATGGCATGGGATTACTATTGATTTATTTTCTTGTTTAGTGAAATAGAGATTAGAACCGCATGGTTGTGGAAATTTCTAAAAAAAGGTGGAAATTATAATCCAATTTCATTCCAACTTCTTGTTGTGGATTTCGTGTTTGACAAAGTTCTGCAAACATGTCCATTTGTTCAATTTGGTTGTCCACTGTAGTGACCAAAAAATCTATGTTAATTTCACATAAAATCTAGAATTCTACTCTTAAACAACTATCCCGTTCCAAAGGATAAGAAAAAAGAGCCCTCACTTCAATTCGTAAGCCCATTCAATTATATGCATCGCATTAGCATGTGCAAAATTAGTCCTTGATGAATAATCATGTATTTTACTTTCTAAGTTACAATTGCAAATAATATAATTATAATCAAAATTACATATTAATCATAACTATGACTGGAATTAAAATATATTAAATTTAGGTCAAAATCAATCTATTAACAAAATGTAGGCCCAATCCCAAACATTAATTTATAGGTAGTTTTATGGGTTACTCATTGTTTGGACTTTTTCATGTCTTCATTCTCAAAAGGCCCAATAATTAATAAATGTGAATTTGTTTATTATCTTTGAATTCATTAGATGGTAAAATATGCTAAATATCTAAATTTAGCAACTCAATAAAATTAAATAAAAATTTTAAAAAATATATACTTGAATTCGAGTAAGTTATCCACAAAAATAAAACAAATTAAGACAACTGATATCTAATTCAAATATCTGAGAGTGAATATCTACACTCCAAAATCACTGTCAACAATAATTAGAATATACAAATAAGAAAAACAAATTAATCTACACCCTACCTACAAATATTTATAAAACATTTTATTCCTGTGGAGATTTTTATCTCCAAAATTCTCTCCACATCATATGCAATCCCTACTTAACCGAATTGGGAAACTTAGAAATAGGGAGAGTTTTTATGTACTGAACAATGGTCAATGGTCTGTAGAAGTTCGCTTTTTTATGGTTAGACTGTGGCAGCCAAATATATATATTTGAGGATTATGATGGGATGATGTGAGCCAGGGACCATGACATTTATCCGTAAGATGATTCAGAGGCTACATTATCTCCAAAAGTAAACGTCCAAGAAGGGCAAGCTAGTCAACAGATTGTAGAGCCAGTCACACGACCTGTGGAATGCAACCAAATTGATGATGTACTGCTCCAACAAACTCAGCAAGTTATGCTTAATTTTTAGGAAGGTATTACTCCTAATGAAAGTTGCTATAGCAGCATCTTATTTCGTAATGCTAGTGTGCAACCAGATAACAACATTCCAAGGTGGATTGGGCTGCCGAAGGGAGTCATCACTTTCACTAATGCTGGATTCTGTCCACCTAATACGGAGGTTCCTAAAAGTAATGACTACCCCGAGTCAAGTATGATGGGTTCTACAAGAGGAAGCCTGCTAATTAAATCTTCAAGTAAATTTTTTTTTTTAAAAAAATACATGTTTGGTTAACTTTAACAGTTCTAAACTAAAAATATTAATATGTCTTAATCGACAGCATGTGATTGAAGTAGAGGTGAGCATTCGATTGGATCAAGTAAAAAAATTTCAAATTAATTGAGTTGGCAATGCCTGTTTTATTATCTTAACTCAATTTGAAATTTTTTCGAATCGAGTTGAGTGAAATTGTCCGAGCTAAATTAAAAATTAAAAATGTCAAATTAAAATCTTGTTACAATATAATCAATTCCAAGTTATAGCATATACCATAGATATTTGAAAACTTTTTTAAGGCAAAATAAGAAGAAAAAAAAACTTTAATATAATAAACATGAACTGTTAATATACTTATTTAGGTCCCAAAAATTATTATTTTAGAAAATTTTTAAATTTTTAACTTTCTTTATATGTTTAAATTTTTTAAAATTTTTAAAAATATATATTTTGGAATTTCTATAAATATTTTGAATTTTAAAAATTATATATATATTTTTTGTAATTTTTGTTGAGAGATAGACCAATTTGCTCATTTTCAAAATTGATAAGGACTAAAGGAGTATTTACATTAATCTATTATTCAAATTATTAAAGTTATTCAAATTGTAAAATTCAAATCGACTCAAATTTGAAACTCGAATTACTTATTCGAGATGATTCGAAAAAACCAAATAACTTGATTTGGTTTACTCGAAATTTTTTTTTTTTTTAGAATTAAATCGAGTTTGCTTATCCTAGATTGAAGGTTGTTTACTCTGTTACGATGTAAACTAAATTATATATATATAAAAGATACAATATAATGGTATTTGTTGAGTGTTTTTACAATGTGTCCCCTTAGTGAGGAGAATCGAGTTATTTATATGATATGGTTACTGTTTATGGAATTGACATTCTAGGTAGGCTCCATGTATATCGACACGTATGCTACTTTAGGCTTTATTGGGAAGAAACCGAACAAACGAAACAAAGCGAAGCACAACCAGTGTTCTTTCTCTCCCTATAACTCCTGTCAAAAATTATGGCAAGCACAACAGTACAAAAATATGTTCTCTAGCAACCTTAATCAACCTTAATCAACCAATGCAACCACAACAAAAATAAATAAATAGAGACACCGGTATTTTTACGTGAAAAACCCCTCTAAATCAAGGGTAAAAACCACGGGACTTTAGAGTCCGATCAAAAGCTCCACTATCATCAAATGTTCAACTACAAGATCACAATATCAAGCCTACAACAAGCATTCAACTCCAACAAGGCTAACAATATGTAATCTTTAGCAAAAGAGAGAAAAATGGGAGAACATCACCAAATTGCAGCTGCTGAAAAATGGGTATTTCTGACGCTACAGGACTCGGATGAAAAATCCGATCGTACAAAGTCAAGAGCGCCTTATCACCTAGCTGCTGTCTAAAAATCAGCTCAATCGAACCACGGATGGACCTTCGATTGAAGAGTTGATCACTGCTGCACTAAACTTAAAAAAAATTGATTTTTTAGTTTCAATCTCTCTCTATTTTAAAATTTTATTTTGGCTCACAATAAATAGCTGCCCACATCCACATGTAAAAGCCAAAAAGAATGGTTTTTGTCAAATCCAAAAAGGGTAATAAATATTTTGTAACCAAACAAAAGAAAATAAACAACCGATTTTAAAGTTGAGTTAACCAGTGTAAAGGTTCCCCACATAGCGGGACCCACACCCAACAGACTTAACATGTGTTTGCCGATCCAGGTGCTCGCCGGTTCATTAATTTGGCTTTGTACCCTGTGCTCGCGAACATCTAAGAATGTGCGAACTGAGCTCACGAGCCTATTAACGACTCCACTTGGTGGGGTCCAAATTTGAGTCGCAAGTCGATAATCTGGGTTATATTCGAATTTCAAGTTAATGATTGGATATCTCATAACAATTTTAAATAATGAAATAGAAATTATAGAGAAACTTGTTAAAGGCAAATGCAATGCAGATAGGGCTGATACGGGTATGGTACGTGTTGTTAGTAGACAAGATTGATGTTTTAGAAGATTTTTGTATTGCCTGAGTCTGTTATATTACAGAATATTTCAGGAAAACATACGTAGATTAGTAAATTAGTTTGAATTGCATATTAATGTAATTAAGCAAAAAATAATATTAGCTTTAAATTTATTTTGTGTGAATCCGTTTTGGGTTGTTTATTTCTCCATCTACGTTAGCATTGTATCCGCAAAATGTAGTAGAGTTATTGAAGATGATAATCATAATAATAATATTAACTTCAAAGTTTATTATTTCAAAATGATTGCTGCAAAGTTGTTATTTGGGTTTTAGGAATACAACATATTTATAGACAACATTAACCCTTAAAGTATTGCTATTAATTACAATATTTACTCTCATTCATTTCGTATATGTTTATGGCAACATATACATTTGTATTCCACGCGCATTATTTTAGGTATTTAACTCACTAATTAACCCACCTACCCACTTTATCTTATTTTACTCTTTTCATTTTTAATCAAATTATCACCAAAATCTCTAATTTTAATAAATTAATTACCAGATTTAATTTTTTTTGCATGAATTTCTCAAATTGAGTGATTTGTTGTAATTATTTATCTTTCTATGTATTTTTAATTTTATTGTTCAATTAGTAACAAATAAAGAGAAATTATTTGTTATATTGTCAGTGAAATTTTTAAGTTTCATGAATAGAGTTAAGAGTTTGACAAGTATCATATATGGGTATAGTAAAATATTAAAAAAAAAAAAAAGAGGCACACTACAATTTTTTAAGATTACTTGTGAAATAAAAATATATTCTTTCAATGTACCAAATATTAATTCATAAATAAATAAGAAGAAAAAAAGTTTTTAATCGGAAAACGCCGCAAAATGTTAGAGCTATAGAAAAAGGTCTGGCATTAGCGGCGTTTGCCGCAAAAATCATTATATTTTAAACAAAACAGTGCCGTTTTGCTCCCTGTATTCTCACTCATGCATGCACTCTTTCATCCTCTTCTATTTATTATTTTACTACTTTCTTTATATTAATTAAAATATAATTTATTTTTAATTTAATATTTAAAATCTTCAGAAAAAATTAATGACACGTAGAAAAAGTTTGAAAGTAAAAACATAGAAAAATATATGTTAAAAATGAAAAAAATTAAAAAAATATTATTTAAAATAATTTTAAAGTTTTTTTGATATATGACTGATTGTTTTTTAATTTATATATTAAATAATTTCTTATATAATTGTAAAAGAGATGATTTTAATTTTAATATATTAAAATTATCATTATAGCTTAAATTATTTAAGAGATAATAGATAAACTTTATATATATTAAAATTAAAAAAAATGCTAACCCATGCATCTCTAGAGAAATAAAATTAATTAGTAAATTAAAAATTTTAATTTAATTTCTTAAAATATTGAAAGAATATATAATTACGAAAGAGAAAAAAAATTTTAAAGCTTTTTTGTTTTTTTTTTCATATTTTGAAATTTTTTGTTTTTGTTTTCTTACATAAAAAATTATATAAAAATTTATAATTTTATCTAATTCTTTTAAATATTACTTAAATTTTTAAAAATTATTTATTTAAAATTTATATGAAAGATATAATAATTCAATATAAAAATTGTAAAAAAGTCAAAAAGATAAGAAATAGTGGCATTTTTGTTCCAAAGGCCGCAAAAAGTGTTACTGCTAGAAATGATGTTATTTAGTATTACACTTGTTGTCAAATGTGTTTTGAAAATTTATATCCTGTGAATTTAACAAGCTCTTTGTTGAATTATTGTGCAGCCCATAGGAGCAAGTTCTGAGGGGAAGACTGATGTTATGAAAAAGATTAGGTTTCCACAGATGAAGCAGAAATCTGCTAATAAAACTGTTCAAAGACAAGCAAAGAGGCAGCACTACCTTGTCCCATAAGAGAAATTTTGGAAAAGGAAAAGAAGGTTAGTCTCTAATATTTTAGCTTTATAGGTTCTATTATATGTTTGCGGCTATGAGCATATAAACTTATGATAGTTTCACAAATGGTGCTAAAAGGTGGTGGATCTGTATCCTGATGCTACTTTATTGATGGTGTCTATTATTAGTTGCGTATTTTGATTAGTCTTGTTCTATGCAATTGTGTGGGGTTGGTGCTAGACTACCTTGTTCGATATGTCAAGAAGGTGATAAATATTGATGGGTGGAGTTTGGGTGATAATTGTACCCTTCTACGATCTATTGCATACCTTTTTACATGAAAGTTCACTGCACAACTACATACCGATATAACATGCAATTCTGGGAAAGAGAGTTGGTTGCGGTGAGAGTAGACATTTGCCTTCCCTGTATAGCGTTGATCTTTGGCATTTGTTCTTTGAAAATGGATGATTTTAAATATGCACATGAGCAAGTAACATGGTCATAAATCATTTATATATTTAGATGCTATTGAATAAATGTTGAAATTTGTTATGTTTGGAATCTAGAAATTTGGGGTGCTATATATATGTAAATTATGATGTCCGAATGGTAAATAGAAGATGTTCAAATGCTGAAATTTATTAAGTTTGAAAGTGGAAACTTAGAGTGTTATATGTTGTAAACCATGTTATCGATTGCTGAAACTTTAGGCATTTAAATGCTGCAAATTATCATGTCTGAAGCTGGTATTTGGATAACTAAATATTGTTTTTTTTTTATAAATGAATTTAGTTTGACAGACTTGATCAACAGCTCGTTTGGAGCTTGGTATTCTCCTAAATTCTTATACCTCCCCTTTCGTTTGAAATTAATGTATGTGCTATTTAGGATTAAAGAAAAACTGAAGAGATTAAATGTTGAGTTAATTGTTGATGACCATTGTTAAGAATGCTCAATTTTAAGTATGAAATTGCTGAACTGAATATACCTAAATTTGTTGAGGAGATGGACTACTACTGATTGAAATAATAGGGAATTATGAGAGGTTAAATGCCAACTTTGGCCTCTGTCCAAATGCAGGACTTTCAGCATTTAATTTCTCTGTTTACAGATGTTTCAAACTTCCTAAAAATGCAACAATTGCATATGTTATTTATTTAATTAAATAAATGATACTGAGTTCTTTACCTTTTCTTCCTTGGTTGTTTTTTGCATATTTATCTTTGGTGGTGATGGAATTAAGTGAAATTTTAGTGAAATTTCTAGTATGTCGAGAGCTCTTGAAGCATGCGCGTTTTGCATGCATCTTTGTCTAATTTCTTACCAATTTAGGTGGTCCGATCGATGGTTGTTTATTGTTGTCCAAATAATAATTAAAGAATATCATCCAAGTGATTAGGAAATTAAAATGGTATGAACAATGTGAAACTAAATTGTTAAATGTTAACTAATGATGTCCAAATGGATATAAATTTATGATGTTAGTAAGCTGAAAATTTAGGCGTTAAATGCTGCAATTTATGGTGTCTAAAAGTTGTGATTTATGATATTCGAATGATGTATTTTAAGTTGTTCGAATGTGTTAAAGAGTTGATTTAATATAATGCTTAATGGTTGTTTATTGTTGTTCAAAGCATGATGAAATAAACATGTTAGGCGTGGTTTAATACATGCCTTGCTTGTCTGTAAGGTTGTCCAAAACAAGACAAAATTTAGTTGTCTTTAAGATGTTCGAATGTGGTTGTTCGAATGGTTCTTCAAATTTTCCAAATGTGTCTTTAAGGTGCTCGAAAATGTCATATTAATGTTGCCCATATATGATTTTGAATGCTGGAAATTTGCAGCATTTAATTTCCTGCTTGAAGTTGATTAAACCATGCTGTAAATGCAAAACATGTATATGTTGTTCACATGCTAAATTAACCGTTAGTGAGCTTAAAATTGATCTATTCGAATGTGTTAAATTCATTGTTCAATGTGATGTTATTTATGCTAATGTATTGAGTATATTAAGCTGTGCAATTTGATGTTATATGTGGCATTAATGTTGACTTGTTAATTGCATATTTTATTATTAATCTGATTTAGGGTTCTAAATTTAGAAGAACCTTAGATAAGTTATCTACTTTCATAATAACTGGAATCTGATTCTGTTATTTTGGTTGGTTCTTGCCTTCTTATGTCATTCATTAACTTTTGTTTCTTTTTTCTCAGAACCGGTATGTCATTCATTTGCCTTCTTCTACTGGGCCAAATTGTTATTCAAGCACTTAACTACAATCTTGGTGATTATCAGACAGCTGGAGGTTACCCAAGCAGCAGTTACACTCATCAGACTACCACATGGAATGTAACATCCTAGATTAGGGGTTATGCGTTTGGAGCATAACTCAAGTGTTAGTAGGCTTTAAGTGTGGTTGAGCATGTTTTAAGGGTTTTGAGAATCCAAGGATGTAGGAGGAAGTCTTGGAAAAGTATTGAAATTTTATTTTTAAAGGAGAAGTTAGGTGAAGGAGGCCTTAAGGAAAATTTTTAGGAGTTTATGGACATGAAAATGGGCTTGTGCATTCTTGCTTAATTTTATGAAATAGCATGTCTATTGTGATATGAATGTGTTATGTGAATTCTAGAAACTTTGGAAATGTAAGGAAAGTGCATTTTTAGAAATGTTGGAAATGAAAGGAAATGTCTTGGAAATGTAGGAAATGACTTGGAAATGTAAGGAAATGATTTAGAAATGTTAAGTTTCAAAGAGGAAAGTGAACATTTTGGAAATCTGGAAATGTATGGAAATGTTAAGTTTAAAAATGGAAAGTGAACATTTCTGAAACTAGGAAATGTAAAGAAATGATTCAAAAGAGGAAAGTGAACATTTCGGAAACTTGAAATGTAAGGAAATGATTCAAAAGAGGAAAGTGAACATTTCAGAAACTTGGAAATGTAAGGAAATGTCAAGTTTGAGAGACGAACGAAAATTTTTGGAAACTTAGAAATGACTTAGAAATGTCGAGTTTTAAAGTTTAAAAGAGGAAATTAAGGCAAGGTGGCCTTAAAAGAAAAAGTTTGTGAAATTTGACACATAAACAGGCTTGGAAAAGTGGCCTGAAGATGTCACTTAGGGCCTCTGGAAATGGCGCCACATGTAAGGGTGTTGGGCCTGAGTTCGAGTCACTTGGGAAGCAAATAAAAGAAGTTTTATTTTTGCTTCCAGAAGCCTGAGGTGGACGGCACAAGCCTTCTAGAAAGGAGGAGTTTTATTTTCATAAATATTCGATTAATAAGGTGATAAATAAGGGATTTAATTTGGATTATTTTTGAAGAGATAATAAAGGATTATTCTCTAATTATTTTAAATTAAGGAGATAAACTTATCAATAAAGAAGAGTGGTGGCCAAGTAAGGGATTCTGAGTAGTAGTTTCGGCTATAAAAGGAAGAAAATAGGGCTACTCATCAATTTTTCTTCCTCCTCTTCTCTCTGCCGAATTTCTGAGTGCTCTCTTCTCTTCTCTTCTCTTTTTCTTTTGTCAAGCCGAATCTATAGTCCACCATTGTCAAAATTCTTAAGTTTTCTTTTCTTCCTATTTCTTCTTACCAATCCATTCAAAAGCCGAATCTCTGAAGATTGAAGTGAAGGTGCAATCGATTTCTTCAAGTAAGGGTAAGATCTCATTCGGTTTCATCCTTTTACTTTTAAGATTTGCCGAAATCTAGGACTAACCCATTAATATCTTGTTGCCAAAACTTTGAAGAGATCTTTCGGGATTTACTAAGTGTCGACTACAAGGAAGGAGAAGTTCTTTTCCGAAGGTACACCATAGGCCACGTGTTCCTAGTTATTCGGTGAGTTTGGGATTTAAAATCCACAAGGTAAGCATATAAAGTATTCGGCCAAGGCTTATTTTTGGTATTTAGAATTATTTCCTATTTATTCAAAAAGCTGAAACCGACCTAGTTAAATGATTTGGTGGCTAGCCGATTTTTAAGGAAGGAATACTACAAATTTTGGATTTGATTATTAATCAAATCGGCAAACAACGTAAGTTTAAGTATACTAATCCTACTAGGATTTGGATTTATGGTCGAATGGCTTTTAAAGTGATTAATCAAATGTAGGGATTAAGGATCTAAGCGGTAGATCGATTTTGAGATCTCAAAGAAGAATTTGCTAAGCGAATCAGTGTGTACCCCACACTATCTTTTAATACGATGTATGGCTTAAACTTGTTATATGTTCTAATATGAAAATATAAGAATGTGGCTAATGTACCATGTTATGGTACAAAGTACTCAGGTACGTTTCCTACTCCTACTAGGATTACGAAATATGTTATATTTAACATGTGAAAAGTGACATGAATGTGAATTTAAGTATGATATGCATAATATGAATAATATGGGGCATTCGGGTTATATGAGAAATGGGAAGTGAATGTGGTGACTTCGGTCTCACTATCTGAATGTGGTGACTTCGGTCACATTATCTCGAATGTGGTAACCGGTTACATTATTCGAATGTGGTGTCTCATGACACAATTATCTGGTGGCTATGCCACAAATTTTATATGGGCGATGAGCACGTCGACTGCAACGACTGCCTTCGATGGTGTGTAGCGGATAGAGGGTTGACTTAGTAGTCCCCACGGTGTGAGTGGCAGTGCGGGGGTGTGTAGCGGATGGACAATTAGGTTTGGGTTTGGGTTGCATCATCATTTTTATACGTTATATGAATAAGTATTTGATATGAAAATGCATGCACGATCTATTGAATTTTAGTGTTGTGTACACATTGAGTCTGTTGACTCACCCCCATTGTGGGACTATTTTTCAGGGGACGATCAATAATGGACCGGGTGGCGTGAAGCTTAGGGATGGCCATGCTCGACTTTGAAGTTTTATTCAATATGGAAATTTAATTTTATTTAAGTATTTTAGAATTTTATTTTTGGGCTTTTACTTGATGTAATAAGGCCATAAGTTACATTTCTTTACTTTTATTTTTAATTACTATGTTACGAATTATTTTCAATTAAAGTTAAGTAAAATTTATTCTTTAAAAATAAACCCTAATTGTTTTGTCACCTTAATTAATTGGATTTTAAAATAAGATAAATGGGTTTTTTTAACTCAAGCCCAACCCAAAACAATATTTCTTTCAAAACACACTATTTTTCCCAAAGTACAAAAGAACTTTGAAACCGGTTTACTTAAGGAACACACCAGATCCGGTTCAGGCTCGTGGGCCGGGTTTGGGGTGTTTCATGGAATGGGAGCAATTATGCAAATTATACTACTCAGAAATTATACTACCATTGTTGCAGGTTTGAGTTTTTGTTGGATGCATGGTCCAGGATTAGCTGAATTCATGCATAGTGACAACTTGTTTGAGTTAACTGCTGATCTTAAAGTGTGCATTCTATCATTATTTTTTTATGTTTGTATTTTGTTAGATTTGAGGCGTAGTATGATAAGTGCGGTATTTTGCTTGATTGTTATTGATCAACTTTCTGTTTTATGGGATATATATTTATATCATGGATATTCTTCTTCTCAATATTTTGATAATGAATTTTGGATGCTTCCACCAGGGAAGATTTCATTGTTCCTAAGATGAAGGGTTTTAGAACTTTATAAAATATACTTCCTTTCTTTGAAATGAATTAGAGCATGCTATGCATGACATATTGGGGTAAGTTTGTTCTTTTCAATACTCTCTTGGTGGAATCCCACTTCTACTGCATTCTCCAACCAAAGAATGGAGTGATGTATGTACTAATAACAGCATTTCTAAAGGATTTTCTTAAGCGAGTAGAGGGATAGGAATGGATTTGTGGCGTTTTTATATATTTTTTTATTTTCATAATTTTTAGCGGCGT
Organism: Gossypium bickii; assembly: GCA_025503065.1. NCBI lineage: Eukaryota > Viridiplantae > Streptophyta > Magnoliopsida > Malvales > Malvaceae > Gossypium > Gossypium bickii. The sequence goes on from CP106709.1 coordinate 17,685,149, forward strand.
TTTTTGGGAAAAGCACCGGTAAAGAACATGACCTTTAATTAGTGGCGTTTTTAGGCTAAAGGTCATGTTCTTTAGCGGCATTTGTGGGGAAAACGACGCTAAAGTTCATGTTCTATAGCGGCGTTTTTCCACATAAACGTCACAAAATTTAGCGGCGTTATCTATAACGGTGTTTTTTGTGGCGCTTATAAAAAAGCGGCAAACTATTTTATCGGTGCTTATAAGCGCTGCTATAGACCCAAAAAACGCCGCTAAAAACCTGTTTTGCTATAGTGAAATGTCGACTAATAAACTATGACAACATTGAGTTTTCTTTTCTTTTTTTTTTTTTTCTTTTTTTTACATTAGATGTCTTACTTCATGCGTTAGTTGATCTTAATATTGCTAAGGTTATGATATTTTTTCTTATATTTAAGAAAGTTTCAAAATTATTAATTTTTAATATTTACGTTCAAAATATACAACTTGAGTATTGAATGGAAACTTCAAAAATAAATATTATTATTCGTGGACGATTCTTTAGATATTTCTATTGAATTAGGAATGTACAAAGTCACTAAAAAAGTTTGGTTTAGAGAAGATAGCATGAATGGAGATGAGGCGATGATAGTTGATTTCCTTGCGGCTTGACTAGATGTGAATAGAGGATCATTCAAGGAAGCATTGATTGGTAAAAAAGGAGGTGAGAACAAAGAGTCGAGCACCCTCAAGAATGATGATGACTTCAAATTGCTTGATGGAGATATCATCACGGGCGAGGAGGATGATATGCCATTGATTTAGTTTTCTGATCATGTTCATCATATCTTAAGGAAAAGCATGGCTTTATCAGTTATCATGAAGTTATTGGGAAGGAAGATAGGGTTTAATATACTTTCTAGCAAACTATTTTCCCTATGGAAACCTTCTCAACCTCTAAAATTGATGGATTTAGAGTGATTATTTCTTAGTGAAGTTTCAATCAATAGAAGACTATTTTGAAGCTCTGACTGAGGGTCTGTGGGTGATCTTTGGATAACATCTGACGATACAATCATGGACATAAAATTTTTCAATATTACAACCGTATCCACATAATGTTGTTTCTTGGATACACCTTTCGTGTCTCCCAAGATATATTTATAAGAAGAAATTGGTTTAAGCCATTAGTGAGAGGATTGGTCCAGTAGTTCGACTAGATGATAATACATATAACAATTTTTGGGGCTAGTTTGCTAGGATGGCAGTGTTTTTAAATCTCAATAAGTCTATTATTTCCAAGATCAAAATTGAGGATAGAGTTTAACGGATTGAATACGAGTCTCTTCCTAATATTTGTTTTTCTTGTGGTTTGTATGGGCATAATAAAGAAGCATGTCTTGTCATGAAGGTTGCCATTGATTGACAAGATAATTCTAAGAATGTCTTTGTACCAACTCTTTCTCATCCTACTATGGATTATTAAGCAACTCAGGAGAAATATGGATCGTGGATGATTGTTAAGCACCGAAAACGAGGAGATGGTCAGATTTTTGAAACAACGAAGGGAGGGCGGCAACTGATGAACCAACATGCGTCTAGGTTCAATGTATTGCATAATTTACGAGATGATGAAGCTGAAATATTGGAAAATCATATTCCAAGTCCCACAAATTCTAGTAGTGGTCAACGAAATGGGATTTTTATTTATGAAAATTCTCTTATTGAAAAGGAATCTCTTCCTAACATATTGAATCTTTTAAAGGAAAGGAAAAAAAATGGAAGTTGTCCAAGTTAAAAACCAAAGTCGGGTTTCATTGAGTAATATGGTGACTTCTAAACTATCCAGATCAAATTCGGTTAAGGCATGCCAGCCGGTTAACAATTATGTTGGCCCAAATCCTTGACCAAAAATGAATAAAAATGACCTGGTATGGCATATACACCGTCTGGCTAATCCTGCAAGGATTTTGCCACTGTCTTTAAATTCAGGCCAAGAAGATTACTGCCCCCAAAGACCAGTCCTCGCTTTAGAGTGTAATGGATTAAACAATGAGCCTGATATTAATATGACCATTTCCAAAGTGCCGACAAAGTTTATCACGAAGTCTAAAAATTTAGGAGAAAGGAATATGAAAATTTCTCTTGACCCCAAGCATCATTCTGCTGTTTCTTTCTACAATAGTGATCTGAACATTCCAGAAGACGTGGCTTTGGCTGAAAGGAACTTGGATACTAGCATGGAATCTGATTTACAAAGACATCAACAAATGGGAAGTGTTAATCAAAGACTGAAAAAGCCACCTAATATTCTAAAGAACAAGGGTAGTAAGTTTAAGGTTCATGGGCTCTCTGAAGTTCCTATTTCTGAGGCTATGAAGCGTGTTGTTGATAAGTTAAAGTCAACTTTGGCTGTTGGAGATCTTATGGAGTCAACAAAAATGGATGGTATTAAAGCTATCTCTGCTGATTTATAAGCCTTTCTCAGTACTCTCTTACAACTATCTTTTATGCTTTTTCCAAATTTATTTTTCTGGAATTGTTAGGGTTGTGCTAGCCCTAGATTTGTTCGTGTGGTTAGAGATTATTTTCAAGATTATGAGATTAAGGTTGTTGTGTTCCTGGAAACCAGAGTTAAAAGGTTAAAAACTGATAGAATTATTTCGTAATTAGGATTCTATTACTATCACAGAATTGAATCTATGGGTTTTTTTGGAGGAATATGGCTTTGTTGGAAGAATTTTGTGAAGATAGAAATTCTTCTCAATCATCCCCAATTTATTTATTGTTGGATTGATGGGCAGGGTGTTCGTAAAATTTTTGCTGCTACTTTTATTTACATTAGTCCTGATAGAAGTAAACGAAAGTTTCTACGGCAAGGTTTAACTCATGTAGCTACTCAAATTCATTTACCTTGGATTTTAGTGGGAGATTGTAATTCCCACATCTCACCTGATGAGAAGAGAGGAGGACGGCCAGTTACCCTTGGATGTTCACTCTTTATGGATTCTCTGGCTAATGATAGATTAAGGGATCTTAGGTTTAAATGGCCTATTTTACGTGGAAGAGAGGGAAACTTTTTGAAAAAAATGATAGAGTAGTTGGAAAATTTGAGTGGGAATGAAATTTTCCAGAAGCTTTGGTTTACAATCTCCCCAAACTAAAGTCCGATCATAGACCTCTTTCCATCTGTCTAGGTAATACTGTTAAAAAGAAGGTACCTAGACCATTCCGCTTCTTAGCAGCATGGACTAAACATCTTGCTTTTAGTTTTTTTATCAATAGAAAAAGGGATCCCACTCTTCCTATTACGAACTCCATTAATTCACTTGCTTCGGACTTGAAGAGATGAAATAAGGAGGTTTATGGTAGTATTCAGATAAGGAAGTACATCATCTCCCGAAGACTTAAAGGCATCCAGTATGCTTTTAATGAAATATGGTTGAATTCTCTTTTTGATCTTGAATTAGACCTCCAGGTTGAACTTGAGCGCATTTTAGATGATGAGGAGCTTTTGTGGAGGAAAAAATCTTGAGTGGATTGGTTATCCTAGGAGATTGGAACACGGAATACTTTCATAGTAAAACTTTACTGAGACAGAAGATGAATTGTGTTTCGGCTCTTAAAATCGATGATGGGTCTTAGTGCTATGATAAGTGCCGTTTATAATATATGGCTTTTACTTTTTTTCAAATACCTATATTATTCTGATACATGAATATGGGGTACTTTTCCTTTGACAGGTAAATTTTCCAATTTGGATTCTTCTATTCTTGATTCTCTTGTTATGGAAGTTTTTAACGGGGAAATCCAAAAAGCTCTTTTTGATATGGGACTATTAAAAGCTCTGAGATTGGATGGCTTATATTTTTTTGTTTCCAAAATCAATGGCATGTGGTTGAGCATTCGATTTGTGAATGGGTGATACATATCTTTTTAAGTCGAACCATGGATCACAGCATTAGTAAGACGCTTTTGGTTTTGATAGCAAAAAGTCAAAGTCTAGAAACTATTGATCAGTTTTATCCCATCAACCTATGTAATGTTCTCTATAAGTTTGTGATGATATTAATCTTCAATCGATTAAAACCTATCTTTTTTTTTTGGATGAATGATGAAATTCATTAATCCAATAATGCAGTTAAACTATAACAAAAGAACCAAAAAAAAAAAAAAAACATTCTACAGTAACTTTAAGCTATACAAACAAATTAACCAATGATACCCCAAGAAGCACAAAATGAAGCATTAACAGGATCAGTTCTATTGATTGGTCTTGCTCCTAAGCGAGCCCACACAATCTCTTTAATTTGTACCAAGATAGCATCTTCGGTCAAGAAAGATGCACCAAAATCCCTCTTGTTTCTCTGTCTCCATATCACATACACATTTGCACTTCAAACAAGCTTGAGTATAGCAACAAGCAAGGACTTTCCTTTAAGTTTCAATATCGCTCAAGCTAACTCTTGCCTCCAATTTCCCACAGCCATATAAATGGAGAAAAGGCGCAAAACTGACTACCACACCTTCCTTGAAAAACTACACTCAAAGAAAATTCGATCACGTCTCTTTGTAGCATCCATACAGAAAAAGCAACAAGTATCAACCGAAATCCCAAAAGCAAGCAAACGATATCGGGTTAGGAGCTTATTAAGAATAACCATCCAAACAATAAGAGAATTCTTAGGAATATATAAAGGGAACCATAACAAACGATGTCATTCCACCTTCATACCACAAGTTCTAATTGCCTCTCACAATCGAGAAGTACTCACTTTAGCATTAGCGAACTATTGAGAAGTGACAGCAACTAAAGGCTTCAACTTGATCATCCTTCACCAATTCCAGCTACTTATTGAAGTAGAAGCCACATCCAGAAAACTCCTACCATTTAACACATATTCACTAACCCAAGCGATCCAAAGAAACCCCTCTCCTGCAAGCAAGGCACGGATAATGTAACACCCCTAACCTGAATCCGTCGCCGGAATAGGGTTACGAAGCATTACTGGAGTTTACAGATCAATTAATCAGACATTTCATATAATATAGCATTCATATAAAAAATCAATCAAAATCAAACATATTGTCCCTTATATGAGCCCTCGAGGCCCAAAATACACATTAGAAACAAGTAGGGACTAGATTGGGTACTCAAAGAATTTTTTAGAAAATTTTGAAAATTTTCAAAGTTGCAGGGGGCACACAGCCGTGTGGTCAGGCCGTGTGGGCATTCGAAATAGGGACACATGGCTGTGTCCCAGCTCGTGTCTGTGCCCGTGTAACTCTCTGACTTGGGTCACACGGCCAAGTCACACGCCCGTGTGCTAGGCCGTGTTGAGCATATTGACTTGCGTAGTTTTAAAGATACAGGGGACATACGGCCATGTCACCTGGCCGTGTGTCACACAAGGTTGAGACACACGCCCGTGTCTCTGCCCGTGTGGACGAAAATAGGTCATTTCCAAGCCATATTTCTCACCCAATTTGATACCAACCTAAACACCACAATTTGCACATCCACAAGCCATATCAATGCATTCAAAACAAGTCAAAATCAAGTATTAAACATGAAATATCGCCACATCCAACCAATATGCCCTTAGGCACCTCAAATGAAAAATTAATAACATGTCAACCAAATATCCATATTTACCTAGATAACCAAATGCATATATGCATAATTGTACCAAATATACTATTTTAAACCAATCATCCATATACCAATAAGTTTTCCATCATTCAATCATATCAAACACACATTAAATATGTTAAGGCCATATATATAAACACATCAAAATAATTAAACACAAGCCATTCAAATGGCTTGTCTCAACAAAACCCTTATGTGCCAACATTGGCCAAAATAACCTATACATGCCATTATAATCGGAATTAATTTACTAAAAGTACCCAAAGAGCCGATGGATAGTGTGAAATAGCTCCGACCAACTTCCAACCTAAATGAGCTTCCGAATTACTATAAAACATGGAAGATAACACAGAGAAAGCATTTAAGATTAGTAAGTTCGTATAATACAGAATTTAACTTACCATATTTCCACAAAATATGTAAGTAAACATAGCATATCTCAATCAATTTGGCTAAAAGCCTAAACACATTATCACCAACATATAACCATAAAAATCACATATAAAATCCAGCACACATGGTTGAATTCATCAAATAATCATATTTCATGTATATACCGGTAATAATTCATATCAAACTCATATGATTTCATAACAGAATTGTGCCCGTTGAACCATTTAGAATATCGTTGGATACATGGGTAGTACACACGAGCTGTACTGAACTGTAATCTGTCAATTCATATTCATGTATGCTCAAATGAGCTGAGTATCGGGAAGCTCCTCTAAGCTGAGTAACGGGAAGCTCATGCGAGCTGAGTATCGGGAAGCTCTTCCGAGCTGAGTATCGGGAAGCTCCTCCGAGCTGAGTAACGGGAAGCTCATGCGAGCTGAGTATCGGGAAGCTCACGCGAGTTGAGTATCGGGAAGCTCATAAGAGCTATGGTGTGTCCGCAACACATGCAGGGCCCCAACCAAATCAGTAACCCTAATGACATGTCATTTGTATCCTACGAATTTCATAAGGTTCACACGGGACTCGGTAATCATCGAATATGAAACCGGTATTTATTCATGGCAATTTTACAATTCACAAACAATAATTCAATTTAACACATATTAATGTACAATTTAATTACTCGAACTTACCTCGTTGAGTTTATGTAGATACGAAGGCGACTAATCTGATATTTTATGTAGATACGAAGGCGACTAATCTGATATTATTCCTTTGACTCGATCTAACTCCGTACTAGGTCTAACCGGATCTATACGAATGAATTTAACTCAATTCAATATAATTCATATTCAATTTAGTCCAACAACATATTTTTGGCAAAATTACTATTTTGCCCCTATACTTTTAATTTATTACAATTTAGTCCCTAGGCTCGGAAAATGACTTTCATGCAATTTAATCCTTATTCAAACCTAGTCAATTTTTATACATATTAATAGCAGCCCATATAATTCACAATTTCACAATTTTACCATAAATTTATCATTTTTTCAATTTAATCCCTAGTTATTAATTTCATCAAAATTCTCTTTACAAAAGTTGTTTATCTAACAATAACCTTTCATTTTCTATCATAAAATTTCAAAAATTCAAGCATACCCATTAATAGAAAAACCCTAATACTTTAACAAATTTGCAAATTAATCCCGAGTTAGCTAGATTAAGATATTACTATAACACCCCTAACTCGTAACCATTGTCGGAATAAGGTTAAAAGGTATTACCGATCATATCGGAACTTTTACAATCATTTCTCCAACATAAATACATCATCATCATCATATCATAGCAAATCATAAACATAGAGTCCCTTTAGAAGGTCTATGAGACTTTAAACATGCATTGGGAAGGGGTCGGGACTAAACCGAGCTCATACAAATTTTTTTTGAAAACTTAACATTTTTCAAAGTTACAGAGGTCACACGCCCGTGTGCCTCACATGGCATCAGACACACCCATGTGTCCAAGCCGTGGCAAAACAAGGCATACATACTGACTTGCCCACACGGCCGAAGGCACGCCCGTGTGCTTGACCCGTGGGCAACACTGACTTAATTCACATGGCCTGTCACACGCCCATGTGTCTGGCCTGTGTGCGAGTCTGACTTGATTTGAAATACAAACTTAAGAGACACAGTCGTGCCACACGCCCGTGTGCTCAACCGTGTAGGCAAACATAGGCCATTTGCTTGGCCAATTTACCACCCAAATTTTGGGTCACACCTACAAGCATCAAACCAATACAATTTTATTCCCCAAAGGTATCCAAACATATCAAAACATTGCATAATTTAAACTCTTAACATCATTATTCAATTCATATGCAAATCTAACTCATATATACCAATTCATAGCATAAAACATACTACCTCCATATTACTAAAACATATCATAAAGATCATTCACACAGTCACATATACACATTATAACTATCATTCTCACATATTCCACATATATACTATGGTCATTCATCTATCAAGCCATTTCACATGGCAAGATCTATACATCTCAAAACAATCCCTAATCACTAGCCTATACATGCCATATACCAAATATACAACTTTCAAAAGTACCAAAATAGATAGCCGATAGTGTGATTGAGTTGCTGACGATCCCTGGATCTGAGCTAGCTTTAATAACACTGTAAAATAGAGAAAGACTTCACACAGTAAGCTTTAAAGCTTAGTAAGTTCGTAATATAACACATTTAACTCAACAATTCATATTCAATATACAATATTAACTATCACATAGTGTAATTCACAATAATACACAATCTCATCCATAATCAATACTCACATGATCATCCATTTATCCATATATAATATCATCAACCACATAGGTTTCATACATACCTGTACCATCACTTAATTAACAATTACTTTTGCTACTCAATGCTCAATACCACAATTCGTTCGATCTTCTTTAACCATTCGATTTACTCGCACACTTAGTGCTAATTTCTTAGCCGAAGCTTTAATATCATCGCACACTTAGTGCCTTTACATTAAACAGAATTTGACTTGGTATCGTACACACAGTGCCAATCAATATAGTCGATGCTTTCTTTATTTCGCACACATAGTGCCGTTCACCACTGTATCAATTCTATTTACGCATACTTAGTGCCACATCTCTCAAATCCACATAAAGCATTACTAATTCATCAACCACATATTCATTCATTACATAACACATGAACATGATTTAAACAATTTGTATTATACGCAAACTTACCTCGGACGTAAAAACACGGCAAGTCGATTAATAAAGCACCTTGTTCTTGCCTCGATCTAAATCTGAATTCCTCTTTTCTTTATCTATACATATTCAAATTTAACACTTTCATTCATCAAATCATTCAATTCAGTCCAAATACACATATTTATGGAATTTTACAAAATAGCCCTCACATTTTCACATTTTGACATTTTAGTCCCTATTTCATAAAATCACAAAATACTCATAATTTCATCACACATGCCTAGCCAAAATTTCCCCTAGCTCATATAAACCCACATATTTCATTTATTTCACATTTTAATACCTCTATTTCTTATTTTCACAATTTAGCCCAAATTAGTCAAATTCATCAAAAATTCAAACACAAAATATATTAATCTATCACATATCTTTCATATTTCATCATCAACTATCACAAAGCTCAAACATTCATCAATGGCACATCTCAAAATCATCATCAAATTCTAAAATCAAAGCATTGCCTTGATAGTATGCTAAGCAACGCTCACAAAAACGTAGAAATCATCAAAAACCGAGTTAAAAACACATACCAATTGAAGCTTGAGCTTGCCGAACCTAAAAATGCTTCAATGGCTATTTCTTTTCTCTAGTTTCGGTGGAAAAGATGAGAATCTATGCATAAAAATTATTTTTTTATTATACATAAATATATATTTTACCATTTTACCCTTGGTTATTAAACCATTTATTCATTAAATATATGCCCATTTATGGCCATTCCCACTATCAAGGGTCTAATTACAACATAAGGACTTCGTATTTAATAAGACATGACAATTAAGCACTTTTAACAACTAGCACACAGCTTTTGCATTTTATACGATTAAGTCCTTTTTTCACAAATTAACACTCAAACGATAAAATTTTCACACATGCTTAATCACATACTATAAACACTAAAAATAATAGTAAAATATTTTTTTGACCTCGAATTTGTGGTATCAAAACCACTGTTCTGACTAGGGTCTAAATCGGGTTGTTACAATTACGATCTCGAAAACATAGAAATCATTAAAAACGGAACAAGAATACATACCTAATTGAGCAAAATAAGCTTGCTAATATCTCAAGCTTCCATGGCTAGATATTCTTCTATTTTTTTATTGTTATTTGGTGGTAGATGATGATAATAGATTTTTTTTATTTTATTTAATATTACTTTAATTGATAATTTCTAAAATTAACCTTAATGTTTCATGAAATTTCCAATAATGACTATTCATGCTTAACCACTAAGCATTTTAATGGTCTATTTACTATATAAAAACCTACAATTTAAAATTCTGTAGCTATTTAATACCTTTAGCTATTAGAACTCAAGTTTTGCACTTCAAGTATATAAACCATAAAACATACTTTAAAACAATTTGAATCACAATCGAATACACATAAATATTAACCATCACATAAAACTCATTCATTAACCATATCTAATTCTCTTGAATCAAATTATATCAAACCACCATGGCAACTCACACCAAGCATGTCACACATATATATCATGACCAAATTTCATAAACTTAAACCTCATATTTAGCAATTTTCGCATGGCTTAATAATTACAACTTCAAGCCTAACCAAAACAAATACTAGACTATACATGCCATAGGTTCGAAAATTCAAGCTTTAAAGGTACCGAAATAGCGATCAATAGTGTGACATATTTCTCTGACGATCCCCGAGCTCTTACCAACTTCCAAAATCTATAAAACGAAGAGTAAACATACACACAATAAGCGTTCGTAGCTTAGTAAGTCTTAAGCATTGAAACATTTAAATATAAACTAAAATTTATCAATTCAAACAAAAATAAATCATTAACAACTTATGCACATTACCAACTTAATATCATATATCAAGACATATATGTTTTGTATTAATTTCACTTTGGTTGAATACTCAAATAAACATTAGTATGCTAACCATCACTTTCCTCAATACATATACATTAAAAAAGCCAAATACATATATGTTCAATTATGCAATCTCATAATTCATATTTCACATGAACTCATACCATCAATTCAAGTATGCAACTTACCTTAATTTCATAACATAATATGAAAACATACCTGAGCATTTTTAACTTGGTTTACACTCGATCTTAATTTATCATTGCTCGTTGAACCATTCAGAATTAAAAAGGATACTCGGATAGTCGGAAGGCTCATACAATGCCAACATTCCAGACGTGGTCTTACATGTAATCACATATCAATGCCACTGTCCCGGACATGGTCTTACACAAATCAAATAGGATGCCAATTTCCCAGACATGGTCTTATACGTAAACACAAGTCGATGCCAACGTCCCAGATGTGGTCTTACACGAAAACACATATCGGAAATCCTATGTCATGACATATGTATCCTAGCTATTCCTAAGGTTCGTACGGGACTTTTGGACATCAAATCTCGATCGAATCGAACTCGTAACTTAGCTCCCAAGCTTATTTTCATTCGACAATACATATATATATTCATAAAATTCCAATTCATCATACAACATTTATATAATTTCAATTTTAACAACGTGAAATGCTTATAGACTTACCTCGGAAATCGATGGACGGAAGAAATGACTATTCTTTTATTTTTTTATTTCCCCCGATCCAAATCTGTTTTCTTTGGTTCTTGATCTAAACATATTCAAATTAAACTTATTTAAACACCATTCTATTCAATTTAGTCTAAAAACACATAAATGGGTAAATTACCATTTTGCCCCTGACATTTTACACTTTTTGCAATTTAGTCCCTATTGCATAAAACACAAAACATGCAAAATTTGCATACACCATGCTTAGGCCGAATGTTACCCATGCTCATACAAGTCCATACATTTCATTTATTTCACATTTTAGTCCCTCAATTTATCATTTTTATAATTTAGTCCTAATTATTCAAAATCATCAAAATTTCCAATACAAAACATGTTAATTCAAAACATATCTTTCATAATCTATCATTAACAACAAAAATCACATGAATTCATCAATGGTTTAACTAAAAATATTCATCAAAATCAAAAATAGCATGGGCTTAGTACATTTCATAGCAACGATATCAAAAACATAAAAATTATCAAAAACCGAAAAAAACTAACCTTGAATCAAGCTAGATAGGTGCCGAAATGTTCAAAGCTTTTCTACTTTCTTTCTTTTCTCTTTTTGGTAAACAAGATGAACATAGCTTTTAAATTTTATGTTTGTTTTATTATAATAACTTTATAATATATTATTTATTATTTTAACCTTTATAATTAATATAAAAACTATATAATATAAACATAATGTCGTCCATTCATTAATTCAATGGAAAAATTGCAACATAAAACCTTCATATTAAAAGAAAACCACTATTCGGCCCTTCTAAAAATAACCATTAAATTTTCATTTTACGCGATTTAATCCTTTTATTTAATCGGACACTCCAACAACGAAATTAAAGCACGAAAATGTCACACAAATAAGTTCACACATAATAAACACAAAATATAATTATAAAATATTTTTCTAACTCAGATTTGTGGTCCCGAAACCACCGTTCTGAATAAGGTCTAAATCGGGTTGTTACACCCACGCGCTATGTTAATCCTAGAATTGACTAAACCGTAGCTCTGATACAAATCAAATGTAACACTCCTAACCCGTATCCGACGCCGGATTAGGGTTACGAGGTATCACCGAACAAAACTCAACTTTCATACAATCACAAAATCACATATGTCATATTCGAAATTATATACACTTCATTCAAAGCATTCAAAATATCAAAGTAATAAGATAATTCATTACATTATAAATACCATGCGCATATATTAAGGCATTCAAGCACACGTCTTATCATTTCATACACCAAATATATATATATATGTATCCATACGATTAATACATAGACTAAACATCAAACATTTTGTTTCATACTTCTTTACAGGTGCATATTAACTAAACGAACCATATAACATGACTTATAGTCAATTAACATATGCGGCATTCTCATTTTCACAAAATAGTCAAATATAGATTTTAACCACTACACTATTACATATCACCATATTAAAATGAACCATTTGTTTAATACACTAAATACAAATTATAAGATACTCAAATTGTATATTCAATAACTGAATCAACTTACCAAATTCGTAGGCTATAAAATAAGTTAAATTTTATATACTCAATCATATCATTAAACTCTATACTCGGTCATCTAATCTAATTCCATACTAAATACGTCAAATCCATTCTTTCCAACATTAATCATTTAATCAATAAATCCTTTCTATCAATTCAACTAAGAGTATTCGGCAATTACATATACACCATAAACCATTTTGCATACTTAACAATATAAATTCAATGCCATAGCTGAATATGTTCATACACAACTATTCAAAAATTCTAAACCAATTACACATGTAAGCTTACCATTACAAAATGACACAAATAACAATTCTACAACCAAATATGTAAATCCCTTCTTTTACTTCATTACTAGGTCGAATCATAAGATCACTTACATAAGCAAATCAAACATATATCAAGTACACCACACACACACACACACACACACACACACACACACACACACACACATATAACATGCCTATTACTTAACTAGCACATAACATACCTTAACTCAAATAACATCCATTATATACTTATTGCCGAAACAAATAACCAAGCATCACATTATATATACATGATATTACTTACCAAACAAACTTAAACCATAATCAAACATAACTGAACTCAAACATAGAAATCAAACACATCAAGCATTTAACCAAGAACATATAAAACCAAGCTTAAACATAATGATCAAGCCATTTTCGTATGGCTTTATATATACAACTTTAAAACTAACCAAAAACATAAGCTAGCCTATACATGCCATAGGATCAAAGTTTAACTTTTAACAAAATACCGAAATAGAGATCGATAGTGTGATGGATTTCTCTGACGATCCCCGAGCTCGTAACTAGCTTCCAAAATCTATAAAACAATGAACAAACACATACACAGTAAGCTTGAATAGCTTAGGAAGTCCTAAGCAATTAATTTATTAAACGAACATTAGTATTAAAATTAACTAGGCCGAATCAAGAAATCATTAATCAAATACACATTTTCATGCTTGAAACTCAAATACCATCACATGAACATTATCAAAATATATTAACTTAACCGAATGCACAATTATTCATAAGCATATATAATTCTCACTTTCATAATGCATATTTCATATATTCATCTCAAATATATACTTACCTTACTTTTCCAATCATTTAACTTAGCACATACCTGACCTTTTAGCTCGATTTCACATTCGATATTAACTTGATATTGCCTGTTGAACCATTCAAAGTTAATAAGGATACTAGGATAGTCAAAAGCTCGTACAATGCCAACGTCCCAGACGTGGTCTTACCTGTAATCACATATCGATGCCACTGTCCCAGACAGGGTCTTACACGAATCAAATACGATGCCAATGTCCCAGACATGGTCTTACACGTAAATCACAAGTCGAAGCCAACGTCCCAGACGTGGTCTTACACGAAAACACATATCGAATCCTATGTCATGAAATATGTATCCTAAGTATTCCTAAGGTTCGTACAGGGCTTTCGGACATTGTAACTCGATCGATTCAAGCTCGTAAACAATGCTCCCATGCTTAATTCAATTCGGCAAGTATATATATACACAAGTAATAATTCAATTCAGCACTATTAGAATATATATATACAATCGAATTTAACAACATTTATTTACTTATGAACTTACCTCGGTAAAGACGGACAACCAGGGGCGACTATTCGACAACTTTAAATTTCCCCTGATCCAAATCTGATTTCATCTTTTCTTGATCTAATTCAATATAAAATTGACTTATTTAATCAAATATTCAGTCAAATTCATCCAAAAACACAATAATGGGCTAATTACACTTTTTTCCCATGACATTTCATATTTTTTACAATTTAGTCCCTATTTCACAAAACACAAAATATTCAAAATTTCACCACTCATGCTTGGTCGAATTTCACTAAGGTCCTTAGCAGCCCATTTCTTTCATTTATTTTACATTTTGACCCCTCAATTTACAAAATTCACAATTTAATCCTAAATAGGCATTTTTACTAAAAATCACTTAATTAAACTTAACAATCTAACAACATATATTTATTTTTCATCATCAAACACAAAAAACATCAAGATCTCAACAATGGCAATTCATGAATACATCATCAAATTCAAAAATTCAAGCATGGACTAGCTAGTATTCAAAGCAACGATCTCAAAAAACGTAGAAATTATCAAAAATCGAGCTAAACACATACCTAATTTTGAAAAACACAAGGGCCGAACCTTTAAAACTCTTTTCTTTCTCTTTTCTTTTCTATTTTCGTTCATGCAAAAGATGAACAACATGTTTTATTTGTTTTATGTTTTATTATATTAACATTAATACATTAATTACCATTTTAGCCTTTTTATTTTCATTTAAAATCCACTAACCATTGGTTTTTATGTCCATCCAATATTTCAATGGTATAATATCATCATAAGGACCCCACATGAAAAAGAACATAGCACTTTAGCACTTTAAAAAAAAATTAGCCACTTTTACATTTTACGCGATTAAGTCCTTTTATTAATTCGAGCTCACAAACGATACAATTTTCACACGAAATTTTCACACATAAATTCACATACTGTAAACACCAAAAATAATTTCAAAATATTTTTTTGACTCGAATTTTTGGTCTCGAAACCACTATTCTGAATAGGATCTAAATCAGGTTGTTATAGTAAGGCTTGGATCCAAAAATAACAAATTTGACAGAAGTGGATCTTGAACCTAAGACCTCTCACACACTCCCATAACACTCAGCCACTGAAGCAGATACACATTTGTGTCAGACAGTTAAAAAATCAGAAATAAAGTATTCAGGGGGTTACAACTCTACCCCCTAAAAGAAATTTCAACCTCAAAATTTACTTGATCAGAACAGATGAGGATACTGCTGGCACATCGAGTCCTCAGGTTCCCACGTGGCCTCCTCAGTACCGTGATTCCACCATATAACCTTCACTAAAGGAATGGACTTCCTTCTCAGAACTTTAACATCTTGATCCAAAATCTGAACTGGCTCCTCCTCAAAAGTCAAATTCGGTCTAACCTTGATCTTCTCAACAGAGATAACGTGAGATGGATCAAACTGATACCGCCTCAACATCAAAATATGAAAGAATCATAAATACGGTTCAGCTCAGGAGGTAGCTCCAACTGATAAGCAACCGGTCCCACACGCTTCAGAATCTGATACGGCCCAATGAACCTAGGGATCAACTTGCCCTTACGACTAAATCTCAAAACTTTCTTCCATGGAAAAACCTTAAGAAACATGAAGTCCCCCACAGAGTACTCAATATCATGCCTCTTCAGATCTGCATAAGATTTTGTCTATCAGAAGCCGATTTCAATTGATCCCGAATCAGTTGAACCTTATCCTCGGTCTCAGAAACCAACACAGGACCCAAAACCCAACATTCACCTAACTCAGTCCAACATAGCAGTGTACGACACTTATGACCATACAAAGCCTCGTAAGGTGCCATCTGAATGCTAGCCTCAAAACTATTGTTATTGGCGAACTCGACTAGCGGCAGATAATCCTCTCAACTTTCTCGGAAATCAATAACACAACTTCAAAGCATATCCTCTAGTATCTAAATAACCCTCTCAGATTGACCATCGGTCTGAGGATGGAACGTATCACTGAAGTCCAATCTTGAACCCAGAGCCTCGAGCAATTTCTTCCAAAATTGAGAAGTAAAGCAAGGATCTCTATCAGAAATAATCGAAACAGGAACCCCATGCAATCTTACAATCTTAGAGATATAGAGCTTCGCCAACTTCTGTAAGGAATAGCCCGTCCAAATCGGAATATAGTGAGCAAACTTGGTCAATCGATCCATGATGACCCAAATAGAGTCCTTCTTAGTGGGTGTCAAAAGCAACCCACTAACGAAGTCCATCATCACTCATTCCCATTTCCATAAGGGAATCTTAACCAGCTGTAACAAACCCGAAGGCAATTGGTGCTCAGCCTTAACTTGCTGGCACGTCAAACATCGGGCAAAAAAATTTGTAACCTCACGTTTTAAACTCGGCCATCAGTACAACTCACGAAGTTCCCGATACATCTTATTACCACTGGGATGCATAGCATATGGGCTACTATGCACCTCCCTCAAATCGATTGCCTTAAATTAGAATCATTCGGCACACAAATTCGACCTCAAAAATACAAAACTCCATCGTTATTCAACCCAAAGTCAAAAGTACTACCACTCTTAAGCTGACGAAACCGCAATCCCAGAGGCTCATCCTCTAACTGCTTATCTCGAATCTGATCAATCTAAGTCGGCTTAACATGCAACTCGGCTATCAGACTCCCATCATCAAATAGACTAAGTCAAGTGAACATCATTCTTAAATCAGTCATCGTTCTTCGACTGAGAGCATCAGCCACCACATTGGCCTTACCAGAATGATACTCTATCGTGCAGCAATAATCTTTGAGCAACTCAATCCATCGGCACTGCCTAAGATTCAACTCCTTCTGTGTAAGGAGATACTTGAGGCTCTTATGATCAGTGTAAATAATACACTTCTCACCATACAGATAATGCCTCCAGATTTTCAACACAAAAACCACAGCAGCCAACTCGAGGTAATGCATTGGATAATTTCCCTCATGTGTTTTAAGCTGATGGGATGCTTAAGCCACAACCTTACCATCCTGCATCAGAACACAAACATGCGATGCATCGCTATATACCATAAAATCTTTACCGAATTTAGGTTGTATCAAAACAGGAGCCTGAGTCAGAAAAGACTTGAGCTTTTCAAAGCTTGATTGTTGCGCATCAGTCCAAAAGAAAGGGACTCCCTTGCATAGAAGCTTAGTCAACGGAGCTGCGATCAAAGAGAACCCATCGGCAAACTGCCGATAATAACTTGCCAAACCCAGAATACTGCGGATCTCAAATACGTTTTTAGGCTGTTTCCAATCAAGTACAGCTTCAATCTTTCTCGGATCAACACGGATCCCTTCAGCAGAAACCACATACCCTAGAAAAGTCACTTCACGCAACCAGAACTCACATTTACTCAACTTAGCGTAAAGTTGTTTCTCACGTAGAATCTGAAGCACTACTTTAAGATGTTCATCATGCTCATCCTCAGTCTTAAAGTAAAACAAAATATCGTATATAAAAACCACTACAAACTGTTCCAGATATGGCTGAAACACTCGATTCATCAAATCTATGAATGCCGTCGGAGCATTTTTCAGACCAAAAGGCATCACTAGGAACTCGTAATGTCCATAACGAGTCCTGAATGCAGTCTTATGAACATCAGCTTCCCTGACTCTCAACTGATGATACCTAGAACGAAGATCTATCTTAGATAACACTAAAGCCCCTCGAAACAGATTAAACAAATTATCGATCCTCAAAAGTGGATACTTATTCTTCATAGTCAATTTATTCAAGCACCGATAATCGATGCACATTCCTTATGGTGCCATCCTTTTTCTTCACAAACAGAACCGGTGCCCCTACAGAAACACACTAGGGTGGATGAAACTACGATCCAGAAGCTCTTGAGGTTGAGCCTTATGCTCAGTAAGCTCTTTCGGTGCCATACGATATGGAGCGATAGACACCGGAGCTGTACTCGGAAAGAGCTCAATTCCAAACTCAACCTCTCGATTCGGAGGTAAAGCCGGTACCTCCTCAAGAAAGACATCCAAAAAATCCCTCACTTTCTGATATATTTGATAGAAGAGTCCCCAAAATCAGAAACACTGACGTAAGCCAAATACGCCTCACACCCTTTTCGAACCAATTTTTTAGCCACAAGAGCAAAGATCATATTGGACAAATAATCTCGACGCTCACCAATCACAAACACCTCCATATCATCCTTGGTCCTTAAAACGACCCTCTTAGATGCGCAATTCAAACTAACTAGATGCTCAACCAACCAGTCCATACCCAGAATTAAATCGAACTCTCCAAACGGAAGCTCCATCAAATTTGCTAGAAAAACAACACTTGTACCACTAACAGAACATCCCTATAGAGTTTACTAACTCGAATAGACTGCCCCAACGGACTTAGTACAGTGATTTCACTAGAAGTGCTCTCAACAGGAATCCCTAAGTTTTCAGATACAGTGCTAGCTACATAAGAGTGAGTAGAACCTATGTCTATCAAAGTAGTATAAGGCACATCAAAAATTAAGAACGTATCGGTGATAACATCTGGAGCATATCTATCCTTTCCGTGTCGTGTAGCATAAACCAATGCAGGCTGCCTTGTCTCTGTCTGATTATCACATCTGTCCAGTGCTCTCTGCCCTCGGCCCATACCATTACCACCCCTAGCCGGTCCACGGCCCCTAGGTGGCTGTTGAACTACCCTTTGAGACTGCACAGAACCCGGTCCCAAATCTTGCATCTAATTTGCTCGCTGTAGACACTCTCTAATACTGTGCTTCAAAGATCCACACCTCAAGTAAGCTCCAATCCTCCTCCAACACTCGCCCAGATGGCGCCTACCATAACCTCCACAAGGCTAAATCCTAGTAGGAGTAACAGGGGCACCCACTCTAACCAGCCCATCAGATCTGGCCTTTTTCTTTGGCCTCTGAACAGAACTAGAGGGTTCGAGTCCCTCTACTTTTTGCCTCTCTCTCGATCACTATTCTGGCGCTCCACGCTCTTAACATCCTCGGTGATCATCACCTTCTCAACTAAAATCACGAACTTTCACTCCCTCTGTGGAGCAATCAGTACCCTCAAGTTATCCCTCAAGCCATCCTCAAATCGGACACACCTCTCATACTTAGACACCACCATGCCTCGAGCATAGCGGCTCAACCTCAAAAACTCAGCTTCATACTCAGCCACAGATCTATCGCCCTGCGTGAGATTCATGAACTCACGCCTGCGAGCATCCACATAGCTCACCTCTACGTACTTATTCTGAAAGGTGGTTTTAAAGAAATCCTAATTCAAACGATCAGGCTGAGTACCCTCCTCAATCGTCAACCACCATTGATAAGCCTCATCGCGAAACAAAGAGACTGTACCCTTCAGTTTCTGCTCGGGAGTACAGTCTAGATCATTCATATTCCTCTCGGTGGCTTTCAACCAATACTCAACCATATTAGGTGCGACTCCAGTGACACCTCTAAACAACTCAGCACCATTAGACTGGAGTCGTTCAATTACTGACCCTCGACCTCCAACTCTAGAATGGGGTCCAGCGACCCTTTTAAAAATCCTCAGCATGGCTTGGGACATGCGTCGTCCCCAGCCGAGGGACTTTGAGACCCAGTCTCAGTAGCAGGCAAAACTGGTGTCTCACTCGTATCTTAGTGCGACATACTGCCCAAAGAAGAAGACTCAGCTCGAGCCCCCTACGGCCTCTACCACGGCCACGAGTACTACGTCCACGTGTTCCACGAGCGCTCACCGAAAATTTGAGTTTTAATCTACATTATAAAGTTTTATGCATCAGTTCCAGTATTTATTAACAAATATTTATGCATCAGTTATTAGAAGTTCAGAAGTGTTTTCAGAGGTTTCAGTCTCCTAACTATCTCAGTACAGTTTTAGTAAGTACTATCTATAGTGTTTCAGAACAGTTCAATCTAAGTATAGAGATACTTACAGGATCGACGCCGGAGACTTGGTGTACCACATACTTTCTCAAATTATCCAAAATATTTGAAAACAAATTCTTTTTAAATGACCATTTTGGAACCCAAAATTCAAAGCCTGAGTTTTGCTACCTAACTTTCATCCCACTAAATGTAACACCCCAAACTCAGCCTAGACATTAAGGCCTAATCTGGAGATGTCACAGAGAATTATTTTACTTATGTAAAATCATTTCAGTTATTGAACTCATGTACTTCATATCCATTTTTGAAAATGTTGATTAATTAGTTTATTTGCCAAAACTTTTTTTCAGTGGAACTTTAACAAAACCGATATAATTTAAAAATCCAACTCGTATTCTTAGGAAAACCTCTTTTTGCGTAAAGACCGTCAATTTCATAAAATAATTTTATGAAGCATGCAGAATATCATCAAATCAAAATTCAATAGTTTAAAACCATAAGTTCCAGAGAGTCCCAAAAATTATAAACTTTCAAATGAAAACCAAAAATCAATAATCAAGAATAAAACCATAAATTGCTAAGTTTAACAGTTTACGGACGTGTGGTCACTGCTGAGTCTCTGCCGTACCGATCCATCTAAATTTGTGGATTACTTGACAAAGCAGACAACAAATATGAGTTTACGAAAACTCAGTGTGTAACCCATCAAAATTAAGCATGCAAACATACAAAATTATATACACAGTCAGAAACAAACACGATATCATATTCAAATTCAGATTCAGATTCAGATTTAGATTCAGATTACAGAAGTAGATATGCATAAATCCTACCCACATCCTCTACACACCATTTTCGACCATCCTATCACACCATATGGGGTTTAAAACACCTACCCATCCCTACACACTATATTGTGCCATTAAGACACATAACAGAATATATGTAGCCAAGTTGCCAGAATATAGGCGATTAACGCCGAACAGAGTACTTCTTCCTCATACACAAATCCCACCGCAATAACAGCTGTAAAAATTAGGTACAGATATAACAGATTTAACATGCTCAGCATGCATATCTACCGATATCAGATACACGTATAGCAGTACAGGCATGCATACATTCAGTATCCTACTCAGATTTGTCTATAAGAAAATCATAGCATACAAATTAGGGTTCAATTAGCCTTTACCGACCCTATAGTAGGCCCACAGTTGATCGAAGCGACCCGTGTGACCCTAGGGAGAATTTCAAAAAGAATGGGCCCATATGCCCGTGTCAGCCCACACGCCCAAATTTGCCTTGCCCATATGACCCACATGCCCTGGCTTAAAATCTACACGCTCGTGTGACATGCCCGTGTGGGCTCACGCGCCCAACTTGGCTTGTCTGTGTGGCCCACACGGCCACCCTCACACCACTACACAGTTGTATGCTGCGCACGGCCATGCCTTCATCAACCACACAGTCGTGTCTCGCACACAGCCTACCACACGGGCTACCACACGCCCATATAGTGTCGACAAACCAGATTTTTGGCTTTTGTAAAGTTTAACTTTCTGCGTTTTGGGTACACACCTGTACATTTTCGAAGCGAAAGCGATCCCGAGACCACTAGAACCTTAGACGAAACGATGCTCCTCAACACCTAACTCGAAAAAAGATTAAGTGCTTCTTGTGATTCCCTCTAAATCGATCAAACAACATTAACAGTTATTCCCACATTCGATCATTACCATCGTACATACCATAATGGAAATTTATGAGACAAACTAGAGTTAACAGCAACTATGCAACTTACAGAATACCCAACAGTAGAACACTTTTCTCCTTCCACAAAATCAATCGAACAGCGCAAGAGTAAAAGAAATCTCAACCAAGACAAAAAAGAAATGTGGAAAAAGATGGAGATGAGAGAAAGAACAAAAACTTGAGAAATTTAGAAAGATGTCAAAAAATAAACAACAATTTCGGCAAAAGAGAGAAGAAACAAAACAAAAAATAAAAATATTATGATAACTCCCCAAATCCCTCAGATTACTCCCCACTCCCCGCTAACCAACTAACAACCAACTTCTCAGAATCCAACTCTACCCAAAACTCTATCAAAAAGCCTAGCAAAAGTTAATACCCACACTCGCGCAGGGACTCGATCACAGGACCTCCTACACACGAATTCCTTTACCACTCAAACTAGTAGGCTCATTTTGATATGCATTAACATACAATTTAATATAAGCCCATTCAACAAGAGTAAGGCTTGGATCCAAAAATAACAAAATTGACAGAAGTGAGTCTTGAACCCAAGACCTTATAGATAAACTGTAAAAGTAACATATTTTAATCCCACATTTAGCATACTTCTCGATGATTTATCCATTGATTTATGTAAAAAGGTGGTCTTAATCCTTTCTTTTCATGTTTTATACTCAGATTAGCACCCGAGGATGAAAAGAACAAGAAACGGGCTTAAAACGGACCAAATTGGGCCAAGAGAAAAATCGACACGGCCTGGCCAAAAGACCACACGGCCGTGCCTCATTAAAAGTACGAACACAGCCTAGCCGCGATTCACACGGGCGTGTGCCATGGCCGTGTCCCTGTCATGGAGAAGAGTAATTTCATTCGGTTTTAGATACTTAGGGGCAAAGAAACCTATTTCAAAAGCTTACCTAAGTATAACAGTAAAGGGGGCGGTTAGCTAGGCCAAGGAATCGAGCCGAAAAGGTCAGATTTGTGGGAAACACTCAAAGATAGCCAGTTGATCCATCTCAAGAAGCTGAAATTCTACTCAAGACGGAGGATCTCTCCTTCAATTCCTTCAGGGGGTTTTACGGATTTCTTATGTTTTATTTTGTTTTAGGGATTTCTTATGTTTTATTTTATCTTTTTTTCTGAAATGTTTTCCTTTATAGTTATGAACTAAACCCTTCAGATACCTGAAGGGGATGAAACCTAAGACGGATTTTGTTATTCTTTTCCGAACTATATGATAAATACTTGATTTGTTCTTAATTATGTGTTCTTAATTCTTGTGTTGATATTTCCGGGATATTGATTCAAGTATGATGTGCTTAGGTGGAGGAGCAAAAGTCCTTACCTAAGATTAGATCTAGCATAATTAAGCAGAGTTGATCGCACGCCTAGAGATAGGGTGACGAGATTTTGCCGGATTAGGGTGAAACCTAATATGAGAGTCCATAGATCGAGTTAATGCGATTCTAGGGGTTTTAATTAGAAAGAGATTTCAATTAATCAACCTGGGGTTAGATATTATTCGCCTCGAGAGAGGGTTTAATATAAATTAGGGAATCTTACGGATCAAGTCAAGTGAATACATTGTCTAGTTCAGTGTTAGATAACAAGTGAAGTCTAGGTGGATTCTTTCTAAGGGTATCATCTTAATCAACTGAGTTTTTCCAACAGTATTTCCCCAATTCATTCTTTTTGTCTTTGCGTCTTTAACTTAATAGTTAATTAAAATTAGATTAAACAACAACTTCACTTATTTTAGGCTAGATAATAAAAAGAAAGTTAGTATTAGTACTTTTAGTTCCTTTGGGTTCGCAATCCGGTCTTACCTAAGCTATACTACTGTTCGATAGGTGCACTTGCTTTAAGTCGTTGTCAGAGTTAGTTTCCAGGTTCGATCATTCTCATTTATAAATTTAAAACTCTAAAAAATAGACGATCAAGTTTTTGGCGCCGTTGCCGGGGAACTAAAATATTAAGAAAACTCTATTTTTATTACTCTAGCCACTCTTTTTATTTTTATTTTTATTTTTCGCAATTCTCTCTTATTTTTATTTTATGTTTTGTTTTTAACTTTGCTAAATTTTCTTTCTTTCTTTTCTTAACAGGTACCTTTAGTTTATGACTAGAAGGAACCCGAGAGGACCACTAGTATACGATAGTGATATTGAAGCTACCGCTTGAAGGAATCGCAGAGAAATTAGGCGAGCCCTAAATTACACAGAAGAAGAACGAGAAAGTAGATCCAATCCTACTGAAGGGATGGACGAGAATAATCCACCACCACAAGATGTCGTGGAAAATAATGCTCCACGTACTATATATGATTATGCTAAACCTCATTTAACAGGAGCATAATCAAGTATTGTTAGGCTCGCTATAACTGCTAATAATTTTGAATTAAAGCCTAACACTATACAAATGATTCAACAATTTGTTCAATTTGATGGTTTGCAGGACGAAGACCCAAATACTCATATAGCTAATTTTTCACAGTTCTGTGATACCTTCAAAATAAATGGCGTTTCTGATGATGCCATACGTCTTCGATTATTTCCCTTTTCATTAAGGAATAAAGCCAAACAGTGGTTAAACTCATTACCACGAGGGTCAATCACTACATGGGATCAAATGACCGAAAAATTTTTATTAAAATATTTCCCACCGGACAAAATGGCTAAATTACGGAATGATATCTCTTCTTTTGTGCAGATGGATTTAGAGACATTATACGACGCATGGGAGAGATACAATGATCTCTTGAGAAGGTGTCACATCATGGTTTACCCTTGTGGCTCCAAGTCCAAACTTTCTATAACGGTGTAAACCCCTCAACGAGGCAACTAATTGATTCAGCCGCTGGTGGAACCCTGAACTATAAAACTCCTGAAGCATCCTACGAGTTTATCGAAGAGATGTCACTGAATAACTATCAGTGGCAGGTTATAAGGACAAAACCAACAAAATCAGCCGGAGTTTACAACCTCGACGCAGTAACCATGCTATCAACACAAGTAGAAATGATGAATAAAAAGCTTGATAGTTTGTGTTCTTCTTAGGTACATCCAGTAATGCAGTGCGACGCAAGTGGAACTGTGGCGAATCTTGAGTACCCACCCTACCAACCGGGCACAGAAAGCAAACAGATGAACTATATAGGTATAATTTCAGATCTAATAATAACACTTACAGTAATACTTATAATCCAGGTTGGAGGAACCACCCAAATTTTTCATAGGGAGGTCAAGGAAATCAAGGAAATCAAAGACAACAACCTCCTCAAAATTTCCAAAATCAGCCCTATCCACAGGAAAAGAGGCCAAACCTCGAAGAGATGCTGACAAAATTCATGGCAGCCACAGAAACCCGTCTCCAAAAAATTGAGACAACGCTCGATAATCAACAAGCATCAATCAAAGGGATCGAGAACCAAGTCGGGGAACTTACTAAGTCAGTTGGAAAACTTACTAAGATAGTTTCTGAAATTCGATCAGAGATTTCCGAACGACCGCAAAGACGTCTACCAAGCAACACCGAGGTTAACCTAAAGGAGCAAATCCAAGCCATCACAACTCATGATAGTATAGGGTTAGATGAACCCAATACAATACAAGAAAATGAGGTAGAAGAAGGTAAAGTTGAGGTAACACAAGAAAAGCCAAAATCGGTAATCAAAAAGTACCAACCTCGCATTCCTTATCCCAAAGCGATGAAGAGAGACGATACAGAGGAACAGTTCGGTAAGTTTCTTAAACTCTTAAAGAAATTACATCTTAACTTACCTCTTCTTGAAGCTCTTTCACAGATGCCAGATTCAAGAAAGTTTTTAAAACAACTCTTGACGAACAAGCGTAAGATAGATGAGGAGCCACATGTGGAATTAAACGCAGTATGCTCAGCAATGCTACAGAATAGACTACCGCGAAGGCTAAAAGATCCAGGGAATTTTACAATTCCATGTTTAATTGGTAGACTAACTGTTGATAATGCCTTAGCTGATTTAGGGGCAAGTATAAATGTCATGCCTTATAAAATGTTTAAACAATTAGGTCTAAGGAAATCCAAACAAACTAGGATAAGCATTCAATTAGCTGAAAAAACTGTTAGAATTACTAGGGGTATTATCGAAGATGTTCTTGTAAAAATTGATAAATTCGTTTTCCTAGTAGATTTTGTTGTCTTAGACATGGATGAGGATAATTCGATTCCCCTAATTTTTGAAAGACCCTTTTTAGCAACTGCTAGAACAAAATTTGATGTTGGTACAGGAGAACTCATACTTCGTGTAGGTGACGAATCGATCAGTTTACAAGCTCTTGACTATGCCAGGACAACAATTGATGAAGGTGAGAAAGTAAATTAAGTTGATAACCAAGTTGTTCAAATTTCACGACAGGAAACACCACAAGGTTACAACCCTGAGCTGAATCATGGACCTCGTGCCAACAAGGAAGAATTATATGAGGAACAAAGCCTTAAGGTCGACAAATTAGAAAAGTGGACGACACACTTTAAAGAAGAGCAGGAACCACACGAAGTAAAACCAAAGGAGCCACCAGACGAGCTCACAGGAACATCAAACCACTTCAAAATAGGAAATCTGGTACTGTTAGATAAAGCAGATCCTCGCATCACCACACCAGACCTGAACACGAACGAAGAAATCCCTCTTGAGGTACGCAATATCTTTCCATACGGAACAGTCGAGGTAAGCAACCCTATATTCGGCACTTTTAAGGTAAACACTTCTCGACTTAAACTTTATCAAGGAAATAGAACTGATAGCATGAGGGAAGATATTCAAACTTTTAAACCACCCTGATTTTTTTGCGAATACGAGAAAAGTCTAGCTTAAGACTATAAACGAGCGCCTCTCGGAAGGCAACCCGAGTACTAACCCAGTTAACTTTTACATTTTCATTTTTATTTATTCTGTTTTATTCTTTCCTTTTTAGCACCTGACTTTAAATTAACCAAAAGTGCAGATTTCCAAGCCACACGGCCTTGCACATAGCTGTGGCCGTAGCTGTGTAGACCTCAAGAATCTCGATACTAATAGGGAAGACATGGTACAACTCAGAAAGAATCAAATCTCCCAGTCATGGACTCCAACCACCCTACCACGGGCACCGAAAAATCCCACGGCCATGCGACGCAACCATGGACGACACTGACTTCTCAGAAACGGGCGTGGCATTCTGAAAAATGGGCATGGGTGAACCAACACGCCTAGACACACGGCCGTTGTGAGACGGCCGTGTGAATTAACACACCCATGGTACACGGGCTGTGACTGTACCTGACTTGGAATTCTATTTAAACCACCCACCCTTCCCTCTTCTCACCTATTTCTCACCATTCTTCCTCCCTTACCCCTTACACCCTCCATTCTCAGAATTCTTTGTTTCCATGGCATGCTTCTCAAACTTTTGGCCATGTCGAAGAAGTGGAAGGATCCAAGCATAGTCTCCCTCATGGAGACCGATATACATAAGTTCATGCCGGTTGCTTCATTCGTTCGACAAGCCAATTGTCTTTGAGACCATTTATCTTTTGTTCCACTTTTATCTTTTCTTCTATTTTCCTTCTCTTTGATTATCTTATGCTTAATTTAGTTTATTTTATTTTAGTTTCTTAGTGTCAGTTTCTAAAGGCTGCTTGGGAATCACGCCACTTCCGCCACCGCCATCACCTCCACAGCCTTAGAAGACACACCCACCTCGCAAACCATCTACCAATAAAAATTCTCAAGCCCCTTTATTTGTTAGCCTTAGTTTAATTACATTTCTATTTTCTTTCTCTTTCTCTTTCTTGTCTTTATTTATATGTTTAGTTTATTTTAAATGTGTCTTAATAACTCCTGGCTAATTCTCTACGAGCTCCCCAATTTCTTCATCTAGCGCAGAGCTCGGTAGCAGAAACCACCCCTATCGACTTCCAACTCCAGGAAACCATCCAAATTCAGGAAGTTTCACCTCTCCCTCTATCTTAATTTGCATATCTATCTTTGTACATTGAGGGCAATGTACATATTAAGTGTGGGGGGTGAATAGTTATTTCGAGAAAATGCCTAACTTTCTGCATTATTCTCAAATACCTGAATTATACCTTGTCTTGAAGTAATTTCCTCATATTACTAATTAGGATGAAATTTCTGATGATTTATGATTGTTATTGATATGTTTTTGAGTAAGCCATAGTTAATTGTGCATTGATGATTTAAAATTTGAAGAATACAAGAGAATCAAGCATGATAAGTCTAATTTTTCAGAATTTAAAATTTTTAGGTTGTCTACCTGAATCTGAATGTTATCTTAAAATTTGAAATTTATGAGGTTGATATCAAAACACCCATAATTTTTGTGAGATTTTGAGCCGTATAGAGCATATATTCCTTTTCTTGCTCACTTTATTGATTATGAGTGTGTCAACATTGAACTGTTATTCTAGAACTTGCCTCGATTATACATGTCGAGACCACACCATTGATTTGATATACAGATATGATAAAGGCACTTAGGATTTAACTCACTTACTCCAAAAAAAGCCTACCTTCATAATTAACCCCTAGTAAACCCCTTTGATCCTAACAACCCTTTTTATTGACTCACCAGCTAATATTAACCCAAAACCCTTTGTATTTATTATCACCATTGCTTTTAACTACCCTTATATCGAGATTTGATTTGATTAGTTACCTAATTTCAGTAGTTGATTTGTTCTTAAAAAAATTGATGTATATTCAGTATTAGTATTATGAAAAATGAGCTTATACAGTTAAAGTCTATTTATCAAAAGAAAAGCTCGTATTATTAGGGTTATTACTTTTCAGTTGATGTAATTATTTATTATTGTCTCAGTATTTCTAGATAGGTAACTTGTCAATTCAATCTCGATTCTAACGTTCTAATTCAGCCTTTATCCACACCTTTAACCCTAGCCCTGTTACAACCTCATTAAAGACCTTTTGATACATTTATCATCTCATTTACTGATGGTGGAGATTTGATTTTCAGGCAAGCCTATGGGATTAATTTTTCAGGTTCGACTTATGAGTGTTCTTTTCCTGAACCTTAAATACTTCGAGTGATTCGAGTAAATTTTTTGTGAGGATGTCAATCCTTGTCGATTTTGAATTAAAGGTAATTATTTAGATAAGGGGAGACACCTACGTTTTTGTGATACAAATGTATGACTTATATTGTTTGAATCTTTAAGACTCTTTGAATTAGATTATTCATGTATAAATTGTCTATGAATTATGATGAGACATTGTTGATAGGAATTATGAACCAAGGAAAGATCGTTTTAATTGTAAATTGAGAATTTTGCTTGAGGACAAGCAAAAGCTTAAGTGTGGGGGTATATGATAAACCGTAAAAGTAACATATTTTAATCCCACATTTAGCATACTTCTGGATGATTTATCCCTTGATTTATGTAAAAAGGTGCTCTTAATCCTTTCTTTTCATGTTTTATACTGAGGAAAGCACCCGAGGATGAAAAGAACGAGAAATAGGCTTAAAACGAACCAAATTGGACCAAGAGAGAAATCGACATGGCCTGGCCCAAAGACCACACGGCCGTGCCTCATTAAAAGTCCGAACACGGCCTGGCCACGATTCACACGGGCGTGTGCCATGGCCGTGTCCCTGTCATGGATAAGAGTAATTTCATTCGGATTTGGATACTTAGGGGCAAAGAAACCTATTTCAAAAGCCTACCTAAGTATAACTGTAAAGGAGGCGGTTAGCTAGGCCAAGGAGCCGAGCCGAAAAGGTCAGATTTGTGGGAAACACTCGAAGATAGCCAGTTGATCCATCTCAAGAAGCTGGAATTCTACTCAAGACGGAGGATCTCTCCTTCAATTCCTTCAGGGGGTTTTAGGGAATTCTTTATGTTTTGTTTTATCTTTTCTTCTGAGATGTTTTCCTTTATAGTTATGAACTAAACCCTTCAGATACCTGAAGGGGATGAAACCTAAGACAGATCTTGTTGTTGTTTTCTGAACTATATGATAAATACTTGATTTGTTCTTAATTATGTGTTCTTAATTCTTGTGTTGATATTTCAGGGATATTGATTAAAGTATGATGTGCTTAGGTAGAGGAGCAAAAGTCCCTGCCTAAGAGTAGATATAGCATAATTAAGCAGAGTTGATCGCACGCCTAGAGATAGGGTGACAAGATTTTGCCGGATTAGGGTGAAACCTAATATGGGAGTCCATAGATCAAGTTAATGCGATTCTAGGGGTTTTAATTAAAAAGAGATTTCAATTAATCAACCTAGGGTTAGACGTTATTCGCCTCGAGAGAGGGTTTAATATAAATTAGGGAATCTTATGGATCAAGTCAAGTAAATACATCACCTAGTTCAGTGTTAAATAACAAGTGAAGTCTAGGTGGATTCTTTCTAAGGGTATCGTCTTAATCAACTGAGTTTTTCCAACAGTATTTCCCCAATTCATTCTTTTTGTCTTTTTGTCTTTAGCTTAATAGTTAATTAAAATTAGATTAAACAACAACTTCACCTATTTTAGGCTAGATAATAAAAAGAAAGTTAGTATTAGTACTTTTAGTTCCTTTGGGTTCGACAATCCAGTCTTGCCTAAGCTATACTACTGTTTGATAGGTGCACTTGCCTTAAGTCGTTGTCAGAATTAGTTTTCAGGTTCGATCATTCTCATTTATAAATTTAAAACTCTGAAAAATAGACGATCACTCACACACACTTCCATAACACTCAGCCACTGAAGCAGGTACACATTTGTGTCAAATAGTTACAGAATCAGAAATAAATTATTTAGGGTGTTACAATTACATAGGTAATATGATGTCATGGTGTAACACCCATAACCCGTCTCCATCACAAGATTAGGGTTACAAAGTATTACCATACAATTCAGAACAATTCATATCAAATTACATCAAGTTTACCAAATTAATTAACAAAAATTTGATAAATAATTCATATTTGAGTAAACATACATTTATGGTCCTTCAATCAAGCCTACGAGCCCTTAAAAATAATTGAGGCACATTGATGGGTCAATTCAAAACAAAATAGGAATTTGGGGCCAAAGTGAAAATTTTAAAAACAGGGGTCACACGGCCGTCTATCAGAGCCCAGACTGTGTACCTTTCAAAATAATTTCACACGGCCATGTTGCAAGCCATGTGCTAGCCCATGTAGCATTTGAAATATCCTTACATGGCTGTGTTGCAAACCGTGTACTAGACCATATTCAGTTGATTCAATTGATTTTGAACAAGGCTCATAATAGTCGTTTGTCTGTTCATCCGGGAAGTACGAAAATGTACAATGCTGAACATCAGGTTCCATCCAGTTTGTTATAACCGATCATGATTCCTGAGTGGAAATGGGAGAGAATCACGATGGACTTTGTG
This sequence comes from Gossypium bickii, assembly GCA_025503065.1. Lineage (NCBI taxonomy): Eukaryota > Viridiplantae > Streptophyta > Magnoliopsida > Malvales > Malvaceae > Gossypium > Gossypium bickii. The sequence continues at coordinate 17,716,856 of CP106709.1, forward strand.
TCGGGATTGCCTTTATCTCTAAGAAAAAAAGATGCAATGTGGGTGATAGTTGATAGATTAACGAAATCTGCTAATTTTATTCTGGTGAGAACAGATCATTCGATTGATAAATTAGTCGAATTGTATATTTCTGAGGTTGTAAGATTGCACAGGGTACCATTATCCATTGTGTCTGACAGATATCCGAGGTTTACTTTGCGGTTTTGGAAGAAATTGTAAGAGGCTTTAGGTACGAAACTACATTTCAGTACTGTATTTCATCTGCAAACAGATGGTCAATCCAAACAGATCATTCAAATTCTCGAGGATATGTTGAGATGTTGTATTCTTGAGTTTGAAAGTACATGGGAAAAGCATATGTCGTTGATTAAATTTGCGTATAGTAATAGTTTTCAATCAAGCATTAAAATGGCACCATATGAGGCTCTTTACGGTCGAAAATGCAGAACTCCATTATATTGGACTGAGCTTAGTGAGAATAAGATTCATAGGGTAAATTTGATAAAAGAAACTGAACATAAAGTGAAAGTGATCCGTGACAGTTTGAAAGCGGCATCAGATCGTCAGAAGTCTTACCAGATTTGAAATAAAAAGATATTGAATTTGATATCGGTGATAAAGTGTTTCTGAAAGTTTCTCCGTTGAAGAAAATACTTCGATTTGGTAGAAAAGGCAAATTGAGTTCGAGGTTAATCGGGCCATATGAGATTATAGAACGTATCGGGCCAATTGCTTATAGATTGTTGTTGCCACCTGAGCTTAAGAAGATTCATAATATATTTCACGTATGAGGTTGACTTCTTGATCATGGATATCAAGCACTGCTATAACTGCTTGCTAGGAAGACCGTGGATCCACTCAGCAGGAGTGGTACCTTCATCATTACATCAGAAACTAAAGTTAGTATCAGAGGGTCGGCTAGTGACAATAAATGCCTAAAAGGATATTATCGCGACTGTAACCAATGATGCACCGTATCTAGAGATGAATGACGAGGCAACCGAGTGCTCTTTTAGATCCTTGGAATTCGTAAATGCAACCTTTATTATGGAGGGAAACAGGATTCCAGTACCAAAGATATCCAAAGACCACAAGAATGGGATTACAGATGATGGTAGGAAAGGGAGTTTTGCCAGGAAAAAGACTAGGGAGACATCTTCAAGGAAGAGTTAAAGCTCCAATACTAAAAAAAAAAAGATCGCTTTGGCTTAGGGTTCAGGCCAAATGCAAAATAAAGAAAGAAAGAGTTGGAAAAAAGGCAATAAAGAAGAAGGGCTCGTTTGAATGGTGAAGAAATCAAGTGGGAATCTATGATAATTCTGCACATATCCAAAACCTTTGTATTGGGAGGGGTTATTCATCCCAAGCGAAAGACACTAAAGGAAGAAAGCGTGGAAGAAATGATGAGAAACGTTCACATCAATGCCACACATAAAGAAATCACTGAAGGGGGAGCTTGTTAGATATCCGCCCTTATGAACCTGGGAACGTTCTAAACAGTCGGACTGCGGAAGAAATTCCCGTAGTATTTAAAGCTAATCTAGAGTAATATTCAAAACACGCTTGTTGCTTTAAGCCCAGAAGCAATAAGAATCCTTTTGTGAAATGGGCTAATGTCCAGAATTTTTATTTCAATAAAATGCATTTTTTTAAGTAAATATTTTTTTCATACTATACATTCTTCTGTATTTAGAATATTCGTTCATTCTTTAATCATGACCATACCATAAAAATAATCATCCTTAGAATCATTTATTCTTTGGATTTCCTTTGTACCTAGATACCTAGATATCAATGACATGAGCGACGTTGTTACAGACTCTCTTTTTGAATGAGATATGGGTCTAGGGGATCTAAGAACTTTGAAGAAGACAGAGATTGTAGCCTATCTTTTGATTTGTTAAGGATGGTAAAACAAGTGAAAATAGACTCCACTTTGCAAAGGGTTAATGGATGTTGCAATAAGACGAGACATTACTGATCGTGGAATGACAGGCTTGAAATGTGGGTATGCTGTTTAAAGAATCCATGGTAATGCTTCTACGATGGTCAGGCTAATCAAAAGGATCGGGCTACTGGTTTATCAAGAAAAGAAAATTCCATCAGTTACGCCGTGAATGCCAAATTGGGGGAGACAAGACTCATGTGCCTCTTCCATTCTTTCTATAGATGGGGTATAGATGTTAAGGGGCAGATCTTGTCAAAAGCATCTAACTGACACTAATTCCTCTTCGTGGTTGTTAATTACTTCACTAAGAGGGTGAAAGTCGCTTCATATGCCAAAGTTACAAAGTCAGCAGTCATCAAACCCAAATCCAAATCTAAATCCAAATCCAAACCCAAATCCAAATCTGAATTCAAATTCAAGTTCAAATTCAAATTTAAGTTCAAATGCAATTCAAAAAAAAGTGGCAATAAAGAATGCCAGAAAGGAACATGTCTAGCATAATTGCACGATGTTAAAGATTTACAGTCTATTCAAAAATCAGACACCATATCAGTGTAGCAAAGGCAGCCAAAAACCATTCAAAAGTTTTGAAAAATGACTGAGACTTGTAAAGGTTGGTATAGAGAAGTTAGCATCTACCCTCTATGTTTCTTGAATATTGGCCAGGACCTTCACCGGGGCAACATCTTTCTCATTGGGATATGAAAGGGAAACATTGTTGGAAGTTAAGATTCCTTTTCTCCAAGCTTTGATTAAATTGGATGAAACAGAATGTCTCCAGTAAACTTAATGGAAAGTATTCGTCATGGTTGAATGTACCAAAAATGGATGATACGGGCTTATGATAAAAAGGTTCGCTCAAGAGAATTTCAAGATAGGGACCTGGCATTAAGAAAGATTCTTCTCATCCAAAAGGACTTCAGAGGTAATTGCCAAATTTGGAAAAACCTTATGTGGTGAAAAAGGCTTATTCTGGAAGATCATTAACTTTGACCAAGATGGACGGCAAGGACATACTCAAGCCGGTGAATCCAGATTTCTGTCTAAAAGGAGAGACCAAGGTGAAAACCCACAAAGGGGCACTTTGGAAAAAAATGAAAATTCAATCAAAAGAAGAAAGAAAAAGGAGAGGCCAAGCGAAAACCCGCAAAGGGCGCTTTGAGACCAAAGGGAATTTGAGTTGAAAACCAGAAAAGGGCGATTCAAATTTTGTTCAAAAGTGGTGCATACATTAGTCTTGCTACACTTGAATTAACAATGAGGAAATATGTTACGCCTTGGGGCATCGACAAAGTACTTCGGATCCCTTAAAACACATATTGAGCTTAGAATGGTCCTTAAGAAGTTTGAACAAAGAAGCTCAGGCTGCGATATCTGGGGCACCTAGTTTCCGTTTTACCCATTTTAAATTTGTTATTTGTGATTATATTATTCTTTTCAAAATATGTTCATAATAAATTTCCTTCTTGATCGCGATTGCTATCTTTGCTTAGCTTATTTGTTTCGAGCTATGCTCCTAATTAATTTCCTTCTTGTCTATTGTTATGATCTCTTTCAAGCACTTTGCATTGAAATAACGATTAGTGGACTAATAATGTTTTCATGAAAAGAGTTTCGCATATTACTCTGGAAGGTTCTGAATAATACAAGAACTTGAAACAGGACTATTGTTTAAAACTCACCAAGTTTAAGGAAGAGTCTAGACTAAGGCTATCTCTTCGGATTTTTGTCAAAAATGGTGACAAGATATTGCGTCAGTAATACAATCTTGACGAAAAATGGGCAATCTTAACCCAAGTGCAAAAGGGGAATCATTCTCGAAAAAATGATATTCTGCAACCATGCAAATATCATGCATACACATTTGGTTAGGTTACCTGAGGAGTGATCAGTTGATTAAACAAGTCACAACCCTCTACCCCTGAGTTGCGGTGGTATGGATGAAAAATGATTCAAGTCCTGTACCCTCGAATAGTAATGGGATGAAACAAATCCTACATTTTGGAGTCGTAGTGGGATGGATTCAAATCTTACACCCCTAAGTCACAATGAAATGAACCCTGAAGTTACAGTGGGGCAAATCTATTGAGCAAGATATAATTGTTTTCTCGGGTTTTCTGTTTAGAATACCAGTCAAACAAGATGACGTCACAATACGTCAGTGATAAAGCCATGATAAACGATGAGCAATGACAACCCTAAGCTTTTAAAAAAAAAGATCATTCTCATGACATTCTGCATTCATGCAAATGTCATCCAATTAGGAGCATTTGATTCATTCCGATCATTGCATCCTAATAGATCATTCTCATGACATTCTGTATTCATGCAGGTGTCGTCCATAATACATTTAGTTAGGAGCATTAGATTCATTCTGATCATTGCATCCTAACTATTTTGCATAAGCATGTACCCATTCTATAGGTTATGTCCTCAAGAGGACAGTGTAGTGAAGCGGGTCGAAGATACCAGTCTAGCATTCCTGAAGTTGCAGGAACAGATTGAAGATAGCAGATCTGGCATTCCTGAAGTTGCAGGAGCAGATCGAAGACCTCGGATCTTGTCTCCCTGAGTTTGCAGTGGAGCAAATCGAAGATACCAGTCTGGCATTCCTGAAGTTGCAGGAGCATATTGAAGATAGCAGATCTGGTATTCCTGAAGTTACAGGAGCAGATCGAAGATCTCAGTTCTTATCTCCCTGAGTTTGCAGTGGAGCAGATTGAAAATAGCAGATTTGCATTCCTGAAGTTGCAGGAGTAGATCGAAGATACCAATCTGGCATTCCTGAAGATTGAAGATAGCAGATCTGGCATTCCTAAAGTTGCAGAAGCAGATTGAAGATAGCAGATCTGTCACCTGAAGTTGCAAGAGTAGATCAAAGACATCAGATCTTGTCTCCTTGAGTTTACAGTGGAGCAGATCGAAGACATCAGATCTTGTCTCCTTGAGTTTACAGTAGAGCAGATTGAAGATAGCAAATCTGGCATTCCTAAAGTTGCAGGAGCAGATTGAAGACATCAGATCTTGTCTCCCTGAATTTGTAGTGGAGCAGATTGAAGATAGTAGATCTAGCATTCCTGAAGTTGTAGGATCAGATCGAAGACATCAGATCTTGTCTCCCTAAGTTTGCAGTAGAGCATACTGAAGATGGCAAATCTCATCTCCCCGAAGTTACGGTGGAGCAGATTGAGGCTACAAGTCTAAATTCCTTGAATTGGTTGAAGCGCTAGTTCTCATGCCCTTGAAGATGCAGTGGGATGGAATGAAGCTACTCGACGAAGAAGAGCACTGAAAGAAGTCCAAGATTCGAAGACCGGGCAAAAATGGTCCTTTTTAAAATCTTTGCTCTATTCTCGTTACACGACAATGAGCAAAGAGGGGCAGCTGTAAGAGGCCCATTTCGCCCGACCCATTTTTTTTAAACCAAAAACAAAACTAAGGATTAAATAATAAAAACCCAAATAATTATAAAGTCCAATAATAATGTCCATTTACAATTTTCCCGAGCCCAAATACCAAATTAAACTAAATCAAAAACCCAACAGAGCCCAAATTTGCAAGACCCAAATGGCCCAATGTTGTCAGCGTCTTCCAGAAACCTCTAGGGTTTCTGGAACCCTCCATCGCCGCCGACTTCACCCACGCGCGCCCCGCGTGCATCCTTGTCAGCAACCAAAATGTATATGCGCGCCAGCAATGACCTCATCCATGGCTGTACCTGCAAACAAGGAAGCAAAAATAGCACAAAAAAGCCAGCAAAGCAGAATAACAGAAATGAAAAAAGGATTTGATTTATTCTTCATTTTTTTCGGCTATATAAAGCCGATTGTTTAACAATGTAGGGGGATCCCCATTTTTGATGTACGAACACGATTTACGAATATATACAGAATACCAAAAAAGAAAAATAGATAGAAAGGTGATTTCCAGTCACGATATTCTTTTTCTTCAACCTTTCTGAATCTTTTTCTTTTGTTTTTGTCCGCAAAAAAGTCTAAAAAGGAAAAGAGATTTACTTTCGAGATATGAACAGTTGGCTGCTTTCTTCGTCGAAATCAAAGTGAAAATGGCCTGAATCTGTCACCAATCGCCAACTGCTATGGCTCTATGGTGGTTTGATGTTCGTTTCAGATGCGGCTAAGGGAGAGAGAGTTTAGATTGCGGCTGAAAAACATAGAAAAGAAAGGGGTTAGGGTTTGATTTAGGAATAGGAGGGTTAAAAAAATTTTGATTAGTTTTAAGGTTTATTAACTTTTTTTTAAAACCATGCGAAACGACGCCGCATAGGCTCGTTTCATCTGGACCCGACTCGATATCCACAGCACCCGCGCATTTCCGCAGTGATGGACAATTTGCACGATTGGTCCCCCTCTTCCTGCGTCGTTACTTGATTAGACCCTAGGTGCTTTTAATTTATTTTTTAATTGGTCTTTGTATTTTAAGCGCCATTTCAATTCAGCCCACATTTAAACATTGCGTTTTGGTCATCAGGATATTTGCTAGTTTAATCACTAGATTTTTGTGCGCATTTTAGCTTCATCCTGGCTTTAGTTAAAATTATTTTATTTATTTATAAAATAGCCTTTAATTTCATTTTTATTCCAATTAGGTGTTTTCTTATTCTTTTATTTATAATCTTAGGATTTTTTTTTAAAAAAAACCTATTTTAATATATAATTTGTTTATTTTAAAATTCTCTTTTATGTATATTTCTTTGATTTCATGATTTACATAGTATTTAAACTCTTTTACAATTATTATTTTTTATATATTATTTAAATTAAACCATTTTCTAAATATATGTATATTATTCATATTAATATTTTTTTTTACTTTATGAATATTATTTATTTTGATTGATGTTTTATCATGTATATTATGTATTTTGACTTTCTTCTTATAATATTTATTTTAAAATTCATATTTGTATACTACTATCTAATATATTTTTTTAAGCTTTATTTTTGGATTGATATATATATTCTTTTGCATACAAATTATTTTAATTTTCTTGTTATATAATACTTTTTTTAAAATTCTTTTGTACACATATTGTATATTTCGAATTGTATGTTCGCATTGTTATATTTGTCACTTTTTTACAATGTTGTATTCACACATTGTTGTTCCATACTTGATACTACATTTTTTCTCATTATTGAATAGTGGTTCAATAAAATGCACTTTGAGACAATTTTAAAATTGCGTATTTGAAAATTTTTCAAGATAAGGCAATATTTGCGTGTTTGGAAATCCGAGAGATCGTGCCCTAAAGATAAGGCAATATTTGCGTGTTTCGAAATCCGAGAGATCGTGCCCTAACGTGCTGGGTTTCGGTTTTTCGTTTGACCAAATAATCGAATATCCTTTTAAGATTCCATTCGTGTTTTCTTAGTTCTAAAATAAGGCAATGTTTTATGTTTGGAAATCTGAGAGATCGTGCCCTAACGTGTTGGGTTTCAGTTTTTCGTTTGACCAAATAACCGAATATCCTTTTAAGATTTCATTCGTGTTTTCTTAGTTCTAAAATAAGGCAATGTTTCGTGTTTGGAAATCAGAGAAATCGTGCCCTAACGTGCTGGGTTTCGATTTTTCGTTTGACCAAATAATCGAATATCCTTTTAAGATTTCATTCATATTTTCTTAAATTAAAAACAAGGCAATATTTTGTATTTGGAAATTCGAGAAATCGTGCCCTAACATGCTGGGTTTCTGAAACACCCCAAACCCGGCCCACGAGCCTTGATCGGATCTGGTATGTTCCTCGATGTGAAACGGTTCAAAATTCTTTTGTTACTTTGGAAAAATTCGGATGGTTTTGAGGTAAAAGTGGCTTAGGTTGGATTCAATTGGAAACCTTATTAATTTTGAAATTGGTGATTTATTGAAAACTTTGTTTTTATAATAAAAGACTTGACCGATTTTATTTTTAAAGATCTTTACCCTTAGATTAAGAACCAATTGAATTTAAGTGTCAAAAAATTTGAAGATTTATTTTTATAAAAATCGTTTTAACCTCGATTTAACATTTATCATATCGTAACAAAACAATTAAAATGCATGCATATAGCAGTTCATACTATGGCCTTATTACATCAAATGAAAACCCAAAATAAATTCAGAAATACTTAAAATATAAAGAAAAGTCCAAATTAAATAAATTCCTTGCTGAACATGGCCACCCCTAAGCTCCTGCCGACCCGGTCCATCACTGATCGTTACCTGAAAAATAATCCCACAACGGGTGAGTCATACAGACTCAGTGTGTACAACCAACACTAAGTCCAACAGATTCAAGCATATCAGATCATATACATATTCATATAGTAAATAAAATGATGCAAACCCGATCCCAAAACCTAGGTACCATCCGCTACACATCACCCGTACCAACCTGCACACCATGGGGACTACTAAGTCAACCCTCCATCCGCTACACACCATCAAGGCGATCATTGCAGACAACATGCTCATCGCCCTTATAAAATTTGTGGCATAGCCACCAGATAGTATATTTTGTGTCATGAGACACCACATTCGAGATAATTGTGACCCGAAGTCACCACATTCGAGATAATGACCGGTTACCACATTCACTTCCCCTTTCATAATCAACCAAAATGCCCCAAGTCATACAAATATGCATATGTCACATTCCTATTTCTCATTCTTACAATTTCACATATGTCATAACAGATCACATTACAATCCTAGTAGGAGTAGGAAAACGTGCTGAGTACTTTGTACCATTGCATGGTACCTTAGCCATACTTTTCACATTCTTATTAACACTTATATTAAATTAAAGCCATACATCTATTAAGAAATAGTGTGGGTACACACACAGTATATTTAGCGAGTTTATTCCAATTCCCAAACCCGATCTCGATTTAGTTCTCCAATTCCTATATTGAGTCAATCACTTAATGTTAGCAAAAGCCTATTCGGCCAAATAACCCAAATCCCGAAGGATTAACACGACCAATTCTCACCTTGCAATCGACTAATCCTTTAATCACATCACAAGTTAGTTTCCGGCTTTTGAATAATATGAAACAGATCTAATCATTGAACAGGGCCTTGGCAAGAATGTACATATGTACTTTACCTTGTGATTTGAAATCCCGGTTACTATTTACCCTTGGTATCTCTCGAAATCACCTTGACACATGTTAGGTTAATTTCTAACATTTAAATACTAATAAATGGCCCTTGGCCGAATACTTGTGGCTTACCTTAGATCTTTGAAATCCCAAGAAAATCCCGAAAGATCCTTCCTTGTTGTCGACAATAGGCAAATCCGAAACCTTCTCCATAGTTTGGCCAAAGAACAATAATAACAATTAGATCTTAGATTTTGACAAGCCTATCAAAAAGAAATGGAAACGAATTTGATCTTACCCTCATCAAGAATTCGACAAAGCACCTAAGTCTGTCACCACTGAGATATTCAACTTTGAAACTTGATGAAAAATCGACTAGAAGTACCTTATGTATTCGACTCTTGAAAAGGGTAGCAAGGGGTTATGGATTCGGCTTCCACAAGGGTCACAAAAGAAGAGGTATGAAGCCTTAAAGGTTACGGCAATGGTGAAAATAGGGAATGGAGAGTTCGGCTAGAAACAGATAAAAGAAAAAGAAGAAGAAGATGATAGCTTGGAGAGAAAAGAGTGCTTGAAAGAAAGGCAAAAAGTATTGAATGATATTCGGCTATCCTTTTTTACTAGCTTAGCCAAAATTACTAAGCTTAGAGTCCCCTACTTGGCCATCACTTCTCCCTTATCATAGCCCACATTTTCCTCCTTTATCACCTCGTTTAAAATTAATAAAAATAACCCATCAATTATCCCCCATTTATCTCTAAAAATAAAAGGATTTAAGCTCCTAAAATCTAGCCTTGGTGCCGTCCCTTGCTGCTCATCCTTGCAGCAAAATAAAACTTTTATTTTGCTTCCCCTGCAGCTCGAACCTTGGCCCAATTACCCCTGCATGTGGCGTCATTTCCAGAGGCCCTAAGTGGTGCCTCCAAGCCATTTTTCCAAGCCTCTTTGTGTGTCATATTCTCCCTACTAATTCTCTTAAGACCACCTTTCTTCAGTTCCCTCTTTTAAACTTTAAACTTAATATTTTCTAAAGCATTCCTTGCATTCCAAGGTTCCAAAAATTCACATAACACATTCATAACACATAGGACATGCTATCTCATATAATTAAGCAAAAATACATAAGCCCAATTTCAGGGTATTACAGTTTCGATCTTCCATTTGATCCCAAATAACAAAATACCCTTTCAAAATCTCAATGCATGAGTTTTGAAAATTTTGGGATGATTTAGAATTCGAAGACTTAAATTGTTGCATCCTAACGTGCTGGATGTGATATTTTATTCCTTCGGAACCAGAGATTTTTAATATTCAAACTCGAGTATCTTCAAATGGGTCAAAGAAGGTTGTAATTTTAAAAATTAAGGGTTTTAAAACAGCAAGGCCAATCCCTTTCGGGTTTTAATAATTGGTTTAGCCTATGCACAAGTCCTCTTGGTTAAGGTGAACCGTAGCTACGCACCAGGTAGGATTCAAGTAAAGAGGAGGTGAGTCGCGCGGACTGCTTAAGTACCAAGCTCTTACTGAATACCAATCCTAGACATGCGTACACTGGTTGCCACACCTTAACACAGCGACTTACTTCACAGGTTTGTTCAAGAGTCCTTAAATCTTATGCACATGTTTGAGTAGACTAGCCCTAAGGGTTCAACAGATCCTAGTTCACTAATCTACGAGCCCAACTAAGCCCATAACAGTTCATATAACAACTTACTTCACAAGTCAAGTACTTTACAGTGGACGCGCGTCGGAGGTACAGGTGCCATGCCAGAATAACCTGAAAAATATTTCATAAAAAAAAAACCCATATTTTTGAAAAGCCCATTTTGAAAACGTTTTTGGGCCCAAAACCTTCAAAGTCGAGTTCTGAACCTAGGCTCTGATACCAATCTGTAACACCCTCAAACCCGGCCCACAAGTCCCGACCGGATCTGGTTAAAAATCTTTGTCTTAGAGTAAAACTTGAAAATTTTGTTAACTTTCGGGAAGTAAGTCCATTAAAAATTATTAAATAATATAAGCTTGGTTGGAATTAAAACTTTATTATAATTTATTAAAAGATAAGTCATTTGTAAAAAAAATATTTCTAAGTACGATATAAACTTTATCATCCATAAAAAGAGTACTTTAAACAAAAGTGGCCCTTATTACATAAAATCAATAGCCAAAATACGGATAATATAAAAATCAATATTACTTAACTAAAACAAATAAACATCTACTTCTGCATGAAAAACTTCTTCTGCATGGCCACCTTTGTATCCACTCCAACCCGGTCCGATCAACATGTCACCTGCGATGTTGGATAAATAATTGGGTGAGTCATACAGACTCAGTGTGTAATTAAACCATCGGAATCCACCCACATGCTAGCCACATAACGTCCCAATTATCAAATGCAACATGTAAGTATAATCATTTAGACATTACCACAATCTGGGCTTGGCCCACATTCAATCCACATTCAAGTACTGGGCTAGGCCCTTTTCTCATTAATCCACTGATTACTGGGCTTGGCCCATTTCCATGTATGTTCTCAAAACATACCTATCCACATGTCATATTGGGCTTGGCCCATTACCATATCTTTTCATAAACGAAATAATGCAATCATGAAACCCAACCCAAGCCTAGGGTCCATCCGCTACACACCCCCTTATCCAGCCTACCACACACCGGGGATTATCGAATCACCCTCTCCTTTTCACTCCAAAAGGCAACCAATGCCATCCACGATGTAGCGCGTAGCTAACATCAAACCACGATGGGGCACACAGCAACCCATCAAGCCACGATATGGCATAGAGCCGATATCAATCAAGGTAACCACGCGAACTTAATCGCAAGAATCCACAACGCGACCTCGATCACGCCAATCCCACGATGTAGCACAAAGCTGACATCAACCACGTACTCGAAGTACACCCGGTCCTTCTTTCATAACCCACCCATGCACATGTAACGTAATATAATGCTGAGATGATGCGTGTGCATGATATTCACAAATATAGGCATACTCACATATTTAAAATCAATTATCACATATTAACAAATTTGCTACTTACCTGGTCATCGTCATACCCTTAAGGGTATCCATTACATTTTTATCACTGCACTTATTAGTAAGCATATACCATAAGCGGATATCACACAAAACCGGAAACAATGGCTAACTACACACCTTATAACTCAAGCTCTAAACCTCGATCCCGACGCTTATCGCTTCAACAAAACTACGGCTATTTGCTCGTAGCTTTCTCTCCCGTCTGCCGCCCACACCCCGGTGGCCAATCTCGTACAGCAGAAACCGATCTCTTCTTGAACTTCGGGATGGGAGTTTTCCCTTTGCCCTCTTGACTGGCACTCGCATCCATAACGATATCTAATCAACACACGATTAATACAGATCTCAAATGAATAACCATAAACTACTCATCCTTACCGAATGAACTGAGATCCCAAAGGCTTCCCTTTACTCTTGTCGATTACCCTATAACCATGGTCAACACTCGGTCAACATAAGAACACCTCCAATGGCCTAAGGCCGAAAACCCAAGAATCACTTACCCGAAACACCAATGATCATACGGAATTGCCGAAAGTCCCTGTTACAAAACCATTAGAATCGGCTAATAACAAAATCCATGAAAGAGGCCCCTTTAGCCGAATACCCTACCACCACTTACCTTGATGAGTCTAATCTCGAGAGACTCCCCCTTTAAGCTCCTTAGTGTGTGCGGCTACAAACAACACAAAACAAAACATCACCTTGGCCCCTAGAGACATTGGCCATACCAAAACTAAGGCCAACCATTCGGTTTTGGCCACTAAAACAAGTAACTAGAACACTTACCCACAAGCTTTAGATGTCGACAGCACCACACTTCACAGGTTCGGCTTCAAGCGTGGTAAAATAGAAGAGGGATGGAGAGGTTAAAGATTTCAGCAAAGCTTCTAAAACAAGATGGAACATTCAAACTTAAGAACGAAAGAAATAGAAGTAGACAAAATGAGTTTTAGGGGTTCAAGTGGACATTTGGCTATTAGCAAAATTTAGAGACACAAATACTACTTTTCGATCAAGAGACTAAAAGAATAATTTTGCACTTCCCCTACTTATAGAATTCGGCCACTTTCCCACATGAAGAATCCAGGATTCGGCCATCACTTATGGCCACTAATTCAAATCAAATTTTGAATTAGCCTACTCCCTCACTATTTTATCCATATTTTATTACCTTATCAAATCAAAAAAATATAACCATTATCTTCTAATCACTAATTTTAAACTAAATAAGATAATCCTATATTTATCAAAAATAAATAAAGCAAGCCTACCCACCAGCCGAATTCAAAAAGCTAAACAACACCAATTTAATCTTATCTTATTTGAAGCTCTCCATGTGCCGTCCACCTTCACGCCAATCAAGCACAAAAAAGAAGAAAAACAACCCCACCTGCAGCCTCCAAGGTTCGAACACAGGACCTGGGGGAACCAGCAGCCAAGTAGCGCCCCAGGCCATTCGGCCAATCCTGACTTTCATGTCAAAAAGCCCCAACATTTATTTTTAAATCCTTCCTACTTCAACCCATCACCAAATAACAAAAATATAAAGCGCAACAATGCTGCTCCAGCTCTCGAACCTGCGCCCTTCCTCTCCTCCAGCTCCTGAGTGGCGCATGAGAGCTACTTTGCCAATGAGCTCTTTGCGTCACAACTCATTCCAGCTCCTTTTAAGGCCTCCTCCCCTTTAAACGCCAAACCCAAAAAATTAAAACCACTTTGCTGCCCCCTTGATTCGAACCTGAGACCTTAAGGCGTCACCTTCCCACAGCCCCAAGTAGCGTCTCCATGCCACTCCACCAAAGACATTCTTGTGTCTTAGCCTTCCAAATATTTGTCTTAAGACCCCCCTTAGCCAAGCTCCCTCTCTTAACACTAAAAATCTAAAATTTTCCAAGGTACTCCCCTTTCATCCAAGTATTCTTAAAACCTCTAAACACATCCAAGCACACCCAAAAATCTTCCAACACTCGAATTATACTCAAACTGCATAGCCTCTAAATTTTGGATGTTACAATTCTACCCTCCTTAAAAAATAATTTCGTCCTCGAAATTACTCGGCTAACGAACATCTGTACAACCTATCTTACCACCTTACGCTTATATCGCAGACTCGATCTTACTAAGGCTATCATACCTACACGGTCTTTAAGTTCGCACTTAAAATTCAAACACCTCTCTTAGCAGCAACACGTAAAAGGGCTAACTCACAAGCAAGCAAAGCAATTAAAGCATATTCCAAAACAAAGGAGCTTACCCGATATCACACCCTTGGTTGACTCTGACTAGAACCATTCCTTCCATGGCTTGAACCACGACCCTTCGTCGCTCGAGGACAATTCTTAACCAGATGTGCCTTAGATCCACACCGAAAGCATTCTTTACTTTTTCCCCAACACTCTCCTGTGTGAGGTCTTCCACATCGAGCACAGAGACGATTCCGATTCTCGGCAACTGGCACAGGTGAACGTACCGCATTCTCAACTCTCGGTCTTTTCCGAGCATCTCCAAACGATGCTGACGGTCCAACCCTTTTCTTATTTTCGTTCCTATTCTTTTCTCGATTTTCCCTTATCGTCCTCTTAACTTCTTCAGCTATACGAGCTTTCTCCACTAGCACCGCGAAGTCTCTTTCCTCTCATGAGCAATCAATACTCAGTAGCTCATCTCGCAATCCGTCTTCAAACCGGATGCACCTCTCATAATCAGTGGCCACAATTCCTTAGCATACTGGCTCAGCCGCACAAATTCCGCTTCGTACTCTGCTATCGACTTACTTCCTTGTACCAGATTTAGAAACGCATTCCTCTGCGAATCCAAATAACTGGCTCCAACGTACTTTCCTTCGAACTTTTCCTTAAAATATCCCCAATCCACTCGTTCTGCCGGGACACCTTGCCTGACAGTGAGCCACCATCGATAAGCCTCGTCCCGAAGTAGCGAAACAGCCCCTTTTAGCTTTTCCTCTGGGGTACAGTCCAAATCGTCCATGATTCTTTCGACTGTTTCCAGCCAATATTCCGCTATGTTAGGAGCTACTCCCGACACTCCTCTAAAGATCTCGGCTCCGTTCGATCTAAGCCTTTCCGATACCGACTTCCGAGTTTCATTACCCCTACTAGCTCCTGCTACTCGTTCTAGCACTCGTAACATGGCCCGCGATACTGCGTCATCTTCTCCTATCTGATCTTGCTCCTCCATGTCCACTGCTGGCGGCACTTCACTTTCTGACCCATGGCCAGACCCTATCGGTTCCGATGCTGCCATTCTACCTCTACCGCGTCCCCTAGAACTCATCTCTATCGTCGCGATTTAATCTGATTTAAGAAATTTTATGCATTAGAAATTTTGTTCCACTATTTATCCACGAGCAAATTTTATGAAAGAAGGGTATTTAGAAGTAGTTCTTTCGATCACACAAAGGTTCAGTTCGAGTTACTACCCTAACTCAGAGTATCACATTCCCAAACATCCACAACCTTAACTGCACTTCTATGGGCATCTTAGGCCCTATCCCAACCCAGGGCAATCTCGTCATTTATCCTATAGGGATATTTCGGTAATAAACCAGAAAAAAATTTTAAAACATTAATGAATCAAGACACTTTGAAATTCCTAAAACTGGAGGGTATTTTCGAAAATTCTTCAATTTGAAAGTACAGTGGAAGTTTGAAAACCAGAGGTATTTTGGTAATTTTATCAATCAGGGGTAATTTTGTAAATTTCCAAAGTCAGGGTATTATTTTGAAATACATAAAGTTGGATACTTTTGTAAAGTAAGAAAATTTTATTAAATTTGGGGTTAAACCGAAAATTTTGAAAGTTAGGGGCATTTTAGTAATTTTTAACATAGGGGTATTTCCGTACATTTTCTCAAATCAGGGTATCTTGATATTTTAAAAACTAGAGATTTTAATATTTTGTAAAGTAGAAATCATTTGAACAAAAGTTGAGGGTCGTGCGGTAATTTTACGATACAGGGGCATTTTTGTAATTTTGTCGCTAGGGGCATTTTGGTAAATTTGGTAAATTGAGAAAACGTTTTTCAAAATCAGATTTAGGGTTTACAAATAAAAGGGTAAGTTTGAAAATTTTAAAAATTAAGGGTTTTAAAACAGCAAGGCCAATCCCTTTCGGGTTTTAATAATTGGTTTAGCTTTATGCACAAGTCCTCTTGGTTAAGGTGAACAGTAGCTACACGCACTGTAGGATTCAAGTAAAGAGGAGGTGAGTCACGCGGATCGCTTAAGTACCAAGCTCTTCATTGAATACCAATCCTAGACATGCATTACCTTTGGTTGCCACACCTTAACACAAATGACTTACTTCACAGTTTGTTCAAGAGTCCTTAAATCTTATGCACATGTTTGAGTAGACTAGCCCTAAGGTTCAACAGATCCTAGTTCACTAATCTACGAGCCCAACTAAGCCCATAACAATTCATCTAACAACTTACTTCACAAGTCCAAGTACTTACAGTGGACTGCGGTAGGAGGTACAGCAAAGCCATGCCGTAATAACTTTGAAAAATATTTCATAAAAAAAAAACCCATTTTTTGAAAAGCCCATTTTGAAAAAGTTTTTGGGCCCAAAACCCTCAAAGCCGAGTTTTGAACCTAGGCTCTGATACCAATCTGTAACACCCCCAAACCCGGCCCACAAGTCCCGACCGGATCTGGTTAAAAATCTTTGTCTTAGAGTAAAACTTGAAAATTTTGTTAACTTTCGGGAAGTAAGTCCATTAAAAATTATTAAATAATATAAGCTTGGTTGGAATTAAAACTTTATTATAATTTATTAAAAGATAAGTCATTTGTAAAAAAAATATTTCTAAGTACGATATAAACTTTATCATCCATAAAAAGAGTACTTTAAACAAAAGTGGCCCTTATTACATAAAATCAATAGCCAAAATACGGATAATATAAAAATCAATATTACTTAACTAAAACAAATAAACATCTACTGCATGAAAACTTCTTTCCGCATGGCCACCTTTGTATCCACTCCAACCCGGTCCGATCAACATGTCACTGCGATGTTGGATAAATAATTGGGTGAGTCATACGGACTCAGTGTGTAATTAAACCATCGGAATCCACCCACATGCTAGCCACATAACGTCCCAATTATCAAATGCAACATGTAAGTATAATCATTTAGACATTACCACAATCTGGGCTTGGCCCACATTCAATCCACATTCAAGCATCGGGCTAGGTCCTTTTCTCATTAATCCATCGACATCGGGCTTGGCCCATTTCCATGTATGTTCTCAAAACATACCTATCCACATGTCATATTGGGCTTGGCCCATTACCATATCTTTTCATAAACGAAATAATGCAATCATGAAACCCAACCCAAGCCTAGGGTCCATCCGCTACACACCCCTTATCCGACCTACTACACACACTAGGGGATTATCGAATCACCTCTCCTTTTCACTCCAAAAGGCAACCAATGCCATCCACGATGTAGCACGTAGCTAACATCAAACCACGATGGGGCACACAAAGAACCCATCAAGCCACGATATGGCATAGAGCCGATATCAATCAAGGTAACCACGCGAACTTAATCGCAAGAATCCACAACGCGACCTCAGTCAGCGCCAATCCACGATGTAGCACAAAGCTGACATCAACCACGTACTCGAAGTACACCCGGTCCTTCTTTCATAACCCACCCATGCACATGTAACGTAATATAATGCTGAGATGATGCGTGTGCATGATATTCACAAATATAGGCATACTCACATATTTAAAATCAATTATCACATATTAACAAATTTGCTACTTACCTGGTCATCGTCATACCCCTTAAGGGTATCCATTACATTTTTATCACTGCACTTATTAGTAAGTATATACCATAAGCAGATATCACACAAAACCCGGAAACAATGGCTAACTACACACCTTATAACCTGAAGCTCTAAACCCTCGATCCCGACGCTATCGCTCAACGAAACTACGGCTATTTGCCTGTAGCTTTCTCCTGCTGCTGGCCCACACCCCGGTGGCCAATCTCGTACAGCAGAAACCGATCTCTTCTTGAACTTCGGGATGGGAGTTTTCCCTTTGCCCTCTTGACTGGCACTCGCATCCATAACGATATCTAATCAACACACGATTAATACAGATCTCAAATGAATAACCATAAACTACTCATCCTTACCGAATGAACTGAGATCCCAAAGGCTTCCCTTTACTCTTGTCGATTGCCCTATAACCATGGTCAACACTCGGTCAACATAAGAACACCTCCAATGGCCTAAGGCCGAAAACCCAAGAATCACTTACCCGAAACACCAATGATCCTACGGAGATTGCCGAAAGTCCTGTTACAAAACCATTAGAATCGGCTAATAACAAAATCCATGAAAGAGGCCCCTTGGCCGAATACCCTACCACCACTTACCTTGATGAGTCTAATCTCGAGAGACTCCCCTTTAAGCTCCTTGGTGCTGGCTACAAACAACACAAAACAAAGCATCACCTTGGCCCTAGAGACATTCGGCCATACCAAATCTAAGGCCAACCATTCGGTTTTGGCCACTAAAACAAGTAACTAGAACACTTACCCACAAGCTTTAGATGTCGACAAAGACCACACTTCACATGAGTTCCTGGCCTCAAGCGTGGTAAAATAGAAGAGGGATGGAGAGGTTAAAGATTTCGGCAAAGCTTCTAAAACAAGATGGAACATTCGGCTTAAGAACGAAAGAAATAGAAGTACACAAAATGAGGTTTAGGGGGGGTTCAAGTGGACATTCGGCTATTAGCAAAATTTAGGAGACACAAATACTACTTTTTGGTCAAGAGACTAAAAGAATAATTTCGGCACTTCCCCCCCTATTTATAGAATTCGGCCACTTTCCCACATGAAGAATCCAGGATTCGGCCATCACTTATGGCCACTAATTCAAATCAAATTTTGAACTAGCCAACTCCCTCACTATTTTATCCATATTTTATTACCTTATCAAATCAAAAAAATATAGCCATTATCTTCTAATCACTAATTTTAAACTAAATAAGATAATCCTATATTTATCAAAAACAAATAAAGCAAGCCTACCCACCAGCCGAATTCAAAAAGCTAAACAACACCAATTTAATCTTATCTTATTTGAAGCTCTCCATGTGCCATCCACCTTCACGCCAATCAGCAGCAAAAGAAGAAAAACAACCCCACCTGCAGCCTCCAAGGTTCGAACACAGGACCTGGGGGAACCAGCAGCCAAGTAGCGCCCCAGGCCATTTGGCCAATCCTGACTTTCATGTCAAAAAGCCCCAACATTTATTTTTAAATCCTTCCTACTTCAACCCATCACCAAATAACAAAAATATAAAGCGCAACAATGCTGCTCCAGCCCTCGAACCTGCGCCCTTCCTCTCCTCCAGCTCCTAAGTGGCGCATGAGAGCCACTTTGCCAATGAGCTCTTTGCGTCACAACTCATTCCAGCTCCTTTTAAGGCCTCCTCCCCTTTAAACGCCAAACCCAAAAAATTAAAACCACTTTGCTGCCCCCTTGATTCGAACCTGAGACCTTAAGGCGTCACCTTCCCACAGCCCCAAGTAGCGCCTCCATGCCACTCCACCAAAGACATTCTTGTGTCTTAGCCTTCCAAATATTTGTCTTAAGACCCCCCTTAGCCAAGCTCCCTCTCTTAACACTAAAAATCTAAAATTTTCCAAGATACTCCCCTTTCATCCAAGCATTCTTAAAACCTCTAAACACATCCAAGCATACCCAAAAATCTTCCAACACTCGAATTATACTCAAACTGCATAGCCCCTAAATCTTGGATGTTACAGCTATGGACTTGTTCCCTTGAACTAGCCCCAGAAATGCTTTCCTCTGCGCGTCAGTGTAATGCGTGCCAATATACTTCTTCTGATATTGTCTTAACATACTCCCAAGTCAAATCCTCAGCTGTGGCACCATCCCTAACTGTGAGCCACCACTGATAGGCTTCATCACGTAACAGTGCCACCGTTCCTTTCAGCTTTTCCTCACGGGTCAAATCTAGCTCATCTATGATTCGTTGCTGCTCTAACAACGATTTGCCAGCAGATCTGGGTGCCACACCAGATACACCATGGAACACCTCAGCTCCATTAGCTCGGAGTCGCTCGGGTACAGACTTCCGAGCTCCCATATTTCCTCCAGCACCAGCCACCATATTCAGAACTCGTATAACGTACCGCGATACAAAGATCATCTCTCCCGTCGATCTTTTGCTGTTCAAGCACTAACAACGGTGGTGGTGGTGGTACCTCATTCTCAGATCCTTGACCCGATCTAACGGGTTCCGACACGGTTATTCGGCCTCGACCGCATCCACGCACATTACGACCATGTCCCCTAGAGCTCATGTCTACGTTCGCATTTTAATCTGATTAAGAAATTTTATGCATTAGCATATGTTCTACTGATTACCCGCGAAGAAATTTTATGAAAGGAGTTTAATAGCAGTTCTTTCGATCAATCAAAGTTTCAAGTCTTCTGTCCTAATTCAGAGGAGCACATACATTCAAACATTCATTCAATAGCATCCGTCACTCACACCTTCATTATTTCTATGTTTTTGTCTATTCCTACCCCAGGGGTATTTTCGTCATTTGTCCTATAGGGGTATTTTGGTAATAAATTGGGGTCAAGTTGAAAATCTTAATAAATCAAGGGTATTTCAGAATTTGCAAAACTTAGGGGTTATTTTTGAGAATTTGCTTTCCAAATTGGTGTTGTTGCAGAAATTTTGAAGATCAGGGGTCATTTTGGTAATTTTGTAAAACAGGGGTAATCTCGTAAATTTCCAAATCAAGGTGTCTTAGTATTTTGTAACGATAAAGTTTTGGGACATTTTTGCACAATCAGAAAAGTGTTATTGAAATCGGGGGTAAAATTGGTAATTTTAAAACTAGGGGCATTTTAGTAATTTTACCACTAGGGGTATTTAGGTAATTTTGCAAATCAAAAATTCTTTGTAAATTTTCCAAAATAAATTTTTTGCTACTATTTAAAGGGGTAATTTGGGGATTTTAAAACTAGGGTTTCCATGAAAATATGGCTAGTCCATTTCGGGTTTTAGTTATTGGGTTTAGCCTATGACTGAGTCCTCTTGGTTAGGGTGAACCGTAGCTACGTACCAGGTAGGATTCCAGCGAAGAGGAGGTGAGTCACTAGGACTGCTTAAATACCAGGCTCTTCTGAATCTAATCCTAGACATGTGCACAAAGGTTGCCACACCCTAACTCGGCGACTTAGCCATAGGTTTGTTTAATTAGGCATTAAGTCTTATGTAATTGCTGAGGTAACTAGTCCTAGGGTTCAAGTACTTAATATACTAATCTACGTTCCATTTTTACCCTTCTACAAGTCATTCTATAAATCACACAAATGAATAGGGGTACTTACCTAGTGGACTTCGGGTCGGAGACTTAGGTGCCATGCCTGAAAACCTGCTCTTTTCATAAAAGTTTTTCTCAAAACTTGTTTGGCCCTTATTTTAAAAACGTTATGGGCTTAAATTCAAGGCCGAGAGTTTAAAATTGGGCTCTGATACCAAGCTGAAACACCCCAAACCTGGCCCACGAGCCTTGACCGGATCTGGTATGTTCCTCGATGTGAAACGGTTCAAAATTCTTTTGTTACTTTGGAAAAATTCGGATGGTTTTGAGGTAAAAGTGGCTTAGGTTGGATTCAATTAGAAACCTTATTAATTTTGAAATCGGTGATTTATTGAAAACTTTGTTTTATAATAAAAGACTTGACCGATTTTATTTTTAAAGATCTTTACCCTTAGATTAAGAATCAATTGAATTTAAGTGTCAAAACATTTGAAGATTTATTTTTATAAAAATCGTTTTAACCTCGATTTAACATTTATCATATCGTAATAAAACAATTAAAATGCATGCATATAGCAGTTCATACTATGGCCTTATTACATCAAATGAAAACCCAAAATAAATTCAAAAATACTTAAAATATAAAGAAAAGTCCAAATTAAATAAATTCCTTGCTGAACATGGCCACCCTTAAGCTCCTGCCGACCCGGTCCATCACTGATCGTTACCTGAAAAATAATCCCACAACGGGGTGAGTCATATGCACTCGGTGTGTACAACCAACACTAAGTCCAATGATTCAAGCATATCGGATCATATACATATTCATATAGTATTTAAATAAAATGATGCAAACCCGATCCCAAAACCTAGGTACCATCCACTACACATCACCCGTACCAACCTGCACACCATGAGGACTACTAAGCCAACCCTCCATTCGCTACACACCATCGAAGGCAGTCGCTGCAGACAGCATGCTCATCGCCCTTATAAAATTTGTGGCATAGCCACCAGATAGTATATTTTGTGTCATGAGACACCACATTCAGATAATTGTGACCGAAGTCACTACATTCAGATAATGTGATCGAAGTCACCACATTCACTTCCCCTTTCATAATCACCCAAAATGCCCCTGGTCAAACAAATATGCATATGTCACATTCCTATTTCTCATTCTTACAATTTCACATATGTCATAACAGATCACATTACAATCCTAGTAGGAGTAGGAAAACGTACCTGAGTACTTTGTACCATTGCATGGTACCTTAGCCATATTTTTCACATTCTTATTAACACTTATATTAAATTAAAGCCATACATCTACTAAGAAATAGTGTGGGGTACACACCTGGTATACTTAGCGATTTTATTCCGATTCCCGAAACCCGATCTACTGATTTAGTTCTCCAATTCCTATATTGAGTCAATCACTTAATGTTAGCAAAAGCCTATTTGGCCAAATAACCCAAATCCCGAAGGATTAACACGACCAATTCTCACCTTGCAATCGACTAATCCTTTAATCACATCACAAGTTAGTTTTCGGCTTTTTGAATAATATGAAACAGATCTAATCATTGAACAGGGCCTTGGCCGAATGTACATATGTTCTTTACCTTGTGATTTGAAATCTCGAAGTTGCTATTTACCCTTGGTATCTGTCGAAATCACCTTGACACATGTTAGATTAATTTCTAACATTTAAATACTAATAAATGGCCCTTGGCTGAATACTTGTGGCTTACCTTAGATCTTTGAAATCCCGAAGAAAATCTCGAAAGATCCTTCCTTGTTGTCGACAATAGGCAAATCCCGAAACCTTCTCCATAGTTTCAGCCAAAGAACAATAACAACAATTAGATCTTAGATTTTGACAAGCCTATTGAAGAAGAATGGAAAACGAATTTGATCTTACCCCTACTGAAGAATTCGACAGCACCTAATTCTGTCACCACTGAGATATTCGACTTTGAAACTTGATGAAAAATCGACTAGAAGTACCTTATGTATTCGGCTCTTCAAAAGGGTAGCAAGGGGTTATGGATTCGGCTTCTACAAGGGTCACAAAAGAAGAGGTATGAAGCCTTAAAGGTTCTGGCAATGGTGAAAATAGGGAATGGAGAGTTGGCTAGAAACAGATAAAAGAAAAAGAAGAAGAAGATGATAGCTTGGAGAGAAAAGAGTGCTTGAAAGAAAGGGAAAAAGTATTGAATGATATTCGGCTATCCCCTTTTACTAGCTTAGCCAAAATTACTAAGCTTAGAGTCCCCTACTTGGCCATCACTTCTCCCTTATCATAGCCTACATTTTTCTCCTTTATCACCTCGTTTAAAATTAATAAAAATAACCCATCAATTATCCCCCATTTATCTCTAAAAATAAAAGGATTTAAGCTCCTAAAATCTAGCCTTGGTGTCGTCCCTTGTTGCTCATCCTTGTAGCAAAATAAAAATTTTATTTTGCTTCCCCTGTAGCTCGAACCTTGGCCCAATTACCCCTGCATGTGGCGTCATTTCTAGAGGCCCTAAGTGGTGCCTCCAAGCCACTTTTCCAAGCCTCTTTGTGTGTTATATTCTCCCTACTAATTCTCTTAAGACCACCTTTCTTCAGTTCCCTCTTTTAAACTTTAAACTTAATATTTTCTAAAGCATTCCTTACATTCCAAGGTTCCAAAAATTCACATAACACATTCATAACACATAGGACATGCTATCTCATATAATTAAGCAAAAATACATAAGCCCAATTTCAAGGTATTACAGTTTCGATCTTCCATTTGATCCCAAATAACGAAATACCCTTTCAAAATCTCAATGCATGAGTTTTGAAAATTTTGGGATGATTTAGAATTCGAAGACTTAAATTGTTGCATCCTAACGTGCTGGATGTGATATTTTATTCCTTCGGAACCAGAGATTTTTAATATTCAAACTCGAGTATCTTCAAATGGGTCAAAGAAGGTTGTAATTTTAAAATCTTTCAAATTCTCGATGATAGGACATTAATTAATCAATTTGGTACCAAATTTGGGCGTTGCGAGGGTGCTAATCCTTCCTCGTACATAACCGACTCCCGAACCTGTTTTCTTAGATTTTGTAGACCAAAATTATTGTTTTAATAAATCAAAATGTTTTGTTAAAATGATCCGTCTCAAGGTGATCCGATCACACCTCGAATAAAAGATCAGTGGCGACTTCATTCCATATTTTTAAAGTCGATCCCCGTTTTTTCCAAAACTTAAAATGGTTTCAACAGATGTATGTATGTTTGAGAAATAATCGTAAATGTTCCGTTTTATCAGGTAATGCTTCTTAACCCTCAACCAGCGATGGTTACGGGTTAGGGGTGTTACACAAACCCTAACATGACATAAACCATTCATGCTCAAACACTCATGCTTAACTTAGTGTTTAACAAGCATACAAATAAGGTTACCATTCCACAACATCAAACATACCAAACCACTATACAAAGTTAAGAAACATTATAAACATATTCATTTTCCTATTACATGTCATATAAGCCAAGTTGTTTACAAATTTACTGTAACATCCTGAAAAGGGCCTATGCATTTTCGGTTTAATTGTACGAAATGACATGTCTTACGTGTTATGAATAAATTTTGAACATTTTTGGAAACTTGAAAATGCATGGAAATGATTTAGAAATGAACATTTTTGGAAACCTGGAAATGTATGGAAATGTTAGGGTTAAAAGACGAAAGTGAACATTTTTTGGAAACCTGGAAATGTATGGAAATGTTAGGGTTAAAAGAGGAAAGTGAACATTTTTAGAAACTAAGGAAATGTAAGGAAATGATTTAGAAATGATTCAAAAGAGGAAAGTGAACATTTCTGGAAACTTGGAAATGAAAGGAAATGTCGAGTTTAAAGAGGCAAACGAAAATTTTTGGAAACTTAGAAATGACTTAGAAATGTCGAGTTTTAAAGTTTAAAAGAGGAAATTAAGGCAAGGGGGCCTTAAGAGAAAAAGTATGTGAAATTTGACACACAAACGGGCTTGGAAAAGTGGCCTGAAGATGCCACTTAGAGCCTCTGGAAATGGCGCCACATGCAAGGGGTTTAGGCCTGAGTTCGAGTCACTTGGGAAGCAAATAAAAGAAGTTTTATTTTTGCTTCCAGAAGCCAGAGGTGGACGGCACAAGCTTTCTAGAAAGGAAGAGTTTTATTCTCTTTAAATTTCGATTAATAAGAGGATAAATAGTAGATTTATTTTAAATTATTTTCCAGAGATAATTGTGGATTAATTCCTTTTATTTTTAATGGATAAAAGAAGAGATAATAGAAGGATTATTATTATTATTAAGGAGATAAAGTTATCAAATTAAGAAGAGTGGTGGCCAAGTAAGGGATTCTGAGTAGTAAATTCGGCTATAAAAGGAAAAAAAAATAGGGTTACTTATCAATTTTTCTTCCTCCCCTTCTCTCTGCCGAATTTCTTAGTGCTCTCCTCTCTTCTCTTCTCTTTTTATTTTGTCAAGCCGAAATCTACTTCTTCTTTATCCACCATTGCCGATTCTTTAAGCCTCAAGAATCAAAAGTGTTGATACACCTCTAGGCCATAGTCGTCTAGTCTTCAAGACTCCATAGTCGAATCTTTGAGGAGCTCCAAGCATAGGTGTTGTCGATTTCTCCAAGTAAGGGTAAAATCTAGACTCGGTTTCCATTCTTTTCTTTTAAAGCCTGTCAAAATTTAGGTACTAATCCCTCATATTGTATTTTGGCCGAAACTTTGGAAGGGAATTTTGGGAGAGATCAGTTGGGATTTTCAAAGATCTAAGGTGAGGCAATCGATCTAAGGCTATTTCTCATGATTAAATGATTGGAAATTAGATCTAATATATATAAGTCTATAGGGATTTCGACAGAGGTATAAAAGGATTCCGGGATTTGAGAATTTCAAGGTAAGTCCCTATATACATTCGTCCAAAGGCCATGTTTTATGTTTTAATGTTAGATTAAATCTAACATATGGTTAAAGGAATTTCGACAATTCCTAGGAAACAAGGATCAATTTAGGATTTGTTGGTGTCCAAATCAGTGACAAGGTAAGTTTTAAGAATACTAATCCTACTAGGATTTGGATTTGTGGCGAATGGCTTTTTATTAAAGTAGTAAGTGATTAATCAAATGTAGGGATTAAGGATCTAAGCATTAGATCAAGCTTTTGGGATCTCAAGGAATTTGCTAAGCGAATCAGTGTGTAAAAATTTACACTAACTTTTAATAAGGTTTATGGTAATATGTAATTTATGCATGTTTATAAGAATGAGAATATGGCTAAGGTAATCATTATTACACGGTACAAAGTACTCGTGCACGTTTCCTACTCCTACTAGGATTATGAAATATGTTATATTTAACATGTGAAAAGTGACACGAATGTGAATTTAAGTATGATATGCATAATATGAATAATATGGGGCATTCGGGTTATATGAGAAAGGGAAGTGAATGTGGTGACTTGGTCTCACTATCTAAAATGTGGTGACTTGATCACATTATCTCGAATGTGGTGACTTCAATCACATTATCCGAATGTGGTAACCTACACGTTATCACGAATGTGGTGTCTCATGACACAATTATCTCAGTGGCTATGCTACAAATTTTATATGGGCGATGAGCACGTCGATCGCAAATGATCGCTTCGATAGTGTGTAGCGGATGGAGGGTTGACTTAGTAGTCCCCACTGTGTGCAGGTTGGTACGGGGATGTGTAGTGGATGGCACCTAGGTTTGGGTTTGGGTTGCATCATCACTTTTATCTGTTATATGAATAAGTATTTTATATGAAAATGTATGCCTGATCTATTGAATTTTAGTGTTGTGTACACATTGAGTCTGTTGACTCACCCTATTGTGGGACTATTTGTCGGTGTGACGATCAATAATGGACCCGGGTTGTGAAGCTTAGGGATGGCCATGCTCAGCTTGAAGTTTTATTCAATATGGATATTTAATTTTATTTAAGTATTTTAGAATTTTATTTTTGGATTTTACTTGATGTAATAAGGCCATAAGTTACATTTCTTTACTTTTATTTTTAATTACTACGTTACGAATTATTTTCAATTAAAGTTAAGTAAAATTTATTTCCTTAAAAATAAACTCTAATTGTCTTGTCACCTTCACTAATTGGATTTTAAAATAAGATAAATGGGTTTTTGACTCAAGCCCAACCCAAAACAATATTTTTTTAAAATCGCACAAATTTTCTCTAAGTAACAAAGAATTTTGAAACCGGTTTTCTTGAGGAACATACCAAATCTGGTCAAAGCTCATGGGCCGGGTTTGGGGTGTTTCAGTTTGGTATCAGAGCCAGTTTTAAAACTATCGGCCTGTGGGCTCAGGCCCAAAACGTTTTCAAAGCGAGCCCAAATGAGTTTTTATGAAGTATTTTTGAAAATAAGCAGGTTCTCTGGCATGGCACCTAAGTCTCCGACCCGCAGTCCACCAGATAAGTACCCCTAACCATCTGTGTGATTATGTGATTTATGAATTATGGAAGGGTAGAAAAGGAATGGAACGTAGAATAGCATGATAGGAACTTGAACCCTAGGACTGGTCTACTCAAACACAAATACATAAGACTTAATGCACTCAACAAACCTATGGCTAAGTTTCTTCGAGTTAGGGTGTGGTAACCCCACATGCGCATGTCTAGGATTGGATCCAGGAAGAGCTCGGTATTTAAGCGATCCTAGTGACTCACCTCCTCTTCGCAGAATCCTGCAGTGCGTTGCTTCGATTCACCCTAACCTGCAGGGCTCGTGAGGTGTGGCAACCTCTGTGCGCGCATGTCCGGGAATGGTTTCGGTGGGAGCTTGGTATTTAAGCAGTCCGCGTGACTCACCTTCTCTCCATTCGAATCTGCGCTGGTGCATAGCTTTGGTTCACCCCGACCAAGAGGACTCATCATAAAGCTAAACACAATGACTAAAACCCAAAAAGTGGAACTAGCCGCTTTTTTTTTAAAAAAACCAACAAAACCCTAGTTTTAAAACTCTTAAAACTTTCTTTTAAATTTGTGAAAACCATCTTTGCAAAATTTTCCAAAGAACTTTCGATTTATGAAAATTACAAAAATACCCTAGTGGTAAAATAATCAAAATGCCCTTGGTTTATAAAACGACCAGCTACCCAACAGTTTTACCAAAATTTCATTATTTTATAAATGTTCAAAAACCCTAATTTGCAAACTATCAAAAATACCTTAATTTTGGAAAATTACAAAATTGCCCCTAACTTACAAAATTACCAAAATGACCCTGATTTTCAAAAAAAAATTTGCAACATCACCGTTTTGGAAAGTACAATTCTCAAAAAGAACCCCAAAGTTTTGCAACCTTAGAAATATTCCTGATTTATTAAATTTTACAAATTTAACCCAGTTTGTGAAAAATTACCGAAATACCCCTGAGGTCTAAAATTACCGAAATACCCTCGAATTTCAAAATTTTTCCAAAATGCCCCGGGAATTTGAAATTACTAAAATACTTTGTGACAAAATCACCAAGGATCTTTTCCTTTTGAAAAATTACGAAAATGCCCTTGTAGGACAAATTACGAAAATACCCCTGGGTAGTGGAAAAACAATAACAAGGAAAACTACAACGTTTCTCTGAATGAGCGAAAGTTCATAATTATTTGATGGATGTATGAATGAATGGAAAGAC
The DNA here is from genome assembly GCA_025503065.1 of Gossypium bickii. Lineage (NCBI taxonomy): Eukaryota > Viridiplantae > Streptophyta > Magnoliopsida > Malvales > Malvaceae > Gossypium > Gossypium bickii. Next base: position 17,746,042 of record CP106709.1, read on the forward strand.
TGTGTGAATGTATGTATACGAAAGAACCACTCCTAAAACTCTTATCATAAAATTTCTTTGCGAGTAATCAAGTGAAACAAAAGACTAATTCATAAAACTTCTTAATCAGATCTCGACGTTAGAAATGAGCTCTAGAGGACGTGGTCGTCGTGGACGAGGTAGAGGAAGGATAACTGTGTCAGAACCCGTTAGATCGGGTCAAGGGTCTGACAACGAGATACCACCGCCGCTGCCACCCCCAGCTATTGGTGTTGAACAGCAAGCTCAGATGGGGGAAGATGCTGTGTCGCAGGCTGTGCTGCGAGTTTTGGAATTGGTGGCTGGTGCAGGAGGAAATTCGGGAAATCGAAAGTCTGTGCCTAAACGGCTCCGAGCTAATGGAGTCGAAATGTTTCGTGGAGTATCGGGTGTGGCACCCAGTATAGCTGAGTACTGGTTGGAAGCAACCGAGCGCATTATGGATGAGCTTGATCTGACTCCTGAGGAGAAGTTAAAAGGAATGGTGGCACTGCTACGCGATGAAGCGTATCAATGGTGGTTAACTGTTCGGGATGGTGCCACAGCTGAGGATCTGACCTGGGATTATGTTAAGGAAGCGTATCAAAAGAAGTATGTTGGAACCAAGTATACTGATGAGCAAAGGAAAGCATTTCTGGGGCTGGTTCAAGGGAACAAGTCCGTTGCGGAATATGAGGCTGAATTCCCGAGGTTAAGCCGATATACTCGAGGAGTAGTGGCAACTGAGCATGAGCGCTGTGTCCGTTTTGAGGACGGACTAAGGGATCATCTGAGATTGATGATAGCACCGCATCAGGAGCGAGAGTTTTCTACTTTAGTAGAAAAGGCCAAGGTAGCCGAGGGAATTAAGGATGCTACAAGGCAGAACACTGATCGAAATAGGCCAGAAAGAGGTTTTGGATTGTCTGGATCATCTGGGAATAAGAGGCCTAGAGTTGATGGGCCGCGAGGTCAGCAAGCTACTACAAGAGGGCAGTATCGTCCTTGCTATCATTGTGGAAAGAAGCACTTAGGGGAGTGTTGGAAAAAGACGGGAGGATGTTTTAGGTGTGGGTCCAAGGACCATATGTGTAACACCCCCTACCTGTATTCGTTATCAGAATAAGGTACGAGGCATTACCAGAGTTTACAAATTTTTTTTTTAACCGAAACCATTATTCTGATAATCTCGAATTTAGGCCATTACAACTCTCCCCCCCTTTTAAGGATTTTCGTCCTCGAAAATCTTACCAGTAAAGAGGTTTGGATATTGTTTCCTTATTGCCTCCTCCGGTTCCCATGTCGCTTCCTCGATCCCGTGTTTTTGCCACAATACCTTCAAACTCTAGTATACAACATCGAAGCATATCTTCCAATACCTGAATTACATGCTCAGATTGGCCATCTGTCTAAGGATGAAATGCAGTACTGAACTACAACTGAATACCCAAAGCTTCTTGTAATTTATTCCAGAAACAAGACGTAAATCGGGAATATCCAATATTATGGAGACAGACACTCTGTGTATTCTGACAATCTCAGATATATACAGTTTAACCAGTTTATCTAAAGAATAATAAAATGCGTCGCATAGGAATAAAGTGCGCTGATTTTACCAATCGGTCAACAATCACCCAAATAACATCTTTTTTTTTTCTCAGAGATAATGGTAACCCCGATACAAAATCCATAGTGATTCTTTCCCATTTCCATTCCGGTATAGTAATTGGCTGGAGTAATCCCGAAGGTACTTGATGTTCGCTTTGACTGTTGACATATCGGACATCTAGATACAAACTCGTAAATATCACGTTTCATACCGACCACCAAGACATCTTCTTTCTAAATCTAACCAACTCTCTCTCGAATTATCCATCAATTTGCGAATGAAATGCTATAACGAAATCGAGTTAAGTACACAATAATTTCTGTAATTGTTTTCGTAACCCTAAGGTGAACTGCAATCTTGATCGAAATTATCAATACCGTAATACCATGAAATCTTACAATTTACGGAATGTACATCTCCGCAACTTCTCAAGCCATCAATCGCTTCGACTTTATAAATTAATCAACTATCACTCATATAGCATTCTTATAAGTTATCCCGAAATCGAAAAGTGAACCGTAAAGCGTGTAGATCTCTATCAAACATTTTAATAATATAAATGGATCAATACTTCAACTTCAATAGTACTTTAAAATAGAAGAAGAAATCCAGGAGTAGTCCCAATAATAACCAAGTATAATAATACAACTTCTATAATCTAAGATCCATATCACCGAGCTCCCATAATCGAACCAAGATTTATAATGAAGAATATATATATTTACCTTCTATCAATGAATACCCCTTCACAGATGAATCATATTTGATAGATAGGATCAGACTATAAAATAATAAGAAAACCAAGATAGTGGAATCCCAGATGTGGCATAATGAAATCCCAGATGTGAAGCTATATTGAATTTCCAAGAATAAAAACCACATTTAATGATAAAGAAATCGATAATATTCCAAAGAAAATCCAGAAGAAAAATACCATTTATCCTCATTAGAAACGATTGTGATCAAGATAATACAAATTGCGTATATGTACCAGAATATCAACCGGTAAAAATAGAAAATAACTTCATATGAATCTGACCATTAAGTCTTCTATCTAACAAGACAAATTAGAAAATCCAAAGAAAAATAGAGCAGTACCGATCAGGAATCAACCAGAACTTCCATTTTAACGTTATGATTCCAAACTTTCTACACAATAAAAGTCACATCTGAACAGTTGCATATACCTCTGAAGATAAAAGAACATATAGAATACCCAGAAGAGATCATTGTAGAATACCCAACTATAGCAGCTGTATTCAAATATTTCTGCAATTCCCTTACTAATCCGTTAACATATATAATCATCAACAGTCCCGTATCATTCACTTCACTCACAAAGCTTATTCGAAAGAAACTTCAGTTAACTTATTCTGTAGTTACCATATCTGAATAAATCAATTTCTGATAAATGACTTCTTTCTTTAATAGTAGCCTTAATGTGTATCCCACATAATTTTCGTGAAAAGAAATCGAGATAACTTCACGTTCATATTCAAAGAATGAGACATGTAGTTTCGCTTCAAATCCGTAAATTCTCTTTTCTTCTTCTCAAGATAAAGTTGTCTTACATATTTCTTTTTAAATTCAGATACAAAGGAATTCCAATTAATTTTTTCTCAGAATGGATATTCATGACAATGTTCCACCATTGATAAGCCTCACCCTTCAATAAAGATCTGCACATTTCAACTTTTCATCTCTTGTATCACTGCAATTCTTCAAATATTCTTTGATTGTTCTCTAACCATTCTTCACCTCACTGGTCATCATCTTTCTTTCCTTTAAACTCATCGGGCCCACACTTTTGAACTAAATCATTATAATTCTTATCAATTTCACTATAAATATAATCTGTACCAATAAGGGGTAGAGATCGTAAGGCCTCACAATTTAGCTTCATGTATATACTGTATAACATAACATTTATCATTTCTTACTATAAGACATTTATCCACATCTTTTCAAATTTGTTTCATCATAAGTAACATTTTACTTAATTATTTGAACACCACTTTGTAATTATCGAAATTATTTCGATTGGAAAACATTTCTTTCTTTAACATTTCCTCTTTCTATACTAAGAGACAACCAACTCTATTTTATTAAATCCATAAATTCTAGTATACATCACAAAATCCAGTATCTTTTATTCTTTTCGTAAGACATCTTTTATTCTACAATATTCATAAATTACATAATTAAATAACTAAATCTCATCTCATCACATCAATTTTTAAAATGGCATGTACAAATAGACTCATACTCGACCCAAGAATTCAGAAATCCTAGGCTCTGATACCAACAAATGTAACACCCCCTACCTGTATTCGTTATCAGAATAAGGTACGAGGCATTACCAGAGTTTACAAATTTTTTTTTTTAACCGAAACCATTATTCTGATAATCTCGAATTTAGGCCATTACAATATGCTCAAGGATTGTCCTAAGAAACCAGATGAAAGTCGATCAGCAGCTCAGAATGTTAATCAGGCTGATAGAGGTGGGCAGCAGCCTCAGCAAGGTCGTGGACCGAACCATGGAGGAAATGGTTCGGGCCGAGGACGTGGAGTACCAAGCAGAGATGCTGAAGGTGCAAACACGAGGCAACCAAGGTTGGTTTATGCGGTTGGCCGTCGCGAGGAGGAAGATGTGCGGATCCGATAAGTGCACGCCTTATTTCTGGGACACCCTTAATTACTTTGATTATTGTAGAGTATTCTTGTATTGCTAGTGAATGTGTTCGAAGCCTTGCATATGAACTTAGAGATTGTGTATAAGAAGTATGATAGTTTTATAAAATCAGAGTGCGCAGCAATAGCGTAGTGGGGTAAGTTAGACCGTACGATTGTTCGTTAGTAAGTAATTTCGAGGACGAAATTATTTTAAGGGAGGTAGAACTGTAACATCCTGAAAAGGGCCTATGCATTTTCAGTTTAATTGTACGAAATGACATGTCTTACGTGTTATGAATAAATTTTGAACATTTTTGGAAACTTGAAAATGCATGGAAATGATTTAGAAATGAACATTTTTGGAAACCTGGAAATGTATGGAAATGTTAGGGTTAAAAGACGAAAGTGAACATTTTTGGAAACCTGGAAATGTATGGAAATGTTAGGGTTAAAAGAGGAAAGTGAACATTTTTGGAAACTAAGGAAATGTAAGGAAATGATTCAAAAGAGGAAAGTGAACATTTCTGGAAACTTGGAAATGTAAGGAAATGTCAAGTTTAAAGAGGCAAACGAAAATTTTTGGAAACTTAGAAATGACTTAGAAATGTCGAGTTTTAAAGTTTAAAAGAGGAAATTAAGGCAAGGGGGCCTTAAGAGAAAAAGTATGTGAAATTTGACACACAAACGGGCTTGGAAAAGTGGTCTGAAGATGCCACTTAGGGCCTATGGAAATGGCGCCACATGCATGGGGTTTAGGCCTGAGTTCGAGTCACTTGGGAAGCAAATAAAAGAAGTTTTATTTTTGCTTCCAGAAGCCAGAGGTGGACGGCACAAGCTTTCTAGAAAGGAAGAGTTTTATTCTCTTTAAATTTCGGCTAATAAGAGGATAAATAGTAGATTTATTTTAAATTATTTTCCAGAGATAATTGTGGATTAATTCCTTTTATTTTTAATGGATAAAAGAAGAGAGAATAGAAGGATTATTATTATTATTATTATTATTATTATTATTATTATTAAGGAGATAAAGTTATCAAATTAAGAAGAGTGGTGGCCAAGTAAGGGATTCTGAGTAGTAAATTCGGCTATAAAAGGGAAAAAAAATAGGGCTACTCATCAATTTTTCTTCCTCCCCTCTCTCTCGCCGAATTTCTTAGTGCTCTCCTCTCTTCTCTTCTCTTTTATTTTGTCGTCGAAATCTACTTGTTCTTTATCCACCATTGCCGATTCTTTAAGCCTCAAGAATCAAAAGTGTTGATACACCTCTAGGCCATAGTCGTCTAGTCTTCAAGACTCCATAGCCGAATCTTTGAGGAGCTCCAAGCATAGGTGCTGTCGATTTCTCCAAGTAAGGGTAAGATCTAGACTCAGTTTCCATTCTTTTCTTTTTAAGCCTGTCGAATTTAGGGACTAATCCCTCATATTGTATTTTGGCCAAAACTATGGAAGGGAATTTTGGGATTTAGTGGTGGTCAACTACAAAAGGAGATCAGTCGGGATTTTCAAAGATCTAAGGTGAGGCAATCGATCTAAGGCTATTTCTCATGATTAAATGATTGGAAATTAGATCTAATATATATAAGTCTATAGGGATTTCGACAGAGGTATAAAAGGATTTCGGGATTTGAGAATTTCAAGGTAAGTCCATATATACATTTGGCTAAAGGCCAGGTTTTATGTTTTAATGTTAGATTAAATCTAACATATGGTTAAAGGAATTTCAACAATTCCTAGGGAAACAAGGATCAATTTCGGGATTTGTTGGTGTCCAAATCGAAAAACAAGGTAAGTTTTAAGAATACTAATCCTACTAGGATTTGGATTTGTGGCCGAATGGCTTTTTATTAAAGTAGTAAGCGATTAATCAAATGTAGGGATTAAGGATCTAAGCATTAGATCAAGCTTTTCAGGATCTCAAGGAATTTGCTAAGTGAATCAGGTGTGTACCCCACACTAACTTTTAATAAGGTTTATGGTAATATGTAATTTATGCATGTTTATAAGAATGAGAATATGGCTAAGGTACTGTTACGGTACAAAGTACTCAGGTACGTTTCCTACACCTACTAGGATTATGAAATATGTTATATTTAACATGTGAAAAGTGACATGAATGTGAATTTAAGTATGATATGCATAATATGAATAATATGGGGCATTGGGTTATATGAGAAAGGGGAAGTGAATGTGGTGACTTTGGTCTCACTATATCGAATGTGGTGACTTCGGTCACATTATCTCGAATGTGGTGACTTGGTCACATTATCTCGAATGTGGTAACCGGTTCACGTTATCTCGAATGTGGTGTCTCATGACACAATTATCTGGTGGCTATGCTACAAATTTTATATGGGCGATGAGCACGCCGATCATGCAGTGATCGCCTTCGATGGTGTGTAGCGGATGGAGGGTTGACTTAGTAGTCCCCACGTGTGTGCAAAGTTGGTACGGGGATGTGTAGCGGATGGCACCTAGGTTTGGGTTTGGGTTGCATCATCACTTTTATCTGTTATATGAATAAGTATTTGATATGAAAATGTATTCTCGATCTATTGAATTTTAGTGTTGTGTACACATTGAGTCTCGTTGACTCACCCTATTGTGGGACTATTTTTGGTGACGATCAATAATGGACCGGGTTGTGGAAGCTTAGGGATGGCCATGCATGACTTGAAGTTTTATTCAATATGGATATTTAATTTTATTTAAGTATTTTAGAATTTTATTTTGGGATTTTACTTGATGTAATAAGGCCATAAGTTACATTTCTTTACTTTTATTTTTAATTACTATGTTATGAATTATTTTCAATTAAAGTTAAGTAAAATTTATTTCTTTAAAAATAAACTGTAATTGTTTTGTCACCTTCACTAATTGGATTTTAAAATAAGATAAATGGGTTTTTGACTCAAGCCCAACCCAAAACAATATTTTTTTTTAAAATCGCACAAATTTTCTCTAAGTAACAAAGAACTTTGAAACCGGTTTTCTTGAGGAACATACCAAATCTGGTCAAAGCTCGTGGGCCGGGTTTGGGGTGTTTCAGTTACCAAAGATTTCCTCGAGATAGTGTGATTCTTTGCGCTGATCTGATCTCTTGATTTCTACAAAACGTATCTATAAGAAATAATACAAATAACACGAGTAAGCTTTCATAAAGCTTAGTAAGTTTGTCGTTTAAACGATAAAGCTTACCAATTAAACATAATTATTCAAGTAAAAATATTATTAAACCAAGTTCCTATCAACAAGGTTCTTAATAGAATTCCTGTCAATCATAACTCACAATGGTAAGTAATGCTAGTACAATAATTCAAATCATATTCCATATTACTATCGTTTCAACTTTCCAAAAATACTTATACTTGGATAATTCTTATCATTAAAATAGCACAGGACAAATGATCATAACCATGTCATCGTTCTAATAACATCTCATTTTGGTAATCAAAAGGGTATCACGCATTCAAGTTAACTTTAGAACTTTGACCGACTCACGATGCTGCTCACACAAGCTATTGAGAATCTGCAACACATGCAAAATCTCAAGCCATCGCTACGGTCTGTATCGCTGGTACATAGTACCTGCTAAATAATCACCGGCTTACAATGCTACTCACACAAGCTTCAGAGAATCCGCAACACATGCAGGATCTCAAGTCATCGCTACAGTCTGTATCACTGGCTCAAAGCCTGATAAATAATCATTGCATTCATTTATCATGTATTCTTTACTCATTCAATAGTTAAGTATAACATTGGATACAATTATAATAACATGGAATGTGTAAGGAAATCATTATAATATAGAAATAGCAGTACGAACTTACTGGACCGATTTGCAATAACAGCCAAAGTACAATGACTACTACGCAACTTTTTCTTTTCCATGATTATCAACATATTCTTGATCATAAAATAATAATTTCATTTAGTTAACTAATTCCAACATAAAATTAACTCATTTTCTAGAATTAAGTCCTAGACATTTTACAAAATTGTCCCAAACATTTTACTTTTATGAAATTTAGTCCCTAAGTCCAAATCATGCAGTTTGACCATTTTCAATTGAATTCAAGCTTATCCGAATTGTTTGGGACCCTATTACAACCCATATTTACTGTTAGTTCACATCAAGTCCTCACAATTTTATCACTTTAACATTTTAGCCCTTTAATGTTAAAATCATCAAAAACTACTTTACAAAATAGTCTTATCTAGCAACCAAAAGAAATAATCTTTCATAAAACTTCAAGAATATACTAAACTCATCAATGAAATAATCTAAAACATTTGTAAATTTTACAAATTAGTCATTGGGTTAGCTAAATTAAGGTAATATGAGTTCAAAAACATAAATATTATTAAAAACGAGCAAGGTTTACCTACCCAATCAAGGAACCCTAAGTGACCGAAGCTTCCTTCTCCATTGGAAATGGAGTTTTGGTTTTTAGATGAAAGAAATAAAGATGATGATGCCCTTTTAATTTTGTTATTCTTTAATTTTAACTTACATTTTTACCTATTTACAAAATTGTCCTTTAAAAACAATTGAAATTTCATGAATTCCATCACTTATACCATCCACTAATACCTTAATGGTAAATTTACCATTCAAAAAGGATTTAATTGCATAATTAGTCCTTCAATTATATTAAATTCAAATTAAACAAGCTTAATTTCAATTTAACCATAAACTAATTAGGACTAAATGAGCAAATAGCCCAAAAGTTAGTGGATTTAATCATGTCACCACCGCTTGGACTTTTTAACCATGTTTTAATCACCATTTTGGTCCCTTTAGTATTTTAAATATATAGCAATTACCTTTTACCTCTTTTACAATTTAATCCTTTTATCTTAATTAAGAAATTAATCGTAAAAATTATTGGACCAAACTTCAATTCACATATTACGGCCTTAAATTACGAAAACGAGGCCCCAATACCTCATTTTCAACAACCACTTGACTTTTGGACTAAACCACTTATACTAATCATTAATTCAATTAACTAAAATTCATCAAATCAAAATTTAATATAAAATTATTATTGACTCGTATAAGTTAAATATTAATTATATGAACTTATTGGATTTGTGATCCTGAAATCACTGTTTCCGACAACACTAAAAAATGGGCTATTACACATGGTATGGATAAAAGACTTGGTTGCTGAGGTTGAGTTTATTTAAGTAAATTTGAAATGACTTGATGCTAAATTATGGAAAGTTAGATTAGTTGGTTGAAAGAGAGATATATGATATTTTGACATGTATATAGGATGTTCACTTTGCAAGTTAATGATCTTGTTTTGGTACTTTGATTATGAATAAGATTATGAGTAACATTGATGTATCAAGTGCTTCGTACTTTATTGACACTTAGTAAGTTGAAGATGTTAGCCAATAGTTGAATGGAATTATGTGTATGTTTAGGTAATAACATGACTTCATATTGAATGTTTGTAATAGTTGATGTTTGGAGTGAATGGCTTGGATGGTATAACATGGTTAAAGGCATGATTAAATAAGATATGCTTAAATTGTGAAAATTGATTCTTATGTTTTAGGTCATTTATTGAACTTTGCTTCTTGATATCCTAGTTAAAGAAATGATGATTGTATGAGTATGTTTAGGCATGAAAAATCTTGGCATGAATGGTAATGAATGATTGTTGTTTCATGATTGAATTGTGGTGTCAGTTGAGCATATTGGTTAGGCACTTAGGTTGAGTGAATTAAGTTGAATTTGGTATGTTTTGTTGTCTTGTATCATGTTGTTCAAGGGTCTAATACATTGGCTTGTGGTTTTAGAGATCTTTGGTCAAATTTAGCTTATTTTTGAAGGTATTTTAGACACATACGGCTTCTAACACGATCAACCACACGAACGTGTGCCCCTTTATTACATGGCATTAGGTTGTTACACAGTTTGAGGACACGAATGTGTGGCCTTGTACCATAAGGCTTCACGCTGTCACACTGCCGTGTGACCCTGTTTTACATTCTTGTCATGTTTTTCTTAAATGTTTCAAATTAGTCCTTACTTCGTTTTTAATTATTTAGGAATTTTGTAAACTCAAATTAACCCTGATAATGTATGATTATATTGGTTTTGATTATTTATTTGATTAATAAATTATCTTTAAAGAAAATTAAATTATGATAGCTCATTTCTGTTTGGTTTTGTTTGGTAGCATCTTGTAACCCTAATCCGATAACAGAGATGGGTAAGTGGTATTACACAAGATAATAATCCTTCTTAGTATTTGAATCAAATGCTCACTTTGATTCTTTTACAAGATTACAGACTCGTTTAGATTATCTACTGAAGTAAGTTGTCTTTCTCGTAATATAAACGTATTATAATGCCACTTATCATTAGTTTGAACTTAGACAATCAATGAGCTAATATTTGATTGTCACAATTTTGCTATGCATTCAAAATACAAAAGATATAAATACAAAAGACATAACGGTCAAATGTGAAATTTATTTATTCATTGTTCAAATACATGGAAAATAATTACATGTTTACTAAAATATGGGCACATTTCCCAATAGACTTAACTATTAAAGCAACCTATACTTTCTTATCTCGTGATTCTTGGGATATTTTGTACAATAAATGGGAACTTGTTTGGTCCTATGATGGTCCGCAACGTGTTTGACAGTTTTTATGGCTAGTTGTAAAAGAGCGGATCCTCTCAAACGTGGAAAGATGTAGACGTGGGCTGACAGATGACGCTAGTTGTTGCTTTTGTGTATCTGCAGAAGAAAATATTCTTCATATACTTCGCGATTGTCCCAAAGCTCAGAAAGTATAGAAGCAATTCATTCCAATTTTAAATTAAGCTAGGTTCTTATCTCTATCACTTTTATCTTAGGTGAATGTCAATCTTTCTAATTGACTGAATTTACAATTAAAATATGGTAATCGGAACACCCTGTTCGATATACTATGCTGGTTTGTATAAAAACAAAGGAATTCTTGTGTTTTTGGAAATGTTCCTCATAGTTCTGTTATGCTTGTGGGATTATTTTGGAGTTGGGTTTTGAATGTTAAAGCTAATAGGGAACCAACAATCAAGGTTAAAAACTGAATTAGACAAAGCACCTGGCAACCACCAATAGCTGGTTGCATCAAAATGAACACAAATGGTGCAAGAAAATCTCATATCGGACTTGTCTGCTCAGCTGGGATCGCTAGAGATAGCCATGGCAGATGGATATTTGGTTACGACCGCAATATTAGGAAGTGTAGTGTTGAGCAAGCAGAACTTTAGGCAATCTATGATAGACTTAAACTGCTTTGGTCTAAGGGTGGAAATTGGTTGGCTTAGAATGTGATTGCTTAATTGCAGTTCAAGCAATCAATTGTAACTATAAAGGCGTAGTGAATAGGGTGCTAATTTGCAAGATAAAAGAGCTTTGCGCTCGAGCATAGGTGGTTTGCATCGAGCATATTTACAAGGAATCTAATGGAGTGGCTAATACCTTAGCGAGTATGATGTTTAACTATCAATTGGGTCTCCATGAGTTTGTTTCTCCTCCCCAACAAATTAATACTTTCGTTCTGAATAATTTGCAAATGATATTGATGTAATTACTGTTATGTAATTTGCTACTCTGATTTTTCTTACCAAATATATATTATTCACATTTTAATGCATTAAATTAATTCAAAATATTGAGCTTAATAAAAAGCACAGTTAATTCTTTAAAATCAATCAAATAAAAAATTGAGTAAATAATCATTTGAATCATCATCCTTGTTTTAACATGATCATAAAGATCAATAGCTTGCATCAACCATATAATTAGCTTTTTATTTTTCGTTGGCAAATTCAGAATCAACAAATTATCTACTTCACTTTCATAATGGACTACCCTATTGTTTTATTGATTTTGGGTTTCAAATAAGAAATGTAATAAACGGCCTGTTTGGTTAAATGAAATGAGCCATTCATTCAGGCCTGATTCAATGGGCCCACTACAATGCAATGTTTGGCTCATTGTAATATGTTATTATAGTCGGGTCTGTTTAGTTCTCCATTCCCCAAAAATACTGAATGTCATTCCTTGCTCTCACCATTGAATTGCAATTACACGCACTGAGGAAGACAGAAAAAAAACCATAACCTGCCATTACTACCCTTTACCACTCTCCCTCACCAAGCACCTCAAGTCATCACACCTCTAGTCATGTTTCCTCATTCCCATTCGATTTCAGGTATTTTCTCTTCTTCTTTTTCTTTTTTCCTTTTTATATCTTCCATTTTTCTTCTTTATTTATTCCTATCAGATCTTTTATCTGTGACAATTTTTTTCAAAATAAAGATCTAGGTATCTTTTATTTTTTGATTTAGTGTTTGGTTTTCACTTTCTTTTGCTTTTGGGTATTGTTTATTTAGCTATTTTTTTGTATTTGAATTTGTTTTAAGGAAAAAATGTAGTTTTTGAGTGATTGTTTAAGCTTGAAAATATCTACTTGTTTATGTAGATCTTTTCTTCTATTTTTTGTTTTTTTGTAGTTTAGTTTTAGTAAAACAAAAATAGGAATTTACTGGTTTCTATTGGTTATTTTGTGACAAATTTTTTAACTATTTGATTATTTCCGCCATTTCGGGCTCTGGGTATCATCATTTTTTTAATGTTAATTATATAGTGGGATCCATATATGTTCAACTTCTATAGCATGCTAACAGGGGTTATTGCTAATTTTGCTTTGAATTGCTTGACTTCAATCTCATTATTTTACTTTATCAATTAAGTTAAAACTCTTGTCTATGAATTGGGGATTCAAAAAAGGTTCTAGGAAAGTTCGTGGGTTGCTTAGAGGGGGACAGTGAAAAAAAGAAGAAGGGAGAAAGAGGAAATGACTTAGGAAAATTTCTTATTTCTGCTTATTTTCTTTGTTGCTCGGTTTGAGAGGGAAGAAGGGAGCTGCTGCATGTTAAATTTTGAGCTCATTTAGGAACTGGTTTCTTAAGAGTTTCGGTAAACATCTTGAATCTTTCATTAATCCTAGATGTCTTGTGGAAATGGAAAATTTGGAGAAGGGAAAAGTCTCTCGCCAAACCGTGTATTAAGATGTTTATAAGTGTAAAATAGCCTTGCAATGCTTTAAGTTGAACCCATTATGTGTTAAACATGTTTCCTCTTGAAATAATGGAATGGTTTGTGTGTTTTAGCTAAAGGAGTGGTTGAAGGTGGCAGCAAGAAGAGGAAAGATATCGCTCAAGGCTAGGCTCGGTTGTTGTTCTGTAAGTTTTCAGAGGATGTATACCTAAACATTCATGCTTATTTAATGTTTAATGTTGCAGGTATTACATGGCCTTTAAGATTAATTTAAACCAAGTTTTGGTAGTTAAAGAATAGTGAAATGGTTTTCATTTGTACTGTCGATTAAACAGGAAAATTTGTGATTTAATTGCCTTATGTTGCTGTTGCATGTTGTAGCTTAAATTGAAGAGAAAATTTTTTTTTGTTTAATTCCATGCCAATGTTGTAATTACTGTTCGAATGAAAGGAAAATTTACTAATTTAATGCCATATTTGAACTACTGTAGGAAACTGATTTGGGAAGTTGTAGTAAGCTCCTTAAATTCCTTTTAAGCTTGTTAAGTGACTAAATTGACAAGCATGGTTCGACAACTTTGGCATGGTTAAAATTTTGGTCATAAACTTAATTGTTATATGTTGTTTAAGTGAGGTGAGTTCTTTAAGGGAAATTTGTTTAAATTGTCATATTGAATGAATGGTTATACTTGTAATATTTTATTTTTTTTGAGAATTTTTGTGATTAGAAATTGTTAATTAACGGTGAGTTACAACTGGTAAGGTCCTTGAACCTTTAGCTTTTGGTTTTGTGCAAAATTTTATTAATTAACAATATAGAAATTGTATAAAGTAGCAAACCAAGCCTTAACTTCATAATTTATTTATGTTCTTAAAGTTGGACATGTTCTTGTCATTCGGCTAAGTTTAATTATTCTAATCATTTGAAGTTTTAATGTTGTCCAATGTTGGACATTTCCATGTCATTTAGTTGGACTTAATTGTTTGTATTATTGGTAGTTTAATGATGTCCAAAGCTGGACATTTTTAGGATTATTTGGTTGAATTTAAATATTCAAATCATCTGAGGTTTTAATGTTGTCTAATGCTAGACATTTCCATGTTATTTGGTTGAGTCAAATACTTTAATCATTTTTTTGTCGTATTATTGTCCAACTTATATATATACTAGGTTGGTGATGTTGCATGTTGAATTTTATGATTTTTGGGGCATGAAGGATGCCGTTCCACTTTGAACAAAATTTTTGAGTAATTTGTCGTATTGAATCTCATGATTTTGCCTTGTATATGCCGTTTAAACAACTTGGTAAGGAGAAGTTTTCCAGCATTTTTATTTTCCAAACTTAAGATACATTAAATATGTGAATGCTGATTAAATGCTTGCTTTGATTCTAAGTTATATGATCCAAATTTGGACAAATCAAACGTGGTTTGCAAGAAAGTCTTTGAGAATTTCTTTTGTGTTTCATAATTACATGAACAGATATAAATTTTTGTTGTTTCACAATCAATATGCATTTTCAGTCATAGAGCATATGAGCGACATTTTAATTAAATAGCATATTCCCTATACCAACAATAACTATATAGTCGAATAAGACTAGATCTTCGGTTGGTTCTACGTTTTTCCTTAAACTATTTTTAGTCCACTTTTGGATTGCATACTTCAAGTTGCTAAGTAAATGAACTCCTATACTTCTTGCTTAATGTAAATTCTAAAAGCAAAAACTTTATCTATGATTGTTTAGGTGTTCATCATTATTATTTTTTTCTTTTAAAACAACTATAATTTTTGTTCAAGACATTATTATTTGCTAAACAAAGAGCCGGTTTTGTTGAATGAAATTTGATAAAAAAAAATGAATTTCAAGTCTTTTGCTTGCAAAGATAGTTGTAATTTCTATTTTGTGCTTTGCAAAGACTGTATTGTTCATTTTTCTTTGGCAATGTTTTATTGTTTTCTCTTCTTGTTTGGCTTGCTTGATTGCTTCCTTCACCCATAACTGAGCTTCTTGTATTCACTGAATCACTATAAGTTCTTTGGCAATTAAATTCTTTAATTTTTGTTTTACTATTATTCAGATTAGTATTAAAGAAATGTGATCCTTTTACTATGATTTGAAGATATGGAACACTTTAATATCTTGCAGTAATGGCTCGTCTGTCTTTAATAGTACAAAGTGAGAGGCGTAAAAGAACTGGTCTTGCATTGACAGTATGGTTGCAAATGTGTACAGTTGCGAGTTGGTTCTTTGATACATTGGGTTTCGTCCATAGCCTACATACTTATAGACCAATAATTAGATCATATATTTTAGATTTTTATGCAAAACGAGATTATGAGAAAAGACTTGTATATGCTAGTGACGATACATGTATTGAACAAGTTAGGATGAATAGATTTACTTTTTTTAAACAATGTGAGATGTTACAAATTTTAGGATGATTGAAGTCATCAAGGAACATGTTTGTTGATGAGCAAGCGACAATGTTTTTACATATCATTTCTCATCACCTTAAAAACCAAGCTATCAAGCATCACTTTAATAAGCCCAGGGAAACCATTAGCAGATCATTTCACAATATTTTAAATGCTCTCATACACTTACAAGATGTGCTATTTAAAAATGCAGAGCCATTTACAGCTAATTCTACAGACCCAAGGTGAAAATGGTTCATGGTATTGGAGTGAGTTCCATATATAACTCATACATAATTTAGTTAATTCAGATTTAAAAATAGTAACCTAACTCTAGGTGTTATACATGTGATGTAGAATTGCTTAGGTGCTTTAGATGGAACCTACATCAAGATTAGGGTTCCAAAAGTTGATAAACCTAGATATCGAATGCGAAAATATGACATAGAAATAAATATGTTAGGTTTTTGTACACTTGATGTGCATTTTGTTTATGTTCTTCTTGGTTGGAAAGATTTTGTTGCTGATGGACGGGATATTCGAGATGCCATTAGTAGGATACATTGACTAAAAGGTAAAGTCCAGAATTGGATGAATTTGAATTAATTTTTAAGACCATACTTTTTGGGGAAAATTAACCATGATAAATAGTTTTTTTCCTTTTTTACAAGTTGTTATTATCTAGTTGGTGCTGGTTACACAAACTGTGAGGGATTTATTACGCCTTTTAGAGAAAAAAGATATCATTTGAATGAGTGGCGTCAGAGTTACCAGCCAAGTATTGATACGAACCCGGTTCTGTGAATTGATCCGAGTCATAAGATTGCCCGATCGTTAAACAAGACGGTTTTTTTCGGATTCGGAAAGGGTTAGAAAATTCGATTTTTAAAAGGGCGGTAGACAAAGAAGGGCTCGATAGAAGGTGGTTATGGATTGCGGAGGCTCGGTTATGAAAGAAATGGACAAGTCGGGTTATAGGATTATCGGTACCTTAAGGTCAAGAATGAACCAAACTTCGGATGAAGGTTGACCCGAGACTTATAAGACTTTAAGTTAATTTGGAAAGAATTATGAGACTCGACCCACTACCTAAAGAGATAGGAACCTCGGTATAAAGTTTCGAACGCCACACGAAAATGTGATAAGTTCGGATAAACAAAGAAACTGTTGACGCCACTACTTATATAGATAAGTCAACGAATCTTTGGACGAAATTTGAGAGAAAATTTCTCAACAAATTTAAGGGTAAATTCATTCATGAAATTCTCCCTTACAATTGAAGAGTGACAAGCTATCTATAAGCCTAAGGCAGCTTGTCATGGCTATTAAAATAAAACTAAATCTTAACACAAATTCTTAATTCCAATATGGCACATTAATTTCTTTCAATCCCAATTGAACTTGTCGTCCATTAACAAATTCCATTTACTTTATTCTATCATGATTTCCACAATGTTGCCGTCTCTCACTTGATTCTTTACAATTCCAATTTGTTAGTTCCACTCATGGGTGCAAAAGTTGTGCTTAGCTTGCTTTATTCCTTTATTTGTGCTGTCCAAAAAAGGTAGGAATATCATAAATAATTCATTCCTAATAATAATGCTCCATCAAATGAATTAAATAATTACTCCCCCTTTTTGCTTTCTATTGCCGTCCAAATCATTCCCATTTGTGTCCAATTTGTTTATTTCAAAAACAACCAAGGCTCCATTATCCTCATTAAATAATGAAAATAAATCAATCCAATGTCCCTCAATTGCCGTCCATTACATAAGCACCTTCTATTGAATTTCACCCATGCTCCAATTAGATTCATGCTACCTGCAACAAATAAAATCTAACTTATTAATTTATAAAATCAACACATTAAAATGGGTAATTAGACATTAAAGATTTGGTAATCACTAATTAAATTAATTAGTGACACATATTTATTGACACAAATTAATGCATGAAAGAAAACAAATTAATTAAAGCTTGGACAAATTAATTTTGGTCACTAATTAAATTATTAGGCCGCATTAATTTGCTGTAGGAAATAATTAATTTGAGGATGCAATTTATTTAAAACATTAAATTAAAAAAAAAAGAAAAAAGAAAAAAAACAATGTAGCTCATTGATCTAAGTTTGAGCTAGCTGACTGTAAAGGATATTGCATGGCTTGCTCAATTCATTGTTCCCAAAATGTAGAGCCATGGCATTACTCCAAATTTTGCTTATGAGAACCGTCACTTCTTCCTTAAGCCTTTTAGCACGAGCACGAGTGATAGGCCCCTTTGGTAGCTCCAAGGGATCTTCGGTAGCTTTAGTGGGTGCCCGAGCCACGGTCGTATCATCCCCTCTCCCTTCGAAACGACTTGTCCTCAAGTCATCACCTACATCATATGGAGATAAATCAGACACATTAAAACTAGAGCTCACGCTATACTCACAGGGGAGATCGATTTTATAAGAATTATCGTTGATCCTCTCCAAGTCTTGAAAAGGACCATCACCTCTTGGCATTAGTTTGGATTTTCATTGGGCAGGGAATCTTTTTTTTCTCATGTGTACCCACACCCAATCTCTTAGCTCAAAGGTAATTTTCTTGCATCCTTTATTAGCCTTCTGCTCATATTGCTTGGTTCGTTCTTCGATATTCCTACGTGCCTTCTCATGTAAGCCTTTCACGAACTCAGCCTTCCTTTTCGCATCTGCATTCACAAATTGTTTGTTAGGCAGTGGAATTAAATCTAGAGGTGTTAATGGATTGAAACCATAAACAATTTCAAAGGGAGAGTGTTGAGTAGCTGAAGGGGTAGAACGATTATAAGCAAATTCAATGTGCGGTAGGCACTCCTCCCACGACTTAAGATTCTTTCAGATTATAGCACGCAACAACGTAGACAAGATTCGATTTACTACTTCCGTTTGTCCATCTGTCTGAGGATGGCAAGTAGTCGAAAACAGCAGCTTTGTGCCAATTTTTCCCCAAAGTGTTCTCCAAAAATGGCTCAGGACCTTAGTGTCTTGATCAGAAATAATAGTCCTCAGTACTCCATGCAAACGTACAACCTCCCTGAAAAATAGGTTAGCAACATGTAAAGCATCATCAGTTTTGTTACATGCAATGAAGTGTGCCATTTTTGAAAACCTATCTACAACGACAAAGATTGAGTCTTTGCCATCCTTGGTTCTAGGAAGACCTAGAATAAAGTCCATTGAGATGTCGATCCAAGGTCCTTCCGGGATAGGTAACGGGGTGTATAATCCGTGGGGTTGAACCTTTGACTTGGCTTTCTTGCAGGCGATACACCATTCACACACTCGCTCCACGTCTCATTTCTTTTTTGGCCAATAGAAGTGTTCGCACAATGTTGCCATTGTCTTTGCTATGCCAAAATGGCCCATAAGGCCTCCACTGTGAGCCTCATTCACCAAAATGTTCCGGATGGATCCTTAAGGGATACAGAGCTTGCCTTCTCGAAACAGGCAATCATTGCTACGATAAAATTTATCACAAGTACCAGATTCACAAGCTTTGTACATTTCAGCAAAATCAGGGTTAATAGCATATAATTCTTTCAAATAAGCAAATCCCATCAATTTTGTCTCTAATGAATTGAAAAGAGCATACCTCCTAGACAATGCGTCCGCCACCACATTTTCTTTACCTTTCTTATATTTGATGATGTACAGAAACAATTCGAGGAACTCCATCCATTTAGCATGCCATTTGTTTAGTTTATGTTGGCCTTTTAAATCCTTCAATGCCTCGTGATCGGTATGGATGACAAATTTCTTAGGCCATAAGTAATGTTGCCAAGTTTCCAAGGCCCGAATCAACGCGTACATTTCCTTATCGTAAGTGGGGTAGTTAAGTATCGCCCCGTTCAAATTTTCACTAAAGTACGCTACTAGGCGTCCTTCTTGCATAAGCACGGCTCCAATGCCTAGGCCCGAGGCATCACACTCAATTTCAAATGTTTTCTGGAAATCTGGTAAAACAAGTAAAGGAGCGTTAGTCAATAGATCTTTAATAGTATTAAAAGCACGATCTTGTTCGTCATTCTAGAAGAAAGCTGAGTTTTTCTTAATAACACTAGTTAACGAAGCAACAACAGTGCTAAAGTTAGGAACGAAACGCCTATAGAAACTCGCCAAGCCGTGGAAGCTTCAAACTTGGCTAATGCTAGTAGGTCTCGGCCATTCACGGATTGCCTTAACCTTCTCTTGGTCTACTTTAAGCCCCTTTGCGCTAACAGCAAAACCTAAGAAAACAACTCGATCAGAACAGAAAGTGCATTTCTCAAGGTTAGCGTATAATGTTTCCTTACGCAAAACTTCAAGTATGGCTCACAAATGGTTTATGTGATCTTCCAACGATCTGCTATAAATAAGAATGTCGTCAAAATAAACAACACAAAATTTTCTGATAAAAGCTTGCAAAACATAATTCATTAACCGCATAAATGTACTGGGTGGGTTAGTTAAGCCGAATGGCATAACCAACCACCCATACAAACCGTGCTTGGTTTTAAAAGCCGTTTTCCACTCATCTCCTTCCCGCATCTGGATATGATGATATCCGCTCTTAAGGTCAATCTTGGAGAAGAGTTGTGCTCCACTGAGTTCGTCTAACATGTCATCTAGACGCGGAATAGGATACCTATACTTGATGGTGATCTTATTAACCGCTCGGCAATCCACACACATACGCCAAGTACCATCTTTCTTCGGCACTAGAAGTACAGGAACAGCGCACGGATTTAGACTTTCCTGAATGTAGCCCTTGGCCATCAACTCGGCCACTTGTCGGTGCAACTCTTTGGTTTCTTCAGGGTTGCTTCGGTATACTGGGCGATTTGGTATTGTGGCTCCAGGAACTAAGTCAATCTGGTGCTCGATCCCTCGAATAGGTGGTAGGCCACTAAGGATGTCGTCTGGAAATACATCTTTGAAATCCTACAACAAAGATACAATCAAAGATGGAAGTGAAGCATCTAGTTCGTTAGTATTAAGGAAATTCTCCTTATACATAAGAACTACCATTGGTTGTCGAAGCAACAACATTTTTCGAATCTCTCGTGCTTTTGTATACACGTTCAATTTTGCAATCCCCTCCTCATCTCGTTTTTCTTGTTCTTTACTCACTTTTTGCTCACTCCCTTTGTTTTTACCTCTTGCCTTTTTTTCTCCTTTTTCCTTTATGTTTTCACTCTTTGTCTTTGTTTCTTTTTCCTCTCTCTTTGTTTGTTCTTTCGCTTTCATTTGTTGAACAAAACTTTTCAAGCATACTTGGTCCTCGTACACTTATTTGGGAGTCATTGGTGCTAGAGTCACACTTTTGCCACGATGTTGAAAGGTATAGCGATTTCTATAACCGTCATGAATGGCTCGTCGATCAAATTGCCATGGTCTTCCCAAAAGTAAGTGGCTCGCATGCATTGTGACCACATCGCAAACAACTTCGTCACTATACTTGCCGATGGAAAAAGGGATGACAGCTTGCTTGGTGACTCTCAATTTGCCTCCGTTGTTTAGCCAATGTAATTTGTAAGGCTGAGGATGTTTTGTCGTTGGTAAGTCCAACTTTTCAATAAGCATGCTGCTAACTACGTTTGTACAGCTACCTCCATCGATGATCATGCTGCATACTTTGCCTTGAATATGACATCTTGAATGGAAGATGTTTTCTCGTTGTAGTTCATCTTCGATACTTTGAATACTCAAACTACGTTTTACCA
The DNA here is from genome assembly GCA_025503065.1 of Gossypium bickii. NCBI lineage: Eukaryota > Viridiplantae > Streptophyta > Magnoliopsida > Malvales > Malvaceae > Gossypium > Gossypium bickii. Next base: position 17,767,550 of record CP106709.1, read on the forward strand.
CGAACAACTTACCTTCAACGGCAAATTCAAGTTCTTCTTCCTTCTCTTCTTCAGTAGAAGGGTCGTGTTCAATCTCTTCTTCATCACCCGATTCAATCTCACCGTCGAGTTTCATGATCATCACTCGCCGATTTGGACACTGACTGGCTATATGGCCCCTACCGAGACACTTGAAACACTTGATGTCTCTAGCGTAAGTACGCCTACCTCATTGTTAGGTTTGCTTGTTTCCCCACTTGGCTTGTTAATCTTTGGGTTTGTAACGTTTTCTCGTCCTCGAAAGGGGATCTCCTTCTTACCGGCTCCTTGATTCCACTTTTGGGTAGGAGTGGAGTTTGGGTAGACACCGCGAGTGGGGCCTTTCCTTTTGAGCTGCTTCTCCACTTTGATGGCCATGTGCACCATCTCTTCGATCTCAACGTAGTGCTGGAGTTCAACTACGTTAGCAATATCTTTGTTTAATCCAGCCAAAAATCTCGCCATGGTTGCTTCACGGTCTTCTTCGATGTTGGCTCGGATCATGGCTATCTCCATTTCTCTGTAATAATCATCTACACTCCGACTGCCTTGAGTGAGATGTTGTAACTTTTGGTACAGTTCTCGATGATAGTATGCTGGAATGAACCTCTTACGCATCAATGCTTTCATTTTAGCCCAAGTATTAACAGGTCCTCTCCGTTCCTTCTCCGACTAGTGGTTAGTTGATCCCACCAGACCATTGCGTAGTCAGAGAATTCAATGGCTGCTATCTTTACCTTCTTGGTTTTTGAGTAGTTGTGACATTCGAAGACTAACTCAATCTTCTTTTCCCATTCTAAGTACAACTCTGGGTCAGTTTTGCCTTGAAATGGGGGTATGGACAATTTGAGGTTCTTCAAATCATCATCTACTCGACCTCGATCTCGTTGGCCTCTCCGTCGTCCACTATGATTGGACCCATGTTCACTTTCGGCTTCACTTGGTTCGGACCATTCTTCTTCGAGTACTCGTTGCCTTCCACGTCACCTTGGTGGGCTTTGAGGAGTTCTTCTTCGATGGGCGCGCTCTTCGACTTGGTCGAGCCTTTCTTGGATTGGCTCGAGTTTACGGTCGAATAATCGCTCTACTTCACGTAACAAGGCTTGCTGACTGAGATCAGGTACATTTCTAACAGGTTGTCTATCCAATCTCTCGGACATGTTGCGTTCCGGACTTCGGGACATGATTTAAACTTAATCCTCACTACAAATCCTCTCGATCACTCAGAAAGGAAAGAGTAGATGTCACTCACATTCGTGTTTGCATTCTATTTCGGCTTTTACCTCCACTCTATTGTCCTCACACACTCTTGCCTTTTTCCGCTCGTTTCTTCTCTCGTGATTTCGTATAAGATTCAGGTGACCAGATCTACTAGGTTAACGGGTCAGTTTTAAGATTAGTTAACAAAGGTTTGGCGTTGGGTATCGAGTAGGCTAAAAGAAAGAAAAGACAAATGGAGTAAGGATGGGTAGCATTGGGTGAAAAGAGAAAATACCAATTGATGGTAAAAAAAAATTGAAGATCGGGGTAGGAATATGAAAGTAAAACAAAACTTGCAAACTTCACACCCGTTTTTTTTTTGAATTTTCGTATCTCTTTTTTTTTTTTACAACACCAAATGCACTATATGTGAATTACAAAGAAAGAAAAAAAAAGAATTAATTTTTTTTGAATTTTTTTTTACTTTGTAAATTTTTTTTTAAAATACATACCTAATTCGAGTTTGCTTCGAACATCCGAGCTTCTCGTTTAATTAGCTCTGATACCAGATGATACGAACCCGATTTCGTGAATTGATCCGAGTTGTAAGATTACCCGATCGTTAAACAAGAAGGTTTCTTTCGGATTCAGAAAAGGGTTAGAAAATTTGGTTTTTAAAAGGGCGGTAGACAAGGAAGGGCTCGATAGAAGGTGGTTATGGATTACGGAGGCTCGGTTATGAAAGAAATGGACAAGTCAGGTTATAGGATTATCGATAACTTAAGGTCAAGAATGAACCAAACTTCGGATGAAGGTTGGCCCGAGACTTATAAGACTTTAAGTTAATTTGGAAAGAATTATGAGACCTCGACCCACTATCTAAAGAGATAGGAACTTCGGTATAAAGTTTCGAACGCCACACGAAAACGTGATAAGTTCGGATAAACAAAGAAACTGTTGACGCCACTACTTAGATAAATAAGTCAACGAATCTTTGGACGAAATTTGAGAGAAAATTTCTCAACAAATTTAAGGGTAAATTCATTCATGAAATTCTACCTTACAATTGAAGAGTGACAAGCTATTTATAAGCCTAAGGCAGCTTGTCATGGCTATTAAAATAAAACTAAATCTTAACACAAATTCTTAATTCCAATATGGCACATTAATTTCTTTCAATCCCAATTGAACTTGTCGTCCATTAACAAATTCCATTTACTTTATTCTATCATGATTTCCACAATGTTGCCGTTTCTCACTTGATTCTTTGCAATTCCAATTTGTTAATTCCACTCATGGGTGCAAAAGTTGTGCTTAGCTTGCTTTATTCCTTCATTTGTGCTGTCTAACAAAGGTAGGAATATCATAAATAATTCATTCCTAATAATAATGCTCCATCAAATGAATTAAATAATTACTCCCCCTTTTGCTTTCTATTGCCGCCCAAATCATTCCCATTTGTGTCCAATTTGTTTATTTCAAAAACAACCAAGGCTCCATTATCCTCATTAAATAATGAAAATAAATCAATCCAATGTCCCTCAATTGCCGTCCATTACATAAGCACCTTCTATTGAATTTCACCCATGCTCCAATTAGATTCATGCTACATGCAACAAATAAAATCTAACTTATTAATTTATAAAATCAACACATTAAAATGGGTAATTAGACATTAAAGATTTGGTAATCACTAATTAAATTAATTAGTGACACATATTTATTGACACAAATTAATGCATGAAAGAAAACAAATTAATTAAAGCTTGGACAAATTAATTTTGGTCACTAATTAAATTATTAGGCCGCATTAATTTGCTGTAGGAAATAATTAATTTGAGGATGCAATTTATTTAAATCATTAAATTAAAAAAAAAAGAAAAAAGAAAAAAAAACAATGTAGCTCATTGATCTAAGTTTGAGCTAGCTGACTGTGAAGGATATTGCATGGCTTGCTCGATTCATTGTTCCCAAAATGTTCAGCCATGGCATTACTCCAAATTTTGCTTATAAGAACCGTTACTTCCTCCTTAAGCCTTTTAGCACGAGCACGAGTGATAGGCCCCTTCGGTAGCTCCAAGGGATCTTCGGTAGCTTTAGTGGGTGCCCGAGCCACGGTCGTATCAAGTATTCCATAAGAATTTTTCAATATGAAACATGCTTCAGCGTGCAATGTTATTGAAAGATGCTTTAGGTTATTAAAACATAGATGGAGAATACTTATAAGTCCATTATTCTATCATGTGAGGGTGCACAATAGAATCATTATTGCATGTTGTTTACTCTATAATTTTATTTGAATGAGTCTTGATCCTATTGAAGTAGAGTTGCTTAAGATGTTGTGTAGAGCTAATATATAAGTGTAAGAATTATTTCATGTCTTTATTACCTTGTTTTGACCAAACTTATATCTAATATGAATTCTTTTTTTTTTTATAGTCATAAAGCAGCCGGTCAATTTAGACATCATAGTTTCTCTTACTATGACCAACTTACTTCCATATATGCAAAATATCGAGCCACTAAGAAAGATGCTCAAACAGCTGCAGATATTGTTGAATAAATAGATGTTGAGGATGTAGCTACTGCAAATAATCTTGAAGAAGGAAACAATTACCATGAATTCGAAAATGATGTCTCCTTGGATGAGATGAATGTTTCGGCTACACAATCGCAACTGTCAAAGCCAAATCAAGATGGTTCCACATTTTCAAAGAAGAAAAAAGAAGATTTTTGTAACACCCCTCACCCGTATTTAACGCCTGAATAGGGTTACGTAGCATTACCGGACTTATAACACACATAAACAAACCTTTCTCATACATTTAATCAATACATATTATTATCAATAAATCTCAATCAATTTGTCCCTAATACGAGCCCATGAGGCCTTACACATGCATTGGGAATGGTTCGGGACAAAACCGATAACTCTAGAAATTTTTCAACAATTATAGAATTTTTCTCTAAAACAGGGGACACACACCCGTGTGAACAGGCCGTGTGTCTCACACGGCCACTAGACACGCCCATGTCACAGACCGTGTGGACATTCGAAATGGGAGCACATGGTCGTCTCCTAGCCCGTGTCCTACCCCGTGTCCAAACAAGTGAGGTTACTGACTTGGGTCACATGGCCAACACATGCCCGTGTGTCTAGCCTGTGTACCCTTCGAAGTAGCCACACACGCCAGTGTGCCAGGTCGTGTACTAGGCCATGTCAAACCTGTAAGGTATACTGACTTATGCAACACGGCCAAGTCACACGCCCATGTGCTAGGCCGTGTGCCAATTAGGGGGGTATACTGACTTATGCCACACAGTCGATCATACGTATGTGTGTGAGACCATGTGGAGCATACTGACTTCATTTCAATTTCAACACTAAGGGACACATGGCCGTTTAATATAACCGTGTTTCACACATGGCTAAGACACACGCCTGTGTCTCTGTCCGTGTGGACAAAAATAGGCTATTTACCAAGCCATTTTGCCACCCATTTTGCATATACCTAAACAAATTCAAATGGTACCAATTCAAGATACCAATATGCAACCAAATACCATCAACCAAAGTTCAAATCATACCAATTCTTTACCATCAATATAAATCACAAGTATACCACAATTTGCCATATAATTTCATACCTAATTCACATATACCATTCAATTAACTAAACCATTCCAAACATGCAATATTCATTCAACCTCAATCACTCATTATAGGTCAGTTACCTAACTCAAAATAATACCATTTGCACATTTATAAACAACATCAAATTCACCATCACAAGCCAACTCAAATGGCCTAAATACATGTTCATCAATCATACTAAAATGACTCAAGCCTATACATGCCATATACCATATATACACACTTCAAAAAGTCCAAAATAGATGTCCGATAGTGCAATGAAGTCTCTGACGATCCCTAGTTCCGAGCTAGCTTCGATATACTATAAAACATAGAAGAAAATAAACAAAATAAGCCATAAAGCTTAGTAAGCCCGTATAATTCAGAATTAAACTTACCATTTATACATAATTAAGACAATAAATAAGGCATACTCAATTCAATTGCCAAATGCCTAAACACAAGCATTCATCAACAAGTTAGTCACATAAGTGCAAATAATCATCCATTATCTCAATTTAATACTCAATACATTGTATCATATCAAATTTATATAAACAGTAATTCATCCGTATAGCTACAACACTGCATGGGTCGATACGCATACGGCGCCTAGTATCCATCGTTTACGGCTAGGACTCTGGGGTATCTAATCCCATTCGCTCCCCTAGCTTTCGCCTCTCTCGATTGTCGTTGTCGGCCCACAGAGTGCTTTCGCCGTTGGTGTTCTTTCCGATCTCTACGCATTTCACCGCTCCACCGAAAATTCCCTCCGCCCCTACCAGTACTCCGGCTTGGCGGTTTCCACCGCTTTGCCCAAGGTTGAGCCACGGGATTTGTGGCGGACTTAAAAAAGCCACCTACTGCACGCTTTACGCCCAATCATTAGGATAACGCTTGCATCCTCTGTATTATCGCGCTTTCTTGGCACGAGTTAGCCGATACTTATTCCCGAGATACCGTCATTGCTTCTTCTCAGGAAAAGAAGTTCACGACCCGTGGGCCTTCTACCTCCACGCGGCATTGTTCCGTCAGGCTTTCGCCCATTGCGGAAAATTAACATAGCTTTTTCACATAACCAATAACAGAATTTATGCCCATTGAACCTATTAAAATATCGAGGAATACTCGGGTGATATACATTACGTGTATAAATCAGTAATCCGTCAATTCATTATCATTTTCGCTCTTTCGAGCTATGATCAGTAAGCTCTTCCTAAGTCGATGGATGAAGAAGCTCCATTGAAGCTGAAACAGTAAGCTCGACGAGTGAGCTTGAAGAAGCTCTTACGATCTGGTATATCGGTAAGCTCATACGAGCTGTGGTGAGTCCGCAACACATGCAGGATCTCGACCAAAACGGTAACCCTAGTGACATGTCACTCGTATCCTACGACTTTCTACGGTTCAAACGAGACTCGATATTCAATAATTCTCATCAATTAAGCATTCGAACTCAGTAATTCCATTTACTCAATTATACTTTCATTTCAAATAATTTACAAGTATTTAAAAATTCAATTCTAATTATACGAACTTACCTCGAGTTGCTTGGATGGAAATTATCAACTATTCGTCCACTTTTCCTTTCCCCCGATCTAATCCCGATCTCGACTTATCTTGATCTATATATTATCAAATTTAGCACATTCAGCATTCGGTCTATTCAATTTAGCCTATAATTTATAATTTGGCAAATTTACACATTTGCCCTTAATGTTTCACATTTTCACAATTTAGTCCTTATCACATAAAATTGCAAATTCATACAATTTAGTACAAACGCATGCTTAGCCGAATTTAATACATGTTACTAGCAGCTCATATTTTCAATTTATTCACACTTTTAACCACCACATTTCACATTTTCTCAATTTAATCCCTTTTGACATTTTTGTCAAAAATCACTTTACAAAAGCTATTAATCTAACATTAAACCTTCCAAATCTATCATAAATCTTCAAATTACTCAACCATTCAACAATGGCAACATGATAAATCTTTAACAGTTTCAAAATCTAGGGTACGGGCTAGCTAGAATACGAAGCAACGATCACAAAAATATAGAAATCATTAAAAACCGAGTCAAAAATGGACTTACATGATCAAGAATACAAGGCCGAAAGCTTGAAGAGTCTTTAATGGCTTTCTTTGTTCTAATTTTCAGTGGAATATAGCATGAAGAAGATGATAGCTTAGTTTAGGTTATTTTACTTTAATTTATTTATTGAATTACAAATATAACCTTAATTAAAAACCATGAATATCATCCATTTTAAGCTCATAATTGTCCACTTACCAAAAAAATGGTATAATTACCATATACATCCCTCAGCTAATTAATTCCATGGCCATTTAATACCTTTAACATATAGAACTCTAGTTTTGCACCTTACGCGATTTAGTCCTTTCTATCAAACTAAGCATTCAAACGCTAAAATTTCTTTACGAAATTTTCACGCCAACATATTATCATGCTACAAAAATTAAAATAATAATTAAATAAATATTTTGACTTCAAATTTGTGGTCTCGAAACCACTGTTCCGATTTGACCAAAAACGGGCTGTTACAATTTTTGATGGAAGTGAACAAATTTCTACTTTAATTGCTGATGTTGCCATATTGGGGGAAAGCATACGGACTATTGGCCTTGAATTAAGTAGGAGCTTTGCCTCCGAGAAAGTGCTTCAAAAAAGTACTCAAAACTATATACAGCCTTATGTGAAGTAGAAAGATTAACTGAGGATGAGCGCTATCATGCGTTGATCAAAATTCCAGACCATCCAACGCAAATGCTCATTTTCTTTAGTCTACCTTCTTCTGTGCTATTAGAATGGGTGAGAAGATTTCTTTCTGACCGTTAAAAATCATGGTTGTGTTGGTGATGTTTAGGTAACTTTTTGTATATGAAATATTTAGATGGTATAATGACATAATAGAATGCTACAGATTATTGTAACTTTTTGGTGTTGTAAAATTTAACATATACATTATGACATATAAGCTAATGACATTATGTAACTTTTTGTTAATGTATGAACATTATGTTTGGGTGTAAAATATAATTCTCAAGCTATTTATTACTTCTAATCTTTTGTTTTTTTAGTTTAGAAGATAATTAAATTATTTGTTTTGCTATGATATTTTAGCATATTAAATATGCATTGCAATTTAAAAATAATAAATTAGCTTATATATTATTTTTATAATATCATATATTATGAGTTTTATTAATTCATATTTTAATAATAATTATATTAAGAATGGTATTAAATTATATATTATTTAATTTAATTTAATTTAATAATAATTATGTTAAAATATTATTAAAATATTTATTTTTATTTTTATTAAAATATATTTAATAATAATCTTATTAAAATTTAATAACAATAATCATCTACCTAAAAAAATTCTGCTAATGGTACTTTGGTCATTTAAGTATTTTTCATTATGCTATTACAATATCTATTCCATTCAACCAAACACAAGAATACTATTACAGTTCTATTCCATCCCATTGAACCAAACAACTGAACTATCGATTACAGCTCTATTTCATTACAATTCTATTCCATTACATCTTTATTCCATTACAGTGCTATTCCATTCACCCTAATCAAACGTGTTGTTTGTTTTTATACCTGCACGGATTTAATTATATGTACTAAATAAAAATTTTATTTTATTTTATAATTTAATATTTGTGCCTTTTATTTTAGAAATAATATTTGTAAAATAAATCTCAATTATTTGTGCATTGATTTTTTTAAAATGATATAAAAATTTTATTATTTCAAAATGTTTGATTTAAAGAAATTTAGTTGAATATTGATATAAATAAATTTTATTAGAATATATGTCAAATATTTACAAATTAAAATGGAAGTTTTGATATTTTATTTCATATTTAGAATTTAATAAAATATTACCCAATTATATATGAGATGAAATACTATTTGCAAGTTTTATATTTATTTATTAGAGTAATTAATATTAAATTTATTTAAATAAAAAGTTGGTGGTATATTTCAAAACTGGTTTATAAATATATGTATTACAATATTGATTTTGATTTGATAATTTTATTATGAAATATACATTAAATTTGATTTATTATTAATTGCAAGAAACCCATAATTAAAACTTAATTTTAAAAAATCCGCTTTAAATATAATTTAAAATGTAAATATTTAAGTTAAATATGAATTATTTAACCGTGTAAAATAAATTGAAAAAAAAGCTTAATTAATGTATTTTGTTGTAAAAATGGTAGATGAGAGTATATATAGTAATGAAAAAGTAGAATGTAATATTCTCTCAAATAATGTTTTTGAATAAAGGAAATAAATAAGGTTGACGGATTCAATTACCGCTTTACATTAATTTTTTACTTTTTAAATAAACATAAACATTGTGGATTGAGTCTTAGTTTGATTGGCACGTAAATTTAAGTGTGTTGAAACATATTATTTTCGTATTTAAATATTAGAGATAACCAAGCAAATTAAAATTTTCAATACTAATTTAACACCAACTATAATCACTTTAACAACAATCTTTCGCAAATAATTAACCTCTCTCAAATGATTTACCTTTCATTTTAAGCCCACTATTCACTTTTAAAAGTAATTTTTTTTATTTTTTGAACATTATTACTTTTCCTTAAATTAATCATACTTCTTATAGATGATATCTTTCAATTTTATACTTCTTATAATTCAACTTACCTATATAAAAGTTTTTTTTTTCCAAATTAGTAGTCCCAATTGTATTACTTTCTATACAGTTCCTTATAATTCAAATTATATTTATTTCCATATCCTTCTTTTTTGTCATTAAAATAATTTAAACACAATTAACTTTTTACATAATCTCAATTATTTAATTTTGAAAAATTAAAAATCCATTGTTTGATTCAATTATTACTACATTAAAGATAGTAATTTTCCTGTAATTTAAGAGTAGCTATATACTCTAAAAAAGTATAATTAATAATAATTAGATCTGTGCATAAATTAGGTTATCTATTTAAGTCTGAAGGTCAATTCAAAATTTAGCAGGATTTGGATAAAAATATTAGATTTAAAAAAATAGGTTTGAACAATAAAATTAAGCCTGTTCAAAATATTAAGTTAAGGTTGGGCTTAAACATTCTAAGGCTCAAATTGGCCCAACCCATTTTTATGTTTGTAATGTTTTATATTATGTTATTTTTTAAATATTATATAATTTATAATACATAAAAAAATTAAATTTATATTAATATACAATCCTAATATAAACATAAAAAAATGTTAAGATAACTAAATATATATTTTTTGCATTAAATATTACTTCAAGATTCTCTACCATTCTTTGTAATTCTTTGCAAACTACAATATTTTTTTTTTACAATAAGCTAAGAACAATAGATTATTTTTATGAACTTAAACACATCCATACCAACTAATTAAAAACAATAAAATTAACGAATTAAAAATAATGAATAATTAAGTTATTAAAATAATATTATGAGAAAATAAAATTAACAAAGCATGAATATAAATGACAAAACATAATAAATATATGTAACATTAAGACACTAAAAAGAAAATTAAGTATTTACAGTTGAGGGAAATTGTTTATTCACTTATATGCATGGGTAGCTTTTTTATTAGAATAAGTTTAAGTATTACTATTTTTAAATAATAAACAGTAAACTTTAATTTCATTACATATTGAAAATACCAAATACATAAAACCCTACTTAACACAAAAACATCCCAACTATAATGATAAATTAAAACACAGCACATTCGTCACCACTTGTTCAAATTAAATTAATTACAGAGATTTAATTGCTATTCAAAACTATGTAATTGGTTTACTTATAATTAAATAAAATCCATACCATCCATAGTCAGTTAAAATATTAATGCCATTGCAAAAATATTATATTCTAAAACAATTTTTTATTTTATATATATTTAAATTTGTTTAGTTTATTTTTTACTATGTTCACCTTTTTTTTTTGTCATTTTTGGTTTTTTTTTTTTTAACGTTTCATTCATATTTAGCATATTATTTGTAATTGCCAATTTTGGCCCAAATCAAAAACAAAAATTGAAACCCAAACCAATAAATAAAGTGTCCAAATTAAGAGTCCAATTACAACAAAAAACACAGCCCAAATCAAAACCCAAACTCAAATTAAATTTAACCAAAACAAGCCCAAGTCAGATGGCCCAAAATTAAACCCAATTTCTAAACCCTAGCGGCCAACGAAACAAAACAAAGAGGAAAACGACAAAAGGCAGCAGAAAACAAAACAAAAACAAAAAAAAAAAAATGAATCTGTAACTCGGCTATAAAAGCCAAAATAAATCCCTTGTACTTTTTTTACGAACCTCAGAAATCAAAAACAGAATAGAAGCTTTAGAAGGTTGATTTTGATCTTTCCGTTTTTATTTTTCTATTATTTAATACTGCTTCTTTTTATTTTTTTTCTTTTAAAATTTTTGCAAACAAAAATAAATAAAATAAAACCAAAAAATGGGGTTACCTGAATCGAGGGTACTGGCGTCGATGAACGTCTGAATACCTCGGAACCACGGTTCGGATGTGGATTCGAAAGGCGTTAAGAGCCCCCCTTTTATTTATGTTTTCTATATTTAAAACGAGATCCATGAATTCTTTTTTAAAAAAATATAAAAGAGGGGCTGAGGGGGTTGGAAAAGGCCATTTTTGCACGACTCCGGTCACACCTATGGCGAAGCTACGGCGGATCGACAACGGCACAAGAGTAGGTTCAAAAAACCCTAGCAGATAAATGGGGTCTGTTTGAATTTTTTTTTTTTTTAAAAGAGCACAGGCAGAAATGAGGTTTTAAAAAAAATTTGGGGCTTATATACTATTGCAAAACGATGCCGTTTTACTTGGCCTCCCCAGGTGCCAAACGGCGTCGTTTTGAGGAGGCCGACCCGAATCTGACCCGTACCCTAAGAGGATCCGCGTGTTTTTGGCGCATGGTCTATTTGCGCACTAGACCCTTCCGCATATTTCACTTTTATAATTCAGTTTTTTTTTTTATTTTCAAATTTGCCCCAATAGATTTTCTTCTGTTCTATTTTAGTCTCGTGCAAAACGCAAAGCATAGACGCCAGGGATATTTACCCATTCGGTCCTCTTTGTTTTCCGCGCGACCAATCGGGCCCTAATTCGTTTTATTTTTTAAAAATTCATATCCTTAATGAAACACCCCACACCCGGCCCACGAGCCTGAACCGGATCTGGTATGTTCCTTAAGTAAACCGGTTTTCAAATTCTTGGTTACTTAGAGAAAAATTGTAAATTTTAGGAAACATTGTTCTGGGTTGGGCTTAAATTGGAACCCATTTAATAAATTTTGAAAACCCAACTTAAATAAGGTGACAAAATAATTTTAGGGTTTATTATTTTAAAAGAAATAAATTCACTTAACTTTAATCAAAAATAAATTGTATTATAATCAAATAAAAATAAACAGAAATAAAGAAAATCCAACTGGGCCTTATGGCCTTATTACATCATTCAAACCCAAAATAAAATCTAAAGTACTAAAATTTAATAAAGTCCACTTTCTAATTAAATCCTTCATGTGATGCATGGCCACCTTTAGCTCCCGCCGACCTTGGTCCATTATCGCTCATCACACGAAAAATAATTCCCCAACGGGGTGAGTCCATTGACTCAATGTGTACATGAGACTAATTTCCAACAAATCAGGCATACAAGTCATATCAATTTCATGTGCATACAAATTTAAGGATGATGCAACCCAAACCCAAACCTATTTGTCCATCCGCTACACACCACCCGTACCAACCTGCATAACAGTGGGGACTACTAAGTCAAACCTCCATCCGCTACACACCATCGAAGGCGATCATTGCGATCGACGTGCTCATCGCCCACTTACGTTGTGTCATTAGACACTATATTCAAATAATGTAACCGGTTACCATATTCACGCAATGGGGCCGTAGCCACCATATTTCGTTGGTGAGGCCGAAACCAACACCTTCGTTGGTGAGACCAAGTCAACACCTTCGTTGGTGAGACCAAGTCAACACCTTCACTTTCTTCCTTCACATATATCCCAAATGCCCCAATTATTACATATCATTCACATCATACTTAAATTCACATTATGTCACTTTTCGTAATATAACACATTCATAATCCTATCAAAAGTAGGAAACATACCAGGTACTCCTTACCACATTTTTGGTACTTAACCACATTCACATACTCGATACATATACATATATTTAATAATTACCACGTAATTTATTGAAGGTTAGTAAGGGTACACACTGATTCGCTTAAGGTTTCCAATCCAAATCTCGAAAAGCTTGATCTAATGCCTTAGATCTTAATTCTCTACATTCAATCATTTAATACTTAGTAAAGAGCCATTCGACTATAAATCCAAATCCTAGTAGGATTAGTATACTTAAAACTTACCTTGAAACTCTCAAATCCCGAAATCCTTGTATCCTTCTGTCGAAATCCCTATAACTACATGTTAGATCAATTTCTAACATTTATTCACAACAATTAACCCTTAGCCGAATGTTAAATATGACTTACCTTAGATTCTTAAATCCCGAAATTCACTTAGAATAACTAGGGAACACGCGACTATATGGTGTACCTTCTGAAAAGAACTTCTCCTTCCTTGTAGTCGACACTTAGTAAATCCCGGAAGATCTCTTGACACAGATATTAAGGGTATTAGAATCTTAATTTTACGATGACCTTAAAAGAAATAGAATGAGAATCTAACCTAATCTTACCCTTACTTGAAGAAATCGATTGCATCTTCACTTCAACCTTCAGAGATTCGACTATGGCCTTGATCTTAGCAAGCTTTCAGCTTTTGGAATATTGAGAGGAGAGAAGAATGAAGAAGAAAAGAAAAGAGAAAAAGAGAATAATGGTAGAGAAAATTAGTGAGAGAGAATAGGAGAAATTTTAGAGAATTTCGGCAGAGGTTTTCTTGAAGAGAAAAGAATGAATGAAGAATAGCCTTACTCTTCCTTTTATAGCCAAAATTACTAGCTAGAGTCCTTTACTTGGCCACCACTCTTCTATTTTGATAACTTTATCCTTTAATTATCATAAATAAAAGAGTTTAATCCAATATTTATCTCTTCTAAATAATCCAATTTAAAAATCCTTTATTTATCACCTTTTTAATCGAATATTTATGAAAATAAAACACCTCTCTTTTTAAACACATGTGCCGTCCACCTCAGCCTTCTGGAAGCAAAATCAAAACCTTCATTTAATTGCTTCCCTTGTGACTCGAACCCAGGCCCATTCCCCTTGCATATGGCGCCATTTCCATAGGCCCTAAGTGGCATCTTCAGGCCATTTTTCCAAGCCTGTTTGTGTGTCAAACTTCTCTAACTTTTTCTTTTGAGGCCCTCTAGCCCTTATTTCCTATTTTGAACTTTAAAACTCATCATTTCGGGGTCATTTCTAAGTTTCCTAAAATTTTCGATCGGCTCAGAACTTGCCATTTTCTTACATTCCAAGTTTCCAAAATGTTGAGTTTCTAAAATGTTCTGATTTCCAAAATGTTCAGTTTCCTAAAATGTTGGGTTTCAAAATGTTTGAGTTTCCAAAAATGTGTACTTTCCATTTTTGAACCATTTCTTACATTTCTAGTTTCCATAAATGTTCACTTTCCTCTTTATTCCTTTACATTTTCAGACATTTCCTACATTTCAAGACAAGACATTTCCTTACATTTCCTTGCATTTCCTTACATTTCCATACATTTCCTCACATTTCCTTACATCTCCTTACATTTCCATACATTTCCTTACATTTTCTTACATTTCCCTACATTGCCTTACATTTCCATACATTTCCACACATTTCACACATTTCCATACACTTCCATACATTTCCATATATTTCCTTACATTTCCATACATTTCCTTACATTTCCTTTCATTTCCATACGTTTCCTTACATTTCCTTACATTTCCATACGTTTCCTTACATTTCCATATTTCCTTATTTCTAGAATTCACATAACACATTCATAATTCATAAAACATGCCATTTTACCACATGGTTTCTTGTGTCATGCTTCACACGGAGTTTCTTTTCAAGCCTCATTTGCCTAGCTCCCCTTTTTACTTAAAAACCAATAATTTTCCAAATCTTTCTTCTTCCATCCTAAAATTCTAAAAACCCTTAATACACTTCCAACACTGCCAAAACCTACTAACGCATGAATTATGCACAAACGCATAACCCCTAATCTAGGATGTTACACTTAATTTTATTTATATTCTGATTTAGTCCCTAATCTGTGGGATTTTAACCTTTTTTTAATTTGTTATTTATTTATTCATTTCAATATTTTATATACTATTTATTTTAAACCTTTTTATATTATTATTAAATTGCTTTATATATTATTTACTTTAAACCTTTTATTATGTATTATTTACTTAAAATTGTTTTGTTACTTATTTTAAATTGTTTTATGTATTATCTATTTTTTATATTATTTATTTCATTGTTCTTTACTTATTAATGCTAGTATTTAAATGGTGCATATTGTGAGGTTATTGCCATGGTGTGTATTTTAATTCGTTTATTTCGTATTTTTTGTATTATAGTTATTCACTCGTATAATGTTATGTTCATGTATCATTGTTCTAGACTCATCACTATATTTCTATTTTATATCATCGCCTCATGAATATAGCCTCGTTACATTTATTCAGCAATATGTTTTATTTTAATCCAAACAAATAATGCATGTTGTTTAGTATTGTACTAGTTATTATTCAAAAAGAAAAATCTTCAAAAACAAAGGCAATATTTCGCGTTTCGGGAATTCGAGAAATTGCGCCCTAACTTGCGGGGTATCGGTTTTCTTGTTAAACCGAAATAGCTAAATATCCTTTTAACTTTCAAAATATTAAGTTTCAAAAAAATTTAAAGGCGAACTTGTTCTCGAGGGTTCAAAGGTCGTATCCTAGCTTACGGGACATGGTGTTTTGTTATCTCGAGACGAGTGGGCCCTTGAAGCTCGTTTCAATTCAATTCAAGCATTTTTTTAAAAAAAATAAACATCGGTAAAAAAGGGATCGTATTTTAAAAACCGTTTCGAATTTTGGGTACCAATTTTAAAAAAAGACATTAATTAATCGATTAGGTACCAATTTTGGGCGTGGCGATGGTGCTAATCCTTCCTCGCACGTAACCGACTCCCGGACCCGTTTTCTCAAAGTTCATAGACCAAAATCGTGGTTTTAATAAATCAAACGACCAAATTTTTAGGTGATTCGATCACATAACAAAAAAATCGATGGCGACTCCCGTTTTTTTATTTTAAATAAAAAGTCGATTTTCTTTTCAAAAAAATGGTTTCGACATTTTTGTTATATAAATATCATGGTCATCAATAGAAAAAAAATGTGAAGAACATTGCCTTCTCTTCTCCCTTACCTTTATTTAACATAGTAGTAGAGCTTATCTCATATGAGTTTAGATTTTTTTTATCTTCCATTCATTTACTTCTTCTTTAAAACCTGACCAAAACTTATCTAATGGCAACTAACAATACTCAAGCTATCCTCCCAAATACTTACGAGCCAAACAACCCTTTATCCCTGGCATACCTCAATATAATATTTTCAAAATAAAAAAAAAATGTCAAAAAAGCCTAAAAATATGCAATTGCCCATATTTATAGCAAAACTTTTGGCTATACATTAGAAAATATTCTTTAGTTGAAATGGAACTTTTTTTTTTTTTTAAGGTTTCGTATCTTTTAGTTTTTTTCCTTTATCTATAATTTTTTATTTTGAAAAATCTGATTTTAAAAAAAAAAACCAAAAAATTAACAAATAGAATCAAAGATTTGTTTTTTTTAATATATTAATAACTTGTTTTGATTTTGGCCTTTGGGTTTATATATATATATATATATATTAGATTTTCACGATAAAAAAACCATAAAAATCAAAAGTTATTTTGATCCTAATGTATTAATATTGATTTTATGGTTAAATAAACGTTTTCACCTTAATTTCAGAGAACATCATCACATTTTTTAATTTTTTAAATTAATAATATTAAATATCAGCTTATACGTTAATCTTCTATATAACTGCTACATGACTTATAGTTAAAGATTCTCAAATTAAATATGAATACATTTACATGGTTGTATTTGAAAATATATTTCCACAAATCAACTAACTTTGAAAATCAATTTTTGAAATAAAATATTTTATTATTAATATCACTTTTAAATATTATAACTTGGAAATAAGTTGTATAAAAAAAAAAACTTGGAAATCAGTACCTTCTTTGGGTAAATTGACTTATCATTATTAACATGTGTTATGAGAATTTTTTTATAAAATAATTATATATAGATTTCTAAGCTTAAATTCAGTAAATTGGTAAAGCTATATTAGATAGTAGAAATTTTACATTAACACTTATTTAAATAGTCATAATATATACCTCTCAGCACCTCTTGGTAAGACCATTCGCCTCTTCCAGCAAGGGTTAAAAATTTACTTTTAGGTGTGAACACACCCTCAAGGTTATAAGGTACTCAACCTTGTACTGATTGAATGAATAAAGGAATGAGCCCCTTAGTATATGTCCTTCATGTATTGAATGAGGATAAACTTTCTTCATAACAAATTGTCACATCACACTAATGAACAAGGGGACCTCTCCTATAAAAAAATACATTGATCAACAATAAAGAAGGGATCGACTCTTGGTACCAATAAAGCCACTCTAAGCACTCAATAGTCAATCTAT
Source organism: Gossypium bickii (assembly GCA_025503065.1). NCBI lineage: Eukaryota > Viridiplantae > Streptophyta > Magnoliopsida > Malvales > Malvaceae > Gossypium > Gossypium bickii. Next base: position 17,785,238 of record CP106709.1, read on the forward strand.
CCTCTTGTCTTTGTTCCGCATCTCGACTTCTTTAGGTAAACCAGCCTTCATAGCACCACCTTGATTTCCTTCTTGTTCCTCCTTGTGTTCCTCCCTTGTTGTGTCTTGTATCAACATCAGTTAACTCAACTTTTCAATTTACTCTCAAACTGTGCTATTTAGGGTTTATGTTTGTATAGTTAGAATATATTACGTAACATTTAGCACAATAATAAATTTGCACTAACATGGTGATTGCGATTTATCTTTCATTTGATCTTTTCCTAGAGTTTGAATTTGCAATAGACATCTGCCAAGTTTGATTAATCCTTTAAAAATCTAGTAGATTTTGATAAACCCAAATGGAATTTAGATTAACCAAAATTTTTAATTTTCAAAGGTATACTACTAAATTCCATTTCTGATGCACCGATAAACATGTTAGTCACAAGTACATCTAAAAACAAATGGGTGCCCCCACGGAAGACAACAAAATTTGGCTTACCAAACTATAGAAAACCACTCATTTAAAGATTTTTATTGTTCATAGGAACAACTCCAAGGATTAAAAAGGTTGGATAATGAGGTTCGGTTACATAATTTAGCAAAGAGATTAGCCATAAGAGTTATGGTTCCACCATCCATAACCAATTGGGTGAACCAAATGCATACCAGCCCTATTCAACAGTTTCTTATATCTAAATATTAAACTCCAACCACAACTTATTTATTAATGTCAAACCATACAAACTAAAAATAATTAGTGTTATGAACGATTAGGTTCAACGATCACATACATAGAATCATTAACTTGGACATATGCTTTTGGAGTCCAAACTCATATGCAACAATCTTTGGAGAAATGTATATATAATTACAATGGCAATTATAAATATTACATATTTGAATAACTATAGTAAGCATCAACCGTTTCAAAACACGATTTGATTAATAATCAAAATATATCAGTATATGTTTCATACATGACGAGACTTAAACATAGTAAAATTTTTATTTAAATCATTGGGTTGTTAACATTAATACATGCACCAATCAGAAACTATCTTTCCCATTCTTTTCTACATTTTAGTTTTCTTTTTATAAAACAATTTTAGACATCACAAATTTGTGAACTAAAATTCAAACAATTTTTTCTTCGGTCTTCGACATTAATCGTCATATCGATTTGGGTCTAAGGCATGTTCTTCTACTCTTTAAAGGGTATTGGTCAAAAGCTCAGTGACTTTAACAAAAACTTTTCAATAGTTCAATGACTTAAATATATTTTTTTTAAATAATTTAGTAACCAAAACAAAAACTTACTTATAATTTAATAATTAATGGTGTAATTTATCCTAATAAATTAAAAAAAAACTAAATGTGGTTTTCGCGATTTGAAACTCAAACAAATCATTAAACTAAACCCAGATTTAATGGAATAAAATGCATAAATGGATAAAGAAATTGATGTGAGTGAATGTAGGCAAAGAGATAGAAAGATAATGAAGATTTAAGAATTTTGGTCAACCAATTAAAAGGGTGTTAAATTATGGTCCACAGGCTGGCAGATGTGGACAAACAAAAAAATCCCTTCATTTTTAATGGGCCACCCCTTCTTGCTTTTGGGAAAGATTAGTTACCCCACTTTTGTCCATCCAGCGTACAATTAATTTTACATCCTTTTATTAATAAATTATCATCCATTTTTAACTAATAAATAAATTACTTGGAAAATAAGATCCATACCATTTAAAATATTTAAAAATAAGTTAAATTAAATATTTAGATATCAATTTAATAAAATTTAATATTATTTTGATTTATTTATTTATTAATTAGATTTTTAAGTATAACTTAACAAATGTTTGTGAATTTTTTTTATTAGAAATGTTCTAAACAATAACTCTCAACCAATATCAAATTTTATTTATAATTAATGACTTAAAAGCACTCTTTAAAATTAGTAGTTAATTCTTTTTTATAATAAAAAATAGCTAATTCTTAATATAAAAAATTAGATATACTACAAAAGGAAAAATATGAAATAATTAAAAAAATGAAAACATATAATACAAAAGATGAAGATGGGAGAAGGCGATTGAAAAAGACGCGCGGGTAAGAGGGGAGGAGAAGTAAACAGTAAACTAAATTGGAGTGTGGTGTTGATTTGATTCTTTCCTCCTCTACTACTCCACCCTTTCCTTCTTTAATTCTCAAACTTAATTATCCCCTTCCTCCTTCTTTCTTCTCTTTTTTTTTTTCAAATTTAAATACATTTTTCTTCCAAATTAATCACTAATAAGTAGTTTTTTTTAAATAAATAATCTTCTTATAACACGTTTTTTAATATTACTTATGTATGTAATAGTAGTTTTACAAGTGATTTTAGGGATGTTCTAGTTTGGTAAATGCTCTATTCTTATATTAATTTTTGCTTCCCGCTTTGGATCATTCGGACCTAATTTTCTTATCGTATTAAGTGCTTGCAATCACTTCAAATATATTATGCGTTGTAACAAAGCCAATAGTAAACGTGTCATAATAATTTAAATATTGTCCTTCATTAGATGACGAATATTTTTTTTTTCTAAATTGTATAATTTCATTCATTAATAAATTAATGAATTTACCTTTCAAATATATAATTAAATAATTAACCATAATTAACCATAAAAAAATTAACCATAAAATATGTTATATTTACAAAAATCAAATCAATCCCATGCCACACATTATAATTAAATTAAATAAAAAAAATCTCATTCATTACATAAAATCCGATAGAATATTCAATATATTTATTCATTTTCATATAATTAACAAAAACTTGGATGATTTAGTGAATTAATAAAAAAAAGATTAATTAATTTCAATTATCCCTTCGTTCCTTTCAATTTTTTTATTATAAAAAAATGTAATTTGTATGCATTCTTTTAGAAAAGTAGTTTAAAAGTTTTCTATGATGAATTAATTCAAATGAAAATAAAAATGATCATTCACTTCGATTTGTATAATATTTTCATTAAAAAAAAATCAACAATTTAAATATTAGTAAATAAAAAATTAAAAAAGTTAATGACTTTAATTTGTAAAAATTGAAAAATTAGTTCTACCAAATATCATTAAATTGCTAAGACGTCAAGGAATTAGTAAAATTAAAGAATTCAAATTCATACTAATTTCGTAAAATAAAATAAATAAAAATAGAGAGTAATATACTAAAATTTTAAGTAGAAAATTAAAGTTAACAATTAGAGCAATAAATAATATTGCACTTATAGAATACATCACTACAGTGTTTTTTTTTCTTTTTTTTTTTGTAAAACAAAAATAATAGCATTTTCTCGTATTTTGTTTGTCTTTATATCTAAGAGTCTCCATCCAAACGCCGAAAGAAACCAGAACATGAATAAGAAAAAAAGAACAAATACGTGTATGCGAATTTTTATTTATGAAAAAAAAATGATAATATAAACAATTTACAACAAGAAATAAAAATAAAAATTCTTTCTTTCTTTCTTTTTCTGAGAGAAAGTTGAGATTGTGTTTCCATTCTGCTTACCAAAGTCTTTCCCTTTCTTTCTTTTAAGCCCCTAAATTCGCTTCCGCCAATTCCCTTTCAGGTTTCAAGGTCAGTTTCTCTCTTCTCTCAATTTGCCCATAATTTAGTAAAGTTCTATTTTTTCTTTTCGTTTGCTTCGATTTTGTTCTGTTCAAAAGCTTTGTCTTTTGGTTCTAATTTGTATTTTTCCTTGTAAGTGAATCTGTTTTTGCAATGATTTTACTTTGTTCTTTTTAGTCTTAATGTTTTTGTTTCTTTGGTTTAATTATAGGTATGGCCATGTTTCGGGAAGGATTACACTGGCCAATTCAGCTGTGAAAGTTGGACTTGGTAAGTTAAATTTCTTTTTGTAATTCAGAACTTGGCGTTTTCTTTTTAATCAAATTTTGGTTTCTATATTACATTTTGAAGCATTGTTTAACTATTAATATATATGTTTAATTTCAAGTTTTTTTTTTTTTTTTTTATTGCACTTGCAGGACTCATGGGGCATGATTTTAGATAATGAACTATTGTTTGTTTGGATTAGAATTCAGTTTTAATGTAGTGTGTGTGTTTGATTATGTTGTAAAACTACGAATTATGGTTGTAGATTCTACGTGATTATTTGTTCATAATATGTTGGTAATTTTTAGTAAACCAATTTACCAAAAACCAAATTTGCAGTTATTTTGATTGGTATTTGTCTTGAAGAATTTGAAAAATAATCAAATATTGGGTCGAATTAGAGGAAGAAGAAGAAGGAAAGAGAACAGCTAGGGGATACAGTTTTGGGATATTCTTTTTGATGGGTAATAAGTTGGGAAGGCGGAGGCAAGTGGTCGATGAGAAGTATACACGCCCACAAGGGTTGTATGTTCATAAAGATGTGGATATTAAGAAACTAAGAAAGCTGATACTTGAATCGAAGCTTGCTCCTTGCTATCCTGGTGATGAAGAGTGCTGTTCTGATCTTGAAGAATGCCCAATTTGCTTTTTGGTTTGTATTTATCTCATTGGCTTTCTTCTTATGCTTGCTGATTGCTATCCAATTGTAAATATCATGCTCTATTTATCCTTTTGCTTTATCAGTCACTGCTTAGAATGTGCCCTTGTTTACTGGTTTTTATTGAATGTTAATTCATGTGTGGTTAGCTTTTAAAATTAGTTGCAGTTGCAGTTGAATATGAATATGATTTTCTTTTTTCCTTTTGTATTTTAGTATTATCCAAGTCTCAACAGATCAAGATGTTGTATGAAAAGTATCTGTACAGGTAAACTATCTTTGGATTTTCTGAATGATACTGATATTGCTAGTTACATGAAATGTTGACACTTCTTATTTGCACCAGAGTGTTTTCTGCAGATGAAGAATCCTAATTCAACCCGTCCTACCCAGTATCCTTCACATCAATGAAATTGACTGTAGAAATTTTCAAAGTGATTACTTGTGTGTATACTTGTACTCTAATGTTTACATTCCTTGACGTTTTGAGGTGTCCTTTCTGCAAAACCTCAAATTATGCTGTGGAGTATCGAGGTGTGAAAACAAAAGAGGAAAAAGGGATAGAGCAAATTGTAAGTTCACACCTCTTTCCAAAGCAAAAAGGAGATGGTGTAATTCCTATGATAATCGCTGGATACAAAATGAGTTTAATATTGGGTTTTGCTATTTAAATTTTGCAGGAAGAACAGCGTGTCATAGAAGCACAAATTAGAATGAGGCAGCAGGAACTTCAGGATGACGAAGAGAGAATGCTGAAAAGACAAGACTTGAGTTCTTCAAGCACTGCAGTTGCACCAGGAGAAGTTCAGTACAACTCAATTGCAGGTGTCAATTTATTGTTATTCTGGTTTTTCTTGCATATTCGTTCTTCACTTCCTTTGACATTGTTCTGTCTTGAAATCTTATTCCTTCCTTTTCTCTCGTTATTTGCAGATAGATCCCCCGGGGAGGAGGAAATATTTTCTTCTCAAGATTCACAGGCTGCCTCGATGATTGGACAACGCTCACATCCTAGGGTTAACAGGTAGGCAAACTTTTAGGTAACTTTGTGTCCATGCATAGGATTTACTGTTCATATGATAAGAGGGGGAAAAGTGCATAGATCACGGTTGCTAGTTTGTATTGCGATCACAGAACTCATGTTGTAAGACAGGTCCATGTGTTTACTTTCAACTTTTGTGAGGTGAGATTTATTTCACCATTCACTAGTGTTTTTGAGATCAGATTTATTTCATTAGATCTGTTACGTACATGGAAAATGAGATAATGGATGAGTATCTAAAGGAATGGGGGACACGTGTAAGAGATTAGATTGAGGGGGATGGAATGTGACTACAATATGTAAAGAGGTGACCTACAAATTCCTTCAGGGAAACATCTGATTTAATGGAGATGATCTTGTGAATGGACAAAGTTCAAAGAGGATATGGATGAAAACTATAAAAACAGACCTTAATTTACTGTGACTACTAACTCATTTTAATTAGAGTTCAGTGGCACAAGGTGTTCCATATATCTAGCTCTACATACAGGGAAATGACTAATTTGTTTATTTTTTCTGTTGCACTTTTTGTGGGGAGAGGAAAAGCTGATAATCTATCTTAGAAGGCTAAGTGGTCAGTGGATGCGCATTGTATGTTCTTGAGTTGTACAAAGAATGATGTAAATCCTCCCTGGTTACTGGAAGTTCTGTTATCTACAAAAATTAGGGTACATGTCAGTGAACGTCTGCTTCCTTTGTTTTTGAATGAGAAAGGAAAAGCCAGAAAGTATGTTCAGAAGATGCTCCTAAAGTTTCTGTTGGTGTAAAGATGATGCCAACCATTTGAAGTTGGTTTAATTACAATCCTGTTTTCTATGAAAGGGTTATGCCAAAATTTAAAAAATAATGTAAAATACCTTATTGGTTGCATTTTGTTCTGGTGAATTTTTATCTTATTTGCTTTTGAATGAAAAAGATGATGCAGCATTTTGTTTTCCACTTTGTTTATCTTGTGTTCCAGAAAGAATGAATTTTCTTTCATCAAATGCTTAAATTGCAGGGATGAAGACTTTGACATAGATCTTGAGGAGATAATGGTCATGGAAGCAGTTTGGCAGTCGATTCAGGTATATTTTTCAAAATTTGATGAGATTTATGTATGAAACTAGTTGCAGAATTTAAGTATTTAGCTCCTGTCAGTTTAATCAAAGTGTTTTGCCTATAGTTATTTGGTTAGAACCTGGTTCCAGTTTAAGATGCTGGACAGAAAACTTTGTTGTTCATATAGCACCCAACTGTCTATTGAACTAGTGTATTTTGGATGGCAAGAACTTCATGTGAATTTATTTAACAGGGAAAAGAAATAAATTAGGAAAACTTGCAACTTGTAATTTTAAAATGTTTGTAATGTTATCTTGTTATTTGTGTAGGATCTTCATTTCTACGCGACTACGTTATGCACTGACTTTTGATTGATTTCTTATCTCTGACTGTTGATTCTTTGAATTGAACTGATACAGGAGAACAGCAGACAGAGAAATCTTAACTATGTAGATGCTGCTTCTTCAGTGCATTATGTTTCAGGAGATGGATATGTATTACCATCCACGACCACGGTCGCGGGTTCATCATCATCTCCTTCTGGTGGACTTGCTTGTGCAATAGCTGCCCTTGCTGAGCGTCAGCAGATGGGTGGAGAATCTTCCGTTAACCATGATGGAAGTATGCAAGCATTTGATATGCTTCCCAGCAGCAGCAGCAGGAGATTTTATAATAATAGGTTGCACCAAGATGGTGAGAACTATCCTCCTGCAGAGAGTCCAGTTGGTGATGGTGGGATGACACCAGGAAGCGATGAAGGGAAATGGGGCATAAATCATGAATTAGAGGTGGCCGAAGCAGGGACTAGCTATGCAAGCTCTGATGTGACAGAAGATAGTGGTGGGATCTCTGCAATACCACAACAAGATGAAATTAGAGGCAGTTTTCAGAGTGTGGCTGGACCTGGTCCCATGGTTCCAGAAAGTTACGAGGAGCAGATGATGCTGGCAATGGCTGTATCTCTGGCAGAAGCTAGAGGTATGACGAGTGGCCCTGGACTTTCATGGCAATAGTTTTATGGCCAGGCCTCCACGATCGTCTTTCTCCAACAGATGATGGATGACACTGGTTAACTCGCTGAGTCCTGACAAGCTCTGTGATTGTTAAAGCTAGTGATGATCATCCTTTCTCTTCCTCGCACTATTTTCACCCCACATATATATTTTATATATAGATATGAGCAAAGTAAACAGATCATTGTAACAAATGAAAGGAAGGTAGTTTGTTTATCCTATTCATAATGTTTTGGATCTCCTTTGCCAGATTGATTTCGTTTGTTAGCATGTTCATATTCTCCAAAACAAAATCATAATTATGATGCCGTCTTTATTGGTATTATTTCGCTTGCATGTCTCAAATGAAAAGAAACCTTTGTAAAATCGAAATTCTAGACGGCAATGGTTGATCGACTCCACTTCAACACGCATCAAAACAATCAAGAATAAAAATGCAGTCATCAGCATCAGTTTTTTTTTTTTTTATTAAAGATATAACAACTACTAAATAATAGCATTAAATTATAGTGTTATTACATTCGAAAAAGAAGAAAAAATAGTGTTACTGAATTAATTGGGTGGAAAAATGGCATTCACTAAATAATAAATGCATCTCAAACCATTTTGTGATTCAAATCAAAGCATGGCGAAGGACTTCTGTGGGTCCCATTTATACGTGAGTATTCGATCGAGTCGAGTAAAAATCTTTCGAGTTAGTCGAGTTGACAAATCCTATTTTAGCAACCGAATTCAATTTGAAATTTTTTCGAATCGAATCAAATCAAAGAATTTCGAGTCAAATCGAGTCGAGTTAACGAATCCTATTATTTATACTTAATGTTGCTTTAGATGGACTGATTATTTAACAAGTAGACGAAGTACAAGATTATATAACTACATGAACAATATAATGATTTTACTTTTTAACTTAATGGGTAAACATTTATCAAAACGATATAGTTTTACCTTTTAACTTAATTATTTTGAAATTTAACTTTTAAAAAAGTAAACATTTATCAAAACGACGTAGTTTTGTCTTTTCTTATTCGGATTTTCGGATAACTCAAATTGTGTTATTCATATTTGAGTTAAATCGAAAAACTTAATTTTTTATTCAAGTTAATCCTAACAACTTTATCAACTCAAATAAATCGAACTATTTAATTTAAAATTTAAATTTTTAATTGAGTTTTTCGAATCAAATTAAATTTTGGTCACCCCTATTCCCATTGATACATTCGATGCCACCAAAATTCAGCCCTTCATCACCTACCAAACCAAGCAAACGTTGCTTTCACTAAAAAAAAAGGGGTTTCATTATCCGACACTTGATAATATTATAATGAAAAGATAACAAATATTCGTTTCAAGAGCATCAAAAAAAAATTCAGTTGATATAAAACAATATCTTAATGCGAAAAATATAAACTTAAATTTCTGGAGTTTCTTAGAAAAATGATTCCATAGAATTTGTGGATTATAATTACAGCTGTTATTAATAAGAAAAATAGCAACTAGTTGTTGACTGTAAAAAGGTGCATGAAAGAGTTAAAGCTAGTAAAGTGAAGGCTTCAAGAGTTTGATATAATTTTCATAGCAACAAATTGTTTTGGTTTTTGTGAAATATCATAAATAATATAAAAGCATTAAAGATGTAGATGTCAATGAATGATTGGGAAGTGAAAGGGACGTGGGGATTGAGATGACATGCACGTGATTTATAAAAATGATTATTATTCAATGAATTCCAACCATCTATTATGTATACAGCCTAAAACGTGGGCCGACTCCGTTGGCTCATTATCCCCCCTCCTCACCATACTATACCTTTCATTTTTTCTTTTTCTTTTTTATTTTAAATTTAATACAAGTATTTTAGTAGTCTTAATAATTAAGCTTAAATTTCTTAAATCTGGAAAATAGGACTTAATTGCAAACCTACAATTAGTACATAGACTTGAATCACTTTTATCCCAATATTTTTCCTCTTAAGAGTAAGTCAATTTAATTTAATTTTTATGGGTTAAACTACACCATTAGTTAATAAACTATGAGAAAGTTTTCATTTTGGTGACTTAACTAAAAAAATTATAATTTAATCATTGAATTATTTAAAAATTTTTATTTAATTTACTAAACTATTCAAAAGCTATTATTTAAGTCATTGAGTTAAGATTTTTTTTTTTTTTATTTCGTTAGTGTGCTCCAAGCAACGATTCAAATATTGGTACGATGGATTAGCACCCATAGACAAGTAGCAAAATATGTCTTAGGTACAAGTCAATCTGATGGTCAGTGTCGAAGATCAGAGAAAAAAATTGTTTAAATTTTGGTTCACAAATTCATGACTTCCAAAATTGTTTTATGAAAAAAAAAGCCTATTGTAAAAGAGAAGAGAAAGAAAATTTTCGATTGGTATATGTAATGCAAATAGAGAAAGCCATACAGCACAGATGTTAACATCCAAATGACTTGCATGAAATCTTTTGACCAAATTGTAACTATTTTTAGTTAAACAATCAAAATAAAAACTTATCTATAATTTAATGACTAATGATATAATTTACCATTTTTATTTATGTAGTTGAATGTGTAGCATACCGGTCTGTTACAGATTAAGGAAAAGTATGACAAGACTTTACCACCAATCACTGTTGTAGTCCTTTTAATGGTCCAACAACAGAATCCATTCTTGGCTAAACATAAAAAGAAGAGTAAAAATTAAAATATTAATAAATATTGGGTGTAATGAAAATACATATTATTTAGAAAGTTAGTTATAAATTCTAGACATAAATAATAAAACAAACATGAGAGACAAGAGTAAAGGTAGAAAATTTACTATTACTCACTTAAAATTTCATAAATTATAAAAAAAATTTAAATGGAGTGATGAGAGATATAAAACAAAATAGAATTACAATTAAAAAACTAAATTTCTAAATTTCATCTTTGCTTCCTATTAAATATACAGAGTGTCCGACTGCAAATTCATCAATTATATCTCACTATATCTTTTTCACCAATTTGATTTAATGGTAAAAAGAAAGTCTTACTCAAATTCCACCCCATCTATTGATTAATTGTTATGTTAGTCATTTAATTTAATACGATTTGATTTTTGATATATATATATATATATATATTGTAATTCCAATTCATATTCTTTTTATTAAATTTCAGCTAGATATGTTTTCAGTGCCCAAAACCCCTTACCATCTACCCTGATTCAATCTTCATATGAATGATATTGGTTTGGTTTGATTCAGTAGAGTTTTTTTTTTTAATTTTTAACCGCTTCTCATAATTCGGTTTGATTCTTTTTTTTTAAGCTTATTTTGATAAAACGATATTTGTTTAATAAATTTTTAATATTATTTGACAAAATTTCAATGTATTTTTTATAGATATTTTTTAAAAAAACTTTAATATTATTTAAAAAAATTTAAATTATATTCATTATTTTAAATATAAAATATCTATTTTTATATTATAAAAAATTAAAATTAATTACATATTAAATAAAAATAAAATACAGTGACAATTTCCAAAGATCAAATTTTGGTTTGGTTGAAAAAAACTTGAATTAAAAAAAGGTGCAACATACAGTCTCTATCTACACGCGGTTTTCGGTCGGGCTTATGGGAAGAAGAAACAACTCTCGGTTTTGGTTTACAACTTCACAACTTCAGTGGTCCCAACTAACTCTGAAAGCAGCAAATCCTGATTATTTAATTAAAATTAGGTAATTAAAATGTTATTTGGCTAATTAATTAGAGCAGAGCATCGAGGAGTAAGGTTTGAATAATTTAATCCCAATGTCTGAGCAAGTGATTTATGGACAAATCGACATGTTTTTATGTCATGTCAGATGATTTCTTTTTAATAATTGAAGTAAAATTGACGGTGTATTAAAAATTAGTTTCATGCCATTATTTTAACCCAATTGTAGTGGAGCAAGATTCTTCAATTATAGTTTTGTTGGGGCAACCCCTTATGAACAAAATCAATATTATATATTTTGACCACCTAATTTATGTTGCCTTCCTCATTTCTCAAATGCTTCCTTCTAATTTTCTATTTTATACCTATAATTTTGCCTCTTTAAATTTGTATTCCGTCAATAAGGTCAATATATTTGTACTAACATTGTTAGTTTATGCTAATGTAGCAATGCTAACTAATCTATTGATAAGTATAAATATAAATATAAATTTATTTACTTTTAATATTTTAAATTTTATTGTCAAAACAGCACAAACTAACAGTATTAATGAGAAGATACCAACTTAAAAAAAAAAATAGAAAGCAAGTTATACAAAATATTTTAAAAGGTGGCTCCTTAAAAACCTTATTCTCGTGAAAGAAAATTAAAAGGCAAATATGATACATAATATTAACATTATCAGTGTGTAAAATTTTTAAATTCTACCGTATCAAATAATATTCTTTTGAAAAAGAATTCAAAAGGTATGCTTTATTTACGAAAATGTTTTTTTTCTTGGTTAAAATTTATGAAAGTAGTTGATGATAATGATAGGAATGAAAATTGTACTATATTAACAAGATAGTTACACTGAGCACAGAAAAAAAAAAAAAAACAAAACAAAAGGGGGTAAAATTACACGGTTTCTTTTCCCAACTAGAGGAAATTTCATACTAAAAAGCTTCTACTTGTATTTGTTTTTCAAAAAGTATACTAAAAAAATTACTTTGAAAGAAAAGCATAATGAGGAGCTAAAAGATATTGAACATTATGAGGCAACTATTTTTTCGAAGTGCATGAGCCTGTTATCTGCCAATCTAGAACTGTAAGCAGATTTTTTGTACTCAAACCATGTAAATTCTTTGTACAAGCTTTGTTGATCCCCTCTCATCAAAGATGGCAATGGAGCTATTTTCTCACTCAAAGGTGGTCCACAAAAATAAATCATTGAAAGCCTTGACTTCACACTGTTGGCCAGTACCCTATGCTTCACACTTTTAAACCTTCCATTTGTCATCACCTGCAACACCCGCCAAAAAGAAAGGGGCAAAATCTCCATTAGAGACTGCTTAAAACAAGACCCAAGGTTCCTATTCTGAAAAAAATACAACTACAACCCCCAAAGTTGTTTGGAATTTGATGTATGCGGGTAGTTTGAGAGCTAATACATACAGCTAAGCTGTTTGGCAGTGAGGGAAAAAAAATGATTAGTGGGGACTAATTGAGAAATGACAGATATTTATCTGATGAACAAATTCTCATAAGAAATGAACAAAAACTAGACCAGAAGTGATTTCATCCATAACAAAAGGGAAAAAGTAACCAATGAACGATTGAAAATTACTTGTTTTAACGTGTTGGGATGTGAATGTAGGCATCGGGATTTACCTGTAAGGAATCACCAACATTGATGAAAAAAGAGTATTGGTCTGGTGGGACTGAAATCCAAGTGCCATCTCTAAGAGAGATTTGAAGGCCGGAAGTGTTGTTGGATCTTAGGACCGAAATGATTTGTGGGTCAGTGTGTTCACCGAATCCAATCACATTACTGCTCGTTCCATTCAAGGACTGAACCACCTCTGGGCACGGAGGGTAATGGTTCAGCCTGAAAACAGAGTCACTCTGTTCATCCATCATCAGCTTACTCAACACATTTCTTGGCTGAATCTTTAGCCCATCAGCTATCATTTCAAGTATCTCACATGCCATTTTCTTCACTGCTGCCATATAATTATCCAAAGCAATCCTGGAAAACCAAAAACAGCACAGTTTTCAAAAGCTGTAAAAAACCCAACAAAACAAATTCCTTGGTGTAAGAAAAAAAATTTACACAAGTACCTGAAACTCTCTGGGTTTTCAGTTCCAAGGAGATTCGGGTCTTGGTTGGTTGTGAGGAGAAGATATTCCACCCAACCAACATCACCATTTGGTCCAATCCTTTTATTACCATAGCCATAAGGCTTGGGTTGTCCTGTTTTCTCTTTCTCAGAAAGGGGTAAAGAGAAGAACTTGGTGGCTTCAGATTCCAGCCGGGAAATGAAGTCCATGGGAACCCCATGGTTGATCACCTTGAAGAACCCAAATTCTTCACAGGCTTTGATGATCTGCTGCCTGGAATCTGGTTTGGAGAGGTCTACAAGAGGGATAAGAGGAGGGAACAATGTAGCTGCCTGCTTGTTTCTGATACAACCAAACTGTTCAATTGCTGGTTTTGACAGTATCACCATTGTTTTTTCCTTGCTTGCTGCCTTTTTCTTTGTCAGTTGTTTGATGTTATCTTTGTTGGGTTCTTTTCGATGCAACTAAGAAAGAAAGCAAAAGGGATGGATAAGATTGAACTGGTTTGGTGATGAAAGAAGAGAAAGTTTTGGAGTTTGATACAGATTTGTATAGAGGGGGGCAAATGAACAAATGACTGGGGGGTTTGCTTGGCTATTTATAGGAAGAGAAAAGCGAATTTAGATTTTTGTTAAAATATATAAAAAAAATATTTTTTTATTAATTAAAAAGAAAGTTTCTTCTTTATTTTATTTATTTTACATGTAGCAGAAGACATGTAAATTTATATTCCAAACAGGCTAAGGTCGGCCGTCAGGACCTTTCAGAAAAGCAAAGTCAACACTCATCACCAATCCCCTATTACTAATAATATTATTTAGTTCCTTGACAAATTGTATTTACCTGAAAATTAGTTTGATATTTTTAAAGCTATATAGTACTAATAAAATAAACTGAGGTGACAGCATAATTCAAGATTGTTAATTAAGTATATAGACATAATGGTTTAGTAATATAAATTTGTAATCCATACAACATTAAAAATTTTTCAATTGAGACAATGATGGTTGATTCAAGAAGAAGAAGCTTCTTTGATTTTGAATTGTGTTATTGGAAGAAAATTACAAGTCTTTATCTTAATTCAATCATTCTCCTTTTTAGTCACTAGAAAGAATCAAATTCGATTTCCATGCCTACAAACATAAATTGGTACTTGTATAGTTTGACCAAAAATGGATTAATACCAAATATTGAAATTTGAGAGATGAAATGTGGCAAAAGCTTAATAAATAAAATGGTACGACTGTTGGGAAGGCAAACCTTGATACTATAACCCCCATTGCTAATGTTTAATACCCATAGATCTTGACTATCAACTACAACCATTATTATATTTCTTCTCTTAACCCTAATATTATTCACTCTAATCTCCCCCCTTTTCAACTTTGATGTTCTCAAGGTTTTACTTTTCCAACTCATTTATATATTACTCACTAACACCATCAATTATGTGCCACTTCTTTTACTCTAAAACCATCAATTATATGCCACATTTTCACAATTTTATTACAATTAAAAAATTAATGAGGTGTCAATTTTAATAAGACGTGACTATATAGAATAGTGTGTGGTTTGACGATGGAAACTGTGGATAGATCACATGGGTACAGTCAAATTTGTTAATGGCAAAGTATGTATTGATCATGTTTTTTTGGTAGTAGGGGGGAGCATTGGAGAGGTGACTTGAAATGCTTCAAATGCTTGTCCCTAGGCAAGGCATGGGCATGGTATCTTCCATTTCTAATTCCTTTCATCAACTATTACTACAATTTTCGTACAGTCTTAGTCCACTTGATTTTCACAATTTAATTACTAGGGTTTTCTTACTTAATTTTTATCCTAAGATTCCTTTTTCCCTACAATTTTTTTTATTTAAATACATTTTCAAATAAAATTAATATTATAATTTTTATGTTAATAAAACTAACATTCTACTTCTAAATATATTTTTCAAGGAATAAATATTTGATGCACTATCAGTGTACAAATTTCCTGCACCATTAATGAATAAAAACTTGACATATCATTATTAAATTAAACAAAAAAATGAAGGACTTGTAAATAAATACAAATAATATCATAAATAAATAATAACTCTCGAATTTAGGATCTTGGATTTAAGGGTTTAAATGTTTAGGGTTTGGGGTTTGAATTTTAGGGTTTTAACTTTTATTTATAATTAACTATTATTTAATTATGTTTAAATAAAGTTATTAGTATTTATTTATAAAACTTTCACTATCTTTTTTGGTTTTATTTAATAGTGATGTATCCCGTTATTATTTACTGCTTGTACATAAAACTTATACACTGACAATGCATTAAATATTTTCTCATTTTCTAAACAATAATAAAAAAATTTTAACACTTCAACCCATATGTTTTATTAATAATAAAAGAATTACGTGTTAATCAAATAAGATATGATCGCTTCTCAAAATTTTATTCTTTCACCTACTATTGTTTCCTAATTTGCTAATGTACCTTTTTTTAAAAATAATTTGCTAATGTATCTACTTTTTATAATATATAATATGTTGGATTATTTAGCCCTTAGTTTATTAATTATTATTTTTATGTGTTATTTTATGGATTTATTATTTGTAATCACTTTATTCATTACTTTTGTCAAGTCAACCACTTTGAATAATAAAAAAATTTAAAGAAAGACTCGCACATAAAAAAACAACAACTTGTTGTTATATGTTAAGTAAATCATTGTAAGACCACATATCATAGTTCACTTGAAAACTTGTGTCACATCTTAACCCATGTGTAGTAAAGTTCTTTTTATTTTACAATAAACTCTCTACAACATGATCAAATCACATCCTATTACATTTTGGTATGACTCTTCATGATCTTATTATCAAACGTGATAAGATATTTATCGAAAGACACTCACATCAAATTTTTTATTTATATAAACTCTCTCCTATCCTTACAAGATTTTAAGAATTTGTGTACCAAAATAATTTCAAAATTGTATTAGAATCTTTTGTTTTCTTAACACTCTAACACCACCTCTATCATACTATGTCAAACACCTCTTGCACAACCATTTAAGTGTCGATGATAAAAGAGAATCTATCATACTAATTACCCTTTTATATTACTAAGGATCGATTTTTTAATTATTTTTGTTCATATGGAGTAATTAGATGGTGTCCAAATTATAGGCATGCCATGGTATTGGGTTTTATGGTGGAAGGGAAAAGAAAAGTTGAGATGCCCATTGCCCAGCAACATGTACTTGCAACAATTACACCAAACTGTTGATAACACATGCTCTCGTTATTTTTAAAGCCAACTTTGTACTTGTGAACCCCTTCCATTCATACATATCCACAAAACCTGATAAGCTAGAATCTTACTTCTGTTTACTATCAATTTAATTTTTTATGTTAATTACATGTTTAAATCATTTAATAATAAATAGAGATGACATTTTATGATAGCTTTGATGCTGGCTTTATTGGAATTATTTACTTTTTGCTTTTTTATTTTTCATTTTTATAGGCGAAAAAAATGATGTTCCAATCCAGATTTGGTTGAGTTTTTTGGTAAAAAGAAAGAAAGAAAGAAAGAAAGTACGCATAGGCCTAAATACTAATTGAGCACAGTTGTGTTACTGAGACCACAATCTATCTGATTCAAGTTTTGTGGAACTTCGGAGCTCAAAAAGACATATCTATCGCTACTTTTGTTAACTAATTTGTATATTGATTTCCTTCTTCAAACACGTGCTTAATCACTACCTCCCAATTTTTACACTTAAGCTGCCACAACACTCACACCACCTTAGTATGTTGTAACAAAGGGAAAATAACCTTGTGAACTCCATAATCCAAAGCCAAAGATTAACCTTCATACGCACCCCACAATTCAGTTTGAACAACAAACGGGCAACCCCCCTTGATCCACTTGCCCTCACTATCCTGCACCAACCCACCCCCATAACAAAGACACAATTGAAAATATTATTTTGTAGAATAAAAATTAAAAACACATATTTACCATAAAAATATTAAAAGATTGAAACTTAATTTAGTTAACACATTATTATTACAATAATAAGAATGACGTGAGTTCAAACATACTTAAATGTGTTTTTTTTCCTTCGATTTAAAAATTTGAGAGATCATAAATAGATATAAGCGTATAAAAAAAAAATTCAAAAAGAATATCAATCTTATTATCTCTATTTAATGAATTGGACAGTAACTAATTCTTTGACAAATGCATGTTAACTTTTGTTTGGTTAAAATTAAGGTATCTACTATCGATAATAGTGATTGTTTTAGTAACTAATCTTTTATTACAGATACTCTTTAAAGAGATAAATAATCGACTGTATTTATGAAATATGCTTAATTTTGATGAGGGAAGCATATGCATATTTTCTTAAATTAGAAGTTAAACAAAATGATATGTTAAAATGGAATTGTGATTCATTTGAATTAAAAAATAGACAACAACAGAAACTTAAAAGAACAACATTCAACAATGTTTTAAATATATTAAAACAAGGATGAAAAAGGAAAGGATAAACATAAACTTTAATTATTCCACCCACACTAATCGATGTTAACAAAAAAATAAGATGCCACAGCATGTGGTAATTGATTTATAAGAAACATATTCTATAAATTTGAAATTTAAAAAGATTATAGTTGTGTAATGTCAAGATTATAAATTTGGAAGTAGAAACGTAGAACATTTGATACGTGGGTCAAAAATACTGTATCCTTTGTTGTCATATGAAAACAACAATAAAATGACGGGAAGAAAAAGGTAAAGAGAAAGGTAATCAATGATCATAGTTGACCATTGAGTCACACTCAATAGATTTTTCTTTTCTTGTGTGTGCATTATTTATTAAAATGAACATCCTAGGTGGAAGATAAGGAACGACCCACTTCTTTAACTTCAATTCTATAAAAACATCAAAGATTCCTTCTTTTTTTTTTTTTTTTTTTATTAAAAAAAAAACACTACTGTGAGTCGGCATTTTTATTAATTAAAAATGTGAGCTCGAAAATTGGAAGAAAATCACACGTGGTAGAAGAGCAGCCTCCACTTGAACAGTTGGATTTGAACGCGTGGATGCGTGGGAACGCCTCTTTCCTTATCAGATTACGTGGCCTTCTCTCATTCGTAGCTTTCGCTGTCCCTCCCATTATTGTTTCTTCACATCATTTTCCTCTAAATTCTTTACTTTCATTCACTTAACTAATAATTGTGAAAAAAAGGAAAAACCCAGATTCATAGCATTCTTTGAATAATTTATGTCCGTTCAATTCTTTTTTTTTTTTATTTACTTACTTTAATTCTCAATTCCATTTTATATATGGTTAGAAGCACAGTTTTAAGTCGAATCATGTCTTAATAACGATTTTGTCAGGTAAAATTAAAAAAAACGTCATTTAAAAAAATATTAAAGATTTGTATCGATTTTAAAGAGAGATCTATTTTTTTAAATATCAGAAAAATTAATCTATTTCCCGTTATCTTTCAAAATAGACATATATTACTATTATTTTTATTATAAAAAAATAACTATTTTTTTTTAAAATGCAATCTAAACCTAATTCAATTATATAATTGATGGATTATTGAAGAGTTGAATAGTTTTATTCACTGTTTTAAGTTATGAATTAAATTAATTCAAAAGTCGGCTAGATGGAATATGATTCATCATTTATTTTGATACCTCAATCCTCAACCAATACATGACCTTTTTATATTACTAAAAAAGCTAAAGGTTTGACGGTTTTTATAGTATTTTTTTTTTACAATAATAGTAATTAAATTATTGCACTGAATCGAATTCTGTAAAATTTTGCGAATATTTTTTTATTAACTTTTTATAGATAATATTTACAAATTTTATCTAATTAAACCTTGGCTTGATGATATGGTTGAGATTTGCACAAGAGAGGATGGGGCATATTAACCAAGTCACCAAGCCTCGTCCCTTTCTTCAACTGCTTAACCAGCCAATCTGTTGCCATATTAGCTTCCTAGACACTTTGTTAACAAATAAGAGAATCAATTTTTTACTCATCATCTTAATATCTTGCATATAAGTAAAAATTCTCCAATTCCTCGAATCATTATTCAAGACAACCTCTTTATACGAAATCTAAGAACTAGTCTCCAAAAGTACTCTATGAAAATTCTTACTCCTAGTAAGTTGAACTTCTTTTTTCATGGCTTTTGCTGCAATTTCCAAAGCCGAGCCTACCCTAGACATTTCAACATTTCCATTCCTAGCTACCACAGCAAAACTAGCAACCTTATCTTTATTAACTGTAAGAATCGAACAACAGCAAGAATAGCAAAAGAAAGCAAAAATGTCTACTTATTTTTATGAAGAAAGAACTCTAACAATCTGTAAGGACCGAGCCCTATTATTTATACAAGATGAGTTATGTCGCGTGTGAAATGATATGCAATTTGTGCAAGTATACATGGTGGATCAAGTAATAAAGTGATGAGTGAGTATCGTTCTCACGAGGATTGAATTGAGGCACAAAAGTGGTCAAGTTATTATAATAAAATGCAATTAATGCTATGGCAAAAGTCAATGATAAATATGCACTGACAATTAGTGGAGTAATGATGTAAGCAATACGTGGTATTAATGAATAATTAGAAATGCTATGACAAAAGTGAAAGCAGAAATGTAATGGTAATAGCAAGAGTGATTGTCCGAATAGACTGTAAACAAAGACATAGACAACTAAATATGTTGTGACAAAGATACTACGAAAAAGAATAAGGATAGAGTGATGTTGATTTGGAAGGTCGGGATTACCCAAAATCGACCCTTACTGTCAATAATGCCTTGGCAAAATCGAATCTACTTTACTGCACAAAAGAGTTCTAAAATGGCATGCCTCTCACGAAAGCAAAACCTCAAGTTACCTTGCCCATGTCTAAAGGCTTTTTTGATATCTTGCATGGGTTCCTTCTGTATGATTGTGACTTTATGTCTAGAGTCGACTACAAGTATCGATCAAATACTTGCTCCTTTTATTTAATTTTAATCCAAACAGTCCAATCATTTCGAAATTAGAATCAGTTTTTAGTATGCGAATAACTTTCTATGTCTAGAGATCGTTGCATTCTAACTAAGAAATAAGAACAATCAAATGTAATAGTAAAGTAAATTAGATAAATACTGCATCCATAAAAACAGTTAAGGTTTCATCGAAAGTAATCCCAACCCTATGAGATTTAGCTCATGGGCTGGAAAATAAAATTCCAAACCAAAATATTATCTGACATTGCTATCTACTACTTCAATTCAATCTTTCGAAGGAAATAATGGAAGAACTTCGAGAAGTAGCTTTCACTTGCCCAGTCCACACTTTGGCAGCACAACGTTCTAAGATGGCTAAAAAGGACTGCCTTCAACTTCCTATCCTTTGCGCAGTCAAACCCTTATTCGTGCCTAAGGATTTCTCTCACTCTTTCTTCGCTGTTGTTTGTGAGGTCCCCTTTATCGGTTTTTATAGATAGATTAGACTAGGGCCGACTGTGCGAAAAATGTTAACTTGGTCTTCCCGGCATTGCCATGACATCCGTTCTGGCAAACTGTTGCACTTTGCCCTAACAAAACTTCACTCATTTATTTCCTCATCCCAAAACTTGTTCCTGTCACACTAATACAAAAAACTCCACCACAAGTGATTAAAAGCACCTAATTCCAACACAGTCCAAGTCCTAATGCAATATTAAAAATGCTAACTAAAATGTCCTAAAATGCAACAAATTGTACTTAAGTACAAGCAATTACCTAGGTCTAAAAGCATGAAATAATTTTCAAGAGTTATCAAGCTACTAGATCAGTTAAGATTTCAGTGCTAACAAAAAATCCTAACTGATTCTTAACTGTCTACTAGCTGAAACTGAAAATGGTTACAAAAGTTAACTAAATTACCTAACTAACTGATCTTAATTAACACTTAATTACAATCTACAATAGTTGAACTAGTTGCACATTGCTAACACAACTACTACCAACTCATCAGTCTCATTCCTCAATATTCCCCTAGCCTGGTTGTTCCTGTCAGCTTCTGTTGTGTAGTTGCTCATTCCTGCTAACTACTCCAAGCTTGGCCCTAAACTTGGTGAAGAATTCAACTGAAAAAGGCTTGATAAGAACATCTACTACTTGGTCTTGAGTTGGAACATGTCCAACTAAAAAAGTCCCAACTGCTACTTTTTCTCGAACAAAGAATAAATCTAGCTCAACATGTTTGAACTTAGAAAGTAAAACTAGATTTGTTGAGACAACTACAACTTTTGAATTATCACATTATACAACTGCTCTGCTTGTGACTTTAACTTGCAACTCTACTAACAAGGACTAAAACTATGTAAATTTCTTAGTGGCATGGGCTAAACTCCTATACTCAGCCTCAGTAATGGATTTAGAAACCACTTGTTGCTTCCTAAAGCTCCACGAAACTGGATTACTTCATAAGAAAACATAAAACCTTGTGGTAGACCTCCTATCATCTTAATCATTACCCCAGTTAACATCTGAGTAACCATCCAAAGACAATTGAGAGACTGTAGTGAACATTACGCCATGTTCCAAAGTATCATGCAAGTACCTCAAAATACATTTTACAACTTTGAAGTGTTGATCAAAGGACAATATTTGGTCTGTTGATGACTATGTATTGCAAAGCCCCTAATATACTCTTGCATTAAGACTCATTTTCTATAGGACTCCCAACATGAGCTGACAGATTACATGTGGTAACCATGGGAGTGAGAGTGCCCTTGGATTGATCCATATGTCTCATCCTTAGCAAGTCTAGAATATACGCCCTTTCATTGAGAAATAGTCCAGAAGAGGTATAGGTCACTTCAATCCTTAAGAAATAACTTAGTTTCTCTAAGTCCTTAAGGGAAAATTTTGAGTCCAAAGATTGAAAAAACCTATCCACACACTATTGGTCATTACCAGTACCAATAATGTAACGGCCCGAATGCCAATGGTGTCGGAAACAGTGGTTTTTTAAACCCTATTTTCCAAAGATCAAGTCCATAAATGTTATTAAATGGCTTGAAAACATGAGAGATTAACTTATATTTTACCAAATGGTTTGATGTGTTTTAGTGTCAAATTAAGGCATGTTGAATTGTTTGAATTTAGTAATGATTAATTGATGTTATAATATGCATTTTGGCATCATTTTATATAGGGAAATGTTGTGTAAATATGCACCAAAAGTGTATTTGAATTGGTTGGCTTGAAATAGGTACCAAATGGCTCGATTTTTCCCAAAAATAGAGTCATTGTCTCGACGACTACATTTCCTCGTTGCAACATCACCTAGATAGTAGGTGGTGTTGTGACATCGAGTGGCTTAATGATACGGGCCGGCTCGGGGTGAGTCGAAACGTATGCGGGTTGCCCAATCGTCTACGAGGAGGGATCAAGCCTTAGGAAGATATTCGGAAAATATGGGTGAATTTGCGGAAGCTTAAGTGAATAAATTAGGTGATGGTTCGGTTTGTTCAAAAAAAAAAACTGGGAATTTGAATGAAAGAAAAATTTCTTTTGGTGAGTATTCACTCTCCTAATTCTCAAGGTTGAATTGACTTATCTAGTTTTCTAGTGGCGTCGTTCTTTCCTTGTTTCGAACTTATCATCCTTTTGGGTATGGCGTTCATTTACCTATACCGTTGGTTCCTATCTCGCTAGATAGTGGGTCTCGATTTTATTTCGAAACTCATTCCATCAATTTGAAACTTATAAGATTCGGGTCTTTAATTTTTATTAAAGGTTCTTTCTTGAAATTGGTGACGTCATGACGTGGAGGAGGTGATGTCGCAATGTCAGCCCTGGATTTCAAAAACTTTATAATTTGATCTTATTTCACGCTCAAGTCAACAAAAGAGCTTTCGTAAGCTCAATTAAGACTCATATTAGTTATGTATCATAATATCTAGGTGTTTATGATATGATTGAATATTTGAATTATTTATTTATAAAATATTTGATTTGAAATTTTAAGAGTGTTGCAAAAAGTTCTTTATTTGATCTCATGATAACTTTAAAGCATTCGTATGCTCGTATAAGACCCGAAAAAGAATGTTCATGTTATTCTATATTGTATTATTGATTGATTGCATGATTGGTGAAGTGAAATGATAGTGAATTTGTTAGTAGTTGCTCCAGCAACAAATGTGGCACTTTATTTGCTTGGACCTGACGATCGGGTCAGATAAGAGGTGTTTTTGACTGCGTTCCCACGTACACATAAAACAAATAATTTTATAAAAAAAATTTAAAGTTCAGTTTTACTGCAAATGTGCAAGTCAGTTGTAATATTTGTAGTGTTATAATGGAACACTAGAGTATTCCAAAGATCAAACCCAAAGGAGATGGTGATTAAGTGATAAATAGTGTACACTATAGAGTTTAAGCGACTACTGATATGATTTTATAGTACAACAAATCATAACAAGAAAATTGAATATACTAATCTAAAGACCAAATTGTAAAGAGTACTAAACTAAGAAATTAATCAATAAATGATTAACGGTGGTTGGTAGGTTTCGATATGGTTTGCCGGTCCTTAATAAGGGACTTAAACCGCTGAAATTACTAAGTGGCTCCATTTTATCTCTCAATCTCAATTTTACCTACTTAGACGAATTAATTTGATTTATCTCTCAATCTAATCGGTTAATCCGGAATTAATGAGTTGGTGCAAAACAAGATTACCTCTCGGTTTCACTTGTCTAGATATTCCTTTAGGGGCGTCACTTCCTAAGTTTTTAGATCTATTCAATTTAGTCCCTTGCCATAAAAAATCAACTTACCTATATCTCCATCAACTAACCTCCTTTTTATGTTTAGCCACTCATGCTAAATATAAAGAGAATGAACATGAAAATGAAAAGTAAAGAAGCCATTAAAGGAAAGCTTAAGAAAAATATAAAATTTTGGATTTTTATGCAAGAAAACTTAAAGAACATGAAACTAAAGGCATTCAACAAGAAAATATAAAGAAATAAACATAAAGAAACAAACTTTAGTTGATTTAAAATAAAAGAAACTGAAATACATTAAACTAAAGCTAGAAATGTCTTACAACCAAGTACAAGGACTGAAAGTGTTAATAAATCTAACCTATAGTGATAACTAACTTAATTAACGCTAAAAACACTAAAAACAAGGAGTAAATGCAGAAAAATAAACTCTAAAACTAAGAAAAAGGAAGAGAAAATGAAAACCCTAGAAAGGTTACAGAAAAACTAAGAGAAAACCTAGAGAAACTAAAGCTAAAACTAAACTAAAGTGTGCTCTTTCCACCTCAACCAAAATTGGTTTTTTTAGGTTGAATGTTGATGAATTTTTGTTACCAAATTTGCGACAATTTGCAATTTACTTGATCATGGAGTCAGTCTACAACAAGTATCATGATTGAAAACTCTTTATTGTATATTCTTTACAAAAGCAATTCATCCAACTGCTTTGTCTAATGACCCCGTTATGTATGAGTTACCCTCTTATGATATCTTTGATTCCTTTGAGTTAAATTCGTTCACTCAATACAATCCTCTTTTATCTAATTTTCACCATTGTGTCTTGTTAATGATTAATATGATCACTATCAATAAATAATTGTGATAAATTTCTTATTCGAGAACACGTAACCCATGACCACGATCCATATTTATCAATACACAGAATGTCAATAAGAGAATATTGTTAAATCTTTAATCGAGCTATGAATTCAATTGTTGCTAGTAAAGTCATGTATCCAACATACCGACTATGGGCTCGTTCATCTTGAGAGCATAAGTCTTCACTTATATCAAAGCACATTAGTTACATACACATGGTCAGTGACTAACTCAGGATTTAGGTAAATCACACCATAAACGTCATAAGTTAATTAGTTCGCAAATGGATTCAAAATTAATTTAACTTGGGTCCAGTCTAATGTATCATTCTTCCAATAAATACATCTATGTCTCTACTCATAGAGTCAACTGCTTCGATAGCCAAGATTAGCCATCTTCCTAATTGGAGTTGTATACGACATAATAATCCTTCTAAGTATTTGAATCAAATCTCACTTTTATTCTTTTACAAGATTACGAACTCGTTTAGATTATCTACTGAAGTAAGTTGTCTTTCTCACAATGTAAGTATTCTTACATTACCACTTATCATCAATTTAAACTTAAACAATCAATAAGCTAATAATTGCTTGTCATAATTTTGCTATGTATGCAAAACATGAAAGATAGAAACACAAAAGATATAACAGTGAAATGTGAAATTAAGTTTATTTATTCATCGTTTAAATACATAGAAAACACTTACATGTTTACTAGAATATGAATATATTTCCCAACAATATCGTCATTCACAACTTTGAGGGATAACTTTGAAAATCTCCTATCAGTCCCTATCACGATAAACACTATGAAATCTCTCCAAAATAAGGTTTTTATCTTCAATCCACTGACTATTCCTATCTTTAATTTGATTATTTTATCTCTCTTCCTTTACACAGAACACAAGTGAAAAAAATTAGTGTTTTTATCACCCCATTTTAGCCACTATGTCACGAGCCAAAATACAAAGCCCGTGACCATTGCACAAGATGCACCCCATGGAGGTCAATATATTAGATGGGGATCCTATACCCCAATGGAACTGACCCGATTCCAAGAATTGTTGGAGAAGCCTATCAGATTGAAGCCTAGTTGACCCGATAATGACGATTTGGCAACATAGACTATTTTTAGTAAATAGGGGAATCATATCTTGTAGATTTGATATGATATGATGTAATCTTATAAATCCCCAAAATTAAGGGATATGCTAATCTCGTTCATTGATGTAATTGGATCTTGACCGTCAGTTTTAGGGGAGTTCAACTATAAATAGAGAGCCTCCCCTCCACTTGTAAATCATCCATTGTATGTTGAATTCTTAAGAGTAATAATAATTCTTTGAGCATTTACTCAAACACTTTATGTGTATTCTTTCTTTGGCTTTCTGTTGTTCATTTGTAGCTTCGTTTGCAACAATCGCTTCCACTTTACAAATTGGTGCATTAGAGGAATTCTAAAGGAATCGTCACTTTTGGGAGTAAAGGTTGACTTAGGCGAGTTTGGAGTGAACAGATTGACTAAGGCTGCACGGATTGCGAGACGAAAGATCTAGCCCCGTGACAAGTGGTATTCGAGCTATTTGTAACACCCTTAACCCGTATCCGTCGTCGGAGTTACGGAGCATTACTAATGATTGCAGAACATTTTTACATTATTCAAGTAAAATACTATTCATTTCCCGAGAACAATCATGACATCCCTTGATTGGACCCTCGAGGCCCAAAACGAACATTAGAACCAAAACGGGACTAAATAGGGATCACTAAGAATATTTCTCATGTAACATCCCCAAACCCGGCCCACACGTCTCGACCGGATCTGGTTATGTCACTGCGGAATGACGGTTAAAAATCTTTGTCTTTAGAGTAAAACTTGAAAATTTGTTAACTTTCGGGAAGTAAGTCCATTAAAAATTATTAAGAAATATAAGCTTGATTTGGATTAAAACTTTATTACAATTTATTATAATATAAATCATTTGTAAAAATATTACTAAGTACGATATAACCTTTATCAACTATAAATGGAGTACTTTAATCAAAAGTGGCCCTTATTACAACCAATATTAAACAAAACACATAGTATTAAAAATTGCTTAAAAAAAATAATTAAATTAATCTCCTTCTGCATGGGCCACCTTGCATCCTCTCCGACCCGGCCCGATCAACAAGTCACCTGCGATGTTGGATAAATAATTGGGTGAGTCACGGACTCGGTGTGTAATTAAACCGCGATATCCACCCACATGCTAGCCACAAATCAACCCATTTATCAAATGCAACATGTAAACATAATCATATAGACATTACCACGATCCGGGCTTGGCCCACAATCAAATCATATTCAAAACTGGCTAGGCCCTTTTCTCATTAATCCCGCGACATCGGGCTTGGCCCATTTCCACGTATGTTCTCAAAACATACCTATCCACATGTCATATTGGGCTTGGCCCATTTCCATATCATTTCATAACGGAACAATGCAACATGAAACCCAACCCAATCCTAAGGTCCATCCGCTACACACCCCCTTATCCAAACCTTTACCACACACACCGGGGACTATCGAGTCACCCTCTCTTTTTCCTCCAAAAAGGCAACCAATGCCATCCACGATGTAGCGTATAGCTAACATCAAACCACGATGGGGCACATAGCAACCCATCAAGCCACGATATGGCATAAAGCCGATATCAATCAAGGTAACCACGTGAACTAAATCGCAATGATCCACAACGCGACCTCAGTCAGCGCCAATCCACGATGTAGCACAAAGCTGACATCAACCACGTACTCGAAGTACACCCTGTCCTTCTTTCATAACCCACCCATTCACATGTAATGTAATATAATGCTGAGATGATGCGTGTGCATGATATTCACAAATATAGGCATACTCACATATTTAAAATCAATTATCACATATTAACAAATTTACTACTTACCTGGTCATCACCATACCCCCTTCAAGAGTATCTTTTTCACATTTACTGCACTTGTTAGCAAACATATAAAACAGGAAAATATCACGCAAATCCCGGAAACAATGGCTAACTACACACCTTATAACCTGAAGTTCTAACCCTTCGATCCCGACACTATCGCTTAGCGAAACTACGGCTACCTGCCTGTAGCTTTCTCCTGCTCCTGGCCCACACCCCGGTGGCCAATCCTGAACCGCCGAGACAGCTCTTTTCTTAAATTTCGGGATAGGGGCTTTCCCTTGCCCACCTTGACTGGTATTCGCCAAAATCACTTGAATCCCAAAGAATTGATTTAAGACACTAGATATCCCTGCTCCTTAGTCACGAAACGGATCTGAATCCCTGAAGACTTTCCCTTTGCTTCTGTCGATTTGCCCTATTCACCATAGTCAACATCGGTCAACACCAAAACACCACCAATGGCCTAAGGCCGAATACCCAAAGGATCACTTACCCACTTACTCGGATCCTGAAACACCAATAGTCTTAAGGAGTTGCCGAAAATCCCTGTACACAAGACCATTAGAATCGGCTACTAATAAAGTCCATGAGTATGGCCCCTTGGCCGAATACTAGAAGAGATAGATTAATAACATACGACCTTACCTTCCACAACGACTAAAGAAAAGCCCCAACGCTCCAACCTTTGCCCAACCAATAATCGGCTACCACAAGGAATAAGATTTGGCTTCAGGGACTTGATAAAATAGAAGGGAGATAGAGAGGCTAAAGGTTTCGGCTAGGCTTCCCAATGAAGTTGGAGCATTCGGCTAACAAAGGTGTTATTATGGATTTTTGCAAAAAGTTTGGGAGAGGGATGGGGGTTCGGCCAAGGCACAAAATAGGGAAGGGAAAGAAGAAAACCAACAGTACCTTTGTGGGACCCTAAAGTTTCGGTCACTAAGCAAGGAAAATGGGAATTGCACTAGGTGATCTCTCACAAAGAAAATCGGCACAAGAGGGTGGGGTGAGGGGAAGAATTTCGGCTTGCAAAGCAAAAGGAGAAAAAGATTTTTTTAAAGGGTGCTCCCCCTATTTAAAGCATTCGGCACCCCCTCCCCTTGAAGAGTCCAAAATTCGGCCATCACTTATGGCCACTAATTCAAATCAATTTGAATTAGCCAACTAATTTATCCATATCCTATTCAAAAAAAAAAAATAAAAATTAAACCACCAGCAACCATTATCCCCATTTACTAATTTTAAACTAATTAAAATAATCCTATATTTATCTAAAATAATAAACTAACAAAAGCTACCCACCAGCTGAATTCAAAAATGATTAAACTACCTTAGTTTAATCCTTATCTAATGAAGCTCCCCATGTGCCGTCGAATTAGCCAAAGAAGAAGAAAAAAAATAAAAACCAATTGCAGCCTCCAAGGTTCGAACACAGGAACCTTGCTGCTGCACGCCTCACCTCCAAAGCCCCAGGCCACTCGGCCACATTGCATTACATGACATAAAGCCCCCCACATTTAACTTTAAACCCTTCTTACTTCAGCCCATCACCAAATAACAAAAATAAAAACGCCAAAATGCCGCTGCCCCGACTCGAACCAGCTCCCTTTCTCCCCTTCAGCGCCTAAGTGGCGCATGAGAGCCACTTCGCCAATTGGACTTCCATGTCCACCAATCTGGCCATTTATTTTTAAGGCATACCTGGCCCAGTCCCCTGATTAGCGCAAAATAAAAACAAAAGTGCTGCCTTTACAGCTCGAACCCTTGCTCCCTTAAGCGTCCCCTTCCAAAGCTCCAAGCAGCGCCTCCATGCCACATTGCCAACTCCTTTCTTGCGTCCTAAACTTCCCTAAATTATTTTAAGGCCTTCCTGCCCTATTTCTCCTTTTTACCCTAAAAATCCAAAATTTTCCAAAGCCTTCCCCTTTCATCCAAGCATTCTTAAATCCTCTAAACACATCCAAAAACCTTCCAACACCTGAATTATACCCAAACTACATAGCCCCTAAACCAGGGTGTTACATCTCAAGTATAGGGCTCACACGTCCGTGTGGTCTAAGGACACGTTCGTGTGACCCTTAGACATGCCCGTGCCACAGGCCGTGTCTTACCCCGTGTAACTCTCTGACTTGTTCACACTGCTATGCCACACGCTCGTGTGCTAGGCCGTGTGGTTAATTTAATTTTCATAAAATAGGTGCAGTTTTCACACGACCAAGTCACATGCTCGTGTTCTAGGCCGTGTCTCTCACATAGCTGAGACACACACCCGTGTCTTTACCCTTGTGCTCAATTTAGAGCATTCTATTTCTAAATTTCAAGATGCAGGGGACACACTGCAAATTCACATGCCCATATGCCAAGCCGTGTGTCACACACGGTCTAGACACACACCCGTGTGTCTACCCGTGTGAACAAAGCAAAGCTATTTCCTAGCTTCATTTGTTACCCAAATTTAACTATTTACCTATATTAAAACATACCAATTCATACCAACCAATTCAAACATTATAGCTAAGGTTATTTCATCTCTTAATATAGTATATTTTTACCTACCTTTATAACTATCTTTTTACCATTATCTAACATGACTATTATCATAACTTGATTATTCATACTTTTTATAATTATAGATTATAATTATACTAAAACATAACCATATCTAGCCATTACAATAACTAGTCATTATCGTCATTATCAAATATTTACATGCCATTCCTTGATCAATTTAACCTATACATGCCATTATAACCACATTTGTTTTACCTTATATACCAAATTAAATTGATGGATAGTGTGAGTGATCTCAGTCGAGTTTCTAATCCAACAAGCTTCCGATTTACTATAAGATAGGGAAAAATAAAACGGAGTAAGTATATAATGCTTAGTAAGTTAGTATAACTTAGTAATAAACTTACCACCCATTTATCATCAAAATAAATACATAGGGTATAATCAAACCATTTAATCTCACAAGCCCTATCAGACATTCTTATCACCCTTGTTAGTCACATATTTATATAAACTTCAAGAAACACATATTTGAACTCATTAATATTTGGATTCTCATGCACATATGTTTTTCCACATCATGTTTTCATATAACATGTATGCAGTTTTCTTCATGTATTTCAGGTATACTTTATACTAATTCATCTCAAGTTCCAGTATATTTCTTGTTAAAACCTTACTCAATAATCAATTGAAGTATTGATAATCACTTGGGTAGTACACTTAAAGTATACAAATCTATTCTCATAGATGAACATATTCATCAAACCATTTCATGTTCATGTATAAACATTTCATACTTCCACATATCATGTCGCAATCTATAACCATTTATCTCAAATCCATATTTGCTCATGTCAGAACTTTGCTCGTTGAATTTATTTGAATTATCGATGGATACTCATGTGTACACTTAAAGTGTACAAAATCATAGTCCGTCAATTCATATCCAGTAGTACCTTTTAGGTACACTCTCGAGCCACATATTATACAGTAGAATTACCAGTCCAAGCTAAATCCCTTATATGACAAAGAATTCCCTATAGAGTTTGATCTGGATTACCAGTCCAGGCTAAACCCAATCAATTAGGATTACCAGTCAAGGCTAAATCCTAATTGAAACATATGCTCGAGAGGCTCATTAGGATTACCCATCCAGGCTAAATCCTTTCCATAATGAGATCAATAGATTACTCGTTCGAGTTAAATCCTCTCTGCAACACATGCAGTATCTCATTTCATACGGGAAATCACCACTATCCATCGATATTCATTATTCGACCGGGACTTACCATTTATGGGATATTATCATTTATTGGGCTTTATTGAACATCTTTAATTTCATAAAAAAATATATATGATTTTTATATCATCACATACATATATACCATCACCTTCATACAATTTAATGCAAGCATAATAACATACGTAGTTAAGTTACACGAACTTACCTCGATAATTGTTCGCGTACATAAAATCTATTAATCCAACATTTTCTCATTTCCTCGTTCTAACTCCATATTCAGTCTACCTGGATCTATACGGGTAAATTTAACATCAATTTAATATAATTCATACTCAATTTAGTCCAATTTACAAGTTAGGTAAAATTTCCATTTTACCCCTAAACTTTTGATAAATGACGATTTCATCCCTAGGCTCAGAAAATGAAATTCATGCAATTTACTCTTTGTTTCAAGCCTAACCGAATTTTTCATGTAATATTTATAGCCAATATATTTCATAAAAATAAAAATTTTTCCATGGATTTCACATTTTTATAATTTAGTCCCTAAATCAAGTTTTCATCAAAATTCACTTTGTAAAAGTTGTTTATCTATAAACAACCTTTCATTTTCTACCACAAATTTCAAATTTCCAGCATAATCATCTATGGTAAAAATTCCATACTTTGATATCTTTTCAATTTAAGCCTTAAAATAGATAAATTAAGCTATGCCGATCTCAAAAATAAGAAAATTACTAAAAACGAGGCTTAAATACTTACCTAATTTGGCCAAGAAAGTTTTCTCTTTCTTACATCTCTATTTAGGGTTTCCATGCTTTTTATTTTCGGGAAAATGATATGATATTGTTTTATTCCTTTAATTTAACTTATCATCCATTAACTTTTCAAGTTTTCAATTTCATCCTTTTATTTTTCTAATTTTCCATGGATGACTCATCCAAAAATATCTACTAACTTTATTTAATGGTATAATTATCATATAAGGACCTCCACTTTTAAGTTCTATAGCTATTTAATCCCTTTAACTATTAGAACTCAACTTTTTCACTTTGTGCAATTTGGTCTTTTATCAAATTAGACATGTAATCGGTAAAATTTCTTTATGAAATTTTCACACGAAATTATTGTCGTACTATAGATGATAAAATATTATTTTCCTCTCTGGACTCGGATCTGTGGTCCCGAAATCACTGTTTCGATTTTTACTGAAAATGGGCTGTTACACTATTGGTTCGAAGGCACCGTTGGGATGTCAAAAGAAGTTGTTGATCAAGATGAGCCAATGCAAACCCGTTGGAGGGCCAGAAAAGCAAGTCGCTTGAGGGACATGCTGACAGCTTTGAAAAATCGAGTGGGTAATCTCGAGGAGCCCGTAGGGAACATGAAGGAGACACTTGAGTTGGTCGAGGGACACACAGATGAGTTTGACTCAATAAAATAGAAACTCAATAAATTTATGTTGGATTCTCTTGGTGCCAATGCAGAAAAGATGAATGGGTTAGTTAATTCTTCTGTGAAAAAGCTAGCAGAGAGGGATGATACTCTCGATGATATGGTGCTAGCCATGAAGAAGGAAATCGAAGAGCTTAAGGGGGAGCCCGCGATTTACAAAGCTACTTTGAGTAATGGGATGTTATCTTCAACGTCGAAGCAACAAGCAATGGATGTTCCCAAACCGAAGAAGTTTAAGGGTGCAAGGTCCGCAAGGGATGTTGACAACTTCTTCTGGGAAATTGAGCAATACTTCCGAGTGATGGGAATCGAGGATAATGCCATTAAGGTAAACACTGCTTCAATCTATTTTACTGATGTGGCTCTCTTATGGTGGCGTCATAGGTCTATGGATGAGAAACATGGTGAGAACGCGATTGGGACTTGGGTAGAGTTCCAAAGAGAGTTGAAGAAGCAGTTTTATCCATAGTATGCTGAAAAGGATGCTTGGGTGAAGTTGCACCGTCTTACACAACAAGGCACCGTTCGGGAGTATCTTCGGACATTTAGCGAGTTGATGCTTCAAATGTTTGACTTGAGTGAGACAGAAGTGTTCTATTGGTTTGAGGATGGGTTAAAGCCATAGGCAAAGCATGAGTTGCGTAGGCAAGGAATCACCGAACTTATTGTAGCCATGGCCGAAGCAGAGTCCTTTGTTGAGCTTGGTCCAACGTAAGACAAGTTTGAGTCGTCTAAGCCCAATGTAAAAGGCAATGGTGAGAGAAACCATTAGGAAGATGAAGAGGGACATAGTAATGATGGCAACAGTACCGATAGCACAAGTAGCAATGAGAAACCACGAGATGCGAAGCGGGAATCCAACAACCCAGGGGACAAGAGAAAGAGGATAAAATGTTTCATTTGTCAAGGACCACATGGCGCAAAAGTGTCCAAAGAAATCGATAATTTCGGCTATCAAAAAGAAAGATGAGCCGAAGGAAGAGGCGAAGCCTATTGAGAAAAAGATATCGAGGGTCAATTCGATAGTACTCATTCCTAAGAAAAGGAATGGTGAAGAAGGGTTGATATTTGTGGACATCAACATTGCAGGTCAGAAGTGGAGTGCTTTTGTTGATACGGGAGCATCAGACTTGTTCATATAGAAAAAGGCTGCAAAGAAACTTAAACTCTCGATTAGGAAATCAAATAAGAAAATTAAGACGGTAAATTCCGAGGAGGCCTCAATTGTGGGAGTAGTTCGTAATGTGGAGTTGCAAATTGGTAAATAGAAGGGTAAGGAAGACTTTGAGGTAATCCAATTAGATGATTACAGTTTTGTACTTGGCTTAAACTTCCTTGACAAGATTCAGACAATTCTACATCGATGGGCCGATCAAATTCATATTGTCACTGGTCCATTATCAAAGATTGTTGTGCCGGTGCATCGGGATATGAAGGTTGGGACCAAGGTGTTGTCGTCAATCCAACTAGTCAAAGATGTTTCATATGGGAAAAACATTAACTCGATAGAATGAAATGCTACGAAAGTACCTTTGAAAAAGTTAGTGGAGCATGAGATCGATATAAGGTCTGTGAAGTTGACTGTGAAGTCGCCACCTTTGGGAAAGGTGGGTGTGTATCAGACTTCGAAGGGAAAGAAGCGATGAAAAAGTATTCTAAGCGAGTAAATGTTGCGAGTAAGGTACATTGTGAACACTCTGATAGTGTTTTGAATTCTGACTTGTTAGCTTAGCAATGTCGTAGGGGCTCTTTCAAAGTTCTTAAGCAATGAGGCCGACGGACTATGGGCGGTATGAAGCCAAGATGCAAGAATCAAGGGGATTTCAATAGGAACTAGGGGTGAGCATTCGATCGAGTCAAGCCGAATCGAGTAAAAAAGTTTCGAGTTAGTCGAGTTGTCAAATCCTATATTAGCAACCAAACTCAATTTGATTTTTTTTCGATTC
The DNA here is from genome assembly GCA_025503065.1 of Gossypium bickii. Lineage (NCBI taxonomy): Eukaryota > Viridiplantae > Streptophyta > Magnoliopsida > Malvales > Malvaceae > Gossypium > Gossypium bickii. Next base: position 17,820,429 of record CP106709.1, read on the forward strand.
GAATCAAATCGAGTTAAAAAATTTTAAGTCAAATTGAGTCGAGTTAACGAATCCTATTATTTAAACTTAATGTTGCATTTAGATGGACTGATTATTTAACTAGTAGTGAAATACAAGATTATTTAACTATGTGAACAATATAATGATTTAGTCTTTTAACTTAATGGGTAAACATTTATCAAAACGAAGTAGTTTCGTCTTTTCTTATTCGGATTTTCAGATAACTCGAATTGTGTAATTCATATTCGAGTTAAACTGAAAAACTTAATTTTTTATTCAAGTTGATCTGAATAACTTGATTAACTCAAATAACTCAAACTATTTAATTCAAAAGTTAAATTTTTTATCGAGTTTTTTGAATCGAATCGGATTTTGCTCACCCCTAATGGGAACAAGTCAAAATTGGGGCAAGTTAGAGCGGAGACTGCTTATCCACGAGATGTACCAACGAGTGCAATTGTTCAAGTTAAGAGGCGACCATTTACTCAAACACTTTGTGTCATTCTTTCTTTGGCTTTCTGTTGTTCATTTGTAGCTTTTTTGCAAATTGGTGCCTTTGAGGAGTTCTAAAGGAATCCTCACTTTTGGGAGTAAAGGTTGACTTAGGTGAGTTTGGAGCGAACAGATCGCCTAAGGCCGCCCAGATCGTGAGACGAAAGATCTAGCCCCGTGACAACTACACCCATGATCTTTGCATCCAATACTTTTCCTTCCTACCTTATATTTATTTTAACTTCTTTATCAATATATTCACCTCATCAATTCCTTGTTGCTCAACATTATCACCTTTTTGCACTTCTTCTATTTTCTGTAATAAGTTGTTAATATTCTTTTTATTATTAAGAAACACTTTTTTTATTCCATATCATAAGCTCCATACTACAAATCTTTAATTTACCTTTAATCGTATTATCTTTCGGATTATAGAATAATTCACCATTGTTCCTTTTGGATATCCTACAAACATGCATAATTCTATCTATGTATCTAACTTCTTTGCATCCTTATCTAGAATGCGTGCTTGATACCCCTATATTCTAAAGTGATTTGGAGTATGTTTCTTTCCAAGCCACAATTCATAAGGTGTCTTACAAGCAGACTTAGTTGACATATCATTCAAAATATAGCAAGTCATTTGTATTGCATATCCTCAAGAGGATGTAAGGAGTTTTGAATAGTTTAACATTGAATGAACCATGTCAAGCAAGCTTTTGTTCCTTTTCTCAGCTACGCCATTCTGCTGTGGAGTGTCTGGCATAGTTAACTAGGATAATACCTCATTCTCTATGAGGTATCCTAAGAACTCGTCAGATAAGTATTTCTCACCTCAGTCAGACTAAATATTCTTTATAGATAAATCTAATTGCTTTTCCACTTCCACACAAAATTCTCGAAATTTATCAAAGGTTTTGCTTTTGCGGTACATTAGATATACATACCCATATTGAGAATACTCATCGATGAAAGTCACATAATAATTGTAAGCTCCTTGGATACTGATGCTCATGGGACCACATAAATCAATGTGCACAAGTTCTAAGGGTAAGTTGGTCCTTGTACCTTACGCATTAAAAGTCCTTTTTTTCATTTTGCCTTTCAAGCAAGATTTTCATTATGGAAGCCTAACTTCCTTAAGCATACTTAAGGGATCATCTTTTACAAGTCTAGTGATTCTTTCTTGGTAAATATGACCAAGTATTAAGTGCCATAGGTACCCATCATTAGAGTAAGAAGTTTTAAGCTTCTTATTTACCATTTCAGTTTGAAGTATCGAGTATTTATTTGGTTTGATAAAATAGATATTGTTTTCCATCCAGCCATTATAGATCAAAGAACGATTTCTGTGAATAATAATCCCTTTATTGAATGTCATAGAATAATTGTCATTAAATAAACATGCTACAAAAATTAAGTTCCTCTTAAAATGAGGTACATAAAATATGTCCTTTAAAATAATCTTCCTAAAATTATCAAAATGTAAAATAATTTTCCCCATTGCTTTGGTTGAAACATAGCTCCCATCTCCAGACTTTTCGTTTCGGGCCTTCACCCTCGTAGATCCCCCTATCTTGCCACTTATATTTTATTTTTAACAAAAATTTGGGTTATACAACTCTAACAAGAATTCAACTCTTTTATTTATTATTCATCTCTTATTAATTTAATTGATTAGAGATAAAGTAATCATTTAATATTATCACTTAATTATTTTATTTTTTTAATTAGTGATAACATAAATTTTTATCATTTATCTCTTAATCAATTTAAATTAATTAGAGAAGATAATTATGAATAGATATGATGCCATCCTTTTCACCCATGATAATTTTTATTTTAACCCACAATTAATTGACTTCACACATGGCGCTCTGTAATTGGCCAGAAAATATTTTCGTCTAAAAATATAATTAGGAAATTGCCACTACCTACTTTAAGCAATTATTTGAAATTGAAGGCACTAGCTCGCATAATGAAACTTTTACGGTGGTGAACAAGTGCATAACTTGAACGATGAAGGGTTTTCTTCTACCAGAGCATACTGCTGAGGAGGTACTTACAAATGTTAAACAAATAGTGCCAAGTCTAGATTGTAAGCATGTTCTTTTTTGCTAAACTTATTGGCATATAGTTTTGATATGGAGAGAGGCAATTAGGAAAATAGTGTACCTAAAATTTAAAACGAAACATTAAATGGGCTCAACTCACTTTGGTTATAAATCAAATCATCACTAAAATTCTCAAATTCTTTCTACATTTACACACAATATGACATATTCTGCCCTATTATCCTTTGTAATGTTTTATATAAAATTTTCTCAAAAGTCTTGGTGAATATGTTTAAAGTAGTTTTGCTAAATTGAATTAATGTTCCACAAAGTGCTTTAATTCCTAATGTACTAATAACTAGAAATTTACTTGTTGCTTATGGATTGCTGCAAACTTCAAAAAATAAGAAGAGGGGGGAAGGTGGCTACTTTGCTTTAGGGTTAGATATGAGAAAGGAATATGACTGAGTTAAGAGGAATTTTTTAAAGGACATGGTAGAGAGACTTGGCTCTAATTCAATTTGAATTGAGAAAATCATGAATTGTGTTTCGACTATGTCGTATTCATTGAACGTGAAAAGCGTTGTTACTAACAGATACTTTCTAAAAAGAGGACTCCGACAAGAAGATTCTCTTTCCCTTTATTTTGTTTCTAATTTTTAGTGAGGCATATATACTCTCCTAATAAAGCAAGTTTTGATAGGAAAGTTCATGGGATTCAAACATGCATTAACAGCCGAGAGTCACCTACATATTCACTGGAGATGATAGTCTGCTTTTTGTCAAATTAAATCTATAGAAGGGTGAACCATTGAAGAATAGGCTAGGGATATGTGAGCAATGCTTAGTATATAATTAATTATGAGGTATCTAGGAGAATGTCAAGCGGCGAAGAACAACACAACCTTCACTACTTGAGTGCTGCCACCATCAATTCAACCTTGGACTCCATCATCTATGGTGTTTTACAAGGCCAACTTTGACAATGCTTTTAACCAAACTAAGAGGAAAAAAGAGGTTAAATTTGTTGTTAGACATGCAGAACGTGACTTGATTAAGGCATTGGCTACATTGGCGCCCAAGACAACTAATTGTTTCATGATTGAAGCAAAGATTGTAGAGGAAATAGAGTTTTACAGGAACTTAGGCCTTCGCAATGTTGTCTTCAAAGGTGATTCATTAGGAGTGATAAAAGGGCTATAGCAAAGGCCCTAAATATGTCCCTAATTAGATCATTTCTCCATCGGGGGTAGCTAATGATGAATAACTTTAATAATTGTAATTTTAGGCACACAAGCTAACAAGGAAATGAAGGCTTTGTTTACAGTTGAGGTTGACAATTACTTTTCAACTCAAACTTTGATTTTAAATTGAAATTTTAGCCCAAGCTAAAAAATCAAAATTGGTGTTTTGCTTGGTTGAGCAGAAAAAAAAAAAAAGGAAAGTTGAAAGGATAAAAAATAGAAGAATAAAGAATTTCTTTCATGTGCTTGGTAAGAAAGATGGAAAAAATGAAAGAAAAAAATAAATTTTTCTATCAATTGTTTGGTAGAGTTTAAACATGCACAATTTTAACTAACATATGCGTGTCTCCTCATTTCAATTTAAAAGAATTGATTTTTGTAGATTAGGATAGATAATGATCATCTCTTCTACTTTATTTCCTCACTTTTTTTCTCTACCAAGCATACTTAAAATTAACTTTCTTTCCATTTTTTCACTCCCTCCTTCCATCTTTCTACTCAACCAAATATGCTAATTTAACTTTTGATTTTTGAAAAAGTGTTTTTTTAATGAAGTTACCTTTTTAACAATACTACCTTACATTATTATGTCTAAAATAATATTTTTTAACAATAATGATAAAAATCATCAAACTTTTTAAAAACACTTGGCACTTTTCAATTTCAATAATAAATTTTCTCGAAGCTACTCACTCCTTGCAAAAGTTTAGAGGCTAATCTGAATTAAGGATATAAACTCTCGCTTTGGTAACGTAATAAACGCAGTACATGTGTCTAGTTAATGAATAAAATTATTTTTTTTAAAAAGATAATACACCCTTCCATGAATATATTAATATTTATTTTCAAATTTTATTTTATTTTATTTTTTGGTTTTCTAAAATATCTTTTACAGCCACCTCAATGCTTAACTTTTCGTATTTGATAGATTCATTAAAAAATAAAAAATTATTATAATTTTTAAATTTACTTCATACTCAGTACGTGTAATTTTAAAGCTGCCCATACACTTCATTCAATTTTTTTTCTTTGAACTTTCATGATTTATCAAGGTAGCTGAAATATTGCAACAGTGATTGATCATGTAAAATAAAAAACGTGAAAACTCCAAATAAAAAGAGACAAAAATAGAAAGCATAAACTATAAGACAACCCTCTATTTTACTTCATTATTGGTCATTCCTATGATCTTTCATTTGTTGGCCCCAAATCAAACATGCATTTCCATTTCATAATAATTATTGGTCATTACTCATGCTTCTCTTTTGCGCAATATTATAACTAAAACTTCAACCTTTTTGAATTTGGTATTTATTTTTTTATTGAATTTAAATTATCATTTTTAATAAATCTTTTAAACTAAGTTTTATTTGATAAATATTGTGATATAAAAAATATAATATTTTTTAATAAAACTTGATAAAGTTGAAGTGATAGTTTGCTTAAAAATATTTCTAAAAGATAAACTTTTAAATATATCTCTCAAACATTTAGAAAATGTTTCCAACTTGTTTAAAATGATAAACAATTTTTTCAAACATTTTTATCAAGTGTAAAATTGCTCCCAATGATCAAAATATCGATACCTTCTATATGGTATCGATACCCTAACCCAAGTATCAATACCCCTGCCTTGTATTGATATTAATTTGAGTTTCAAAGTTCAAAAAAATTAAGCAAAAATCAAAAGTATCAATACCCTTCACAAAGTATTGATACTGTTTTACAGTTTGATGTTTTGAAAATTAAAGAAAAATTGCCTAAGTGTTGATACCCTCTCCAAGGTACCGATACCTCATTTCAAGTGTCGATATTATAGGCTTAACCGTCACTAAATTTAGGCATTAAATGTTCAAAGTATTGATACCCCTTCAAATGTATCTATACATTTTATTGCAGTAGTCATTAATGCTCTGGTTTTTACACCTCCAACGGCTCAATTTTTTTCCCAACAACCCTAACGGTTGGAAATCAATGAGAGACTATAAATATCAATTTCTAAAACTTCTACAACAACAAGAGATATTACAAGAGATTGAAAGCTATCAAGAAACATTATGAAATCTATTACCAACTTTTTGTGCTCAAAATTTTCATCTTTCTCTTGTAAACACTTGTGAACATTCATTGTATTTAACTCAAGTATTTTTATTGGGTATGTGCCTCATTTACAAACATTCTAATCTCATGTGAATTGTTTCTTTATTTGCTTATTTGTTTAGTCTTTTGAGAGGGTTTGTATCTTAAGATTTGGATAGAAATCTTAAGGAAGTTGTAAGGTTAAACATTCTCTTCAAAGGTTCATCAAATTAGTGAATTTAGGAAAATCTTTGGAAATGGAAAAGATAAGGTAGTAGAGTAAACAATTGAAGCTGAATCACTCTAAAATCATTGTGTTCATTGTCTCATTTTCTTATCCTTACTTTCACAAAAAAAATTAAAGGCCCAAATCACTCCCCCTCTTCACTATTTCAAATAATTCAATTCAACTAACAAAAAAAAAATAGTTATTAATAAAAACATAACACTAATATTTTTATTAAATTTTGATAATTTTTTGGGATAATAATTTAATTAAAAAACATTAGATACTAAAGCAAGAAAAAGTATAGTTTAAAAGATCTTACATATACTTAAAAATAAATAAAATATGAGGTTGTTTTTTTAAGTTATACAAGTATAATTACAAACACAATTATAAATAATATATAAATTATTATAATAAAAAAATTAATACAAAAACACAATCAAATTAAAAACCAAAATATGTTCAAATTTATATTAAAATAAATCTAAATAAGATTCACTCGTAATTTAAATAAAATAAGAACGTAAAATGTGATTATTTTAACTTTCTTCCCTATAAACTTCCCTTTCAATGCATTATTAACTAATTCTATAGAATATTACATTACGTATCGGATTCAACACTCTTCTGAATGAATTTCATGGCTTTTTTTTTAATATATAACCTAAGTTAATTAATTACGAAATTATCTAATTGAAAAATGATATACGAAAATTATTTGAAATCTACAGTGATTGTAAGTGTTGTTTGACCCACTCACTATACCACCCCCTTATTATTAGCTAATCATTGGATTTTAAAAAAAAAATTTTTTTTGGTGCTGCCACTGTATTTGGCTGCACCAGTATGTGTTTTTCAAAATACAAGTTAAAAAAATGGGTATTTAGGGAGGAAAAAAAATGTGTACATCTTCACCCTCCTCCACACCTTCATCGACGATATCATCCGGGACCTCATCCAAATCAGAGTCACTAAAATCTTCACCCTCGTGATGAGAATGATCATCATTATCGGGTCCTTTTTCAACATTCCATCACCTCTGGATGTATCTCTAAATGAGGACCCGAAATAGGGTTGTTATACGCAGTCCTTGTAACAGCCTGATTAGGAGCTAGTCGGAACAGTGGTTTCGGGACCACTAATCTGAGGTCAAGGAAAATTATTTTCACGTTGTTTTATGTGTTGAAGCATAATTACATGGATGCATGAAAATTTTGGTGCTTTAATTTGAGTAATAGCATGCTTAATTGTGAGAAAGGACTAAATCGCATAAAGTGCGAAAGTCCTATTTTCCAAGGTAGAGGTGTTAAATAGTCATAGATTATTAAATTGGGGGTCCTTAAAGTGCAAATAAGCCAATTTGATATGTGTTGACCAGCCATAGAAGATAGGGGACAAGGGCATTAAATTTTTGGTGAAAGTTGGTGATTAGGTGAATAAAATATGATAAAATAAAGTAAGGCTATCATCTTTCTTTCTCTCTCTTCTTCGTCATCCACTGATTTTTACATTGAAGGGAGGGTTTTGAAAGCTTTGAAATTTCAGCAACTTGTCCTCACCCAAGTAAGTGATTTTTGGTGGTGTTAATTGATAGTTGTTGCATTTTTGGAGCCATCAAAGCTTAAGCTAGCTATTGAGGGGACTAGTTTGTGGTATGGTTGGAAGTCTAGGGACTTACCATGAAAGAGATAATGTTGTTAGCTTAGTTATTATGAAAGAAAATGAATGTTAGGAAGATGAGAAACAACTTTTGTGAAAGGTGTTAGCATGAAAACACCTAAATAGGACTTAAATGCAAAGAATAAATTTGTTTCATAAATGCATGAAATAGTTGGAATGGTAAGTAGTTGTAAGAGAAATAAGTGTTCAACTAGGCTTATTTATTGATAAAATGTGTTGAAAAAAAATGAATTACGAGCCTAGGGGAAAAATCATAATTTTGCCATGATATAAGGGCAAAATGGTCATTTTTGCCTAAGTAAAGATTTTGATGCAATGTGATCATAGAATGATCTAAATGAGTAAATCTTATTGTTATAGATCAAGAAGAGCACGAAATTTACCTTGACCGGGGAAAAGGCAATGTCACGAATTAGATCGTTAGTTGACGCGTTTTGCACCGAAGTAAGTTTATGTGTAAACAATGCATTTTATATATATACACACATTGTTGTTGCTAACTAGTGTATAGCATAATTGAGAACATGTATGACTCAAGTAGATTTATGGTGGTAGTTATTGAATAACTCTAGTATGAATGATGGAATGGATATGTAAGTGTTATATAAATACTTGATGGTGGGCTAAGTGCGATACCACTTTAATAGTTAAATTACGATGGGCTATGTGCAATACCACCGTATCTAACCTCTTGGTGGGCTATGTGCGATACCACCCCAAATAAATTTGATGGTGGGCTAAGTGCGAAACCATTGAGAAATTGATCTTGAGTAGTTGATCGATAGATTGTAATGTGTTATATTATGTGATATTGTGATGCTAAGTGCAGGGAGTTATGCTAATGAATGTATACGTGGAACGTGTGACATGGTTGGAATGTGGAAATGGAAGGAATGAGTAAGAATGAATATGAATGTGGATTGTTTCTTGTATAGTATGTATTGCTATATAATTGTTTAGCGTATACTAAAATGTTATATTGTTTACATGTAAACTTACTAAGCTTAAAGCTTACTCCCCTTCTCTTTTCCCTTGTTTTATAGAGTTTAAGAGTCGATGTATAGCGGCTAGACTAGTTAAGTTATTTTGTTATTTTGGCCAAAAATGTGATGGCCCTTATCAGGTTAGTTATATTGTACATTGCCATAGTTGATGGCTCCCCTTATTACTTATGAAAATATGAAATTATTCAAGGAAGTTTATATTGCAATTATGAATTGTTTATTGATATGTTGAATGGATTCATGAGTTGTGAGCTAGAGGGGTGTAGAAAGTTTGGCAAATAGCCTTGTTTTTGTCCACATGGGTAGGCACATGGGCGTGTGTCTAAACCGTGTGTGACATACGGCCAGTTCATGAGCGTATGCCCAGGCTGTGTGAAGTCTGCATCTTGAAATTGAAGTTTGAATCGCCACACAGTTGAAGCACACGGGTGTGCCCAGGCCGTGTGGATTAATCAGAGACGACCACGAGCCAGCCATATGGGCGTGTGTCCAGGTCTTATGATTCAAGTCAGTGTCGACCACGGGCGTTGAACACGGGCGTGTGAGTTGATACACGGGCGTGTCATCTCCCCCACGGGCGTGTAGCCCCTGTTCAGGAAAAGTTTTCTTAAGTGCACAAAAGTTTCCAAATTATCAGAAACCTTTTTAGAAGCATGTCTAGGGCCTCGTAGGTCCATTATAAGAACGATAGACACATGGAAAAGTTTTAATTTGTAATGAGTTGTATAATCAAAAGTTTTATAACTGTGCAAGTTAAGTATGGTAATGCCTCGTGCCCGGTTCTGGTGTAGAATATGGGTAAGGGGTGTTACATTTAGTGGTATTAGAGCTATGGTTTAGTCGATTCTCGGACTACTGTAGCGTGAGTAAGAGTCTAGCTATACATGCCATAAGTGTATAATGATAGTGTGGTGGCTTCTGATGATTCTAAACTTTATTTTTATGTAGTATATGGATCTCGATCAATCAGCTGCTGATGACGCAGCTAGTAATGCACCGGCTCCCGCGCAAGGGATCGCTCTAGTGTAGAGTGGACCAGGGACTATGGGTCAGGGAGAAGATGCTCGGGAAGCCTTTCTCCAAATGATTAGTTACTGGTACACTGAGTATGTACGAGCAAACCCTAATGCTCAACCTTTTCCACCTCCTCCTATACCACAGCCAATTCCTGTGGCTCCCCAAGGTATAGAATTAGTGAGGACAACTAAGCCCTCGGTAGATAAAATTCAGAAGCAAGGGGCTGAGGACTTTTGAGCTAATATAGATGATGACCCTGAGAGGGCAGAATTCTGGCTTGAGAATTCAATGAGAGTATTTGATGAACTCTCATTACACCTGAGGGAGTTTGAAGTGTGACGTGTCCTTGCTAAGGGACTCGGCATACCATTGGTGGAAAGCGTTGACATCAGTGGTTCCGAAGGAGAGAGTAACATCGGACTTCTTTTTGGAAGAGTTCTGAAAGAAGTATATAAGTTAACGGTTTGTGAACCAGAAACGAAAAGAATTCCTTGAGTTAAAGCAAGGAAAAATGACTGTGGCAGAATATGAGCGTGAGTTTGTTAGGCTCAGCAAGTACATGCAAGAGTGCGTGTCTACAGAAGCCATTTTATGCAAGAGGTTTGAAGATGGGTTGAATGAAGATGTCAAACTTCTAGTCGAGATTTTAGAGCTAAAAGAATTTGTGGTATTGGTGGATAGGGCTAGTACGGTCGAAGAATTGAGTAAGGAAAAGAAGAAAGCCGTGAGTGAGGCCCGAGATGCAAGAAAAAGGCCGGTGAGTAAATCCTAACAAGCTCAGTCAAAGAGGTTCAAGGAAGTGAATCCTCGAATGACTACATCAGTTGGGTATTCACAAAGTGAGCGAGGCAATACGTACTCGGGTTCTAGAGTTCAGGCCACCTCGATGGCAAGTGTGGGTAATCCAAATCGAAATCGGAGTGCCCAAGTTGTGGCAGACATCACACTGGGGAGTGTTGGTGAAGAAATTGAAATTGTTATAAGTGTGGGTCCCCCGACCATCTCATTCGAAACTGCCATGAGAGGGATGACAAGGAGAGGAAGCAATAGATAAGACCAAGTAGTGCATCTTTTAGGCGTAGGCTACAAAAGAACTCGGGAGGTGGGACTAGTGGTAGAGGTACATCACGATACTCTATTGTGAGGCCAGAGGGCCGGGCACCAGCAAGGACTTATGCTATTCGCACTCGAGAAGAGGCATCATTGCCACATGTAATAACGGGTACATTTTTTCTTCACGACACCTTTGTTATTACTTTGATTGGCTCGGGGTCAACCCATTCTTATATTTGTATGAGATTGGCATCTAGTTTGAGTATGACTGTTGAGTCTACTAAATTTGTGGTAAAGGTGTCAAACCCGTTAGGTAAACATATGTTAGTTGATAAGATGTGTGGGAACTATTCTTTGACAATTAAGGGTCATTATTTTCCGGCAAACCTTATGTTGTTGCCGTTTGATGAATTTGATTTGATTCTTGGTATGGATTTATTGACTACCCATAGTGTTTTAGTGAATTGTGGTAGTAAATTATTAAATTGAAATGTGAAAATGGAGATGTTATTCGGGTTGAGTCAGGTGAGTCAGATAGTTTACCGGTGATGATTTCTTCAATGGTGGCTGAGAAATATTTGAGAAAAGGGTACGAGTCTTATCTCACTTTCGTTTTAAATACTCAAGAGTCTGAAGTAAAGATTGAAACAGTGCCGGTTGTATGTGAGTATTCGGATGTATTTCCGGGGGAGTTACCCGGACTACCTCCAGTTAGAGAGGTCAAGTTTGGAATTGAGTTAATTCCAGGAACGACACCTATTTTGATTGCTCCGTATAGAATGGCCCCACTAGAGTTGAAAGAACTGAAGATTTAGTTGCAAGAGTTAACGGACAAGGGTTTTGCAAGACTGAGCTACTCACCATGGGGTGCTCCGGTGCTTTTTGTAAAGAAGAAGGATAGGTCGATGAGATTGTGTATAGACTACAGACAGCTCAACAAAGTGACTGTGGAAAATAAGTATCCTTTACCAAGGATAGATGATCTATTTGATCAACTAAAGGAAGCTATAGTGTTCTCCAAGATAGACTTGAGGTCTGGCTATTACCAGTTGAGGGTTAAGGAGCAAGACGTGTCGAAAACAACATTCCGGACGAGGTATGACCATTATGAGTTTCTGGTCATGCCGTTCGGCTTAACGAATGCTCTTGCGGTTTTTAAGGACCTAATGAACCGTGTCTTCCGATCATATTTAGACCAATTTGTGGTTGTCGATGACATATTAATTTATTCTCGAGATGAGAATGAACATACGGAGCATCTAAAAATTATCTTACAGACTTGAAGAGACAAGCAGTTATATGCTAAATTTAGTAAGAGTGAGTTTTGGCTACAAGAGGTCGGATTCCTAGGACACATTGTGTCAGGTGATGGTATTAGAGTTGACCTTGGAAAAATCTCGACTATTGTGGAGTGGAAACCGCTGAGGAACGCGTCGAAAGTTAGAAGCTTTTTGGGTTTAGTAGGGTACTATAGACGGTTTGAGAAGGGATTTTCTATGATTGCTACCCCGATAACGAAACTGTTGCACAAAGATGTTAAGTTCGAATGGACTAAGAACTGTCAACAGAGTTTTAAGAGATTAAAGACATTGTTGACAGAGGCACCGGTTTTGGTTCAACCTGAGTCGGGGAAAGAGTTTGTGGTCTACAGTGACGCGTCGTTAAATGGTCTCGGCTGTGTGTTGATGCAAAAGGGTAAGGTAGTCGCTTACGCCTCGAGACAATTAAAACCGCATGAGAAGAACTATCCAACTCATGACTTAGAGTTGACTGCGATTGTTTTAGCATTAAAAATTTGGCGACATTATTTGTATGGCGAGAAGTGTCGAATCTTCATGGATCATAAGAGCTTGAAGTACTTGATAGATCAAAAGAATTTGAATTTGCGACAACGATGATGGCTTGAGTTATTGAAGGACTATAAGCTAGTAATTGTTTACCATATGGGGAAAGCGAATGTGGTTGTGGATGACCTGAGTAGAAAATCCTTGTATGCTTTGAGAGCTATGAGCACGAACTTAATATTGTCTGATGATGGGGCTGTATTAGCCGAGTTGAAGGCTAGACCACTATTTGTTTAACAAATATGTGAGGCTCAAAGGAATGATAATGAGCTGCAAGCCAAGAAAGCTAAGTGCGAATCTGGGAATGGTTCTGAATTTCGGATGAGTTCGGATGGTTGTTTAATGTTCCGTGACAGGATTTGTGTTACTAAGGATGGTGAGTTAATTCGGAATATATTGAATAAAGTACAGAGTAGTTATTGTCAGTACATCTGGGCAGTACGAAAATGTACAATGATCTGAAGAAATTTTATTGGTGGCCGGGAATGAAAAGGGACATCTCTGAGTTTGTAACAAGATGTCTAATTTGTCAACAAGTGAAGGCTGAGCATCAAGTACCTTCGTGATTACTTCAGCCAGTGATGGTTCCCGAGTGGAAGTGGGATCGGATTACCATGGATTTTGTGATGGGATTACCTATGACTCCGAAAAAGAAAGGTGCCGTATGGGTTGTCATTGATAGATTAACAAAATCGGCTCACTTTACACCGGTGCGTGTTGATTATTAACTGGATAAGTTAGCTGAGTTGTATATTACGGAAATGGTAAGATTGCACGGAGTACCTGTATCTATTATCTCGGATAGAGATCCGAGATTCACTTCGAGGTTTTAGAAGAAATTACAGGAAGCCTTGGGTACAAGGTTAAACTTTAGTACTGCATTCCATCCTCAAACTGACGGCCAATCTGAAAGAGTAATCAAGTTCTTTAAGATATGCTTCGATGTTGTGTGTTAGAATTCAAAGGTAGTTGGGAAAGATACCTACCCGTAGTCGAATTTGCTTACAACAATAGTTATCGGTCGAGTATATAGATGGCACCGTATGAAGCATTATACGGTCAAATGTCGGACCCCTTTGTATTGGACCGAGCTGAGTGAGAAGCAAATTCATAGGGTTGATCTGGTTAAAGAGACCGAGGAAAAAGTGAAAGTGATTCGGGATAGTTTGAAAGCTGCTTCAGACTAACAAAAGTCGTACGCGAATTTGAACAGGAAGGAAATCGAGTTTAAGGTGGGTGACAGGGTATTTCTGAAGGTGTCCCCATGGAAGAAAATATTGAGATTTGGTCGAAAAGGGAAATTGAGTCCGCGGTTCATAGGGCCGTATGAGATTACTTACAAGATTGGGCCAGTGGCATATCGGTTGGCTTTACCGGTAGAGTTAGATAAAATTCACAATGTGTTTCATGTATCTATGTTGAGACGTTATCGCTCCGATCCTTCGCATGTGATCCCTTCAACATAAATTGAGATACGACTGAATATGACATATGAGGATGAGCCGATTAAAGTCTTGGCTCGAGAGGTGAAACAGTAAGATCATAGCTTTGGTGAAAGTGTTATGGCAAAAAACACGGTGTAGAAGAAGCTACGTGGGAACCGGAAGAAGCCATGAGAGAGAAATATCCAAACCTCTTTACCGGTAAGATTTTCGAGGGCGAAAATCTCTAAAGGGGGGAGAGTTGTAACAGCCTGATTTAGGGGCTAGTCGGAACAGTGGTTTCGGGACCACTAATCCGAGGTCGAGAAAAATTATTTTCACGTTGTTTTATGTGTTGAAGCATAATTACATGGATGCATGAAAATTTTGGTGCTTTAATTTGAGTAATAGCATGCTTAATTGTGAGAAAGGACTAAATCGCATAAAGTGCGAAAGTCCTATTTTCCAAGGTAGAGGAGTTAAATAGCCATAGATTATTAAATTAGGGGTCTTTAAAGTGCAAATAGGCCAATTTGATATGTGTTGACCGGCCATAGAGGATAGGGGACAAGGGCATTAAATTTTTGGTGAAAGTTGGTGATTAGGTGAATAAAATATGATAAAATAAAGTAAAGCTATCATTTTTTTTCTCTCTTCTTCTTCATCCACCGATTTTTACATTGAAGGGAGGGTTTTGAAAGATTTGAAATTTCAACAACTTGTCCTCACCCATGTAGGTGATTTTTGGTGGTGTTAATTGATAGTTGTTGCATTTTTGGAGCCATCAAAGCTTAAGCTAGCTATTGAGGGGACTAGTTTGTGGTGTGGTTGGAAGTCTAGGGACTTACCATGAAAGAGATAATGTTGTTAGCTGAGTTATTATGGAAGAAAATGAATGTTAGGAAGATGAGAAACAACTTTTGTGAAAGGTGTTAGCATGAAAGCACCTAAATAGGACTTAAATGCAAAGAATGAATTTGTGTCATAAATGCATGAAATAGTTGGAATGGTAAGTAGTTGTAAGAGAAATAAATGTTCAGCTAGGCTTATTTATTGATAAAATGTGTTGAAAAAAATGAATTACGAGCCTAGGGGCAAAATCGTAATTTTGCCATGATACAAGGGAAAAATGGTCATTTTTGCCTATGTAAAGATTTTGATGCAATGTGATCATAGAATGATCTAAATGAGTGAATCTTATTGTTATAGATCAAGAAGAGTGCGGAATTAACCTTGACCGGGGAAAAGGCAAGGTCACGGATTAGATCGTTAGTTGACGTGTTTTGCATCGAGGTAAGTTTATTTTGTAAACAATGCATTTTATATATATATATATACACACACACACACACACATTGTTGTTGCTAACTAGTGTATAGCATAATTGAGAACATGTATGACTCAAGTAGATTTATGGTGGTAGTTATTAAATAACTCTAGTATGAATGATGGAATGGATATGTAAGTGTGTTATATAAATATTTGATGATGGGCTAAGTGCGATACCACCTTAATACTTAAATTATGATGGGCTATGTGCGATACCATCATCTATTTATCATTTGGTAGGCTATGTGCGATACCACCGTATCTAACCTCTTGGTGGGCTATGTGCGATACCACCCCAAATAAATTTGATGGTGGGTTAAGTGCGAAACCGCTAAGAAATTGATCTTGAGTAGTTGATCGATAGATTGTAATGTGTTATATTATGTGATATTGTGGTGCTAAGTGCAGGGAGTTATGCTAATGAATGTATACATTGATCGTGTGACATGGTTGGAATGTGGAAATGGAAGGAATGAGTAAGCATGAATATGAACGTGTATTGTTTTTTGTATAGTATGTATTGCTATATAATTGTTTAGCATATATTAAAATGTTAGATTGTTTACATGTAAACTTACTAAGTTTAAAGCTTACTCCCCTTCTCTTTGCCCTTGTTTTATAGAGTTTAAGAGTCGAGCCGAAATACGTGGATAACCAGAAGATCGCCCACACTATCAGCTCACCTCGGTATATCTAGACTTAGTGATTTTTTATATGGCATGTATAGGGGCTAGACTAGTTAGGTTATTTTGTTATTTTGGCCAAAAATGTGATGGCCCTTATCAGGTTAGTTATATTGTACATTACCATAGTTGATGGCTCACCTTATTACTTATGAAAATATGAAATTATTCAAGGAAGTTCGTATTGCAATTATGAATTGTTTATTGATATGTTGAATGATTCATGAGTTGTGAGCTAGAGGGGTGCAGAAAGCTTGGCAAATAGCCTTGTTTTTGTCCACATGGGTAAGCACACGGGCGTGTGTCTAGACCGTGTGTGACATACGGCCAATTCATGGGCGTGTGCCCAGGCCGTGTGAAGTCTGCATCTTGAAATTGGAGTTTGAACGCCACACAGTTGAAGCACACGGGCGTGTCCAGGCCGTGTGGATTAATCAGAGATGACCATGGGCCAGCCATATGGGCGTGTGTCCAGGGCGTGTGATTCAAGTTAGTGTCGACCACGGGCGTCGAACACGATCGTGTGAGATAATACACGGGCGTGTCATCTCCCCCACGGGCATGTAGCCCCTGTTCAGGAAAAGTTTTCTTAAGTGCACAAAAGTTTCCAAATTATCAGAAACCTTTTTAGAAGCATGTCTAGGGCCTCGTAGGTCCATTATAAGGACGATAGACACATGGATGGAAAAGTTTTAATTTGTAATGAGTTTTATAATCAAAAGTTGTATAACTGTGCGAATTAAGTATGGTAATGCCTCGTGCCTGGTTTTGGTATAGAATACGGGTAAGGGGTATTACAGTCCCACCATAGAGTGGATTTTTAGCCCACGTCGATGTTCCTCTATAACCTACTGTTTTGCCCATTCGACATTAATGTTAAAGTCAAACCCATATTGTTGACTTAATGGAGTGACATTTCGAATGGGCTCTACATCGGGTAACTCAGCAAATAACTTAACTGGTTCAGCATTTATGTTCTAGTCGAGCAATAAATTGCAATTATAGTGCCCACGTCTTCATCATTTAAAAGTTCCATCTCCGCACATTTGCACGAATTTGTGAAAACTGGAAATTTGTAGAATAGTTTGGACATCGTCCTTCCACAACAGAGAGCTATTTTGGTACTAATTTTTTGTTTCATTTCTTTGACCTTTACATTCTTATTAAACCTCATTCCTATTTTCTAGCGAGATTCAAGTACACAACCAACTGCTGTTTGTAAAATTACTCCCTCGAAATGAACGTATACGAAGAATTGAATATTCATATTCTATGATTAAAAAATCAATAAAACCAAAAACTCATACAAAAATTTTGGATGGACTGGTAGGGGCATATATTGGGTGGTGTTGCCTGACGGCGTCGCAGGACCGCTGGTGCCACTTGACACACCGATGATACAAAAAAAATTATTTTTTTAAATTTGACAAAGGTGCTGCCTGACACACTGGAAGCACAAGAAAAAAAAGCATTTTTTTAAATTTGACATCGATGCTGCTTGTCACATCAGCGACACCCCAAAAAGATTTTTACCGACACCGATGGCGCTTAACAGATTGATGGCACCCCAAAATTTTTTTCTCGACTGACACAGGTGCTGCCAGCAGACCGACGCCACCCATTAAAAAATTGTTGTTTTTCCTCCCAAAACACATGCATTTTTAATGGGTATTTTGAAAAATATATATTGATACTGCCGACACAGTAGCAGCACCCCAAATTTTTTTTTTTAAAAAACCGATGATTAACTAATGATGAGAGGGTGGTGCCATCAGTGTGTCAGGTGGCATTAACCGTCGTTATAGATTTCAAGTTATTTTCATATATAAATTTTCACTTAATTTAATTAATTAATGAATTAGAGTTATTTAAAAAAAACAACCCGAATTTCGCTATTATATTGTAAAAAAAAAAGGCACTACTATTAGTTCTTAAATAATAATAATAATACCCACAAACAATAAAAGAGTAGAGAGTACAATTAAAAACTTTATTGATCTAACCGAAGTTTTTGATATAGATAAAAGGACAAGTAAATGGTTGTACGTAAGAAGAAAGTTGAGATGCATGGTACCCTCACAATAATTTGGGACACCCAAAACAGCTCATCGACAGGTGTCCTTGCCTTTGAATTTTGATGTGACCATTGAACTATTCTTTCTTATGAAGTATGATCATATATACATGTAAAGTTAATTTGATGTGGGAAGCGTTAAGCGTGCCTATAAAGTTCTCCTCTCTACCTCCATGGTCACATCTTATAGGCCAAATCTTCTCTTTTTGTTGCTTTGCACAACAAATTATAATCCAACCATTTTTTTTTAGCATATATAGGAAGATAGGGATGAATGATTATAGATGATCATATCCTAATCTAGAGCCCTGTCAATTTTCTTATGATTATCAACAGATAATGAGAATTTGAGTTTAATGATTATATCTATGATATTTCTCAATTACCCAAAGATGAATAGCAAATATTGATAATGGAAGCGAAGAACCCCCCAAATATATCTTATACTTAATCTATTGCCTCACTAAAAGTGTTCATAGGTTGTACAATACTAAATTATTAGTCAAAAACTTTTCGAAGTTTTTATCCAAGTCCATATTCGAGTGTCTTTTTATTGATAAAGATATACCTATTTTAATCAAAATATACTAATGAGTTATAAGTATTAAGATTAATATTTGGGAATTTTATGTTTATAGGTTAAAAATAAAAGCAAAAGGGTTGTGTGTCGATCAATAATGCATTAGTTATAAAATAAAGAATAAAAGTAAATTTTCGAAAAAAAGTTGAGAGTTGCTAAAGGAAAAGACGTGGAGCATGCAAGAGGGGGTATATGGTCCCAAAATGAAACCAATAATTAAACATAATAGAGAAGAAGAAAGATCCTACCAAATTATAGAAGCACTTAGGAAAAGAAAAGATTCTCCAAATAAGCGATCTAAATTGAATTGCAGATCCGCTTCTTTACTAGCTCCATCAAAAAGCTTGATTGATGTATAGTGGATTTCATTATATGAGTTTATTATTTCCATATCACTTTTTACTTGTAACCTGGTTTAGCCTTAGAGTGAACCCCAAAAGAAAACAAATCCATCCAAGGGGGGTCTCTACTGTTCAAAATGCTTTTTTTGGATCAACAATGAATAAAAAAAACTTATGGATGCTCTTTTGTGTCTCTTGCATTTGACTTAATGTGGGTGTACATATATGAAGGGATGAAATTATTTATATTCCTAATACTAAATAATTACAGTTGCATTGATTTTAAATTTTATATAAACGATATATCAAATTATATAATAATTAAAAAAAGTTTTAAGTTAGAAAACATAATAGGTGGAGGGGATAATTAATATGTAAAGTTTTGTGTAAGTTTCGACACGTTAATTAAATAGTTTTGTAAAACTTATATATACTTGCTATTTAAAAACTCAATTAAATATTGTAATAGCCCATTTTCAGTGAAATTGGAATAGTGGTTTTGGGACCACAAATCTGAGTTCGGAAGAAAAATAATTTTAACATTATTTCATGGTCTGCATTATGATTGAAATATCGTATGAAAATTCCGTAGAGAAATTTTATCGGTTACATGTCTATTTAGATGGAAAAGGACCAAATTGCATAAAATGCAAAAGTTGAGTTCTAGTAGCTATAGGTATCAAATAGCTATATGATAAAGGATGAGATGGATAAAAGCGAAAGCAGATTGTGAAGTTTGTCAAAGTCGCGGATTTGATTTAGGGCTCTAACCGTTCGAAAAGAAACTTGAATTTTGACACAACCTGAAACGAAATTGAATCCAAGTCAGATAAAACAATTAAAATAAATAACTAAAATAAAGTAACAAATCAAAGATTAAGGAAGCGAATAGAGAAGATAAATGGAAAGATAGAATGTGGTGTGTAGAAGTCCTAAGAAGCCTTGGAAACACAAAGAATCCACATCCCCCTTCAAGCGGTTCTAATTTCTCTTCCAAGATAGAAACCTTGTTAAGAAAAAGTTTGAATATGATCCCCACAATCTAAAAAGATTGTTAAAACTCTTCTAAAAGAAACCTAAGAGAAATTCTTGAAAAGAAAAACCCAGAAAGAATTTATTAACTCAAAAAAGAAATAGAATAATAATGATCTGGATCTATTGTGTACAATGCAAAGGCCTATATATAGGCTAGCTAAATAAATTTAAATAAAACTCCTAAGTATACTAGAACTCTAATTTAATCTAAACAAGAAGTTGTTTTAAACTAAACTTTCTTGTTAACATAAAATTCCTAAATAACTTAAAATACTTAATAATTATCAAAAATTCTGAATAAAATAATAAGAGCTGATAAACAAAATATTGGGCTCATATATAATAAAAATTAAGCCTAAAACTCAAACCTAATATGTAACGCCTAGGCTTGTGAGATCAAGTGAGGTTCTTGAAGTGAAATGCCTAAGCTTGTTAGAATTTTCCACATGGGCTTGTCATCATAGATTTAGAGTTTAGGCCCACGAATATAATTAGTCTCTTCTAATTCAACATTACGCCAGAATTCATCGTCTTGAAACTTCAACTCTTCTTCTTGAATTTTTTTCGTGATAACGTCTTGAAACTTCAACTCTTCTTTTTGAATTTTTTTCGTGATAAAGTCTTGAACCACTAAGTTGAGTTTTGACTTTATCTGTTTGGATTTGGATCTCGTAATTGGGCCTTGAGGGAAACTAAGCTCATCTTTATTATGGCCTTTGAATTGGGATGAGTTGCTTGTATAACTATGGAATTCAAAATTTGAGGTCTTTATATGGCAAATAGACCATTAAGAGGAGTTAGTAGATAAGTATGATGATTCATCAATGGAAAATTAAATAAAGAAAAGGATTAAATTGGAAAGATGAAATAATAAAAGATGATATTTTAATTAAATAAAAAATCCTATCATTTTATATCATCTTTCCCTAAATTAAATACATGGAAACCCTAGTTAGAAGAGCTTGAAGATAGCAAACTTATTTGGCTTAATTGGGTAAGTTTTCTTGTCCCATTTTTAGTAATTTTTATATTTTCGAGATCGTAATAGCTTAATCTAGCTATCTTTGGGATTAATTTATATAGTTATCAAACTAGGGTTTTGCCATGGATGAGTATGCATGAGTTATGAAGTTTTATGGTAGAAAATGAAAGGTTGTTGATAGATAAACAACCTTTGTAAAGTGAATTTTGACGAGATTGTGATTTAGGGACTAAATTGAAAAGATGTGAAATTCATGGAAAAATTTTAAATTTTATGAAATATATGAGTTGCTATTTTTATATGTAAAAATTTGTTAGGCTTGAAATAATGATTAAATTGCATGAATTTTATTTTCCGAGCCTAGGGACGAAATCAAAATTAATTAAAGGTATAGGGGCAAAATGGTAGTTTTGCCTCAGATGTGAATTGGATTGAATTGAATATGAATTATGTTAAATTGATATTAAATTCATTCGTATAAATTTTGATAAATCAAATATGGAGTTAAATCGAGGAAAAGAGAAAGTGGCAGATTAGTAGCTTTTTTGTACACGAACACTTGTCAAGGTAAGTTGGTGTAACTAAATTGTATAATTATATTTTTGAATTAAATGTTTTGTATGTGAATTTTGTAATTGTCATGTATGAAAATCAATCACATATCCGACAATGTCTGACAAGTATTAAGTCCCGTTTGAATAAATGAAATTCGATGGATATAGGGTTCCTAAATTGGTTGTGGTCCTGCATGTGTTGTGAACACACCACAGCTCAAATGAGTGTCCGATTATTAGCTCTCATGAGCTTCCCGTTATATAGTTCTTGCGAGCTTCCCATTAATAGCTCTTCAGAGCATCCTGATTGGTTGTGATCCTGCATGTGTTGTGGATACACCGTAGCTCTTATGAGCATCCCGATATATGGCTCTCCAAAGCTTCCTGATTAAAGGCTCTTTCATGAGCTTCCCATTACATGGCTCACATGAGCTTCCCTGTTATATGGCTCAAAAGAGCTTCTCGTTTACATGTTTACATGAGCATTCATGTATATGAATTGACGAATTATAGTTCTGTACACCTTGTGTGTACTACCCGTGTATCCATCGATATTTTCAATGATTCAACGGACAAAATCCTGACATGAGTAAATATGAGTTCGAAATGAATCATTACTCGTATATGCAAGACATACATGGAATTTGATATTTGATGAGCTCATACATGGTTATTGGTATTCATGTGAAATACATGACTAACATGTTTGATGAAGTTATGTGTTTAGGTTATTAGCCAAATTGCTTTGGTTGTATTATGTATGCTTACCTTAAATGCAAATGTATGGTAAGTTAATTTCCCGTTATACGAACTTACTAGGTATTAAATGCTTACTTTGTTTTATTTTCTCTTTCTTATAGTACTCTAAAGCTCGTAAAGGTTGGAAGCTGGTCGGAGCTACATCACACTATCCATTGGCCCATTTCAGTATATATATAGAAAACTAATTTTGGTTATAATGGCATGTATAGGGTAATTTAGCCAATGTAGGCTTGATAATATTTTGTTATAAATAGCCATTGGTATGGCTTGAGTTTGACATATTTTAATATGTATATGTATGTGTGACTTAATATGTTTTTTGTATTTAATATGATTGAGTAATGGATAATTTATGAGCATGATAATGTATGGTTTGAGATAATATGATTTGAGAAATATGCATATAGGTTTATATGGTCTATTAGGTAAGATTGAAAACTTGGACATATGGGATGTTATGATATGTGTTAAACTTGGTTTTGACTTGATTTAAATGTCTTGTTTTGGTTGGTGAAAGTGTTTAAGTGTTGATGTAGGTGGAAGACTAATTGGGTAAGAAAAGTGGCATTGGAAATGGCCTATTTTCGTCCATAAGGGCAAAAACACGGGAGTGTGTCTCACACATGACCTCACGCATGGGCGTGTGGTTTGGCCGTGTGTCCCCCGCATCTTAAAAATTGAAAAACAGAATGCTCAAAAATTTTCACATGGGCGTCTGGGTTGGCCGTGTGACCTCTGCACCTTAATATTGCAAGTCAGAATGCTCACACGGCCTAGCATACGAGCGTGTGGCTTGGCCGTGTGACCCAAGTCAGAGAGCACCAAAATTTGGTCATGAGTTGGGACACGACCATGTGCCTTACTTCGAATATCCACACGGCTTGACACACGGGCGTGTCTCTTGACCGTGTGAGCCACACGGCCTAGCCACATAGGCGTGTGTCCCTTGCACATTGGAAAAATTTTGAAGTTCAGCCAAAAATCTAAGTACCCGGTTTAGTCCCGACTTGTTTCTAATATATAATTTGGGCCTTGAGGGCTCATAAAAAGGACAATATGATTGATTATGGTTAGTTTCTGATATGAATGTTAAATGGTATTAAATGTTTGTATTTGATTTGTAAATTTTGGTAATGCTCCGTAACTCTGTTCCTATTGCATTCCATAACTCAAAAAGGCATAATTAAAAGACCTAAGGGTGTAAAAAATCCTCAAACTTTAAAAAATAATAATTAAGCCCATATTGTTTTTGCACTCAATTGAGCACTTGAACTTTCAAAATGCATTAAAAAGGCCCTTAAAATTCTTCCAAAAAAAAAAAAGCAATTAAGCCCCTACTTGTTTTTTGCACTTAATTGGGTACTTAGAAAAATTAAAGTACCCAATTGAGTGCAAAAAGAAAAAGAAAATAGTAGGGGCTTAATTACTTTTTTTTTAAAAGATTTGAGGGCCTTTTTGATGCATTTTGAAAGTTCAAATACTCAAATGAGTGCAGAAAAAAAAAAGCACGGGCTTAATTGTTTTTTTTTAGTTTAAAGGCTTTTGCACCCTTAAGCCTAATTAAAACGTTCATATTTAATACACTAGTTTAGTTTAAATATTATTATATGTTTCATTTTTAAAAAAACAATATTTAAATTTTTATTACACTCTAAAGTACTATCTTCTATCTTTTGAACACTATGTTGTGAAGTAAAATTACATAAAATAATTATTCTTATTTAAAATTTAATTGAGTTAAAAAAAGCGAAGCAACGTTACACGTACTAGCTTATTTTATTTACGATACACAAATAAGAAACAACTAGAATTCATAAAAAAATATATTTAGCTTCTTATATAAAATACAAAAAAAAAAATTCTCCACCTCCTCGATCAAGAAGGGGTCGCATCATCATGAACGGTGATCACTCCCCCATACTAGCTTTGGAGAGTAGTCCAACTGTGATTTTGCCATAGCCTGTGGAACCATCACTAGTGCCCAACTACCCTATAGAAAGTGGTCCCAACTTAAGTGATCCTACCCTACGGGTAGTGATAGAGCCAAGAGGGAGCTGGCAGGGCCCTAGCTCCCCTAAAATGGAAAAATTTTCATTTAGGCCCTTTATAATTTATAAAATTTTAAATTAGTAATGGTAAAATTACACTTTGGCCCCCAAAATAATAAAAAATTGATTTAATCATTTAAAAATTATAAAGATATAGACTATTAAAATAGTGAAATTGCATTTTTACTATTATAAAATTATACAATTTAATTTTGCCCCCCCAAAAAAAATTTCTAGCTCCGCCACTGCCAACGGGACAAGTTGTCTTAGACCATGGACATCCCGATATCTTTATTTTGGAACAGACATATAGAAATCCATTTGCTAAGCTACTCTCTAGCAGCTCAAGTACTGAAAGTGGAAATGAGTAGGGAGAAAATCAAAATGTCGATCAGCTCACGAATGATTCAAGGCCAAGAGGAAATTCTCCACAAGGTGGAGCTTTTTTCGTTGTCGCTTCTAGAGTCAAACAAGGACCCTTTAAGGTTCGAACAATTTCCAACCTATGACGATTCTCGTATGGAACTATAAAGGTGCCTCTCACCAGGACATTGTGAAAACGGTGAGGGAGATGGTTCATCAATACAACCTTCACATGATGATTATATTGGAAACGAAGGCTAGGGCGATGGGTGTATTGATCATTATTAACTATTTCCCCTTTGATGCTTAGATTGATACCTTTGTTATTGATCATAGAAGCAAACTTTGTTTGCTCTGGCTCTCTTCTGCCATTATTATTGATTGTCTTTTATGACTCGAAGTAAGAGATTCATGCCACTATGAAGGTACACCATTCTAACTCTCAATGGGTATTATCTGTTTTCTATGTATCCTCTTGTCAAATGTAGTAGTTATTCTGGTATATTTCCACACTTAAAGAGCTTGTTTTCTAGCCAATTCAGTATTGCATTTTCAGTATTTAGTACTTAGTATCAAAAGTTAATAAAAATAAATTTTTAACACATTTTATAAGTGTTGTGACCTATTAGGCTGACACGGGCCTTAGGTAGTGCTAATGTGTTGAATTAAATGTGTAGGGTGATGATTTATAGGCCCAATTGATGTAGGAGCAAGGGACGAGTGATACACAAGCTTCTGAGCCATCAAAGCATGAAACGAACGAAGGGAGGCACAAATTGATTGTTGTGTCACGCCATGCAAGGCCTATGGCGCAACATAGGTTGAAGTGATGCCCAAGTTTTCTAATTAAGGCTATTTTCTTTTGTATAATCGACTTTATATGAAGACCTAATTTGGGCAGCCACCACTCCTATAAATAAGACCTTAAGGGTTTTGTAAGGCCCAATTTTGGCCCGGGCCCAAATTACAAACCAACCAAAAAAAAACCAATAAAATTAAACAGCCCAAAATTACACTAACCCAACTACACCAGCCCAAAATTACACTAACCCAACTATACAGCCCAAACATTAAACCCAATACAGCCCAAAATCAAAAAAAAAAAAAAAAAGAAAAACTAGAAACCCTAAGCTGCCGCCGCCGCTCCCTCCTTGTGCCGTACCTCCACGTTAACCACCACAGCTGGCCTATACCATACCTGCAAGAAGGACAACAAAAGAAATAGACAAAAAAAAAGTTGTAAATTTCTTTTTTTTCGGCTATAAAGCCACGGCACAAAATGTATATAAAAAAAGAGGAACAGACACGTTTTGAAATACAAACAGAAGCATTCAACAAAAAAGGTTGTCCTTTTACTAATTTTTTTCGCTTTCTTTTTCTTTTTGCTATTATTTTTAAAAAAAATATACAAACAAAAAAAAGGGAGAAAACTCACTGACTTTTCGCATTCTGCTGCCCTGTGGGGGCAGAGGTTCGTCGCTTCCGATGAAAAGAGACTTCTCGGGGGCTCGAAAACTGAAAAAAGAAAAAAGGGAAATTTTTTATTTTTTTGGCCACCGCGTACGGCGACTGGCGACCGTTGCGGCGGTCGATGACTGGAAGGTTGATCGGACCTGGCCGGACTTAGAGAGAGGGGGAGAGTGTTATGAAAGGTTTTTGAAGGTTTTTTTTTAAATGAGGGGTAGAATGATTTTTTGGGAAAAAATTGATTTATAAAGCTTATCAAAACAGCGTCTTTTTGATTTAAAACATCAGGCGCAAAACGGTGCCGTTTAGCCTCTTAACCCGTGTGTTGACCCGACCCGGCCTAGGATCCGCGTGTTTTTGAACGGAATGGCTAATTGTACCTTTAGCCTTTCCGCTTTTTAATCACTTTACAATTAAGTTTTTTTATATTTCTAATTTTTTACCCTACGTTTTATTTCAATTACATTTTAACCCACGTCTGAATGACGCCGTTTTGGAAAGCAGGGATATTTCCTATTTTGGTCCTTCCATGTTGTGCGCGCGTTGCAATTTGGTCTTCCACCCCATTTTTCACTCCCGATATTTACCCAAAATTCTGTTTTGATTCCAATTTAGTCCCTTTTTAAGCTATTTTTGCTATTTTATTTTAAAATCAATTGATTCACTATTATTATTATTATTATTATTATTATTATTAATTTAATTAATTTAATATTATTATTACTATTATTATATTTCCTTTTTTTTTGTTTATTTACTTCTTATTATTATTATTTTTTAGTACACTTATTTTTTTTTTATATCATTACTCTTATTATTTTCATTTGATCATTTATTTTATTTATATCCTTTTAGATAATTTCAAACTTTAGATTATTTATTATTATTATTATTATTATTAAACTACTTTACCTAATATTTCTTTCTTTATTCATTAGTAATTACTATTAGAATTTTAAATTAAATTTTAGCTTTATTTGTTCATTTACTTTTCTTTTTATTTTATTTTATATACAATTGGCTTGTTTTATTATTTTATTATTACTTACCTTATTTTTTTTATTTTTGCTCTTATTATTGTTATTTATGTTATCGCATTCATTATTATTCTGTTATGCATGTTATACCATGATTTTTTATATTTTATCAAGCATATTATGTCATTATTATTACAAATTCGCGTCATATTAATTTTTGCCATATACATAAAACTTTGTTTTTTTAAATAAGCAATCTTTCGTAATTCGAGATTCGAAAAGTCGTTCCCTAACTTATGGGGTTTCGATTTTCTCGATAAATCCGAATAAACGAACGTTTTTACAGCATAAATTTTTTAACATTCTTTGGAATTAGGAAAAATCATGTTCTAACTTACGGAATACGATTTCTGTAACGACCCAAAATCTGTGGGCACCGGAAAAAGTGTATTATCGGGCCTCCGTTTTAGTAAATTAAGTTAGCAAATAATTATTAGGAGTAATTATGAGTATAATAGTGTGATTAATTAGATTTTTATTTAGTGAATTTAGCTTAATTTAAAGTAATTAGGAAAAGGATCAAATTGAATAAAGAGTGAAAGTCTAATATGGATTAAAAGAAAGCAAAAAGGGCTAAAATGGCAATTAAGCCATTTGGAATGAGTTGAGGCGGCAAAAGGATGATAAAAATCTAAGATTTTATTGTTTTATTATATTAAATTATAATTTATATCATTAGTGTATAGTTTTATATTAGATATATATATTATATTATTATAATATAATAAGTAGATAAGAACTAAAATGAAGTAAAAGCAAAAGCTTAAAAAAAAGAAGAAGATAGTAACAGAGAGCTCTCGACACAGAGAAGAGAAAGAAGAAAAGAAAATAACAAGGGGGAAATAGGGATTTTAAAGCTTGAAGTTTAAATAGGTAAGCCAATCAAGTCCTATTTTCTTAATTTTTGATGTTTTAGAAGCTTTAAAGCAAGATTTTGATGAAACTAAGTAGATATTCTAAGAGTTTTTAGGTTTTTAAGTATAGTTGATGTTGAAGAAAAAGATGAATTAGGGATTAAATTAAATGAAATCTACGAAGAATTAGTAAAAGGATTAAACTGTAAAGTAAACTATAAGTTTTCTATTATAGGGATTAATTTGGAAGAAATTATAAATTAGGGTTTTATTATGAATTAGATAGTCAAGTTGATTATGGAAGGAATTTAAGTAGAATCAAAGCATGAAATAAGTTAAGAAAATAAGTAAACTTAATTAGGATTAAATTGTAAATTGAGTTATAAGAAAACAGTTTTAGGACAGCAGCAGAAGAGTAACTTTGAAAAATAACCAAAAATAGTAGAAATGGAAGTAGAAGTTGAATGAGATATGAAATTAAACCTTAATGAGTCTATTTACATATGAAAGAAACAGAGAAAGCAAAGAAATTCTGTATTTTGAGATATTTATATTTTTTTGAGACTGGTTCAGAGTGATTTCGAGATCCCCTGTTTTGACTTGTAAAAATCATTAAAAATTTTAAAAAAATAATTGTGGGACATAATTTATATGGTTAGATTCCTTAGTGAGTCTAGTTTTAGAATATAGAAACTAGAACATCATTTGAATTCTGTACAAAACGATAATTAAATTTTAGCAAAGAGTGGTCGGAACTGTTAGACAACAGAATAGGGGTGATTTCAAAGAATAAACTGTACTTATTGGCTAACTCAAAAATTCTGAAAATTTTACAGATAGTAGATATATGAGTCTATTTTCATATAAA
Organism: Gossypium bickii; assembly: GCA_025503065.1. Taxonomy (NCBI): domain Eukaryota; kingdom Viridiplantae; phylum Streptophyta; class Magnoliopsida; order Malvales; family Malvaceae; genus Gossypium; species Gossypium bickii. The sequence continues at coordinate 17,849,523 of CP106709.1, forward strand.
ATTTACGGATCTTAATTCAGAATTCTGTAACTCGAGATATAGATAATTTAGTGACAATGACTCAGGTAGACAGCTTTGAAAGAACTTATAAGTAAATAATAGAATTGTGTATAAAGAATGTAGAATGAAGAGGAAGAGTAGAAATTGAATAAAATTCATTATTTATTGTAGTTTAATGCTGTAATTAATAATGTAAATTATTATTATTTTCGTAGCTAACAAGGAAAACGAGGCATCGGCATTCAAGAGAAAAGAAAAGATCGTGGAGGAGTAAACTTGTATTTCGGTTTGTATTACTATAATTCAAACTACTATTTAGTTAATGTTATATTTAAATTCATATGCATGGTAAGTAATTTATAAGATAAGTATTATTATTGACATGAAAGAGATTGAGATGAAGTGTGAATATGTTTGAGTATTTAAATTGTTTAGTAATTAGAAAGTGAAAAATGTATTAAAATGAAAGGTGTGTTTTGAATTGAATTAAAAATTGAATTGAGAAATGATTTGAATACCCTATTAACTTGTCGGACTAGATTTGATACAAATGGCATGACATTGGATTTGTGATGTGATGAGGAGATTTGTAGTTCGGCCGAGAAGATAATTCTGTTATTATATGCTTCGGTTTATCCGAAGAGGCATTTAATGCCTTATTGGTGTGTTTGGGAGAATATGATATATTGGTGTGTTTTGGAGGTTATATTATACTGGTGTGTTATGGAGGATTTATATTATTCCGGGTGTGATTGGGTTGAATATTTTGGTGTGCTTGGGTGGAATCCACGTATCTGTCAGAGTCCAAGCATTGTTAATAGGGTAAGTAATTGAAATGGAACTTTGAAAATGAGATGGATTTATTTGGCTCTATTGAAAGGTTTGTAAAGAATGTACGTGTTAAATTATGAATTGAATTAGTATGTGTTAAATGCAATGTAAATTTAAGATTTATGAAGTGGTATATATAATTATGTATAATTAGTTTTAATAATTTATAAAGTTTATGGTGATGTTTGTAATTTATCAATGTTAAATAATTTTTATTTATAGTAATACCACTGAGTATGAAATACGCAGCGTACGGTTGTTTCCGTGCGCAGGTCATTAGAGTTTCGGATCCGGTCCAGCATCCAAAACAAACTCGACTCCAACAAGAAGATTTTGGTGATGAATTTCTTCCTTTTTGTTAAGTGGCATGTACTAGATACTTATATGAATTATAAACATACATAAAGTTAAATGATTTTGGTTGTATATAAATGATTATATTGTTTTGGATGAGGAAAACGATATGAAGTTATAAAATGATAAATTTGGTATTGGTTAATTTAGTTTGAATTTGCAGCGGGAGTTAGGTAAAAATAAGTAGAAATGCTGCCGAAATTTTTATAGGATTTAAAAAAAAATCTAGAAAATTCGAATAAGTCACATTCTACTTTTAATAAATGTTTTGGGCTTTGAAAGTCTATTATAGGGACTTATTTAATAATTATACTATAAATGTTATTTTATTTATGAATTATTTGTAATTAGTCTGATATGTCTGGTAATGCCTCGTAACCCTATTCTGGCGACGGTTTGGGGTTAAGGGGTGTTACAATTTCTTTCTAAAACCGAGATAATCGAATGTCTTTCAAAATAAACAAAATTTTCGGTATTTATTCTCGTTTCGGGATCTAAGATATTGTGTCCTAACTTATGAGACGTAATTCTTTATTCTCGATTAACGTGAAATATGCCCTCTTCTCAGAAAAATTTTCTATTAAGCAATGTTTTAACAAAGGATTGTATTTTTAAAATCTCTTCAAATTTTTGATTTTCGATTTTTGACACTAAGACACTAATTAATCAACTAGGTACCAATTTTGGGCTTTACGAGGGTGCTAATCCTTCCTCGTGCGTAACCAACTCCTGAACCCGCTTTTCTGAATTTCGTAGACCAAAACCGTTGTTTTAATAAATCAAATTTATTATTGAAATGATAGAATTACGAGGTGACCCAATAAAACTTCATAAAAAAGGGATTGGTGGCGACTCCCGTTTTTTTTTCGTTTTCAAAATCAAAGCCGACTCCTTTTTCACAAAAAAAAAAAATGGTTTCAACAGCTTGGCGACTCCGCTGGGGATAAAAAAATAAGAGAGTCGAGCCATAAATTGATTAATTTTTGTCTTTTTGTCGAAAAATAAAAAATCTGTTTTAAATTTACGATTGGTCCTTTGCATTTTATCAGTCATTTCCGTGCTTTTCGTCATAAAATGCTTGCTTTGTTGGTTTAAATCTGTTGATGTGTCTCTACATTTTGCATTGCATAAGTCGGTCAATTTTATCCCTTTAGGTGGGACCGAGAAACTATTCCTTCATGAGGTATTCACCTCCGTATAAGATAGTGGATTGCTTTCAAGATACATCCGTACCTATGTCTTGGTGAGATTTTCATCTCTGTATAGCCGTAGGGAAATGTATTCCCCTGAACTGAAGTCGGTCCGCATAAGCCTATAATGGGTGAGGATCTAGGAATCTACCGGTTCAAGTACCTTTACTCTAAAACCAAACCCCATATAGCGAGCCTTAAGAGCCCACCTTAGGTAGAACCGTGCCAAACCCTAGTGGTCACCTGAGTAGGTGCTCTACTTATTATTCTTTGCTTATTTTAAACTGTGTATGAAGTACTAACTTGCTTTGTTTTTGCTTTGATTGTAATTGCATGGCATTTTCAAAAAAAGGCGTTGATTCATATTCAGTTCCTAAATAGATAACTTATCATAGAAAATGGGTTTCTTGATAAAGTGGAGGATAATGCGGCCGTCTAGATTTGGGCCGAGACAACGCAGCAAGAAAAGGGTGATAGTTTAACTAAGGGATACGTGTCAGAGTTGTGGGATTTCACCTGCATTAGTGTGACTCAGAATAATCTTCAAGAATTAAAGGAGATATGAGACTAGTGGAATGATGAGATCAAGCGACTGTTTTACTGTAGCTATGGAGATTTGTCTTATCTACTCGACGTGAAGGTGGACAAGCACTTATTTCGAGCCCTCGCCAAATTCTGGAATCCTACCTATAGTTGCTTCACTTTTGGGAAAGTTGATTTGGTACCTACTATGGAAAAGTATATGGCCTTACTTCATTGCCCGAAGATTCAAACCGATAAAGCATATTCAAGAGCCGCTAATGTCCCAAACTTTTTGAAGAAATTGATGAGTGTAGAAGCCCAAATTTGCCCAGGCCCTTTAACCTGTAACCAAAAACCAAAAATAAATAAACAATAAAAAACCAATTAAACAGTCCAAATTCACAAATAAAATAACATGCCCAATAACTTAAACCTGCATCTACCCAATTACGGTGGCCCAAATGTTAGACCCAACTAAGCCCAAACCCAAGTTAGACTTAAATCAGATCCAAACCCGAAACAAAGCAGAACAGCAGGAAACCCTAGAGGCTTCCAGACCCTTCAGCGCAGCAGCCTTCACCACACGCGCCTCTTGGGCTACGGCGTGCCTCCACGCGCGCGACCACACGTATTCTCGCACGCCCTACGCGCCTCCGTACGCCACGTCCGCACTGTCCATACCTGTAAAATAGAGGCTCCAATAGCAGAGAAACAACAAAAATGTATAGAAAAACAAGGAATAGATTTATATTTTTGTTTCGACTATAAAAGAAAAAGCCATCATTGTTGTAACATCCTAAATCAGGGCCTTTGCATTTAATGTGTTTGTGTGTGAATACTATGTTTGACATGCTAGTTTAAGGTACTTTAGGGTCCGGGAATGAGTCTTGGTGAAAATTCGCTTTTTAAGCACCTTTAGGGAAGCTAGTTGAATTGGGCCTTAAGGGATATTGTTTGTGTTGGATGACACAAAGAAATGCCTTAGCAAAGTCGCAATAAGGCGCCACTTAAGGGTTGAGGAGGTGATAACACAAGGGAGCTGGAGGAAGCAGGTTCAAGTTGCGTTATTCTCATTTTGAGAACTCTTTTTGGCGTCAAGGGGAGCAGAGGTGGAGTTCGGCTAGGATGCTTGAAAAGGGGAGAGTGGATTGAGTCAAAAGTTTTTGAACAGATGGTGGAGAGAAATTTTAGGAGTTTGAATCATTCAAACTTGTTTGAATGTGTGATCAGGAGAAAATCAAGGAGGAAAAGAAGGGATGGAATGGTGTGAAGTGTTAGCCGAACTTTGAAGGTGTTAGGTAGGGTTGGGCATTCGGTTCTTGGGTGTTAGCTTAGGGGTGGCCGATTGTTGGTGTTAGTCTTTGGGGGTGTTGGATATTCGGCTAGTTAGAGAGCACTTAGTGTCTTTTTGTTTTCAATTCTTTTGTGTCAAAACCGAAGCACTCCCACACACTTTTTGATTGGCATTTTTACCTTTTCTCTTAAATCATCTCTTTTTCTTCTTCTTTGGGGTTTAGCCGAAACTTACTTAGCTTTTCACTCGTCACTTGTGTTTTATTCTTTTTGCTATTGTCTTCAAAGCCAAAATTCTCTGAAGCCATATCCCTGCCGAAATCTTGTCATTTTCTTCTCTCTCAAACGCCATAGTCGAATCCTCCTAGCATCTTGCTTTTTCTTTTTCTTTTTCTTTCTTTCATTTGATTTAGCAAGAGCCGAAACTCTATTTCTCATCTCTTCTCTTCATCTCTTCTAAACCGAAACCTTAAACTCCCATTCCCTACTCCATTTTCCCTAAAAATTGAAACGCCTAAGCCTCCATTTAAAGATCTTTATTTCTATTTTTGGCTTTTTTATTTGTTCCTCTTCTACTTTAGCCTTTGCCGAATCTTCTCTAGGGTGGTGTGGTGCGGTGCCGATTCTTCTTAGGTGTTAAATGAATCTGTTGAGTTAAGGTAAGGGGTGATTTCCCTTATTTCGTTATTTCTCTTTCGGGTTTTCATGCTAAAGCCGAATGGCTACTTGGCCTAATGGTTGGATGCTTGGTCGAATATAGGTGGAAGTGGTGTCGAATTTTTTGGAGATCTCCGGGATTTGTTTGACTTGTAAATCAAGCCTAAAGCTTCGGCTTTTGTCGATCTAGGTAAGTATATCTATTCAGTTAAGCGTGTAAATCTATTCATATCTTACTCTACGTGTTAACTCGGTCTTCTGACCAAGATCTGTTCCATGGACTCAAATGCCAACGATTCTAAGGAGGGGGTTGAACCCGTAAACCTAGCCGTAAGTTTAAGAAGCGAGTAGTGTCAGTGGTTTGGGATTGGCCACCGGGTTGTAGGCCAGCTTCTGAGCAGAACCGTAGGCAGATAGCAGTGGTTTCGATTAGCAATAGTGTCGACGTAGAGAGCATGATATTACGTGTTATCAGGTGTGTAACTCTCACACACTTTATATGTTAGTTTGTCGTTGCTAGTATGTCCAAAAGCCGAGGTGACGTTTTTGGTCACTAAAATACCCTTGCGGGTAAAAGCGAGGACTCTGGGTAAATCTGTTATGGTATTTGAATCGTTAAGCATGATCATACCGTATTGTAAAGCATGTACATGAAAATGGGATATAATGAGAAGAGGGAGGAAATATGATCTTTCAGACTGTCACCAGTGGTTAGGTACCACAAGTGGGTAGGCCCCACATATCATTATTCTGTGACTAAGTCTCAGTGGTTTGGAACCACCAGTGGTTAGGTACCACATATATTTATTTCTGTGACTCGTCCCAGTGGTTTGGTACCACAGTGGGTTGGCCCTACATATCGATATAAGGGATTGTCACCAGTGGTTAGGTACCACAAGTGGGTTGGCCCCACATATTATTAATTGTGACTTTGGTCACCAGTGGTTTGGAACCACCAGTGGTTAGGTACCACTAGTGGCTAGGTGCCATAAATGTTGGGTAGACACAGGAGATACGGATGGATATCTAGGTTGGTTGGGTTGCATGGCATATATTCTTGCATATGAATCTGTGTGAGGGCCTAACATCTCTTGGACGGGGATTTACACACTGAGTCTCGGTGACTCACCCCTTCCGTTAATTTTTGCAGGTAATCCTTAGACCGCGGATATGGAGCCGAGGTAGACTCAAGGTGGCCATGCAAGATATTTCAGTTTTTATTTTAAATAGCTATTTCGGATTTATTTTACTTTAAGTTAGATTTTGGTAATGTAATAAGGCCATCTAAATTTTAACTTGGATTTATTTATTTTGGTTAATTTTCTTTTATTTTAATTTGATCACTAAGGCATGCCTAATAAACTACGTCAAACGGACGATTTCCAAAACTTAAAGAAATTCGGGATTTTCAAGATTTTACAATTGGGTAATAACATTCGGGTATTTAATAACAAAGCAACTCAACTTTTCAAACTAAGTCTCAAAATGGTTTCAACTGAGCACTCAATACAAACTCTGTTTTTATAAAATCGAAGATTTCTCCCAACTCAGGACGTTAACTCAGTTTTTAAAAGAGTGTTTTCTTCCCTGTGACATGCCAGATTCGGTCGTAGCGTTTTGACCGGGTTTGGGGTGTTACAATTGTGGTATCAGAGCCTGGTTCAAAAGCTCGGCTGTGGGTATAACGCCCAAATTATTTTTCAATAGATGGTTTGCAAAATGGTTTCGATGAAATACATGTTTTTGGGGAAGCATGGCACCTGAGTCTCCGGCACCGATCCGCGACGGTAAGTTTTCTAATTATTGATTGTATGATTTAAATGTTTTGTGATATGAATGCTGGTATTAGGAAATTTACCTTAGAGACTGAAGCCTGTAGGACTGTGTGCATTCGCGAAAACAACTACTCTGATAATATACTCATAAGACTGTGAGGTAATAAACAGTGGAAGAAAGCTAACTCATAAAACTCTAACATCAGATCAAAAATCGAGAAAATTAGTCATGAGCACTCGAGGACGTGGGCGTAATGTGCGTGGTCGTGGTAGGGGTAGGATTACTGTATCGGAACCAGTAGGGTCTGGTCATGGGTCAGGAGATGAGACGCCACCTCCACTAGCAGTGGAACCAGAGTTTCAGGACCAAACGGGTGGAGACGACGCGGTGTCTCAGGCGATGCTACGGGTCTTGGAGAGAGTTGCTGGAGTAGGTGTGGGTATGGGGGTTCAGAAATCTGTGTCTAAACGACTCCGAGCCAATGGAGTGGAGGTATTTAGGGGTGTTTCTGGTGTAGCTCCCAACGCGGCTGAATACTGGTTAGAGGCGACAGAGCACATAATGGATGATCTTGACTTCACAGCTGAGGAGAAGTTGAAAGGGATCATGTCTCTTCTTTAGGATGAATTCTATCAGTGGTGGCTCACGGTCAGGGATGGTGCGATGGCTGATGATATCACATTGGATTTCTTCAAAGCGGTATTTCAGAGAAAGTACGTTAGGTCTAATTATGTGGATGCGCAGTGGAAGGCATTTCTGAATCTGGTTCAGGGGAGTAAGTCTGTGTCTAAATATGAGGCAGAATTCTTACAGTTAAGGCGTTATGCCCGGGATATTGTGGCTACGGACCATGAGCGCTATGTTCAGTTTGAGGACGGGCTGAGGGATGAGCTGCGGGTGTTGATTACTCCACAGCGAGAGAGAGAATTTGCTGTCCTTGTGGAAAAGACCAAGATTACCGAGGAGGTGAAGCAGTCCGAGAAGCAGAATCAGGACAGAAATAGGAATAAAAGGAGTTTTGGGCCATCAGGGTCTGCTGGGGGTTTTCAAAAAAGGGCTAGATTTAGCGGCCGAGTCAGGCAGCGAAGCTTGCTGCTGCTCAGTGGCCACCACAGTATGCTCGATGCGGGAAGTTCCATCGGGAGAGTGTTGGACAGGTAACAGAGGGTGCTTCGAGTGTGGGTCGATAGATCATCGGATTAGGGATTGTCCGCGGAGGCCAGTTAGGACACAGTCTGAGGGTCAAGGACGTGCACAATTCAGAAGAGATGGTCAGCAACAACCACAGAGGGGTCGTGGTCCAGCCAGAGGAGGTAATGGTAACCGACGGGGCCGTGGAGCACCGGGCAGAGGTGCTGGAAATACTGATACAAGACAGCCTGGGTTGGTTTATGCAGCGAGGCGTCGAGAGGAGGGTGACGCACCGGACGTCATAACCAGTACGTTCTTAGTTTATGGGTTGCCTTATACTACCTTGATTGATATTGGTTCGACGCACTCTTATGTTGCTAGTACTATAGCGGGAATTCTGAACTTAGCCTATGAGACTTCTTCTAGGGAGATGACGGTAGTTAGCCCTCTAGGACACTCTGTAGTAGTGAACAAACTGTATATGGATGTACCCCTAGAACTTCAAGGGTAGTGTTTCCGGCTGATCTGATGGAACTGCCATTTGGGGAGTTCGATTTGATCTTAGTTATGGATTGGTTAGTAAAATATCAAGCAAGTTTAGACTGTGCAGCCAAGCGCATGGTGTTGAGAACTGTCGAGGGTGGTGGTGAAAGGTGAGAGAAGGAACTACCTATCTAATGTGGTATCTGCTTTGAAGGCCGAGAAAATGGTGAGGAAATGATGTAAGGCGTTTGTGGCTTATGTTTGTGCTTTGGAGGTTAAGGAACCAACTGTGGGAGATGTTCAAGCGGTGAAGGAATTTTCTGATGTTTTCCCAGAAGAGCTTCCGAGATTTCCTCCAGATCGCGAGGTTGAGTTTGGTATTGACCTTCTACCCGGAACAGCGCCAGTGTCTATTGCCCCATATAGAATGGAGCCGAAGGAGTTAGTGGAGCTGAAAGTGCAGATTCAGGAGTTGTTAGACCAGGGTTTTATCCGGCTGAGTGTATCACTTGGGGAGCACCCTTGCTTTTTGTTAAGAAGAAGGACGGAACGATGCGAATGTGTATTGATTACCGTCAATTGACTAAGTTGACGATCAAGAGTAAGTATCCGTTGCGGAGGATAGACGACCTGTTCGATCAACTTAAGGGAGCATCAGTCTTTTCCAAGATAGATCTGAGGTCTGGGTATCACTAGCTTAAGGTCAAGGAGGTGGATATTCATAAGACGACGTTTCGTACTCACTATGGTCACTACGAATTCTCGGTATCGTCAGTCTTGTTATTATTATTGATGATATTTTAGAATATTATTACAAATATTATTTCTAATCAATGTTAATATTTCTATTATCATTTTGATGCTTTAAGTTCTTATTTTTATCATCGTTATTATTTTTATTATTATTAAACTATCATATAGTATTTTATCCACTTAGTAATTTACTATTATTTCCAATAAATTACATTAAATTATTTTTATACGTATACTATTGATCTTATACTATTATGCATATAATTTGTTTCTTTAAAATACTATACTCTATATTAATTTCCAAACTCTTTTAAATATCGTTATCATTTTTATATGTATATATGATTTTTATTTATTATTATAATATATTTAAAGTCGTTTTTTATTTTAGAATACTTCTTACATATGTTATACTTGTATGAATTAAATTAATTTTCTTTATCATTGATCTAATGCTTGATAATTACGTTATTATGTATGTTTTAATTCTTGCTCTATATTTATTTGTTGCTTGAGATTCAATAGCATTGTATTTTACTTGTAAATAATCGTTCCATATTGTATGTTATTATGCCATTACATTGCATTCACTTAAAAATATCATGTTTCAATATTATTCGAACTTTAAAATCATTTTTACTTAAAATTTTCAAAACAAGGTAATATTTGTGCGTTTGGAAATTCGAAAAGGTCGTGCCCAATCGTGCTGGGTGTGGTTTTTTTTGTTTAACCAAATAAACGAATACCTTTTCAAAACCTTGTCCATATTTCCAAAACAAGGTAATATTTGTGCATTTAGAAATTCGAAAAGATCTTGCCCAATCGTGCTGGGTGTGGTTTTTTTGTTTAACCAAATAAACGAATACCTTTTCAAAATCTTGCCCATATTTCCAAAACAAGGTAATATTTGTGCATTTGAAAATTAGAAAAGATCATGCCCAATCGTGCTGGGTGTTTTTTTTTTTTTTGTTTAACCAAATAAACAAATACCTTTTCAAAATCTTGCCCATATTTCCAAAACAAGGTAATATTTGTGCGTTTGGAAATTCGAAAAGATCGTGCCCAATCGTGCTGGGTGTGGTTTTTTTGTTTAACCAAATAAACGAATACCCTTTTAAAATTTTGTCCATATTTCCAAAACAAGGTAATATTTGTGCGTTTGAAAATTAGATGAGATTGTGCCCAATCGTGCTGGGTGTGATTTTTCTTGTTTGACCAAATAAACAAATATCCTTTCAAAATTTTATCCATATTTTCAAAATAAGGTAATATTTGTGCGTTTGGAAATTCGAAGAAATCGTGCCCAACTGTGCTGGGTGTGGTTTTTTCGTTTGTCCAAACAACCAAATACCCTTTCGAAATTTCATTACATGTGCTTGAAGAATTTTGGGATGATCATGAATTCGAGGACTCAGATTGTCCTGTCCAATCACGCTGGATGTGATACTCTATTCCTTCGGAACAAGGGAATCTCAATATTCAATCAAGTTATTTGAAATTATAGAATTTCAAAACTATTTCAAAATTTTCAACTTTAGGACATCAATTAATCAATTTGGTACCAATTTTGGGCGTTGCGAGGATGCTAATCCTTCCTCGCACGTAACCGACTCCCGAACCTGTTTTCTTCTTGAAATTCTAGACCAAAACTTATTTTATAGGTGACCCGATCACACCTAAACAAAAAGGATTGGTGGCGACTCCATATTTTTAAAGTCGATTCCCGTTTTCCAAAACTCGATAAAATAAAAATGATTTCGACAATGAGCATCACAGGGATGAGTGAGCAGTGGGTTGCAGCCCAGATCAAGCAAAAAGGAGATAGTAAGTGTATCCATTGGAAAAACTTGAGGGATCTGATTCTAGCACATCTAGATATAAAGAAAAGGTTTGATGTTTTCACTTTGAGTATCTACAGTTTGGTCATCTTCCCCGAGGCATTAGGGCACATAGATGAGGCAGTCTCGGATCTCTTTGATCGACTCGACAAAAAGGTCACACTGGTTCCTGCGATTTTGGCCGAAACTTTCAGATCCTTGAACGCGTGCCAGAGAGCGGGAGAGGGCTGATTTATAGGGTGTGCGCAACTTTTGTTGGTATGGTTCCACGACCATTTTTTGAAAGTGGAAAAGGTCTCAAATCGGATCTTCTCCGAAAGCTATTCTCTCCTGAAAGAGATAACAGCTACGCCTAGACGAGATGATATTACGGAGGAAAAGTAGATGATGATTCTCCAAAGTCTGCATGAAGAAGACATTGAATGGAGAGCCCCTTGGATGGTCCCCGACAAGATCTTGTATCGATGTGGAGATTTTGATTAGGTTCCCCTGCTTGGGATATGGGGAGCTGTCGAGTATGCTCCCCTACTCATGTTAAGGCAATACTGGTCAAGACAGTTTACGCCAGCAATACAAGGGTTAGCTTAGTGCGAGTTCATATACAAAGGAAATAACTACAAAAAGAAAGTTCATGAGATATCGAATGCCTGGAACCAAACTCGTAAAATGAAAAGGTTTGCTGCTAATCCAATGACTACCCTTGAGTATGACCGGTGGTAGGGTCAGAGAATCAACGACAACATCCGTACGTCAGATGAAAAAAAAATCCGATTAATAGAAGAACACTTGCAGGTGGTCCCATCTGAACTAGAGATCATCAAACAGGATTTTGAGAAGAAAAGTTTAGAACTAGGAAAAAGGATCGAGCAATTGGAGGAGGAGAAAATGCAGTTGGGGCTAGACGTCAATGTCCAGAAACTAGAAGCTGAGAAATTGAGAAAGGGAAAGAATAAGGCCGAAGAGGATTTGGATAGTTTGAAAACGGATTACAAGAAGTTGCGTATGTCAATAAGAACATCTGGTTTGGGTAAAATGTCTGAACAATGGCGACAGGATATACAAGAAGAAAATACTAGAGCCGATTAGTGTGAGAAGAAGTTCCATGATACTCAAGTACGGGAGGACGCTTTAAAAAAGAGCTTGTTGGAGAGTAAAAATGAAAAGGAGAAGTTAAGAGCTCGGGTGGCAGAGTTAGAAAAGTCAGTACACCATGAAACCACATTGCAAAACTATGAACTCTGGGTTGAACTACTGAAAGCAAATAATGAGTGGTGGAAAGAGCAATTTCATCGATCTCAAGACCAGGTCAGAGATAGGGATTACGTCATGGGTGAAGCTTTGGCTTAAGTGCGAGAGGTGGCAAATCATTTATAAACCTTGACGGTCCAGGCTGATGTATTGAGTTTGAAATATGAGTCAGAGTCAGATTGAGGCCGAGAGTTAGCTTGGCTTCTTAAGCAAGTCAAGACCTTAAGCATTAGGGCAAAGCCATATATATAATCCATTTTATGTAAAGAAATTGAATTAGAATCAATGCCTTTTCCTTTTTGCATTCATTGCATCCACGCATTAGCATTGTATTGCATCGTGTGCACTAAAACTCACAAAGAGTGTCTAAAATCGTGGTAGTTACCCTGGAATATCATTACGGTACACGAAGAAAGACTAAAGCCATGGACCAAAGGTTAGAAAGATTGGAACAAATGCAAAGAGATATGCAGGATCAACTGCAAATACAGATGCAAGAACAGTTGGAAAAAATCTGACAAGATATGAGGGATCAGATGCTAGAATCCCATAAAAGCATAATGAGCCAGTTAACGCAGTTGCTGGCTAGGGGGCTAGAAAAAGGAAAGATCCCTATGATCAATACCGGAGATGACAATAAGGACCCTTCTTATCCTCCAGGCTTCACCCTAACAAACACCCAAGCACAACCATAAAGGGTATCCGTCAACATCAGACCTCAATATCAGACTGTTACTTCGACATCGATAAATTTCCCGATGGGTTCAGGCTCCAGCCCCGGAGACAATCCAGCAAATCCCATTGTCCCCGACCTTGATAATATAGCAGAAATGGGAAAAAACGAGAGTGGAACTCCCAAAGCAACTAGAAGACAAATACAAATGGCTAGAGGAGAAACTTAAGGCGTTGGACAGCGCTGATTACCATTGTGGAATTGACGCTAAGGAATTGAGCCTGGTCCCAAATCTAGTGCTCCATCCAAATTTCAAAATGCTAAAATTTGAAAAATATAACGGGACCAGCTGCCCTGAAGCTCACATTACAATGTTATGTCGAAGGATGACCGGATATGTCAGTAATGATCAGTTATTGATTCACTGTTTCCAAGACAGCTTGACTAGGGCTGCGGCTAAATGGTATAATCAGCTAAATCGTGCCCCAATTAGTTCGTGGAAGGAACTGACACAGGCTTTCATGAAACAATATGACCACGTGACAGATATGGCGCCTGACAGAATCACACTACAGAATATGGAGAAAAAACCAAACGAAAGTTTCAGGCAATATGCTCAAAGGTGGAGAGAAGTCGCCACGTAAGTCCAACCGCCACTGCTAGAAAAGAAAACAACCATGCTCTTCATTGATACCCTGAAGGCACGATTTATCAATCACATGCTAGGAAGCTCAACTAAAAGTTTTTCAGATTTGGTGATGTCTGACGAAATGATAGAGAATGCAATAAGATGTGGAAAAATAGAGGCCGGGGAAAGCACAAAGAGGTCAGCCCGGAGAAAAAGAAAAAATGAGGTGAATAATGTGAGCACATATAACAGGGGTTATTCAAAACCAATCACTGTGAACCAGCCGAGAACGATAACCACTAGCCATCAAGGCCTACCAAGACAAGAGTCCAACACAAGGCAAAATACGGAGAAACTCTAGTTTACGCTTATTCCAATGACATATAGGGAGTTGTACCAAAGTTTATTCGATGCACATGTTGTATCCCCTTTCTACCTAAAACCAATGCAACCCTATACCCAAAATGGTACGACACAAACGCCCAATGTGAATACCATACAGGAATCACAAGACACTCGATAGAAAACTGCACTGCTTTCAAAAAGTTAGTCGAAAGGCTCATCAAAATGGGCATTGTAAAATTAAATGATCCATCTAGTGTAGAAAATTCATTACCCAACAATGCTGATAAGGGGGTAAATACGATAGTTGAGAATACGGAAAAGAAAATCAAGAAGAATATTGCAGAAGTGAAAACCCTATTGAGAGAAGTTTGGAAGAGAATGGTAGAAAGAGGGTTAATCACACAAGACCCGAGGTACATGTCCCGAGAAGTAATAAACTATTGTGAGTTTTATGATGAAGAAGATAATGAGATTTAGAAATGCAGTGAATTCAGGGCCTTAGTACAAGGTGTAATGGACAACAACGAGCTCGAGTTCTTTGAGTATACTGAAGGAGAATATTTGTGCGCCTCAGAGGGAGGGTCGACAGAGAAGGTCCATGAGGCCAACCACCTAGTGCTAATCATCTCACGACTAAGAATCAATGAAACTAGAGCAAAAATTGCACCAAGAGTTGTAATCCAGAAACCCGTTGCTTTTTCTTGTAAAGATAGCAAAAGGGTACATTAGAACTACGACTGCAATGTGACAATTCCGGGAGAGGTGGGCCCGGTCAGCACACCAGAGGAAGGTTAAGATGTAGGTTTCTATACACGTAGCGAAAGACGTTATGATGCCCTAAATACAAAAGCTGAACCTGTAAAAGGGAAATCCTTGGCAACCGAACAAAGGAAAGTGAAGCCAAAACTATCTGTTAATGAACTGGTAAATGAGAAAGAAGCTAAGGGATTCTTGAAATTCCTAAAACACAGTGAGTATAGTGTCGTGAACAACTACACAAGTAGCTAGCTCGCATATCGATACTGGCTTTACTCTTAAGCTCGGAGACACACCGTAACTCGCTAATGAAGGTGTTAAACGAAACCTACATCGCTGATGATAATTCTGTAAACAAGCTAGATCGTCTTGTCAAAAATATAAGCACCCATAATTTTATTTTTTTAATGACAATAAAATACCACCGGGTGGCTTGGGATCCACCAAAGCACATCACCTCCCGCTGTAAAGGGTATACATTATCGGGGTTACTAATTGACAATGGACCGACACTGAATGTATTGCCCTTGTCCACATTGAACAGGCTGCTTGTGGACAGCTCTCACATGAAGACATACTAAAACATAGTGAGAGCATTCAACGAAACCGAGAGGAAGGTAATGGGAAGGATTGAGATACCACTCTTAATCGGTCCAATCATATACGAGGTAGATTTCTTAGTGATAGACATCAAGCCTTCTTACAATTGCCTATTAGGGTGGCCTTGGATTCATTCAGCAGGGGCGGTACCATCATCACTTCATCAAAAGCTAAAGTTGGTAATGGAAGGTCGACTGATAATGATAAACGCAGAAGAAGACATTATTGTGTTTGTTACCAGTAATACGCTATACATAGAGGCCGATGGTGAAGCGATAGAATGTTCCTTTCGATCGCTGGAATTTGTGAACGCAACCTTTACCGTTGAGGGAAGCTAGATCCCAATGCCCAAAATATCCAATGCTACGAGGATGAGCTTAGGCGATAGTGGAGAAGAGTCTCGCACGAAAGGGACTCAAGAAATACCTTTATGGACTGGTCAAAGTACCAATCTTGGCTGAAAAATGGGATCGCTTTGGCTTGGGGTATAAGCCAGATGCAAAGCAAAGGTAGAAGGAGTTGGAGAAGAAAAAAGAGAGAAGAAGAGCGCGATTAAGCGGGGTAAAGGTCAAGTGGGAACCAATGACCTTCCCCCATATATCCAGAACATTCGTGTCAGGAGGAATTATTCACCTTGAACGGAAGATGACAGGAAAAGAATTTGCTGAAGATATGATGGAAAATCTGAGCATCAACGCCATATCTGAAGAGGGAATGATGGAATAAAACTTGTCGGGCATCCGCCCTTATAAGCCTAGAAGTGTTCGGAATAACTGGACTGTGGAAGAGATTTCTGTAGTTTTTAGAGCTAATTCAGAGTAATGTTCAAAACACGCTTGTTGCTTTAAGCCTAGAAGCAATAAGAATCCATTTGTGAAATAAGCTCATTTCCAACATCTTTATTTCAATAAAAAAATTTATTTTTTTGTATCACTCTGAGCAAATATTTTTTTATTCTTTCATAATCACAACATAAAAATAGCTATTCTTAGATTCATTTTTTTTTGGATATTCTTTCGTGCCTACAATAGGTCTCCAGATATCAATGACATGAGCGACGTTGCTACTAACCCAGAATCTTCTTTTGAGCGAGACATGTGTCTAGAGGGATCTTAGGATTTTGAAAACGACAAAAACTGTAGCTTACCTCCAAATTTGTTAAAGATGGTAGAACAAGAAGAGAAATAGATTCTACCTCACAAAGAGACAGTAGAGATTGTAATCTTGGAAGAAGGAAAAGAAGTGAAAATTGGTACTTGCATAGCCGAAGAAACAAAACGAGACCTCATTGAGTTACTTCAAGAATTCAAAGATGTCTTCGCATAGTCGTATCAAGATATGCCCGGGTAAAACACTGATATTGTGGTACACTGCCTCCCCATAAAAGAAGAGTGCAAACCAGTTCAACATAAGTTCCGAAGAATGAAACCCAATGTTGTGATAGAAATAAAAGAAAAGGTCAAGAAGCAATTTGATGATGGGTTCTTACAAGTGGTTAAATACTCAGAATGGGCAGCCAATTTTGTCCCCGTCCCTGAAAAAGACAGAAAGGTACGGATGTGTGTAGATTACAGAGACTTAAACAAGGCCAGCCCAAAAGACAATTTCCCATTGCCTCACATTGTTACTTTAGTGGATAATACGGCAGCTTACTCACTATTCTCCTTCATGGATGGCTTCTCTGGATACAATCAGATAAAGATGCATCCTGAAGACTTGAAAAAGATCATATTCATAACCCTGTGGGGAACATTTTGCTACAGGGTGATGCCATTTGGATTAAAAAATACGGGAGGAACGTATCAAAGAGCCAGGGTAACCTTGTTTCATGACATGAGGTACAAGGAAATCGAGGTTTACGTCGATGATTTGATTGCAAAATCCCGAATAGAAAAGGAGCACGTGCAAGTTTTGAGGAAGTTGTTCTTGAGGTTGAAAAAATTTCAGCTAAAGCTCAATCTAACCAAATGTACTTTCAGGGCTAGGTCAGGAAATCTGCTAAGTTTCCTAGTCAGTGAAAAAGGAATTGAGATTGACCCAGACAAAGTTAAGGCTATATAAGAATTGCCTCTGCTGCACACTCAAAAGGAAGTTTGAGGTTTCCTAGGAAGACTAAATTACATTGCTCGGTTCATTTCACAACTAACTGAGAAATGTGACCCCATATTCCATCTTCTTAAGAAACATAATCCAGGCATATGGGATGATGAATGCCAGAAAAAATTTGACAAGGTAAAATAGTACCTGTCCAATACCCCAGTGATGAAGTCCAGATAGGCCATTTATACTGTATTTGACAGTATTTGACAATTTTATGGGATGTGTGCTTGGCCAACACGATGAGACAGGAAAGAAAAAAAAGGGCGATATACTACCTCAGTAAAAAATTCACTGAGTGTGAAATGAGATATTCGCCAATTGAGAAATTATGATGCGCCTTGATCTAGACAACTCGGAGATTGAGGTAGTACATGTTGTACCATACGACTTGGTTAATCTCGAAACTAGACACTCTAAAATATATGATGGAGTCGACTGCTTTGAATGGAAGGATGGTCAGATGGCAAATTCTATTTTCCAAATTTGACATAGTCTATGTAAACCAGAATGTTGTAAAAGGGAGTGCAATAGCAGATTTTCTAGCCAGTAGAGCTTTAGAAGATTACGAGCCTTTGAACTTTGATTTCCCTAATAAAGATATAATGTATGTGGCAACTACTGAAAAAGGTGCTCCAGAAGATCGTCCTTGGAAACTGAATTTGGCAGAGCATCAAACATTTTTGGTAACGAAATTGGGGCAGTCCTGATATCCCCAAATGGAGATCATTATCCATTTACTTGCAAATTAGATTTTGATTGCATAAATAATATGATAGAATACGAAGCATGTATCATGGGAATCCGTGCGGCCATAGAACGCAAAATCAAAGTGCTAGAGGTGTATGGGGATTCTACACTAGTGATCTATCAGCTCAAAGGTGAATGGAAAATAAGAGACCCCAAATTGATCAATTATCGAAAGCTAGTTCTGAAATTAATTAAGGAGTTCGATGATATCACCTTCTGTTACCTCCCGCGAGATGAAAACCAGATGGCTAACGCCTTGGCTACATTAGCTTCTATGATCAGAGTAAATAAACAAGAGGATGTGAAGCCTATCCAAATGAGTATTTACGATGCTCTGTCTCATTGCTACAACATCAATGAAAAGGAAGAAAAAGATGATCATCCTTGGTATCACGATATACTGTGATATGTGAGGAATCATGAATACCCTGATCAAGTAACTAAAAATGATAAAAGAACGTTGAGAAGACTGGCCAGTGATTACGTCTTAGATAGGGAGATCCTATACAAAAGAAGAAAGAATCAGGTGCTATTAAGATGTGTGGATGCTGTTGAGGCTAATAAAATCTTGGAAGAAGTGCATAAGGGTGTCTGCGAAACACATGCTAATGGTTTTAAAATGGCCAGGCAAATCATGAGATTCGGGTATTATTGGTCCACCATGGAAGGGAATTGCATCAATTATGCCAAGACGTGCCATAAGTGCCAAATTTATGGGGACAAGATTCATGTGCCTCTACCTCTTTATGTTATAACTTCTCTATAGCCTTTCTTTATGTGGGGCATGGACGTCATTGGACCAATCCCACCAAAAGCCTCTAACGAGCATTGATTCATCTTTATGGTCATCGATTACTTCACCAAGTGGGTAGAGGCTGCTTCATATGCCAATGTCACCAAGTCAGCAGTCACCAAGTTCTTAAAAAGGGAGATCATATGCCGGTATGGAATACCCGAATGAATCATATCTGACAATGCATTGAACTTGAAAAACAACATGATAGTAGAGGTTTACAGTCAGTTTAAAATTAAACACCATAACTCGTCACCATATCACCCAAAAATGAATGGTGCAGTTGAGGCGGCTAATAAGAATATCAAGAAGATAGTGGGAAAGATGACTGAGACTTATAAATATTGGCATGATAAGTTACCATTTGCTCTTTATGCTTATCGAACTTCAGTCAAGACCTCTACTAGGGCAACTCCTTTCTCATTGGTCTATGGAATGGAGGCAGTGTTACCCATCGAAGTTAAGATTCCTTCCCTTCGAGTCTTGTCAGTGCTGAAGTTAGATGAAGCAAAATGGATCCAATCCTGATATGATTAGCTAAATTTGATCGAAGAGAAAAAGCTGAAAGCTATCCGTTATGGTCAAATGTATCAGAAACGAATGATGTGAGCTTACAACAAAAAGGTTTGCCCTAAAGAATTCCATGAGGGGGACTTGGTATTGAAGAAGATCCTACCCCTACAAAAGGATTTTAGAGAAAAATGGATGCCAAACTGGGAAGGACCTTAGTGGTAAAGAAGGCATTTTTTTGGAGGAGCGTTGATATTAACTGAAATGAATGGCAAGACTTTGCCTAATCCAGTGAATTCAGACTTAAAAAGTACTTCGCTTAAAAAAAAGGGAGAGGCCAATACAAAAACCCGCAAAGGGCGCTTTGAGACCAAAGGGGTTTTGAATTGAAAACCCACGAAAGGACAAATCAAATTTTGATCAAAGGTGAGGTATGCGGTAGTCTTGCTATGCTTGAATTAACGAAGAGAAGGTATGCTACATATTGGAGCATAGACAAAGTACTCTAGATCTCCTAAACACATGTTGAGCTTAAAATGACCTTCAGGAAGTTCGTATAGAGAAGCTCAGGCTGCAATATCTGGGGCACCTATTTTTTCCTCTCACCTATTTTGTATTCCAGCAGTGTTTGCTTTCTTTAATTAATCCATTCTTTTCAGATTTTGTTCCTAATAAATTTCAATTTTGTCCATTATCATGATCCTTTTCAAGCATTTTGCATTTAAATAATGATTAATGCACTAATAATACTTTCACAAATGGAGTTCTACATATTACTCTAGAAGTTTCTAAATAGTACAAGAACCTGAAACAGGACTATTATTTAAAGCTCACCAAGCCTAAGGGTTGGAAATATTTGAGAAAGAAGAGTCCAAATTGTGACTATTTCTTTGGATTTTCTGTCAAAGATATCAGTTGAACAAGAAGACATTACGTTAGTAATACAACCTTGACAAACAATGAGCAATGACAACCTAAACATTAAAAAGGGATCATTCCCATGACATTTTGCATTCATACAAATATCATTCATAACACATCTAGTTAGGAGCATTTGATTCATTTTGATCATTGCATCCTAATCATTGAGCATAAGCATAAACCTATGAAATCAATTTTACAGGTCATGTCCCCCAAAGGATGGTGTAACAATCCAAAAATCTCATCTCCCTAAAGTAGCAGTGGAGCAGATTAAAGTCGAGATCTTATCTCCCTAAAGTTGCAATGGAGTAGATTGAAGATGGCGAATCTTATTTCCTTGAAGTTGCAGCGGAATAGATTGAAGCTACAAGTTGCAAACCTTATCTCCCTGAAGTTATAGTGGAACAGATTGAAAATAGCGAATCTTATTTCCTTGAAGTTACAATAAAAAAGATTAAAGCTACAAATCACAAATCCTATACCTCTGAAGTTATAGTAGGTCATATCAAATCTCCAAAACCAAACATTATCTCCCTAAAATTACAATGGAGTAGACTGAAGATAGCAAATCGTATCTCTCTGAAGTTACAGTGGAGCAAATTGAAGCTACAAGTCTAATCTCCCTGAAGTGGATCAAAGCACTAGTTCCTATGCCCCTAAAGATGCAGTGGGATGAAATGAAGCTACTTGAAGAAGAGAAGCACCAAAAGAAATCGGGACACGGCAAGATCAGGTAAAATTACAAACCAACACGATAACGAGCAAAGAGTGGCCGCTGTAAGGCCTAATTTTGGCTCTTGCCCAAATTACAAACCAACACAAAAATAAATAAATAAAATTAAACAGCCCAAAATTGCACTAACCAACTATCCAGCCCAAACAGTAAACCCAATATAGCCCAAAATTAGAAAATAAAAAAAACCCTAGAAACCCTAAGTTGCCGCCGCCGCCGCTCCCTCCTTACGTCGTACCTCCATGTCAACCACCACAGCTGGCCTTCACCGTATCTGCAAGAAGGACAACAACAGAAATAGACAAAAAAAAATCAATTGTAAATTTCAATTTTTTTCAGCTATAAAGCCACGGCACAAAATTTATACAAAAAAAGAGGAACAGACACTTTTTGAAATACAAACAGAAGCATTCAACAAAAAAGGTTGCCCTTTTACTATTTTTTTTCGCTTTCATTTTCTTTCTGCTATTATTTTAAAAAAATATATACAAACAAAAAAAGGGAGAAAACTCACCGACTTTTCTCATTCCGCCGCCTTGTGGGGGCAGAGGTTCGTCGCTTTCGATGAAAAGTGACTTCTCGGGGGTTCAAAAACTTAAAAAAAGAAAAAAGGGAAATATTTTATTTTTTCGGCCATACAGATACTGGCGGCGTCGTCTGAATGACTGCAATTAGATGACCGAGAGGGTGGCCGGACTGGTGGACTTAGAGAGAGGGGGAGAGTGTTTTGAAGGGTTTTTGAAGTTTTTTTTTAAAGGAGGGGTAGAATGATTTTTTGGGAAAAAATTGATTTATAAAGCTTATCAAAACAGTGTCGTTTTGATTTAAAACACCAGGCGCAAAATGGCGTCGTTTAGCCCCTTAACCCAAATGTTGACCTGGCCCGCCTAGGATCTGCGTGTTTTTGAACGGAAGGGCTAATTTCACCTTTAGCCTTTTCACTTTTTAATCACTTTACAATTAAGTTTTTTATATTTTTAATTTTTACCCTACGTTTTATTTCAATTACATTTGAACCAGCGTCTGAACGACGCCGTTTTGGAGGGCGGGGATATTTCCTATTTCGGTCCTTCCATGTTGTGTGCGCGTTGCAATTCGGTCCTCCACCCCATTTTTCACTCCCGATTTTTACCCAAAATTCTGTTTTGATTCCAATTTAGTCCCTTTTTAGCTATTTTTGCTATTTTATTATTAAAATCAATTGATTCATTATTATTATTATTATTATTATCATTATTATTATTATTATTATTATTATAATATTTCCTTTTTTCTATTTATTTACTTATTATTATTATTTTTTAGTACACTTATTTTATTTTTATATCATTACTCTTATTATTACCATTTTATCATTTATTTTATTTACATCCTTTTAGATAATTTCAAACTTTA
Organism: Gossypium bickii; assembly: GCA_025503065.1. Classification (NCBI taxonomy): domain Eukaryota; kingdom Viridiplantae; phylum Streptophyta; class Magnoliopsida; order Malvales; family Malvaceae; genus Gossypium; species Gossypium bickii. The sequence goes on from CP106709.1 coordinate 17,871,800, forward strand.
GATTATTTATTAGTCGTATTATTATTATTAATATTATTATCATTATTATTAGTATTATTATCTTTAAACTACTTTACCTAATATTTCTTTCTTTATTCATTAGTAATTACTATTAACTTTTTAAATTAAATTTTAGCTTTATTTGTTCATTTAATTTTCTTTTTATTTTATTTTATATACAATTGGTTTGTTTTATTATTTTATTATTACTTACCTTATTTTCTATTATTATTTTTGCTCTTATTAGTGTTATTTATGTTATCGCATTCATTATTATTCTGTTATGCATGTTAGTACCATGATTTTTTATATTTTATCAAGCATATTATGTCATTATTATTACAAATTCGCATCACATTACTTTTTGCCCGATACATAAAATTTTATTTTTTTAAATAAGCAATCTTTCGCAATTCGAGATTCGAAAAGCCGTTCCCTAACTTACGGAGTTTCGATTTTCTCGATAAATCTGAATAAACGAACGTTTTTAAAGCATAAATTTTTAAACATTCTCTAGAATTAGGAAAAATCGTGCTCTAACTTACGGAATACGATTTCTTTCTAAAACTGAGATAATCGAATGTCTTTCAAAATAAACAAATTTTTCGTTATTTATTCTCGTTTCGGGATCTAAGATATTGTGTCCTAACTTACTATATGTAATTCTTTATTCTCAATTAACGTGTAATATGTCCTCTTCTCAGAAAAATTTTCTATTAAGCAATGTTTAACAAAGGATCGTATTTTTAAAATCTCTTCAAATTTTTGATTTTCGACACTAAGACACTAATTAATCAACTAGGTACCAATTTTGGGCATTACGAGGGTGCTAATCCTTCCTCGTGCATAACCAACTCCCAAACCATGTTATTCTGAATTTCGTAGACCAAAACCATTGTTTTAGTAAATCAAATCTATTATTGAAATGACCAAATTACGAGGTGACCCGATCACACCTCATCAAAAAAAAGATTGGTGGCGACTCCCTTTTTTTTCGTTTTCAAAATCAAAGTCGACTCCTTTTTCACAAAAAAATTGATTTCGACATGTTTGATGTAACTAAGTCATCTTACACGCCTTAATAAAGCCATCGTAGTTTAGGAGTAGGATTAAACTTAGTTTTCATTTGTTTTTTCATAAATTATTTGTTCTTCTCTCTTGGAATCAATACAGATCAAAGAGTTTCCTTTATTTAATCGAAGTATTCAGTTAATTTCTTCTTTGCAAGAGACAATAATTGATTATTCCAATCGAGAGATTCGTTACTCCTCGCTTTACCCGTGTAACATCTTAGACCTAACTCAATCACCAAGTCCAGGTATCAAATTCCAGTACTATCCGAATAACTTAACACATTCATACTTCGAATACAATATGTAATACCCCTACCCGAATTCGTCGCTAGAACAGGGTTATGGAGCATTACCGGAGTTTACAAATCAAACGGACAAAAATTTCAAACATTTCATATCATGTCAATATTCATATCAAAACCAATCAAAATCATACATATTGTCCCTTATACGATCCCTCGAGACCCTAAATACGCGTTAGAAACAAGTCGGGACTAAATCAGGAACTCAAAGAATTTTTTCGAAAAACATTGAAAAATGTCAAAGCTACAGGGGTCACATGGCCGTGTGGTCAGGCCGTGTGACTCACACGACCAAGAGACACGCCCTTGTCTTAGGCCGTGTGGGCATTCAAAATAGGGACATAGGGCCGTGTCCCAGCCCATGTTCTTACTCATGTAACTCACTGACTTGGGCCACACGGCAAGGCCACACGCCCGTGTGCTAGGCCGTGTACCCTTTGAAGTAACCTCACACGCCCGTGTTCCAGGCCGTGTGCTAGGTCGTGTAATAGCCTGACTTAAAACCCTTTTAAAACCCTTTGACTTAAAATGCCCGTGTGCTACACCCAACATTGTGCATAACAACAAGCCATAATAAGGCACCCAAGACAAGCATAATCAAGCATTAAACATATGGTATATTCACACACAACCAATATGCCCTTAGGCACCTCAAATGACAATTTATAAACATGTCTAACCATGTGTTCAATATAATCAAATGATCAACTAACATATATACATATTTGCATCAAAACTTACCATGTAACTCATTTACCAAAACACATAAAATGGTACCAATTAATCACTTAATCACTAGCATCAATATACATATATGCCTCCAACAACAAGCACCAATTCACAACAAATTATATGACATATTTAATATGCACATTCAACTACCTTTCTATCTTCCATCTTTCCACCATATCGAGTCACATATCAACCATTACAAGGCTACTTATAGACACATCAAAATATACCATTTCACCAACACAAGGCCAAAACGCAAACCAACCAAATGGTCATTTCCAACAACCAAAACACATATAAGCCAACATTAGCCAAAATAACCTATACATGCCATTATAATCAAAATTAAACCAATCAAAAGTACCAAAAGAGCTGATGGATAGTGTGAGATAGCTCTGACAAGCTTTCAACTTGAACGAGCTTTCGATTCACTATAAATACAGAAAATAACATAAAGTAAGCATTTAAGCTTAGTAAGTTCGTATAACATAGAATTTAACTTACCATATGATCAAATAATAGGTAAGTAACAAAGCATATCCCAACACAACTTGGCCAAAAGCCTAAGCACATATACACCAACCGTATTAGTCATGTAAATTCATATATGAATCAATAATCATGGATGAGCTCAACAATTAATTAAGTTTCCATATACATGTAACATCCATATCATGTATCTATATATCATGTAAAATCATTTCCATGTATTTCATGTAAATACCTTTAATAGTTCGTATCAAACTCATATCATCTCATAACAGAACATTGCATGTTGAACCATTTAGAATATCGTTGGATACCCGGGATAGCTTACACATAGTGTGCTAGCTTATTAACTATAATTTGTCAATTCATGTACATGTATGCGCATACGAGCTACGAATCAGTAAGCTCACTCGAGCTATAGATCGATATGCTCTCACGAGCGGTGGAGTATCTGCAACATATGGAGGACCTCAGCCAAATCGATAATGTAACGCCCTAAAATTTTAATTTTTAATTTCGCGTATGTGTGACACACGTCTATATGCTTCAGTGGTTATGTGTTCTGGGGGTGTGTGTGTGTGTGAGGTCCCAAGTTCAAGCCTTACTTGGGAAAATTTTGGTATTTCTATAAATAAAGCTTTAACCTTGTGCAAATGCCTTAAGTTTAATCGTTGGTAAGTTTATATCATAATGGGTCTGCTAGTCTGGTGGTTAAGTGGAGTGTTTGAGTGTTGGAGGTCCCGTGTTCAATTCTCTGTGATGGCGTGGAGACAGTATATTTGCTCTACTTTCAGCTAAAAGTTGTGTTAATTCTGAGTAGTTGTGTTTTAGTGGGTTAATAGGGAGTGATTTTAGGAGATAATTGGGGAGAGGTTATCAGAAAATAATCTGATTATCTTGTTGTTGCAGAAAGAAAAAAAAAAGAAGAAAAAGTATAGTTTCGGTTTTCTCTCAAATTTCCCAAACTTTTTCTGACGTCTTCTTCTTCTTCTTTTCCTCCTATGCCTATACTTTACCTTAGTTGCTACCAAAATTTCCATTATTTTTCCCCTTCTATTTCTTTCTTTTTTTCCAATTGATTCGATTATTCATCGTTGGTTGGGCGTGTTCGATAAGTAACGATTTTGTCTATTGTTAATCATTCTTGGTTAATCTCTAAAAAGGGGATTCCTTTTTGGTGTTTAGGTGTTAATCAAGAGGCTGGTTGTTTTGAATTGACACTGTGGTTGTGCAAAGTCATGGTTACTCAAGCGAGGTAAGGGTTTTGCTAGGTTTTTAGTCGAGTTTCTTCCAAAATTGGTTGATTAAAAATGAATTAAGTGATTAATCTGGAGATATGTTGGTCGATTTTTAGGTTCTGGAGGCTTAGGAGTGCTTACACATCAGAAACGATACCAGGTGTGTACCCAAAATGTAGAAAATGGGATTCGGCGAAAAGCCAAAATTGCTTGCTGTCGAGAAATAAGAGAAATAAGAGAAAATGATGCTAAAAATTGTAGAGAAAGGAAATAAGGGTGTTATAAACTTGGAAATCAACAATTTCACTAAAATAGTTTTGGATAGCAGCAGTAGTCTAACTTTCAAAATTCACCAAAAATAGTAGGAATTGAGTTAGAGGTTGAATAAAATATGAAATTAAATTTTATTGAGTTTAGTTTTTCATGGAAGAAACAGTGTAAGCAATGGAATTGTAAATCATGAGATATAATAAAATTTGTAAGACAAGGTCAGAATGATTTTGGGTTCCCAGACTTAGAAAAATCATAAAAAATTGTAAAAAAAATAATTATGAGCTTAAATTTATATTTTTAAATCCTTAATGAGTCTATTTTCAAGAGAAACAAACGGAAACATTAGCTAAGTTCTGAGTTAATTGGGAGGATTATCTACTGTTAGCAGAGTTCATCTATAATAATAGTTTCCAGTCTAGCATCCAGATGGCACCTTACGAGACACTGTATGGTCGTAAGTGTCGCACTCTTTTATGTTGACTGATTGGGCGAGCGACGTGTTCTGGGTCCTGAGTTGGTTTCTGAGACAGAGGATAAGGTTACACTAATTCGAGCTCGACTAAAAGTGGCTTCTGACAGACAAAAATCCTATGCGAACCTAAAGCGACGTGAGATTGAGTATTCAGTTGGGGACTTTGTATTCTTAAGATCTCTCCATGGAAGAAGGTACTGGGGTTTGATCATAAGGGCAAGTTGAGCCCTAGGTTTATTAGAATTTCCCGTAATTTGAAGCAAATGGGCCCAGTCGCTTATCAGTTGGAGCTACCTCTAGAGTTGGATCGTATCCATGACGTGTTCCACGTTTTGATGTTGAGGCGCTACCACTCTGATCCTACTCAAATTGTTTTCGTTAAGGAGATTGAAGTTAGGCTAGACTTGACCTTTGAGGAGGAGCCGATTCAGATTCTGGATCGAGATGTAAATGTATTGAGGAGGAAATATATTCCACTGGTTAAGGTTCTTTTGCGTAATCATAGCACTGAGAAGGCTACATGGGAGCCTGAGGATACGAGGCGTCAGCAATATCCTCATCTGTTCAGACCGAGTAAAACAAAATTTTCTTTTAGGCGGTAGAATTGTAACGCCCCGAAATTTTAATTTTTGATTTCGTGCATGTGTGACACACAACATCTATCTGCTTCAATGGTTATGTGTTCTGGGTGTGTGTGTGAGGTCCCAAGTTCAAGCCTTACTTGGGAAAATTTTGGTATTTTTATAAATAAAGCCTTAACCTTGTGCAAATGGCTTAAGTTTAATTGTTGGTAAGTTTATATCAGAATGGGTCTGCTGATCTAATGGTTACGTAGAGTGTTAGAGTGTTGGAGGTCCTGTGTTCAATTCTCTGTGATGGTGTGGAGACAGTATTTTTGCTCCAATTTTGACTAAGAGTTGTGTTTTAGTGGGTTAATATGGAGTGATTTTAGGAGATAATTGGGGAGAGGTTATCAAAAAATAATTTGATTATCTTTTTATTGCAAAAAGAAAAAAAAATAAAAAGTGGGGTTTCGGTTTTCTCTCCAATTTTCCAAACTTTTTCTGACGTCATTTTCTTCTTCTTCTTTTTTTCCTCTGTCAATTCTTTCCTCTAGTTGCTGTAGAAATTTCCATTATTTTTCCCCGTCCGTTTCTTTCTTTTTTTGTTCCAATTGATTCGGTTGTTCATCATTGGTTGCGCGTGTTCGATAAGTAACAGTTTTGTCTATTGTTAATCGTTTTTGGTTAATCTCTAAAAGGGGGATTCCTCTTTGGTGTTTAGGAGTTAATCAAGGAGCAGGTGGTTTTGAATCGATGCTGTGATTGTGCGAAATCGTGGTTACTCAAGCGAGGTAAGGGTTTTGCTAGGATTTTAGTCGAGTTTCTTCCAAAATTGGTTGATTAAAAATGAATTAAGTGATTAATCTGGAGATATGTTGGTCGATTTTTAGGTTCTGGAGGCTTAGGAGTGCTTACGCATAAGAAACGATACCAGGTGTGTACACGAAATGTAGAAAATAGGATTCGGCGAAAAGCCAAAATTGCTTGCTGTTGGGAAATAAGAGAAATAAGAGAAAATGATGCTAAAAATTGTAGAGAAAGGAAATAAGGGTCTTATAAACTTGGAAATCAACATTTTGCACTAAAATAGTTTTGGACAGCAGCAATAGTCTAGCTTTGAAAATTCACCAAAAATAGTGGGAATTGTGTTAGAGGCTGAATAAAATATGAAATTAAATTTTATTGAGTCTAGTTTTTCATAGAAGAAACAGTGTAAGCAATGAAATTGTAAATCATGAGATATAATAAAATTTGTAAGACAAGGTCAGAATGATTTCAGGTTCCCAGACATAGAAAAATCATAAAAAATTGTAAAAATATAATTATGGGCTTAAATTTATATTTTTAAATCCTTAATGAGTCTATTTTCAAGAGAAACAAACGGAAACATCATCTAAATTCCGAGGCAATTGGGAGGATTATCTACTGCTAGCGGAGTTCACCTATAATAATAGTTTCCAGTCTAACATCCAGATGGCACCTTACGAGACACTGTATGGTCGTAAGTGTCGCACTCCTTTATGTTTACTGAGTTGGGCGAGCGACGTGTTTTGGGTCCTGAGTTGGTTTCTGAGACAGAGGATAAGGTTAGACTAATTCGGGATCGACTGAAAGCGGCTTCTAACAGACAAAAATCCTATGCAGACCTGAAGCAACTTGAGATTGAATATTCAGTGGGGGAATTGTATTCCTTAAGGTCTCGCCATTGAAGAAGGTACTGAAGTTTGGTCGTAAGGGCAAGTTGAGCCTTAGGTTTATTGGACTTTCCCGTATTTTGAAGCGAATGGGACCAGTCGCTTATCAGTTGGATCTACCTCCAGAGTTGGATCGTATCCATGATGTGTTCTACGTCTCGATGTTGAGGCGCTACCACTCTGATCCTACTCAAATTGTTTTCGTTAAGGAGATTGAGGTTAGGCCAGACTTGACCTTTGAGGAGGAGCCAATTCAGATTCTGGATCGAGATGTTAAAGTACTGAGGAGGAAATATACTCCACTGGTTAAGGTTCTTTTGCGCAATCATAGCACTGAGGAGGTTACATGGGAGCCTGAAGATACGATGCATCAGCAATATCCTCATCTGTTTAGACCGGGTAAATTTTGAGGACGAAAGTTTCTTTTAGAGGGTAGAATTGTAACACCCCAAAATTTTAATTTTTGATTTCGTGTATGTGTGACACACAACATCTATCTGCTTTAGTGGTTATGTGTTCTGGGTGTGTGTGTGAGGTCCCAAGTTCAAGCCTTGCTTGGGCAAATTTTGGTATTTTTATAAATAAAGTCTTAACCCTGTGCAAATGGCTTAAGTTTAATTGTTGGTAAGTTTATATCAGAATGGGCCTGCTAGTCTGATGATTAAGTTGAGTGTTGGAGTGTTGGAGGTCTTGTGTTAAATTCTCTGTGATGGCATGGAGACAGTATTTTTTCTCCAATTTCGGCTAAGAGTTGTGTTGGGGAAAAATTCTGAGTAGTTGTGTTTTAGTGGGTTAATAAGGAGTGATTTTAGGAGATAATTGGGGAGAGGTTATCAGAAAATAATTTGATTATCTTTTTGCTACAAAAAGAAAAAAAAATAATAAGTAGATTTTCGATTTTCTCTCTAATTCTCCAAACTTTTTCTGACGTCATTTTCTTCTTCTTTTTTTTCCACCTATGCCAATTCTTTCCTCTAGTTGCTGTCGAAATTTCCATTATTTTTTCCCCTTCCGTTTCTTTCTTTTTTGTTCCAATTTATTGTTCATCGTTGGTTGCGCGTGTTCGGTAAGTAACGGTTTTGTCTATTATTAATCATTTTTGGTTAATCTCTAAAAGGGGGATTCTTTTTTGGTGTTTAGGAGTTAATCAAGGGGCTAGTGGTTTGGAATCGATGCTGTGATTGTGCGAAGTCGTGGTTACTCAAGCGAGGTAAGGGTTTTGCTAGGTGTTTAGTCGAGTTCCTTTCGAAATTGGTTGATTAAAAACGAATTAAGTGATTAATCTGGAGATATGTTGGTCGATTTTTAGGTTCTGGAGGCTTAGGAGTGCTTACGCATTAGAAACGATACCAGATGTGTACCTGAAACATAGAAAACGGGATTCGGTGAAAAGTCAAAATTGCTTGCTGTCGAGAAATAAGAGAAAATGAGGCGAAAAATTGTAGAGAGGAAATAAGGGTGTTATAAACTTGGAAATCAACATTTTTCACTAAAATAGTTTTGGACAGCAGCAGTAGTCTAACTTTGAAAAATCATCAAAAATAGTGGAAATTGAGTTAGAGGTTGAATAAAATATTAAATTAAATTTCATTGAGTCTAGTTTTTCATGGAAAAAACAATGTAAGAATGGAATTGTAAATCATGAGATATAATAAATTTTGCATGACAAGGTCAGAATAATTTTGGGTTCCCCTGTTCAGAATTAGGAAAAATCATCAAAAATTATAAAAAATTAATTATGGGCTTAAATTTATATTTTTAAATCCTTAATGTGTCTTTTTCAAGAGAAACAAACAGAAACATCATCTAAATTCCGTACTAAGAGATCAATAAGTTTTAGTAAGGAAAGGATGATGCTCTCAAATAGCATAATAGGGATAACTTCAAATATTTTACTATACTTATTTGATAAATTATAAATTCTGAAAATTTTATGATAGAAAGGTATACTTTAAAAATGGATCACACGACCAAGGCCAATTTGGGCCGAATGGGCCACACGGGGGTGTGGGCCCACATGGACAGATCACATGGGCATGTGGGCCTATTTTTACCGAAATGTTTTTAAGGTTGCACGAGTCACCCAAGTCGACTGTGAACCTACTGTAGGGTCGGTAAGCGCTATTTAGACCCCTAAATGTGTGTAATTGACTGAATGATATCTGTACTGAGCATGTTAATATTTGAACTGAATGTATGTACTGAAATTGCATAATAGCATATCATCCATTGTATGTTGCATTGCATTGGGTTGGGGGTTGTTATTTGGAGGAAGTGTACTGAAAGGCTTTAAGCCTAATTTACTGGCAGCTTAGCTGCAAACTACTGTTTTGTGCCGCATTCGGTACTACTTGGAGTGTAGGGATGGGTGGGTTGATTATATCCCCACATGGCGTGTAGGGTTGGACAGAGATGGTTTGTAGAGGCTGGTTGGGTAGGATTTTGCTACTGCATAACTGTTACTGCTAATGTGATGGGCTAAGGCCCTACTACATTTTTGACACTGTACTGAGATGGGCTAAGGCCCAAACTGTCATTGATATTGAAAAGGGCTTAGGACCAAGACTGTTCAACTGTGCACTGTGAATACTGATTGTTTGTTTGCTTCTGTGGGATTACACACTGAGTTTACGTAAACTCACCCTTTTTGTTTAATGTGCACAGGTAATTCCCAGACTTAGACGGATCGGTGCGGCGGAGGACTCAATGGTGACCACAGTAATTTTTGGGCTTCATGGTTTTTAATTTTCGAGTTATGATTTGTTTATTATTGATTATTTGGGTTGTAACTTAAGGACCCTCTAGGACTTTGGTTTAAATTTTAGGTTTTTATTTATTTATTTTACTTTATGGATTTATACTTGCTGGCCATAGGAAATTCGATTTTCAAAAGTTAAAATAATTTCTAAACGCATGACCACCTAGACTGTTTTATTAAAGCTTTCGCAACGAGGGATGTTTCAAAACAAATGTTTTAAATGAATAAAGACAACTTCTTAAGTTATAACAAAGGTTTACTAAAGATAATAACATGGAATGTTTGAAAAACACTATCGTCTGACATTGCCAAATACGGCCATAACGTCTAGGCCGAGTTTGGGGTGTTACAGGTAACCCTAATGATATATCATTTGTATCCTACGGATTCTAATGGTTCAAACGGGGCTCGATAATCGTCGTATATCGTTGGATATGCATTCGGTAATTATATATGACAAATCATAACATTTATATATTTCAATTAAAAATATATAAATACAATTTAATTAAACGAACTTACCTCGACGAGTAAACGTAGATACGGAGGTGATTAATCCGAGACTTTCTCTTTGCCCTGATCTAACTCTGTACAAGGTCTAACTGGATCTATACATATAAATTTAACTCAATTCAACATGTAATTTATTCAATTTAATCCAAAACATATTTTTGGAAAAATTACCATTTTGTCCTAATACTTTTAATTCTTTGCAATTTAGTCCCTAGGATTGAAAAATAAAATTCATGCAATTTTATCCTCACCCAAGCCTAGCTGATTATTCTACATACTTATAGCAGCCCATATATTTCATAAATTCACAAATTATACCATGTAAAATATCGATTTTTCAATTTAATCTTTATTTGATATTTTTACCAAAAATCACTTAACAAAAGTTGTTTATCTATCAACAACTATCCATTTTCTACCATCAAATAACAAACGTAACATCCTAGATTAGGAGTTATGCATTTAGTGCATAACTCATGTGTTAGTAGGCTTTAAGAGTGGTTTGGGTGTGTTTTAGAAGTTTTTAAAACTCTAGGATCAAAAAGGGAAGCATTGGAAAATTTTGAAAGTTTTTAGTAAAAAGGGGGAATTTATGTTTTTGCATCAAAGAGGCGCTCGGCTAAGGACGTCTTAAAGGAAATTCGGGGCGGAATTATGTCACAAGCAAGCGCCTGGGTGGAGTGGCTAAGGACCTTACTTGAGGGCTGCGGCTAGGAAGACTCGTGTTCGAGTCCTGGGGGTCGCGCTTGAGGCGTGTTATTTTTGCTTTTAGCGCTAAAGCATAGGGAGCAAGCGAAGGATAGTTTAAAAGAATGCTGCAACGAGTTATGGCATGAAAGGATCAGGGGCCGAGTGGCTGGAGGCGTGGGGAGCCTCCAGCAGGTCGGGGGTTCGAAATGCAGAAGCAGCGCATGGGTTTTTTCTTTTTGGTACAGGCGTGGGTAGTGGCCTGCATGGGGCATGCATGCATGAACAAGGCTGTTGGGGGTAGTTGTTATTTTATTTCTATGTATGAAAGATGGGTTTTATTTTTTTAATTATTGATAGGATGATGGGGAGTTTTATTTTATATTATTATTATGATTATTATTTTATGTATGGAGGATGGGGTAGTTATTTTATTATTTTTATTTTTATTTTTATTATTATTATTTTAGGTATGGAGATGGGGTAGTAATGGAGGAGGTTAATAAACAATGTATTTTCCTTATTTCTATGATGATGGGTCTTGCGCTTGGGGAAGGAAGCATGGCAGTTTGAAGCATGGGGAGTTGGTCGGCCTTGGTTGTAACAAGAGCTTGGCCAAATTCATTTTTCCTCCCCTCCATTTAGTGCTTGGCCGAAACTCTTCTTTTGGTTTTCTTTTCTTCCCATTTAGTTTGGCCAAATTCTCTTTAGCCACCTTGCTCTAAATTTTTCTTGTGATACTCCTTTCTTCATTTGGTTCTACTTGGCCGAATTTATCACCTTAGTTACTCAAAATTTCTTTCTTCATTTTATGTTGGTAGAAAGTCTTTAGCTTGTTTTTGTTTCCTTCCAAATTGTTCTTGACCAGAAGAGGAGAGTTAGAGCAAGGTTGAATTTCGGTATTGAAAAAGCTAGGGAGTATTTTCGGCTAGCAAATGTTGCTTGCTTTGTTTTCCTTCATGGTTGTTAGCCGAATGTTTTGGTCACTATTGCCGAATCTTTCAACCTTGTTCCTCTGTTCTTTGTTTTCCTTTCAACCTTAAATCTATAAACTATTCTCGTTGAGGCTGATTCTACAGGGGTAGTACCACGATCTCTTGCTTTTGGTTCCGTTTTAAGCGTGTAAGTGAGCATAGGCCGAACCCCCCCAAGGGAAGGTGCTATCGTTTTTGAAGGGTGGTAAGTGTCTCATTTTAACATTCGATTTCTTTTCTCTCTTTAGATGTGCCGAGAGTTGAGTTTAGGCCTTGGTAAGGTTGGCCAAATTTATATAGGGTCTTAATAGTGTGACTTTTGTGTGTAGCCGACACCAAGAAGTATTTCGGGTTTTGGTTCTTTAAGGGATCTCGAAAAGACAAGTGACAACTTCGGGATTTTGGTAAGTATGGAAAAAAAAATGGTTAGGCATTTTCGGCCCAAGGCCATTTTTGGTAATTATGAGTAACCAAGAGTACACTATGGCTTTAGGGGCAAATCGGCCAAAGGGAAATCGGAGGCTTTCGAGTTTTCGAACTTCTTTGGTAAGTGATAATAAAGGTTCGGCCTAAGGCCATATTCTGTTTTGGGTACGATTAATCCTTCGGAACTATTAATGTAGCCGAATAGCCTATGTATTAACTTTGGTGTTGGCTGAATATAGGGCAAAGAGATCTAGTGCGGTAGACCGACTCTTTGGGTTTTCGTTGTTGAGTAGTTCGGGATTCGCTTAGATTTACGTTTAATCAGGTGTGTAAACTCTTACACACTTTATTAGTATAGACTGCCTATTACATTGCTATATAACCTCTCGTGTAGTAAATTTTGCCTTGTGGGCATAAGCTTGGATTTCGGGTAAGTCCCCTATTACTTGATCTATGATGTATGTTGTGTACGCCATCATATGCTATTAAATGCTATGATATATATGAATGCATGATATATGGGATCATGATACTTGTTATGTGAGCATTATGATGGTGGGATTGATGAGAGGAGGGAGATGATCTCTATGGACTGTCACCAGTGGTTTGGCACCACACGATGGGTTGGCTCCATCATATGATATTTGTGACTTCGGTCACCAGTGGTTTGGTACCACCAGTGGTTTTGACCACACCGTTGATATAATTTGTGACTAAGTCCCAGTGGTTTGGCACCACCAGTGGTTGGGTACCACATGTTGATATTGTGACCTATGGTCATCAGTGGTTTTGACCACACGATGGGTTGGCCCCATCATTTGATATTTGTGACTTCGGTCACCAGTGGTTTGTTACCACACGGGGTAGAAAAAGGAGTATGGATGGCTAGTTTGGGTCACATATTGCAAGTCTTACTAATATCTTGTGTATAAGTTGTATTTTCGGGTTGGGGATTTATACACTGAGTCTTGGTGACTCACCCCTTACCATGTCTTTTAAAAAAAAAACCCTAGTGGTAAAATTACAAAATTACCCCTAGTTTCTAAATTTCTAAGCTACCCCCAAATGCAACAAAATTTTCTTATTTTACAAACGTACCCAAAACCCTTAATTTGTAAATATCAAAAAAATGCCACGATTTTGGAAAATTACAAAATTGCCCCTAACTTACAAAAATTACTAAAATGACCCCAATTTTCAAAATTTTTGCAACACTGCCAATTTGGAAATCAAATTCTCCAAAAAGGACCCCCAAGTTTTGCAAATTTTTAAATTACCCTTGATTTGTTAAGATTTACAAATTTACCTGGTTTATTATCAAAATACCCCTGTAGGGCAAAGACGAAAATACCCCCGGGATAGGAATAGGACAAATAGGTGATGGAATAAGTGAATGTGTATCTTTGAATTAGGATAGAAGACTTGAAACTTGTTTGATCGAAAGAACAACTTTAAAATTCCGTTCATAAAACTTCTTCGTTGATAATCAGTGGAACAATGACTAACTCATAAAACTTTTAAGACAGATCGTGCGATAAGAGATGAGTTTTAGAGGCCGTGGCCGTCAAGGACGCGGTAGAGGCAGGATGGCTATGTCAGAACCCGTTAGGTCGAGCCAGGGATCTGATAATGAGATACCACCTCACCACCACCCCCAACTTTTGGTGTTGGACAACAGGATCAGACGGGGGGCGAGTCAGTATCGCAAGCTATGTTGCGAGTTCTAGAAATGATGGCTGGGGCAGGTAGAGGTATTGGAGCTCGGAAATCTATACCTGAGCGACTCCGAGCGAATGGAGCGGAGATATTTCGAGGTGTATCAGGTGTAGCGCCCAGTACGGCGGAGTATTGGCTGGAATCAACTGAGAGGATCATGGATGACCGGATTTTTGGTGAGGAAAGCCGAAGGGTATAATTTCTCTACTTCGGGATGAGTCATACCAGTGGTGGCTCACTGTAAGGGACGGAGCGACAGCGGAGGACCTCACATGGGAATTCTTTAGGGCAGCCTACCAGAGGAAATATATAGGAGCTAGCTACGTGGATGCACAACGGAAGGCCTTCTTGAATCTAGTTCAGGGTAATAAGACGGTGGCAGAGTATGAAGTTGAATTTCTCCGATTGAGTAGGTATGCTCGTGATATTGTGAGTACTGTGTATGAACGCTGTGTCAGATTCGAAGATGGGCTGAGGGATGAGCTGAGGATGATGATAGCTCCGCAACAAGAACGGGAGTTCGCTGTCCTTGTAGAGAAGGAAAAAGTTGCTGAAGGGGTAAGACAGTCTTTTAGACGGAATCAAGATAGGAGTTGGAACAAAAGGAACTCCGGATCTTCGAGGTTTTCTGGGAGTCAGCAGAAGAGGACAAGGTATAGTGGGTCAGATCAAGCTACTAGGCCTGCTGCTGCTACCAATACTTAATGGCCGCCACGGTGTGCTCGGTGTGGAAAGTCTCATGCGGGAGAGTGTTGGAATGGTAATCGAGGATGCTTCGAATGTAGATCTGTGACACATCGAGTTAGGGACTGTTCAAAAAAGGCAGCTAGGCTAAGGTCTGAGGGTCAGGAACGTCCACTGAATAGGAGGGATAACCATCAGCCACCGAGAGGTCGTGGTGCAGGAAGGGGAGGTAATGGTGCTGGCAGAGGTCGTGGGACATTGAGTGGAGGTACCGGTGGTACTGAGGCTGGGCAACCTGGCTTGGTTTATGCTGCGAGGCGTCAAGAGGAGGGCGACGCACCGGACGTCATAACCGGTATGTTTTTGATCTTTGGAGTACCTTATAGCACCTTGATTGATATTGGCTCGACTCACTCATACATTGCTAGTAGCGTTGTGGAAACTCTGAACTTAGATTTTGAGCTTACTTCTAAAAAGATGACTGTGTTAAACTCTCTGGGTCAGAGGTAAGTAAACTTTATAGGGATGTACCCCTAGAACTCCAAGGGGTCGTGTTCTTGGCTGATTTGATGGAACTACCGTTTAGGGAGTTCGATCTGATTCTCGGGATGGATTGGCTAGTAAAGTATCAAGCTAGCTCGGATTTGTGACTAAGCGCATGGTGTTAAAAGGCTGCGAAAGGAGATGAGGTAGTGATGATAGGTAAGAGGAGAAATTACCTATCTAATCTGGTTTCTGCATTGAAGGCGGAAAAGATGGTTAGGAAAGGTTGTGAAGCATATGTAGTGTATGTTTGTGCTTTGGGAGCTAAGGATACAGCTTTTAAGGATGTGCGGACTGTAAGGGAGTATGTTGATGTGTTCCCAAAAGAACTCCCGGGTCTACCTCCTGACCATGAGGTTGAGTTTGGTATAGACTTGTTACCCGAAACCGCGCCAGTATCTATAGCTCCATATCGGATGGCACCGAAAGAATTAGTGGAGTTAAAGGCTCAGATCCAGGAGTTGTTGGATAGAGGGTTCATCCGACCGAGTGTATCGCCTTGGGGTGCTCCAGTGCTTTTTTGTCAGGAAGAAGGATGGAACATTGAGGATGTACATAGACTATCGACAGCTGAATAAGCTGACAATAAAAAACCGGTATCCTTTGCCCAGGATTGATGATTTGATTGATCAACTCAAGGGTGCATCGGTTTTCTCTAAGATCGACCTCAGATCGGGGTATCATCAGCTTAAGGTGAGGGAAACTGATATCCATAAGACGGTATTTCGTACTCGGTATGGACACTACGAGTTTTTGGTAATGCCTTTTGGTTTGACGAATGCACCAGCCGCGTTTATGGACTTAATGAACCGGGTTTTCCAACCCTATCTGGATCGGTTCGTCGTGGTGTTTATAGACGACATTTTAGTGTATTTGAAGTCTGAAGAGGAGCAAGACGCACACCTCCATGTGGTTCTGCAAGTGCTAAGGGAGAAGCAGTTGTACGCCAAATTCAGCAAGTGCGAGTTCTGGCTTAAGGAGGTGACTTTCTTAGGGCATGTGGTTTCAGCTGAGGGGATCAGAGTGGATCCTAGTAAGATTGAGGCAGTATTGGAGTGGAAACCACCAAAGTCGGTTACGGAAATCCGAAGTTTTCTGGGATTGGCAGGATATTACAGAAGATTCATGGAAAATTTCTCCTTAATTGCAGCACCGTTGACCAAGTTGTTGAAAAAAGGAGTTTCGTTTGTGTGGTCTGAGAAGCAGCAAGAGAGTTTCGACAAACTCAAGAAGTTTTTGATAGAAGCACCGGTCTTGATTCAGCCTGAGTCAGGGAAGGAGTTCACTGTGTATTGTGATGCATCGTATACTGGTTTAGGGTGTGTGTTGATGCAAGAAGGAAAGGTGGTCGCTTATGTGTCACGGCAGTTGAGGCCTCACGAAGGTAACTATCCGACACATGATTTGGAATTAGCTGCTGTGGTTTCTACCTTGAAGATTTGGAGGCACTATCTATATGGGGAGAAGTCGGTTGTGTACTCGGATCACAAGAGTCTGAAGTACCTCTTGACCCAAAAAGATTTAAATCTGAGGCAGCGGAGGTGGATTGAGTTCTTTGAAGGACTCACGATCGCTCATCGAATACCATCAGGGCAAGGCTAATGTAGTCGCTGATACTTTGAGTCGTAAAGTGGTGGCAGATTTGCGAGCAATGTTTGCTCACCTAAGTCTCTATGAGGATGGTAGTCTTCGCGATTCACAGGTAAAACTGTCTTGGATCGATGAGGTCCAAGAGAGGCAGTTGACCGACGCGAAATTTTGAGTACTCGGAGGTTGCAAAGTGCAGTGGTGAGACCGAAGGTTTCAGCTTGGATAGCGATGGAGCGTTGTATTTTCAGGGGAGAGTGTGTATGCCTAAGGATGATGATTTGAGGCGCGGATCCTAAAGAAGCACACATAGCACCGCACGCTATGCATCCTAGAGGCAGTAAGATGTACCGGGATTTAAAGGAGCAGTTTTGGTGGCCGGGTCTTAAGCGGGAAGTAACCAAGTTAGTGGGCAAGTGTCTGACATGCCAGCAAGTTAAGGCTGAGCATCAGTTGCCATCGTCCGCATTACTGACCAATCAAGATCCCACAGTGGAAGTGGGAGGGGAGTACGATGGATTTCGTAAGTGGGCTTCCCCTTACGCCCAGTAAGAAAGATTCAATATAGGTGATTGTTGATCGGGCCGTACACAGTGTTGAAACGTGTAGGACCAGTAGCTTACCAGCTCGAGTTAGCAGCAGAATTAAGTCAGATTCATGACGTCTTTCATGTGTCAATGCTTAGGCGCTATCGGTCAGATCCATCACACATCGTACCGATTGCGGATATTGAGGTGAACGCGGACTTGTTTTTTGAGGAGGAGCTGGTACAGATTTTGGATCAAGATGTCAAAGTTCTAAGGAGGAAGACGGTACCGTTGGTAAAGGTGTAATGGGGAAACCATGGTACGGAAGAGGCCACGTGAGAACCCGAGGACGTGATACGATAGCAACACCCCCAACTCTTCTGATCCAGGTAATTTCGAGGACGAAATTATTTTTAAGGGGGTAGAACTGTAACATCCTAGATTAGGAGTTATGCATTTAGTGCATAACTCATGTGTTAGTAGGCTTTAAGAGTGGTTTGGGTGTGTTTTAGAAGTTTTTAAAACTCTAGGATCAAAAAGGGAAGCATTGGAAAATTTTGAAAGTTTTTAGTAAAAAGGGGGAATTTATGTTTTTGCATCAAAGAGGCGCTCGGCTAAGGACGTCTTAAAGGAAATTCGGGGCGGAATTATGTCACAAGAAAGCGCCTGGGTGGAGTGGCTAAGGACGTTGCTTGAGGGCTGCGGCTAGGAAGACTCGTGTTCGAGTCCTGGGGGTCGCGTTTGAGGCGTGTTATTTTTGCTTTTAGCGCTAAAGCATAGGGAGCCAGCGAAGGATAGTTTAAAAGAATGCTGCGACAAGTTATGGCATGAAAGGATCAGGGGCCGAGTGGCTGGAGGCGTGGGGAGCCTCCAGCAGGTCGGGGGTTCGAAATGCAGAAGCAGCACATGGGTTTTTCTTTTTGGTACAGGCGTGGGTAGTGGCCTGCATGGGGCATGCATGCATGAACAAGGCTGTTGGGGGTAGTTGTTATTTTATTTCTATGTATGAAAGATGGGTTTTATTTTTTTAATTATTGATAGGATGATGGGGAGTTTTATTTTATATTATTATTATGATTATTATTTTATGTATGGAGGATGGGGTAGTTATTTTATTATTTTTATTTTTATTTTTATTTTTATTATTTTAGGTATGGAGATGGGGTAGTAATGAGGGGGTTAATAAACAATGTATTTTCCTTATTTCTATGATGATGGGTCTTGTGCTTGGGGAAGGAAGCATGGCAGTTTGAAGCACGGGGAGTTGGTCGGCCTTGGTTGTAACAAGAGCTTGGCCAAATTCATTTTTCCTCCCCTCCGTTTAGTGCTTGGCCGAAACTCTTCTTTTGGTTTTCTTTTCTTCCCATTTAGTTTGGCCAAATTCTCTTTAGCCACCTTACTCTAAATTTTTCTTGTGATACTCCTTTCTTCATTTGGTTCTACTTGACCGAATTTATCACCTTAGTTACTCAAAATTTCTTTCTTCATTTTATGTTGGCCGAAAGTCTTTAGCTTGTTTTTGTTTCCCTTCCAAATTGTTCTTGACCGAAGAGGAGAGTTAGAGTAAGGTTGAATTTCGGTATTGAAAAAGCTAAGGAGTATTTTCGGCTAGCAAATGTTGCTTGCTTTGTTTTCCTTCATGGTTGTTAGCCGAATGTTTTGGTCACTATTGCCGAATCTTTCAACTTTGTTCCTCTGTTCTTTGTTTTCCTTTCAACCTCAAATCTCTAAACTATTCTCGTTGAGGCCGATTCTACAAGGGTAGTACCATCGATCTCTTGCTTTTGGTTCCATTTTAAGCGTGTAAGTGAGCATAGGCTGAACCCCCCCAAGGGAAGGTGCTATCATTTTTGAAGGGTGGTAAGTGTCTCATTTTAACATTTGATTTCTTTTCTCTCTTTAGATGTGCCGAGAGTTGAGTTTAGGCCTTGGTAAGCTTGGCCGAATTTATATAGGGTCTTAATAGTGTGACTTTTGTGTGTAGCCGACACCAAGAAGTATTTCGGGTTTTGGTTCTTCAAGGGATCTCGAAAAGACAAGTGACAACTTCGGGATTTCGGTAAGTATGGAAAAAAAATGGTTAGGCATTTTCGGCCCAAGGCCATTTTTGGTAATTATGAGTAACCAAGAGTACACTATGGCTTTAGGGGCAAATCGGCCAAAGGGAAATCGGAGGCTCTCGAGTTTTCGAACTTCTTTGATAAGTGATAATAAAGGTTCGGCCTAAGGCCATATTCTATTTTGGGTACGATTAATCATTCGGAACTATTAATGTAGCCGAATAACCTATGTATGAACTTTGGTGTTGGCCGAATATAGGGCAAAGAGATCTAGTGCGGTAGACCGACTCTTCGGGTTTTCGTTGTTGAGTAGTTCGGGATTCGCTTAGATTTACTTTTAATCAAGTGTGTAAACTCTTACACACTTTATTAGTATAGACTGCCTATTACATTGCTATATAACCTCTCGTGTAGTAAATTTTGCCTTGTAGGCATAAGCTTGGATTTCGGGTAAGTCCCCTATTACTTGATCTATGATGTATGTTGTGTACGCCATCATATGCTATTAAATGCTATGATATATATGAATGCATGATATATGGGATCATGATACTTGTTATGTGAGCATGATGATGGTGGGATTGATGAGAGGAGGAGATGATCTCATGGATATGTCACGGTGGTTTGGCACCACCACGATGGGTTGGCCCCATCATATGATATTTGTGACTTCGGTCACCAGTGGTTTGGTACCACCAGTGGTTTTGACCACACCGTTGATATAATTTGTGACTAAGTCCCAGTGGTTTGGCACCACATATTGATATTTGTGACTTCGGTCACCAGTGGTTTGGCACCACCAGTGGTTGGGTACCACATGTTGATATTGTGACCTATGGTCATCAGTGGTTTTGACCACACGATGGGTTGGCCCCATCATTTGATATTTGTGACTTCGGTCACCAGTGGTTTGCCACCACCAGTGGTTTGGTACCACACGGGGTAGAAAAAGGAGTATGGATGGCTAGTTTGGGTTGCATAATTGCATGTCTTACTAATATCTTGTGTATGAGTTGTATTTTCAGGTTGGGGATTTATACACTGAGTCTTGGTAACTCACCCCTTCCCATGTCTTTTCGCAGGTGAGTAGATCGCGGAGATGGAGCCGGAGAGGACTCGAGGCGGCCATGCTTGTTCCTCGGTTTTGAAGTTTTATTTCGTACCGTTAAAGTTTACTATTTACTAAATTTCGGTTTGGTTTGTAATATGGCCGCTAGTTATTATTTTGGATGTTTAATTAGTTGCTTTTACTTTATTTCTATTATGTTGCTAATGGACTTATGAACTCATTAAGCAAATCGGTTAAAGTAACGTTTTCAAAATTTTTACTCAGACGCTGCGTTTTCAAAAGATGTTACCATCGGGTAACAAAATTTACCAAGTTAACAGTAACTCCGATGTTTCTAAAAATTTAAAATGATCCAATGTTTTCATAGGTCTCAACTCAACCATGCTTATAAAAGAAAAATCAATCCCACCTGAGTTTTAATAAGACACCGTTTTATAACTACAACATTAATTTCAGATTTCCACTTAAATCCAAATTTTTTTTTTAAAACGTTTTTACTCCGTGACATACCAGATCCGGTTGAGGCTCGTGGGCCGGGTTTGGGGTGTTACAACAAAAGCAACCAATATTAATTCATGGAAAAACTAGAATCCTTAAACAGTTTTACAAACTAGTCCTCGGGCTAGCTAGATTAAGCTACAACGATCTCGAAAACGTAGAAATCATTAAAAACGGGATGAAAATGCTTACATGCAATGGAGAGATATGACCGAATGCTTCCAAGCCCTAATTTTCTTTCCTTTTCTTCAATTTTAGGTTATAATGTCTAAGGCTGAAGGCGATACAACTATTTGTTTTATTTTAATTTACTTTAATTTCTAAATTAACAATTTAACCTTTTACTTATTCTTTAAAAGAAACATAAATAACGGCCATAATAGTCCACTCAATTTAAAAATGGAATAATTACTACATAAACCCTCTAACTATTTAACTTATAGCTAATAAATCCCTTTAACTTCTAGAGCTCAAGTTTTGCACCTTTTGCAATTTAATCTTTTTTTATCAAATTAAGCATGTAAACGGTAAAATTTCTTAACGAAACTTTTATACGGTAATACTATCATGCTGTAGGCAATAAAATAATAATAAAATAAATTTTTTGACTTCGGATTTGTGGTCCTAAAACCACTATTTCCAATTTCACTGAAAACGAGTTGTTATACAACATGTACTTAGAAAACTTAAACCTTCAAATTTCTCTTTGACATTTATAAACACATCATAATTGTTCTAATTTCTTACAACCTTACACATTTGATGATTCAATAGTTATTTACAATTTACAATTCAACCTCGATTAGACTTAGTCAACTTCAACCTTGAGGCGTGGCCTCTATGGGTACCCCTCTATATAATTTATTTAAAGTATTAATTAGATCTATTTATGTTTAGATTATGATTAATTTAGTACTCGCCTCCCTTAGGGACGATCCTCGGAGTACTCAACTACTTCGTTGCAACTATATTACAACTTGACTCACATACTTGCAAATATTGCTTATTTAATATCTTTTGTACAAAATTCTTACTTTGGACATTGGCATGTTCGGAGGGGGTCACATACTCCCCTTTAACTCTTTATATCATTTTCATTCAGAATAGCATGTTTTCTCGTGATTTGCCAGTTCGATTTCTAATATAGCTACCCTATTAGAGGCATCACAAATATATCTTCTCTTCCATCACCACCTATCATACCTCATATATCACAGACCAGCAGTACTAACTTGAGCATGAAGGATGGTTTTTTTACTTCGTAACACAAACATATTGAACTCAGACTGATGACATTATTTATCATTATCCACACATATACGATTCATACATTACGAATAGAGATTACTTACCTTTCATAATTTATATAATAGTGTAATTTACAACACATGGAAGTAAAAAGGAACTCACCAGAAAAATCTAGTACAGTGATCTACATAGCAGGTCCTTAGTCCTTGTCATCGGGACCCTCGTTATTTTCTTGAGCTAAAAAAAAGAAGATCTCTTCGAATAAGCTCTCTATACTAAGGTTTTCTCAGAAACTTACAAAGAAATTCAAAGAAGAAGAAAATGTAAACGTAACTCATGATAGCCACCGATACTCTTATATACCAAGCAATAGAGACAAGTCTTAGTGGAGAAATTAGATAATCCCACTAACACCCTTGATTCCTATGATTAAACGCACTTAGCAAGTTTTAAGTCTAATCATCTACAGTAGTCTAGTTCAGTTCTAACTAAGTCTCAACTAAAACTTGATATAGCTAATTATGTCATCAAGCACTAATAAAAACAACTTAAAACAATCTGTGAACTTAACAAGTTCGCCTACAACATCTGAGTTGGGAGGATACTTACTAGAACAGTTCGCCAAAACTAGGAGTTCCCCAAATGACGAAACACACAGAGTACTCTACTTAGCCAAAACAAATACTTCATTTACTCAATTATATCCTTAATTTTTCCATCTATACACCAAACAATAACAGAATATTGAGTCTCCACCAATAGGCTGTTACAAAAATACTACAAATCTATTGAAATGATAAAGGGATTGCAAAAGGTATAAGAATGTTCTTGTACTTTTTGCTAAGAAATGTAAAGTGTAGTAAAATTAAAGAGAGAATTTCTAAAATTCTAACTTAAAAAAGATAGAACTAAGAATCTATGAAAAGTTTCCTCTCAAATGTGTCATAAAGTATCTTATATAGTTTGACACAATTTAACCTACAATTGACAAGCCCTTCATAATTTTCTCTCGTCAGGTACCAATGTAGTGACACCCTCCACAGATGACTCCCTTGGGTGCTTGGAAGCTCCAGTGTTGCCACATAGACCCTCTGGTATTGCAACATTGTCCTCAGGCGACATGACTTCTTCAACTTTAGCAACTATGGTAGATGTTGCGACATTTCTTGCCTCGTGTTGCAACCACAAAGGTTGGTGACGCGACTTTGAAGACAGTCTACTTAGAAGTGCATTTCGTTGAAGTCCAACTCTTTGGATGAAGGTGAAGGCATTGATGTCGCGACATCAAGGTGTTGATGTCATGACCTTAGCTCCAGTTTAGGCCTTTCAACTCATGTTCACATAAACTAAGTGCCTGAAACAAACTTAATTCAAAGGTTAAGCTCCTAATGGCATAGACTTGCCACTTCATTCCAAAAAGTATAAAAATGCAATAAAAACTAAAACTAAACATGAAATATAAATTTAAAATCGCAATAAAAAAACATTATGAAATACTAGAGAATAAGCTCCTTAAATGTCTAGAGAGCTTAATATGACATATATAAATATGATAGATCAATCTTACTTTAGCCTAGGAGCTTAATATCTTGAACCTAGAAATTGAAGTGGATACTACCACTATGATATATTATATGAAAAGTAGCTTTAATAGTAATATTTTCCTCTCTACTTTGATTACTAATTGAAGGATGCTCTTTCACGCTATGAGTTCTAGCTCATTAATGCACATCTTTCGTGAATGGAACAAATGTGCAAACGCACTTGCTCATTTGGGGAGTAATTTTCAGCCTTCCTTTCCCTTAAATAGTCTTCCTTTCCCTTAAATAGTCTTACTGTCAATGACTTTTTTTTTTTTTTGTTTATGTATTAACCTACCTGATTGTTTAGCTTATCTACTTTTAGATTATGCTCAGGGGTATCTATGTATCAAACTCTATTTTAGTTTAATTTAACTATAGTCCCCTTTCTCGACAAAAAAAAAAAAAAAAAAAAAACTGCTTTGAATAAATCTATAAAAAAAAACCAAGATAAATTTTACCCAAATTTATTTTATTAAATAATATAATTCAAGATATTACATACACATCTTAAAATCTCTTTTTCAGATTAAAATATATATAATTGTAAACTGTAATTAAATAATAAATGCATTTATATTATTATTTAAGTCCATGATTGAGTTGGCGTCACAAGCCAACCGGATACCATCATATTTTGAAAAATTAATAAAATGTCCTTTTGCACATTTTAGTACCTCCATTAATCATATATCTATACTATTATTTAATCTCCTAACTGAGTTGGTGTCACGAATCAACTGAGCACCAACTCAATTAGGAAAATTATGAAAATATACTTTCGTAATTAATATAAGTTATATTATTTAAAGTTATTTGTCTTTTTCATTTTAACAAAAAAAAAACCAATAAAAATATGCAAACAGCAGGATTTAAATCTACACCAATTAGATTAATAAAACCTTAATTTTACCACTCAACCAAAGTTTCATTTTAATATATTTTATACATTTTTATTTTAATATATACAAATTATTATCTCCATCAATTGTATATCTATCCTACTATTATTTAAGCTCTTGATTTAGTTGGTATCACGAGTCAACCGGGAACCAACTTAGTTAGGAAAATTACGAAAATATCCTTAATAAGTTACATTATTCAAGGGTATTTTAGTCTTTTTATTAAAAACCAATAAAGATATATATATATAGTGAGATTTGAACCCGCACAGATTAGATTAATAACACCTCAATTTTACCACTCAACCAAAACTTCATTTTGATATTTTTATACATTTTTATTTTAATATGCACAATTTATTATCTTTATCAGTTGTATATATTAACATTTTTGTTAATAGAATTGGTGTCACAAGTCAACTCAACACTAACTCATAACTGATGACAAAATCATGATAAATAAGTGTAGTGCATTTAGTATTATTTATCTGATGTATTTATGTGTTTAAATTTTGTTTTACTCAAAATTTAATCTATTTATTTTTATTTTAATACTATACATATTTCATGTGTTATTATAATTAATTAGTTTCAAACCATATGTTGCATTGTTTTTTGTATGTTATTTTAAACACAAATATGTGTTCTAAGTTTGTGATTTTCACGTGCATATGTCACGGACCTTGGATCAAAACTTGTGACGAATACATACAGAACGTCTCATGGAGGTCTCATCTGCTTGAAGCCTTGGTTGCCTAGTGGGACACTCTAGTAAAACTAGAGTTACCATGGTGAATATTATAAATTCTAAGGGATAAGATTGTGTAAAGTTTAAATCCTTTAGGACTTTTATCTCGTAGAAAGGTTTTAATCTTGACCATCGTTGTAATTTAAATTATACTATTGGATTTGGGGAAGCTCATCTATAAACAGAGGTCTTCCCCTCATTCGTAATAATCTCATTCAGGGTTATTAAATATACTTTGAGAGCATTTACTCAAACACTTGGTGTACTTAGCTTTCTTGTGGCTTTTTTGTTCTCTCGTTACTTCTTTATCTTTAAGTTGCTTTTGCTTTATTTTCATGTCTTAGAGAATTTTCCTTGAGAATTCTCATCTTTCAAGAGTTAGGTTGACTTAGGTGAATTTGAAACAAATGAATCGCCTAAGGCCACGCAATTTGCCAGACTAAAGTTCTAGCCCCACGACATATACGTGCCTAATTAGATTTCTAGTCTATATTAATAATGTTGTTGATTGAGTTGATGTAATAAATTAACTCGACGCCAACTTAGGATTGATGACAACACCATGATAAACAATTGTGTTTATTTAGTATTCTTAATATGATGTATTATATATTTAAATTTCAATTCATTCATAATTTAATCTAATTTTTATCATAATTTCATATATATTTCATGTGTTATTACTAATTAGTTTCAAAGGTACAATTCATTATTTATTGTATTTTATTTTTAAACACATTTCTAAATTCTAAAAATATGATTTCCATATATTTATTATGTATATGTATGTGATCAAAATTTTTAATATTAAAAATCAATAAATTTTTTTACTAAACCGAATATATTATTAAAAGAATATCAAGTGTTATAGCGTTATGAACCAGTACCATTGGTGAATCGAGATAAGCCAACAATTTTTCACATCCACTAAAAATAAAATACGGTCGAATCCGAAACTTAATTTACTTAGTTTTGTCATTATTATTAAAATGGAATCTGATGTTATGCTTTTACATTTTTAAATAATATCCCTTTCTTCAAAATATTCTTTTATCTAATAAGTAAATCTTTGAAAATTGATGTGAAGTGCTACTCAATGTTCAATATTCTTCTTATCTTCCATTTTGCAGTTGACGCCAGAATTTCATATGTTTCACGTTCAAAACAAAATCTCAACTTTATTTTTTTTCTTTTATATGTTTTGTTTTATAGAGTAATTTTTTTTTTAAATGACAGAAAATTAAAAGGTAAAATATTTAATTTTTCTTAATTTTCTTTCCATTCTTTGTTTGATAGAATTAAAAATGAGGAGGGAAAAAAATAAAACAAATGAGAAAGATATAATTTCAGCTAACATACTTTTCTCTCATTTTCTCTCCATCATTCTTTTTTTTTTTTTTTTGTATTATGATGGAAAATTATATTTCTCTTATTTTATTTCCTATCACAATTCTTTTCAACTCAATACACTCAAAATTTATTTTATTTTAATTTTTTTACTTCTTTTAATTTTCTACCCAACCAATTACATTATTAGTGTCAAAAGTCACTAATTCAATTGGAAAAAAATCTATAATTCCATTTTTCTAATAAATAATTCCATTTTTAATTTAAAGTATACAAAATTCAAACAATGTTTTTTTTTTAAAATTTTAAAGATAAAATTATAAATTTATGTACTTTTAAAAGAAAATCTTTCACTCATATAACAAGTATGACATGATGTGATATATATTAACTTTTTTAGTATATAAAAAACAATGATTATTACCTTATCTATAATCAATGTAATATATATTAACTTTTTTAGTATATAAAAAACAATGATTATTATCTTATCTATAATCAATGGGGTAAAAGAATTTCACTGAGCCTAAATAATGCCTTATTTATAAGGTCGTAAAATAATAAAATAAAATAAAAACTAACACCACAAGCATCCTAGATATGCTTGTAGAATTTTTTTTTTTTATTTCTCAACGTAATAATTATCTTAAAAACAATCAATTTAGGTAGGGGCAGAGTCAGAAAATTTTGTAGGGAGTCGAAATTAAATTATAATTTTTACGATAGTAAAAATATAATTTCACTATTTGAATAGTTTATATTTTTATAATTTTTAAAAGATTAAATCAAAATTTTATCATTTTTAGGGGGACAAAGTATAACTTTACCTATACTAATATAAAATTTTAAAAATTTTAAAGGACGTAAATAGAAAATTTTTTATTTTAAGGGGTCGGGCTCTTACCAACCTCTTTAGATAGGCCCTGGATATAGGTTAATGTAAATTTGAAAGTTTTACAGAATATCTCTCATCCCAAATTTAGATGAAACAAATTAGTTGGAAAAGTTTTACACAATTTCTCTAATCCCAAATATAGATGAAACAAATTAGTTGTAAAAGGAGAAAAAACAACATGAATGATTAGAAAAGATTAATCTAATTAATTCAACTTTTTAACTCAATAAATAATTTTAAATTTTAATAATATTGTTAATACCTTATATTTTTGGACTATAACCCTGATCGTTTGACACAAGTTCAAGCCAAAACAAACATAAACATCTCATTAAGTAAATTTAACCTTTCAAGGGTAAACAATCCATATGTGTAACACCCCTTCCCTGTCCTAGCAAATGGTACGAAATAGAGGTGCTAATGGAGCGCTTCCAAACTTTGACTAAAAAAAATTTCTTTTATAAAAAACTCATTTCAAATTAAATTAATGTTCTGTAAAATAAATTAACTTAGTTTAGAAGGATTTAATATGATTAGAAATAATTTTTGGGTCATTAAGTATTTAATGGGGACAAATCCAAATCATACAACAAATGTTTAAAGCTCGTCGACTTAATTCAAGATCATACGGATTGAGAGAAATAAGGGTTTTGCTAAAGCTTAAAACTTAAAAATATTTTTATAAAATTACTAATCAAAGTTTTGGATAATTAAAAGATTTTAAAGACAATTTAAAATCATTTTAAAGTTGCTCGGGGGTGTTCGGAAGTGTCCAAGACCCAAAGCGGACCTTGAAAAGTCAAAATAACACAAAACAATGCAGTGGCTTAGACTAGGGGCACTTGTTGCAGCACAACTCCTCAGTTGTGCAAATACAAGTCCCTATTACTATAGATGAAGGCACTTTCTTTGACTTTTTGCGATACCACAGGGGTCAAGTATTGATAATAAAGCCCCTAGAGCTTAAAATTGGTTCAAAAGCACTCTCAAATATGTCATGCTATAGGAGACAAAAACAAAGTATTAATACATACTCTTCAACTTTGCAAAGGTGATGGAACCTTCTGAAATGGTTATGGCTTCATGTGATTGTTAGTAAAATCTACACGTATGATAGTTGTAAATCAGAGTTTTAAAATTTATAAGGGAATGACCAAAACTTGAAAACTAACTCTGACAACGATTAAAGGCAAGTGTACTTATCGAACAGTAGTATAGCTTAGGTAAGACCAGATATCGAACCCAAAGGAACTAAGAGTACTAATACTAACTTTCTTTTTATTATTTAGCCTTAAAATTGGAGTGAAGTTACTTTAAACTATATTGACGAAGACTAAACTAATGACACAAAGACAAAAAGGACGAATAGGAAAATAAATTTGAAGGAAAACTCAGTTGATTACGACGATACCCTTAGGAAGAATCCACCTAGACTTCACTTGTTATCTAACCCTAAATTATATGATTTCTTTTACTTAGCTTGATCCGTAAGACTCCCTAACCTATATTAAACCCTCTCTCGAGGGGAATAACGTCTAACCCTAGGTTAATTAGTGGAACTCTTGTTCGCTTATAATAACCCCCTAGGATAGCAGTAAATCGATCAATGGACTCTCATATTAGGTTTCACCCTAATCCGGCAAAATCTCGTAACTCTATCTCTAGGCGTTCGATCAACTCCGCTTAATTATGTTAGATCTACTCTTAGGCAGGGTCTATTCCTCCTCCACCTAAGCACATTAGATTTGGATTAAGCAACATAATTAAGAACAAACTAAGCAATTATCATATAACTTAGAAATCAAATAACAAAATTCATCTAGGTTTCATCCCCTTCAGGTATCTGAAGGGTTTAGTTCATAATGAATAAAAAGAACATCACAAGAGAACAGATAAAACAAAACATAAGAAAACCCTAAAACCCTTGAAGGAATTGAAAGAGAATTCCGCTGTCTTGAGTAGAATTTCGGCTTCTTGGGATGGATCAACTGGCTATCCTCGCGTTATTCCCTAACTCTGACCTTCTCGGCTTGGCTCCTTGGCCTAGCTTTGATGCCTTTCCAAAGGTGGTACTTAGGGGGTATATATAGGCTCTTGGAATGCGATTCTTTCTCCTTAAGTATCCTTTTCCGACTGAAATTGCTCATTCTGACGACAGAGGCACGGCCATGTAGCACGCCCGTGTGGATCGACTCTAGGCCATGTTCGGCTTTCTAACTTGAGGCACGGCCGTGTGAATCGGGAGAGAGGCCGTGTTCTAGATGTTTGGCGTGGCACGGCCATGTGGATTTTGGGCCAGGCCGTGTCGAATTCATGATATGGCCCATTTACTTCGTTTTGGGCCCGTTTTGTGTTCTTTTCATCCTCGGGTGCTTTCCTGGGTATAAACATGAACATAAAGGATTACAAGCACCTTTTTATATAAATTAAGGGATAAATCATCCAAAATTAAGCTAAATGTGGGATTAAAATATGTTATAATTACGGTTTATCAAATACCTCCACACTTAAGCTTTTGCTTATCCTCAAGCAAAATTTTCAACTTACAATTAAAATGAACTTTCCATGATTCATAATTCCTATTAACAATGTCTTATCCTAATTCATAGATAATTCATACATGGATAATTCAACTCAAAGAGTCCTAAAGATTCAAACGAGATAAGTCATGAATTTGTACTTTGAAAAACATAGGTGTCTCCCTTCATCTAAATAACTACCTTTTCAATCCAAAACCTACAAGGATTGATATCCTCACTAAAGATTTACTCAAATCACTCAAAAAGTGTTTAAAGGTCAAAATTAAGCACTCATAAGTCGATCCTGAAAAGTTAATCCCATAGGCTTGCCTGAAAATCAAATCTCCAACACTGTAATATGAGATGACAAACAGATCAAAAGGTCTTTGTTAGGGTTGTAACGGGGCTAGGGTTAAAGGCGTGGATAAAAGGCTAAAATTAGAGGGTTAGAATCGAGATTGAATTGACAAGTACCTACCTAAAAATGTTTTTCGAAATTTTATAAATTGAAAAGTAATAAACTTACTAATACGAGCTTTTCTTTTGAAAATAGACTTTGATCGTGTAAGCTCACTTTTTATACTTACTAATATTGACTAATTTTTTTTTTTTTAAGAACAAACTAAAAACAAGATAAATTTAACTACCAGAATAATAACTTAGGTAACTAGCTCAAATCAAATCTCGATTAAGGGGTAGTCAAAAGAAAGGATGATAACAAATACAAAGGGACATTGGGTTAATATTAGTAAGTTTGTCAATAAAAAGGGTTTGTTAGGATCAACGGGGTTCACTAGGGGTTAATTATGCGGGTAGGCTTTTTAGTGGTGTAAGTGGGTTAAAACCTAGGTGCCTTTATCATCTCAGTATATCAAATCATAACTTGTGGTCTTGATATGTGTAATCAAGGCAAGTTCTAGAATAACAGTTCATAGTTGACACACTCATAATCAAAGAATGAGCATGAAAAAGAATGTATGCTTTATAATGCTCAAAATCTCACAAAAATTATGGGTGTTTTGACATCATCCTTGTAAATTTCAAATTTCAAGGTAATATTCAAATTTAGATCAACAACCTAAAAAAATTTTTACTTCCTGAAAAGCAGACTTATCATGCTGGATTCTCTAGTAATCTTCAAATTAATTATTAATGCACAATTAACTATGACTTGTTCAAAAACATGTCAATAGAAATCACAAATCATCAGAAATTTTATCTTAATTAGTAATATGACAAATTTGCTCAAAAACAAGACTAAATTCAGGGATTTGATAATCATGCAAAAAGTTAGGCATTTTTATCCTC
This sequence comes from Gossypium bickii, assembly GCA_025503065.1. Classification (NCBI taxonomy): domain Eukaryota; kingdom Viridiplantae; phylum Streptophyta; class Magnoliopsida; order Malvales; family Malvaceae; genus Gossypium; species Gossypium bickii. The sequence goes on from CP106709.1 coordinate 17,903,225, forward strand.
AGGGTTTGAGAATAATGGAAAAAGTTAGGCATTTTCTCGGAATAACTATTCACCCCCCACACTTAAGATGTACATTTCCCTCAATGTACAAAGATAGATAATAACATTTAAGGGATAAATCAAAAGAGAAGGGGAAGGAATTACTCCCTGAGTTTTGGATGTTTTCCCGGGGGAGTGTCTTTGGTGGCGGTGATGGTCGGTCTTGATGACGAACATGCATTAGATGAAGAAATTGGGTAGCACACTGAGAAGTAGCCAGGATTTATTAAGACTTAATAAAAATAAACTAAATATAAAATTAAAGAAATACAAACTAAAGGGAGGGAGACTAAGAAAAAAACTAAAATGAAAAGAAAATGTTGATGGACTGTGAAGTCCTTATTGAAGGATGGTTCGCAAGGTGGGAATCAACACTGAGGTTGGGGATGTGATGGCGGTGGCGAAAGTGAAGAGGTTATCGTGGTGGTCAGCGTGATTCCCAAGTAGCCTGTCGAACTTGAGACTACGAAACTAAACTAAGTTAAATTAACTTAAACATGAGAATGTCAAAGAAAAAGAGAATGAAAGGAAAGAGAAACAAAAAATATAAACTAAATGGTCTCAAAGACCCTTGGCCTGTTGTTTAGGTGAAGCTGCCACATAAACTCATGTAGATTATCTTCCTTTAAAGAGTTTGGCCTTTTACGCTTCTTTGCATGTTGTGTGATGGCTCAAGGATCTAGAGTGTTAGTAAATGGAGTGAGAAGTCTAAGAGGAAGAAGGTGAAAAAGACAAGCAGGATGGAGTTAGATGGGGGGAGGAAAGGGAAGGGCTGTGGGGTTTAAATAAAATTTCAAATCTGGCATGTTCCTACGCTCATGGTCGTAGGGTGTGTTGATTCACACGGCCGCTTCGCACGGTCGTGTGTCTGTGCGTGTTGGCTATCCATGCCCATGTTTCAGCCCACTATGCCCGTGCTTGTGAAGTCAGTATGTTGGCACAGTTGGGATGCACGGGCGTGTCTTGTCTGTGCTTGATAAGTCAATAGCTTCACACAGTCGTGGGGCACGGCCGTGCTGGTTTGTCGGTGCCCGTGGGTAGGGTGGTTGGATCCATGACGTTAGAGGGTGGTTGGACTGAATTGCACGGCCTCTATGCTGTCAGTGTGGTGGTTTCGGTGGTCCACACGGCCACGGACACGACCGTGTGTAAGGCCGTGTGGCTTGGAAAACTGTACTTCTAGTTAGTTTAAAAAGAAAAATAAAACGAAAAATAAAGTAAAATTAAAATAAATGCAAAATAAGTAAGGTTAGTACTTGGGTTGCCTCCCGAGAAGTGCTCCTTTATAGTCTTCAGCTAGACTTTCCTTGTGTTTGAAAAATTCAGGGAGGTTTGAAGGTTTGAATATCTTCCCTCATGCTTACAGTTTTATTTTCATTGTATTCTTTAGGTCGAATAGCATTTATTTTAAAATTGCCAAAAATAGGGTTTCTTACCTCGACTGTTTCGTGTGGAAGAACATTGATTACCTTAGAAAGGATTTCTTTGTTTGCGTCAGGGTCTGGAGGGAATAGTCGTGGGTCTGCTTTTTCTGACAATACCTGATCTCTGACTTTGGACTTGTCTATCTCGTAGAGTGGTTTTGATTCTATTTCCTGTATACCTAATTTCTCCTTAAAGTGTGTTTTCCACTCGTCTAAGTCATTGATTTGAATCCTTTGCTCCTCGTGAGTTGCTTCTTTGTTGGTACTTAACTAAAGATCAGGTTCAATCGCGCCCTTTTTTGGTGGTTCCTCTGATTTTACTTTGTGTGGTTCTGGTTCTTCTTTGACCTGTGTCTCCCGCTCCTCTAATTTATCGACCCTAAGGCTTTGTTCCTCGTGTGCTTCTTTTCTGTTAGCTTGGGGTTCGTGTTTCGGCTCAGGTTTTTGTCCTTTTGATTTTTCCTTCGATGAAAGTTGAACAAATTGGTTATCATCTGTATTGACTTTCTTACCTTCATCGATTGTTGCCCTGGCCGAGTCAAGAGCTTGAAGACTGATTGATTTGTCACCTACACGAAGTATGAGTTCTCCTATGGCAACATCAATTTTAGTCTTGGCAGTTGCTAGAAAAGGTTTTCCTAAAATTAAGGGAATTGAATTATCCTCATCCATGTCTAAAACAACAAAATCTACTGGGAAAACAAATTTATCAATTTTTACAAGAACGTCTTCAATAATGCCCCTAAGAATTCTAACAGTTTTATCAGCTAATTAAATACTCATCCTAATTTGTTTGGGCTTCCCTAGACCTAGTCGTTTAAACAATGTGTAAGGCATGACATTTATGCTTGCCCCTAAATCAGCCAACGCATTATCAATAGTTAAACTACCGATTAAACATGGAATTGTAAAACTCTCTGGGTCTTTTAATTTCTGCGATAGTCTATTTTGTAACATTGCTGAGCATGTTGTGTTCAGTTCTATGTGGTGCTCTTCATCTATTTTGCGTTTGTTGGTCAAGAGTTGTCTTAAAAATTTCCTCGAATCTAGCATCTGAAAAAAAGCTTCAAGAAGAGGTAAGTTAATATGTAATTTCTTTAAAAGTTTAAGAAACTTACCAAATTGTTCCTTTAAATCGTCTCTTTTTAACGCTTCGGGATAAGGTATGCGAGGTTTGTACTCCTTGATTACCGATTTCGACTTTTCTTGTGATACCTCTGTTGTACCTTCGTCTACCTTACTTTCTGGAATTGGTTTGGGTTTATCTAACTCCTCGCTGTCTTGAGCTGTGATGGCTTGAATTTGCTCCTTAGGGTTAATCTCGGTGTTACTTGGTAGACGTCCTTGAGGTCGTTCTGACATGAGTTGTGCGAGTCGTTCGACTGCATTAGTAACTTCTTTTACTGACTTAGTGATTTCCCCGATTTGGCTCTCGTTGCTTTTGATTGTTATCACAATATCTTGTAGGCGTTCTTCAGTGTTTGCCAATTTTGTTAGCTCCTCCTCGTGGGTTGGTTTCTTTTCTTATGGATAGGGTGGATTTCGAAAGTTTTGAGGAGGTTGTTGCCTTTGATTTCCTTGATTGCCTTGACCTCCCCATGAAAATTTTGGGTTGTTCATCCAACCTGGATTGTAAGTGTTACTATAAGGATTATTATTGTATCGAAAATTATTACCTATATAGTTCATCTGTTTGCTCTCTATTTCCGGTTGGTAGGGTGGGTACTCAGGATTCACCACTGTTCCACTTGCGTCACACTGCATGACTGGATGTACCTGCGAAGAACACAAACTATCAAGCTTTTTATTCATCATCTCAAGCTGCGTTGATAGCATGGTCATGGCATCGACGTTGAAGACTCCTGCCAATTTCGTCGGTTTGGTTCTTGAAGCTTGCCACTGATTATTGTTTAATGACATTTCCTCAATGAACTCGTAGGCTGCTTCTGGAGTTTTGTTGTTTGCTCCATCATCATTCAATCAATCAATCGCCTTGCCTTGTTGAGGGTTTACACCGTTATAGAATGTTTGGACTTGTAACCACAAGGGTTAGCCATGGTGTGGGCATCTCCTCAAGAGATCTTTGAATCTCTCCCATGCATCGTATAGTGTTTCTAAATCCATCTGCACAAAAGAAGAGATATCATTCCTTAATTTGGCTGTTTTGGCCGGGGGAAAATATTTCATTAAAAACTTTTTGGTCATCTGATCCCATGTGGTGATTGACCCTCATTGTAACGAGTTTAACCACTGTTTAGCTTTATTTCTCAATGAAAAAGGGAATAACCGAAGACGTATGACATCATCAGAAACACCATTTATTTTGAAAGTATCACAGAACTCTAAAAAGTTAGCTATATGCATGTTTGGATCTTCGTCCTGCAAACCATCAAATTTGTTCAAATTGTTGAATCATTTGTGTTGTGTTAGGCTTTAATTCAAAATTGTTAACAGCTATAGCAGGCCTAACAATACTCGATTCTGCTCCTGTTAAATGTGGTTTAGCATAATCAAACATTGTACGTGTAGCATTATTTTCTCCCACATTGTGTGGTGGTGGGCTATTTTCGTCCATCCCTTTAGTAGGATTGGATCTGTCTTCTTCCTCCCTTTCTGTGTAATGTAGGGCTCGCCTAGTTTCCCGATAATTCCTGCGAGCGGTTGCTTCAATATCACTATCGTATACCAAAGGTCCTCTCGGGTTCCTTCTAGTCATAATCTAGAGGTACCTGGAAAGAAAAGAAAGAAAGAAAGATAAGCAAAACTAAAAATTAAACTAAAAACAAAATAAATTGCTGAAAATAAAAATAATGGCTAAAGTAATAAAAATAGAGTTTTCTTAATATTTTAGTTTCCCGGCAACGGCGTCAAAAACTTGATCGCTGTAAATCAGAGTTTTAAAATTTATAAGAGAATGATCAAAACATGAAAACTAACTCTGACATCGATTAAAGGCAAGTGTACCTATCGAACAGTAGTATAGCTTAGGTAAGACCGGATACCAAACCCAAAGGAACTAAGAGTACTAATACTAACTTTCTTTTTATTATTTAACCCTAAAATTAGAGTGAAGTTACTTTAAACTATATTGACGAAGACTAAACTAAGGACACAAAGACAAAAAGGACGAATAGGAAAATAACTTTGAAGGAAAACTCAGTTGATTACGATGATACCCTTAGGAAGAATCCACCTAGACTTCACTTGTTATCTAACCCTAAATTATATGACTTCTTTTACTTAGCTTGATCCGTAAGACTCCCTAACCTATATTAAACCCTCTCTCGAGGCGAATAACGTCTAACCCTAGGTTAATTAGTGGAACTCTTGTTCGCTTATAATAACTCCCTAGGATAGCAGTAAATCGATCAATGGACTCCCATATTAGGTTTCACCCTAATCCGGCAAAATTTCGTAACCCTATCTCTAGGCGTTCGATCAACTCCACTTAATTATGTTAGATCTACTCTTAGGCAGGGTCTATTCCTCCTCCACCTAAGCACATTAGATTTGGATTAAGCAACATAATTAAGAACAAACTAAGCAATTATCATATAACTTAGAAATCAAATAACAAAATTCATCTAGGTTTCATCTCCTTCAGGTATCTGAAGGATTTAGTTCATAATGAATAAAAAGAACATCACAAGAGAAAAGATAAAACAAAACATAAGAAAACCCTAAAACCCCTTGAAGGAATTGAAGGAGAATTTCGTCGTCTTGAGTATAATTCCGACTTCTTGGGATGGATCAACTGGCTATCCTCGCGTTATTCCCTAACTCTGACCTTCTCAGCTTGGCTCCTTGGCCTAGCTTTGACGCCTTTCCAAAGGTGGTACTTAAGGGATTTATATAGGCGATTCTTTCTCCCTAAGTATCCTTTTCCGACTGAAATTGCTCATTCTGATGACAGAGGCACGGCCATGTAGCACGCTCGTGTGGATCGACTCCAAGCCGTGTTCAGATTTCTAACTTGAGGCACGGCCATGTGAATCGGGAGAGAGGCCATGTTCTAAATGTTTGGCATGGCACGGACATGTGGATTTTGGGCCAACTGTGTCGAATTCATGATATGGCCCATTTACTTCGTTTTTGGCCCGTTTTGTGTTCTTTTCATCCCCGGGTGCTTTCCTGGGTATAAAACATGAAAAGAAAGGATTACAAACACCTTTTTATATAAATCAAGGGATAAATCATCCAAAATTAAGCTAAATGCGGGATTAAAATATGTTATAATTACGGTTTATCAATGTAAGAAACAACATGTTAAGAATAAATACTTAGTAAGTAATCAAGAAAGATAGTCAACTTACCTTGAGGGCCCATATGGGTTAATTCACAATGTAATGAAATTAAAATGGGTACAGGTCTAACTCTCATTCTTATACCTTTCATGAATTCAAATTCCCTTTTAATTTAGATTAACTTATAACTCATTCTTCATCCCTTAATGTCATTTAATCTTATGATTCAACATTAACTCATACTATAGGAGTATTCATTTGAGTCATTTTTAACCCTTAGAATCTTTTCTATATTTCATATTTCATTCAATACTCTCATATAGTATGCTTCTATTTTCTTTTCTTATGACTTGTAGCCTTTAGAATTGATTTCACAATTCATGTTTGCTGCAGTATTCTCATGTCTATATTTTCATTCTCTTATAATGTGTAGCCCTTAACAAACACTAGTAGAAGGATACTTGGATACAAGGGAATCGTCCACCACACAAAGAAAGAACAAATGTATAAGGTTCATATCACATCCCTCTTAACACACCAAGGTTCATGAAAGCATAACTGCACTACACCAAAATGCACTGAATTGCAAGGCTCGAAGGCATTCTATGAAGCGCACATAAGTGCGAGACCTCCACCACACCAAGATGCATTGAAGTGATAAGCCTGAAGGCTTCAAAATATGCATGTGACTACATATCCCGAAGGCACAAAAATCAAGCATATCTATCCTTATTGGCATGCCAACCCTATCCTAACTACTTCTCTAAGCCTACTAGGGAAAAGTTTTTTTAGAAATTTCAATTTCATTTATCAGAATCACACATAAGCTTAAAACATATTAATAAAAGTTTCATCAAGGCTTAATGAGCCACATTTACAATATTTCACACCAAGTTCTATTGTTTCTTAAGATGACATACAATAACATATTTCATATACACCAAATAATTCCCACTAGTCAATTTCTTGTTTAGACAAAAGTCTATGCATTTAATTTTCAATTTTTCACTTTTGAAGACAAAATCATTTAATCCACTTGATGCCATAATTTATTCCTCTCTTAATAACTTATTAAATTTCATTGAAACTCTAATTATCATTATTCAAGTCAAACTTAATCTCAATTTCTTATTATGGCACATTAAGTTCCAAAATCACATTTTAGTCCAAGATTATGCAAATTCATACTTATTTCTAAATTCATTTTCATTAAACTATTTGATCACATATTAACATTTAACCAGTTAAACTCTAAGGTTTAATAATATTAATCCAACAAGTTAAGGATAGCTCTTTGAGAACTTACCTCTCTTGAATGAGGAAAGCTAATAAGCTCTCTATAATACTAATCCAAGGCTTCCCTTTTCTTGGTCAAAGATCCAACACTTACAAGTTAACACTTTATTCTCCAACAATGCATATTAAACATAATGTCAAAAATCATGTTCATAAAGGAACCATGTAAAACAACCTTCAATAATCATATTGGAAATGAAAAAGATGCATTTCTTACCTAATCCTTCACTTTCTCACACTAGCATAAGTTTTCACTCTTTAACTCATGAAAACCCATGATCTAATTGTCACACCCTAGGTCTGGCGGGTTTAAGATTTTGGCATATAGTAGTAGAATAGTTTGTATGGCAAAGTGTAATCTGCCAAATTGATTATTGTGGCAAATACGTTCGGGACATATAATAACCTTCATATAAGTAAGTGAGGATTTAAAGGCTGTCGATTCCATCAATATAAACCTACACCTAGTTGCAAATTTTAGCAGTATAGGGAGTAGGGTCGAACCCACAGAGACTGGTGTTACTGAAAAAATCGTCTATCTCTTGACCAGATTAATGTTTGGGCAATTCTCGTGCCCGCGACATTTAGGGGGGAGTAAAATATTAAACCTGAAACAAACACAGAAAATAAAAACGTAAAAAGTAACAGACTAAATAAGAAAATAAAATTGAAATAATTTGGAAAGAAATCGATAAAACTTAGCTCAGCCTCAAGCGCGGGTTTTTTCGTCTTTGACCCGATCCTCGAAATTAGATGAACTTGTCTTTTTCGATAAGCTAGTTATAGCTACCAAGGATGCCTCGAAAACCAACCCTTCCTTGTGTAAATTAGCTATGGAACGTCCTATAACTAACCCTTACCGATCGAACAACCTACGAAACGTTCATGGTTTAGAACTCCGGCAGCTTTGCGTTCTAGAAGAGCCTAGCTCGAACCAATGCCCTCAAACGTTGGGACATTTAAATCCAGTTACTACTTCCCTTGACGGAACCAAACAGCAATCCCCACTTGGCATGCCAATGTGTTCACAGAAAACCGATTAGACAATCGATCCTTTCAGAATCCCAACTGTAAGTCCAGCCGTACTAACTCAAACGACGTCTTTTTCAACTTAGCACGACTTGACTTTGTGAGTTGACAAAATCATACTCTTAATCCGGAGAAATAATAAGTATCGAAAATTTGGAATTGAATAGCTCGGGTTTGTATCTCACGGGTTTTTTACGGAGTTAATACCGGCTTAAAGCTGAAAGGGGTTTAGTGTGGCATGATTTTACTCATGCTTAAAGGTGGTGGAAAGTGTTTGGGTTTTTGTAAAGGATGATGGAATTTGGAAAGGAAAGGGGTTTGGAAGCCAATTTTGGGGGAAGGAACAAAATGAATTGAAATGGGCAGATTTCTCACGCCAAATTGAAGGAAAAATAAAACAAGAAATTCTATTCTAAATGAGAATAGGAAAAAGACAAAGAAAAGAGTACAACTCGAAATAGGAATAGAAAAAAAGCTAATTTTATTCATGATCATCCAAATACAAACAACCCATATTTATACTAATGGATTTACTAAAATAGGCTTAACTAATTTAATATAAAATCTTAAATAATTAAAAATAAAAATAAAAATAAAAAAAACTAAAAATAGCATTTTCTATGTCAAATTGCTTGTTGAGTCCTTGGCTCCCTTCATCTTTTTTATTTGGCCCCATTTCCATGATTTTCTTTTAATTTGGCCTTTTTTAGCAAGCTTTGGACCAATTGCGTCCCTGACAAGAATTAAATCATAAAAATACAAATTAGCAGGGATTAATTCAGAAATAAACCGAATTAAATACAAGAAATCATGCAAAATAATCATGTTATCAAATCCCCCTACTTAGCTCATGCTTGCCCTCAAGCATGTTGTTCGTTCAAACATTAGAATTAATTCTGCAATTTATTAAGAACCGAGCCTCTTTTCTGCATCCTTACTCAATGTAAACAACATAGGCAAAAATAATTAAATAAATGCTCAGAACATATAGTTTAATCAACAAGACAAGTGTCATAAAATTCGACATATGCAGACTAGATAATTTAATTGAGTTTGAATCCAATAAATTGCAAGGCATTATTAATGAACTATACTTTTAGAAAAATAAACCAGACATGGTCAAACCTTTTTACGCAAACTAGGATGACAACCCAAGCACCCTATCCCGGTTACTCAGTTCAAACAATCTTTATTATTGGGCTCTGTTAGCAGAATATTATTAAGTTATCGACTCGTCACTCGAACATTTTTACGCGAGAAGAGATGACAACCCAAGCACCTCACCCCGGTTACTCAATCCGGTCACATTTTCGAGACTTTCACTCATAACTTGACCCTTTATTTATTTATTTAATTTTCTTTTTTCTTTTTTTTTTTCGTGCACAAGCAAATATTTTTCAAACAATCAATTCATGAACATCTAGTTACATACATCAACCTTAAAACACAAGTGTCGATTAATCTATATACTTGAGCATTTAAATTCAAAAAATTTTTACCTAATTGTCCAAGTTGACTAAGTATGAGAGTAAAGGCTCATCGTCAAAATAAACTGTTCAATGAATTCAATGCAAGATTTAACAAATGCAAAAGAGAAACATGTAGCAAGAACCAATCAACCATCCATGCATACTTCATATATATTCATCCCCCTACTTATTCTAAGCTTGTCCTCAAGCATTTGCATATTATAGATAGTAAAAGAAAAAAAATCAGCAGCTCAAATTAACAAAATGAAAAGTTCAGAGTACTCCCCATGTGTCTCTTTAATGATTTTGTCGTTGTTGGGGGTAACGGTTTTGTAGGATATCAAGAATTGTGGAGACTTGAGTTTTTATCGTTCCAAGTCTTGCCTCGATTCGTTCTAAACAATCCTCCACAGATAGAGGTTGTTCCTCGCGTTCTCTCGTGTCAATTTGTGGGTGTTGGTGAAAAACCATATTCTCGCGAGTAGTCCGTGTACCTGGAGGAACAAAATAAAACGAAGTAGGGGTACCGGCAAGCAATCCCATAGAATCCAAACAATATTTGTCTAGGCTGTTCATACTATATGCACATGTGAAAGTTGAGAAATCAATTTCAGAAAAAAGTTGAGAGGCTAAATTTGAAATGAATGATCCAAGTATAAGGGGACGATTGTAACGCAAAACGGCATGGAAATTTCGTGCAAACCAATATCCTAAATTAACTTTAAAACCCGAATGCATACACCACAAAAAGAATAGTTCAGTTTTAGTCGAAGTAGCTGATGCATCATTTCTACCCGAAAAGCTAAATGCCAAAAATCGGTATACATATCTCAAAGCAGGTTCATGCACCAATAAGTCTTTTGTGGTTTTCAGATTATACAAATGATCAGAATCAGTTAAAACACGATAAACATGTTGTGCGTCAAAGTTGTTCAGAATATCTAACAGAGCAGAATAATAAGAATCGGACTAAATATCATCATGACCGATGAAACCCATAGTAATGTTAAATTCAGAAATTGACATCCGAAAGTCTTTCCCAAGCAAACGAAAGCATACAATATTTTGCGTTTCAACAGTTTGCAAAGCATTATTATCGAAGCTAAAAGTTGTGTAGAATTCATATACTACTTCATAATATGCATTACAAGTAATATTAGCATATAAAGTCTAACCAATAGCATCAAAATAATGAAGCATAGCAGCATGCATATCTAAAAGTTCAAGAGTGGGAAAATCGATTTGCTTACAGACCGGGAGCGAGCGTTGTCGGATGGTGTCGTATCGTGTTTGATGCTCCGATGTTGAGAAGTTGAGAAACCCACGAAGATGACTTTCCGTTGGAATTGTATTGGCACGACTACGTCTGTTGCGTTAGCCGTCTCAGGGTGGTCGAATGTGCTCGTTAAGCGAGTCGAGCGGATTTTCTTCTTCAGCAGCATCAGTACTGCTGTTCGGGTGTGTCGATGGCTCTCGTGTCGATTGTCGACGACTTTAGGTTTGGCGTTGGGTAACTCGTTCGTAGACGGTAGGGGTAGCTTCGACGTTGTCGTTAAAGGTCCTGACTTTTTTGGGACTACCCGAAGTGTCAGACTCGGTCAGGGTTGGCCTTCGTTGACATCGGGTTCTCGATGGGCCGGCCTGTTGTTGTGGAGTAGGTTGCGAAGGAGCATTTTCGTCGTCTAAATCGACGAATGGAGGTGCGGTAAAACGGTGTCGGTTTCGGTTGAGCGAAACCGAAACATTGTCAGTCGTTTGGTTTCGAGTTCAGACCATTGTGTTCATGGCAGTGACACGAAGATTCGGTTCTGTTACGACGAAGATGGTGACAGTGGTCAACGGCGGTGGATGGCGAAGGTTGCGACGGTCGGCGGCAGTGACTTGCGACGGTGACCGAAAATGGCTTGTTTTGGCCGATTTTAAATGGTTTATGGTGGGGGTGCGAATGTGTTGTTGGTTAGGTAGGTGGAGATGGTGGTTTTGTGATGGTTGAATAGAAATGAAGAAAATAAGAAGGAAAATGGTGGTGTTGGGGAGGACTTGCGATGGTGAAGATGAAAGGTAGGTGGTTGGGGTTGTTTCAGCGGCGGTCAGCTGTGAAAAGGTGTCAGAGGAGGGTGGTACGGTGGTGGAGATGATAAAATAGGGAGAGGGGTTGAGGAATGGGTTCGTTGGCACAAGCAAGAAGGGTGACGGAGATGGTGGTGACCACGGTGGCGTAGCGGCAACGGCGTGACGATGGTGACGGTTTGCGATGGCGACGGAGATGGTGGGGTAAGACGACGGCGATAGCATGGGGTAGTCTTGGGTTTAGAGTTTTTTCTTTTGTGTTTTGAAGAAGATGAAGAAGATGAAAGGGATTGGGGGTTTGGGTGTTTTGGGGTGCTTAATTTCTTCTTTTTTTTTTTCTATTTTCTTTTTTTCCTTTCCTTTGGATGGTTGGGGTTGTATTTCTTTTTTTTTCTTTTGTTTTGCTTGGGTTAGGTGTTGGGTCATTTGGGTGTGTATTGGGTTTGGGGTTTTTTATTGGGTAAGTTTAGATGGGTTAAATTGGGTGATTGTGTGAAATGGGTTGGGTTATTGGGTTTTGGGTAGATGGGTTAAGTTTAGATAGGTTAAGTTTGGGTAATGGGTATTTCGGTTAAATGGATAAGTATATTGGGTATTGGGTTGATGGGTGTTGGGTTTCGGTTTTTGGTTTTTTTTTTTTTTTATTGGGTAAGGTGAGATGGGTTGAATGGGTGTTTTTATAAAGGTTGGTTTTTTTATTTTGGTAAATACTTATCACCTTATCGGCATGTCGTGCTTGCGCCACCACTGTTCTCCGACTCTTGGGAAAAATTCATGCTCTCCATTATTTTCCTGAAAACATCAAATCAATTGAACTAAGTAAAAATTTATTTATTTACACTCTAAATTTACTAAAATTTAAAATTAAATATATGAAAAGAAATTTGGGGTGCCTCCCAAAAAGCGCATTTGTTTAACATCTTTAGCTCGACGACCTGTTTATTCAAATTCCAGGCTCATCGAGAATAATCTCCTCAACTGTGTGCGTTTGAAAATTCTCGAAAAAGGGTTTTAGTCATTGCCCATTGTAATCACCAATTTTGGTCCGGGTTCATTAACCCAGGGCCCAAAACCAAACTAAAGCCCAACGCCCAAATGGCCCAACAGATTTGGCCAAACAGAAACCCTAAAGTCCCCTCTCCCCTCTTGCGCCGTTTCTGCCACTACCCCTTCCCCATGTGCGCACCATGGGTGACCCCATTGCTGGCCACCTACTCCACTAGCTGCTCCACCTCTCCCTGTTTTCAGCCACCATCAACAACTCCACCAATGCCTGCAATAAAAAATTGAAACAAACAGTAGCACAAGAAAGAAAATATTTTTGCTTTATTTCGGCTAAAAAGCCGTTCAAAAGTATGTAGAGGGGGGTTCCTCCTCTGATTTTTTTTGGAATCAACAAGCATACAAAGAAAAAAACAGATCGAATCACCGAAGGAACGAAAGAGAATAACAAGGTCTCCATTTTTTTGATCATCTTATATTTTATTTATTTTCATTTCGTTTTTTTACTGTTTCAAGCCTAAAAAAAAAACAAAATAAAAAACAAAATAAAAAGAAGGAAAGGAAAGATCTCACCGAAAAGAGACCCACACCGTCCGTCGTCGGGTCGAGGTCGAGAGGGAGGCCGAGAGCCTCCGGCCTTAACGATCCATGGTGGTTCAAAGGCCCAGCCTCGAACGAGTTTAAAGCCCTCTCTCCCCGCGCGACAGCCATACCATCGAATAATAGTGACGCGATAATCGGCACCGGGATCTCGCCTCATGGAGAGAGGGAAAAGAGAGAGAGGAGGAGAAAGGGTTGAAGTTTTCATTTTTGAAGAAGGTGAGTCTGTAAAAAAAAAAAAAAGGGAAAAGTTGGGGTGGTTACATTTTTGCTAAAAAAATATAAAAGAACTTATAAACAAAAAAATAATAATAAGTATAATAAAAGATTTATTAATCTTTAAAGTGGGGTAAAAAAAAAAAAAAAAAAGGTGGAGGTGGAGGCCAACACATTCACGGTTGGAAAGTTGAATGGATGCCTTTCCACCTTAAATGGGCAATTTATGCGGCTAGTCCCCCCTATTTGCGCCACCGTTATTTTAATCCTATACTATTTCTTTCATTTTTGCCCTAACTTTTGTATCCCTTTTCAATTTAGTCCTACTTGTACATTACGTCTTGGGCTTTGGAAATATTCTCTGTTTGATCTTTGATCATTTGTGTGTATTTTAAATTGGTCTTTGCCTTTTCTTTTTATTTCAAGTTCGCCCCTAATATTTTTTTAATTCAATTTATCCTTCTTTTGTTATTTCCATTATTTCATTATTAATTTAACTAATTTCCTTATTATTATTATTATTACTATTATATTTATATTATTATATTGTATATACTTCGTACTACTATTATTATTTTAGTATTATCATTTTCATGTCGCGCATATTTTGTGTTATTATTATTATTTTATTATTACTATACTATTTACTATTATTATCATTATTATTATTAATTTATTATTATTTAATCTTATTGTTATTATTATTACCATACTATTATTTTATTATTATACTATTATGGTATCATTCTTTCTATATTGCTATTATTGTACTATTGCTTGTATATACTTACTACTATTATTATTATTATTTATTTATTATTATTATTGTATTTATTATTACTATGGTTGTACTGTTATTATTATTATGTTAGTATATTGTATACATTTTACTATTATTATTATTATCATTACTATGTTATTATATTAGTATTTTTACTATGGTTATTACTATATTATTATCTTGTATATATTTTGCATTATTATCGTTACTATTATTATCGTGTCTACCATTATTAAGTATTATTATATTGTTATATTGTATATACATCATATTATTACTTCTACTATTATTATTATATTTTATATTATTATCTTGTACATATTTAATATCGTCGTTATTATTATTATTATCATGTTACTATTATTATTATTATTACTACTACTTTCATACTTAATATTTTCTCTATAGCTACTAACATTTTTAGTTTATTTTTTTTTAATTTATTGTTACTATTTTTATATTATCTCTTCTTGTTTTTATTATTACTTCTTTTATCATCATATGTTGTAAATTTCTCGTCTTCGCCATTCCATGTGGATCAAAGGTTTTAAATCACAATCCGACTCTTTTTTATTTTATACAAAAGAGGTAATATTTGTGCATTTAGAAGGCCGAAAAATTACACCCTAACGTGTTGGGTGTCGATCTGTTCGTTCGACTAAATATTCAAATAATTTTTTTTTTTTGAAGATGATTTTGATATCGAAATATAAGGGTGTTATATCCTAACGTGTTGGGTATGATACTTTTATTCCTTCGAAACGAGGTTATCTTAAGATTCAATCCCGATTTAATTAATCCATTCTTTTAATTCTTTTTTTTCTTAAATATTTTCAACTTTTCGACATTAGGACATTGATCAATCAATTTGGTACCAATTTTGGGCGTTGCGAGGGTGCTAATCCTTCCTCGCACGTAATCGGCTCCCGAACCTATTTTTCTCGAACATTCGTAGACCAAAAGTATCGTTTTAGTAAACCAAAATGTTTTATTAAAACAAAGGTGGTCCGATCACACCTAATAAAAGATCGGTGGCGACTCCCGTTTTTATTTTTTTTCAAAGTCCAAGTTCGATTCCCGTTTTTGTCAAAAAAATGGTTATGACACCCATTCACCTTAAAGCACTTTTGTGTTTTTTCACTTTGAATGCACCATTAGAAAATAAATTAGTAATAATAAACGGTCCTATCCATTTGGATCGAAGCTTACCAGCAAAAATTTTTAAGGTGGAGTCGTATAGGAGAACTTTTTGTCCTATTGAAAACTACTTCCGAGTGATGAATTTGTCATGAAACGCCTTCGTCTTTTCTTTATAAACTCAAGCATTTTCATATGCGTCGTTTCTAATTTCCTTGAGTTCTTGGATGTCCAATTTCCGATATTTTCCTGCAAACTCCATCTCCATATTATACTGCTTAACTGCCCAAAACGCCTTGTGCTCTAACTCGACTTGAAGATGGCATGGTTTACCGAAAATGTGTCGGTAAGGTGACATGCCTATTGGTCCCTTGTAAGCTGTCCTATAAGCCCAAAGCGCGTCATTTAGTCTCAAACTCCAATCCTTCCTGTTAGGTTTAACCGTCTTTTCCAGAATGGATTTTATCTCTCGATTCGACACTTCTGCTTGTCTGTTCGTTTGTGGATGGTAAGCAATGGCAATTCGTTGAGTCACTCCATATTTCTCCATTAGTGTACTTACGAGCTTATTACAGAAATGAGTTCCTCTGTTACTGATTATCGCTCGTGGAGTGCCATACCTGGAAAAAATAAAACTTTTAAGAAAGTCAACCACGGTCTTAGCATTATCATTACGAGTGGCTTTTGGCTCTATCCACTTAGAGACATAATCAACAGCTAAGAGTATATAAAAATTACCGAAAGAAGAAACGAAGGGACCCATAAAGTCGATGCCCCACACATTGAAAATTTCACAAATATGAATAGGAGTAAGGGGCATCTCATTTCGACGACTAAGGTTGCCAACTCTTTGGCATTTTTCACATGTTTTGCAGAATAAAAAGGCATCACGAAATATGTTTGGCCAAAATAGTCCACATTCGAGAATTTTGTGTGCTGTGAATTTAGGTCCAAAGTGTCCTCCACATGCATAAGAATGACAAAAAGTTAAAATAAAGCGTACCTCTGTTTTAGCTACACACCGTCGAATTACCTGGTCTGAGCAATGTTTCCAAAGGTAAGGATCGTCCCAAATGTAATATCGCGCATCTTTTTTTATCTTATCTCTTTTAGACCTTGGTAATTTCGAAGGAATAGTACCTGTAACGAGATAATTTACTATGTCTGCGTACCAAGGATGAACCGCATTTGCTGCAAACAGGTTTTCATCTAGAAAGTTGCCCTTCAATGGTGTGTCATCTACTGGAATCAGTAATTGACTCAAATGGTCGGCTACTAGGTTTTCGCATCCTTTTTTTCTCGTATTTCAAAGTCGAACTCTTGTAGGAGCAGAATCTATCTGATCAGTCGGGGTTTTGCCTCCTTCTTCCCTATCAAGTACTTTAAAGCTGCATGATCAGAAAAGATAATTACTTTAGTTCCCAATAGGTAAGATCTAAATTTATCTAAAGCAAACACAACAACTAATAGTTCTTTCTCGGTGGTTGTGTAATTGCTTTGGGCAGCATCCAAAGTTTTTAAAGCATAGTAGACAACATGAGGCTCTTTCCCTATTCTTTGGCCAAGAATAGCTCCTACACTTTGGTCACTGGCATCAGACATAATTTCGAACAGGAAGTCCAAATTTGGTGGCTGCACTATGGGAGCGGAGACTAATTTCTGCTTCAGTACGTCAAATGCATCTTTACAAGTCTGATCGAATTCAAATTCTTTATCCTTTTGTAACAGGCTGCAAAATGGTCGCGCGATTTTTGAGAAATCTTTCATGAATCGTCTGTAAAATCCTGCATGGCCAAGAAATGAACGAACCTCCCTCACATATGAGGGGTAAGGTAATGAGTTAATAATATCTGTTTTTGCCTTATCGACCATAATTCCTTCCGAGGAAACTATATGACCTAAAATCAACCCTTTGTCAACCATGAAATGGCATTTCTCATAATTTAAAACAAGATTAAATTCTAGGCATCTTTGTAGTATTTTAGTAAGATTATCGAGACATTCGTTAAAAGAGTTACCGTATACCG
Source organism: Gossypium bickii (assembly GCA_025503065.1). Classification (NCBI taxonomy): domain Eukaryota; kingdom Viridiplantae; phylum Streptophyta; class Magnoliopsida; order Malvales; family Malvaceae; genus Gossypium; species Gossypium bickii. Next base: position 17,920,559 of record CP106709.1, read on the forward strand.
TGAAGTCATCCATGAAGACTTCGATGATTTTCTTGACATAATTGGAGAATATGCTCACCATGCATCTTTGGAAAGTGGCCGGAGCATTGCAAAGTCCAAACGGCATTCATCTATATGCAAACATTCCGAAGGGGCACATGAAAGTCATTTTGACTTGATCCTCCGGAGCCACTAGAATCTGGAAAAATCTTGAATATCCATCGAGACAACAGTAATGGGTCTTACCAGCTAATCGTTCGAGCATCTGATCGATGAAGGGAAGTGGAAAATGGTCTTTCCGTGTTGCTGCATTCAATTTTTTGTAATCGATGCACACCCTCCATCCATTCTAGACTCGTGTAGGGACCAGTTCTCCTGACGAGTTTTTCACCACTGTCATGCCAGTTTTCTTGGGCACGACATGAACTGGGCTAACCCAATCACTGTCGAAAATAGAGTATATCATTCCAGCATCTAACAGTTTCTGGATCTCCTTCTTCACTACCTCCATCATGGGCGGATTAAGACGCCTTTGAGCATCTCTCTTTCGTTTCGTGTTATCTTCGATGGATATTTTGTGCATACAAGTTGATGGACTTAGCCCTTTTATGTCGGCTATCATCCAACCAATAGCTTCCATATAATCCTTCAACAGTCGGACTAGACTTTCCTCTTCGTCTTGGGTCAATTTCTTTGACACTATCACCAGTAAGGTGTCTTTTTCTCCCAAAAAGACGTACTTAAGGTGGTCCGGTAATTTTTTAAGCTCTAAGGTTGGTGGCTGCAAAACCGAAGTTAACATTTTAGTTTGGGAAGGTAATAGTTCAAATGGATTACCTTGGCTCGTCAATGATGGTTGCGTTTCTAAGTGTTTGACAATTTCTCGCGACGGATCTTCAATGACGGCTAATTCCTCGAGATGACGTAAAACCTCCATGTCAATGTTTCTGTAAAGGACAGTTTCCAACTTATCAAAGTTATGATATTCAGAATAAGATTGAGTTAAGCAATCTATAATATCGATGCTAGAAATATTTAATAGTGAGTTAGGATGACTCATGGCTTCATAGACGTTAAATTTCACGATTTTGCCATCAAATTCCATTGTCAGCGTCCCACTTCGAACATCTATTTTGGCACTTGCAGTACTTAGGAATGGCCTTCCAAGTAAAATATCAGACGAATTAGTTGAGTTATCATCTTCCATATTGATAATGTAGAAATCTGCGGGAAAAACTAATTCGTTAATTTTAACAAGGACGTCCTCAAGTAGTCCTTCGGGATAGACGACTGACCTATCCGCCAACTGGATTATTACTCCTGTTTCTTTCAAAGGACCCACGTTAATCAACTTATAAGTAGAATAAGGCATAACATTAATTGAAGCCCCTAAATCATACATGGCTTTCTTAATGCCTACATTACCTATCTCACAAGAAATAGCAAACATACCTTAGTCCTTGTATTTGGGAGGAACTTTCTTTTGCAGTACTGCGGAGACATTTTCTCCAACATTTACTCTTTCGTTACCTATCAACCTTCTCTTGCTAGAACATAATTCTTTAAGGAATTTTGCATAACGAGAGATTTTTTTGATAGTGCCGAGTAAAGGGATATTTACCTCCACCTTCCTGAATGTCTCGAGAATTTTTTTTCCTCCTTCTCTTTCTTATCTTTTGCAAGACTCCCTGGAAAAGGAGGTGGCATCCTAACTGGTTTCTGAATTTCTGATTCCGGTCTAGCTGTTGGATCCACCATTTGCTTTTCTCGTTCCTCGTCTTGCCCACGACTTTTGGCTGGCACTGTTTCTAGAACCTTTCCGCTACGAAGAGTTATTGCACTTGCATTCTATCGAGGATTCGACTCTGTCTGAGAAGGTAATTTACCATGAGACTCCAAGCGATTAACTGCCATCGACAGTTTACTAACTTGATTAGTTAGTTCTTGTATTGACGCATCTGTCCTCTGTTGATATTTTGCAGCATCGACAACAAGTCTTTCCACAATAGCTTCTAAAGATGTGCTCGGCTTGAGTTGCTGTTATGGTGGTTGCAGAGGTCTCGATTGGTACGATTGGTTATATTGGGGATTACCTCCATAACTCAGGTTGGGGTGATCCTTCCACCCAGGATTGTAGGTGTTGGAGAAAGGATCATAACGTCTTTGAGGAGGTTCTAGAAAACCTCCGACAGCATCAACATGTGCCGTTGAATTATCGTTAAGGATTGGGCATGAATTCGTCAGATGTTCAAATGTAGCGCAAATTCCGCACAGTTGGGTCAGATTCTTTTTCTCTGTAAGCAAAGATTGAACAACATTGGTAAGCTTATCCAACTTATCTTCTAAAGATGAAACGTTTACCCTATGAACTGGTCTTGTGGGTTCCGAATTTGGCCGATATTGTTGTGAATTTGCCGCCATGGTGGATATCAGTTCTCTCGCCCTTTGAGGAGTCATATTGACAAGCACCCTTCCACTAGCAGCATCGATCATCTTCATTTCCATAGGGAGCAATCCCTCGTAGAAATATTGAAAGAGTGATTGTTCGGTCAACCCGTGTTGAGGACAACTTGCACACTGTTTTTTATACCGCTCCCAATAGTCGTAGAGCGATTCATTCTCCATTTGGCGAATTCCCACTATGTCCCTCCGAAGTTCAGCTGCTCGTGATGCTGGGAAGAATCTGTCAAGAAATACACGAGATAAGTCATCCCACGTTGTGATAGAACGGGGGGTAAGTAAAATAACCATTCTTTTGCTATATCAACTAAAGAAAAAGAAAAGGCTTGAAGTTTGATTTCATCTTCGGATACTCCCTGCGGTTTCATGCTTGAGCAGACCATGTGGAATTCTCTCAAGTGGGTGTGTTGATTTTCGTTCTTCAAACCTCGAAAGGTGGGCAAAAGGTGAATCAAGCCTGATTTCAGCTCGAACGGGGTTCCTCCGGTTGGATAATTGATGCTTAACAGTGTTTGCTTGTTGGGAGCAGCGGCTAGTTGACTAATGGTTTGGTTCGCCATCCTTGGTTCACCGAGGTTGCCCTTCACTTCTTTTGTTTCAAGAAGTGGTTCAGTCTCAAGTCCAACCACTTCGACTTGTTTCCCACGTCAAATTATCTCTGTACGAATTGCTTCGCTCAATTTTTCAACGTCAGATTCTAGGATCCCTTGCCCTAGTTCAGCTTCTGCTTTACTTGCGCGTTTAAGAGCTTCTGTCTCCTTTCTTCGCGCTCGTGCTGATTTCTCGATCTCTAGGTCGTATTCGAGATTACCTGATGAAGATCTTGTCATGAAGACAATTTAAACAATTGTAAGTGTTGCCAGTCCCCGGCAATGGCGCCAAAAATGATGGCTGTCGATTCCACCAATATAAACCTACACCTAGTTGCAAATTTTAGCAGTATAGAGAGTAGGGTCGATCCCACAGAGATGGGTGTTACTGAAAAAATCGTCTATCTCTTGACCAGATTAATGTCTGGGCAATTGTCGTGCCCGCGACGTTTGGGGGGGAGTAAAATATTAAACCTAAAACAAACACAGAAAATAAAAACATAAAAAGTAACAGACTAAATAGGAAAATAAAATTGAAATAATCTGGAAAGAAATCGATAAAACTTAGCTCAGCCTCAAGCACAGGTTTTTCCGTCTTTGACCCGATCCTCGAAATTAGATGAACTTGTCTTTTCTGATAAGCTAGTTATAGCTACCAATGACGCCTCGAAAACCAACTCTTCCTTGTGTAAATTAGCTATGGAACGTCCTATAACTAACCCTTACCGATCAAACAACCTACGAAACGTTAGTGGTTTAGAACCCCGGTAGCTTTGCGTTCTAGAAGAGCCTAGCTCGAACCAATGCCCTCAAATGTTGGGACATTTAAATCCGGTTACTACTTCCCTTGGCGGAACCAAACAGCAATCCCCACTTAGCACGCCAATGTGTTCACAGAAAACCGATTAGACAATCGATCCTTTCGGAATCCCAACTGTACGTCCAGCCGCACTAACTCAAACGACGTCTTTTTCAACTTAGCACGACTTGACTTTGTGAGTTGACAAAATCATACTCTTAATCTGGAGAAATAATAAGTATCGAAAATTTGGAATTCAATAGCTCGGGTTCGTATCTCACGGGTTTTTGACGGGGTTAATACCAGCTTAAAGCAGAAAGGGGTTTAGTGTGGCATAATTTTACTCATGCTTAAAGGTGGTGGAAAGTATTTGGGTTTTTGTAAAAGATGATGGAATTTGGAAAGGAAAGGGGTTTGGAAGGTGATTAAACTAATTTTGGGGGAAGGAACAAAATGAATTGAAATGGGCAGATTTCTCACGTCAAATTGAAGGGAAAATAAAACAAGAAATTATATTCTAAATGAGAATTGGAAAAAGAAAAAGAAAAGAGTACAACTCGAAATAGGAATAAAAAAAAAAAGCTAATTTTATTCATGATCATCCAAATACAAACAACCCCTATTTATACTAATGGATTTATCAAAATAGGCTTAACTAATTTAATATAAAATCTTAAATAATTAAAAATAAAATAAAATAAAAATAGGATTTTCTATTCTTGGCTTTTTACAAAGTCAAATTGCTTGATGAGTCCTTGGCTCCCTCCATCTTTTTGATTTGGCCCCATTTCCATGATTTTCTTTCAATTTGGCCCTTTTTAGCATGCTTTGGATCAATTGCATCCCTGACAAGAATTAAATCATAAAAATACAAATTAGCAGGGATTAATTCAGAAATAAACCGAATTAAATACAAGAAATCATGTAAAATAATCATGTTATCAGGATTTTATCCAAGATATTATGTTATTTAAAAGAGAATATTGTGTTAAACGATAAGGGTAAGTATCATATGAGTTATTGTTATAGGTATACATCTTGTATGTTTGAAGTATTGTGCTAGTTAGATTGTAAAGTAACCTGGTTAGAAATAAACTAGATAGCCTAATCTAATATGTGCAAATGCAGGGTACTCATTTATGTTTCTCTTGGAAACTGTAGACCATAAAAAAGGCAAATTTTGAAGTATGTGGCACCTGTTAAGTTCCACTCAGCGAGTTGGGTCTTATTTATGTGTAAGAATGGTTCTGAAAGAAGTTTTTCTTCTTCTTCAAAAATGCTATTATCTGGTTCTTTTCTAAAAGTCTAAATGTCGTGACATCAAAGGTAGTATGCTCATCTTCAAGGTATCTTCAGGGGTGTGTCGCAACATCCTTAGGCTATGATGCAACACCAAAGGCAATCTTGAAATTCTTCTATTATGCTCTCTATGTTGTGACATCCAACTTTTCGTATTGCAACATAGTGACTAGTATCAAGTTAGCACACCTTCTAATGGTCTCATGCACATGCACAAAGCATATTAGCTCACCCTTAAGCCTCATTCGGCCCCTAAGGTCAATAAAGACTTAAGTTACACAATTTATCAAATTTAAATAAAGTAATTAAAACTTAACTAAAACCTAACTAAAGTGCTTATTTTTAAGCTGCTCAAATGTGAAAACTAGTTTAATTTGCTACACCGAATTACGGTAGATCAGTTCATTAATTCCTATCATCAAGATGGTATTGCGACAACCTCTAGCCTATGTCGCGACACTGATAGAAGTTTATGAGCTGAAGCTTGATTACAAGGTTGTGTCGTGACACCCTTTGGCTATGTCACGACACTGAAGGCATTTTACTCTTTTTGAGTGTTTTACTCATTATGTTGCGACATCGACACTCATTGTTGCAACATCGCGGTCAGTCTCATGTTCTTATTCCTTCGAATGATGTTCTGCACACTCATCAAATGCGTTAGCCTACCTTTAGGCCTACTTTGCCCCTAAGGTCATTTAAATGGCTCAAATTGCACTTTTTATTATCGGTGAACTAAAAATGAAAACTAAGTAAAAACATAGCTAAATTGCTTTTATTCGAGCTCCTTAAGTACGGAAAATGGTTTAATCTGCTACAACAATTTGTGGCAGATCAGCCTACTAAGAGTATATTACTCATCCTTCCACTTACCATTACGGGTAGCACTTTTTATCTTGGGATGATATATTATATATTATTCTATAGTGATAGCAATCACATACTTATGCTGCACTTTGTCTCATTGAATTCAAGACTTGATGTTATACCAAGCATTGAGTTGAGTTTCCATTTTGGTTGACTCAAAATTATGGGCTTGTACCTCATCCCTGAATTTCTAACTTAACTATGTTAATTTTCTATATCACATGGTAAAATTTTATATTTATTTGCGTCTTAAAAGTTCACAAGACCAATATCATTACTATGCTCAGTTACTCATTCTTTTGCAAAGAATGCTATCAATGATATCATTTATACTATTATCAAATTACATTGATCACTTTCTCTCTTACCATTATAGTTTCATATTTAACTACTTTATTTATTTCTTGATACCCGAGAAATTAATTTCACAATAATCAAATATGTGAAACCATACATCATGTGTTTTTCATCAAGTTGTTGTAAAAAGGCCTTAAATCTCTTGGTAAAACAAGACAACATATTTGTTATAGCTCTCTTTTTTTTCATGGTCAATAGATGACCTTTGAAACTTGTCATGTATGCATACTCAAATAACATTATGTTTTTCTCAACAACCAAGGGTGTTTCATATATTTTTATAACATATTCATATTAAAGGACATCATCTTTCTAATCATTTGACAATAATATCACACATTATACACCCTTTATCATATACATTACTAGTCATTTTGTGACTATAATCAAAACCATGTCCATCACCTAGATGGGTCAAATAGCATTAATATTGTTATTTACGTACTCATAAGAACTTTAATTCTTAGTTTCTAAAGTACTTTCAAAATTTCACTATATCTCAAATTTTTAAAACCATAAGATTATAGATCATATCCAAGCCATGTATAAAAAATATCATGCGCACCATCATAAACATGCACAATATGATCTCGATTTTCAAATATTTGACTATCAAATTCACATTTGCATTTCAGCTAGAAATACCATAATAGTGATTTTATTTATATCAACTAATGATTTTCCACTATTCTACCTTGACTAGAGAAATTAATCATGCATATTGCATATGACTTATTTTATTTCTAGCTAAAATCTCTTCTAGTCTAACCTTTATAACGTACACTAAAAAATGTGTAATTATATAAAAACTCATTTAGCTTATGATTATTTTAAATAAACTAAGATGATTCAAATTATGTAATGCCCCGGTCCTGGTAGGCACAAGGTCTGGTGTAGTCCTTAAGCAGTATGATTGACAGAGTGGTATTTGCCCAAGTGCCCCTTCTTAGCGCATAAAGTCGGTGGATACAGTTATGAGTTTAAGATGATGAGGGCTCCACGCCAGGTTGCTATGATTTGTTGGAATAAAGATGTGATCAAGTGAATCAGTATTGAGGATTGAGTCCATGTCAAAGGTATGGTGCGCCCTTTTTCTATGGAACTGTGCAAGTTAAGTTACAAGGCAAGTTGGTTAGGAGCTAACCGAATGTGAACCAGGATAGTTAAAGATAAAGGGAAATACTTAATTAGGGTTTTCGAAAGTTTTAAACTTTGATAAGACTATTCAGTGGTGATGTGACATTTTCCAAGTTCCAATAAAAACTTAGATTATATTAATAGGTCTTCAAGTTTGAAAAAGAGGAGTTTTTTTTCTTCTCTTTTCAAAAAATTGAAAACTAAGGCTGGAGAAAATAAAAGCATTATTTTAAGATGGATTTGAAAACCCTAGTGATTTCTCCATGTTAAGGTAAGTCTTATGGCCTTACAAGTAGAATTTTTTGAATATATGAAAAAATAAAGCTTTATTTGGGGGATTATCTAGGTATAAGATGATTGTATAAGTTGTTAAAATAAGTTTTAATGGTGATCTTATGTTTTACAAGGTAGTGGTTGCTGCAATCCCTACTTAAATGATGGATTTGGAATTCAAGCTACTGTCTGTGGTTGTTGAGTGAGTCCTTAAGCCGACTCTGGTATGTTGTATGTTGTTCATTCTAGATGCTTCTGTAAAAGAATGTATGAACTATGATCTGAAACTAAAAAGGGATGGTACGATGAATATGCTGACATACAAATGTTAGATAAGGTTTGCATGTGTATTTTGTATGAATCTGATAAATATAGAGTGTGATAAGAAATATTGAGTCGAAACTATAATTGTAGGAGCATGTCTGGGACGTGTAAGATGAGATATATGTTAAGTTAGTACTAATTCATAAAAGGTCTGTTAAGTGAGTCTGTGTTAGTTCACCGTAGTGGAGTCAAAAGGGGTCTGTTAGGACTTTAAACACATTTTCAGAAGGAAAAGCCTGTGCCATATTGTGTAAGACCATATTTGGTGGGTTATGGCATTATATGGAAAGAACTAAATGAAGGTTAATACCTAAGGGGGTTCTCTGCGCGACCCAGGACAATGAGGGGCAAACCTCACGAAATGTTAGTCTAGGCGAATCCCTATCATAAACATGCCAGAAAATGGAAGTTTTTGTGGCAATCTATGAAATGGAAGCCTTTGTGGCAATCTAAGAAAATGAAAGCCCTTGTGGTAAATGATGAAAAGAACGTCTTCGTGTGTACACAAATGATGAAGGGAACGCCTCTGTAATGGACCCTAAAAGAAAGAAATGGTATTACCGACAAACACTGAAGGGATAACATGTGTGGTGAACACTAAAGGGATAGTATGTTTGGCGAACTCTGAAGGAATGGTAGGTATAACGAACTCTGAAGGAAAAGCCCTTGTAGCGTATCATGTTACACTTTTGATAAGATAATCTAATGAGTTTTCTTTATGGCGAGCTCCATGAGAAATATTATGGCATAAACTGCATGGTATTAAGACAAGAATAGAGAAATTGGAATGCACCAGAGCATATGGCGAACTCAAAGTATGGGCTAAATGGACTAGAAGAGTAAATGTAGGTAAGGGCTACATCTAGTAAAGTTCAAAAATGTGCCTTCTATCTATGTACTAAAGTCTCATGAAATCTCGAGGAAATGATGACTTGGAGCATGTATGAAAGAACAATGGTATTCTGTCTGTATGGACCTCTAAAATGGGAATGGTGAAGGAATATTAAAAGTCTAAGGGAAAGAGTGTGAGTAATGTATCAAAAATGTAGAGGTAAAGCATGAATCAAAGTAAGGTATGACATCTAAAGTATGAAGAATGGAATTATGAAAAAGTAATCGCCATAAACAAATTGAAGGATAAGATTTTCAAGATAGTGGTCGAAACCTTAGATGCAATGTGCAAGTACAACTTAGGTAATTGGTGTTGGCCTTATTAAGTTCTCTCGAACTTATTTTTGTATGTTATGTTTCAAGTGAGCTCTTAAGGATCTGCGTCTAGAGGGACGACGCCAGGGCTATGCCAAAGAAGTGAGAGGCGGGCTATTATGCATACAGAGCAAGTTTGTTAGCGTGTTCAAGTCTGAATTGTTTATAGAAGTCTTTTACATGGAATAATTATAATAGGCCAAGACGTAAATTCAATCATAGTTGTAAATAAATTCTTTGTGTATACCAATTGAATTCTTGTATTATTCATACTTATGTATTTCTTAGAGAAATTTATAATTAAACAATTGTAATCGAATGTATATTTGTATAATTGAGTGAGCTACATATGTACTTGAGTAGTAACACCCTAGATTCGGATTCGATTCATTTGATCGGGTTTGGGGTGTTATACATTATATGACCATTTATATGATAAACTTTGATTTGTGTATCATTTATCAATTAATACACTTAAATAATCTCACATCAATAACATTGAAATACTAGTTACTAATAACATGGTTTAAATAAACAAATAATTTCATATATCAATTTAAATATAGATCATGAAAAAGAAAGAATACTTTTGTACTAAAAAGTAAAGAATACTTTTGTACTAAAAAGTTTCACTCTCAATTTGGATAGAATGAATTAAATTTCTATTTTTCGAACTTATTGTCTATTTAGAATGCATCAATAGGTGCCTTAGTGACTCTTTAAAATGATGTCACTTTTCAAATTCCACTTTTTGGTTTCAAGAAACCATTCCAATCCAACCTTTTAATAGTAACTCGTTGGATTCAATAATACAACTTTTTGGTTTGGGAAGGCTCTCCGAAATTATCATAATGCTTTTATTGGATAGAATCATTTTCAACTAATGTTTAAACAATGTCATCACCATTCAAAACAAAAGTATCGTATCAATCCATCGATAGATCTTTTTCCAATCGTGTATTTTTATTTCATCCATCTTCTTTCTTTCTTGTATGGGATATAATATATATTATATAATTTTATGCCAAAAATAATTATGTTAAAATATTATGTAAATGATAAACTAGCATGTGACTTCTATCAAATAAATAATAAACGTGACAATCATACTTTTTGCATAATATATTAATTACAATATAACTTAACCTTTGAAATCTAATTCATGCAACACAAGTAAAACAATAAATTTGACGTGCATTTTCCCGCAATAAAGATTTCTTCTAAATTAACATTTAACAAGACATTGACTTGATGCAACCACATTTTTCGATATCCATCCTCATAGTACCATACTTGTACAAACTCGCCTTCATTAATTTCTCAAAATTTGCAAAAACAGAACCTTAAAATTGTTTGAGCTTTGGGATAAAATAAACTTATGAGAAATTAAGGAAGGCTTCAAGGCGTGTATCAATGCCACTATCTTTAAGGTTATATTTTCCCCCACCTATATTTAGGTGTGTAGAAGAGTTACAAGCAAATGAACCTCGAGGATACAATGAAACCCAATGACTGTCGACATTTTACTCTAGCAAAAATAATCCACTGAGCATTGAGCTAAGCATAGCAAGAGTATCAATTTCTATAAAGAATCTATGTTGTAATTCTTTATAGAACAATTTAAGAATAATAGAATATAGAGAAAAATCAAAAGGAACAAAAGTTGTTATATTTAGGGTGTCCAACAAACGAAATTTGACTCCTATTTTTAGAAGTTCTCATGTCTCTTCATAGAGACATAACTATCCAAATAGATAGTCACATCTTTTAGCAATAAATATAATTATTCAATATATGTCTACTTGAATAATTATGACCTTTTGTTATTAATTAATTGATGTAACTTTTAGTAAGAATAGACAAAACTTATCACCATAAATAGTGACAACTCTTAGTTACAAAAAGTAATGTAACTTTTGGATCATTTATAATTTTCTAATTATAACTATTCAAACATTATAAATATTTAGAAAAGTGTTCTAACGATTCTTAAGCTTTATCCTTATCCTTTAATCCTTTTACTTAGAGACAAATTTGATTGTTTTACTTGTATATAAAAACCTTTATTTGAAATTCAAAATTAAAGGTTTTATCTTGGATAATGTTTCAATTCAAATATGTTTTATCTACTCGAAGTTATTAGAGAAGTTGTCATATTTTGCTTATAAATAGGCAACATTGATGCATGTGTCGAATGTATCTTGGTAGAGTGCTTTTGCTCTATTTTCTTGTGTAATTGTTGCTAACATTCATTTTTTTATTTTGCACTCTTTATATAGGCTTTTCTCAAAGAGCTAAAAACTGTAGTAAGTGAAGTGATTGGGTAACTAATGGAAACAAGTCGAGGATATTTATTGGTTGCAATTGCTTCTTGTGTAAGGGTAGATAAATTTTAGACAATAAATTTTTAAATCAATTGTTGAATAAAATATTTATTATACAACACTCCACAAAATAAAATTATTATCTAAATTGTGCTAACAAAGTTTGTGCATCTATGTCTCTCTTTACCTTCTTTTCCTATTGTCTAGATTATCCAGTCTTGTTCCAAAATGTGTTTGAACATCAGATGGAAGATTGAGTTAGGACAAGAAGCAAACTTAGTTATCTCATTTGATGCATAATAATTCATTTTATATAAAATTCGAATCTTGTAATGATATTGTTTATTTATATTCTATTACAAGTTAATTATTTTTCTTATATCTTATAACAATTATATCTACATAGCATCTAAAATTATATAATAATAATAAACCCTGAAAAAGACGAATAAGATCTAGTTAGTCAAAACAAGTTTCATGCTCGCGTGAGCCGACATTTTTACAGATTAAATCAGATCATCTTTTGGAACCTCTTTTTGTGTGTGTCAATCTTTTTCCCTATGTGTGAATATAAATATTTTATTTTCTTTGGGGGACAGAACTTTCTACAATTATATTTCTTTTTAGAGTTTTATCCAAAACATTTTAAATGATGCTTATGAAAGCTTTCTTCTTATTCTTTGTCACATGAATCATATAAAGATTTTCTTTTTCTTTTTCTTTTTTAAAATTTCATGACCAGAAAAAAAGTGTCTGGGCTTATTCTTATTATTATTATTATAGTGAGTGGCTACCCACTTCATCTTACTGTTCTATCTTCCTTCCTTTTTCTCCTTCAAAACTTTTGGGTTCTTTTTTTTGGTTCATCAGTCAATTTAAAATACATGCACACCAACTGTACCATTAAAGGCTAGTCAAACAACATCATCCACAATTGATATATCTACTGGTACAAAGGAGGCAGCAATCTAAGAATAAAAAAATTCGAAGTCCAATCTCCAATCTATTAAAAACCAACTTTTAAGGACGGTTGCATAAATCGATTAAATTGAGTTACAAATTCACTGGTTAGTCAGATGAGTTGAAAATGTAAAGATTCTCTTTTTGACAGCCTATTACCATATTTATCTTATTGAACTTTAATGAATTTCTGAATTTCATTACAAATTTGAATAACAAAAAGGTTCCATATATTATTTTGGAGATTCAATCACTTTTTTTTGGTACAATGTTTTGCTATGAAAAAAAAAAAAAAAGGGAAGTGCAAAAGAAATAGATAAGTGTTGGATTTTGCCGAACCCCATGAAGTTGAGGGAGTGGTGCAAAATGATCCATCTTCACCTTAAACAATCACTGCATAGCAACATCCATGAATGAAAAATGGTTCTAAGAAGAAAATACAAGTGGTGGCTTGCTTTTACATCTCATTACTGATCAAATGTATATAATACCCTAAATTGGGAATAACATAAATTTATCAGATAAAACATTTGCTTCTTTGATCATTCATTCACCTAGTTCTATGGTCAAGCATCACAAAAGCAGCAAGCTGATAAGACATGACATGACTTGGACTTTAGTCACCACTTAGCTGAGTAAGATGGGCATTAATGAATCAATAATTGCTGCATTAAGCCAATAAATCCTGCTTTCAAAGTTAACCATGTTGAAAGCCATGTTTCACTATGAAGAAAGTTTATCCATCCAAGGATCCCTTGTATTGTGGAAGGACATGCAAGAAAGAAAGTAAAAATTTCATTTCTGAAATGCATGGAGAACCTAGCATTAGAAACATAAAGTGCAGATCAATGATGAAGATGTAAACTGTTCACCAACTATAGCATTTCAAAGCTCTGGTTTAAGTTACCACCAGATGATAAGTATTTTTTTTCTATTTGAATAAGTGCATTAAAAGGTTTCAATATTTATGGCAGCAAGATGACAGAAATAGAGGGCCTTCCGTGCAGACAAAGAACCTCCAATGCCATTGGATCAGTTATCAAATCAGACAGAAATTCAACCCAACCATTAGGACTTAAGAGAGACAGCATGCTATAAAAATAAGCACGAGTTGCAATTTGCAATTTGCAATTCGCAAACCTTTATATTCTCTGACTTCAGAATCAATCACATCCCAACTTTCTGACAAAGAGAAGCAGTGCAGCCACCACATATCTAGCACGCATTCATCACATCAATGAATAAGAAGGAACACACGGTAAAAGTAAAAGTAAACTTCTCTCCCTCCCCCTCTTACTCCATATTCCCTTCTCATCCTTTTTTCTTTCTTTATCTTTGCCCTCCCAGTTCTACATCAATTAGCCCATGTATAAAACGAAACAACAGTGACTGAACAAGACATTCCATCAAGAATAACTTTAATTATAGTCACTAACTGACATACATGACAGATGCTGTGAATATTGAATGAGCAGCGCAATTTACAGCCACACGGTGCAGTTCAAGCTTTGCCCAATTACCAGCTCAACATAATAATTTCTTCGTGGAGGAAGAATAACAAGATAGAGTTGTTTGTGTCCATGCCAACCCTCAAGGAACTAGCCGCAGTAGAGTCAAATCCCATCTATCAACAGTGTATCATGGTTAGTGCTAAACCGAAATCATAACCAAATTGAAAATTCATTAGTGGTGTAGCCATAATTGCAATTATATTCTATATATGACACTAAATCTGCAGCAGCATGGAAGAGCCCTTGAGTTTTTGCGTAGTAAAGGAAACAAAATCTGAAAAGTCCCAACTCAATATCATTATAATCACTGATAGTGCAGCCGTAAATGTACAATCAATTCAACAGTCTATGAAATATCAGTATGCCAATTTAGTACCTTGGAAAGTAATTCACATAGACCAAGCAACCCGTGTTATTTTCCTATGCCGTAATCATATTTAAGGTGTTATATAAATTTTGACGAGTTATCAATTCATGTTATATAGATTTTGATATATTCGTCTATTCCTGTCATGTTCATGTTACTATTTCGTGTCTTGCCATGTTCTCTATCGTATTTTAGTGTGTGTGTTTTCCTGTCGTGTCCAAAATTTCTAGATCTAGTGTCACACGCTTAGTGAAAAGAAAGGAACCACATTCAAGGTCTGAAGAAACAGTGCTAAAGATAGAACAGTATGAGTTCAACAGGTCTCCACTTACACCTATTTAACCTACCAGTCAAGTGCACTATATCAACAATGGGGGCTACCATTTATCATAAACTTTCTCAACTGATAAGGAAGCATTTTTCTCTTATCTTGTCGGATTAATTTTTCGCTTGCTGAACAAATCATAAAGTTTCTAGAAAGAATAATTAGGATATTAGGCATTAGAATAAAGAGTTTGTTCCAGTTTCCAAAATCCATAGGATAGGAAGAGGAAGGTTGGGGTATGGGAAACATGAAGCCTTGCAGTTTTTAAGTTCATCCCCGATATCATGTTGGAACATTTTTAAATATTTATTCATAAAGACACCTATTGAAAGATGTTTCTATGAATAGACATGAAAATTCTTATAAATAGGAATAGGAGTATATATTGCTCAGTGTTTAGTGAACTATTCTCATCAATACAAAACGCAAATAGTCATTATCCTCAAGGTTAATTTGCTTGAAACTTGTTTACACGCCGAAACTAAGTGGGGGCGAATATAACCTTAAGACAGTGGCTTGATACACGCCTTGGGACCTTGTTCTATTTCTTCTTTTTCTATTCGAGTTTCTTTCGTATATTCGAAATTTTCCTTACCGGAGATTTGTACTAAAATATCTCAGACTTAATAGAAAACTACTCAAGACTAAAGTGTTAGAAATTCCGTCATTCGCTCTTCTTGTTGGCAAGCAAAAGAAGTACATTTGCAGAACTAAACAACAGCTCACGCTCTACTTTATTTTTATTTTTACTTTTCACTATTCTTATGATAATATGCTTACAGGAGTAAGCAACGGTAAAACAACTGTACTAATACAGAAAAGAACTCTTCCGTCATTAATGATTGTTTGACGCATAGAATCCTTTTGCACTTAACGTAAAACCTTGATGGGAAGATTAGCGATTATTTTTAGCTAAAGTGCTCGGTACAACATCTAGTGGCTCCCCTCAGTATCTGGTGGATCAGATACAGAAAAAACCATGTTTACATAATTACGTTACGTTAAGATAATTAATCACAAGAGTTCCTAAGAACATTATGCATGGACAAATTCTATGAATCTTAACTGCTGCTATAAATTTTAGAAAAAGAAATCTCATTAAATGTTATGGAATGCAATTAAACCTGGGATTCATGCTTCAGTTCTTTGTTCCTATGTAGAAGGGCATCCGTAGAGGGACCATTTTCTTGTCATCCTAAGTGAGTTTCAAGAGTCAAAAAAAGGAAGTTGTACTACAAAGAATGAATTTCACATGTACTAAATGAATGATTACATTGTACTAATTTTAACAGCATGGACTTGCTCAAGGAGAACAGAAACAATAATGAGAATTACCCAACACCTTGACCGGAACCAAGTACGTATAAATAGAATAATGCTTGACTGATGCAGTGGATTAACTTGGATAGCTTCGCCTATCCCCAAGCTCCCTGATGAAATAGAACAAAATATTTGGCCAGCCTGAGGCTATATGTTATATTTTTCAAACCGCAAAAAATCATGCCAGGAATATGACTGCATGTCTGCATCTCAAAAAGATCAGTTTCATAAAAACAAATACACAACTGATTGGTGTAGAAACGTTAAAATCAAAGATAAGCTAGATCACTAAACTCGAGGTTTAAACAAAGGAGGCTTCATATGTGGATTTATATTAAAGTTGAATGTTGAAAATTCAGAATTCACTGATTGTTTTTTCCAGAATGGGACCATTTCATTTTCTTGTATAGTTCATGACATGCAACTAATAGTCTTCTTCAACACTAGCTGGAGAACAAAATAAGTGATCCTTCTCCAAGAACCATTAATTCTAGCATGAATTTCAAGATGAGAACCAATTAGTACTGCAGAAGTAGCAAAACATGTCAATCGATATCCTGAGTAAGATCAGTAAAAGTATCTTAACATCTAAACCACCAGAAAATATGTTACACCACCAGACAGGGCTCTAGTTCTCATTAAGACTCCACAACACCAATAACATGTAGAAATCCAACAAATTTACTTCTAGACTGAGCCTATACTGTTTGCTGAAAAAGAAAAGTATATATATACTAAATGCATTTCAGCTCTATATATCACCATTTACCAGAAGAAACTTTTAGAACACTCGCAATGCTTTGTGCTGGGTCAACTATGCTTTTAGGATCAAGTTCAGCATCGCTAACTAGCCATAAAATCTGAAGCCTTTATCTATTTTCTCTTGCAATTTATATAGCGTTTTAAAAAAAAAAAAAATTAGCAAGGGGTCCATAAGTTCCATGGTAACAAAAAGAGAGATTATTCCACGATCACTAAAATAGAAGCAAAGAACTTATAAGAATACCGTTGGAATTCCTAGAATTAAGGATAGATTACTAAGGAAATCTTATGTAAATAGAAACTAAATCATAGTTACTGATTCTTAGGATAATTACAGTTTTTTAGGGATTATTTCCTTCCTTAGAGTAGTTTATCTCTTTTTTATACCTGTAAACTAATTAGCTGAAGAGTGAATCTAATTTCTAAAGTTTCTACATGGTATCGGAGCACTAGGAATTTTACGATCCTCTTGTTCATCTTCCTAAAAATCCTTCCGATTTCTCATTCAACTTCTTAAGACCCTATTTTTTTTCCTCCCATGGGTGACCTTAATGAAGCCTTGTCCGAAACTGAGATTTCTCAAATATCTCAGAATAGTAACTAGGGAATTAATCAAAGTGACCTTAATTCATCCCTTATGATCACTAGTCATCGACTAAATGGGAAGAATTATCTACAATGGTCTCAATCTGTTCTTATGGTGATCCGTGGCCGAGGCAAGATAGGGTACATCAATGGAGAACTTCCACGACCGAACGTAGCAGACCCTACTTATGCTACTTGGGAACTCAATAACTCCATTGTTATGGCATGGCTGATTAATTCTATGGAAGGCCATATAAGCCGAACCTACCTTTTCTTCAAGACTGCAAAAGACATGTGGGATGCAGTCAAAGAGAACTACTCTGATCTTGGAAATGATTCCCAAGTTTTTGAGATCAAACTCAAGTTGAAAGACATTCGACAAGGGACACTTAAGGTAACTCACTACTACAACAATCTAAAAATCTTGTGGCAAGACTTAGATATGTGCTATGAGGCTGATTGGGGGGAAGGCCTAGAACACACTAGGTTTATGACTCACCTCAACAACGAATTTTGGCATATCACCTCTCCCAACCATTGGTGAAGCTTTTGCAGAAGTGAGAAGAGAAGAGAAACGTCGCCTTGTCATGATGGGGGAACCTAAACCAATAATCTCTACTGACCAGCCTACTGAATCTGCTGCTCTTGTGTCAAAAGGTCCTCAAACACAAAAACCTCGTGCTGGGAATAAGTCCGGATCGAACAGACCATGGTGTAGCCACTGCAACCGTGTTGGTCACACAAAGGAAAAATGTTTTAAACTCCATGGTTATCCAGATAAAAAACAGAAAGACAAGAAAACTGCCATGTTATCTTCCAATACTGCAGATGAGGTGCTGGATGTGCGCCTAACCAAGACGCAACTCGAAAATCTCCATAAAATTCTTAGTACCTCTACTGGTCATGGGAATCTAGCCACTCAAGGTATTGCTCTCAATATTGCTCTTGAATCTAATAACCAATCTTCTTGGATACTAGATTCGGGTGCTTCGGACCACATGACAGGTAACCTCACTCTATTCCAAACTTACACCACCTGTCATAACAAGTCCCGAATCAGGATTGCTGATGGTTCATACTCACCTGTGGCTGGAGTAGGGAAAGTAAAAGTAGCAGAGAATTTTTCCCTTGATAATGTCCTACATGTTCCCAACTTATCCTGTAATTTACTTTCAATAAGTAAACTTACTATAGGAAAATGCTTGCTGAATTTTCTGCAATTGGTTGTGTAATGCAGGAACAGAAATCGGGGAGGATGATTAGCACTGCTAAGGTTGATGATGGACTGTATGTGTTGAATAAAGACAACACACAAGGGGGATTAGCTCTATCTACTGCAAAAGAGGATACTATTATGCTATGGCACCGTAGGTTAGGACATCCAAATCTTTTGTACCTAAAAAAGCATCTTCCGCTGTTATTTCGAAATAAAAAAATAAATTCCTTGAAGTGTGATATTTGTGAATTGTCCAAACATACCGTATTTCATATCCTTTAAAACCTTATACCCAGTCCAAACCTTTTTAATTAATACACAGTGACTTATGGGGAGCTAGCCGAGTGAAAAACATTACTGGTGCTAAGTGGTTTATTACATTTATCGATGATCACACTAGGGTATGTTGGTTCTATCTTTTAAAAGAAAAATCTGAAACTCCTAAAGTCTTTCAAAAATTCCACTCAATGGTTCGAACCCAATTCAACTCTACCATCCAAACTCTCCACACAGACAACGGGAGAGAATACTTTAATTCTATCCTAAGTTCATACCTTTCAGACCAAGGAATTATACACCAGAGTTCGTGTCCAAAAACTCCTCAACAGAATGGGATCTCCGAGAGAAAAAATTGACACCTCCTTGCTGTTGCTCGGGCCTTAATGTTCACCATGAACGTCCCAAAATATTTATGGGGCGAAGCTGTTCTTACTGCCTGCTACCTAATAAATAGGATGCCATCAAAAGTCCTAAACTTCCAAACATCTCTAAACACTCTTCACAAATCATTTCCTCTATTTCATGTTCCTAACCTTCCAACAAAAATATTTGGTTGCAAAGCCTTGTCCATAATCACCAACACAATCAATCTAAGCTTGATCCTCGAGCCCACCCCTGTATATTTGTTGGGTATTCCCCCACTCAAAAAGGCTATAAATGTTACTCACCAACCTTACACCGGCTATTTGTCTCTCGGGATGTTACCTTCTTTGAAACCGAACCTTTCTTTAGAGCTTCTCATCTTCAGGGGGAGATTTTTAATGAAGATGAGACCCTTAATACCCTCCTTATCATACCTCCCGACCCTACCACCACTATCACTAAACCTAAACCCAACCTTGACACTGTTATTGTTCCTTCTATGCCACAAGAAACTAGCACTATACTTCCCGATACCAACACCATCACTGAACAGTCCCCTGATCAAGGAAAACAAAGAACAACAACGGTGCTCGAACTACGTGTTTATTTCCGCATGAATCAACGCCCCGAATCGATATCTACAGCAGTGCCACTCACATATTCAACTATGCCACTCACATATTCAACCGAGGACTGTTCTGAAAACGAAGTCTCACCTCCATCACCATCCATCTATCTTCCAATTGCAATGAGAAAGGGCACAAGGAGCTGCACTCAACACCCTATCTCTCGGTTTGTATCCTATGGAAACTTATCTAAGTTTTATAAAACTTTTGTGACTAATGTTGATTCTATAAAAACTCCAAAAACTATAGAAGAAGCATTTGAGTCAGCTCAATGGAGACAAGCCGTGATGGAAGAAATGGAGGCCCTCAAAAATTGGAATGTGGGAAGCTTTAGATCTTCCTAAAGTAACTGCAAATGGATTTTTACTACCAAATTCAAGCCTGATGGCCAGATTGACCGATACAAGGCTTGTCTTGTGGCTAAGGGCTTCACTCAAACCTATGGGCTAGATTATGAAGAGACATTTGCACCGGTTGCCAAACTAAACACACTTAGAGTCCTTTTATCCATTGCTGTCAATCTTAAGTGGCAACTGATCCAATTGGATGTTAAAAATGCTTTTCTCAACGGGGAGTTAAATGAAGAAGTTTACATGGACTTCCCACCTGGATTTGAAGAAAGAAAGGGCCAAGTGTGTAAGTTGAAAAAATCTTTGTACGGGCTGAAACAATCTCCAAGGGCGTGGTTTAGTCGATTTGCAAAAGCCATGATAAACAGGGAGTATACTCAAGGATAGGCAGACCACACCATGTTCTACAAGCATTCGGAACAAGGAAAATGTTGCATTCTAATTGTCTATGTGGACGATATAATAGTGACAGGAGATGATACAAGTGAAATTGAGAGGTTGAAAGAATTTCTTGGAACAGAATTTGAACTTAAAGATTTGGGAAAACTTAAATATTTTCTTGGCATAGAGACAGTGAGGTCTCAAAAAGGTATTTCTATCTCCAAAAGGAAATATGTCCTCGATTTGCTATCAGAAGTTGGGTTGATGGGTTGTAAACCAGCTGAAACTCCTATGGAATTTAATCTCAAGTTGGGTACTAATGAAGATGGAGAAGAAGTCGACAGGGGGAGATATCAACGCCTAGTAGGGAGACTTATCTACTTGGCTCACACTCGTCCTGACATTGCTTATAGTGTCAGCGTCATAAGTCAATATATGCATGCCCCAAGGGAAAAACACCTAGAAGCTGCATATCGGATACTACGGTACCTAAAGGGAACTCCTGGCAAGGGCCTTTACATCAAGAAAAATGATAGCAGAAATGTGGAAGTGTATACTGATGCTGATTGGGCAGGTTCTATTAATGACAGACGATCAACCAGTGGTTATTGCAACTATGTTTGGGGTAATCTAGTGACATGGAGGAGTAAGAAACAGTCTGTGGTAGCATGCAGCAGTGCAAAAGCTGAGTATCGAGCACTTGCGCATGGTATTTGCGAAGGAATTTGGATACAAAGGCTGATGAGAGAACTAAAGGTTCCTTATAATAAACCTATGCAGTTGCATTGTGACAACCAAGTTGCTGTCAGTATAGCTCACAATCCTGTGCATCATGATCGTACCAAACATGTTGAGATAGACCGACATTTCATAAAAGAGAAAATACACTCAGGGGAAGTGAGTGTTACCTATCTACCTACCAGACAACAGGTTGCAGATATGTTAACAAAAAGCTTAAACAAAAACATGTTTGAAGAACATGTTGGCAAGCTGGGTTTTATAAACATCTACACTCCAGCTTGAGGGAGAGTGTTGGAATTCCTAGAATTAAGGATAGATTACTAAGGAAATCTTATGTAAATAGAAACTAATCATAGTTACTGATTCTTAGGATAATTACAGTTTTTTAGGGATTATTTCTTTCCTTAGAGTAGTTTATCTCTTTTTTATACCTGTAAACTAATTAGCTGAAGAGTGAATCTAATTTCTAAAGTTTCTACAAATACTGCAAGATCAATTTATAAAGTCAAGATTATGGCTAAAACATAATAACACCAAACAAGCCTTCGCAATAGCTGCTATTGAGACAATGAAATCCCCAATTACCAAAATAGCTAAGGGTGCAGACCTGCTGGTGCTAGACACCAAAATGTCAAGATCAATACAAAAAAAAAAAAAAAGAGTAAACAAGACTATGCTCTGGTAAAAAACCATTAAAATTCAAGTTAGGAACACTCCTAAGCAAATTACTTATGGAAGTCCAAGTAAATCTAAAACCCCAATGAGGTATCCAAGCAAGAAAACCAGCGAGGAAGCAAATGAAGTTGCAGTTATGAGGGATCTAATTTAGGGAGGCAGGACAATATAAACAATGTGGTTTTGCAGTCCATCATTTGCGAATCTTTCAAGAGGAATCTAGCTAGCAGAAGAACAGTCATTTCCAATAGAGAAGACAGACCAGATAAAAATGATTCGAGCCAATTTTTCTAGATGAAGCTGAAAAGATGTCATTCGATAATTCTCCTCTCTTTATGCATCATGGTTAGCACTAGAGCATAGTCATCACAGATTCAAAGTACCAAGTCTAATGCCATATTATTTAATAAAACACCATTCCGTGAAACATGGTCATAATGGGTCAACCTGCATGAGATTAGTATAGCTACAGCAGCACCTGTTGAAACTTTTGTTAGAATAGCTACATCCGATGGTCTTAATACTGTAGTGATCACAAGAAAACTAAACCTACCACAATGTATTAAGTCATGTAAGATCAGGTATTCATTGAGAGAGAGAGATCCATTGCAATTAATCTAGAAGGCATTATGATGGGAGAGTAACAGATTCCCCAATTGAATGGGCAAGCAATAGAAATCCTAATTGGCAGAGTGCTTTTTAAATATATACTTGCAGTTTTGGAAACATTATGGATGGAGAATAGACAGAGTTCAGTAAAAGAAAACAAGAAAGCGTGAAAAAAGTGCTGAAATGAAAGCGGTATATTACACCAGGAATTTATATAACAACTTACACAATATCCAATCATTGTCAGTGACAAGTGACAGTACTAGGAATGTATAAACTAGTAAAAAAAGCTGTACCACTCACTACTGTATTAATTGTTCTTCAGGTTACAGCTTTATTTACCCTCTTCAGTTTTAGGCACTTAATTCATTTTGGTGAGCCACATCATAAGTGGCATGAAGACCTACAAGCAGGTAGTACACTATCATTACTGCACTGCAAATGATAAACCTCAAAATTGCTGTAAGACCCAAAGATCCTATGAGAAACAAGTTCATCACAATTGACAAAGATGGCAACCAAGGAACAAGTGGAACTCCCCAGACCTTTGGAACACGCTGCTTGGAAAGAAATGCCATGCCCAATGTCCCGAAGAACCATAGCAATCCAGCCGCAGTGTACCCAAGCCATCCTCTCTCATTTGAATTCCAAAGTGTTAAAACTCCAATTGAGGAACCAATAGTAATGAGTAAGCACATGAGAAATTTTACCAAATCATTCTTCGGAGTAACATCTTTCACATAATATCGTCTCACAAGCAACGCAACAGCTATTAGCATAAAAATGAAGAGTGTGCTGAAAGACAGAACACTTGACAAAACATCTAAACTAGAGAAAAATGCAACAAAAGCACTAATCAGAGTCACCAGCAGAGTAGCATATACAGGAGTTCCAGTTTTGGGATGAATCAAAGCAAAAAAAGGAGGAATCATATGAGCTCTAGCAATCTGAGTCGTGTATCGAGCTTGCCCAAGAGATCCAACCAACAAGCTTGTTGTCATTCCCTTAAGTGCACATATGCTAACCAAATACTTGGCCCAATTCATCCCAATTTGTTCAAAAACAACAGAATATGCAGCATTTACATCAATCTCAGTATACTTCACCATCATGGTCAATGCTAAAGCCATCAAGCAATAAACCACCGTAATTCCAGACATGGAACCAACCAACCCAATTGGTATATCCCTAGAGGGTTTCTTAGTCTCCTCAGCCATATTTGCCACCATATCAAAACCTGTATAAGACCAATAAACCACAGCAGCGGCCCTGAAAACCCCTTCTACCCCATACGGAAAAAACGGTTCCAGATTCGAAGTTTTTGCGTGAATGAACCCGAAAACTATAACGAAGACAATCACCGCACCACTAACCAAAGAAGCAATCCAATTCAACCAAGAAGTCCTCTTAGTTCCACTCATTGCTATCCCATTAGCAACCAAAAGTACCACAACAGCAAGTGGATCTAAAAGGTTAAATCCTACAGGCAAAGAATCAACCTTAATTCTCAAAAAGTCAGAATCATTCTTAATCATACTGGCAAAATAAGAAGACCATGATCTTCCTAATCCTGCAGCTCCGACTAAAGCTTCTAAAAGAATATTACCAGCAGCTATAAATGCAACGAAATCACCTAGTTCAACACGAAGATACGAAAACGAACCACCAGCTACTGGAATCTCAGCTGCAAATTCAGTGTAACAAAAAACAGATAGCAATGCTGAAAGCCCAGATATAGCATAGGACAAAACAATAGCTGGACCTGCATTATTGTGAGCTTCTTGGCCTGTTATGATAAATATGCCAGAACCAACAATAGAGCCAAAGCTGAGCCAAATAAGGTCCCACCAGGTTAGACATTTTTGCATGGGGTTTTCACTTACTTTTTGAAGGGTTACAAGCTCGTCGGTGGAGGAGGAACGTGCTAAGAGACGGTCACTGAGACGAGGACAGGTTTGGGAAAGTGCTGTTTTGTAAGATGACAAGGTTTGAAACGAGGTTTCTGGGAAGAAGTCCGTTTTGCTCCATCTCCAGTAGCTTCTTTTAGTTGTTGAAGAAATTGTTTTTTCCTCAGCCATGGAGATTCAAATACCCAAAAAAGAATCGACAGAAATAAATGATAACAGATTGATCCGGAGGTACGGACAAGAGGTGATCTGGGAACTGGGAAGAATACGGATGTGATAATATGGGAAGTGCTGAATTTGTGATATATGGTAACAAGAGATTCACTATAATCAGGAATCGGGATTAACGATTACTACACAAAGATTTCGTTCGCACATGTCGTAAAGGAAATCAGGTATACGCTACTGTACATGTATATATCATAATTGTGCAGATAATATGTCATTTTCAAGTCAGAACACATTGTAATTTTTTTTATCATTTTGAGATTAGATTGAGAGTTCAGAATAAATTTGCGAAGCAACCCAAGGTTGCTGTTTCTTGATGTCAAGATATAAATTAACCCATCTCACGAACATGTTGACATGCTTTACTAGGAATAGTGTTCATAAGCTGACAGTGCATGAAATTACAACCCAAACACCCAATTATTTACCATCACGAAGTTTGGCAAAATCAAATTGTAAAAGCCCTCACAAAAAGGCAATTTCATTGAATCTCCTAAGAGTGTAAACATATTTCGACTAGCTCCTAACATTTTCCTTCAGAAAAAAACACACAAACAACGATATGAAGCGGCAAATGTTGTATTTATAGCAAGAGCAAAAACCCTTGGACCATCCATCCTTCCTGTTAGTTCAGCTGTTTGCCCTTCACAAGGAAATGATAGGTTTAGAGTGAAGAGGTTCAGTTTCAAGGTATAATCTCCAAACAAGCTATGCTTCTTCCACAGTTACTCCGGGAAAGGGTCGATCCCAATTAGTTGATCACAATCAATTCTCAGTCAGGCCTCTCACAAGCACCATATCAACACTTAAATGTTACAATTTGCAATTATGATGCTAGAAGTAGCTTTTGAGAGAAATGAGATGGAGAGTTTGGGAGATCATAAGTATACGAGTAGGCATCATTTCAGCCTTATACGATCCTCTCATAGAAAAGTAAGCTTGCTTCTGCAGCTAAAACATCCTTCTCTGAGACACTACATACTTGAGAATCTGAAATGCAGAACCACTTGGTTGTAGCGGGCTCGGAGTATTCATCAGAATCTTCCTCATCAGATTTAGTTCTCATACTTCTGTAAACAGTGTAATGCCCACCTCCAGGTCTCCCAAAGTGCTCCACAACTGAAGCAAGTCGGTATAATTTAGTTTCTGAAGGAGTCAACTTGCTGGTCAAACTTACCTGCATAAAAATACACATCCAAATAGACAGCCGTCAGCCCTCACTCAATCATGAATCCCAAATCTAATGTGTAGCATATAGTAAGTAAGTTGGCAAAACAAACTTAGTTTTGGAACTTAATCATGAAGCTTTTTCCTCCTAAACCAAGTTAGGAAACAGATGCTTATATGCAAGGAAGGAGTCATAATTTTCAAGAAAGAGGTTTGGAGTGAATCACACGCAACAAAAGATCTCCAACAAATTGTTTCCTTGGCACTTCATTCATGTAGCAATACTCACATTTGATTACAATTTCACACTTTATCAATGATGAGAAGGGAAAAAGAAATCAATGCTTCTTGCAGAAAACATGCACAAAAATAGTAGCAATAATACCAAAAAACGAACATAAGGAGAACTATCATCACACAAATGGTGGCAAGAAGCCTCTAAAGCTCTGACACCTTAACACAATTTACAAGACGTGCTTTAAAAGCATTAAAATTTAACCTTTTAGTGAACCAACAAAGATAGTTATTAATATATGTTGCTCAAAATTGCATAACAACCTACATATGACCAGATTAGTAATTATTCAACCAACCTTGTCATTATGTTGCTCATGCATGTCTATGTTGGAGGCCGTTGAACAGCCATCAGTCGGGTACAGCTTACTCTTCTCAGGCAAAGATTCTCCGGGGGAAGTAGTACATTGAGAGCCATTTGCAACTAATATTTCTGAAGAGACCTTTTCTCCTGTTGGTTTACTGATGCGATTGAGAATGCTTTCATATTGAGCATTGATAAGGTTGAGATAAGGCCTTGTCTTTTGATTTTGCAGCTTCAGTTGCCCTTTATGGACCCCTTCCCAGTTCGTTATTTCCACCTCAGTAGTCATGAATGGCGACAGGTCTAAAATCAATGGAAAAGCAATATGGCCCTGCATTCATTAAGGCATGATTTTATGACAAACAATTCTCATTTAAATTTTAGCAAAGAAGACATACAAGCAAGAATTACTTTCTTAGGAAACCATGCTGTGAGACTGATTAACAAGCAAAGAAACTACCTGAAGCTTGATTAGTTCCCCGAACTCGTTAATTGAAGCACGTTGTAGATGAAGACATAGTATCTGCAAGTGTATGATCAAAAAATAAGCACCCTAGGAGATCAAACAAAATATTCATGCAGAGAGAGCCTACAAGAACAGAATCATTGTAATGACCCTAAACAACATATTGACACATTAGCAGCAAATTGAATTTTGTTAGAAGCAAGATATCAATATTAGTACCTTTGGACAACGAGCAATACATAGCTGCTTTAGAGTATTAGAAAAGTTATTTGACCAGGGTAGATTTTCTAGACAGCGAAAACTCCGACAATCACAGGATTCTTCTGCACTGCATCTCTTTAACTTTTCAATCTCAATCTGATTTCAGAGTTCAAACATTATGTTTATAAGAATATGCAGCAATTAATTGCATTGATAACCAAGAAACTGAAAAATCAGACTCAGGCAACATGCTAAGAATCCAGCAGATTCCCCCCCACACAAAGAGAATGAGATAACCAGTAGGAATGTGGATGGTATCAGGATAACACTTTTAAGATAGAGATAAATAAGAAGATCATATGTATGAAGATTCTATACAGGAGTTGGTATTCATCATAGGATCAGTTTAGGATATTTGGATTTAACAATAATAACATTTTTGTCATCTAGTAAATAGAAAACAAGCTAATTCTTAAATTACCGTACTAGAAAAGGCATCACCTCATTTGCTCCTTTACAAGATAAAAACTTTATTGCAGCACTGTGCCAACAATGGCTGCAGTAGTAATTCTCAAGTTTTTCAGCAAGGACAAACTGCCATAAGCAATCCTCCAAGGTACATCCAGCCATCTAGTGTTGCATTGAAGAAACTTGCATTAGAGTTAAAAGGAGGGTCCACAAAGTTATAAAAAGAAAATTTTCCAAGAAGCTATGGGCTTAAGCATGCATAATTAAAATTATCAAAAAGCAAAACCTTTAGTTAACATACAATGGTGGAAGCACCATAAAGCACTGGAAAAAGGGGCAAGCTGTGAAAAAATTGAAAATCCAAAGAAATCTGCAATGTTAAATAAAAGAAAAAGTATTAGAAATGCCAAAAGGAAAAGGACAGGTTAGATAAAAAATTTATAAATACTTTCTTAATTCCAGATTCTCAAATGTGGCTAAGTCATAAAAATGAATCACAATAATGTATTTGTTAATGTTCAAACATAGCCAACCAATGGTTTTGCTTACACAAACAAATGCAAAGGAAGAGAATTATAAAGATGCATCTTACAAGGGAATAAGAACCTGATATGAACAACTGCGGCAAGATAAAATGCTACCAATTATACCATCAAAAGGTCCAAGATAGTGTTGCTGCCATCTTTTCTGCTCATTCTGAACCACCGTCCTCTCTGGAGTTAGAATCCTACTAGTTTGCGAAGCAAAAATATCTGCTAGAGTACTTTGATTGGGAAGATATATATCA
This sequence comes from Gossypium bickii, assembly GCA_025503065.1. Taxonomy (NCBI): domain Eukaryota; kingdom Viridiplantae; phylum Streptophyta; class Magnoliopsida; order Malvales; family Malvaceae; genus Gossypium; species Gossypium bickii. The sequence goes on from CP106709.1 coordinate 17,949,066, forward strand.
GAAAATTCTTCTCTTAATGAAGACAAAAGATGGAGAAACGCTTCAGCTGCATCCTGCGTGTAGAAGTAACATACGAGATAAATTACACTCTAGATGTGTCAACTGTATTGCTAAAATATTGAGAAAACAAACACACCTGCTGGCTTGTTAAATCAAAATTTTGAATATAAAGCGACAATGCACTCATAACTTTATGTGGGCTTAATGCGACTCTCCTTTCTCCAGCCATGCCTAATTCTGCAAATTTGGAGTATATATATATAGCACATGCTGTGATGACCACATTGAATTCAGTCTTTAAGGAGTTTGACAAGGTCAAATGTGTATTTCTGATCCTCAACTAAACTAATCCTTGGAAACAAAGATGAAGTACCTTATTATATGCCTTGGTCATTAGAGAAACAAGAAAATACTTACAGACAACAGTTTAGTAATTAGTGCATTAAAATCTGTGATATAGAAGTTTTAAAGAAAGCAAAACAGTTCACCAAGTTCTGATGTTACCTTCTAAGAGATCAGATAAAGTAATTGTAAGTGGCAGGCTTTCACCCTGTCTGTCAACTAGTGTTGATTCACATTCATCTAGTATCTTCTGAAGAAAAGACTGAAAATATGAGCAGCTAGCCAGAGCCTGGAATATTGCAGATTCAAGAACCCAAAATGAACAGAATTTCAACATAATTTTCCTTTAATGAAAAATGAGCATCGAGAAAATGTTCAGACTAAACAAATAACAAAGAATCAAGACTCAAGTTGTAATTAATTTTTTATTTCCTATTTTTTGTTCTCTTTTTCTTAGCAAACACAGACTCTAAATAAAAACAAAAATACCCACTTGCTTAAAGGAATCGAACCTGCAATATTACATTCAAGAAGCAGTTATTGCCAAGATTTTGCAACCCAGGAACTAAGCATAACTTCTCCAAATGTTTTTTTCTCTTTTCCCCCAATTTACCATCTCTTATTATAGCCAATACAAAACCAACAACTCCCACTAAACCAACCACAGATATACGAAACCCAAAATCAGCAGCCCATCTCATATGCAACAAAGCTCTATAACCATGTTTCCAATTGCGGATTATTGCCCTCATACTAGTTTCTTGTTCCATATCCTTTCTGTTACTGACAGAAAAGCCTACAAGATAATTCTGAAAAAGTAAACAAAAAAATAGATTTGTTAAATAAATGGATGAAAACCCAAATTCAAATTTTAGTAAAAGCTGCAGCATAAACTCCAAAAAAAAAAAAAAAAAAAAAAAAATGCTAAGCTATGCATAATTGAGAGAACATTTTTAGAACAATCATAGGAATTTGTATTCATATGCAAAAAACATAACGAAACCTTAAAATTGTGGATTAATTGCAACTTTGCAAGTTACACAAGACCACAAAAACCTACTAACTGGAATTTAAGGCCTAAAATGAGAAGGAAGAACTTAGCAAATAAAATGATTCACTATAAAACGGATGTTCTCAAAACAAAACGTGCATATACATATCCATATCCATATCCATATCCATATCCATATCCATGTAACTTATAAACCATAATTTTCCCTAACAATTAATAGAATGCAAAATCTTGCTCTACTCAACTTCATTGCTAAACTTCAACAATAAACAAACACAAAATCCTTTTATTTCCTCGACTTCCCTATCTAAGCCTACAGCAAAACAACTGCTATAAAATCAAAGTTCCTACATGAGAACTTTTCAAACTCATTTAATCAACATGGATGAGAATTTAACATTATTAAAAATATCATACCCGGTCAATAAATTAATAGCAAAGAAAGAAACCCTTTTGCAACAACTAAAAAGGAAAGAAGGAAAAAGAAAAACCCAGTTTTAAGCCAAAAGAATTCCATCAAATCAAGCTACTATTTCTAATGTCAACCGCTAGTCAGTTTAAGTAAAACCCAACAACCAAACCTATAATAAAATAGAAGTTTTTTTTTTTTTTTGAATTTGATGAAGCAAAAACAGGAAAGAAATTATACCAGGGGTTCATCATCACCGAGTTGGAGACTCTGGGCGTTTGAGTTTTTGGAAAAAAGTGGAAAACAGAGCTTTGAAATAGAGCTTGGGGCAGCAATGAAAAAAAACAAGAATCAAAGAAGAAGAAAAAAGTAAAGCAAATTAAAATGGTTATGGAAGCTTTGGTAATGGCGGCCGAAACAGAAACATCGGGTGCGAATTGCGTTGTTGAGCGGGAAGTAAGACCGTCGTAGAGCAACCGAAGGTAGCTTTGGCTGTTGGGTAGAAAAAGTATTACGATCAATTTTATTTTGGTCTAATTGTCTTGAAGGTCATTATATTTTACGGAAAATTTGAAACTAAGTATCCGTACTTTAATTTCAAACCATAGGATCCCTATTATACCCCTACCTTGGCTAAGACATGGTAGCATGAGAAATGGCCTAGGTGGCACCATTCGACTTGTCATCCAAGGACCAGCCACTTGCATGCTTCACATTGCCCATAAGGAAGCCACCCATCTTTGGCCAAATTGTTGACACTCCATCGAGCTAACACTTTTAGCGGACCCTTCATTAAGTCACCCGCAATTAGCGACACACTCAGATCCCTAGGAGGGGACTACTAAAGGACCATTAAGGTTTATTGACTTTATATTACCTTAGCAAAGAAAATGTCAAATAAGACCCACGTAATACTACACTTAACGACAACTAACATGTAACAGACTGCCACTTGGCCAACCACAGAGGCAAGCCACTATCTATAAGGCGGCACCACTGGTCACACCATCTCCATAGGCGGCATCGGCCTGTGGTGTCAGGCGATGGGACAGGTCATGGCTTCAGCCCGTGAGTTGTGTTTAGGGACCTTATAATGGTCCCCAATGCCCCATTTTTGGTCGAAAGAGAGAAAGTGTAACACCTCTTAACCCTAAACTGTCGTCGGAACAGGGTTACGAGGTATTACCGAAGTTAAACACTAGTAAACGAGTAAATTGCGACATAATTTCGTGTTTCAATTCAAAACTTTTCAAATTTCATCTTCAAGACCTTAATATGGACCTACGAGACCCAAAATATGATTAAGAAGTGATTTGGGACTAAATCAGGAACTTTGGAAACTTTTTCTTGAGAATAGGGGCACATGCCCGTGTGGCCAGCTCGTGGGCTAATCCGACTTGTTACACACGGTCGTGGGACTAGCACGTGGGCAATTCTGATTTTTCCACACGGCCTGGGCACACGCCCATGTGACTTGGATGTGTGAAAACTTCATTTTTCACCATTTTTAAGTTATTTTTACATACTAAACACACCTAATTCATACACAATCATTTACTTATAAATCTTGATCAAATAATATTCATCATATCTAAAACTTCTTAAGGATTTTATACCACATTTACAATCAAAATATAATACATTTACAAATGACAAACATTAACCCTAGTACATGCCATATTTACCAAAAGATTGATGCATCACCAAAATTGAGCTGAAGCCGGGATTGAATCAGATGCTGAGTCAAACTTATCTTGACCTAATCTACGCACGGAAAACAAACTGTACGCTGAGTATTGGAACTACTCAGTGGTATTATCATAATTCAATTTATAGCAATGATCAAATATCATAAACATACTTAGATAAATAACACATCATACATATAATTTCATACTAAGTCATTACATTTCCAGTGTGATATTTTCAATATTTGAATTAATATCTTATCCATAGAATTTCAACTGTTCATGAACCTTTGGTTCATCTCTCAATCACATATAAATATTCAATTCACATTTCAATAGGAATCATTTATGAACCTTTGTTTCATACCTTCAATCTCATAGCATAATTTCTTTTCTTATTTCATTTCACAATATCTCTTTCACTATTCATTCAATGGTTCAAATAATCAAATTCAGATGATTTTCTCATTTCACGTAATTACCCCTATTAACATGACTTAGACTTTGGCAAATACACGGATCCAACCAAACACACCATACTGGTACCCAGTGCCTCATCGGATAGTTCGAAGCAATATAGTGACACCCAGTGTCTCATTGGCCTAGTCGAAGCAAAGTGGTACCCAGTACCTCATTGAATCTATCCAAAGTAAATAATGACACCCAGTGTCTTATCGACTCAAGGTCGAAGAATCCCTGAACTTTTCCAATCCTATGGCATGCCATCTATCTCCGACTTAGCCCGACTAGTTAATAGGGTTTCCGAACCTCAATTCAAATTCACTACTCAATTTCATTTCAAATTCTCTACAATTACACTATTTAATTTCACACATACATATATATATTCATCAATTAAATCCAAATCACATTCAATTTAAATATCAATGCTTACCTCAATTTCATTTTCCATACACATACATTGAAATTAAACATGTAATAATAAATAACTTGAATTATGATAATACAAACCGATATTTTTTAGAGCTATTCCTCGATCACTTTTTCCTTCCCCTTCATATTAGACGTCTCGGTTTCCTTGTTTACAAATAATCTCCAAGCTTCGAAACCCTATTCCCCCCCCCTTTTTTTTTCTTTTCTTTCCTTTCTTTCTTTTCCCAATTTCGTTTGTTTCTCTGTAACTTTTCTATTTTTTTTATTAAATATAAAATATCTATATAATATCCAATATATATATTGCATGTGTATTAATACATATAAATACACATGTATAAATTATCACCACACATTTGGCACTATCATATTTTTTTTTAACAAAAATAATATAATAAACATAATAAATAAATACTAATAATAACTATCTTTTACTTAACTTATAAGTAAATACATATATAATATACATTTGTACTAATGTTTTAGTTACACATGTATTTATTCTCTAACTTACACTTGTCACTAATTTGATTTAATTACTAATTTAGTCTTTTAACCTTTCTCTATTCTATAATTAAACTTTTATGCTCTCTTCAATTTAGTCCTTTCTAATAATTACTTCTAATTAAACTTTCACTTATCAAAAATCTAATTCAACCCATACTAACTTCGTAAATATTTTTAATAAATATTTACGGACTCATTTTCCTAAGAGGAGGCCTTAAACTCATTTTTTCGGTACCCGTGAAATTTGGGTTATTATAGAAAGTTTGTGAAGAAAAGAAGAGAAGAAAAAGAAGGAGAAGGAGAGGGCAGGAAGGGAAGGGAAAGGAAAAAGAAAGAAAAAAAGAGAAACAGAATAGAGAGAATGAAGGAGAAAGAGAAGGAAAAAAAATTAATAGAAAAGGAAAGAAGAGTTTGTTATTTAGGGAAGATTAGGTGTTTAAGAAAATGTATTTTTTTTTATAAATTAATGTTAATTTAATTTGTTTTTGTTTTTATTATTGTTGATTTAATTCAGATTTAATTTTTAATTTTATTTTTGTAAAGTATTATTTGGTTAAAAAGAGATATTAAGGTATTTTTGTATTTATTTTATATTTTCATTCATTCATAATTTATTTTTAATTTTTTTGAAGTAAAAAAGCCTATTTATGTTATGTACAAATAATGTTTTATTTTTTTATGTAATTTATTTGTTATGTGTGTTTTAGGTTGATTAGATTTATTTTTTATTAATTTATTTGGCATGTTATTTTGATTATTTTAATATAATTTTTTTATTTTTTATGTAGGTAAAAGATGAGAGCATTGATATGGAATTTGTGAATGGGACCATTGAGTTGGAATTTATGAGATAAACTAGGAATTAGTTTATAATAAACCGTAAAAGTAACATATTTTAATCCCACATTTAGCATGCTTTTGGATGATTTAAGCCTTTAATTATATAATTTGGTGCTCTTAATCCTTTGTTTTCATGTTTTATACTCAGGAGAGCACCGAATGATGAAAAGAACAGAAAACGGGCCCAAAACGGAGTAAATGGGCCATATCACGAAATCCACACGGCCTGGGCCCAAGAACACACGGTCGTGCCTCATTCAACAGGTTCGAACACGGCTTGGCCACGACTTACATGGGCGTATGCCATGGGCGTGTCCCTACCGTAAGAAAGAGAAGTTTCACTCGGGTTAGGATACTTAGGGGCAAATAAATATATTTAGAAGCCTATATAAACACCCTAAGTATGACCAAAAAGGGGGGAACCCAAGGCTTTAGTCAGGAGGCGTCCAACTAGGCCAAAGAGGGCAGATTTGTGGAGATTTACTCGAAGATAACCAGTTGATTCATCTCAAAAAGTCGAAATTATACTCAAGACGGTGGATCTCTCCTTCAATTTCTTCAGGGGGTTTTAGGGATTTCTTATGTTTTGTTTTATCTTTCCTTTTGAGATGAATTCTTTTATTATTATTATGAACTAAACCCTCAGATACTTGAGGGGGATGAAACCTAAGATGAATCTTGTTATTGTTTGCTGAACTATATGATAAATATTTGACTTGTTCTTAATTATGTGTTCTTAATTCTTGTGTTGATATTTCCGGGATATTAATTCAAGTGTGATGTGCTTAGGTGGAGGAGCAAAAGTCCCTGCCTAAGAGTAGATCTAGCATAATTAAGCAGAGTTGATCGCACGCCTAGAGATAGGGTGACGAGATTTTGCCGGATTAGGGTGAAACCTAATATGGGAGTCCATAGATCGAGTTAATGCAATTCTAAGGGTTTTAATTAGAAAGAGATTTCAATTAATCAACCTAGGGTTGGACGTTAGTCGCCTCGAGAGAGGGATGAATACAACTTAGGGAATCTTACGGATCAAGTCAAATGAATAAATCGTCTGGTTCAGAGTTAGATAACAAGTGAAGTCTAGGTGGATTCTTCCTTGGGTGTCGTCTTAATCAATTGGTTTTGCCTCAAAGTTATTTTCCCAATTTCATTCTTCTTTAGTTTAGTTGTTAGTTAATTTTAGATTAGACAAAAATTCATTTAATTCTTAGGCTAAATAATAAAAAGAGAGTTAGTATTAGTACTTTTGGTTCCTTTGGGTTCGACATTCCGGTCTTGCCTTAACTATACTATTATTTGATAGGTGCGCTTGCCTCAAATCATTGTCATAGTTAGTTTCTACGTTCGATCATTCTTTATATAAATTTTAAGACTTTGACATCGCATAAAACAACGATCAAGTTTTTTGGCGCCGTTGCCGGGGAACTGAAATATTAAGAACGCTTAATTTTTATTACTTTAGCCATATTTATTTTTATTTTATTTTTGCAATTAAAATTTTATTTTTGTTTTCCTAAATTTTCTTCTTTCACTCCTTTCAGGTACCTCTAGTTTATGACTAGAAGAAACCCGACAGGACCCCTACTTTACGACAGTGATATTAAAGGTGCCGTTCGTAGAAATCGCAGAGAAATAAGGCGAAGCTTAAACTACATAGAAGAAGAGTAAGAAGCCGAAATCAATACCACCGAAGAGATGGCTGAGAATAATCCGCCACCTCCAGAGATGGCCGAACATCATGCTCCACGCACTATGTATAATTATGCTAAACCTAGTTTAACAGGAACTGAGTCTAGTATTGTTAGGCCTACTATTGCTGCAAATAATTTTGAACTGAAACCTAACACTATACAGATTGTACAATGATTTTTGTTCGGGCTTTGATGGTTTACAGGATGAGGATCCTAACACACACTTAGCGAATTTTCTAAAATTCTGTGATACCTTCAAAATAAATGGCGTTTCTGATGATGCCGTCCGTCTTCGGTTATTTCCCTTTTCTCTGAGGAATAACGCCAAACAGTGGTTGTATTCTCTTCCACGAGAGTCAATCACTACATGGGATCAAATGACTGAAAATTTTTTATTAAAATATTTCCCACCGGCCAAAACGACCAAATTGAGGAATGATATCTCTTTTTTTGTATAGATGGACTTAGAGACACTTTACGATGCATGAGAGAGATACAAAGATTTGTTAAGGAGGTGCCCACGCCACGGATTACCTTTGTGGCTACAGGTCCAAAGTTTCTACAACGGTGTGAACCCTTCAACAAGGCAACTAATTGATTCAGCTGCCGATGGAACTCTGAATAACAAAACTCCTGAAGCGGCCTACGAGTTTATAGAGAGATGTCACTGAATAACTATCAGTGGCAAGTTACAAGGACAAGGCCAGCCAAAACAGCCGGAGTTTTCAACCTCGATGTAGTAACCGCGCTATCAAATCAGGTAGAGTTACTACATAAAAAATTTGATGGTTTATATGGTTCTTCACAGGCACATCCAGTTATGCAGTGCGACGTAAGTGGAGAAGTGGCGAATCCTGAGTACCCACCTTACGGACAAGGTATGGAGAGCGAACAAATGAACTATATGGGTAACAATTTCTGATCTAACAATAACCCTTATAGTAATACTTATAATCCAGGTTGGAAGAACCACCCCAATTTCTCATGGGGTGGTCAAGGAAATCAAAGGCAACAACCATCCCAAAACTTCTAACAACAGCCCTACCCATAAGAAAAGAAGCCAAACCTCGAGGAGATGCTGGCAAAATTCATAGTAGCCACAGAAACACTTGTTCAGAATACCGAGACAACCCTGAAAAATCAACAAGTATCGATTCAAAGGATCGAGAATCAGTTAGGGCAACTTGCTAAGCAAATTTCTGAAAGACCACAAGGAAGCCTACCAAGCAACACCGAGACTAACCCAAAGGAGCAAATTCAAGCCATAACAGCTCAAGATAGTGAAAGGTTGACGAGCCCAATTTAAGGCACGAGAATGTGGTAGAAGAAGGAAAGGTTGAGGTAAATAATAAACTGAAACCGGTAATCAAATAGTACAAACCTAGCATACCATATCCCGAAGCGATAACGAAAGATGACATAGAGGAACAGTTCTTAAGTTTCTTAAACTTTTAAAGAAATTACATATTAACTTACCGTTTCTTGAAGCTCTTTCACAAATGCCAGATTCTAGGAAATTTTTAAAGAAGCTATTGACAAATAAGCGGAAGATAGACGAGAAATCACATGTGGAGTTGAACGCAGTATGCTCAACAATGTTGCAAAATAAACTACCACAGAAATTAAAAGATCCAGGGAGTTTTACAATTCCATGCTTAATTGGTAGTTTATCTATTAATAATGCGTTAGCTGATTTAGGGGCAAGCATAAACATTATGCCTTATAAAATGTTTAAACAACTAGGTCTAGGGAAACCCAAACAAACTAGGATGAATATTCAATTAGCTGATAAAACTGTTAGAATTCCTAGGGGTATAATCGAAGATGTACTCGTGAAAATTGAAAAATTCGTATTCCCAGTAAACTTTGTCATTTTAGACATGGATGAGGACAACACGATTCCCCTAATTTTAGGAAGACCATTCTTAGCAACTGCCAGAACTAAAATAGATGTTGATGTAGGCGAACTCATACTCTGTGTAGGTGACGAGACAGTCACCCTTCAAGCTCTCGATTCAGCTAGGACATCAAATAATCAAGGTGAGAAAGTAAATTTTATTGATAACCATTCGGTTAACCCTTTTTTTCAGGAAGCACCACACCATGATCCCAATCCTAAACCTTGTGCCAACAAAGAAATAACTCATAAGGAACAAGACATTCAAATCGATGAACTAGAAGAGTGGAAGACACATCTCAAAGAAAAACTAGGGATACATGAAGTAGGATCAAAACCACTCTACGAGACAGACAAGTTCAAAATCGGTGATCAGGTATTGCTAGATAAAGCAGACCCACGAATGTCCCCTACTAATCCTAACACAAGCAAGGAAATCCCTTTCAAGGTAATCGATGTTTTCCCGTACGGAACGGTCGAGGTAAGTAACTCCATGTTTGGCACTTTGAAAATAAATACCACCCGTCTTAAACTCTATCATGATAATGGAACTGCTAGCACGAGGAAGGACTTTCAACTCCTCAAACCACCATGAATATGCAAATGAGAGGAGAGTCTACCCTAAGACTATAAACGAGCGCTTCTCGGGAGGCAACCCGAGTACTAACCCTATTAACCTCTCTATTTTACTTTATTTTATTTTATTTTATTCTTTCCATATAGCACCTAACTGTAAACTGACCAAAAACGCAGATTCATAAACCACACGGCCGTGTGGATGCACCAAATCTCCGTATTGACATGGCAGAGATGGTACGAGTCAGAGCGAATCAATTTTTAAATCACGGACTCCAACTACCACGCCACGGTCGTGCGATGTGGCCGTGGTCGACACTGTTAATTCATACACGGGCGTGGATACTAGAACACGGGTGTGGGAGAAGCGAACAAAGCACAACACGGCCATGCGATACGGCCGTGTGACTTGACACGCTCATGGTACACGGGCGTGGGCAAGCACCAGGCCCCAAAATTCTATTTAAGCCCACCCCTACCACTCCTTCTTCTCACCTACCCCCCATTTTTCTTTTTCCTTTACACCCTCTCTACACTCTCCATCCTTAGTTTTCCTTGCTCTCATAACTATAGCTCTAATAATACCTATGTTGAAGAAGTGGAAGGATTCAAGCCCAGTCTCCCCGTGGGAGACCGATCTATATAAGTTCATGTCGGCTGCTTCAACCACTCGACAAGCCAAGGGTCTTTGAGGCCATTTAATTTTTCTTCTTCTTTACTCTTCTCCTTTATTTTCCTTCTCTTTGACTATCTTATGCTTAAATTAGTTTATTTTATTTTAGTTTCTTAGTGTCAGGTTCTTCAGGCTACTAGGGAATTACACCGGAACCACGACCACCGCCTCACTACAGCCTTAGAAGTCACACCCACCTCGCGAACCATCCAACAATAAGGACTCTTCGATCCATTCATCTCTCATTTTAATTTTATTTACATCTCTATTTTCTTTCTCTTTATCTTTCTTTTCCTTAATTATATATTTAGTTTATTTTAAATATGTCTCTATATTCCCTGGCTAATTATCTACGAGCTTCCCAATTTCTTCATCTAGTGCAGGAATTCGAGACGGCCCCTCCAACTTATCTTTCACCTCCAAATCAAGCTTTCACACCCTCCAAGGATTTCATCCATAATTCAGGAAGTTTCACTTCTCTCCCTATCTTTTGATTACTATATTACTATTACTTATCTTTGTACATTGAGGACAATGTGCATCTTAAGTGTGGGGGGGTTAACTATAGTATTATTTGAAAATCCCTGAATTATGCCTTGTTCTTTAAGTAATTTTATCATATTATGATTAGAATGAAAATTCCTTTGATTTATGATTTTTATTGATATGTTTTAGAGTAGGTCATCAATAATTGTGCATTGATGATTAAATTTGAAGGATACTAGAGAATCAAGCATGATAAGTCTATTTTTAAGGAAATTAAAAATTCTGTTAGGTTGTCTACCTAAATCTGAATATTACCTTGAAGTTTGAAATTTACGAGGTTGATATCAAAAGGATTTGAGCCTTTTGGAGCATACATTCCTTCTTGCTCACTTTATTTATTATAAGTGTGTCAACATTGATTTGTTATTCTAGAACTTGCATCGATTATACTTGTCGAGACCACACATTTGATTTGATATACAGAGATGATAAAGGCACCTAGGTTTTACCCCACTTTCTCCACTAAAAGCCTACCTTCATAATTAACCCCTAGTGAACCCCGTTTAATCCTAACAACCCTTTTGATTGACTCACCCACTAATATTAACCCAAAACCCTTTGTATTTATTATCACCATCCTTCTTGACTACCCTTATATCGAGATTTGATTTGATCAGTTGCCTGACTATGATCATTATTTCAGTAGCTGAATTCATACATTATTATTTGACTTGCTCTTAAAAAAAAAAGCTCGTGTCATTAGTATTAGTAGTACAAATTTTCATTTGATGTAATTATTTATTATTAGTTCGTATTTCTAGTTAGGTAATTTGTCAAGTCAATCTCGATTCTAACCTTCTAATTCAGCCTTTATGCACACCTTTAACCCAAGCCCTGTTACAACCTTGTAAAGACCTTTTGATTTGTGTATCATCTCATATTATAATGGTGGAAATTTGATTTTCATGTAGGCCTGTGGGATTAACTCTTCATGTTTGACTTTTGAGTGCTTAATTCTGAACCTTAAAACACTTTAAGTGGTTTGAATGAATCTTTAGTGAGGATGTCAATTCTTGTCGATTTTGAATCAGAGGTAATTATTTAGATGAGGGGAAACACCTATGTTTTATGCTATAAATGTATGACTTTGATTGTTCGAATCTTTAGGACTCTTTGAGTTAAATTATCAATGTATGAATTATCTTTGAATTATGGTGAAACATTATTGATGAATATTATAAATCAAGGAAGTTCGTTTTAATTGTGAGTTGAGAATTTTACTTGAGAACAAGAAACTTATTTTAATCCCACATTTAGCATGCTTTTGGATTACTTAAGCCTTTAATTATATAATTTGGTGCTCTTAATCCTTTGTTTTCATGTTTTATACCCAATAGAGCACCGGATGATGAAAAGAACGGAAAACGGGCCCAAAACAGAGTAAATGGGCCATATCACGAAATCCACACGGCCTGGGCCTAAGACCGCACGGTCGTGACTCATTCAACAGGTTCGAACACGGCCTGGCCACGACTTACACGGGCGTATGCCATGGGCGTGTCCTTATCGTAAGAAAGAGAAGTTTCACTCGGATTAGGATACTTAGGGGCGAAGAAACATATTCAGAAGCCTATGTAAACACCCTAAGTATGACCAAAAAGGGGGGAACCCAAGGCTTTAGTCAAGGTGTGTCCAGCTAGGCCAAAGAGGGCAGATTTGTGGAGATTTACTCGAAGATAGCCAGTTGATTCATCTTAAGAAGCGGGAATTATACTCAAGACAGAGGATCTCTCCTTCAATTCCTTCAAAGGGTTTTAAGGATTTCTTATGTTTTGCTTTATCTTTACTTTTGGGATGTATTCTTTTATTATTATTATGAACTAATCCCTCAGATACCTGAGAGGGATGAAACCTAAGATAAATCATGTTATTGTTTGCTGAACTATATGATAAATATTTGACTTGTTCTTAATTATGTGTTCTTAATTCTTGTGTTGATATTTTTGGGATATTAATTCAAGTGTGATGTGCTTAGGTGGAGGAGTAAAAGTCCCTGCCTAAGAGTAGATCTAGCATAATTAAGTGGAGTTGATCGCACGCCTAGAGATAAGGTGACGAGATTTTGCCGGATTAGGGTGAAACCTAATATGGGAGTCCATAGATCGAGTTAATGCAATTCTAGGGGTTTTAATTAGAAAGAGATTTCAATTAATCAACCTAGGGTTAGACGTTAGTCGCCTCAAGAGAGGGATTAATACAACTTAGGGAATCTTACGGATCAAGTCAAATGAATAAATCGTCTGGTTTAGAGTTAGATAACAAGTGAAGTCTAGGTGGATTCTTCCTTGGGTGTCGTCTTAATCAATTGGTTTTGCCTTAAAGTTATTTTCCCAATTTTATTCTTCTTTATCTTAGAGTCTTTAGTTTAGTTGTTAGTTAATTTTAGATTAGACAAAAATTCATTTAATTCTTAGGCTAAATAATAAAAAGAGAGTTAGTATTAGTACTTTTGGTTCCTTTGGGTTCGACATTCCGGTCTTGCCTTAACTATACTATTATTTGATAGGTACGCTTGCCTCAAATCGTTGTCATAGTTAGTTTCCAGGTTCGATCATTCTTTATATAAATTTTAAGACTTTGACATCACATAAAACAACGATCAGTTTATATGTTCTAATTTTTTAAGATTTTACAATTGAGAATAAGAGTTTACGTTTTTTAAATTTTATTTTATGTTTTTTATATATATAATAAATGAAATTTCTTTTGAATCTTTCTATCCAAAAAAAAATATATTTTTTGACAATAATTGAGTTGGCATGTTATTATATATATTATATTTTAAACCAATACATTTTACTTATTATCATTTTAAAATAATAAAAAAAATTTCGTATTTATTATGTTGAGATAGCTTATGTTATGTTTTTGTTATATATTTTTTTATTGGCATGTTATTTTTATTATTTTAGTATATTTTTTTTTATGTAGGTAAAAGATTAAACTATTGAGATGAAATTTTTGAATGGGACCATTGAGTTGGAGTTTGAGTTGAAATTTATAAGATATATTTATTTTGTTAATGTAGTATAGCAAAAAAAAATGATGTGGACAAAATTGTTTTGTATTTTTATGTAATTAAAGGCAATATATAAAATTTAGGTATTTTGATAAATATTTGAAATCCATCAAACTTTGAAATTAATAACCGAAATTTGTTTTGAAGTTGCAGGTATCGCAATGGGTTCATTGATTAAGAACGATGGTCACATATCAAACACAGTTAATAATATGGTAGTATATTGTTATTTGTCAATCACGGGTTCCCTTAAAAAAAAGATCTACGTCATTTACGGAAATAAATTATGTTATTATAACTATTTTTCTGTAATTTAATAGTGTCAAGGCTTGATGTGAGCATGCCCAGGGGTTCAACAGCTTTCAACTTCGATCCCCTCGAGCTTCCTAAAGGCCCCATGACTCAAGCTCGAGCTAAACGAATGCAAGAGGCTGTTGCGGCTTTAACAAGTCAGTTTTGGAATGAAGTCCAACTTGAAGATGATGGACAAGCTCGGGCCCATACTTTGAGCAATCCTTGCACGTTGGTGCAAGCTGATTTTAGTTCAATTTGGCTCACATGAGCTTAATTCAGCTCGTTTGAGCTCAGTTTAAGTTTATTTCAGCTAATTTACTTTAATGTTTGAATAAATTAAGTATTTCATTAATTTAGTTTAAATTATTACATGTCATAAATATGTCTTAGTTTATTACATGTTTTTATTGTGTTTTAGTCAAAGCTGAATTTAATATGTCCTGTTAAGATAATATTAAATTTGTCTTAAATTAATTATTATGTTAATTAGTGTGTCTAGATTATTTATTATTAACTATGTTCAGCCGAATGTGGCTTAATTTAATTTGGTTCATATGTTTTGTAGGTGAGCCGAATGTGAAGGCATTTAAACAAGGTTCATGCACGGTAGGTTTAATGTATGGGACAATGCATGCATGGCTCTCTTCAATGGTTGTTCAGCTGATTGTTGGCTTCCCCAAGCACCTATTCAGCCAAGAGGCACCAGCAAATTAATTCCCCAAACTGGTCGAATGTCTTCCTAAGGCAGCCATCAAGTTGTTCACAGTTGTTGAAAATTCCATTCACACATAAAGGCCATTCGGCTATGCCTTTCACACCATGAAGACCTTTCAAAACTGGATGTTCACACATCAAATGGCTGTTCAAAGACTATCTTTATTGCTCCTAACTATTCAGCCAAGAGGGGCCAATTCAATGAGCTCATAAAGACCCATGGCCGAACCTAGACAATGCATTGTACTCATCAAGCTTCCAAGTTCATGCAAGATGAATTCCTTTGTTAAGAAGTTGTCCATTAGAGCTCCCATTCCCGAATCTAGCCTTAGTGTTTAATGGTTTTATTCTAGATAATTCTAGCATATTCTAGCCAAAATTGCTTAGCCATTAAGCTTATGAACTTGTCCATTCGGCTACCTTAGCTAGTAGTATAAATAGTTAGTCATTTTCAATCGTAAAGAACTTTTTGCCAATTTGTTTAATGAAACTCTGTTTCTGTGAGGTTCTTCCTCTCATATTTCGTGTGAGTCTCAATTGACTTATCTAGTGTGCTAGTGGCGTCAACCCGAACTCTTTCCAAACTTATCACCAACCATGGTGTGGCGTTCGTCCATCTAATTATACCTTCGGTTCTTACTTTGCTAAGTAATGGGTCGAGGTCCATCAACCTATCCCCATCTTTCCCCTTAAGCCATATAAGTCCCGGGGTGATACTCGCTATAGTATCGAATCGTTCGTGCCGCTTAAGTTCCAATTTCCATCACCACCACTTATCCAACTTATTTATCCTTTATTTTATTGTTAAACAGAACCTACTAAATTTATAACCTATCTTTTATTCTAAACCCAATGTTAAGACTCCCGCTACCTTATTCAAAGTTAACTATTTTCGACAACCCGAGCTTTCTCCTCGTCGACGATCAGGCAACAAGTGAAACGACTCAACTAAACCGAGGCGGATCACATCAGGGCTTGTACTGCGCATTAAAGGGTCGGGTGAATAGTTTAGGATATTCCCTGAATGAACGATTGATGTCATACTTGGAGGTAATTTACTAGAATATACCAATTTTATAAAAAATTTACGAAAAATGACCTACTAAAGAATTATTTACCGGAAAGGGTCATTTCTCCCGAAAACGCGTCCACATCAGCGCGTTTTCAGGGGATGTAGCAGGAAATCGCGTCCACGAGGGAGCGCTTTGTGCCACATCAGCCAAAATCGCGTCCTTGAGGGCGCGCTTTACTGATGTGGCAAAAGTGCTCCCTCGTGGACGCACTTTTGCCCGCTCCAACGGTCACTTTTTTTTGACCGTTTGGCCTCCAACGGTAAAAAAAAAAATAAAAACCCCCCAACCCATTCATTTTTTTCACACAAAGGTCCTTACTTATTTTTCTCTCAAATTTCTCTCAACTTTCTCTCAAATTCCCTCTCAAATTTCTCTCAAATTCCTTTAAAGTTCCTCTTAAATTTCACAATAGTCCTTTAAATTTTACAAAAAATCCCTGTTTAAAAGTTTTTTAAAATATTTTTTTTGTAAAATTTAAAAATATTCGATCGTACTAGCAATGGCCGGAAAATTAATTCGTCTCAATAATAAACACATCTCCGTCGATCAAATGACAATGGTAAGTTATCATTTTAATTTTTTAATACTATTTAATATTTTTTAGGTTTATGCAATTTTAATTAATTTTTTTTATAATTTTTAAAACAGTCCGTAGATCGGTTGTTGCAATGCTATATTCGTAATATGCCTAGTCCGTCATCGCCGTTGGTCGAGAATTACCTACGGGAAGCCGGTTTTTGGCACATGGCCACGATAAGCCGGGGGTGCAAGTTGGACCCGAAGCTAATCAGTGCCTTGATAGAGAGGTGGAGACCCGAGATGCACACTTTCCATCTTCCATGCGGAGAGTGTACTATCACTTTGGAAGGCGTGCATTTGCAATTGGGATTGCTGGTGGATGGGTACGTAGTCACCGGGTCCGCAACTTCTGGTGATTGGGGAGCCGTATGCTACGATCTTTTGGGTGCTATTTCGGATAACATTTATGGAGGTCAGATCGAGATGGGTTGGTTATAAGACTCATTCCCAGAGCTAGATAATGATTCGACCGAAATAGAAAGAATACGGTATGCTCGGGCATACATTCTTGAGATGATTGGAGGCTATTTGATGCTGGACTTGTCACGAAATGTCGTACATCTGAGATGGCTACTGAAACTCGTTAATTTTAGAGCAGCCGGTGAATTGAGTTGGGGGTCTGCCGTGCTAGCAAAATTGTATCGGGAGATGTGTGGGGTGACGCGGCCAAATAAAGTGAAAATCGGAGGTTGCCTATCACTACTGCAATCATGGGCACGATTTTGATTTCCATTTTTATGTCCTCGAGTCGACCACCCATATATATTCCCACTTATAACAAGGTAAATTTAATATTAGATTTTACATTTATTACGTAAGATTTAAAATATAATTGTATGCTAAAAAATTATTAAATTAGGTGGAACCATTCGGCGAGTTATGTTGGAATACCTACATCGCTTGAAGATATACAGCTTCTATTAGAGCAACGGTCGGAAGCACAAGTAAGTATTAAATAAAATATATTTTGTAATAAAATAGCCGTTTCGTATTTAATATTTAGTATTTAGTATGTAGTATTTAGTACTTAGTACTTAGTATATAACTAATATTTTTTATCATGTTAATATAGTTTGAATGGACACCATACAAGGATCCGTCAATTCGAGCAGTAATTCCGGAAGAGTTTTTTCAAAATCCGAACATTTGGCATGTGAAGTGCCATTGGTCAACTATGCCACTGTGGAGATGCACCAGTCAATTTGGATTCCGACAATCGATTCTCGTGGCACCTATGGTGCTCGATGATGAGCACAAAGTCGACTTAAGGTAGCTGCATACAGATTGGCCAAGATTTTAGTCAGCGTATATCGAATTGTGGGAGAACTAGTATGATTATATAACTACTTGGGAACCGATCATCGTTCCTGAGTTAGTGTGTGTGCCGGAATACATGCCATGGTTTAGGATCCATGGCAAGCCGTATTTATTGTTAGAAGAGGAGAGGCGACGGCAACTTCGTGAACAAAGGGAACGACGGGGCCCTTTAAATCCAAGGAGAATGAGTGATGAGACGGGACCATCAACAGCGCCGACACAACCACTGGGCCCATCAACAATGCCCACACAGTCACCCCCAACACTTCAGTCGATGACACCCACATCACAGCCTTTTCAGATTATGCCAAGTGCGTACCCTAGCCCTTATATTTATCCTAACCCTTATATGTTTCCTTTTCCCAGTCTCATGGCAGGTTGGAATGCATGGCCCGGTTCGAGTCCGTTCCCAACTACTCCGACTGGTCAGCCAATCTATAGGCAGCCGTCGCATGAGGGATCGCACGAGGCGCTGTCAGGGAACTCCTCGTTTTACCAATCTCCTTCGCCTTACGGGATTCAGACACCTCCGCCATGGGCGATGCAAACACCTTCCCAGTCAATATTTTATCAAGGTGGGTCATCCTCCCAACACCCACAACCAGACCCCCTGCTGGAGGAAACAGATTCCCCGCCTGAGGTTCCACAACCCTCGTCGGAAGCTAGAAGAAGTAGGAATCCAGCGCGTAACCGTCGACCACCCCTATGTGGCACTGATTCCAACCGGCACCAACATTGATTCCGACCGTCATTATTTTATTTTTTATTGTAATTTATTTTTTATATATTTAATAAAATACAAGTTGTTTTTTATTTTTTATTGTAATTTATTTTTTGTATATTTAATAAAATAAAAGTTGTTTTTTATTTTTTGTTGTAATTTATTTTTTGTATATTTAATAAAATAAAAGTTGTTTTTTATTTTTTATTGCAATTTATTTTTTTTGTATATTTAATAAAATAAAAGTTGTTTTTTATTTTTTATTGTAATTTATTTTTATATATTTAATAAAATAAAAGTTTTTTATTTTTTATTGTAATTTATTTTTTGTATATTTAATAAAATAAAAGTTGTTTTTTATTTTTTATTGTAATTTATTTTCTGTATATTTAATAAAATAAAGTTGTTTTTTAATTATAATTTAATTTTTAAATCTTTAATAAAATAAAAGATTTTTATTTAATTTATTTTTTATAACCTAAATAAAATAAAAGTTGTTTTTATTTTTTTAAGTTAATTTATTTTTTATAACCTAAATAAAATAAAAGTTGTTTTTTATTTTTTATTTTAATTTATTTTTAATTTTTATATTTAGAAACTAAGAAGAAATGGATGAATTAGTGAAAAAGTATAAGGGGTTAATTTGTAATTTTATCAAATGGATGTTGATCCAATGTATGAAATTTGAAGGATCGTAAGGGGCAAAATAATCATTTAGTAAGAAAGATAATTTTGAAGAATAATGATGACGGTGATGTTTTAGATTAATTGAATAACTTTTTTTTTTGTTTTGCAACTTAGTCCTTCTACAAAAGTTTACCATTTTCATCAAGAAATTAAAAGAATTTTCATAGCCACCAAGAGACAAAAATGATAAGGAGACTATCAACTATTCCGATTTGGACACAAGCGAGATGTATGGCCTAGGTTCCTACACCATACGCATAACTTCCGTTGGTTGGCTGTTTCTCAGATATTCATATTGTTCCGTATTCTAGTGGAGCAAGGTCGACCCTTTGGTTTGCGACGCAGTTCCCTATTCGGTAACAACTTATACGGAGCAAGCGATACAGACGACCACTTACGTTCATCTGGGACTGGTGGGAATACGTGTCTCCACACGTTGTACATGTATTCTATTTTATACACATCGTCGACATAGCTCATTGGATCCAGATGGAGATTCTGACAAGCTACAAGTACATGAGCGCATGGATAATGAAGTGCATCAAATATCCCACAGTCGCAGGTCCTATTTATCAAGTGTACACGATATTGCCCGCCAACAACACCTTGGTTCGACCTGTCAAACTCGATCACACGAAACCATAGGTTGTCGCGATCGTGACACACTGTGTCCATGATGTTGGCCCGTGCCTTCGCCTTGTTAATTTCTCGCAATACCTTCGCGCACCATACATGGCCTCCTTGCATTTGGCCTTTATAACTCGCTGCTCACTTCGAAAATAGTGCCCTAAACGAAAATATGTCTCTCCCACAACCGATGTTATCGGCAAATGACGCGTTCCTTTAAGAACAGAATTTATGCATTCAGCCAGGTTTGAGGTCATATGACCATATCGTAGGCCGCCGTCGTATGCTTGTGTCCACTGTTCCAAAGGTATGTTGCGTAGGTAGTTTGTGCCTTCTTCGTTAACTGAGCGCAAACTTGCCAACATCTCATGAAAATAATCCTTATTAATCTCGTACCCTGTCAATATAAGTTGATAGTGAATATTACATACCACTCCTCAATTAAGAATAAATTGAATATTACAAATGAAATTATATTAATAGATATTACATACCCATTTGGTCACTTGCTGTCGTTCACTTGTAGATCGATGTTGCCCGTGGTAGTTGGATGCAACATGCCTCAGGCAATATCGATGGTATGTGCGATGCCACAGGCTTCTCTGTCGCTTTATTGCGACTAGTATTCCAGGGCCCCGATCTGATATAACGTATATATCAGGTTGGGGGCAGACATGCCTCCTTAACCTATATAGAAAGAAATCCCAATCATCAGCTGACTCCTCCGGTGTTATTGCAAATGCAATTGGAAGGATTCTCCCACTACCATTTTGTGCCACAGCTAACAATAGCCGATGCGTATATCTACCATACATAAAGGGACCGTCAATTTGTACCAATGGCTTGCAATATAGAAATGCATCTCGGCATTGCTTAAATGTCCAGAACAGACTCTTGAACACTTGGCATCCACGGAGCAATTGATCGTTGTAGTACGCCGGTTTCGTTTCAAGTTCTGTTATGCTGCCTGAGACATATCTCTCTAGCACCTGACACCACTACCACACTTCATTATATGAAGTGTCTCACCAACCATGAAACTTTTCCAACGCCTTCTGCTTAGCTATCCAAGTCTTCCGGTAAGAGGGCATGTACCCCAATTGGCTACGAATATTGCCAATTAAGGCCGGCACTGAAGTCTTAGGATCCACCTTCACCGTCGTTATTATTAAGTCAGCCAACATCTCTAAATCCATCTTGGGATGATCTTGTGAAACACCTATCAACGAAGTACGTTAAATAATGCAACATTACATAATATCAGTATTATTCAAAAACCTTGAACACCTAGTGATACTGTACCGACAAGACATGTATGTAGACCTTTGTACTTTTTAATCTCCCACAAGCCTGTCCTTTTCCTCAACGAGACCATGATTTTTCATGAACATGTACCGTCTTGCACTGCACACTTGGCCTCTTACTTATCGAGTTTGGATTTAACCATGTTATAATTAACCCCGTTCTTGATGCTATATTGTTTCAATGCACCAAGAAAACTATCCTTGTTGGAAAACTCTTTACTAACTTCTAATTCGCCAGAATCCAATGATGAACTTGTACGGTCACGTCTTCTGTGTGGTAGTTCAGGAAACTCCAATGCATCATCTTGAGATAGATCGACATTATGCATGTGGGCTGGAGGCGAGTACGCCCTGAATCGCGGATCTTCTTCTTCTTTTTCATCTGAACCCCCTTCAACATCTTTAGGTACGATTAGAACTTACTCCGGTTTAGAAAATAATACAACTTCTACTCCATCGGGGCTGGGCTCTCGACCCACCATCATTTGCAACGAACGAGGTCCCCTCGCCGGTAGATGTCGTGGGGAGTACATTATCCCTTCTTAAACAACTTTCGTAACATTCCCAATCATATGTGGATTGCCAACCACTAGAAGTTGATGACGTTCCTCAATACGTATTTCTCGCATCGAACATCGAAGGAAGGATATGCATGTCCCATCTACCAACCGAGTGTCGTGCAGGGGTTGTGTTTTCATACTACCACCAAACATAG
The DNA here is from genome assembly GCA_025503065.1 of Gossypium bickii. Classification (NCBI taxonomy): domain Eukaryota; kingdom Viridiplantae; phylum Streptophyta; class Magnoliopsida; order Malvales; family Malvaceae; genus Gossypium; species Gossypium bickii. Next base: position 17,971,194 of record CP106709.1, read on the forward strand.
GCACTTCCGTATTTTTCCTCCCACTAACAGAATGTCGGCTTGGGGTCATGTATTCCCCTCGAACAGCAGTAGATGTTGAAGTCGAAGGAAGATCACTTTGCGATGAAAATTGTACATATACCTCAAGATAGGGTGATCCACTGGCAAGATGAGTCTCCACCATTGCCTCCAAGCTCCAAGGACCTTTGATGTCGAATGAGTCATATCTTACGGGATCATCTGAAGCACAAAATCTATACTTAATAGACTGAACTTTCATTGGCGTTGTTCCGAAGATTTTACGCCTAATTCTTTTGCGAAGTTCTGTCAAATCTATGTTCTAGTTAAAAACGATGCTATTGTGTTCTCCCGAAAAAAATAACACCATTTTCGGTGTCACAAACCTCACCATCATAGTAAATAACAACACTAATACGTTCACTCATCTTCATTTTCTATTTTACTTTTGCCTTAATTTCTATTATGCAACCTGAGAATGAAATTTGGCTCATTTATAGTCTGGATTGCCAGAGAGAGATCATCAGAGCAAAAAGAAGCGCCCACGTGGGAGCTTTTTTCAGTACTCTTGCTGACAGTGCATCCTGCTTGAAGCATTTTGGTCACTATTTGTTCAGAAACGTCTTCTCAAAATTATTTTGCCAAAGACTAATGTAGCAAAAGAGCGTCCACGTGGGAGCTTTTTTCAGTACTCTTGCTGACAGTGCATCCTGCTTGAAGTGTTTTGATCACTATTTGTTCAGAAACGTCTTCTCAAAATTATTTTTTGCGTGGTCTCATCAGAGCAAAAGAGCGTCCATGTGGGAGCTTTTTTAGTACTCTTGCTGACAGTGCATCTTGCTTGAAGCGTTTTAGTCACTATTTGTTCAGAAACGTCTTCTCAAAATTATTTTACTAGATACTACTGTAAAAAAAATAAAATAATTTTTATATTGCTGATATATTTTTCCCTAAAACCCCAAACCTAAAATTATTTTATTTAATTAACCCTAAAATCTAGTTCATTAATTTTCCCTTAAAAACCCTTAACCCTAAGACCCTAAAAATCCTAAACCATATCCCTAAAACCTTAAAAACCTATACCCTAACCCTAAAAATAGTTAAAAAAACCTATCAGGGGAAAGGGCAAAAGCGCATCCACGAGGGAGCGCTTTTGCCACATCGGCAAAGCGTGCCCTCAAGGACGTGATTTTGGCTAATGTGGCACAAAGCGCTCTCTCGTGGATGCACTTTCCTACTTCATCTCTTGAAACGCGCTGACGTGAACGCGTTTTCGAGGGAACTGACCCTTTTTGGTAAATAATTAGAAAGAAGGTCCTTTTTCATAAATTTTGTATAAAAATGGTATTTTCTGGTAAAATACCCCATACTTGGAGTTAGCTAAATTCGGGTCAGCAGCATTGATCTGGACTTTTGATTTGCAGTACGATTTAATATCCGCATTGGTCGAGCGTTGGCGCCCGAAAACCTACACTTTTTATTTTCCGTATAGAAAGTGCACTGTCACTTTGGAGGATGTTGCATTACAACTTGGGCTCCCAATCAACAGAGTGTCGTAACAGGCATAAGTACGATAGCTGAGCCGGTTGCCCTTTGTTCAACTCTACTAGAAGTCTCGCCTAACGATGCTAAGTCCAAATTTACGGGTTTGAGATTTTCATGGCCAAAATCCAATTTTGAACATTTATCAATTAATGCCACTGAGCATGAGGTGATGTGTGCAACTCGAGCATACATTATGCATATTATAGGGGGTGTATTGATGCTTGATGCAAACAAAAACAGTGTTCATTTGATATATTTACCCCTATTAGCTGATTTGCAGAATGTTCGCTCGTATAGTTGGGGTTTCGCGGTTCTAGCTATGTTGTATTGTGAGCTTTATCAGACGACAAAGCCTGATGCCGTAGACATAGAGGAATGCCTAATATTGTTGCTGCCATATGCTATTTATCGGATGTCATTGTTGGCATCGATTAGGCACCAAGCATACATATTTCCACTAATGAACAGGTGATAAAATTTAACTTGTTATAGCAATTAATTGACATTTTTTTTCTAATGATACTATTCTAACGATACTATTCTAACATGTAATTTGTTTTCGTAGATGGAGTTTTTATCCGGGTATCGAAAGGTCATACACTGTCCCGATATATCGTCTGATGATTGAACAACATGTCGATGAAGGGGCAAGCTATTCCAATATTCGTGACATGTAATTACTTTGTATATCTTACTCGAACAGTGTTAAATTTTAACCATGTTATTAATCGTGCAGTTTATCTGGATGCCATATCGGAGACCAGAAATTGCGACTGTTATACCCTCGTCTGCCTACATTCATTCTCACATGTGGTGTTAATGCACCAATTATCGATTTCCAGACAGTCGAGTGGTATAACAGGGATCGAGTACTGTGGCAGTTTGGTTTCATCCGGTATATCCCAGATCTTCCAATACAGTTGAAGAAGATTCACGGTATTAACAAGAGAGGAAAACAGCGAAATAATTGGGGGGTTGTGCACCAAAAATATATTGTAGTGTGGGATAATCGAATGACACGGAGACCTCAGATGGATATTTTTTTCGATTTGCAACCATCGTTAGAGTACATACAATGGTACTCAAGTACGGGAAAACTATATTTACTTGGTAGGTAGTCATCTGTAGTCCCTCCCCCCCGTACATGCATCGACTTGGGGCATACGAGCCAGTGCCCGATATAGAGCCAGAGATAGAGCCCGAGCCTGAGTCGAAGCCCGAGCCGAAGCTCGAGCCCGAGCTGTCGTATACACATTCCGCTGATAGTTCTTATCATTAGGAGTTGCGGGTCAATGACTATTTCCCGAGCTCGTCAGGACACGGATATCATTTCAGGTTTAATATCTTTAGTCCAGTACCACCGTAGTACAGCACTCCTCCCGACTCAAGTTCATCGATGGCGTTCGGGGCATATGATTTTTCTTCCACATTTCGCACACCCCCACCTGCGACTGAAGAGGATGTTGGTCGCCATGATCACCCACAACATGAACTTCAATCCCCATAGAAATATACCCCTAGGACCACACCATCAAACCATCAATTTTAGAGTTTTTTGCAATTTAAATATTACAAAATTTGTACTTTTTTAATTCTAAAAAAATATAAATCAAGAAAAAGACAATCTTTGCATTTATTTAATTAGATTAATTACAACATTACAACTTGGAACAAACTTTGTGGTAATAAATTAGATTAGTTGCAACATTACAACATTATAACACTAAAACTTGGAACAATCTTTGTAATATAAATTTTGTAATATAAATTAAATACATTATAATATTAAAATTTGGAACAAACTTTGTAATATAAATTTTGTTATATAAATTAAATACATTACAACATTAAAAATTGGAACAAACTTTGTAATATAAATTTTGTTATATAAATTAAATACATTACAACATTAAAAATTGGAACAAACTTTGTAATATAAATTTTGTTATATAAATTAAATACATTACAACATTAAAAATTGGAACAAACTTTGTAATATAAATTAGGTACATTGGATTACACAAGCTCAATTCCTACCGATCATGACGATTGTCCAATATGGTAGTTTCGCTGCGGGCATTTACTCCGATTATGACCAGCTGCATAATCCACAACGCTTACCATCGAATTTCTCCCTAATGTCCATTTCATTATGGATTCTAGATGATTGCAGATGACCTTTCAGATTCATTCGTAACCCTTTGTCTGGGACAAGCTCGAAAGTCGTCGGAGGCACCTTCCACGTAGACAGGTTAGGCAGGATGGGGAACTCATTCTCCCATACATGCAACATGCGCTCGAGGATGTACACATTATCAACAAATTGGTCAACATTAAGCGGGACTTTAGCACACGCTGCCACGACATGCGCACATGGATAATGAAGTGTTTGGAACCTCCTACAATCGCATCGTTTGTTTAAGAGATCAACACCATAGGACCTAGGTGGTATATCGGGTCGGCGACCAATGGTCTTTGTAACTTGAAACGTTTCAAGACGTCGTGAATATACTTTACATTCATCGACCTCACCATCTGACCGTTTGCAACCATTGCATCCCTGACGTCTTCGACAAACATGTAACACCCCCTAACCCTTATCCATCGCTGGAACAGGGTTACGAAACATTACCAGACTTTCGGATCAATTACAAACAATAAACATATCATTAAATATACATATCATGAATTAATCATATCGTCCTTTTTATGAGCCCTCGAGGCCCAAAATACGTGTTAAGAACAAATCGGGACTTAATCAGAAACTCAAAGAAATTTTACGCAAAATTTCAAAAAAAAAAGTTTATATGTACAGGGCTCACACGCCCATCTGGTTTAGGGACATGCCCGTGTGTCCCAATGACATACCCGTGCTTTAGGTCATGTCCTACTCCGTGTAACTCTCTGACTTACCTCACACGGCCAAGCCACACACCCGTGTGCTAAGCTGTGTACCCCACACGGCTAAGACACACGCCTGTGTCTCTGCCTGTGTGGCAATACATGAGCATTTTATTTCTAAAATTTTAAGTTGTAGGGGACACACGACCTAACCACATGCCCATGTGTAAGCAGTATACCTCACACAGTTTGGTCACAGCCCGTGTGCCAGGCCGTGTGGACCCAAATTGAGCCTTATACAACAAGTTTACCAACCCTGCAATTCTTGAACAACAAGCAACTCAAATACCATTTATTCAACCAATCCAAAATACAATTAAATACATCTAATACATGTCAGAACTATCAATATAATGATCTAACTCATGTATGTTCATAGATACCTAACATAAATTATCTAAACAATTCATTTAAATATCATTCAAACCTATCTGAATTAAACCATGTAAACGACCATATTATAAGACATATACTTGTATATGTAAATCAACCAATATTCACATCTCAAAATTGACATCAAAAGTCAACCTAGGTACATGCCATTTCAAAAGAGAAAACACCTCACTACATAAATGAGTTCGGGATCGGTCTTGGATGCTGATTCAATGTTCGGACTTTACCTAACCTGCGCACGGAAACAAATCGTACGCTGAATATAAACTCAGTGGTATTTCTATAATCCGAATACTTATTAAGCAAAAATTTATAACGTTTAAGTACATATCCATACATAATAAAAATCATTCAACCAATAATTAATTTCATAACTCATCATCCAAATCACTTCAATAATCATATTTTCTATTTTAATCTCACAATTGTTATTCAGTAGCATTTTACAATAAAATTCTCTATTCAATTTCAATATCAATATCCATTTCTTATTCAATATCATTCAATGTCAATCATTTGGTTAATTCATTCATATATCCCTATTAACACGACTCAAACTCAGACGAATACACGGATCCAACCCAAACACACCAGTACGGCACTCAGTGCCTCATCGGCCATGCCGAAGTAAAACAATACGGTACTCAGTACCTCATCGGATTTATCCGAAGCAATAATAATATGACACATAGTGCCTCATCGACTCGAAGTTGAAGTATCCCTGAACACTTCCAATCCTATGGCATGCCAACTATATTCGACTTAGCCCGACATTGTTAATAGGGTATTCAATTTACTTTTCAATTTCCTTTCAATACACAATTCAAATAAACTCATAAATTCCAATTCAATACAATTCAATTCAACTCAATTCAACTTTAATACTACAATTATCCAATATTCAAATATCATATCAATCACGAATTCACACACATTAAATTCAACATCATAAATGCTAATACTTACCTTAATATCTTACCATAAACATTTAAATCAAAATTTAACAATTAATAATTAAATTTGGATTATAGAAATACAAACCGTAGTTTTTCGAGCTGATCCTCGTTGACTTCTATTTCCCTTTCTTAGCCATTGTCTCCGGCTCAATGTTAGCTAAGAAAATCAAAACAATTGAACTTTATCAATATACTACAATTTCATACTACATATTTCAATTAATACACATCTTTTGCCTAAATTCCAATTCAATCCCTATTCAATTCTAACTTTATTTTCTTCATAATTTTATTCTCTATTTTTCATTCAACTATCACTTAAAACCAATTTCAACTCTTTAATTTCACCATAAAACCCTAATTTTGAAATTCTTTCAATTTAGTCCTTATTACCCAAAAATTATGATTTATTTTACAATTCAATCCCTTTTTCACTTCTAACTTAAAATTCTATCAGTTTAAACCCTAATTCTTCAAATTGTTCAACATGAACAACATCCAAAAATCTACTAAATTACAAAATTTCCACATAAATCAAGTAATATTTTGTTCTAGGATTCTAAAAATTTCAAAATTACAAGAAAAGGGATTAAATTGACTTACCAATTGAACTTAAAACTTCAAAACCCTAATTTTTCCCTTATTTTCTTTCCCTTTTTCTTTCTTTCCTTCTCCTCTGCTTTTCGTTTGGCTATTCTGTTTCTTTTCATTCTTTTGTTTTATTTTATTTGTTTTATTTTATGTTATATTATTATATTATTATATTATATTTTAATAATTATTATTATTTCTTAAATAATAAGCAAATACATAAATGTATTACAAATGTATGATTGTATTTATTACATATGTACATTATTTTTGCCATACATTTGTCTCAAATTGGTTTATTTATTTATTTAGTCCTTCAACTTTTCTTTAATCTATAATTAAGCTTTTATCCTTTATAAAATTTAATCCTTATACCTAATTAACCTTAATCCAAGCTAATTCACCTAACCAAAACCTAATTAACCACACTATTAACTTTGTAAATATTTCTAATAAATATTTACTGTAACACCCCTAACCCGTATCCGTCATCTAAATAGGGTTACGAGGCATTACCAAAGAGTACAGAACACTTACAGATAATTTGAAATCATTATCTTTACACAAATAGTACACTTGAGGTGTACAGTTCTATAATTATGAATAAACACATTTATCAAACATATTCCATGTTTTTTTTATATATCACAACCTCATATTTCCACATGTATTTACTTTCCACATTATGAACTCAAATAACATATACAAGATATACCAATGTATTTCAAGTACGGTTTCATAATATTTCATTTCAAATTTCAGATTATTTCATATTAGAACTTTCTCATTAACTCATTTTGAATACCAATTCATACGGATAATACACTCAAGGGTGTACAAATATATAATCACAAATGAACTCATTCATTAACCAAGTTCTATGTTCATGTCTCATCAACTTGTATTTCTTTATATCACATAATATATACCCTGATTGATGAGTTCATCAATACCATGATTTCCATTTCCTTGTTATTTTTCCATATTTATCCCGTTGAATTACTCAGAACTTCGATGGATTTTTAGAGGTACACTTTTGTGTACAAATTCGGGTCCGTCAATTCATATTCATGTGCGCACATTTCCATTTCAGAGAGCACACTCCCGCGAATATCATCCTTACAGAGGGATTACCAGTCCAGGCTAAATCCCCTGTAATATAAACTCATAGAGTATTGTCGGGATCACCAGTCCAGGCTAAATCCCCTGTAACGACAATTACTATAATGAGCTTGGATCTGAATTACCAGTCCAGACTAAATTTAGACCCTAATTTGGATTACCCGTCCAGGCTAAATCCATTTTCCACATATTCTTCGGGAGGGCTATATCAAGATAGGATCACCCGTCTGGGCTAGATCCTTTTTATCGTCAATTCCTTTTCAGAGATCCATCAAATTTTCCTTTCATTCAACCGGGATTTCTTCCCCTTTTTACCAAATATATCAATGTTTCATCAATCTTCATACAATGAACATTCAAATTATATTCACATCAATAACATACATTTCAAGCATTTAAGAATATAATTCAAGTTACACGAACTTACGATTCGATTTTTACACCATAACCATAATCTTAGTTTCATAATAAATATTTGAAATAAAACATTATATCATTTTTAATTCAACGTTTATCGATTATAATCAGACATGTATTCAATTTATACACAAGTCATTCATATATTTTCCTCCTCCTCCTCTCCATTCCACATCCTTAGTATAAACAACACACTTGTAAGTAACATTATTTATAATTTTCACTATTTACTTATGTGAATATTCAAGCTATCCATCCGTGTAATAGTCACTAAATTATTTTTATCTTGAGCTACAGAACTCAAAATTAAGATCTGTTAATTTTTTTTGAAACTAGACTCACATATCTTCTTACTATAATTTTTTCAGAATTTTTGGTGTGGCCAATTAATACATTTTATTAGTTAAGTTCTCCCAATTACACAATCTGATGGCTCTGACCTCTCTTCACTAAAAATAAATTATCTCATAGTACGACTTTCATATAGTGTTTCCGATTATTTCTAATGAAAATAGGCTCACTAAAGAACACTATAATATAAATTATAACTCATAATTAATTTTATAAAATTTTTAGTGAATTTCTAAAGTAAGAACAGGGGATCACGAAGTTATTCTAAACCAGTCTTACAAAAATTTAAATATCTCAATATGTAGTCTTCCTTTGCTTGCTCTGTTTCTTTTATATGAAAATAAACTCAACAAAATTTAATTCTATATCTCACTCAACTTCTAATTCAATTTATACCATTTTTGGTGATTTTTCAAAGTTAGACAACTGCTGCTGTCCAAAACTACTTTAGTATAACATGTTGATTTCTATTTTGTCCCAAATTCCACATTTCATACAATTCAATCCTTGCTCAATTAACCCCTCAATTAAGCTAATTTTCTCATTTAATACTTTTCTCTATCATTTTAAACTACTTCATAACCTTTGAAAATCAGAATTTTAACACTAGGCCTTAATTTCAACTCTTTCACAGTTAGGTCCTAAAACCAATTTCCATCAATTTTACTTGATAAAATCATCATATAACAAAATTAAAACTTCAGTTCAATATTTATTCATCATATTCTTCCAGCACTAATACACATCAACTTTAAAAATTAGCCATAGAATCAAAAACTAATGAATTAATAAGTTGGACCCAATTGTAAAAGTCCAAAAACATAGAAATTTCAAGGAGAAAGCAAGAATTAAACTTACATGAAGCTTGAGTATGAAAATCAGCTTGAACTCTGCCCCATGGCTACTTTTCAGCTGAAGAAAATGAAGAGAAATGAAGAGAATTCTAGATATTCCAATTTGGTCCCATTTTTATTTAGCTAATTTTGGCCATTTTCCAATTTTGCCCTTATTTCACCCATTTGCCGATTTTTCTCAGCTATTGCCGCCCAAAATATCTTTTTTGGGCTTATTTGCACTTTAGGTCCTTCCTCATTTGACAATTAAGCTATTTAATCCTTCTAGCAACTTTTACATCTTTTTCAATTTAGTCCTTTTTATTTAATTAACCACCCAAACATCAAAATTTTCTAACGAAATTTTAATACTACCTTATTAAAATTTAGTAAATAATCATAAAAATATTTATGACTCGATTTATAACACTGAGATCTCGATACCTCTTTTTCTCGATTTCTTGACCAAATAAATATTTATAAAACACAATTTACTATTTCAAAAATATTTTAAAAGCTACATTTGGCTCGTAAATATTAAATAATATAGTCTACGAGTTCATTTGTCAGATTTAGTTGTCTCGAACCACTATTTTTGACATCACTAAAATTTGAGCTATTACATTTACAAACCCGTTTTTTAAAAATGGAGACCCAAAAATACACTTTCCGATTACCATAGATTTCGGGTCGTTACAAAACATGTGTCCCGTCTCCATCTGGTTGACTTTTTGTTGACCCATTCTTGGCATCAAGGTAGGCAACCTGTAGAATGTAGCCTAGAAGACAGATGAAATTAAAAGATGTCGTGTTTTCAACAACGCAACATTAATCCCCTCCACCAAATTTGTGATCATTTGACTATAACAAAAACCCTCGTCAAAACTTTGAGCCCATTGCCACGGCTTCATGGTACCCAACCATTGTCAGAAAGATGTATTTGTTTGACCCTCCATGTCACTCTCAAGTTGAGTCATTCTTTGGCGAAAAATGTGTGGCTCTGGCTCGTGCCCTGTATATGTATTAAGAAAAGATAAGTTACAATATTGCCCTAAAACATTAAAACTTATATTGAAAAGATAAGGTTATCCTTTACCCATTCTCACAACTTATCTCCGCCAATCTGCATTTTTATAATCTCGATAGAAGTTAGCTGCGATATACCGGATGCAGTAAACGGATCTCCATGGCACACCGGAACGCCTAATGGTGGCAATTAATCATTTTTCTCTATCGGAGATGATGCAAATATTATCGTTGCTAATAACATACCTCCGCCGGTTAGTAAGGAAGAATTCCCACGATTCCATGTTCTCCTTATCTACGATGGAAAATGCTATCGGGAGCACATTCTTGTTGTCGTCTTGAGTAACCGCAAGTAGGATCTGTGTATATTTTCTGTATAGCCAGGTCTCATCTACTTGCACAAACGGCTTGTAGTGGGGGAAATGCATGTACACATGGATCAAACATTCAGAACATCCGATGGAAAATTCTTTTTCTTGGTTGTAGTTGGTTATTCAAGCTATAATAAGGCCATGTTTGTAACTCAATGACAATCTACGGTACATACTTCTGCATAGCGGCTATCCATCCCTGTAGCTCATTATACAACGCATCGAAATTCCCGTACAATTGCTCCATTGCCATCTATTTAGCTATTCACGCCTTTCGGTATGATACTCGATATTGGAATCGTGCCTACATTTCGGCAATCAGTATGGTTGGCATGTCCTTCACCATTGGCATGATACACGTACAAATAGTTTTGGAATCAAGTTTTCGATGATCTTCTGCCATACGTGTTAATGTGCATGTGTGAGGCCTAACAAATTTTTGTATCTTCCACATCTGTGAATTTTGAATAAATGCAGCTCGTACCTGCCAATTGCAGCCTTCCGCCAACTTCCAACATTCCCCAATATATAATGTCGGTTTAGACACTGTGACATTGTAGTCCAATGATATATTCATGCTATACTGCTTAATAGCAAATACGCACTTTTCCTTACTTTCGAATCTCTAGCCTATGAACAACTCCTCAGGATCAGAATCTACGGCCAGCCGGTAAGTAGGTAGTATTTAAAGGTACTCCGAGAACTCGGCTACGTGTGCCGCGTCGGGGTCTATGAGTTACATGTGTGACCCAGGATTATTATGTATCACAATACGTCGAATCTGATTCTCGACTGAAGACGCGTTAATGTTTTCATTCACGTCTTCATCGTCAATATCATCAGGGACCTCGTCCACATCGAGATTACTATCACTATCGACCACTTGATCACAAGGATCACTACTATCATATCCATCATCACCAACCACATTAATATCGGGTGCAACATTGAGATTGATATCGATCCCGCATATAGTCTATTCATTATCAATGTACGATATTGGAGCCACCATACACGGTTCTTGAGCTCCACATTCTTCACCATATGCAATGATATCTTCAATTGGCTCCACACCAGCTAACTTAGCAAATAAGTGAATCGATGCATTTTGGTCACTCTGATTCCCATAATAAAGAGCAATCATTGTCTCTACGTCTTCATCGTTTACATATTTCATTTTGGTGAATTTGATGGGATCTGTCGAAACAGAAAACTCGTAGAAAAGTTTTCAGATCCTTCTCCCACAATGTCTAACAATTTTTGCACTAATCCTTTCCTTTATATCATCGAAAGAGACATTTCTATTAAATCTCATTGCTATTTATTGCCAACATTCAAATATACATCCAACGGTTGTTGTCAAGATGATTCTATCGAAATAAATGTATACGAAAAACTGATTATCCATTTTCAATATTCAATCTGTTAAAATATAAACAAAAATTCTCAAAACAATTTCGAACAGCATAAATGTAACACCCCAAACCCGGCCCATGCGTTTCGACCGGATCTGGCATGTTATCGAACACATAACACTTTATCGCGTTTTGAAAACACAAGTTAAGGTAATTAAATTTGAATAAATGAGAGACTTCTTGAAAATAAATCTCTTTGTATTTTTACTATTAAGTATAAATAAACCTTATCATAAAATTCATAAGTTGCTTAACATTGATAACTGCTGAGTTGAATGAACACTAGGGGCCTTATTACAGAAATATTCTCGAAATAACAATGAAATAAATTAAACTTTAAGAAATCCCAAAAGAAAATAACTTGTAGAAATAGAACTTGATGGCCCTTCGAGTCCGTCTCGGCTCCCATATCCATGATCTACTGCTCATCTGAAGAGTAGAGAAAGGAAAGCGTGAGTCACAAAGACTCAGTGTATAAATCACAAAACACACATCGACCTGAGCCCACAAACACATCATGGGCCCTGGCCCATATAGGAAGGCATCATTCATAATCACATAATAAACAATAAAGAATGCATAACCCAACCCATCCTAGGTTTCCATCCTCTACACACCAACCCGTACCAACCATCACACCTTGGGGAGATTTCTACAATCAACCCTCCATCCATTTGACACCAAAACGACAAATGAAGGCGCCTATTCCTATCAAGTAGGAATCATTAAATGTGGCATAGCCACCGATCACTATGTGACCTTACATTTATATTATGTGGGATTTCTACCACCGATCACCAAGTGACCTATCATGCACTTCCCCTTCAATTATCATCATTCCCACCCCATGCATACATACATAAGAAAACATCATGCAACTTAAATATTTTTCGATACACAAAGGGAGTTCCATGTTTACGTACCTAGTATCCTTGCCTAACCCTTTTAAGGTTCCATTCGACTATCTATACAGCCTTGTTCCGGCTTTTTAGCCCATAACATGCATAAATAGATATACATACAAGTTTATTAGTAGTGTGTTAGAGATCTACACACCTGATTAATGTCGATACCCTCGCTTAAACCGATCTACGCTTTGCTTCAAAAAGCCAGAAGGATGTGAAACTAGGGCCTCTCCTATATTCGGCCATGGTTAGTGTTCTACCCAATTTTATATATTTGAATAACAAATCTTCTTACCTTAAAATCCCGAAATTGGAGACTTATGATTTTCGGCTTTTAGATCTAGTCGACTAAGCTTCCTTCAAATCCCGAATTGCGCTTAGCATAGGAGATTCGGCTAACATTAGAGAGAGAGGATTGGTAATGCCAAGCGGAAGATTTAAATGCCGTAAGTATAGAACTAATTCTCAAATAGGATGAATAGAAGAAAAGACTATGGATGCTTCGGCTTTTTAGAGAAATCGGCACAAGAAGGAAAAAGTGGAGAAGAGTTTTGGCTTTTAAAGAAATTGGAGGAAAGAAATTGGAGAGGGGGAGGCTAAGGAATTTCGGCACAAAGGGAGAGGATTTTAGGGTTTTCAGTGTCAGAAACAAGGAGCTAACCCCTTTATTTATAGATGTTTTGGCACCTATTGCTAAAAATCGAAAACGCCCTTAAAATTCAAGCCAAAAGAGAGGAGAAATTTGGCACCCTCTTTGCCATGCAGTAGCCGAATTTTACACTCCTCTAGGTGATGGATTTTCGCCCAACACTTCTCTTGGAGATAAGCTCCTAATTTTTCTCCTTTTTATCTATGATATTATCACTTAAAAATCCACATAAATTCTCCTATTTTATAGCCTTGTAGCCTTCCACCTCTACTAACCCTAATGTAAAATTTAACTCACTTAAATTAAAAGATTTGGGCCTCATTAAACTTAATACTTGGGCCCCTAATTCCTTGTGTGTGGCGTCACCCTCTCTTCATTTAAAGTGCCGAATTTGGCCTAAAAACATGGGCTCCTTGCGACCCAAAACTTGTTCCTTTTTAATTGTTTAGGATGCCAGCTTAAAATAATTTAATCTGGGCCTTTTTCCTAATTTTAAGCCCAAATTTAGACCCCTATCAATTAAATTATCCTATTTAAACTTATCCTTATACTAAATGCATAGGCCCATAAATTTAGGATGTTACAGTTCTACCCCCTTAAGGAAATTTCGTCCTCGAAATTTCTAACTAACTATTAATCATACTACCCAAGTCTCACTACTACGCTTTCACTGTGAACTCTAATTCTAAAGCCAAAAGAAACACTTAGTATACTATGATAGAGTACGCACCGGTATTCGCATCTAAAGCGTCCTCGTCCCCTTGGCGACGTGCTGCATAGACCAAAGCTGGCTGCCTTGCCTCAGCATAACCTGGACCTCCACATGGTGCTCCACGACCATGTCCTGTGCCATTGCCACCATTGGCTTGACCACGACCTCTTTGTGGCTGCTGACCTCCTCTGCCAGGCTGAGCATTTCCTTGTCCTGTGGGCCCTTCATTGCCCCGTTACTGTGAACAGTTCCTAACTTGATGGTCCGTAGATCCACACCTAAAACACTTCCCACTGCCTGCCCAACACTCACCTTGATGGAATTTACCACATCGAGCACACTTCTGTGTCTGACCCGCAGCAGCAGGTCTCTCATCTCGCCTCCTGCCGTCGACTGGTCTTTTTTTTATTACGCCGTGCGCATCGGCGATCCAAAATTCCTCTTATCTCCACCCCTATCTCTATCCCGATTCAGTTTTTCGATCCGTTTTACTTCCTCGGCTATCTTAGCCTTTTCCACTAGGACAGCAAATTCCCTCTCCCGCTATGAGGCTATTAAAACACGCAAGTCATCCCTCAGGCCATCTTCAAACCTAACATAACGTTCATGCTCCGTGGCTACCATCCCACGAGCATATCGGCTAAGCGTAAGAACTCAGCTTCATACGCAGCCACTGACCTACTCCCTTGCACCAAATTCAGAAATGCTCTACGCTGCGCATCCACAGAACTCGATCCAATGTACTTATTCTGAAACGTTGTTTTAAAGAAATCCCAGGTGATACTGTCAGCTACAGCACCATCCTTAACCGTAAGCCACCATTGATATGCTTCATCCTGCAGCAGAGATACAACTCCTTTCAACTTCTCCTCCTTCGTGAAATCCAAATCATCTATTATGCGTTCTACCGCCTCCAACCAATACTCAGCTGAACTTGGGGCTACATTAGAAACTCCCCTAAACACTTCTGCCCCATTGGCCCTGAGCCGTTCAGGCACAGATTTCCGGGCTCCTGTGCCCATACCAGCCCTAGTAACCCTTTCTAAAACCCTTAACATTGCCTGAGATACCGCATCATCTCCGGCAGTCTGATCCTGAATTTCTTCCTCCGCCGCTGGCATCTCGTTACTAGATCCATGGCAAGATCCTACTGGTTCTGACACGGTCATTCTACCCCTACGACAACCACGTGGCGGACGTCCTCTTCCCTTTGTACTTATTCTACCACTTCGCGTTTATCTGATTAGAAATTTTATGATTTATTAATTTTCTTCCACTGTTTTAACCACGAACAGTCTTATGAATAATAGCTTTTAGAGTAATTCTTTCGGATTCGCATTCACCAATCAGTCTCAAGTTCATATCCTCTAAGAAACACATACATTCAATCATCAACATCCATGAACTCACGTTCATAACAGAAAAGTGTTGTTATTATTGTTGTTGTTGTTGCTTTCACTACCCAGGGGTATTTTTGTAATTTTATCCTACAGGGGTTTTTTCGTAATTTTTTGAAATAAGGTTCCATGGTGATTTTGTAAAATAAGGGTATCTTGGTAATTCTGGAATCCAGGGCATTTCAAAAATTTTGAAATTCGAGGGTATTTCGGTAATTTTGAAATTCGGGGGCATTTCGGTAATTTTGAAATCCAAGGGTATTTCGGTAATTGTAAAAGTCAGGGGCATTTCGATAATTTTGAAATTCGGGGGCATTTCGGTAATTTTGTGATCTGAGGGTATTTCGGTGATTTTACAAAACAAGGGTAATTTGGTAATTCTACAAACTAGGGTTATTTTGGTCATTTTGCAAAACAAGGGTAATTTGGTTTTTTTTTTTTTTTTTCATAGCTGTGAACATTTTCAATTCAAGTGTATTTTTCTGGAAGTGTACAAAACTTAGGGGTTTTTGTTTGCAAAATAGGGTGGTTGGTCCCTTTCGGGTTTTAATTATGGGTTCAGCCCATGAACAAGTCCTTATAGCTAGAGTGAACAGTCACTACGCACCAAGTAAGATTCCAGCGAAGAGGAGGTGTGTCACTTGGACTGCTTAAATACCAAGCTCTTCCGGATCTACTCCTAGACATGCATATGCCTGTTGCCACACCTTAGTCTTGCGACTTGTTTACAGGTTTTGTTTAGTGAAATTAAGTCTTATGGAATTGTAGAGTTGTTTGCCTAAGCCTAGAGTCCATCAAGTTCTAATCTAGATAGTCTACGTCTCATAAAGCCCATTAAGCCTACATTTATATCACAATCAGGAGTTCAGAATACTTACCTGGGTGGATCGGGTGCCGGTAGACTCGAAGGTCATATCTTCATCCAAAACATTTTTTTATCAATTTTTTAAAACAGTACTAGACTCATTTCACAGCCTGAGTTTTGAACTGGGCTCTTATACCAAAATGTAACACCCCAAACCCGGCCCATGCGTTTCGACCGGATCTGGCATGTTATCGAACACATAACACTTTATCGCATTTTGAAAACACAAGTTAAGTTAATTAAATTTGAATAAATGAGAGACTTCTTGAAAATAAATCTCTTTGTATTTCTACTATTAAGTATAAATAAACCTTATCATAAAATTCATAAGTTGCTTAAAATTGATAACTGCTGAGTTGAATGAACACTAGGGGCCTTATTACATAAATATTCTCGAAATAACAATGAAATAAATTAAACTTTAAGAAATCCCAAAAGAAAATAACTTGTAGAAATAGAACTTGATGGCCCCTCGAGTCCGTCTCGGCTCCCATATCCACGATCTACTACTCATCTGAAGAGTAGAGAAAGGAAAGCGTGAGTCACAAAGACTCAGTGTATAAATCACAAAACACACATCGACCTGAGCCCACAAACACATTATGGGCCCTGGCCCATACAGGAAGGCATCATTCATAATCACATAATAAACAATAAGGAATGCATAACCCAACCCATCCTAGGTTTCCATCCTCTACACACCAACCCGTACCAACCATCACACCTTGGGGATTTCTACAATCAACCCTCCATCCATTGCATGACACCAAAACGACAAATGAATCGGCGCCTATTCCTATCAAGTAGGAATCATTAAATGTGGCATAGCCACCGATCACCAAGTGACCTATCATGCACTTCCCCTTCAATTATCATCATTCCCACCCCATGCATACATACATAAGAAAACATCATGCAACTTAAATATTTTTCGATACACATAGGGAGTTCCATGTTTACGTGCCTAGCATCCTTGCCTAACCCTTTTAGGGTTCCATTCGACTGTCTATATAGCCTTGTTCCGGCTTTTTAGCCCATAACATGCATAAATAGATATACATACAAGTTTATTAGTAGTGTGTTAGAGATCTACACACCTGATTAATGTCGATACCCTCGCTAAACCGATCTACAGCTTTGCTTCAAAAAGCCAGAAGGATGTGAAACTAGGGCCTCTCCTATATTCGGCCATGGTTAGTGTTCTACCCAATTTTATATATTTGAATAACAAGTCTTCTTACCTTAAAATCCCAAAATTGGAGACTTATGATTTTCGGCTTTTAGATCTAGTCGACTAAGCTTCCTTCAAATCCCGAATTGCCGCCTTAGCATAGGAGATTCGGCTAACATTAGAGAGAGGATTCGGCAATGCCAACGGAAGATTTAAATGCTAGAAGTATAGAACTAATTCTCAAATAGGATGAATAGAAGAAAAGACTATGGATGCTTCGGCTTTTTAGAGAAATCGGCACAAGAAGGAAAAAGTGGAGAAGAGTTTTGGCTTTTAAAGAAATTGGAGAGGGAGAGGCTAGGGAATTTCGGCACAAAGGGAGAGGATTTTAGGGTTTTCAGTGTCAGAAACAAGGAGCTAACCCCCTTATTTATAGATATTTTGGCACCTATTGCTAAAAATCGAAAACGCCCTTAAAATTCAAGCTAAAGAGAGGAGAAATTCGGCACCCTCTTTTGCCATGCAAGATGTCGAATTTTACACTCCTCTAGGTGGTGGATTTTCGGCCAACACTTCCCTTGGAGATAAGCTCCTAATTTTTCTCCTTTTTATCTATGATATTATCACTTAAAAATCCACATAAATTCTCCTATTTTATAGCCTTGTAGCCGTCCAC
The DNA here is from genome assembly GCA_025503065.1 of Gossypium bickii. Classification (NCBI taxonomy): domain Eukaryota; kingdom Viridiplantae; phylum Streptophyta; class Magnoliopsida; order Malvales; family Malvaceae; genus Gossypium; species Gossypium bickii. Next base: position 17,989,487 of record CP106709.1, read on the forward strand.
CTCTACTAACCCTAATGCCAAATTTAACTCATTTAAATTAAAAGATTTGGGCCTCATTAAACTTAATACTTGGGCCCCTAATTCCTTGTGTGTGGCATCACCCTCTCTTCATTTAAAGTGCCGAATTTGGCCTAAAAACATGGGCTCCTTGCGACCCAAAACTTGTTCCTTTTTAATTGTTTAGGATGCCACCTTAAAATAATTTAATCTGGGCCTTTTTCCTAATTCTAAGCCCAAATTTAGACCCCTATCAATTAAATTTTCCTATTTAAACTTATCCTTATACTAAATGCATAGGCTCATAAATTTAGGATGTTACAATAAATATAACAATATCAAATTTATTGCCATTTTTAATAATATCTGTGACAGAAATATTTTCAGTTCATGTTGTTATCACTAACTATTACTTTATAATAGTTACTACCATAAAAACTTTCAAATATATTAAAAAATTTAAAACATAACATTCACAATAAACACATAATTAATCTAAACACAAAACTTACTAACAAATCACAATAAATAAAATAATTTTAAAACAAAACATAAAAATAACACTAAACAAACTATATAATACTAACAAAATAATTTTTTCTTATCATAATCTATTCTATTTGAAAATAACAATAAAAATAATAATATATTTTCTTTCTTCTCTTTTCTTTCTTCCTTCCCTTCTCCCTCTCTTGTTCTGTTTTTTTTTTTAACTTATACTTTAAAATTGAGCCGGATGGGGTAGCTGGGGAAAAATGCTACTGGTACCGCCTATCAGATAGGCACCATATCTCTATACCCCTTCTGTATTTTTATACCGCGTATACACCAAAATGAACTAAGTGGTGTCGCCTATCACTTTGGCTGGACAAAGTGATGCCGCCTATCACTTTGGCACCACTACTAAATTATTTTTTTAATTGAATTTTTTTCAGAATCTCAGGATGGTGCCACCTATGCTCTACTCTCCACATCTTTGAATGTACCATTTTGATACATAATTTTTAAAATATATCATTTCACTATTTTTTTATTTTATATTATAAAGGTAAAAAACCCTTATTTTTTATACTTGATAAGGATAAAAGAAACTATAATTTTGCTTTGATCTAATTTTTTTTCTTACATATATTCTAATAATAATTTATTTAATGGATAATTTTATATTTTATTGTATTTTTTCAACAAGCATTTTATAGCACTAAAGAATGAGAAGAATCTAAAATCAGCATCGTCTTAATTAAAATAAATGATTATTTTTCTATTTAATATCCATATTATTATTCAACTTTAACCCTTATTATTATATATATTAATTCAAAATCTTGATTTAATTACTTTTTATTGATGTAATAATAATATCCATATTACCAAAATGGTAAGGTATAGGAAACTCAAGTAATAACCGTATATATTGATCACCAAAAAACTAAATAAAAAATAATATTCATATTATTTATAATTTATTTTAAAATATTATCATTTCTAAGTACATAGCTTTTTTTTACAATAAATTACAGGGTTAAATGAAATAACAAGGTCTCTTTTATCTTAACAATAATAAAAAATTTCGGTTATGTACATACAATTTTAAAATTCGTGAGCGACATAAATCACTCCGTTGAATACCTTGGTTTAAAAAAAAAAAAAAAAAAAAGTACTTCCCTCTCCATTTTTGTTATCGGTGTGATTTCCTTGTTTGTTAGCAAATGACAACAGAATGATATCTTTTTAAAAGTTCAAATATATTGGACTCTGCATATGGACGATCAAGCTAAAATCAAATATCTTTCATCTCACGGCTATAAATATCCTTTAATCACACCTCAATAATTCACTACTTCCACTGCTTCAGTTCTTCTTTCATTCTGGGATTTTGGGTTTTAGTTTTTCTGTGAAATCGAGAAAATGGAGCTTGATCTTTCTCCAAAGTTGGCAAAGAAAGTGTACGGTGACGATGGTGGAAGCTACTACGCTTGGTGCCCCAATGAACTCCCTATGCTGCGTGAAGGCAACATTGGTGCAGCCAAGCTGGCCCTTGAAAAGAATGGCTTTGCCCTCCCTCGTTATTCTGATTCTTCCATGGTCGCTTATGTCCTTCAAGGTATTATTATTATTCTCACAAATTCATCTCCTTTTTCCGTTTTGTGTTTCTAGGTTTTTGTCCTTTTTCATTTTTGTTGAATTTTATGATATATGATCAGAATCTCTTTTTTTTTCCCTTTCTTTTATGGTTTATGTTATTCAGTGTGGTATATCGTTAAGCTTTGTTATGATGTTTGGGGTTTGGCTGCAAACTTGATTCCTTGTTGTGATTCTTTTAGGGTCTTTATGTGTTTGTGTTTACCAAATGATCTTGTTTTCTTTAAACTTTGTATGTGTTATTATTTTGTTCTTTTCTGTGTTGCTTTTATTTGATATAGAAAAAGACCCAACTTTTTCTTTTTCCAAAAAAGAACGTTGGTTTCACATCAATCCAATCTTTGCTTTTCAAGTTCCAAAGATGGAACAATTGTCGATCAATGACAGCATGTGGTTTTGATTGAAATTTCAATTTGCAATTAAGTCAAATTGTGTTGATCATTAAATGTAGGAGCTGGTGTTGCTGGGATTATTCTCCCTGAATCTGAGGAGAAAGTGATTGCAATCAAGAAGGGTGATGCAATTGCTCTTCCATTTGGTGTTATCACGTGGTGGTACAACAAGGAGGACACTGAGTTGGTGGTCCTTTTCATGGGGGATACCTCAAAAGGCCATAAACCTGGTCAGTTCACTGATTTCTTCTTGACTGGCTCCAACGGCATCTTCACTGGCTTCACAACTGATTTTGTGAAAAGGGCATGGGATGTGGATGATGACATTGCCAAAGCCTTAATTGGAAACCAAAAGGCAAAGGCATTGTCAAGCTTGATGCCAATGTTAAGATGCCTGAACCGAAGCCAGATCACCGCAAAGGAATGGCCTTGAACTGCGAGAAAGCTCCGCTAGATACCGATATCAAAAACGCTGGCAATGTCGTGCTCTTGAACACCCAAAACCTCCCTTTGGTGGGTCAGGTTGGTCTCGGGGCCGATCTCGTTAGGTTGGAAGGTAATGCAATGTGCTCCCCTGGCTTTTCTTGTGATTCAGCCTTGCAGGTAACGTACATAGTTAAGGGCAGCGGTAGTCTCCAAGTGGTGGGTGTGGAGGGCAAACGGGTCCTGGAAACCATTGTGAAAGCAGGTAATCTGTTGATTGTGCCAAGGTTCTTTGTTGTTTCAAAGATTGCTGATCCAGGTGGTTTGTCATGGTTCTCAATCATCACCACCCCAAAGTAAGCTCCAAGACTTTGAAATCCATTAAAACTCCATTAATATGCAGATTATGAAGCTTAACATGTTGTGGTTTTGATTTGCAGCCCTATGTTCACCCACTTGGCTGGAAGCATTGGAGCATGGAAGGCTATATCACCAGAAGTTCTTCAAGCAGCATTCAAGGTTCCTGCTGAGACAGAGAAGCTTTTCCGCTCCAAGAGGACCAATGATGCCATCTTTTTCCCACCACCTAATTGAAGCAAACTAAAGCATCCATTTAGCTATCTGCTAGTTTCTCTAAATACGCTTGAGCTTCTATCAGTAATAATTAGTTTTGAATTATAATCTTTTATTATTGTTTCTTTATTAATTATCAATAAAAGTTAAATTTAGAGTTAAATTATAATCCTTTATCGTTTTTAATTAATTATAAAAGTTAAATTTAGAGTTTAAAAATGAATCATATACTAATTAATTCAATATGCAAGTAAATATGTGTATCAAAGTGGATATAATTTGAAAAAATATTGGATTTAAAAAATATTAGATTGTGTAAGTGGGTCTATTCCTTTCTTTTATTTATACATGTATATTAATAATTTTATAAGTTTATAATTTGTATATTTATTTTATATTTTATAATTTGGAGAGATTTATTTACACCGGCGTTTTGGTAACTTTAATTTTACATTAATTATGATGTATCTAAGAAAGTTGATTGCTAGTATGCATCTTGTCTATATGATGTAAAAATTTTAACTCCAAAGTCCAATTGTGTTAGGAGATATGAGCCAAACACGAAAATGCGTCAAAATTGTCCATCAATGTGAAACTTGTAACTTTATCTTTACTTTTGGATCTCTTCCTGACGCATTTTGGTGTTGGTGTTCCAATATTTGGATATTCAAATCCCCTTTCTGATGATATAAGGTACGCCCAAAATGGAGTCCTGAAGCTCGAGACATGATCGAAACACTACGAAGTGCTCCGACTAAAAGTTCTAAATATGTTCAAATTACAAATTTTTAATCTTTGAGCTTTGAACTTTCACTCTTCATATTGGATCAACTTATGGTTCCATGTATTGACATCTTCTTCCCAAACTTGTTTTACCTACATGAAAAACACTAAAAATACACATTATTTACAATACAAAAGCAAGTCAAATCACAAAAATGAATTTAAAGGATATAAAAAAATCTCAGGAAACCAAGCAAATGTAAGTAAGATATAGTCCAAAATAATCATATGATGACTCATCATCACTCACTTTCAAAGATTCATGGTATCTCTCACCATCTAATATTCTGTAATTTTCAGCTCCTGGTACCCATGTTGAATCACAGAGATAAATCTTGGTTCCAGTACCTACATGCCAACACAAGCCATCTTAGAGAACTCCCTTTGCTGCCCAAATACTCTTCAGGAACTCAAGAAATCAGTCTCCAGGAAATATTTTGCTTTCAAAGTATGCACAATTAACAAATTTGGATAATTTAACAACTTTTATCCCTGCTTGGCAAGTAAGGACAAATTAAATTAAGCAAAACTACAAAAACCCAAATCCCCGTTCTCCTTTGAGACACATAAGTGTTTCCATTCACACTAGTGAACCCTGGTCCTTTCCTACACCAGAAATTTGAACATATATTTTCTATCTCTTAACACAATGACTTTGGCAACAAAAAACAAGCCATCGAATAAGTTGGGATTGCTTGGAGAACAGATTTTATGAAAACCTCTTTCCCCCATTGTGATAAATATTTAGAACTCTAACTATTGATTTTTTGTCTCATTCGATCTTTTAGAATCTGGAAAGCCAGCTTTTTACCCCAACTAACCATATTAAGCAATCCAATATACTTTTCAAGATTTATAGAGTTCATAACATTCAGAACTTGCATAACAAAATTTCTCATCTGATCAGAAGTATTTGTACTATAAAAAGATGTAGACTTTTCATAGTTTACACACTGACCTAACACCTCTTCATACTTTTTCAAAATCCCCTTATTGACCTTTGTAACACCCCTAACTCATATTCGTCGCTAGAACAGGGTTACGGAGCATTACTGGATATGAATTGACGGATTACAGATTTGTACACTTCGTGTGTACTACCCAGGTATCAATCGATATTTTTAATGATTCAACGGGCAAAATCTATATATGAGAAAATAAATGATTTCAAAGTGAAATGTTACCTGTATATTCACGAAATACATGGAAACTTGACATTGATGAGCTCATACATGATTCTTGTTATGCATGTGAAATAAATGGCTAACATGTTTGATGAAGTTGTGTGTTTAGGCTATTAGCTAAATTGCTTGGATGCTCTTGCATGTTTATTTTAATGAAAATGAATGGTAAGTTAAATTCCTGTTATACGAACTTACTAAGTATTAAATGCTTACTTGGTTTTATTTCCTCTGTTTTATAGTATTCGGAAGCTCGTAAAGGTTGGAAGCGGGACGAAGCTACATCACACTATCCCTCAGACTTTTCGGTATATAGCAAACTAATTTTGGTTATAATGGCATGTATAGGCTAAATATGACCAATGACGGCAATGTAAATGTTTAGTTGTAACTAGCCATTGGAATGGCTTGTAAAGGAAATATTTTGATGTGTTTTTATATGGTCTTAATGTGTTTGATGAGTCTTTGATTTGGTTAAATGATGGGAATCATATAGGTTCATTATTAATTGATTTATGTTAGTATAATTGATAAGATATACATGTATGTGAATTAGGTCAATTAAGTGAAATTGAATACTTGAAAATATGAGGTGATATAATATGTACTAAACTTGGTTTTGGCTTGATTATAATGATTGGTATTGCCTTGTGAATGTGTTAAAGTGTTGGTGTAGGTGGAAGATAAATTGGGTGAGAAAAGTGGTCTTGTAAATGGCCTATTTTCGTACACACGGGCAGAGACACAGGCATGTGTTCAGCCGTGGGCGTGTAATCTAGCCATGTGTCCCCTACATCTTAAAAATTGAGAAACAAAATGCTCAAAATTATCCACATGGCCTAGTACACGGGCGTGTGGCTTGGCCATGTGATCCAAGTCAGAGAGTTACACGGGTATGGACATGGGCTAGGACACGATCGTGTGTCCCTATTTAGAATACCCACGGCCTGAGACACGGGCATGTCTCTTGACCGTGTGAGACACACGGCCTGCCCATAGGAGCATGTGTCCCCTGCACTTTGGAAAAATTTTAAAATTTTGTGAAAAATTATCTAAGTGCCCGGATTAGTCCCGACTTATTTCTAATGCGTATTTTGAGCCTCGAGGGCTCACATAATGGACAATATGATTGATTTTAATTGATTTCTGATGTGAATGAAAAATGATATGAAATGTTTGTACTTGGTCTGTAAACTCCGGTAATGCTCCGTAACCCTATTTTGGCGACGGATATTGGTTAGGGGTGTTACATTTATTGGTATTAGAGCTACAATTTAATCGATTCTTGGATTAAAGTAGCATATACGAATTTAGCTATACATGCCATTATATAACCTGTGATAGTGTGATATCTCTTGACTATTTTAAAATATGTTTTTCATATAGTAATGTTGTCCAACCGAGCTGAATCTGAAGAAGTTGAGAGCAATGCTCAAGCTTCAGTACAAAGAACAGTCTCAAGTAAAAGAAGGCCCGTATCTGAGAGTCAAGGAGGAGAGGCTAAATAAGCCTTCTTCCAAATGATGAGCGAATGATTTATAGAATTTGTAAAAACAAATCCGGCTGTACAACAACCTCCACCCCCTCCTGTTTCTCAACTAGTTCCTGAAATGCCATAAGGTACAGAACTCATTAGAATTGGTAAGCCTCCTGTAGATAAAATTCATAAATATAGGGCAGAAGAATTCAGAGCTACTGCTGAAGACGATCCAGAAATGGCTGAATTCTGGCTACAAAACCCTATCAGGGTTTTGGATGAATTATCTTACACACCGACCGAATGTCTGAAATGTGCTATATCCTTGTTAAAAGATTCAGCTTACCAATGGTGGAATACACTGATTTCTATTGTACCAAAAGAGAAAGTAGCGGATTAGTAATTTTTGTGTGCACGAACATTGTCAAGGTAAATTCGTGTAACTAAATTATGTATTTAAATGTTTTAAATTGAATATTGTTGTGTGTGGAATGTATATTTGCCATGTATACGTATTGAACACATATTCAAATATATACAACAAGTGTTAAGTCCCATTTTAATAATGAAATTCGATGAATATATACAGGGTTTCCGTATTAGTTGTGGTCCTGCATGTGTTGCGGACACACCACAGTCGAAGAACATCCTATTATTAGCTCTTATGAGCTTCTCGTTATATGGTTCTTGCAAGCTTCCCATTAATAGCTCTTCGAAGCATCCTAATTTGGTTGTGATCCTACATGTGTTGTGGATACACCGTAGCTCTTATGAGCGTCCCGATAAATGGCTCTTCGTGAGCTTCCTGATTAAAGGTTTTTTGTGAGCTTCCCGTTAATGGCTCTTCGAAACTTCTCGATATTGGCTCGCTTGAACCTTCCCGACATTGGCTCCTATAAGCTTCCCGTTAATGGCTCTTTGGAGCTTCCCGTTACATGGCTCACATGAGCTTCCCATTACATGGCTCACATGAGCTTCCCGATTATGTGCTCGTATGAGCATTCCCGAATATGAATTGACGGATTACAGATTTGTACACTTCTTGTGTGCTACCCGGGTATTTATTGATATTTTTAATGATTCAACGGACAAAATCCATATATGAGAAAATAAATTATTTCAAAGTGAAATGTTACCTGTATATTCACGAAATACATGGAAACTTGACATTGATGAGCTCATACATGATTCTTGTTATGCATGTGAAATAATTGACTAACATGTTTGATGAAGTTGTGTGTTTAGGCTATTGGCTAAATTGCTTGGATGCTCTTGCATGTTTATTTTAATAAAAATGAATGGCAAGTTAAATTTTCGTTTTACGAACTTACCAAGCATAAAATGCTTACTTGGTTTTATTTCCTCTATTTTATATTATTCTGAAGGTCGTAAAGGTTGGAAGCGGGATGGAGCTACATCATACTATCCCTCAGACTTTTCGGTATATATATAGCAAACTAATTTGGTTATCATAGCATGTATAGGCTAAATATGACCAATGATGGCAATGTAAATGTTTTGGTTGTAACTAGCCATTGGAATGACTTGTAAAGGACATATTTTGATGTGTTTATATATGGTCTTAATGTGATTCATGAGTATTTGATTTGGTTAAATGACTGGAATAATATAGGTTCATTATTAATTGATTTATGTTAGTATAATTGATAAGATATACATGTATGTGAATTAGGTCAATTAGGTGAAATTGAATACTTGAAAATATGATGTGATATAATATGTATTAAAGTTGGTTTTGGCTTGATTGGAATGATTGGTATTTCCTTATGAATGTGTTAAAGTGTTGGTGTAGGTGGAAGATAAATTGGGTGAGAAAAGTGGTCTTGTAAATGGCCTATTTTCGTCCACACGGGCAGAGACACGGGCATGTGTTCAGCTGTGGGCATGTGATCTGGCCGTGTGTCCCCTACATTTTAAAAATTAAGAAACAGAATGCTCAAAATTATCCACATGGCCTAGCACACGGGCGTGTGGCTTGGCCGTGTGACCCAAGTCAGAGAGTTACACGGGTATGGGCATGGACTGGGACACGGCCATGTGTCCCTATTTAGAATACTCACACAGCCTGACCACACGGGCGTGTGTCCCCTGCACTTTGGAAAAATTTTAAAATTTTGCGAAAAATTCTCTGAGTTCTTGGATTAGTCCCGACTTATTTTTAATGCATATTTTGAGCCTCGAGGGCTCACATAAGGGACAATATGATTGATTTTAATTGATTTTTGATATGAATGAGAAATTATATGAAATGTTTGTACTTGATCTGTAAACTCCGATAATGCTCCGTAACCTTATTCTGGCGATGAATATGGGTTAAGGGTGTTACAACTTTAGCCCCTTCTATGAATCCTTCCCTCTCAGCCAATCACGTTAAGGTTGATAGCTCCTCGCTACAAATCAAAAAAAGGTATGGGCTTAATGGATCCCTTTGCCTTAATCCTCTAGTAGCAAGGAATTTCTGACCTTTTTTCCCATTAACCACAATTGAATAAGTGACTATTTTTAAATAATGGATTATGGATTCCACCCATGAACTAGCAAAACCTATTTTTAAAAGCATTTTCTTTAAAAAAAAAAGGCCATTCAACACGATTGTAGGCCTTACTCATATCCAATTTCAATGCCAAACTCCCTTTCCCGCCTCTTCTTTTTTGCTTAAATACATGCAAAATTTCATATGCAATGAGGATACTATCAGATATTAATCTGCTAGGAACAAAGGCTTTTTAAGACTCATCATTACAACATTCTAAAACTTTTTGAAAATGATTCACCACAGTTTTAGAGATGACTTTATAAAGAATTGTGCAAAGGCTTATTAGTCTAAAATTGGATAGATTTGTAGGCTGAACAATTTTTGGTATGAGAACAATTTTTCTAACATTGCTTGGTTCCAAAGACATACCTTCATTCAATATGCTCAGGCAGAAACTGCTCACGTCCCTTCCAAAAATATGCCAAATTTACTTAAAAAAAATCAACGAAAAACCATCATTACCAATTGCTTTAGTCTGATCCATTTCTTTCAATACTTTAAACACCTCATCAGTCGAATATTTTGCTGTAAGCCTTTGGTTCATCTCTTCTGTTATGCAACGCTCCACCCCTGATAAAATATGCCCCATATCTTTTCTTCCTTTTGTGGTGAATAGAAAAAAAAATATTCCCTAGCAATTTTCTCCCTTTAGTCATCATGGTTCGTGATCACTCCAGATGAATTCGCCAAACCCCTAATCCACGTCATGTATCTCTTTTAGGAAGCAAATTTGTGAAAGAACATTGTATTCATATCCCTCAATTTTAACCAATTTGTTCGGGCCCTAGTTTCCCAATAAGCTTACTGTTTTTCCATCTTCTAGTTTAATTTCAGTTTAACATCCATAATTTTTGCCATTGTCTCATTGTCCCTTTCTCCTTCTATAAGCATCTCCAATATATTCTTCAGCTTTTTTGATACATCACCTCGACTTTTTCTCAATTTTCTTTCCTATTCTATAAGGGTATTTTTTAGGACCTACAGCTTTAGCAAAATATCACCTGATGTGGTTTTCCAAACTTGGCGAATTACTTCTTCACAAGATTCTTCTAATACCCACCAAACTTCAAATTTGAAATTTCATTGTCTTTCCCAAGTCGCATCCTTCTTCGTATGAATCAATAATGGACAATGATAATTAAAAGAATAAAGAATGTGATCAATTGAAAAATTAGGCAAAAGATTCATCCATTTTTGATTAACCACTCAATTGTCCAACCTTTCTTGAATATTAGTCTCCGGTAATTTTCCCCTTTCCTAAGTAAACCAAGGTCCTGAAAAGCCTCCATCAACCAAGTTGCATTCCTTGAGTACCTGTCTAAAATTCTCCATACGCCTTTCATCCCTTAGGACAACTCCTTTTTTTTTTTCATGTGAGAACAAAATCTTATTAAAATCACCAGAAATGATCCAGGGTAGGTCACAATTTCTTTTCAAACTTTGAATTAAATCCCAACTTCCCTCTCTCTATGTCTTATATCTGGAGCTCCATAAAAACCCGTAAGTCTCCACATTGGACTATCATTACCTTCGTTGATAACGACATCAATATGATTTTTAGAGAAACTCTAAATGCTAACTATATCATTTCCATTCTACTTAAGGCTAAGTCCTCATCAAGAACCTTCTATCGGAAACTCTATACCATTCATAAAGCCACATTTTCTACGTACCTTCTCCATACGCCTAGCATCTAGTTTCGTCTCCATAAAGAAAACAATTTGAGGATTAATAGACTTCAACATGAAACAAAGTTTTCGTATTGCTCGCGTACTCCCCAGTCCACAGACATCCCAAGATAGAATTTTCATTGCGCCCGGTCAACTTGCCCATTGGCAGTCATCGGTCCTTGATGAATATGAGCATTATTTTGCTAAACAATAATTCCTGATGAATCAAATAAGTTAAAAGCATTAGGAATCAATTCATATATTTTGGGCATTTTCTTCCCTTCGACATTTGCTATTGAATTCTCTTCAATATCATGCTCCATATTAAGTCGGTCCATTCCACTAGATGATCTAATCAGATTCAAATAATGAGTTATTTGAGATCCTTCCAAATTAAAACCAAAAGTTGGGTTAATATGGTTTCGCAGATCACTCCCCCAATCATCCCTACAATTGCGCCCTGATCTAGGCATTTTCAGATTTGTTTCCAAAAATGCATCATCTCCTTCCTGCCTCAGCCAAACGCTAGTTTCTATGTTGGCCCTTCTCGTTTGCACTTTCAGGGAAATAATCCTCCCAAACTCCAAATTCTCTTCTATTCGATCTAATCTCACCAGGCAGAACTTATCATTATGGCCTAGACAACCATATAAGAAACAAAAAATAGTAAGCCTTTCATATCGAAAATTCACATAAGTAAATTTCAATGACGGAAGAACAATTTTCTTCCTCCTCTTCAAAGGTTTTCTGACATCTACTTCAACACGAATACAGAGATAATTTTTCAATCCCCTATTTATCTATTTCGCATCATATTCCATAAAACTCCCTATAAAGTTCCCCAATTGCTTGGCCACCACCTCTAAGAAGAAACATGGGGGTAATTCATGCACTTGTACCCAAAAAGTCATCGAAACAAATGGTACCTACATTGGATCTTCCCTATTTTCCAATCGGTGGAGAATTAAAAGGTGATTGTTAAACGTCCAAGGGGTCCCTTTCATAACCCGATCTATGTCCATCTGATGGAAAAATCTGAACAAATATCTTCTTGTCCCCAGATCCGATATTTGAACACCATTTAGAGGATGCCACAAATTCACCTTTGTGTTTTTCATCGCCGAAAAATGAGCAACACTCGCAGTAAAAAAACCCTACTAAACAGTACTTGTAAGAGGCCCATTTTGCCCGGGCCCGTTTTTACAAATAACCAAAACCAAAAAATAATAATGTCCAGTCCATTTTACAGCCCAAATACAACTAAAGCCCAAAATAGATGACCCAAACTCGACCCATTACAAACCCAATACTCAGACCCAAAATACACGGCCCAAAGGGGCCCGAAATTTTGAACAGTTTCAATGGCCTAGGGTTTCTGAAACCCTAGGCGCCGCAGGAGTTAGCACGCACCACTCGCGCCGCAAGCAGCCTCGTCTGGCCATCGATCTCGCCGCAATCCGCGCGAACCATGCCTCCATCAATGCGCGGACAGCTCCTCGTCGCCAAATCCGCGCCTTTAACCTGAGAAAAAAGGGAAAGAACGAGAGCAAAATATGGCAAACAAAAACAAAAATATTTGTATTCCTTTTCCATTTTCGTTTTTGAGGCTATAAAAGCCCTATGATCAACTTGTATAAGGGAGATACACAATACAATAAAAAATAAAAGAAAGAACAAGGTTTTTTTTTTTCTTTCTATTCTTCATTTCCCGAATCCATTCTTTATTTTTTTTTATTTTTAGTTTTTTTCTCATATAAGAGTTAAAGCATATTAAAGAAAAAAAAGAGAGAGGAAAATCTTACATTTTTCGAAATTTCGGCCACCGTGCACGGTGGCCGGCGACGGTGGCAGACGGCGGTCAGAGTTCCCTGGAGCATCGCCAGAAATCGTCCAGCGAGAGTGAATAGAGAGATTCTCTCTCTGTTTGTTTTTTTTAAGAATGAATGAAAATGATTTTTTTAATCAAAATTTAAACCAAAACGACGTCTTTTTGGCTTAAGGCAATAAGCATCAAAACGGCACTGTTTAGCTTTTACCCGAATTCCGACCTAAAAACCCAGGCAGGATCCGCGCACTTTTTATTAATGGTCTAATAACCATTTTAGTCCCTCCGTATTTTTAATTCTGTTTAATTTCATTTTTATTTATTTTTAATTTGGCCCTAAAGTTTAATTTTGTTCCAATTTAATCCCTCAGATTCTTTTAAGGGCCAAAGTCAAGACGTTGCCGTTTTTAAAATTTGACCAAATTACTATTTTAACCCCTGTATTTTAATAAAAGTTTTAATTTAGTCCTTTTAATCTGTTTTAATTGCTATTTAACCCCTGTTTTCTTTATTTTACTTTTATTTTTTATCTTTTTATTTTATTTTATTATTTTATATTATAATTAATAGTTTTATCACATTAAAATATTCTATATTATTTTCTTATATTTATTAATTTATTAATAATACAAAATTTATATATTTTTTATATGTATTATTTAATTAATATTTTATATATTATTTTTACTTGATTTAATAATTTATATATATTTCTAAGTATTATATTATGTTATGTAATTTTGTTTTGTATAATATCTATTATAATATATAACTTATTCCATTTTTATTATTACACATATATTTTTATTATTAATATATTATGTATATATGTTTTTTTAAAATTATTATATATATTATTTGCTAATTATTTTTATTATTGCATATATAATTATTTTTCTATAATATTATATCATATATTATTTTTAACTAAAATTTATTTATATTGTGTATTATATTCTATTTACATTATTTATATTATATATGTATTAATTTTATAAATCTTTATTTAAAATCATTTTTTTTACATCATTTATATTATACGTATATAATTTATTTATTTATTTATTATTAATCTTGCATGAAAATTTTCATATTTATTTAGTAATTTCTATTTTGATATTTATGGTTTTATGTATATATTTTATTTGCCCATATTCTTTCATTTATAATTGCATTGTATAGTTATTTATTATTTTATAAATACATTTTTTTAAATTAATATTTTATTTAAAGGTTTTTTAAAAGAAGGCAATGTTTTGGTATTTAGAAATTCGGGAAATGGTGCCCAATCGTGCTGGGTCGCGATTTTCCGTTTGGCTAAATAACTAAATATCCTTTTAACAAGTTTTATAAATTATGAGATGATCTTAGTTACGAGAGGTTTAAAAATATCATGTCCAATCGTGTTGGATGTGATGTTTATATTCTTTCGGATCGAAGAACTCTCAAATTTTAAGTCAAAATTGTTCAAAGTTTTTATGAGATGATCTTAGTTACGAGGTTTTAAAAATATCGTGTCCAATCGTGCTGGATGTGATGTTTATATTCTTTCGGAACAAAGAAATCTCAAAGTTTTAAATCAAATAAAAAACCTTATTCTTGGGAATTCAAAATGTTGTATCCTAACTTATTGGGTGTGATGTTTTGTATTTCGAGGTAAGAATTTTCTAAAAAGATGTATCTAGTTTCGAAGTTATGAGATACTGTATCCTAACTTATTGGGTGTAGTATTCTTATTTCTTTGAGATAGGTAGTCTTGGTTTACCTTCAAATAAAAGGATAATTTTTTTTAACTTTTTTAAATCTCAAACATTTGGACATGATTTTATTGATTAGGTACCAATTTTTGGGCGTTACGAGGGTGCTAACCCTTCCTCGTATGTAACCGACTCCCAAACCCGTTTTCTTGTTTTTTCATAGACCAAAATCAAATGTTTTAAAATAAAAACGTTTTACAAGGTGATCCAATCACACCTAAGTAAAAAGGGATTGGTGGCGACTCCCGTTTTTGTTTTTAAAGTCGATCCCCATTTTTCTAAAAACCGATTTTAAAAATGGTTTCGACAATACTCGTACGCCGATCTTTGTAATCCCAGATCTATCGGCAGAAGCAAACCTTCCTTTTCCCCATCCTCAAGATTGAGACCCTTCATTTCCTTTTCCATAATGAAACAACACTCCAAAATTCTCACACAGAAAGATTTACAAAAGAAACTTGAAAACTCAATGACAAAAACCAAAGAACAGACCTGTGCTACAGAGAGCAGACAAGACCCGTGCTATAGATAGTAGACACATTATTACCAATTTTTATATTAGTTTCATTGTGAATTTTTATTTGAAGCAAAAATGTTAAGTTTGTGAACAGTAGAAAATGTTTTATTTTTTTTGTTTCTTTTAACAATTTTATTGTATGTTCTGATTATATTTGCTCTTTTTGATATAATGTCTAAAACTATCCATAGCTCATTCCCAACCTATAAATAGGAAGATAATACACTTCAGCGTACTCAAACTCAGATATTCCTGTATTGGCAACAATATACTTAAAAACTAAAATAGAACAATATACTTAAAGACTAAAAAATGCATTAAGCTTTTTTTTTTTAAATGAAAAACATTAATTTTAAAATTAATTTAAAATTTCAATTTAATACTCTAAATTATTGTCATAAATTCAATTTAAATTTCAGCCGATTTAATTTATCAAATAATTTTTATTATTGATATTCGCCTCCACATTTATCACACTATCATTCAAATCACATTGTGATATCTATATTTTATGTATCTGAGTCTTTACCAAAAGTGTTGATGGACCAGATCGGGCCGAAATCTGGTTTTATGAATTTTTCAAAGTCTGTTTTTTTTATATTAAGATTTATATATTGATAATTAAAAATTTTAAAATATTTTATTTACATTTGGGTCGGTTCATGAATAAAAATCGCTTGTTCAAGTTCAACTCAAGTCAAGTCAGGTTAGGCAAGCCACTTGACCCTAAGGTTGATTAAAGAAATTGAGAAAATTGAAAAACCGATTCAAATTGATGTATTCAGTTTAGTTTTAGGTTGGTGTTATCACCCAAACTTAATAATTCAATTTGGGTTTGATTTTTCCACATGAAATTTGTTTTACCCAAATGAAAAAAAAAAAACTATATTTAAAATAATAGTCTTAATAATTTAATAAATTGATCATTTCAATATTTATATGAACTAATTCATTTAACCCTACTACTACTACTACTACTACTACTATTATTATTATTATTATTATTATTATTATTATTATAAACCACAACTAGATAGGATCATACAAAATATAAAGTTATGGAAATGTTTTATAAAAAAATAATTATAAAAGTGTTGTTTTATATTAGAGTTAGTGAATTATTTCTTAAATATAATAAATATAATTACAATTACAAGCATAATTCTAATTTTAGAAAAATAGTTTATTAAACCTTATAATATTTTATTTATAAAATAAGTAAATTTTCACAATTATATATATTTGATAGTTATGAATTTAATCAATTATATGACATATTATAATCACTTAGTTATAATTAATTAAAAAATAAAATAGAAAAACATTAGGTATACTGATGATTTATGTATTAGCTTTCCTTTTAACAACTTTGAATGATTTATCAACTTATTAGCTTAACTTAAAATGATTTTTAAACATTAATCTCATTATAGTTTCTTATCATATATGCTCTTTTTGATACAATGCTTAAAACTACCCATAGTTCCTCCCCAACCCTTGAATAGGAGGATAATGTGTTTCAGCGCACTCAAACTCACGTCCTCCTACTTTGACAACAATGTTGATGTCAATTGAGCTGAGACTCAATCGACAACTTGGTTTTTTTAAATGGTCTTATTGATAATTATGATACAAATGAATCTAGAGTATATATTATGATTGTGTGAAATAAAAAAAAATGCATTATTAGATTTTTTGGGGCCCAAAATAAGGTGATATTGTTTTTTTTTTTTTTACAAAGCTTAAATTTGGTAAAAACTGTCGAACCAAACCGAATTGAACCAAAATTATCAGTTTTGAATATTTCAATTTTTTTCTAATATGATTTTAGTTACAAACGTGAAAAACCGAATGGAGTGGTTCAATTAAATTTTTGTCCAAAAATCGAACCGAGTCGAATACACCAGACCAATAACAACTCTAGTCTTAACTAAGTTGACCTTTCATAAAGTAGCAAATATTATTAGGGCAAATATCCAGAAAATACAAAAAAAAATACAAAATTTACCGGAAAGGACAGGTTTCAAAAATATTGACCGGAAAGGGCAATTTTCCCAAAAAAAGCGTCCACGTCAGTGCGTTTTTCGGGGAAAACTGCCTAAAGCGCGTCCCCGGGGGAGCGCTTTAGGCAGTTTTCCCCCCTGACGTGGACGCAAGTGGGAAGAAAATGGCAGCAAAATTAGGCACCGAAAGTTGATGTGATGTGAAAAAGTTGATGTGAAAAGATAATTGCAATTTTGGTCCCTATTTGAATAGGTAATTTGCAAGATTGATCCATAAACCTCAACTATAAATAGGACTAACCATTTCTCATTTTCTTGATCCCACAATTTGCCATTCTCTACTTAAGGCATTGTTCTCTCTCCCTTTTGTAAATTTTCACTTGTATTTTTGGAGTGAAATATATTTGTTAGTGCCCGAAGACGTAGGCAAAACGTGTTAGAACCTCGTTAAAATTGCAGGTGTCTATCTAGGTTATTTATTTTTCATATCTTGTGAGTGTGATCGTAGTTATTTATTATGCTATTAAATTACGATTGAGGATATTCGGCCAGGAAAGATCCGGTACTTAAGTGATCCTTGTGATCCACCTCTCTTTCCGGGAATTGAACTTAGTGTGATTTTTCAAGACTGATAATTATACTCTTTTACACCGTCCACTTGCAATGAGTGAACGTATTAATGCTATTATTTACTACGATGGTAAAGTCGTGACATCGAAAATGGTGTTGTTTTCTTATCGGAGAACACAGTAGCGATTGAGTTTTAATCGAACGTCGATTTGGTAGAACTTCGCAAAAGAATTAGGCATAAAATATTGAAACAACGCTAATGAAAGTGATCTATTAAGTATAGATTTTTGCGCGGTTGATCCGGTGAGATATGCCTCATTCGACATCAAAGGTCCTCGGAGCCTTGAGGCAATGGTGGAGACTCATCTTGCGATGGTTCACCCTATATCAAGGTATATGTAGAATTTTCATATCCAAGTGATCTGGCTGCGACCTCAACATCTAGTATCGTTCGAGGGGAATACACGACCCCAAGTCGACACTCTGTAAGTGGGAGGCAAAACACGAAGTGCCTGTGTGCGATCGTACTATGGAAAACATACCCTGCGCACGACACTCGGTTGGTGGATGGGACATGCATATCCGTCATTCGGACGTCGGATGACAGAAATACGTATTGGGGGACGTCATTAACTTCTAGTGGATGGCAATCCACATACGATTGGGATCGTTACGAAAGATGTTTAAGGAGAGATGATGTATTACCGACGACATCCACCAGCGAGGGGCCCTCGTTTGTTGCAGGTAATGGAGGATCGAACGATGAATTCGATGTGGATCCACCTCGGGAGCAGGGCGACGGCGGTGCGAAGTTGGATTATTTTTCTCAACCGGAGCCCGTTCCAATTGTACCAAGACGCGTTGAGGCGGTTGGACGAAGAAGAAGAAGATCTGCTATTCAGGGCATACTCACCTCCAGCGCACATGCATAATGTCAATCTATCTCAAAATGATGCATTGGAGTTTCCTGAACTAGCACACCGGACGCGTGACCGTACAAATTCTTCGTTGGATTCGGACCAATTAGAAGTTGGTAACCAGTTTTCCAACAAGAATACTTTTCTTCTTGCCGCATTGAAACAATACGAAAGATCGAGAAAGAGGTTAACTACACTATGGTTAAATCAAAGCTCGATAGGTACGAGGCAAAGTGTGCAGTGCAAGACGGCACATGTTCATGGAAAATCATGGCGTCGTTGAGGAAAAGGACAGGGATGTGGGAGGTGAAAAAGTACAAAGGTCCGCATACATGTCTTACCGGTACAGTACCACTATGTGTTCAATGATTTCGAATAACACTAAGATTATGTAATGTTGCATTATTTAACGTACTTCATTGACAGGTGTAACACAAGATCATCCGAGGATGGATTCAGACATGTTGGCTGATTTAATAATTCCGACGGTGAAGGCCGATCGCAAAACTACAGTGCCAGCCTTAATTGGCAATATTCGTAGCCAAATGGGGTACACGTCCTCTTACAGAAAGGCTTGGATAGCCAAGCAGAAGGCGTTGGAAAAATTGCACGGTCGGTGGGACGCTTCATATAATGAAGTGTGGCAGTGGTGTCAGGTGCTGGAGAGGTATGTCCCAGGCAGCACAACAGACCTTAAAACGGAACCGGCGTACTATTTCCGATTACAGCAGTTGTGCGAGAGACATATTTTCGGTTAGCGGCACTATTTCCAAAGAGAGCAGCGAGTTATAGAGGGCAAATGAAAGGAGGCCATATATGGAGCTCGAAGGTCTTGCAAGAAATTAACCGTGGGAAGGCACGGGCGAACACCATGCACGCGGGTGTCACGACGGCGATGACGACCCTATGGTTTCGTGTCACGGAGTTTGACAGACCGAACCAAGGTATTGTTGGTGGGCATTATTGTGTACACTTGACAAATAGGACATGCGATTGTGGGATATTTGATGCACTTCGTTACCCATGTGCTCATGTATTTGCGGCTTGTCAGAATCTCCGTATTGATCCCAGGAGCTATGTCGACGAAGTGTACAAATTAGAAAACATGTACAACGTGTGGAGACACGTATTCTCACCAGTCCCAGATGAACGTAAGTGGCCATCGGTATCGCTTGCACCGTATAAGCTGTTGCCGAATAGAGAATTGAGGCGCAAACTAAAAGGTCGACCTTCCTCGACTAGAATACGCAACAATATGGATATCCAAGAACCGACCAATCAAAGTCGGCAGTGCAGGTGGTGTAGGAACCCGGGCCATACATCTCGCTCGTGTCCAAATCGGAATAGTTGACCGTGTTCTTAGCTTGTTTGTCTCTTGCTGGCGATGTTATAGTGAAGAACTAACATTAAACTCAATTTTATTAAATATAAAAAACAACTTTTTTTATTCAAAAAATAAAAAAATTTATTACAATTTAAAAAATAAAAAAGCCCATCCTAATCAATGTTGATGCGGTGGGGAACCGTGCCCTGATCGGGCGGCGGTCGTGCGGTTACGCTATTTGGATTCCTCCTTCTTCTAGCTTCCGGCGGGGTCGTGGAACCTCGGAGGGGAATCGGGTTCCTCGGCGATGGAGTGCAGTTACGGGTGTTGCGATGATGACCCACCTTGATAAAATAATGACCCAGCAGGTGTTTGCATAAACCACGGCGGGGGTGACTACATCCCGTACGGTGAAAGAGCCTGGTAGAAAGAACTGCTCCCCGATGGCACCTCCTCTAATCCCACACCCGACGTCGGCCTCACGATCGGCTGGCCAACAGGAGTTGTCGGGAACGGACTCGAACCCGCCATGCATTCCAACTTTGGGGTGGGAGTAGGAAAAGGAAACTTATATGGGTTAGGAGGATACATATAAAGGTGGTACGCACTTTGGCATAAAAGCGACGCCATTTGTGATGTCGGTGTTGTCAGCTGAACTGATGGGCCCGGTGATTGTGTAGGCGCCGTTGATGGGCCCGATGTTGATGGGCCTGGTGACTGTGTAGGCGCTGTTGCTGGGCCCGTCTCATCACCCCTTCTCCTTGAATATAAAGGGGCCCGACGTTCCCTTCACTCGCGAATTTGCCGTCGCCTTTCTTCATCCGACAACAGATACGGCTTGCTATGGATTCTAAACCATGGCATGTACTCCGACACGCACGCTAACTCAGGAACTATGATCGGTTCCCCGTTAGGTAAAAAGTCATACCGGTTCTCCCACGTCTCGATATGTTCTGACCAAAATCTTGGCCAATCCGTGTCTTTGCCGCCAGTAAGTCCACTTTGTGCTCATCATCGAGCACCTCAGAGGCACGGAATCGGTTGTTGCAGCATCCAAATTGCCGCAGAACCCAATCGATGGTGCATCTCACGATCGCGTAGGTGATTAGCGGGACCTTAACGTGCCAACTGCTCGGATTTTGGATGAACTCCTCCCGATTATCTTGCCCGAATTTTGGGATCCTCGCACGGTGTCCATTGAAACTATATTAACATTACCAAAATATTAGTTATATACATAATACTAGACACTACATACGACATACTAAATTATAATAACGAAATTCGACACTTACTTGTGATTCGACCGTTGTTCCAATAGGAGCCGTATATCCTCAAGCGAGTTAGGTATTCCAACATGACTCGCTTCGGATGGTTCCACCTAATTAAATATACTTTTAGCATGCAATTATACTATAAATCTACTGAAATAATTGTAAAATATAATATTAAATTTACCTCGTTATCGGTGGGAATGAATATGGTCGGTCGAGTCGAGGC
This sequence comes from Gossypium bickii, assembly GCA_025503065.1. Lineage (NCBI taxonomy): Eukaryota > Viridiplantae > Streptophyta > Magnoliopsida > Malvales > Malvaceae > Gossypium > Gossypium bickii. Next base: position 18,011,095 of record CP106709.1, read on the forward strand.
GTAAAAATGGAAATCGAAACCATGCCCATGATCGGTAGTAGTGATAAGCAACCTCCGATTTTTGCTTTACTCGGCGTGCCGCTTCGCACATCTCTCGGTACAACCTCGATAGCACACGGCAAACCCCAACTCAATTCACCTGGCTGCTCAAATCAACAAGTTTGAGGAGCCATCTCAGTGGACGAGGTTTTTAGAGAGGTCGGCATCGAGATAGCCTCCAATTATCTCAAGCATGTATGTATGCGCAAGATACCGTATTCTTTCTTCTTGATCGAACCTTCATTCGATTTTGCGGGAATGCGTCTCGTAACCAAGCCATATCGATCCGAGCTCCTTGAATTCTATCCGGAATGGCACCCAGAAGCTCGTAGCATACGGCCATCCAATCGAGAGATGTTACGGACCCAGTGACTATCGACCCGTCCACCGGTAATCCCAACTGTAACTGCATATCTTCTAAGGTGATGGTACACTCTCCGCATGGCAGATGGAAAGTGTGCGTCTCGGGTCTCCACCTCTCTATCAACGCGCTGATCAAAGGCGGCTCCAACTTGAACCCCCGGCCTATCGTGGCCACGTGCCAAAAACCCGCTTCCCGTAGGTAATTCTCGATAAATGGCGATGGGGGACCAGGCATGTTGCGAATATAACATTGCAACACCCGATCTACAGACTGTTTAAAAAATTATAAAATTCTAAATTAATTAAAATTGCATAATTAAAAAAATTTAATAATATTGAAAAATTAACATTCAAACTTGCCATTTTCTTTTGCTCGACGGCAATGTGCTTGTTGTCTAGGCGACGTAATTCCTCGGCCATTGTACTCCGATAAAGAATTTTTAAATTTTCCAAAAAATAGATATATTAAAAAAATTATAAAGGGCTTTTTCGTAAATAGTAAAGGACTATTTTGAAATTTGAGCGTAAATTTCAAGGACTTTGAGAGAAACTTGAGAGAAAATTGAAAGCAAATTGAGAGAAAATTGAGAGAAAAATGAGAAAGGATTGAAGTGTGAAAAAAATGAAGGGTTGGGGGTATTTATAGTTTTTTTTTTCTGACCGTTGAGGAGCCAACGGTCAAAAAAGTTTGACCGTTGCGGCCTAAAGCGCTCCCCCGGGGACGCGCTTTAGGCCGTTTTCCCCGAAAAACGCGCTGACGTGGACGCGTTTTTTGGGGAAATTGCCCTTTCCGGTCAATATTTTTGAAACCTGTCCTTTCCGGTAAATTTTGAATTTTTTTTTGTATTTTCTGGATATTTGCCCAATATTATTATCATTGTGTTTTTATCATTTTATATTAATTAAATTATAAATGTAATAATCCAATTGATCCATTAAATATGGGTTTCTCATTTTTCTTGTCATCACAACATTTTTGTTGTTGTCATTTTTAGTTGATTAATTGTTATAATGTTATAAATTCACGTCACTTTATCTATAAATAGGATGATAATTCGCTTTAGTAAGTTCGAATTCACATTCTTTTATATTAATAATAATACCTATACTAATCGACTTAAGACTCAATCGACAAATCTGATTATTCAATTCACGTTTTTATCATATTACTTAAGTGAAGTAGACTTTAGTATAGTACCAATTTTGCTAACGACATATTATAATATTTTGCTAAGCTATTGATATTTTATAATAATTGTTTTGAGATTGGAGCAATTTTAAGAGTTAATCACTTTTTACAAATTATTATAATTATGATTTATATATATACTTTTATTAATAAATAATTTATAATAAAAATAAAAATTATCATAATTTTAAGAAAATTGAGAAAAAAATTTGAAGTAAATTTGTTAAATGAACAAATTCTAAAAGGAAGAAAATTAAGTAAAACTACTTATAAGTTTTTTTATATTCTGTTAATTAAATAATACAATTTTAACTTTCAACTAAATGAATTAAACAGAATAATCTAACATATTAAAAATCATTTTACATTCATGATTTAACCAAACGCGTTCAACTATTTTTTTTATTTTTTTAAAAAATTGTTTCACCTAATTTGATTCTATATTATTTGTAGACTTGGGGTGTGAATGAGACACAGGTGATTTCAAAATATTCGGGTTCAACTTGAAAAAAATCGAACTTGATTCGGTAATTATCAAACCGAGCTTGAGTCATTAATCCAGGTGAATTTGAGTTTAGTAGTACTTGACTCAAATGGTTTACGAGCTTTATTGAGCTTTCATATTTTTATATTATTACATTAAGTTATTGCATTTAATATATATTATTAACCTTAAGTTTAATTATTGAGTCAAGCTTGAGTACAAAAATTGGTAAACGAGCTTAATTGAGCTTAAACTCAATTATATCTTGAGTTGAACTCGAATTTAAAAATAAATATTCGATCAAACTCAAACCAAATATCGTGCTCCGAATTTAGCTCGAATTTCACCGTATTGGGGCTCGATTAGAGTCTACTTGCTAATAGTATAAATTAGGCTTAAGGGTGTAAAAAAACCCCTCAAACTTTTTCAAAAAAAAGCAATTAAGCCCATGTTTTTTTTTACTCAATTAGGTACTTGAATTGCTATAAAAAAAGCCCTTTGACTGTTACCTTGAATAGTTGACCATTAAGTTAATAGCTCCTAAATTTTTTTAGTTAAAGTTACCACGTGTCACAACCCCGGCGAGACATGTAGCAAAAAATGATAAAAAATAAAAATCAATAAAAATTATTAAATTTATTAAATTTTAATAAAAAAATATTTAAAAGTAGAAAAATTTATAAAATTTTATAAAGTCGTAAGAAAATTATAAAAAATGTAAAGAAATATAAAATTTGTAAAAAAAATTATAAAAATTATCGTATCAAAAGAAACATTTTATAATTTTTCTATAACTTTTATTGATTTTTATTTTTTTATCATTTTTCACCGCATGTCACACTGTGTTACGACACATGATGGTTTTAACTGAAAAATAATTGGGGATCGTTAGCTTTAACGGTCAACAGTTAAAGAAGTTAATGGTTAAAGGGTCTTTTTGATGTATTTTATAAATTTTTTATGGTTTTTATAACATTTTATATTCTTTTATGTCTTTTATAATTTTATAATATTTTTATTAAAATTTAATAATTTTTATTGATTTTTATTTTTATAAATTTTTTGTCCATGGGTGTGACATAGAGTGGTTTTAATTGAAAAAAATTAGGGACAATTAATTTTAACGATCAAAGGATCTTTTTGATATATTTTGATAATTCAAATACCTAATTGAGTGTAAAAAGAAAAAAAAAAGCTAACGCTTAATTGTTTTTTTGAAAAAACTTAAGGATCATTTTAATACATTGTAAAAGTTTAAGTATTCACGTGAATGAAAGAAAAAAACCAAAGACTTAATTGTTATTTTAATAAAAGTTTAACACCCTATAAATTATTTTATTCACAAAAGATTGAAAACTTAACCGCTTTCAGTTTCACACGTAAATATTTTAAAAGATAAAAAAGCCTAATTATTTTAGTCAAATTCACAGGACAAACCGATAGCTAGGCTAGGCAGCTTCCTCAATCTGATCCCACCATTCATTCAAAACACCAAAAATCTTACTATCAAAGTAATCAATTTTCTTTTTCTAGTTGATCCAGATCCCAGTCAAAACTCTCACGAAGAAGAAACATGAGTGGTGACGAGAAAAACCCGGCTGTAGTTGTAGATCACCAGCATCATCAATATGGGACTTTCCAAGGAGTATCTAACTACCCCCCTCCACCTCCTCCTCAGCACCATGGCCCGGCTATTGGGTTTCCTCAGCCTGTTCCGCCGCCTGGCCTCCATGAGCCCTCTGCTCCTCCTCCTCAGTATTACCCCCAAGGTTATCAAACCGTTCCAGGTAGGCTTTGTCTACAACTAAGAAGAAAATAACTTTGTTCTTGTGATCAGTCAATCAAAGGAAGGATTTTGAGATTTGGGTTTTTGTTGGTTGGAATGATTAACATGTTTCTTAAGATGAAAGATCCATTTTTTTTTTTTTATGGTTTAGAAGAAAGGTGTGTTTATATATTAGGTGTTTTATAATTATAGCAGAGAAAGAAAAGAAATAACTGCATAGATATATAAGCAGCTCCTTTTTATTTTGTATTTGATGCAATAGAAAGACTTTCTGATTCTTTAGGATGAGTGAATTTTGTAAAATGTTGACTTTACGGTTTCGGGTTTTTGATGGATTGAAAAAATAGAGGGTTTTGTAGGGGTGGGAAAGATCCAAGTTTTGCTATAATATCTGAGATATTTGCTATAAGTTTCATAGTAGCTTAAGAAGAAGGGAAGTAGATTTCAGAGACAGATGAGAGATAAAAGCATATAAATAATATACAAGTCATTATTGATCTGCAAACAACCTTGAACTTGAAGGAAACATGTAATAAAACCTCTCAGGAACTTATGAAAAGCTCTAGATTTGACTGTTCTGAATATTGTTGCGAGAATAATAGTTCATTTCTAATCATGCATAACTTGCTTCTGGCCTTCTATCAAATGTGAGAAGATGCCCCATGTGATGAAAAATCTTAGGTTGCCAGAATTCATTCAAAGAATTAGAATGTTGTGATTTATGGATATGTATCATAAGATCAGTGATTTTGTAATTCAAGTTGGTCTGTCCGAGTTCCTTTTCTTGTATATAATTGTGTTGAGAGCAAATTTCAAGAAATGAAATGTTTCTTCCTTGTGTTCAACAAATTCTGCATTAAGTTAATGAAAATTTATCTTCTTGATATGCTTTCTTCTTGATACCTTTGATGTCTAGGTTATGCTGTTGCTGAAGGAAGACCTGTAAGAGAGCGTCGTCTACCATGCTGTGGCATTGGTTTTGGATGGTTCTTGTAAGTCATATATAGCTAATGTATTTAAAATTTTTTGAACTATAATTTTAAACAAAATAACAACTTAATGAATATGTCGTTACACTGTCAATTTAAACAAATTATTTTCCTCTACATCCAATTGTTGTGGGTTAAAACAAAACTCGACGAAGATAACAAAAGACAAAGAGGAAACGTATAGGTTGGACAAATGGGAAATTAATATGTCTACTATTTGACTGGAGATCTCCTGTCACATTGGGAGGACAATTTTGTAAAATGCTGTGATAATAGCTATGACTTAGAGCATCGTGTTTTGTGGGACTATGAAGAAACTCTTTTAATAAGGAGATTGGTACAGTGGATGCTTGTTGTTAATTACAAGAAAAAGAAAAACAGGGTATGTTTATGACATGGGAGTGCTGAAACTTTTCCAAGTTTTTTGATATATTTGGTGCACCAAAATCCTGTATCTGTGTCAAGGAAAATGAAGCTTGAGAGGAATAAATGTTATGACAGCTTCTATACACCCCAAATTTCAATTGACACTTCAATATGTACCCAAAATCTGAATCTGGTGCACAATCCATGTGACATGTATTTTTATACAAATCAGCATTATATTTATTATTGTATTGGTTATTGTTTTCTGAATTCCTAGCTACTATTTAAGTAGTTTATGATTCTCTATCTATAAGAGGAGTATACTTCTTTGAAGGTTTATCATTGGTTTCTTCCTTGGGGCCATCCCCTGGTACATTGGATTGTTTGTTCTACTTTGTGCAAGGATAGACTACCGAGAGAAGCCGGGATATATTGCTTGCACAATTGCTGTGAGTATCTTTTCTGTCAGTCTTTCTCAATTTTGTGAAGGCCATACTGCATTGACATGACTATAACCTGTCATTTATATAATTTTATGGATAGTATGTTTAGATTCTACGTAAATATATTATCCTTTCCTGTTTTTGTGTCTTCTATGCTATTGTTTTTGAGTATACTCTGTTGCCTCCTCTCTTCCTCAAGTGAGGTTCTTGAAAACCCATTTAATGAGAGACTGCTTCTTGTGCAGGCTGTTCTTGCTACAATTGCTATTATCCTTGGTGTAACGAAGGGAATCGATGATTGACAAGCTCTTCCGAGTGATATATACGTGGGAAAATAATGTATATTTCCTTGTAAGTTATCTTTATGTCGAATTGGTTTAAGAATCAGTGTGAGCATTAGTGATGTTTGTTTTATCATTGCTCCGATAGCGATGGAGATTGTTAAATTAAACTTCTACATAGATTTATTATTAAGCCGATAGAAAGTGCATATGTTAAGTTGTATGATACACAGGGTTTGCAATGTTCATATGGAGCAGGGAAAACATGGTTCAGTTGGATATTGTTTGCATAAGTGGGTTTATATGCTGTTTGAATGTTAATTGCTGTTGAATTTTGTGGCATCTAATTAGTGAAGTTGTTGAGCTTATTGGCAAAGCAACAATTAGAGTTATTTTCCCATTACATGTGATGTTCTTGAAGAAGGTATTTGCAAAACCATAGGGGCTTGGTCGGGTTTGAATCAAATCAGGTTATTTAGTTCTTTTAGTCAACTCTGAACAGACATAAACTTCTATTAAAAGAAGCTGCTGAAAAAGGTGGGAAGTGGGAAAACATTTAGGCATTTGGGCAAATTGTAGGGATAAATTGGTGGTAGGCTGCCAAACTAGCCGAGCTTGAGTGGAGAAGGGTGCGGTTCTTGTACCTATTGCTATTTTTTATTGTGGCGTTATATATTTCTTTGCTATTTGAAGAGGACTACACTTAGAATTTTTTTTGGTCAAAAATAAAACATGAAATTTGATTCAATATGCAATATGCAATATGCAATGTTATATACGAGCTTTAATTTTGTACAATTTTGTATATGACATTATGATTTAACTTAAATTTCACAAATCATTAACATCATTATTGATATAACATTACTTAATATGTACATGTTACATACTCAAATAATTGTACTTATCTAAAATATAAAAATCTGATATAAAAAAAATAATTTATTCATTTCTTTAAATGTATACAATTGAATTAAATCAGAATTTTATGTACATATTTGAGTCAAAATTAAAATTTAATGTATATATTTGCACAAAATCAAAGTTTATGTATCAAACTATACATTGAATTAAAATTTATGAATAGTTTTGATATTTATCCCCTATTATAAATCATCATAGTGATTTAATTTAATGATGACAATTTAGCTTGTGTATTCGGATATTCATGGATATTCAATTTGAATATTAAAATTATTATTCATTGAGATTTAAAATGAATACGAATAAACTCCCTCAAATATCTATTATCCAACAATGTAATTTTAATACATATAGGTTCAGACAACTAAATAGAAAATAAATTTTGTTCCTAACAATTATATATAGATTAATGTTTTTTTTATTTTCCAGAAAGAAAAGAAAACTTCACTCAACACCAATGCAGTATTACAACATAATCGAAACAAGAAATAAAAGAACATATACAAAATTACAAAGAACAAAACAAAGAAAGAGAGAACAAAGTAAAAACTTAGTAGCTCCAAAAAGATAAAAAAATAACAAGAAAACAAATCTAAGGAGGTGCAAGAAAATCATCTCTGCTGAGAATATTCACAAAAGATGGCAGCTTAATAAGCTAGTCTTCAGTACACATCCTCTTTTTTGATTGGTTAGCAACCCAATCTGTCCCGCTTGTCTTCTAATTCACTACATCTTAACCTATGGAATTTTTTAACAAACCTCACATCCGATCTAATTGTCGATTTTAAATATATGATGTCACGTTATGTCATATTCAAATCAGTCATCAAAATAATTTATATGTATGCATTTATACACTCATTGATTTCATTTAATCAATTTTACAAGGTTATATGGGTTAATTTCAGAGTTAAGACTTGAATACAAACTCAAATGTCAAATTTTAAGTTTATGTCTTCAGGTAAGTCATAAATTATTTTAGAATTTTTAGCTTTGAAGTTAACATGTCTCGAGACAATACATGTTGTGTCTCGAGGTGATGTCTTTTATGTAGTCTTGAGACCAACCTCCCCTGTTTTCCTAATTTTGCTTCGATATTTGAATGTCTCAAGACAAGGGGTTCATGTTGTCTCGAGACCTGGAGCAAGGCAAAATCTATTTAGCTTCAATATTCTTTTGTCTCAAGACCTTTAGCTCTTGAATGCAAACATTAAATGAAATTTATTCTAGCAGTCTCGAAACATGTTCTTTTTACCTCGAGATGCAAACACCAAATGGTCAAAATCTTACACTTTTAAATGTCCAAAACCTTAACCAAATGAACCTAAACATACTTAAAATGTACCACAAAACATATTCATCCAGTTAACTTATCTAAACATGTTCAAACATTTCCAAATCATATCCTTCAATACATCATTACTAAACCAACCAATTTGCCTATTCAAACTCATATAATCAAGCATAATAAACTAGTAATTAAAAGATAAAAGTCAACCAATATAACATTATAGGTCAACCAATATAACATTATAGGTCACTTACCAAAAGTGCCAAAACTAACTTAGGTAACTAGCCAACTAACCTAGGTACATGACATATGACTTCAAAACATATATATATACATACAAAATAGGATCGTAATGGCTTCTGAGCTTAGCTTGAGAGTTGGGTACTTGACCGCAAAACTTTTATACCTTTTATTCTAACCTGCGCCTAGAAACAAACAAATCCGTACGCTGAGTAAAGTATACTTAGTGGTGCTAACATAACTCAAATTCAATTATGAACATAACAAAATTTACTTAAAATAAGTAACATAATAACTCAAGTTAACCATCTAACCAATTCACGTTAATATCAAATATATGTATATATCGATAGTTTATTTATCATTTCATCTCATTCTCATCCATGCTTTACTTCATTTCTCGATATAATTCCCGATGCACTCTTAGGGCATTTGCATCTAGTTTAACATACCATAATCATGTCTCATGTTAACATTAATATCTTATTTCAATAAAATAAACGTTCAATATATAATTTTTATGATATAATCCCTATTAACCAAACCAGATGCAAGAACCAGTACTCGAATCAATCCACCATCACGCCAAATATGCACTGAAGTGCTAGTTAGGTATAAAAGCATTGATCTCACCAACCACACCAGACTATGCTCATACTCCTAGGGTATTTGAATTGGTGATACATTCTTGACCCCCTATATACGCGCATATTCATGGGTCACCCAAAGAAGCCCGCGAAGAAGACACACTCTGATGTTCCCTCTTGTTCATTGGGGGTCATTTGACCCGACAGGACTAGCCCATTGCTTGGAAGAGACTCAAGGCCTATCTACTTGGGTCTTGGCTAAATTGTAAACATTGTAACCAGGGTAGTTATTGTAAATCCTAAAGGATAAACATGTATAGAATTTGAATCCCTTAGGACTTTCTTATTGTAGATTGGAATTAATGTAACAACCCATTTTCGGTAGTACCAGAAATGGCAATTTTGGAACCCCATATTTCGATGATTAAGTCAGTAAATATTACTTATTAATATTTATGAGTCTATTATAGTAATATATTGAGTTTTGGTCTGGTAATTTTATTGAATGATTAGTAATTAAGGTACAAGGACTAAATCGTAAAAACAGTAAAAGTTGATCATTATGGAATTTTAGTTGATAAAGGGCTTAATGAATGATTCACTAAGGATTTGCATGGAAAATAAGCCATTAAAAATCTTAGTGGATGGTGGGTGACCTTAAAATGGGTGAAAAATGTTTAATTTTATATTTTATTTAGTTAGAATAATAATGAAAAAATATTAAAACATAAAGTAAAAGAAAGAAAACAATTCATTCATCTTATTCACCCCAAAAATCGAGGATGAAGGAGACTTAGCTTCTGCCCAAACTTTTCTTTTCAATTGATCGGGATTTACTACAATCAGAAGATATACGTGGAAAAAAAGTTGTTGAATAGTCCCTAATGCTTTATTCATTGTTGTTTTGCCAGGTAAGTTTATATGATATTTATGATTTTAAGTTGCTGTTAAATTGTACCCAAATGCGTAGATAAGTTCAATTGAAGGTTTGGATTATTTATAAATTGGTACTTAAGTTGTAATTGGACTAAATTGTGAGAGGATATTATTGAACTTAAATGTTGAGATAGTCTCAATGAACTCCGCAAAAATTTCATACACATGGTTACAGGTTAATTTCCAATGATTCTAAGATCCAGCATTTGTTGCGGACTCAAAGATACATGTGACACGGGTTTAGCTCGGATGAGTAACCTGATGTCGTTTTATAAGTTTAGCTCAGACGGGTGACCTTACATGCATATACAGCCCTAGCTAGACTATTTATTGTATTGGTAAAGGTTTAACCTGAATGGGTAACCTGACACTAATGTATATGATTAGCTCGGAAGAGCATCAGATATGATTTGCACTTGTGGATTGAGTTTTTTTACGATGTTTCATCGAGTAATATAAAAGATATGAAATGTGAAATTAAGGTATCAATATTGGCAAGTGATGAACTGAAAACGGGGGTCACACGGCCGTGTGAAAAAGCCCAGGCCGTATGGCCAATCGTGTGACAGGTCGTGTTTGTAACACCCCTAACCCTTATCCGTCGCCGGAACAGAGCTATGAAGTATTACCAGACTTAACAAATCAAATACGAACATTTCAAATCATTTAGCATACATGTAATAAATTAATCAAATTGTCCCTTTTATGAGCCTTTGAGGCCCAAAATATGTGTTAGAAACAAATCGGGACTAAACCGAGTACTCAAGAAATTTTTCCAAAAGCATCAAAATTCTATAAAGAAACATAGGACACAAGCCCGTGTGTCCAGGCCGTGTGGCTCACACGGCCAAGAGACATGCCCATGTCTTAGGTCGTGTGGGCATTCAAAGCAGGGACACACGGTCGTGTCCCAGCCCGTATCCATACCCGTGTAACTCTCTAACTTGGATCACACAGCCAAGCCACACGCCCGTGTACTAAGTCGTATGTCACACACGGTTGAGACACACGCCCGTGTCTCTGCCCATGTGAAAATACTTGGGCATTCTGTTTTGAAATTCTAAGGTTGCAGGGGACACATGATCAAGCCAGACGCCCATATGTTAGCCGTGTGTCTCACATGGTCCAGTCATACGCCCATGTGTCTGGCCGTGTAGACTCAAAATGAACCTTAAACATCAAGTTTACCATTCCTGCAGTATTGGACACCAAGCAACTCAAAAACCAATTGTTCAACCAATTCAAAACACGATCAAATACATTTCAAACATGTCAAAATAATCAACCTAGGTATCTAACTAATGTACCATGAAAGGTACTACAATTTATTATCAAAACTAGTTATCAAAACACACATATAATTCATATTTTAAACCTACCCAATTCAATCAATATTTACCTAATTTATGAACATTCATGCACTAAATGAAAACATACCATTCCATAACTTTGACATAAAAACATATACTTATATATATAATCAATCCCATATTTACAATCCATAGACAAAATAGTTAGCATTTAGACGCCCTAGGTACATGCCGACACAAAAATAAGTATACATCACCACATTTTGAGATCAGGATCGTAGCTTGGATGCTGAGTCGGTGATCAAATCAAGTGCCTAACCTGCGCACAGAAAACAAAACCGTACGCTGAGTATAAACTCAGTGGTATTTCTATAATCCAAATACTTTATGTAAAATAATATAACATACACATTTAATCATGCATTTACAATAGTCATTCAATATACAATTCTCATAATTTATTATCTCATTAGCTTTTCTTAATATCACACAATTCATATATCTCGTTTCTAATTTCACATTTCGGTATTTTCAAATACCTTTCTTTATATCACTCCATTTATTTACCCCTATTAACTCGACTCAGACTCGGATGGATACACGAATCCAACTAAAACACACCAGTTTGGCACCCAGTACCTCATCGAATAATTCAAAGTAATAATTTGACACCCACTGTCTAATCGGTTAAACTGAATTAAATTGGTACCTAGTACCTCATCGAATTAATCTGAAGTAATAGATTGACACCCAGTGTCTCATCAACTTGAGGTCGAAGTAATTCCTGAACTCTTCCAATCCTATGGCATGCCATTTATATCCGATTCAGCCCAAAACGATTAATAGGGTTTCAATTCACTTTTCAAATGGCACAATTATCCAATATTCAAATATCACATTAATCACAAGTTTCACATACATTCAATTTAATATCAAGTCTCATTCACTTACCATAAACATTAAATCAAAAACACAACAATTAATATTTAGATTTGTATTATAGAAATACAAACCAGAACTTCTGAGTTATTCCTTGTCGGCTTTATCCTTTCCTTTCTTAGTCAAAGTTTTCGGTACAACGTTAGCTATGAAAATTAAAACAATTACAACTCATCAATACATACAATTCAAATTTCACATTAAATATTTAAATTTTTATTCAACATTTGCCTAAATTCCAATTTAGTCCCTAAAACAAGACTGACTTTATTTCTTCAAAATTAATTCTATATTTTCATTCAATTTCCACTTTAAACTAAATCCAAATCTCTAATTCACTCAAATCCCTAAATTTTGAAATTTTTACAATTTAGTCCATAATACTCAAAATTTACAATTTATTCCATAATTCAATCCCTTTTCAATTCTAACTTAAAAATCTATCAATTTAGTCCCTAATACTCTAATTATTCAACATAGACGACATTTAAAAATCCAATAATTTCTAAAATTTCAACATAAGTTAAGTAGTATTTAATACTAGGATTTCAAAAACATAAAAATTACAAGAAAATGAACTAAATTGACTTACCAATTGAGCTTTGAACCTTAAAATCCTAATTTCTCGTTCTTTTTCTTTCTCTCTTTTTATTCTCTATTTTGTTTCAACTTTTTTATTTCTTTTAATTCTTTTTCTTTCTTTTATTTTCTTTTATGTTTTAATTATAATAATATAATATAATAATATTTATATATGCTTAAATATTAAGTAAGTATTTAATATAAATAAATATATGTATATAAATTTTACACATGTCCTTACTAACACCAAACACTTGTTAATTTATGGGTTAATTGCTTATTTAGTCCCTTCATTTTTCCTCTACTTTATAATTCAACTTTCTCCCTATATGCAATCTAGTCCTTACACTTAATTATTCTTAATTTAAACAAATTCACCTAATCAAAACCTAATTAACCACTCAACTAACTTCGTAAATATTTTTAATAAATATTTGCTTGTCTATTTTAGGAAAACAAAGACCTAAAAATACACTTTTGGATTACCCGTGACTATCGAGTCGCTACAATGTTGTAACGACCCAATAGTTGAGGTGTCGAAAAATGAAGTTCGGGATCCCGTTTCCGTAAAATAAACCCGTAAATATTTTTATCTAATATTTACGAGGTTAGTTTAGCAATGAATTAGATTTTGATTAAGTGAATTTGTATGAATTGGAAGTTGTTAAGGAGTAGGGATCAAATTGCATAGGTATTAAGAGTTGAATTATAGATTAAAAATTAATTGAGGGACTAAAGTAGTAATTATACAATTACTCAAGTATAGTGTACGAAATTAATATGTATGTTATATATATATGCTATAATAATAAATAATATGAAATGTGTATATATATGTTATATTATAATAAAAAAATAAAAGAAATAAGAAAGATAGTGGAAAGGAATGAAATGTTAACATGCAAACAAATTAGAAAAGAAAGAAAAGAAAAGAAAGAGAGAAAGAAGGATAGACCGGCGACACCCTAGGGACTTATAAGTTTCAATTTCAATTGGTTAGTTAATTTAGTCTTTTTTTTTTTGTAAATTTTATATTTTTAGAATCCCGGTACTTAGAGCTACCCGACCCATTAGAGCTACCCGACCCATATTGTAAATTTTAGTATTGCTTAAGATTTTAAATGTTGTTATTTTTTAATAGTTTAAATACTAGGGGTTAAATTGATAGATTTCTAAGTTTAAAGTGGAAAAATGACTAAATAGTGAAGTTAATTCTTGATTTTGAACAATAGGTACTAAAGTGTGAAAAATTTAAAATTTAAGGGTATAATTGAAAATATGGAGCTAAATTTAGCTTAAAGTGAAATTAGTATAAAAATATAGAGTTAGATGTGGAAGATAAAATTGGTTTTAGTTTAGAGACTAAATTAAAATTTAGGTAAATATTGGATAAAAATTGGAAATATTCAACGTGGAATTGAATTGTGTAATATTAATGTATTTTAATTATTTTATTCTATAGATGTCGTACCGGAATCCTCAACTAAAAAGGAGAAAGATAAAATCGACGTCGAATAGCTCAAAATCCACGGTTTGTGTTTCTATAATTCGAACTAAGTTATAAGTTATTGCATTTGAATTATTGCAGATGGTAAGCATTAGAGGTGAGTACTTTGGTAATTTGAGATTGAAATGAACTCATAATTGATTAAAATGGATTAAATTGGTATATTATGATGCATTGATATATGAATATTGAATTGAATATATATTTATGTGCGCATATTCGAGAATTGGACATTTGATGTAATTGAAAGTGAAATGGAACCCTATTAACTGTTTCGAGCTAAGCCGGATATAGATGGCATGCCATAGGATAGGAAGAGTTCATGGATTTCTTCAACCTCAAGTCGATGAGGCACCGGGTGTAACACCCCTTACCGTATTCAACGCCGGAACAGGGACGAGGCATTACCACACAAACAATCTGTAACATCCCGAAATTGGGCCTAGTAGGATTGGGCCCAATGGGCCTTGGGCGTAGGAGTGTTTAAGATTTTGAGAACAAAAGAGTGGGATTATTGCAAATTGGACTTATTAGTTAAGTGAATTTGGAAGGTTACGAGGTTTCTATGAAGTTCTGGGTTCGAGTTGGGCCTTAGTAAAATTTTGTGATTAAGCCTATTAAGGAGAGTTTGTAAGTGGCATCAAGGCTTATGGAAATAGATGAGTAATTTGTTAGCATAAATGAGCAATTAGTAAAGAGGTTATGGCATCAAGTGATGGACCTTGAGGGAAGAGGTTCGAATCACTTTGTGTGCATTTTGACTTTTATTTTTGCATACCTTCCTTAAGTGTCAGCCAAGGAGTAATTATGGCAAAGTTGGACTTCATTATTTTTGGTAAGGTGGCTATAAGAATAAGGCAAGGTTGAAGTTGGGGAAAGGAATCAAGAGAAATAGGAAAGAAAGGGGGACATGAGGCTTATTTCGTGGGTGATGTTTTGGAAAGTTTGGGTGGCCAAACTCTTATCCTAAGGGGGGATGCATGTGGACGGTTTTGGGGTAGATAGGTGGCTGAAATTTTTATTTTGGCTTTTGGTAAAGTCTTAGCTTTGTTTTGGCCAAAAATCCCTTTGACAACTTTGTGTCATTTCTCCCAGTTTTGCAACCCTCCTTGTCGAAACATATTAGCACAATAGTGCATTGCTTTTCTCTTTTGTTTGGTCACATACTCATTTTCTTTCCACCATCCTTGATAGCCGAATATCATTGTTTGATTCTCTCCATAGCCGAACCTATTACCACCCTACTTCTTCACCATTTCTTTTCCATTCGTGTTGGACAATCTCTTCTTAATCAAATCGGACTCGAAGTATTTTATCGGAGGGCCAATCAAACACCTATCCCTCATAATAAGA
Organism: Gossypium bickii; assembly: GCA_025503065.1. NCBI lineage: Eukaryota > Viridiplantae > Streptophyta > Magnoliopsida > Malvales > Malvaceae > Gossypium > Gossypium bickii. The sequence continues at coordinate 18,026,704 of CP106709.1, forward strand.
GACTCGGATTGTTGGTAAGTGATAGATTGTTAATCAATCGCAATATTTGGTTGAAGTTGTAAATTGGGTTTTGGACTAATAGTTGACCGATTGTACCTTCAGGTGCCGGGGGAGTATCGTGTTACGGATTCCTAATAAGGTGTGTAATCCCGTACCTTCCGTATATGGTGTGTAATCTCACACTTCTCTAAAATTTTGTATGAAATATTCTGTGAATCGGTCGAAATACCGAAGAAAAACCGAAAATCGACATCCGTGATCACTCGGGCGTGCGTAGTTGTAATCATGTTTTGTAATAAAATAATTTCGGTCAAAAACAGTGTCGTGTATTTGAAAAATCACGAAAAATAGGAGAAAAGGAATTACAAAGTGAGTAAGATATCAGATTAAAGCTTACTGTGTCTATTTTAATATGGAAGAAACGGAGAAGGAAAAGGAATTTTATATTTTGAGATATGTAAATTTTAGACTGGTTCTGAATGATTTTGGGGTATTCTGTTCTGTCTTGGAAAAAATCATATAAAATTGTGCAAAGTGAATTAAGAGTTATAATTGATATGTATGGATTCCTTAGTGAACCTATTTTCAATAGAAACAAGTGGGAGCAGTATATGAAAAGCGTACAGTAAGATATTTAAGATTAAGGTAAGAGAGGTCAGAATCATTGGACAAGGGAAATTTTAAGGAATAAACTGTACTAAATGGTTAAGCTAAAAATTCTGAAAAAATTATAGGAGAAAGATATATGAGTCTAGTTTCAAGGAAAATTTACGGATTTAGATTTTGAATTTTCTAACTCGAGTTATGGTCAATTTAGTTAGTATGATGCAGATGGACAGTTTCGATTTTATGCTTCAAATTAGTAGTTAAGCCTAGGTTGCGAAATTACCATAATACCCTTAAAGGGTAAATTATCGAAATACCCCTGGGTTGCGAGATTACCGAATTTCCTTTAGTGGGTAAAATTATGAAAATTACGAAAATACCCTTAATGGGCCGTTTGATATTTGCTTAATGGGTCGTTCGATATTTGCTTAATGGGCCGTTTGATATTTGCTTATTGGGCCATTCGGTATTTGCTTAATGGGCCAATTGTGATATGTGATAAATAGGCCAAATGTGATACTTGATTTATAGGCCAAATGTGATACTTGATTTATGGGCCAAATGTGACATTGGCTATGTAACATACCAAAATTTGAGTATCATTTGTGTTGGCTCGGGTATGAATTTTGTGTGTTAGCATAGTCTTGTGAAGGCTTGATTTTATTTAGGAAGTTAGAATAATTTTTAGTATGGTTTATTTAATGAAGTGGATTAAGTGAGCTTAGCACTTAAGTTAATTTAAGTGTTAATTAAAGCACAAGAGGAGTTAGCGGCAAGGTGGTTAGGATGCTTGAAAGGGTTGCTTGAGGTTAGTAGTTCGAGTAGCATGGAAAGCATTTTGAGGATTTTATTTTTCTTCATAGCATTTATGGACGGTCAACCTATGTTTATGATAGGTTGGACTTCATCTTTTGGTAAGTTGAATGTTGGTTTAAGGAAAGCATGAAATTGGGGATAAGAATCTTAAAGTTATGGAAGGTTGGGGAGACATAAGGCTTGGTTTTAGGAGGATGTTTTGGAAAGTATTCCTAGGCCTTTAGAGCATGTATGTGGACGGCATGTAAGGCTAGGGGGGTGGCCGAATTTTGATAGGTAGCTTGGGGGGATAGTTGGCCAATTTTTCTTTTGTGCATCTTTTTGCATTTTTGTTTTTCCTCTCCAAAAACATCCACCTTGGCCGAATGTATATTGTGCAATTTGTGCAAATTTTGCTTTTGTTTTAGCCTTTATTTTGTTGAACCAAAAATGCTATTTCCTTTCTTTCATCTTAACTTTTGAAACCAAAAGTTCATTTTGTCATTTTGTGCACTTTTCTTTTTGGCAAACAAGGAGTTGGCCGAATCTCTCAACCCCATTTTCTCTCTTATTCTTTTTCTTCGTTTTGGCCGAATCTCTCTCTTCTCCAAACTCATTTTTCTTTCTTCCATTGTTGCTAAAAATCGAATTCTTTCTCTCATTTTATCTTCTCTTCTACTTTCGTATTTCATATCCTATTAGACTCAAATCAATTGTTTTCTTCTCTCATAACCAAATAGCCGAATCTTCTACTTCCTTTTAGTTTTAGTTTGGCCGATTATTCAAGGGTAGACTCTCTTTGGTTTCTTCAATCGATTTTGGATAAAAAGGGCTCATTGGGATTTCAGAAGCAATCGATTTAAGCCCTATCTCTCTAGCAATATAAGGTTGGTAAGTCAAGGGGGTAAGGATTCTTGTCGATTCATCATTCTTTTGAAAAGACTAAAGTTTTTGGGATTAAAGTGTTATGATGTTGGCCGAATGGCCTTGTTTAAAATATTGTGATTTGGCCGATTGTAGGACAAGTGATCTAGTGTGGCAGATCGAATCTTCGGACGTTAGTATTTGCTTTTGGTGAAAGGTGTGTATCTTACACACTTTATAACTTGGTTTATATATGTATATATATGTGTGTACCTTACACACTTTATAACTCGGTTTTGTATATGTACTTATAATATTATTAATTTACTGATCATATTAACAAAGTGGGAAATACAATGAGATCTTGATATGATACCATGATGGTATGAATGAGGATTCGGGTAAGTCCGTTTCTATATGTTGTTGATATATGTGGATTGAAATCATGATCTACGATTTATGATATTTTCCTTATGTGATTTATATCAAAGTATATTGACATGATTTGTCTATCTATTGCATTGGTATGGGCAATATGAGAGGAGGGGAAGATTGATATTGTATCTTCGGACACCGAGAGGTTTGGTACCTCCAAAGTGATTTGGTATCACATTTGTGTCTTTGGACACGGAGGTTTGGGACCTCATAGCGACTCGCCCCTCGTGGTTAACACCACCGTGGGTTGGCCCCACTTTTGAGATAGGGATTGTCGCGGTGATTTCAGTATCACACGTGGGTTGGCCCCACAACTTGATGATTCGTGACTTTTGGTCACGGTGGTTTGGCACCACTAGTGATTTGGTATCACATTCGTGTCTTCGAACACCAGAGGTTTGGCGCCTCATAGCGACTTGTCCTTGTGGTTTAATACCACCGTGGGTTGACCCCACTTTTAAGATATGGGATTGTCGCCAGTGATTTGGTATCACACGTGGGTTGGCCCCACAGATGGATTATTTGTGACTACGGTCACCAGTGATTTGGTATCACATTTGTGTCTTTGAGACACCAGTGGTTTGGTACCACCAGTGGTTTGGTACCACACGGGGTTGAAAAGGAGTTATGGATGGCCAGGTTGGGTGCATTATACATATATGTTGCTTTGTTATAATTTGTGTAAGTATGTGGCATTTACCCGGGAGTGGGATTATGCACTCGAGTCTTGGTGACTCACCTTCTTATTATCATTTGGTGATTCGTGAGATTGCGGACGAGAGGCGGATGAACTCGAGGAGGCCATGCAATAAAAGTTGGTTTTATATGAACTTCCATTTGGGTACTTATTTTATTTGGTTTTCATATCTTATGGATTTGTAATAAGGCCTCTTTAAATTATGTTTTTGGATTATTTATATGTTTTGGACATGTTCTAAAATGTGATTTATAAATTACTTGGTTAATTTAATAATTGAACCCAAAGTTTTCTAAACTATAAAATCGCAATGGTTTTAAAATCTTACCATCGGGTAATACAAATTGTTTGTTGGCAAAATTATAAATTAAGTGTTTTCTACAATTTAAGTGATTTCCAAAATCCAAGTTTCTATACTCAAATGCAATCGGTTTCCAAAGTAATAATTCAGATTTTTCTTAAAAGATATAAATGTTTTCTATCCTATAATTTATCGACTAAGTTTTAAAGTTTTTATTTATGAAATTTCAAGTAAATTTTCAGTGTTAACTTATTTTACACCTGATTTCTACAAATATAGAATTACAAAGAGTTTTTCACTAAAAATTTATCTGTTAAATTCGATTCTTTTCAAAATATTTTCCTCTATGGCATGCCAGATTCGGTCATGGCGTATTGACCGGGTTTGGGGTGTTACAAATTGGTATCAGAGCCAAGTTCAAAAGCTCGGTTGTGGGCCCGAGGCCCAAAATGTTTTAAAGTATGGTTTTAAAATGTTATTGTTTAAAATTTTATGGTTGGAAAAGCATGGCACCGAGTCTCCGGCACCGATCCGCCCTGGTAAGTACATCAAACTGTTGATTTTAATGATATGATGATGTTGGCATGACTGTATAGTAGTAGGAACTACTTTAGAGACCCAAAACTATAGGTTTTGTGTACTTGCGAAACAACCTCTTATTAAAAATTTTCACAAAACTGTGCTTTAAAGAAAGTGGAATAATAACTAATGCATAAAACTTTTAACTTAGATAAGAAGAGACATTAGACATGAGTACTCTAGGTAGAGGACGTGTTATGCGTGGACATGGTCGAGGTAGGATGGCTGTGTCTGAGCCAGTGAGGTCGGGTCAAGGATCCGAGAATGAGGTACCACAGTTCCACCACCAGCGGTTGGAGTTGAGCATCAGGATCAAACGGGGGATGACGTAGTGTCTCAGATGATGCTGCGAGTTCTTGAGAGGGTAGCTGGAGTAGGTGGAGGCGCGGGAGTTCAGAAATCTGTACCTGAGCGACTCCGAGCCAACGGTGCCGAGGTATTTCGAGGTGTTTCGAGTATAGCTCCCAGCTCGGCTGAATATTGGTTAGAAGCGACGGAGCGAATCATGGACGATCTGGATCTGAATGCCGAGGAAAAGCTGAAAGGGATTGTATCGCTTCTTCGAAGTGAGTCTTATCAGTGGTGGCTCACGGTACGGAATGGTGTTGCAGCGGAGGATCTCACTTGGGATTATTTCAAGGCAGCGTATCAAAAGAAATATATTGGGTCTAGTTATGTTGATGCGCAGCGTAAGGCATTTCTGAGTTTGGTCCAAGGAGGTAAATCTGTATCAGAGTATGAGGCTGAGTTCTTAAGATTGAGCCGGTATGCTGGAGGTATTGTGGCTTCGGAGCACGAGCGTTGTGTCCTATTCGAGGATGGTTTGAGAGACGAGCTGAGATTGCTGATTGCTCCACATCAGGAGCGAGAGTTTGCTGATTTGGTTGAAAAGGCTAAGATAGCTGAAGGAATCAAGGAATCTGCAAGGCAGAGTTACGACAGGAATAAGCATAAGAGAGGTTATGGATCATCCGGGTCAACTGGTAATGCTCAGAAGAGGGTTAGGCAGAGTGGGTCGAATCAATCGGAAGGCACATTCATCGCTAATCGAGGCCGGCCACAGTGTAACCGATGTGGGAAGTATCATTGGGGCGAATGTTGGACCGGAGAGAAAGGATGTTTCGAGTGTGGCTCGCTGGATCATCGTGTGAGAGATTGTCCACGTAAGCAAGCCAGGAATCAATATGAGGGTCAAGGTCGTGCTCAGTTCAGAAAGGAGGGACCAGCACCATAGAGAGGTCGTGGTAATGGTTCTGGTCGAGGCCGCGGAGCATCGGGCAGAGGTGCAAGCAACACTGAGGCAAGGCAGCCTGGTTTGGTGTATGTTGCGAGACGTCGTGAGGAGGGGGACGCACCGGACGTTATAACCGGTACGTTCTTAATCTTTGGTGTTCCATATACTGCTTTGATTGATGTGGGTTCGACGCATTCATATGTTGCTAGTAGCATAGTAGAGACTATGAGCTTAGTTTCGAGATCGCTTCTAGGAGGATGATGAGATTTAGTCCTCTCAGGTCACTCTGTAGAAGTAGATAAGCTGTATAGGGATGTACCTCTAGAACTCCAAGGGGTAGTGTTTGTAGCTGATCTGATGGAACTGCCGTTTGAGGAGTTCGATCTAATTCTTGGGATGGATTGGTTGGTCAAGTACCAAGCAAGTTTGGATTGCATTGCTAAGCGCATGGTTTTGAAGACAGTTGAGGGTAAAGAGGTGGTCATGATAGGTAATAGAAGAGATTATCTATCTAACGTGGTATCTACGTTGAAAGCCGTGAAGATGGTCAGGAAGGGCTGCGAGGCGTTTGTAGTTCATGTGTGTGCTTTGGAAGCTAAGGAGTCTTCTGTGGGGAATGTTTGGATTGTAAAGGAATATGCTGATGTATTTCCAGAAGAACTTCTGGGGCTGCCTCCGGATCGTGAAGTTGAATTCGGTATAGATCTGTTACCCGGAATGGCGCTAGTGTCTATAGCTCCGTATAGGATGGCACCGAAGGAATTAGGGGAATTAAAGGCTCAGATTCAAGAGTTGTTGGATCGAGGTTTCATTCGACCAAGTGTTTCGCCATGGGGAGCGCCAGTAATTTTTGTCAAGAAGAAAGATGGTACGATGCGGATGTGTATAAACTACCGCCAGTTAAATAAGTTGACGATCAAAAACAAGTATCCTTTGCCAAGGATAGATGACTTGTTTGATCAGCTTAAAGGGGCTGCGATTTTCTCCAAGATAGATTTAAGGTCTGGATATCATCAGCTAAAGGTGAAAGAGGCTGATATCCATAAGACGGCTTTCCGCACTCGGTATGGGCACTACGAGTTTTTGGTGATGCCTTTCCGGGTTGACTAACGCACTGCAAAGATTCATGGATATGATGAATCGGGTATTCCAAAGTAGTTTTTGGATCAGTTTGTTGTGGTTTTTATAGACGATATTTTGATATACTCGAAGTCAGAGGAGGAGCATGATGCGCATTTGCGAGTAGTATTGCAGATTTTGAGGGAAAAGCAGCTGTATGCCAAATTTAGTAAGTGCGAATTTTGGCTTAGGGAGGTGACTTTCTTGGGTCACGTTGCATCAGCCGAGTGGATTAGAGTGGATCCCCGGAAGATCGAAGCAGTGTTGGACTCGAAGCCGCCTAAGTCGATGGGTTTGAGATTCGGAGTTTCCTAGGTGCAGCATGGGTACTATCGAAGATTTGTGGAAGGATTTTCTTTGATCGCTGCACCGATGACCAAGTTGTTGAGGAAAGGAGTTCCATTTGTGTGGACCGAGAAGTAGCAGAAAAGTTTTGACAAGTTGAAGAAGATCCTGATGAAGCTCCGATTTTGATTCAACTTGAGGCAGGTAAGGAATTCACGGTTTATTGTGATGCATCACATACTGGTCTAGGATGTGTGCTAATGCAAGAAGGGAAAGTAGTGGCTTACGCATCTCGACAGTTGAGACCACATGAAGTTAATTATCCGACGCATGACTTGGAATTAGCTGCTGTGGTTTTCGCTTTGAAGATTTGGAGACACTATTTGTACAGAGAGAAGTCGATAGTCTACACGGATCACAAGAGTCTTAAGTATCTTTTGACTCAGAAAGATTTGAACTTGAGGCAGCGTAGATGGATTGAGTTGTTAAAGGACTACGACTGTTCGATTGAGTATCATCCGGGCAAGGCTAACGTGGTGGCAGACGCGTTGAGCTGTAAGGTTGTATCAGACTTAAGATCGATGTTTGCTCGTCTTAGCTTATATGATGATGGGAGTCTTTTGGCTGAATTACAAGTCAAGCTGACTTGGTTAGATCAGATCAAGGAGAAGCAGTTGGAGGATGATGGTTTGAATGATCGGAGGTTGCAAGTTCAGAACGGAGGTTTAGAGGATTATAGTTTGTCCAATGATGGAGTTTTGTGTTTTAAAGGGAGAGCTTGTATGCCAAAAGATGTTGAGTTGAGGCAAAGGATTCTTCGAGACGCACATAGCAGCCCATATGCTATGCATCCTGGAGGTAACAAGATGTATCGGGATTTAAGAGAGAAGCGATTTTGGTGGCCGTGTCCAGGCGGAGGTGGCGAGTTTGTGGGTAAATGTCGGACGTGTCGATAAGTCAAGGTGAACATCGATTTGCCGTCTGGTTACTTCGGCGGTGAAGATTCCCTGATGGAAGTGGGAAAGGATCACTATGGACTTTGTCAGTGGATTACCTCTTACGTCTAGTAAGAAGGACTCAGTTTGGGTGATTGTGGATCGTCTGACTAAGTCAGCTCATTTCATTCCGGTAAGGGTGGATCACTCGCTTCAGAGGTTAGCTAAGTTGTATGTAGCGGAGATAGTGAGGTTGCACGGTGTACCAGTGTCGATTATCTCGGACAGAGATCCCAGATTTACGTCGAGGTTTTGGAGAGCGTTGCATCAGGCTTTGGGTACGCGGTTGGATTTCAATACCGCATTTCATCCACAGTCTGACTGGCAATCGGAAAGAGTTATTCAGATTTCGGAGGATATGTTGAGAGGATATGTTTGGACTTCAGAGGCAGCTGGGAAGAGTTTTTACCGTTAGCTGAGTTCGCATACAACAATAGTTATCAGGCAAGCATTAAGATGGCTCCATATGAGGCGTTGTATGGTAGGAGGTGTCGCACACCTACTTCTTTGGATGTGAGTTGGGTGAGCATCGGATGTTAGGACCGAGTTGGTTGCAGAGACCGAGGATAAGGTTAAGATGATTGAGCTCGTGCGAAGGCTTTCGGATAGGCAAAAGTCGTATGCCGATCTCAAGCGGAGAGGATATAGAGTTTGCCGTGGGTGACAAAGATTTTCCAAGGTCTCGCCATGGAAGAAAGTGTTAAGATTTGGAAGAAAAGGCAAGTTAAGTCCAAGGTTCATTGGACCGTTTAAGGTGTTGAGACGAGTGGGACCGGTAGCTTATCAGCTTGAGTTGCCAGCGGAATTGAGTCAGATTCACGATGTGTTCCATGTATCCATGCTTAGACGCTATCGCTCGATCCATCGCATGTCGTGGTGGAGAGAGGAAATAGAAGTGAGTCCAGATTTGACGGTGGAAGAGGAACCTGTGCAGATTCTAGATCGAGATGTGAAAGTTTTGCGTAGGAAGACAGTTCCTTTAGTGAAGGTCTTATGGCAGAATCATGGCGTAGAAGAAGCTACGTCGGAACGGAGAGGATGCGATGAGGCAAAGCAGAAGATCCTCAACTCTTTTGATCGGTAATTTCGAGGACGAAATTTTCTTAAGGGGGTAGAATTGTAACATCCCAAAATTTGAGTATCATTTGTGTTGTCTCGGGTATGAATTTTGTGTGTTAGCATAGTCTTGTGAAGGCTTGATTTTATTTAGGAAGTTAGAATAATTTTTAGTATGGTTTATTTAATGAAGTGGATTAAGTGAGCTTAGCACTTAAGTTAATTTAAGTGTTAATTAAAGCACAAGAGGAGTTAGTGGTAAGGTGGTTAAGATGCTTGAAAGGGTTGCTTGAGGTTAGTAGTTTGAGTAGCATGGAAAGCATTTTGAGGATTTTATTTTTCTTCATAGCATTTATGGACGGTCAACCTATGTTTATGATAGGTTGGACGTTCATCTTTTGGTAAGTTGAATGTTGGTTTAAGGAAAGCATGAAATTGGGGATAAGAATCTTAAAGTTATGGAAGGTTGGGGAGACATAAGGCTTGGTTTTAGGAGGATGTTTTGGAAAGTATTCCTAGGCCTTTAGAGCATGTATGTGGATGGCATGTAAGGCTAGGGGTGGCGAATTTTGATAGGTAGCTTTGGAGGATAGTTGGCCAATTTTTCTTTTGTGCATCTTTTTGCATTTTTGTTTTTCCTCTCCAAAAACATCCACCTTGGCCGAATGTATATTGTGCAATTTGTGCAAATTTTGCTTTTGTTTTCGCCTTCATTTTGTTGAACCAAAAATGCTATTTCCTTTCTTTCATCTTTGCTTTTGAAACCAAAAGTTCATTTTGTCATTTTGTGCACTTTTCTTTTTGGCAAACAAGGAGTTGGCCGAATCTCTCAACCCCATTTTCTCTCTTATTCTTTTTTCTTCCTTTTGGCCGAATCTCTCTCTTCTCCAAACTCATTTTTCTTTCTTCCATTGTTGCTAAAAATTGAATTCTTTCTCTCGTTTTATCTTCTCTTCTACTTTCGTATTTCATATCCTATTAGACTCAAATCAATTTTTTTCTTCTCTCATAACCAAATAGCTGAATCTTCTACTTCCTTTTAGTTTTAGTTTGGCCGATTATTCAAGGGTAGACTCTCTTTGGTTTCTTCAATCGATTTTGGATAAAAATGGCTCATTGGGATTTCGGAAGCAATCGATTTAAGCCCTATCTCTCTAGCAATCTAAGGTTGGTAAGTCAAGGGGGTAAGGATTCTTGTCGATTCATCATTCTTTTGAAAAGACTAAAGTTTTTGGGATTAAAGTGTTATGATGTTGGCCGAATGGCCTTTGTTTAAAATATTGTGATTTGGCCAATTGTAGGACAAGTGATCTAGTGTGGTAGATCGGATCTTCGGACGTTAGTATTTGCTTTTGGTGAAAGGTGTGTATCTTACACACTTTATAACTTGGATTATATATGTATATATATGTGTGTGCCTTACACACTTTATAACTCGGTTTTGTATATGTACTTATAATATTATTAATTTACTGATCATATTAACAAAGTGGGAAATACGATGAGATCTTGATATGATACCATGATGGTATGAATGAGGATTCGGGTAAGTCCGTTTCTATATGTTGTTGATATATGTGGATTGAAGTCATGATCTACGATTTATGATATTTTTATTATGTGATTTATATCAAAGTATATTGACATGATTTGTCTATCTATTGCATTGGTATGGGCAATATGAGAGGAGGGGGAAGATTGATATTGTGTCTTCGGACACCAGAGGTTTGGTACCTCCAGTGACTTGGTATCACATTTGTGTCTTCGGACACCAGAGGTTTGGGACCTCATAGTGACTCGTCCCCATGGTTAACACCACCGTGGGTTGGCCCCACTTTTGAGATACGGGATTGTCGCCAGTGATTTGGTATCACACGTGGGTTGGCCCCACAACTTGATGATTCGTGACTTCGGTCACCAGTGGTTTGGCACCACCAGTGATTTGGTATCACATTCGTGTCTTCGGACACCAGAGGTTTGGCACCTCATAGCGACTTGTCCCTGTGCTTTAATACCACCGTGGGTTGACCCCACTTTTGAGATATGGAATTGTCGCCAGTGATTTGGTATCACACGTGGGTTGGCCCCACAGATGGATTATTTGTGACTACGGTCACCAGTGATTTGGTATCACATTTGTGTCTTTGAGACACCAGTGGTTTGGTACCACCAGTGGTTTGGTACCACACGGGGTAGAAAAGGAGTTATGGATGGCTAGGTTGGGTGCATTATACATATATGTTGCTTTGTTATAATTTGTGTAAGTATGTGGCATTTACCGGGAGAAGGATTATGCTTCGAGTCTTGGTGACTCACCTTCTCCCTTATCATTTCAGGTGATTCGTGAGATTGCGGACGAGGAGCCGGATGAACTCGAGGAGGCCATGCAATAAAAGTTGGTTTTATATGAACTTCCATTTGGGTACTTATTTTATTTGGTTTTCATATCTTATGGATTTGTAATAAGGCCTCTTTAAATTATGTTTTTGGATTATTTATATGTTTTGGACATGTTCTAAAATGTGATTTATAAATTACTTGGTTAATTTAATAATTGAACCCAAAGTTTTCTAAACTATAAAATCGCAATGGTTTTAAAATCTTACCATCGGGTAATACAAATTGTTTGTTGGCAAAATTATAAATTAAGTGTTTTCTACAATTTAAGTGATTTCCAAAATCCAAGTTTCTATACTCAAATGCAATCGGTTTCCAAAGTAATAATTCAGATTTTTCTTAAAAGATATAAATGTTTTCTATCCTATGATTTATCGACTAAGTTTTAAAGTTTTTATTTATGAAATTTCAAGTAAATTTTCGGTGTTAACTTATTTTACACCTGATTTCTACAAATATAGAATTACAAAGATTTTCTCACTAAAAATTTATCTGCTAAATTCGATTCTTTTCAAAATATTTTCCTCTGTGGCATGCCAGATTCGGTCATGGCGTATTGACCGGGTTTGGGGTGTTACAGGCTACATGAGCCAAAACGTGATATGGGCCAGATTGTGAGAATTTTATAATGGGCCATATGTTTGTAATAATTATATAAATGGATTGTAGTAATTGAATGTCCATATTTTATACATGATTTGCATGGGTTGGGATATTTGACGAAGCGAAGTTCTGGTAGATTTGCTACAAAATTCTGATGGCTTAATGCCCAATTTGATACATGGCTTTGTGCCCAGTTTGATACATGGCTTCGTGCCCAGTTTGATACATGGCTTCGTGCCCAGTTTGATATATGGCTCAATGCCCAGTTTGGTGTGTTGGCGGGGTGGGTGACTAAAGCTCCCCACAGGTGTGTTGGTTGGTACGGGTGGTGTGTAGCGGATGGAAAACTAGGTTTGGGTTGGGAATTGCATTTCATACACATGTTATATTTGATACATTATTGTTATTGTAAATGGGCTTAGGCCTAAAATATTGCTTAAAGGGTTTTGGCCCAATGGATAACGGTAAGGGGATTTCACATTGAGTTCTTCTAACTCACCCCCCTTTCTCTTAACCCTTGTAGGTAACGCTTGATGATATGGACTTGGGCTATGGATGACTCGAGGGAGGCCATACTTCAAAAATGGTTTATTTGGACTTTAGCCATCTTCCTCGGTTATTTTATCACTTTACTATTTTGGGTTAAATGTTGTAATAAGGCATCTGGTTTATTTTATATTGCTTTATGTTTGACGTATTTTATATTTTGCTCAAATTGTTTTAAATGGGAAATTTTCTAAAAACTTAAATAAAGGTTTTCTAAAATCGATTAACAAATGAATTTCAAAATAAACTTTTACAAATATGATTTAAATCGAATTTTCTTCAAATTTTTAACGACATTTTCAAAAGTCACAATTCTAAAGTTCAATTCCTTGATTTTTGATTCATCAATTAATCTCTCAAAAATACTTGTATTTTATCTACGTTTCCGCAATATTTCAAAATGCTTTTGCAACTCTATTTCAAACGTCACATTTTCGTAAATTGTTTATTTCAAATATGCTTTCGCAACAGAAAAGGTTTATTAAAGATAATTATGTTTCCACGTAGACACAATTGCTTAAGTGTTTTGGGTTTTAACAAAGAGGCTATAGTTCTCAAACAAGTTTTTAACAATTGCAAAGATGATTTTTGAAAAACACTTTCATGTGGCACGTTAGATTAGGGCCTAACTTCTAGGCCGGGTTTGGGGTGTTACATTTTATGGTACCAGAGCCCAGTTTCAAAACTCAGTTGTGGTTTGGGTTCAAAAACGTTTCCAATTTTTTTTTGAATTTTAAATTATAAATGCATGTTCTGAAGGAAATATGGCACCACGGGTATCCGGCACCAAGTCAAGTAAGTATTTGTTTTCGTTTTATGATTATTGTATTAGTATTGTGGTAAGAAAATTCCACAAAATAGAATACTTTAGAACTTTTAGCTTTAGGAGCTGAAACTATAGAGATTGAGACTTTAGGATACGTTTTGCGAAAACCACTTCAACTTTTATACTCCATAAGACATTGTTTAATAAACATCGAATAGCATATTGATTCATAAGACTTATAATCAGATTAAATCGACTTAGTGAACATGAACACTAGAAGACGTGGACGCAGAAGATGTGGATGCGGTAGAGGCCAAGGTGTTAGGGCTAGATCTTCGGCACCGAGGCATGTTTCCGAAAGGGAGGCGTTGGCATCGCCTGTGGTTGAGACGGGATCTCATGGTCGAGCTAGAGTTAATGAGCTTACTCAGATAATTAAGAAGGTATTCAAGGAGGTTAAAGGAATCGGTGAAGCACTTCGAGTTGGGTCTATGGACTGTAAGAAGAAATTGGATCATGGTCCTTTTGGGTCGCAGTCTCGTTTCGTAAAGTGTGTTAAGGCACGTCCAAACTTTTCAGCTTGCGATTATTGCAAAAGGCGACATCCAAGTGAATGTTGGAGAAGGTCAGGAGCGTGCTTGAGATGCGGGTCTAAGGAGCATAAGGCTCGGGATTGTTTCATCACCGTCAAGTCAGGTATGTTTTGGTTGGAAGTGATGATTGAATGTAAGAAAATTTTTGGTATAAGTGGTAGATAACTGCATACTTCTGTAATTAGATGTTTGGTTGTGTGAAAGAAGATTCAAGATTATGTTAAAAGTACATTAGTGATATTAAGATCAAAGTGCGCAGCGAAAGCATCGTGGTGTGATTTGAGCGGTACGTTTAGTAGTTGGTTGGAAATTTCGAGGACGAAGTTTCTTTAAGGAGGGTAGAATTGTAACATCCCGAAATTGGGCCTAGTAGGATTGGGCCCAATGGGCCTTGGGAATAGGAGTGTTCAAGATTTTGAGAACAAAATAATGGAATTATTGCAAATCGGACTTATTAGTTAAGTGAATTTGGAAGGTTACGAGGTTTCTATGAAGTTCCGGGTTCGAGTTGGGCCTTAGTAAATTTTTGTGATTAAGCCTATTAAGGAGAGTTTGTAAGTGGCATCAAGGCTTATGGAAATAGATGAGTAATTTGTTAGCATAAATGAGCAATTAGTAAAGAGGTTATGGCATCAAGTGATGGTCCTTGAGGGAAGAGGTTCGAATCACTTTGTGTGCATTTTGACTTTTATTTTTGCATACCTTCCTTAAGTGTCGGCCAAGGAGTAATTATGGCAAGGTTGGACTTCATTATTTTTGGTAAGGTGGCTATAAGAATAAGGCAAAGTTGAAGTTGGGGAAAGGAATCAAGAGAAATAGGAAAGAAATGGGGACATGAGGCTTATTTCGTAGGTGATGTTTTGGAAAGTTTGGGTGGCCAAACTCTTATCCTAAGGGGGATGCATGTGGACCGTTTTGGGGTAGATAGGTGGCTGAAATTTTTATTTTGGCTTTTGGTAAAGTCTTAGCTTTGTTTTGGCCAAAAATTCCTTTGACAACTTTGTGTCATTTCTCCCAATTTTGCAACCCTCCTTGCCGAAACATATTAGCACAATAGTGCATTGCTTTTCTCTTTTGTTTAGTCACATACTCATTTTCTTTCCACCATCCTTGATAGCCGAATATCATTGTTCGATTCTCTCCATAGCCGGACCTATTACCACCCTACTTCTTCACCATTTCTTTTCCTTTCGTGTTGGACAATCTTTTTTTAATCAAATCGGACTCGAAGTACTTTATCGGAGGGCCAATCGAACACCTATCTCTCGTAATAAGAGACTCGGATTGTTGGTAAGTGATAGATTGTTAATCAATCGCAATATTTGGTTGAAGTTGTAAATTGGGTTTTGGACTAATAGTTGACCGATTGTACCTTTAGGTGCCGGGAGAGTATCGTGTTACGGATTCCTAATAAGGTGTGTGATCCCGTATCTTCCGTATATGGTGTGTAATCTCACACTTCTCTAAAATTTTGTATGAAATATTCTATGAATTGGTCGAAATACCGAAGAAAAACCGAAAATCGACATCCGTGATCACTCGGGCGTGCGTAAGATCGTAGTGGTAATCATGTTTTGTAATAAAATAGTTTCGGTCAGAAACAGTGTCGTGCATTTGAAAAATCACGAAAAATAGGAGAAAAGGAATTACAAAGTGAGTAAGATACCAGATTAAAGCTTACTGTGTCTATTTAAATATGAAAGAAACGGAGAAGGAAAAGGAATTTTATATTCTGAGATATGTAAATTTTAGTGAGATTGGTTCTGAATGATTTTGGGGTATTCTGTTCTGTTTTGGAAAAAATCGTATAAAACTGTACAAAGGGAATTAAGAGTTATAATTGATATGTATGGATTCCTTAGTGAACCTATTTTCAATAGAAACAAGTGGGAGCAGTATATGAAAAGCGTACAGTAAGATATTTGTGATTTAGTTAAGAGAGGTCAGAATCATTGGATAGTGAAACAAGAGAAATTTTAAGGAATAAACAATACTAAATGGTTAAGCTAAAAATTCTGGAAAAATTATAGGAGAAAGATATATGAGTCTAGTTTCAAGGAAAATTTACGGATTTAGATTTTGAGTTTTCTAACTCGTGTTATGGTCAATTTAGTCAGTATGACACAGATGGACAGTTTCGATTTTATGCTTCAAATTAGTAGTTAAGCCTAGGTTGCGAAATTACCATAATACCCTTAGAGGGTAAATTATCGAAATACCCCTGGGTTGCGAGATTACCGAATTACCCTTAGTGGGTAAAATTACGAAAATTACAAAAATACCCTTAATGGGTCGTTTGATATTTGCTTAATAGGCCGTTCGATATTTTCTTAATGGTACTTTTGATATTTGCTTAATGAGCCGTTCGATATTTGCCTAATGGGCCAATTGTGATATGTGATAAATGGGCCAAATGTGATACTTGATTTATAGGCCAAATGTGATACTTGATTTTTGGGCCAAATGTGATATTGGTTACAGAGCCAAAATGTAATTTGGGCCAGATTGTGAGAATTTTATAATGGGCCATATGTTTGTAATAATTATATGAATGGATTGTAGTAATTGAATGTACATATTTTATACATGATTTGCATGGGTTGGGATATTTGACGAAGAGAAGTTCTGGTAGCTTTGCTACAAAATTCTGATGGCTTAATGCCCAATTTGATACATGGCTTCGTGCCCAATTTGATACATGGCTTCGTCCCCAATTTGATACATGGCTTTGTGCCCGGTTTGATACATGGCTTTGTGCCCAATTTGATACATGGCTTCATGACCAATTTGATACATGGCTTCGTGCCCAGTTTGATATATGGCTTAATGCCCAGTGTGATATATGGCTTAATGCCCAGTTTGGTGTGTTGGCGAGGTGGGTGACTAAAGCTCCCCACAAGTGTGTTGGTTGGTACGGATGGTGTGTAGTGGATGGAAAACTAGGTTTGGGTTGGGAATTGCATTTCATACACATGTTATATTTGATACATTATTGTTATTGTAAATGGGCTTACGCCTAAAATATTGCTTAAAGGGTTTCGGCCCAATGGATAACGGTAAGGGGATTTCACATTAAGTTCTTGTAACTCACCCCCCTTTCTCTTAACCCTTGTAGGTAACGCTTGATGATATGGATTTGGGCTATGGATGACTCGAGGGAGGCCATACTTCAAAAATGGTTTATTTGGACTTTAGCCTTCTTCCTCGGTTATTTTATCACTTTACTATTTTGGGTTAAATGTTGTAATAAGGCCTCTGGTTTATTTTATATTGCTTTATGTTTGACGTATTTTATATTTTGCTCAAATTGTTTTTAAAAACTTAAATAAAGGTTTTCCAAAATTGATTAACAAATGGATTTCAAAATAAACTTTTACAAATATGATTTAACTCGAATTTTCTTCAAAATTTTAACGACATTTTCAAAAGTCACGATTTTAAAGTTCAATTCCTTGATTTTTGATTCATCAATTAATCTCTCAAAAATACTTGTATTTTATCTAAGTTTCCGCAATATTTCAAAATGCTTTTGCAACTCTATTTCAAACGTCACATTTTCGTAAATCGTTTATTTCAAATATGCTTTCGCAACCGAAAAGGTTTATTAAAGATAATTATGTTTCCACGTAGACACAATTGCTTAAGTGTTTTGGGTTTTAACAAAGAGGCTGTAATTCTCAAATAAGGTTTTAACAATTGCAAAGATGGTTTTTGAAAAACACTTCCATGCGGTACGCCAGATTTGGGCCTAACTTCTAGGCCAGGTTTTGGGTGTTACACAATCATACAATTCCGGTTCATAGATTTGCATCCAAGTTAAAGCCATTTTCAATTAATCATAGAGTCCCTAATATGAGCCTACGAGGCCCAAAACATGCATTGGAAGTGGTTTGGGACTAAACCGAGAACTTTAGAAATTTTTACAAAACACTTAGAAAATTTTCCACTATACAGGAGTCACACGCCCGTGTGGATATTGGACATGCCCGTGTCCCGACCCCGTGTAACTCTCTGACTTGTAGCTCATGAACAAATTGAGATCACACGGCCAAGTCACACGCCCGTGTGCTAGGCCGTGTGGAAAATTAATTTTCAAAAAATAGGTGAAGACTTCACACGGCCAGGGCATATGCCTGTGTTCGAGGTCGTGCCGTCCATACGGCTGAGACACACGCCCGTGTCTCTGCCCATGTGCCTAAATCTGAACATTTTGTTTCTTATAATTAAGGTGCAGGGGACTCACGGCTAAACCACACGCCCGTGCACATGACTGTGTGTCACACACGGCTGAGACACACGCCCGTGTGGATGAAAATAGTCTATTTTCCAAGCCATATTTCTCACCCAACTTGGTACCTGTAACACCCCTAACCCGACACCGTCGCCGTTCTAGGGTTAAGAAGCATTACCGATCAATCCGAAACATTTACAATCATTTACAACACAAAGTCAATCATCATCCAAACATATCAAAATATAAACATATAGTCCCTTAATGAGGTCTACGAGACCTTAAACACGTGTTAGAAAGGGGTCGGGACTAAACCGAACACATACAAAATTTTTTAAAAAATCAAACATTTTTTAAAGCTGCAGAGGTCACACGCCAGTGTTGGTAGGCCGTGTGCCTCACACGGCCTCAGACACGCCCATGTGTCCAAGCCGTGGCAAAACAGGGCATACATACTAACTTGTCCACACGGCCTGAGACATGCTCGTGCGCCTCACCCGTGGTCGACACTGACTTGCACCACACGACCAGTCATACGCTCGTGTGTCTAGCCCGTGTGCGAGCCTGACTTATTTCAACGAAAGACACGATTGAGCCACACGCCCATGTGCTCAACCGTGTGGGCAATTATAGGCCATTTGCAAGGCCAATTTTCCATCCACACTTTGGCATCACCTACAATCATCAATCCATATACATCTATACCTCAAATGGCAACCAAAACATATTGATATATGCACCAATTATCTATCAACCACACCATTTATTTCCATACTGAATTTCAACTAAAATAAGTCCATCTAAAATATCAATTTTACATCCCACATCATATAATCTATTCATCATTCATTCCTTACCAATTCTATCATGAAACATGCCATTTCCATCTTGCTAATTTATGCAATAATAATCACTCACATAGAACACACGTATAAATCGTTCTTTTCACATGTCCAAAACAATTACCAAACCTTCAAACTTCCAAGCCAAATCACATGGCAAGACTTATACACTTCAAAACATGTCATAATGACTAGCCTATACATGCCATATACCAAATATATACAACTTCCAAAAGTACCAAAATAGATAGTCGATAGTGTAATTGAGTCGCTGATGATTCCCAGATCAGAGCTAGCTTTAAAGACACTGTAAAATAGAGAAACACTTCACATAGTAAGCTCTAAAGCTTAGTAAGTTCGTAATATAATACAACTAACTCAATGATTCAAATTCAATATGTAAAATAAATCATCACATAGATCAATTCACAATAATACGCAATTTCATCTATAGTCAATACTCACATAACCATCCATTTATTCATTTACCAAATCATCAACCACATAGGTTCTGTACATACCTTTGCCAACACTTAGTTAATGATCATTCTTGCTACTCAATGCTCGATACCACATTTCGATCAATCTTCATTATTCATTCGATTTAGTCGCACACTTAGTACCAATTTCTTAGCCGAAGCTTAAATATCATCGCATACTTAGTGCCTTTATATTAAACCGAATTTAACTCGGTATCGCACACATAGTGCCAATCAATATAGCCGAAGCTTCCTTTACTTCGCACACACAGTGCTATTCACCTTTGTCCCAATTCTAATTAGCACACTTAGTGCCACATTTCTCAATCCACATATAGCATTACTAATTCATTAACCACATATTCATTCATTTCATAACACATAAATATGAATTTAAAGATTCGTATTATACCCGAACTTGCCTAGGATGTCGAAGTTACGAAACAGGTCGATCAATTGAGCACTTTGTTCTTGTCTCGATCTAAGTCCGAATTTCTCTTTTCTTGATCTATACATATTCAAATTTAGCTCATTCAACCACCAATTCATTCAATTAAGTCCAAAGACACATATTTAGGGCATTTTACAAAATAGCCCTCACATTTTAACATTTCGACACTTAAGTCCCTATTTCATAAAATCATCAAATTCGCATAATTTCATTTCACACATGCCTAGCCGAATTTTCCTTATTTTCATACCAGCCCACATATTTTATTTATTTCACATTTTAGTCCTCCAATTTCTCATTTTCACAATTTAGCCCAAATTACTCAAATTCACCAAAAATTGAAAGACAAAATATGTTAATCTATCACATATCTTTCATATTTCATCACTAACTATCACAAAAATCAAGTATTCACTGTAGGAAAACAGACTTTTTGCGGTGTTTTCACAAGCGCTGCAAAAGACGCCGTTAAAATTTGCGGCGTTTATTTGAAAAAAATGCCGCTAAAGGTCATTGTCTTTAGCAGGGCTTTTAGAGAAAACTGTAACATCTTGAATAATTGGGTCTGTGCATTTTATGTGTTTGAATGCTTAAAATATTAATTTGAGAATTTGAGGTACAATTGGGGCTCAAATTGGGCTGAGGCCTTGTTTTAAATATTTTGTTTAGACACTCTGAGGGCTTAAATTGAAGTTGTAGTAGTTTAATTGACATATTGGGCTCGTGGCCCAGCAATTAGGGGCACAGTAAGGTGAGCTATAAGTGGCGTACTAGTGCATGAAGAAGGCCCAAATTTTTGGTTCCTTGAAGCCCAAGTTATAGGGCTAGATTTCGGCACTTAATTGAGTAAGGGGGGACGGCACAAGGCTATTTTTTGGGGAATTTTATTATATTTATTTCATGTGGATAATAAACAGATAAAGGCTATTATTTAGGGATTTAGTCTTTAAGGATAATAAGCAGATAAAGGCTATTTTTGAGGAGATAACAGATTAAGATAAGGGAAAAGGGATAGGAGCTATTATGTGTAGCAGTGTTGGCCGAAAATCAATCTCTGCTAAAGGGAGGAATCGGTTTTCTATATAAAGAGGGGGTGTGCCGAAATTTTGAAGCCTCTTTTTTATTTTCTTTTCTCATCTTCTTCCACTCAAAAGCCGAAAACCACCATCTTCTTCATCTTTTCTTCCTCTCTAAAATTTCCTGGTTGGCCGAATCTTTTAACCTCTATTGTTATTCTTCTTTTAATCCCTAAAAGCCAAAATCACATCTCTATTATTCTATTCTTCTCCTTAATATTCATTGGCCGAATCTCTCTTAGCCATCTCTTCAATTCGTACATCTTCTAAAAGCCGAAATTCTTAGATCTCACTTTCTGAAGTTGCCGAGTTCTCTTCAAAGGAGTTTCCTTGTGCCGAATCTTGAAGGAAACAATAGGTAAGTATTGATTTCAGGATTTCAATTTTCTTTCGGCTTTTCAAAAGTCCTTAGCCGAATGGCTATTAGAAACTAATCTCTTATTTCACTCTTCTTTTCGGCATTTCGAGATTTGAAGAAGGAGGCCAATCGCATATATCTCTAAGTTATAGAATCGTGTTACTTTCGGGATTTCAAGGTAAGAAGATTTGTTTATTTATATATATAAAATCGGGTAGAATACTAACCATGGCCGAATATAGGAGAGGCCTATTTTCGCAATTGTTCCGCTTTTGAGCAAGGCTTTACATTGAGGATAATAGATCTGGATAGCTAGGACATCGACTAAGAATATTGGATTTCGCAATATCAAGTGTGTAATACTTCCCCACCATCTAGATCTGATTATTAATGTATGTTCATAAGTTTATATGTTGTGATAAATACCGATATCTCGGTTTAATGTTGGAAACCCGAAAAGAGTGAAGCAAATCACCAGGTCAGTGAATATTTTGACTTTATATGATAAAAGTATATTGATTTTATGATTGCATGGGTTGGGTTGATGAAAGGAGGAAGTTATACGTTATATGTGTAGCGGTTTATACCGTGATCTATTATATATTGTAGCGGCTAATGCCGTGATCTGTTATAAGGGCTTCGGCCATAATATGTTGATGAGCAGCATGACTGCCCTCTTGGCGTGTAGCGGTGTGGGTTGATTGTAGAAATCCCCAATGGTGTGAATGGCTGGTACGGGGGCGTGTAGCGGATAGAAACCTAGGCAAACGGGTTGGGCCTTGCATATAATTTGTTTTTTTTTTATAAATGAAATTATTAATCTGTTTTATGGGCCTAAGGCCAAAATCTAGTGGTTCATGAGGGTTGCACACTGAGTCTCGTGACTCACCCTATTAGTTAACCTTTCAGGTGATACCTAGTGCTTTGATTTGGATCGAGAGGACGCAAGAGGTGGCCATGCAAAAGAACATCTGGATCCAGCAAAAAGACTCGAGTTAATACTTTATATTTTTAATTAGTGGATTTTAAATCTCGTTGTAATAAGGCCATGGGCCACTAGTTTATGTTTTTTTTTTTATTTTGGGGCTTTAATTACTTTTAGTTATTTAAATTCTTATTGAACTCATGCATGTATTTAAATTTGGGTTTTTAATTTATAAAGGCATATTTTATTTAAACTATCAACTATTAGATTTCTTTCGAATAAGAAGATAAACTTTAGAAAAAAATATTTTCTGAAAATACGACATGTGTTTTACCGAATTTTCTTATTGACATACTAGATCCGGTCGTGGTGTTTGGGCCGGGTTTGGGGTGTTACAAATTGGTATCAGAGCCCGGTTCAAAACTCGGCTTTGGGTTTTGGGCTCAAAACATTTTCGAAAATGGGCTTTTGAAACATGCATGTTTTTAAATGATAACAAGTCTGTTAGCTCGGCATGGCACCTGCGTCTCCGGCCCAAGTCCTCCCGGTAAGTATTCTGAACTCCTTGTGTGATATACATATGGGCTTTATGAGCTTTATGGGACGTAGATTAGTTAGATTAGAACTTGATGGACTTTAGGCCTAGCTGAAACAACTCTTAAAATCTCATAAGACTTAACTTCACTAAACAAACCCGTGAACGAGCCGCAAGACTAGGGTGTAGTAACAGGCATACGCATGTCTAGGATTGGATCCGGAAGAGCCTGGTATTTAAGCAGTCCTAGTGACTCACCTCCTCTTCAGTGGAATCCTACCTGGTGCGTAGTGACTATTCACCCTAGTTACGAGGACTTGTTGATAGGCTAAACCTTATAATTAAAACCCGAAAGGGACCAGCCACCCTAGTTTGAAAAAAAAAGAAAATTTTTCAAGTTTTACAAAATTTTCAAAATACGTTTGATTTGTGAAAATTTCCAACCAGCCATGAATTTGTAAAATACCTATGTTTTGAAAATTTACCCGAAAATCTCATGTTTATAAGTGTACCCGGACCATGAAACTAGATTTTTCCCCAAAGTACCCTATTTGAAAAAAAAAACAACATCGAAATATCCCTGGTTAGGAAAAATTACCAACCTACCCTCGTTTTGTCAAATGACCAAAATACCCCTGGTTTGTACAATTACCAAATTACCCCTGATTTGCAAAATTACTAAACTGTCCCTGATTGCAAAATTACCGAAATACCCCCAGATTTCAAAATTACCGAAAAACCCCCAGATTTCAAAATTACCAAAATACCCTAAATTTTAAAATTACTGAAATATCCTCAGATTTCAAAATTACCAAAATACCCCCGGATTATAAAATTACTAGAACACCCTTACTTCACGAAACCAACAAGGAACTTTATTATGAAAAATTACGAAAATACCCCTGTAGAATGAAATTACGAAAATACCTCTGGGTAGTGAATCAACGAAAACACCTTTACGTGAAGAATGTAAGTGCTTGGATGATTTTTGTATGATGTATATGTTTTATTTTAGTTAGAGGTTACAAACTTGAGACTGTATTGTGAATACGAATTCGAAAGAACCACTCTTAAAACTATTATTTATAAGACTATTAGTGGTTAACTAGTTAAAGAAAACTAATAATCCATAAAATTCTTAATCAGATAAATGCCAATCGGAGAAATGAGTTCAAGGGGTCGAGGACGTCCGCCGCATGGACGCGGTAGGGGTAGAATGATCGCGCGTCGAGCCGCAGGAGTGCAGCCACGGGTCGGGAAATGAGATGCCGGAACTGCCGGCTGTAGAAAGAGAATTTTGGAATGAGGCGCTCGGAGATGATGCTGTATCTCAGGCGATGTTGAGGGTTTTAGAGAGGGTTGCTGGAGTAGGCATGGGCACAGGAGCCCGGAAATCTGTACCGAAGCGGCTTAAGGCTAATGGGGCAGAAGTGTTTAGGGGAGTTTCTGGTGTAGCCCCTAACACAGCTGAGTATTGGATGGAAGCGACTGAACACATAATGGATGACTTAGAGTTCATGGTAGATGAAAAGTTGAAAGGGGTCGTGTCTCTTCTTCGAGACGAGGCCTATCAGTGGTGGCTCACGGTGAAAGAGGGTACTGCCGCAGACTGTATTGACTGGGATTTCTTTAAGGAATCATTTCAAGGGAAGAATGTTGGGGCCAGCTACGTGGATGCACAGAGGAAGGCATTTCTGAACTTGGTGCAGGGAAGTAAGACTGTGGCTGAGTATGAGGCAGAGTTTCTGCGCTTGAGCCGCTACGCTCGGGGAATGGTAGCAACGGAGTATGAACGTTGTGTACGGTTCGAGGATGGGCTGCGAAATGAGTTAAGGGTTCTGATAGCACCAAAACGGGAGAGAGTTTTTACTGTTTTAGTAGATAAGGTTAAAATAGCTGAGAAAGTGAAATGGGTCGAGAGACAAGAAAGGGATAAGGATAGGAGTAAGAGTAAGAGAAGTTTTGAACAGTCAGGAGCATTTGGGAATTATCAGAAAATGCCTAGGACTGATAGGCTAGCTTGTGCTCCGACGGGTCAGAATCGAGCATGTCCTACATATGGGAGGACGCATTATGGGGAGTGCAAAATGAAAACTGGTGGATGCTCAAGATGTGGATCCACAGGACATCTAATTAAGGTCTGTCCTCAGATGGATCGGGTATAGCCCGCGGGACCAAGTTCTGATCAGGCTGGGAGAGGTGATCAACAACCACCAAGAGGCCGCGGACAAGCCAGGGGCGATAATGGTAATGAACGCGGTCGTGGATATGCTGAGGCGAGGTAGCCAGCGTTGGTTTATGCAGCACATCGCCAAGGGGAAGAAGACGCCCCAGATGCGAACAATGGTGCGTACCCTACCATAGTATACTAAGTGTTTATTTTTGGCTTTAGAAATTAGAGTGCGCAGCGAAAGCATAGTGGTGAGACTTAGGTAGTACGATTACTAGTTACTTGGAAATTTCGAGGACGAAATTTCTTTAAGGGGGTAGAACTGTAGCATCCTGAATAATTGGGTCTGTGCATTTTATGTGTTTGAATGCTTAAAATATTAATTTGAGAATTTGAGGTACAATTGGGGCTCAAATTGAGCTGAGGCCTTGTTTTAAATATTTTGTTTAGACACTCTAAGGGCTTAAATTGAAGTTGTAGTAGTTTAATTGACATATTGGGCTCGTGACCCAGCAACTAGGGGCACAATAAGGTGAGCTATATGTGGCGTCACTAGTGCATGAGGAAGGCCCAAATTTTTGGTTGCTTGAAGCCCAAGTTATAGGGTTAGATTTCGGCACTTAATTGAGTAAGGGGGGACGGCACAAGGCTATTTTTTTGGGAATTTTATTATATTTATTTCATGTGGATAATAAGCAGATAAAGGCTATATTTTAGGGATTTAGTCTTTAAGGATAATAAGCAGATAAAGGCTATTTTTAAGGAGATAACAGATTAAGATAAGGGAAAAGGGATAGGAGCTATAATGTGTGGCAGTGTTGGCCAAAAATCAATCTCTGCTAAAGGGAGGAATCGGTTTTATATATAAAGAGGGGGTGTGCCGAAATTTTGAAGCCTCTCTTTTATTTTCTTTTCTCATCTTTTTCCTCTCAAAAGCCGAAAACCACCATCTTCTTCACCCTTTCTTCCTCTCTAAAATTTCCTGGTTGGCCGAATCTTTTAACCTCTATTGTTATTCTTCTTTTAATCCCTAAAAGTCAAAATCACATCTCTATTATTCTATTCTTCTCATTAATATTCATTGGCCGAATCTCTCTTAGCCATCTCTTCAATTCGTACATCTTCTAAAAGCCGAAATTCTTAGATCTCACTTTCTGAAGTTGCCGAATTCTCTTCAAAGGAGTTTCCTTTTGCCGAATCTTGAAGGAAACAATAGGTAAGTATTGATTTCGGGATTTCAATATTCTTTCGGCTTTTCAAAAGTCCTTAGCCAAATGGCTATTAGAAACTAATCTCTTATTTCACTCTTCTTTTCGGCATTCCGGGATTTGAAGAAGGAGGCCAATCGCATATATCTCTAAGTTATAGAATCGTGTTACTTTCAGGATTTCAAGGTAAGAGGATTTGTTTATTTATATATATAAAATCGGGTAGAATACTAACCATGGCCGAATATAGGAGAGGCCTATTTTCGCAATTGTTCCGCTTTTGAGTAAGGCTTTACATTGAGGATAATAGATCCGGATAGCAAGGACATCGACAAAGAATATTGGATTTTGCGATATCAAGTGTGTAATACTTCCCCACCATCTAAATCTGATTATTAATGTATGTTCATAAGTTTATATGTTGTGATAAATGCCGATATCTCGGTTTAATGTTGGAAACCCGAAAAGGGTGAAGCAAATCATCAGGTCAGTGAATATTTTGACTTTATATGATAAAAGTATATTGATTTTATGATTGCATGGGTTGGGCTGATGAAAGGAGGAAGTTATACGTTATATGTATAGCGGTTTATACCGTGATCTGTTATATGTTGTAGCTGCTAATGCCGTGATATGTTATAAGAGCTTCGGCTATAATATGTTGATGAGTAGCATGACTGCCCTCTTGGCGTGTAGCGGTGTGGGTCGATTGTAGAAATCCCCAATGGTGTGAATGGCTGGTACGGGGACGTGTAGCGGATGGAAACCTAGGCAAACGGGTTGGGCCTTGCATATAATTTGTTATTTTTTTTATAAATGAAATTATTAATCTGTTTTATGGGCCTAAGGCCAAAATCTAGTGGTGCATGAGGGTTGCACACTGAGTCTCGTGACTCACCCTATTAATTAACCTTTCAGGTGATACCTAGTGCTTCGGACCGGGCTGGAGAGGTACGCAAGGTGGCCATGCAAAAGAACATCTGGATCCGGCAAAAAGACTCAAGTTAATACTTTATATTTTTAATTAATGGATTTTAAATCTCGTTGTAATAAGGCCATGGGCCACTAGTTTATGTTTTGTTTTATTTTGGGGCTTTAATTACTTTTAGTTATTTAAATTCTTATTGAACTCATGCATGTATTTAAATTTGGGTTTTTAATTTATAAAGGCATATTTTATTTAAACTATCAACTATTAAATTTCTTTCGAATAAGAAGATAAACTTTAGAAAAAAATATTTTCTGAAAATACGATATGTGTTTTACCGAATTTTCTCAGATCCGGTCGTGGTGTTTGGGCCGGGTTTGGGGTGTTACAAAAACGCCGCTATAAGTCGTGGTCTTTAGCGGCGCTTTTTTATAAAAAGCCGCTATAAGTAGTTGTCTTTAACGGCGCTTTTTTTACAAACGCCGCTAATTTGGGCAGATTTGCAATATACATTTTTCACCAATATCCAACCTTTCTGCATGAAAACCAACCAAAAACAACAAATATAACATGAAATCCAACCAAAAACAGCAAATCTAAATGGTACAAAATTATACGAAAGATATATGATATAAATTATAAATGAAGTATAATTCAAAATTTTCTTACAATAATGTTAAAGTTACAAGAAAACAAATGTCTAAGATGGCGGCATTTATATTTCTTTGGAACATCTTCATCATAGTCCAAGTGTCAGTGAAGTTCATCATACTTACGCTCGCTCGCTCCGCCTCTCCTCGCCATCGCCTCCGTTTTAAGTTGAGAAATTTGCTCAACTGTGCTCGCTTGCATCTGAGCTATCTGGTCTCTTAACCTCTTAGCTTCAGCTTGAGCTTGACTCTCGGAAGGCATGTATTGCTGCGAGCTGGATCCAAAATATTGGGTCGGATTAACACCAGATCCTTGAAATCGAACCTGACCATACCTTTCAGGACCCAAAACTTCATTAATAATTTTGTTATCAATGTCCTCAAAATTAACAGAACTATCAGTTGAAGCAATCGCTTCATACTTCGCCTTCTTATCTTTTAGTTTCTCCTACTAAATCATTTAAAGAGTTAAAAACGAAATATATAATAAAAAAGGAATGCAACATAACTTAACATTATCTAAAACTACTAAAGGCGAATTAAACCATTATAATTAAACATTATAAAAATTTATAATAAAGTAAATTTTATTAAGTAAATATACCATAATTTCTGCAGCTTCGGATGTCATCAGAGATCCATCTTTCTTCCTATGCGTAATGTCAAAAAGCTGAAGGCGTCCAACTTTTTGACCAGACTATGCTTCCTACAATATAGTAGTAAAAATATTATTTAATAGTAAAAAGTCATTAATATTTGACAGAATTAATAAATTCATAATATCTGAGCCTCAGCTACACAAGCAAAACTTCTCGACCTTGCCGTGTGCGTGAATTTTTGTTTTTGCTTGCTGCTTGTTCCAACTCGCTCACAGTCCTACATAATGAAATTATTATTATGTATATAGTAAATACTATAAACTAAAAAATATATAAGAGTTTGGAAGTACGTAATACCTCTCCTTTCTTTGAATTATAGAATCTAACTGCATCTTCCCATTGATACCTTAGCATTCCCGACTGGACATTTCATAATTTTTCTTCGAGGCTTATGTCTTTATTAAAATAATCATTTTTCAAAATGCTTTTATGGTCTCTCCATTTTTTACCCAATGCCTTTTTGATATAGGCATCCAAGACCTGTAAAGCAAATTTCTCCTAAAAAACATAAGTTTAGAAAGTAAATATAAATGAAACTTAAACCAAAGTATTATAAATTACATTCACGTTTTTTTACCTTAATATTATCGAGAGCTTGATTTTTGTTTCTATCAGGCATGTGATGCCATGATTTGTAGTTGATGGGCAACATATTGGCATTTCGTGCTATAATGCCCAAATAGCCTGCTAAAAGTCGAGCTTCTGATCCAACAGGCCGACCATGACTGTTTCTACTTACTTTGACATGCTTGACAGGATTTAAGTCGTATAAATCTTTAAGTAGCGTACGTCCTCGACCTCTGCGCGTCCCACCATTTTCAGCTGGAAAATAATATATTATTATATTGAAATTGAGAAATACAAGGAATAATAAAAGTCTATACGTATGTAAAATAAAATTAACATTACTTTGAAATTCTGCAGGCTCGTCAACTGTCTCCGGCACGTTCGAAGATCCAATAGTTGTTTGCTGTTCACTATTTCCTTCTTCCGAATTTGGAGTATTCTGGACAATACTTAAATTTCGTAATCTTCTTCTACGCATTTTGCCTGCAATACACATAAAATAGTTGAAATTTTAGTAACAACTAACAACAATAATAGTACATATAAAATAGTTAAATTATATAACATGACTAATATTAAAATTATAATATTACATATATTTAAAAATTGTAAAATCTTACTACATCATAATTCGTAAATATCTTCGTCCATGGTTAAGTTGAGACTTTCCTTCAATGTATAGCTTGGTATGGTTATTCATGAATAGCAACTTATACCAAAATACTGGCCTATACATGCCATATATATCTTTATACATTTTCAAAGTGTACCAAAATAAGTTTAGTAGTGTGATGACAATCCGTGACGGTCCCGAGCCTTCAGTAACTTTGACGACCTATAAAACAGATTAAACACACACAAAGTAAGCTTTCCAAAATCTTAGTAAGTTAATATACAAACAAACTTAGCATAAAATGCATATATTACAAATAGATACATATGCATATTCCAATCATTTAGCATATATCACAATTATGCTTTGTTTCACATACTTGTGGCCACATTTGCCATATTCATCATTTTAAGATTCTCATTCTTCACATTTAAACATATACTTATTCGAGTTGAAGTCTTATAGGTACTTACCTTTTTATACACACTTGTGTATATATATATACCAAACGTACCTGAAACAGACATTCGTTCACTTGTTTGATCATGGCTCGGATTCACAATTCATAACACAGACTTGCCCGTTGAACCATAAGGAATCCAGTAGGATACTCAGAAGCTTGGTATAATAGTACAATGCCATCGTCCCAGACAAGGTCTTACATGTACTCTGATATCGGTTCCACTGTCCCGGACAGGGTTTTACACGAATCAGAATAATGCCGATGTCCCAGACATGGTTTTACACGTAAGGAACATAATGATGCTAACGTCCCAGACGTGGTCTTATACGTAAAGCTCATATTGATGCCAACGTCCCATACGTGGTCTTACACATAATCAGATATCGGTGCCACTGTCCCAGACAGGGTCTTACACGAATCTCATATCAACGCCAACGTCCCAGACGTGGTCTTACATGATAACCACAGAACAGATGTCTATGTCGTGACGTAGTCAATCCTATCTATTCCTAGGTTCGTGCGGGGCTTCTCGGACTTAATCACTATATCGGATTTATCTCGGAATTCATATGCATAACCTCTCATAACATAAGCATTCAATATCATCATTAACCATATGAACAATTACAAATGCATACATATACATTTATTTGCATATTGACTTACCTCGGATTCGATATGTCGGAATGAAAACGGTTACTCAGTTATTTTCGCTTTCCCACGATCTAAGTCCGTTTTCCTCAGTTCTTGATCTAAACATATTCAGAATTAACCCTTTTATTCACCAATTCATTCAAGTCAATCTAAGGACATACATTTAGGGCTATTTGCAAATTAACCCTCATATTTGCACAATTTATCAATTTAGTCTATTTTCTCAAAACATCAAATTCACAAAATCTACCCATGCTCATGCTTAACCGAATATTCATACATCACATATAAGCCTACATTTTTCATAAAATTCACAAATTAATCCCTCAATTTGCCATTTTCTCAATTTAGCCCTATTTAGCTAAATTTAACAAAATTTCAAGAACAAAATATGTTCATCAAGCTTAAATCTTTCATTTAACAACTTAAAACATCACAAAACTCAACATATCAACAATGGCATCTCACACAAACATCATCAATAATCAAAATTAATACATGGGTTTTGAAGTAGACAAAGCAACGATTATAGAAACATAGAAATCATCAAAAATCAAATCAAATTCATACCTTAATCAAAGAGTTTTATAGCCGAATACCCTAGCTTCATCCTTTCTTTCTCTTTTCTTTGTTTTTCGGTGGATGAACAAATACATTAAAGCTTATTTTAAGCTTTAGTTTTGTTATTAATATGATATAAACTAATTTACCATAATAACCTTTCATATAAATATATATATAACATAGTTACAAGGTCATTTATGACCTTAGCTGTCCACTAACCATGGAAATGGCCAAATTGCCACATAAGTCCTCACATTTATAAAGCCACAACACATAAGCACTTTAACATATAGCATACAACTTTCACATTCAATGCAATTTCACCCCTTTTGTCAAATTAAACACGCAGACGGACAAATTAGCTCACGTAAATTTACCACATACTTAATCACATATCAACGACACAGAAAATAATATTAAATATTATTTAGACTCGAATTTTTGGTCTCGAAACCACTGTTCCGACTAGGGTATAAATCGGACTGTTATAATTATGTCAGTAAGAAGTTCGCAATACTCCACATTTCCCTTAACTGGATTACTGTCCCTAGCACTAGCATAACTTGTAATTGAAGAATTAACAGCAATTCCACAGTTTTGAGTTCTCCTCAATCTCTCACGATATTTTGTATAAAATCTGAATCCATTGATGAGGAAGGCACTATATCTTTTTACTATTCTATTCAGACCTTGGGAAAGCTATTTAACTTCGTCATTAACGTCCTTCCGACTCCAAACCTATTGAATCGAAAGGAAATTGAGTAATTATAAATGTTATGAGAAAACATTATTATTTGTCAATGAAAGCTTCAATTGCATATTGTTTGGCTTAACCATTCATGAAATGATTATGTAAACAACTTATTAATTTCTCGTTGTTGTAATCTTCGGGACCGTGAACAAGATCTCAATATTTGTTTGTACTCACTATGTTAAAAAAAAAGGTTTACTTTTTTAGAGGATAAACAAATTATAATTGATGAATATTTATCAAATTCTAGAACTTACTTGCGTAATGGTTCCATTGAATCGTGGTGAAAAAGAACATATTGATATGCTTGTACCCACGATCTATCATCTAATTCTGCAATTTCAACTTTGCCGATTGGTTTTCCATAACTTTGAAATAAATAAGTTTCAGCCAAGTTATGATCAGTGAGCCCAGCATTTCTACTTGGTCTGTTCATTCTTGTTTCAACATCTTCCAAATATCTTGAACAGAAAGTCATGCATTCCTCTGCCAAGTAGCCTTCAGCAATTGATCCTTCTGGATAACGCTTATTTCAGCAGTAAGACTTCAATTTGGATAGGAACCTAAACACGATATACAACATTATCAAAAGTTGCAACTAAAGGCATTGAGGTGAATGAAGGAATAATTTACAAATAAATTAACACCTTTCTATGGGATATATCCATTGATAGAAAACGGGTCCACCAAGTATTGCTTCACGAGGGAGATGAATTATCAAGTGCACCATAATAGTGAAGAAGGAAGGTGGGAAGATCTTCTCCAAATTGCTTAAAGTCAATGCGGCTCGATCTTGTAGTGTCTCAAGTTCTTGAACATCCAAAACTTTGCCACAAATGCCTTTCATTATATTGGATAGTTCAATTATACAAGACGTCACCTTTTTCAAATACAACACCACATAGCAACTAGCAGTAAATCTTACATCAAGATGTGATAGTCATGTGATTTTAAGGCATATAGTCTTCGATCTTTAAGACTCACACATCGAGATATATTTGATGCATACGCATCCGGGACCTTTATATCCTTCAACACCATGCAGAATACTTCTTTCTCCATCTTCGACATTGAAAAAATAGAAGGCGGCAACCGATATTTCCTATTCGAAAGTGCTTGGGGATGAAGCTCACGCCAAATTCCCATGTGGACTAAATCAAGTTGACTCTGAAGATTGTCTTTCAATTTCCCATCGACATTCAAAATAGTCCCAATGATGTTCTTGCAGACATTTTTCTCAATGTGCATGACATCAAGATTTTGTCGTAAAATGTGATGCTCCCAATAAGGCAACTCAAAAAAAAAAATACTTCTTTTTTTCCACAAGTCCGCCTCATTAGGATCATCCTCTTTATCAGATTCATCCCTTGATCTTCTATTTCTTTGCGTGTTGGGCGGTTGATTCATCTTCCCATAAATGAAATTCATATCTTTCAACATGAACAAGATTTCAGGTCCACCAGTCTGCAAAGGAGCTTCTCTGAACTCTTCAGTACCGTCAAGCAGAGTACTCTAAAATCTAAATCTATGGTTTCCCAGTAACCACCGATGATGCCCCATGTAAGAGAGCTTCTTCCCATTATATAACCATTGCGAACATGTTTGCGCAGCATAACAAGGACAAGCATAACGTCCCTTGGTACTCTAACCAGATAAATTGGCATAAGTCGGGAAGTCATTAATAGTCCACATCAAAGCTGCACGTAAATTAAAGTTCTCCTTTCTCAGTACATCATATGTCTCAACACCAGCCCATAATTGTTTTAACTCTTCAATAAGTGGCTGTAAATAAATGTCAATATCATTTCCGGGACCTTTCTCTCCACGGAAAATCATAGATAACATAAAGGATGATTGTTTCATGCAAATCCATGGAGGCAAATTGTAAGGAACAAGCACTACAGGCCAAGTACTATACGCAGTGCTCATGATTTTGTAAGGATTAAATCCATCAGATGCTAGCTCCAGCCTCACACTCCGAGGATTGCTTGCAAAGCTTGGAAATTTTCTGTCAAATGATTTCTAAGCTAAAGAATCCGCAGGATGCCTTAACAATCCATCATTGGTTCGTCCATCATGGTGCCATGTCATAGACTCGGCTGTCTTCGAC
The DNA here is from genome assembly GCA_025503065.1 of Gossypium bickii. Lineage (NCBI taxonomy): Eukaryota > Viridiplantae > Streptophyta > Magnoliopsida > Malvales > Malvaceae > Gossypium > Gossypium bickii. The sequence goes on from CP106709.1 coordinate 18,060,809, forward strand.
GACATGAAAAGCCTTTGAAGCATTGGTATTAGCGAAAAATACCGCAAAATCTTAATTGGCTTCTTCCTTGACTGTGCATCATTTTCATCCTCGTTACCATCTTCTGTATTTCTATTCATCCAACGGGATTGACCGCTTACATGACAGCACTGTTGGTTTTTCTGATCACCCCAATACAACATGTAGTCATTTGGGTAACTATGAATTTTGTTGTACCCAAGCCCAAATCTTTCATCAGTTTCTTCATATCTTTGCATGAATGAGAGATTTTTGCAAATGGAAACATATCTCTCAAAAACTCTAATAGCATTGTCAAAGAGTTTTCGGTCTACCCTCCCAAACATTTTAAGTGAAAAAGACGAATACAGAAGTACATTTTTAAAAATTTTGATCCCTCATAAAGTTCTTCATTCATTTCACCAAGAACTTGTAGAACTTCGTCGCTTCTTCATTTGGCTGTTCATCAAGTACACTTCTTCCCGTTTGGGTGAAAGTATTTCCACCAAAATTATAATCACCGGATGCCATCAAATTAAGTGGAAATGATTGTAAACCATCATTGCGCATATTAAATGCATCCCACAACATACCTTCCATGTCATTTTCTCTAACAGACTGATGGTAAGCACTACTAGGATAACCCGGATTAATCGTTGAAGAGGTTCTACCTCTCCATGGAAAATCTATTTTTTATACCCCCGAATAAAGCCATCAACAATTAGGTGTTCTTAGACAACTTCACGATAATGCCAATTGATATTGCCACATTACTTACACGGGCAAAGAATCATATTCTCTTGGCTTGCATTTTGAAATGCAAAATTTAGAAAAGTTTCTACTCCATTGATAGCCATTGCTTACCCTTGACAAATTCATCCAAGTCCTATCCATTTTGTAGTTGTTGAAGTCTAAAGTTGACAATAAATTACACGGGTAAGTTGTTTATTTATAAGTGTAATTAAGTTATGTAAGTTATGATATGATATCTATGTATTATGTAAGTTATGTAATTTATGTGAGTTATGTAAGTTATGTGATTTATGTAAGGTATGATATGATATATATTTATGTATTATGTAAGTTATGTAAATTATGTAAGTTATGATATGATATATTGAGTCACTTGAATGCTAAATCAACTCACGAATAAATGGGCTAATTTCTTAAAATAAATTAAAGGAATATATTTTGCAAGTAAGTCAAGTCTAATTTTTTAATAATATTTAAAAATTTTCCAAGTTGATCTTGTTATTTGAATCAACATGATGACTTAAAACTTTAAATACAATTTAATTTTATATTGTTTAAACATATAAAAATTGTTTAAACATTTTATATTTTAATATTTTATATTTTATATTTGAATATAAAAATATTTTATATTGTTTATAAAAAAATTTATTTAATATAAAAAATACTGAATATGGTTAAAGTACTTGGGAGGTCTTTAGATTATAGGGATTAGATAGAATTAGTCCCTCTATTATAAAGTGGATCAATTTAGTCCCTATATTATTAAAAAAAATCATATACATCTAAATTGTAATAGAGTTAACATTTACTTTATAAGAAATTGTATTGAATATTTTTTCTTCAATTACAGTTCAATTCCAAACAAATGATTACATTTAGAGAACCATAAAAACTTTAAAAATATAAATTTCGTTAAATAATAAAAAATATTTCTTTAAACATTAAATACCAACTCTATTCCAATTTGGTTATAAGTATTAAATTAATCCATTTAATAATAGAGGGATTAATGTACGCTAATCTCTGTAATTAAGATACCTCCCGTATACAATGGGATGGGAAGGGATGGGTTGCACTAAAGCCCCAATAGAAAAATAAATAAAAAAGCAAAAATTAAACCGATCATAACAGTATGCAGAAAACCCATTGAACAGGAATAAAAAAACATATTTTTCAATAAGATAATTCAATTGATTGAGAAACATACAACACAAGATATCCGCAATCGAGCAGGCACAGGACACAATCTAAAAGGTAGGTTGTTTCTTTCCTGGTTCACAATCTAAAAGCCCTGGTTGTAGCCTGTTAAAAGAAGTTGTTCAACAGCAGTCAGTCCATAATAATTCCTATAACAATAACTGTACTATAACAATAAACAGGGGTATAAATATTATAGTTTTCTACTATAAAAAGGGCAATCTGTACACTTAGGGGATCAGTCTCTAGCTTCAATTCTTAGGAATCGATCCCTATAAGTACATAACAGATCAGTTCTTTTCTGTTTTGCTTCAAGACAGATTGGTACGATCAATCTTTCGAAAAATGCAACGCTTTTCAAAAGTACAAGGCATTTTCGAAAAAATGGGTAAATTTTTGGGACCAAACTATTATTTGTGATGAAGAAAGCACGAAAACAAATGCGAAAGTCAATTTTCTGCAAAACAATCGGATCTTAAATTAACCGGCTTCTCTAGTCCGACATAACATGCTTGCCTAGGAAGAAATTCTCAGGGAGACTAGTGGAAAACCATGTTGAAATTGACTTCACATTATGATCAGCAGAAACGAACAAGACGTTAAACAAAACCAAGATCTACAACACACCTTGCATTTTCCCCAAAACTCTCTTCACGGCTCCAACGCAGCCCTCACATGACATACCAACCTTGAGAACAACAGTCTGCAATCAACTAAAACCAATACACAGTTTATAACATTATCGAAAAGGGAACCTTACAAAGCTGTGTTCAATGACCAGCAACCAAAACTGCCTTTGATAATCTCCCTATATGACAATTCTTGAGAAAAACATATAATCTTCATAAAACAAGGATTGATGAGCAAATTACTTCCCTTAATCCATATTCTTAACTACGATTATAACTAAGTATTCTACCATTAATGCATAAAGATGAATCACAGTAATAATTAAAGGGACTATGATCATATAGAAAGTTTAAGGAAACAAAAACTGTAGTTCATCAACCATCATCATCATCGATAAAAGGTGGCTATTATAGAACTTCAAAAATTTAAATTTAGGGATGTCAAAAATTTAAGCTCTATTATAGCTTTTAAACAGACCTCGATACTAAAGGATGTTAAAATTCTTAACTTTCTCGAGATTAATTTATTTTTTAAAAAATTGAATTAGGGTTTTCCTTGAATTTTTAATTAAGTTAGGTTAATATTGAAATTCAATCCTTTAATACCCTCCCTAATCCAAATAGGCTCTAAAAACTTAAATCTTAGTACAAAATAAAGGACCTTTTAACTTGTCAAGATACCCTTCAAACAATACATATTTAGAGAACCCTACACTAATTTTGTAGTCGAAAGACCTACCCTATTTTGAGACTAATTCATTTATTTATTTCTACTAAACAAGTAAAACTAATTGATTATAGGTCCTACCCAAATTGCTGTTAAATAAACAAGTGGGTGTGTAAATTTCAAGGGAAACTTACCGAATTCTTCCCCAAATTGCTGTTACGAGCACAAACTTGATAAGAAGAAAACAAAAATATATGGGGAATATGGAGTTTCGGCCTTTTTGGGGAAGATGGAGAGAAGAAAACAAAAATATATGGGGAAAACAATAGCAACCAAAAATTGATAAGAATTTCAATTAGGAAATTGGGGAAGAAGAACGTGGGGGAAATTGGGAAATTAGGGGGAATTTCGGAAATTGGGAAATTAGGAAATTTGATTTGGGGATTTTCGGGGCCACAAAAATGACTTATGTAAGTTAAATTTTGCCGCGCTTTACACAAAACGCCACTAAATACAAAGTATAAAACGACGTCATTTTTTAAAAAAATTAACATATTCGCGGCATTTTAGGCGAAACGCCACTAATAACAAGGATATAAACGATGCCGTTTTGCAGTCTCTTAATATATTTCTGTGGCTTTTTAAGTAAAAACGCCGGTAATTCATACCTTTTGCGGCGTTTTATAAAAAGCGCAACTAATAACAAATCAAAAATGGTGTCGTTTAAATAGTTAATAATTTTTTGCGGCGTTTTTGTTAAAAACGCCATTAAATATGCAACATAAAACGGTGCCGTTCTTCAAGTGAATCGCTGTCTCTGTGTGCCTTTTATTATTTTATTGTTATTAGTTTATTTTTATTTTTATGTGAAAATATATTATATGATTATTATTGTAACTACCAACAAATAAAAATAAAGTATAATGTGGTGAATAAACTATGATATTTAAAAAAAAATTACTATTAGTATTATTATGTACTTCAATATTTGTATCTGTAATATACATACATTAGTATTATTATGTACTTCAATATTTGTATCTGTAGTATACATACATTAGTCGGCAGGTAAGGGTAATGTATTTGTATCTTTTTTATTCATTTTAATACTTATTTTATTTTTGTTAAAGTTCACCTCAAGTTTTTAAATAACTTAAATTAAAAAAACAAAGTTGAACTGGAAATAATGACTAAAACTTTTTAAGTTTTTAAACATAACAACTTATATGACAATTTACATGTATTTCATTTTTTCTTTAATTTTATAAACTTTTTTATTTTTTGATTTTTACTTTTTCTTTATTTTTTGAATATTTTAAAAAATTTCATCATTTAACAAATCTCAAGTAAACCTTAAATCCTAAACCATTTACTATATATATATAAAGTTTATCTATTTATCTCTTAAATAATTTAAACTATAATCATAATTTTAATATATTAAAATTAATATTATCTCTTTTACAATTATAGAAGAAATTATTTAATATATAAATTAAAAGACACTATTTAATCTAAACCCTAAACCCTAACTCCTATCCCTAACGCCTAAATCTCAAAACATAACCCCTTACCCCTAACTCTTACCCCTTAACCCTTAAACCTATTAACCCTAACTTTTAACCCCTAAACCCTTAAACCCCTAACCTTTAAACCTTAAACAGCAAATCACAAATCATAAACCATAAACCATAATCCCTAAACATTAAAAGAGTAACTCCTAAATCTTACACCCTAAATTATATACCCTAAACCCTAAACCCTAAACCCTAAACTATAATGATAATTAATTCAATATTTTAAAATTAATTCTATCTCCTTTACGATTATATAAGAAATTATTTAATATATAAATTAAAAAACAATCAGTCATATACCCAAAACACTTTAAAATTATTTGCGGCATTTTTCAAAAAGCGCCATTAATGGTCAACCTGTAGCGGCGTTTTTAAAAAGAGCGTCGCTAATGCTCAACCTATAGCGGCGTTTTTAAAAAAAAAAGCGCCGCTAATGCTCATTATATAAAAGCGCCGCTAATGCCACTAAAGCTCAACATAAAACGACGCAGTTGTGCTTAATTTTTTTTGTGGCATTTTTTAAAAAGCGCCGCTAATGGTCGACCTATAGCAGCGCTTTTTGAAAAAGCGCCGCTAATACTCGATCTATAGCAGTGTTTTTCAAAAAGCGCCGCTAATGCTCGATCTATAGTGGCGTTTTTTGTCTAAACGCCGCTAAAAACACCACTAAAAACCTATTTTGCTGTAGTGATTTATCAATGGCATTTTACAAAATCACCATCAAATTCGAAAAATTAAAGCATGGGCTAGCTAAAGCACAAAGCAACGATCACAAAAACGTAGAAATCACTAAAAATCGAGCTCAAAACATACCTTGATCAAAGGCTACAATGGCCAAACCCTGAAACTCTTTTCTTTTCTTTTTCCTTAGCAAATTCGGCAATAGAAGATGAACACTCCACTTAATTCATGCTTTTGTTTTATTTATTTATTCATTAATAATCATTTTACCATTTTATCCCTTAATGTATATCATTTAAATTCCACTAATATAAGCCCATTTTTTTCCATCTCCACTATCAAAGGTCTAATTACAACATAAGGGCTTCTCATTTAAAAAGCCATGCCAAATAAGCACTTTAACAATCAGCACCCAGCTTTTGCATTTTATGCAATTAAGTCCTTTTTGCAAATTAAGCACACAATCGATAAAATTTTCACACAGACTTTTAACACATGCTCAATCATATACTATAAACACGAAATATATACCAACCTAAATACTTCAATGTACATATAAAGATGGCATATTTAGACATTCAAAACCAATTCAATAACAAGCTTATAACATCTTATAAGATCACACACAACCATGATACTAATAGGCATCTTAATTGGCTACTTTAAACATGCCAATTTAAACTTCCAAAATCTATCTAATTGGTCAAACACATAAAGAAGACTTTGTGCCTAAAATTTAACATGCATACCATATCTCAATTTCAACCATTTGGTACACAAATTACCATTTCATAAACAAGACATTCACTTGGCAACCATACGCTACATATCAATTTACGCATGTTTACATAACAAAACATATACCATTTTCAAGCCAAATCGAATGGCTAAAGTACAACAAGACATAAAGACTACCATTAGGCACATGACCTATACATGCCATTATAACCAGAATTATAAAACCAGAATACCAAAATAGTCGATAGATAGTGTGATGAAATCTCCGTCAACTTCTAATCTAAATGAGCTTCCGATATCTAAATACACAAAGAAATTAACACAAGGTAAGCATGTATTTCTTAGTAAGTTCGTAATTCAAAAATAAAGCTTACCATTTCAATTTATAATCATAAGCCACTTTAGTCAATCCAACATATCTTGGCCTTAGCCTAAACAACATTGGCCTCTCAATTTTAATTATCACATAAACTAACAAACCATATCAAAACATAATAGCATAAGTACATACTACTTAAATGCATTCCCCTTTTCAAGCATGTGTCTAAGCTTATTTCGATCATCTAATAATCCATACCTTTCCGTGCTTTCATAGCAATTCTAATTGAAGCATTTGACGATTTTTCCTTCTTTTCATACCCGTTTAACCACAATTTAAGTAAGTAAAACAAGGCATATCATAACTTTATCTGGCCCAAAAGCCTAACACATAATCATCAACCAAGTTAGCCATGCCATGAATTCATGTATCATAAATGTATGTCATTTCCACGTATTTCGCGTACATATTGGTACTAATTCGTATTGAACTCATATAACCTTGTAACAGCACTGTGCCCGTTGACCCACTTAGAATAATACCAGATAAGTGATTATCTCGCACACTATGTGCCAATATGTAAATCAATTTACCACTAATAGGTTCCATTTATTAGCTAAACACAAAAACAATCAATATTAGTATTAAATTATAACTTAACCAAATAAGATTTCAGTTCTTTCGATAATTCAAGTAGCCTTACTGCAAGATCTATTAGCGACGTGGCACCCGGTGCCTAGTGGTAAACTGTAGAAAAGGTTGCGCCCAGCACTAGTCAGATTAACTGACGGTATTAAATGTGAGCCCAGCTCTAGTTGGATGAACCAACTATATTTCTATCCAGTGCTAGTCGGGTATACCGACAATAATAATTGTGAGCCCAGCTCTAGTCGGATAAACCGACGGTTATGTACCCAGCACTAGTCGGATAAACCGACGATTATGTGCCCAGCACTATTCAGAAAAGTTGATAAAGATTGCACCCAGTGCTAGTCGAATATATCGACGAATGTACAATTATTTACTTCCATAAATTTCCTCATTCATTTTCCTTAACATTAATTCCATAATGTAACATCCTTAAATTGGGTTCTCTGTATTTTTTTTTTGTGTTATTGCATGTGATATTATGTTGGTTGTGCTAGTTTAGCATGTTTTGGGGTCCAGGCATGACCTCGGGTTAGGCCTGAGTCATGGCTAAAATTTTTGTTTTAGTACTTAGGAAGAGGAAGCTAGGGAAGCTAGGGAAGTTAGGGGTTAAAAGAAATTGTTGGAGGGTTTGGACATAAATAACCTAGTGGCAAAGTGGCAGAGGAGGCGCCACTAAGGTACCAGGAGGGTAACACCACATGCAGGGAAGGAGAGCTCAGGTTCGAGCAGCAGAAATCCCTATGCTGCTTATTATTTTTGACGCCAAATGGGGAAGGTGGTGTGCTCAGGTAGGACTCTCCTGGATGGATGTGGATTGAGTCAACAAATTTGAAATGTGTGGAGAGGAGAAATTATAGGAGTTTGACTCATTCAAATTCGTTTGAATGAGTGGAAGAGATGATTTTGTGGAGAAAAAGGAGGAGCTTGAGAAGGGAAGGTGTTGGCCGAATTCTTGGAGGTGGGTTGGCCAGGTGAGTATTTGGTTTTGGGTGTGTGGTAAGGGGTGAGCCGAACTTGGGGTTGCCTTGGGTAATAGGTCATATTTTCGGTATTTGGGGTGGGAGTGTTTCACTTGTTGCCTTTAATTTTCTTTCACCCTTTTTGTACCGAAGACCATTTGGCATTCCAACTCTCTTTTTCTCATCTTTTGATGATAAGCCGAAAACCTTGAGTTCTCTCTTCTCTTTCCTTCAAAGTGATTGGCCGAATACCCTTAGCCTCATTTTTCTTCTCTTCTCACGTGTTCTAATCCCCTTTGAAGTGCTGAAACCTATTTCTTTCTTTTGGGTTATAGCCGAATCTCCTGGTAAGTATAACTTCTTCTTCTTCTTTTCTCGATTGATTTGGTTAATGTCGAATCTCACTTGTCATTCTCTCTTCTATTTCTCCATTCGTTATAAATTGGGATCTTAAACTCTTTTCTTGTTCTATCTTGGTGAAGTAGCCGAAATCCCTAAACATCACTAGGGTGTAGCCGTATTCAGTGGATCTTCGGGATTTGGTTGCCGATTTAGGCAAAGGTTCAATCGTTTCGGATCTTTTCTTTATCCTTTTAAAAGTCGAAGGCTAATTATTTTTGTTGCTAGTGCTTGACCGATTGTAGAGAGAGGTTCATCGTGTGCTTCGAGATTTGGTTGGAAACCGAAGGGTGTTAAGGTAAAAGTGCTATCTTTGTGAGACATATCCTTCGGGATTTTATGATTTAAGCCGAATGGCTATATTCTTAAAAGTATGGTGTTGGCCGATTGTAGGAAAGATGAAGGCAAGCGTTTTGGGATCTTCGGGTTTTCAATCGGTTGTGGGTAGATCGTAGTTTCGGGATTTCGCTAAGATCTACAAGTAGTCAGGTGTGTAACGCTTACACACTTCATTAGTAATATATGTTTATTATGTTTACTGTTAAAAGCTGAATAGCCATTGAAATTAGTATTTAGCCTTGTGGGCATGAGCGTGGACTCCGGGTAAGTCCCCTCTAATATGGATTTCGATATATGTTGTCATGTCACTGTATAATGCTATGCCATGAGTTATTTGCATCATAACATGATATTATGTTACGGCTGATATGGACATGATGATAGGATTGTTGAGTGGAGGGGGAAGGATGATTTAGACTGTCACCAGTGGTTTTAACCACACGGCGGGTTGGCCCCGCTTTTGACACTATATTTGTGATTAAGTCTTAGTGGTTTTGACCACTAGTGGTTTTGACCACATATATGATATTTGTGACTGCGGTCACCAGTGGTTTTGACCACACATGGATATTGTGACTCATCCCAGTGGTTTGGTACCACAGTGGATTGGCCCCACATGTTGATTACGGGATTGTCATCAGTGGTTTTGACCACACGGTGGGTTGGCCCCACCACATGATTTGTAACTACGGTCACCAGTGGTTTTGACCACACATATATATATGTATATTCGTGACTATGGTCACCAGTGGTTTTGACCACACGGGGGTAGATACAGGCGATCGGATGGTTAGGCTTTGGGTTGCATGATCTGCATATTTACTTGTGATGTATGTAAGTGCTATCCTATCGGGTTGGGGATTAATACACTAAGTCTCGGTGACTCACCCCTTCCCTTACATTTTGCAGATGAGGCATAGATCCCGGATATAGAGCCGGGGAGGACTCGAGGTGGCCATGCATCTGAGGACTCGAGGTGGCCATGCATCTTAGTTTCGGGTTTATCTTTAAATTACTATTTTGGTTTATATTTTTTATAATTTGGTTTTTAACTTGTAATAAGGCCGCTAAGTTATTATTTTGGGTTTTATTTACTTGATTTCATGTTTATCATAATATGCTTAAGTTAGATAATTTTGCATGCTTAAATAACCGGGATAAAAATCAATGTTTTCAAAACTATACCTCTTATCGAGAATTTCAAACCTTACTACAAATTGATAACAAGTTAACTTAAATGACTTTCAAACCTAAGATTTCCAAGCTCAAACGCAAACGGTTTTAAATTGACTAGGTTCAATTCAGTCGGGTTTCAATAGACTTGAATGCTTTTCTAAAGTTAAGAACGACAAACGAGTTTTCAAAATGGGTTTTCGGGTTTTTTCCAAGACAGCATAACGCTTTCAACTTTACATACACGAGATTTCTTCAAATTTAGAATGATAGAAGAGTTTTTAATGAAAATAAATCGGTAACTTGATTTCTTCAAAATGTTTTCAAACTGTAACTTGCCAGATTCAGTCGTGGTGTGTTGACTGGGTTTGGGGTGTTACAATTTTGGTATCAGAGCCAGGTTCAAAAGCTCGGCTGTGGGCCCGAGGCCTAAAAATGTTTTAAAATGGATTATGAAAGGTTTTATGAGAAAAGTATGGTTAGGAAAGCATGGCACCGAGCCTCCGACACCGATCCGCCCAGGTAGGTACCCCAAATTGTTGCTTATGTTGATAAGATTGTGATAATGATGTTATGACTAAATATTAGTTGGAAATACTTTAGAGACCTGAACTGTAGGATGGTATGAACTCGCGAAACAATCTTTGTATTAAACTATCTATAAGACTGTGCTTTAACAAACAGTGGAATAAAGTCTAACGCATAAAACTCTTAATCAGCTCAAATCATATCGATAGTCATGAGCGCACGTGGACGTGGGCGTAACACATGTGGACGAGGTAGGGGTAGGATGACAGTGTCGGAACCGGTAAGGTCTAGACATGGGTCAAAAAATGAAGTACCACCGTCGCCAGCTATGGGCGCGAAATTTCAGGATCAGACGGGTGGTGATGACGTAGTGTCACAGGCGATGCTGCGGGTGCTAGAAAGGGTCGCGAGTGCAGGCGTCGGAGCAGGAGCTCGGAAATCTGTGTCCGAGCGACTCAAGGCTAATAGTGCAGAGGTATTCAGAGGTGTATCCGGCGTGGCACCTAGTACGGCGGAATATTGGTTGGAGGCGACGGAATGCATTATGGATGACCTGAACTTTTCGGCTGAGGAGAAGCTGAAGGGTATAGTATCTCTTCTCCGGGATGAGTCATATCAATGGTGGCTCACGGTTATGGACGGAGCAATGGCGGACGACATCACTTGGGAATTCTTTAGAGCAGCCTATCAGAGGAAATACATTGGGGCTAACTACATCGATACGCAGTGCAAGGCGTTTCTGAACTTGGTCCAAGGAAATAAGATAGTATCTAAATATGAGGCAGAATTCCTTCGGCTGAGTCGGTATGCATGGGGTATTGTGGGCACAGAACATGAGCGATGTGTCAGGTTTGAGGATGGATTGAGAGATGAGTTGCGGATGTTGATTGCTCCACAGCGGGAGAGAGAATTTATAGTCTTGGTCGAGAAGGCTAAAGTTGCAGTGGAAGTGAAACAATCTGTAAGACGGAACCAGGATAAGGGTTGGAATAAGAGGAATTCTGGGTCATCTGGGTCTGCTAGGAACCAACAGAAAAAGGTTAGATATTCTGGGTTATGGACATGATGAATCGAGTGTTTCAACAGTACTTGGATCGGTTTGTCGTGGTGTTTATAGACGACATCTTGGTGTACTCGAGATCTGAGGAGGAACATGACGCACATCTTCGAGTGGTTCTACAGGTTTTGAGGGAGAAGCGGGTATTCGCCAAGTTTAGTAAGTGTGAGTTCTGGCTTAAGGAGGTAACTTTCTTGGGTCATGTAGTATCAGCTGAGGGGATTAGGGTGGATCCTCGTAAGATCGAAGTAGTATTGGATTGGAAAACACCTATTTCGGTTGCAGAGATTCGGAGCTTTCTGGGTTTGGCGGGATATTACAGAAGGTTCGTGGAAGGCTTCTCCTTGATTGCAGCGCCTCTGACTAAGTTGTTGAGAAAAGGGGTCTTGTTTGTGTGGTCTAAAAATCAGCAAGAAAGTTTTGACAAGTTGAAGAAGATTCTGACTGAAGCTCCAATTTTGATTCAGCCTGAGGCAGGAAAGGAATTCATGGTCTATTGTGATGCATCACATACTGGTTTAGGGTGTGTACTGATGCAAGAGGGGAAGGTAGTGGCGTATGCGTCTCGACAGTTGAGACCTCATGAGGGTAACTACCCGACACATGACTTGGAGTTGGCTGCAGTGGTTTTCGCCTTGAAAATTTAGAGGCATTACTTGTATGGGGAAAAGTCAATAGTTTATACAGATCATAAGAGTCTAAAGTATCTCTTGACTCAGAAAGACTTGAATTTGAGGCAGCGAAGGTGGATTGAGTTGTTAAAGGACTACGACTGCTTGATTGAATACCATTCGGGTAAGGCTAATGTAGTAGCTGATGCGTTGAGCCGTAAGGTGGTGGCAGACCTGAGAGCGATGTTTGCTCATCTTAGTCTATATGACGACGGGAGTCTATTAGCAAAATTGCAAGTAAAGCCGACTTGGATCGATCAGGTTAAGGAAAAACAGCTGGTGGATAAGGGTCTGAGTGCTCGGAGGTTGCAAGTGCAAGATGGTGAATCCGAAGGTTACAGTTTGGGCAGTGATGGAGTACTGTGTTTTCAAGGGAAAGTATGTATGCCAAAGGACATTGAGTTAAGACAGCGGATTCTTCAGGAAGCTCAAAGCAGCCCATACGCTATGCATCCTGGAGGTAGCAAGATGTATCAAGATTTAAGGGGACAGTTTTGGTGGCCGGGTCTTAAACGGGAAGTAACTGAGTTTGTGGGTAAATGTTTAACATGCCAGCAAGTCAAAGTAGAGTATCAGTTACCGTCGGGTCTATTGCAGCCGGTAAAGATTCTGCAGTGGAAGTGGGAAAGGATTACGATGGATTTCGTCAGTGGGCTACCCCTTACGCCTAGCAAGAAGGACTCGGTTCGGGTTGATTACTCGCTCCAGAAATTAGCCAAGTTGTATGTGGCAGAGATAGTAAGGTTGCATGGAGTGCCAGTGTCAATTATCTCGGATAGGGATCCCAGGTTCACGTCAAGGTTCTGGAAAGCTTTGCAGCAGGCATTGGGTACGAGGTTGGATTTCAGCACGACTTTTCATCCGTAGTCTGATGGACAGTCTGAAAGGATAATCCAAATTCTGGAAGACATGTTAAGGGGTTGCGTTCTGGATTTCAGCGGTAGTTGGGAGGAGTATTTACCATTGGCAGAGTTCGCTTATAACAATAGTTACCAAGCGAGTACCCAGATGGCACTATATGAGGCATTATATGGACGGAAGTGTCGTACTCCTACGTGTTGGACAGAACTGGGTGAACGACAGATGTTGGGTCCGGAATTGGTTGCAGAAACAGAGGATAAGGTTAAAGTGATTAGGGCTCGTCTAAAGGAAGTGTCGGACAGGCAAAAGTCTTACGCCGATCTTAAGCGTAGAGATATAGAGTATTCAGTGGGTGACAAGGTCTTTCTGAAGGTGACGTCGTGGAAGAAAGTGTTGAGATTTGGTCGGAAGGGCAAGCTAAGCCCTAGGTTTATCGGGCCGTATACAGTGTTGAAGCGAGCGGGACCAGTAGCTTATCAGCTCGAGTTGCCAGCAGAGTTAAGTCAGATTCACAACGTATTTCATGTTTCAATGCTTAGGCGCTATCGATCAGATCCGTCACATGTTGTGCCAGTTGAGGAGATAGAGGTGAGCTCAGACTTGTCTTTCGAGGAGGACCCGGTACGGATTTTGGATCGGGATATCAAAGTTCTGCGTAGGAAGTCAATTTCTTTGGTGAAAGTATTATGGCGGAACCATGGTACGGAGGTGGCCACGTGGGAACCAGAGGATGTGATGCCGCAGCAATACCCTCAACTCTTCTGATCAGGTAAGTTCGAGGCCGAAATTATTTTTTTAAGGGGGTAGAACTGTAACATCCTTAAATTAGGGTCTCTGCATGTTTTTTTTGTGTTATTGCATATGATATTATGTTGGTTGTGCTAGTTTACTATGTTTTGGGGTCCAGGCATGACCTCGGGTTAGGCCTGAGTCATGGCTAAAATTTTTGTTTTAGTACTTAGGAAGAGGAAGCTAGGGAAGTTAGGGGTTAAAAGAAATTGTCGGAGGGTTTTGACACAAATAACCTAGTGGCAAAGTGGCAGAGGAGGCGCCACTAAGGTACCAGGAGGGTAACGCCACATGCAGGGAAGGAGAGCTCAGGTTCGAGCAGTAGAAATCCCTATGCTGCTTATTATTTTTGACGCCAAAGGGGGAAGGTGGTGTGCTCAGGTAGGACTCTCCTGGATGGATGTGGATTGAGTCAACAAATTTGAAATGTGTGGAGAGGAGAAATTATAGGAGTTTGACTCATTCAAATTCGTTTGAATGAGTGGAAGAGAAGATTTTGTGGAGAAAAAGGAGGAGCTTGAGAGGGAAGGTGTTGGCCGAATTCTTGGAGGTAGGTTGGCCAGGTGAGTATTCGGTTTTGGATGTGTGCTAAGGGGTGAGTCAAACTTGGGATTACCTTGGATAATAGGTCATATTTTCGGCATTTGGGGTGGGAGTGTTTCACTTGTTGCCTTTAGTTTTCTTTCACCCTTTTTGTGCCAAAAACTATTTGGCATTCCAACTCTCTTTTTCTCATCTTTTGATGATAAGCCGAAAACTTTGAGTTCTCTCTTCTCTTTCCTTCAAAGTGATTGGCCGAATACACTTAGCCTCATTTTTCTTCTCTTCTCAGGTGTTCTAATACCATTTGAAGTGCCGAAACCTATTTCTTTCTTTTGGGTTATAGCCGAATCTCTTGGTAAGTATAACTTCTTCTTCTTCTTTTCTCGATTGATTTGGTTAATGTCGACATATCCTTTCTTTTGGTAAGTATAACTTCTTCTTCTTCATTCTTTTGTGAGACATATCCTTCGGGATTTTATGATTTAAGCCGAATGGCTATATTCTTAAAAGTATGGTGTTAGCCGATTGTAGGAAAGGTGAAGGCAAGTGTTTGGGATCTTCGGGTTTTCAATTGGTTGTGGGTAGATCGTAGTTTCGGGATTTCATTAAGATCTACAAGTAGTCAGGTGTGTAACGCTTACACACTTCATTAGTAATATATGTTTATTGTTTTTACTGTTAAAAGCCGAATAGCCATTGAAATCAGTATTTAGCCTTGTGGGCATGAGCGTAGATTCCGGGTAAGTCCCCTGTTATATGGATTTCGATATATGTTGTCATGTCACTGTATAATGCTATGCCATGAGTTATTTGCATCATAACATGACATTATGTTACGGCTGATATGGACATGATGATGGGATTGTTGAGTGGAGGGGGAAGTATAATTTAGACTGTCACCAGTGGTTTTGACCACACGGCGGGTTGGCCCCGCTTTTGATACTATATTTGTGATTAAGTCTTAGTGGTTTTGACCACTAGTGGTTTTGACCACATATATGATATTTGTGACTGCGGTCACCAGTGGTTTTGACCATACATGGATATTGTGACTCGTCTCAGTGGTTTGGTACCATAGTAGGTTGGCCCCACATGTTGATTACAGGATTGTCATCAGTGGTTTTTACCACACCGTGGGTTGGCCCCACCACATGATTTGTGACTACGGTCACCAGTGGTTTTGACCACATATATATATATTCGTGACTACGGTCACCAGTGGTTTTGACCACCAGTGGTTTTGACCACACGGGGGTAGATACAGGCGATCGGATGGTTAGGTTTTGGGTTGCATGATCTGCATATTTACTTGTGATGTATGTAAGTGCTATCCTATCGGGTTGGGGATTTATACACTGAGTCTCGGTGACTCACCCCTTCCCTTACATTTTGCAGATGAGGCATAGATCGCGGATATGGAGCCGAGGAGGACTCGAGGTGGCCATGCATCTTAGTTTCGGGTTTATCTTTAAATTACTATTTCGGTTTATATTTTCTATAATTTGGTTTTTAACTTGTAATAAGGACGCTAAGTTATTATTTTGGGTTTTATTTACTTGATTTCATGTTTATCATAATATGCTTAAGTTAGATAATTTTGCATGCTTAAATAACCGGGATAAAAATCAATGTTTTCAAAACTATACCTCTTATCGAGAATTTCAATCCTTACCATCGGGTAACCATATTCACAAATTGATAACAAGTTAAATTAAATGACTTTCAAACCTAATATTTCCAAGCTCAAACGCAAACAGTTTTAAATTGACTAGGTTCAATTCACTCGGGTTTCAATAGACTTGAATGCTTTTCTAAAGTTAAGAACGACAAACGAGTTTTCAAAACGGGTTTCCGGGTTTTTTCCAAGACAGCATAATGTTTTCAACTTTACATAAATGAGATTTCTTCAAATTTAAAACGATAGAAGAGTTTTCAATGAAAATAAACCGGTAACTTGATTTCTTCAAAATGTTTTTCGAACTGTAACATGCCAGATTCGGTCGTGGTGTGTTGACCGGGTTTGGGGTGTTACACATAATATGTATACACTTTATATCAAGAGCTAATTTAACATTAATTAATCTAAAATGTAATTAAAATAAAATTAAGTTCGAGTCCACGAACTTACCTCAAACTCAAACGGAGAATATGATCGTTTAGTCCACGATTTTATCTTTTCCTCGATTTAGTTCCGAAAGTTGTTTTTCTTGATCTATATAATCAAATTTAACTCATTTAATCATATTTCTAATTAATTCGATCCAAAGTTCATGATATGGAAAAATTATCATTTTGCCCTACATTTTTGACCTTTTACAAATTAGTCCTTAGGCCCGTAAATTGAAATTCATGCAAATTTCTCTACACCAAGCCTAGCCAAATTTTATAGGTGCTCATAGTAGCCCATATAATTCACAAATTCACACATTTATCACATAAATTTCACATTTTTCAATTTAGCCCCCAAATGACAATTTCACTAAAAATCACTTAACAAAAGTTGTTTATTTAACAACCAAGATTCATTTTCTTCCATTAAACTCCAAAAACAACCAAAATAGTCTCACGGAAAAACCCTAGACTTTCACTTATAATGAAATTTAGTCCCCTAATTAGCTAATTTAAGCTTTAAAGGTTCCAAAAACACAAAAATCAACAAAAACAACCACTAAAATAACTTACATGCAAGGGACTTTGTGGCTGACAATTCAAACTTTCCTATGCTCTTAGTTTGCTGAAATTTTTGGTTGAAAAAGAAGGAGGAAGATGACCGTCTAGTTTTTATTTTGTTTAATTTAACTTAGTCATTATATTACCAACCCTCCCCAACTTTGACTCGTCATGATTACACTCCATGTACATCCACTATCTCCTTAAATGGTTTAATTGCCACATAAGGACCTCCCCAATAAGGTTCTATATCTATTTAATCCCTTTAGCTAATAGAACGCAACTTTTGCACTTTATGCGATTTAGTCCTTTTTCACAAATTAAGCATACAAACAGTAAAATTTCTTAACAAAATTTTTTATACCATAATTCTAACATGCTATAGACCATAAAATAATATTAAAATAATTTTTATGACCTCATATTTGTGGTCCCGAATCTACTGTTCCAATTTCACCGAAAACGAGTCGTTACACCGGGTGCCAATTTGCTTCGGTTTACCCGATGAGACACTAGGTGTAAATTTATATAGCGATGGGCACAATTATTAATTTGGATTTATCCGATGAGGCACTGAGTGCCAAACTGGTGAGTTGGTTAGAGCCGTGTATCCATTCGAGTTTGGGTCGTGTTAATAGGGGTAATTAAATAATAGAGTTATATAATTGGTATTGAGATGGAAAAAGTATGTGAAATGGAAATGAAAAAGAGGATTGGAAAATGAATGTGAATTATGTTGTGACCATAAACGAAATATATGAGTAATGCACTCATGAATTGAAAATGGGGTTGGATTGTGCCATTATATAAATGAATTGTTAAGTGATCTATTGAAAGCTATTTATATATCAAGTGATGTGAATTGGAAATATATGTTAAGAACCAATTAAGTATGAATACTTGTAAAAGTTGAACATACAAGAAATAATGTGGTAATATACATGAAATAGAAATGGTGATATCTTGTGACTGCATATTTATATAGTAGTATGATTGTATAATTTAAATTGAGCATTCATGTAATATATTTTGTCTTTAAATGTTTGGATTATAGAAATATCACTGAGTTTTACTCAGCGTGCAGTTTTGTTTTCTCTGCACAAGTTAGTTACTTCAATTTTGATCGTCAATTCAGCATCCAACAACGATCCTGAGCTCAAATGTGGTGATGTTTATTTTCGTAATGGAATGTACCTAGGAAGTCTTTGGTTGTTAATGAATTTGTTGGTGTAATGTTGTTTTGCTTAATGTGAAGTGTTGGCCACTTGTATATATAGTTATAGTTTATGTAACAGCCCAAACCCGACCTAGAAGTTATGGCCAAATCTAGGAGTGTTACGAAGAAGGGTTTAAATCACATATTTTAAGTTAATACATATCGTATTATTTGTTTACCAAACAGAGTCTTAATATCCATAAAAACTTGTGTTTATAATCTTATTTGAAACCATTTTAAGTTATCAAGAATTTGAAGCAGAAGTTTGAAAATTGTTTTATTCGAAAACCAACCTCGTGTTTCCAAAACCCATTTGTTTGCGTAAAATGTTTTTGTCAATGTTGCGAAAAAGAAAAGCAAAACAAAATTCAAATCCAAAAGTTAAAAACCAAATAGTCCAGAGAGTCCCAAAAGTTACAAACTCTTAAGAAAATCCACAATTTAAAATAAAATCGTTATTACTAATAAAAATAGCTTTTCGACAAGTGGTCACCGCTGAGCCTCTGTCGCACCAACTGGCCTATTCTTGAGGATTACTTGAACAGAACAGAAAAACAGACGTGAGTTTTCATAAACTCAGTGTGTAACCAAACAGAGAAAGTCATGCAAATATACACAGAATTCTTATATGCAGAACAGAAACAGATACAGACTTAAGTCCCTAACAGAAACAAATGCTAGAATCAGATAATCAAATTAGAGATACAGAATCTTATCCCTATCCTTTACACACCATCTCCGACCATCCCATCACACCATGTGGGGTATAAAATGCCCACCCAACCCGACACACCATATAATGTTTATAAAACACATAACAAAATAGTATGTAGCCAAGCTGCCAGAATATAGGCGAAAGGTCGTCGTACAGATCACTTCCTCCACATATACAAATCCCACCCCAAATTCAGATACAGAATACATATCACAGATATAGCAGAATTAACATGTGTCGTATGCTCATATATAGATATCATACATGCTTATACAATCAATCAAACATACATATCAGTTCTAACTCAAATCAGTCTATCAGAGTAACAGATCTCATACAACAGGGTTTGGTTAGCCCTTACCGACCCTACAGAAAACCCATAGTCAATCAGAATAATGCGTGCGACTTTAGGGAAAATTTTAGAATTTTGGGCTCACATGCCCGTGTGGCCCATACGGCCTGCCCAAAACCTACACGCCTGTGTGGGTCCACAAGCCTAATTTGGCCTAGGCCGTGTGGCCCATATGGCCACACTCTTGCAGTCACATGACCGTGACTCGCACACGACCAGCCACATGTCCGGGCACACGCCCGTGTGGCGACAACAGGCCATTATTTCGGCTTTCACCGAGCATTATTTTCTCGTATTTTCGCTACACACCTGGTTTGTTTTTGATGCTACAACAATCCTAAGACCACCAAAACTGCCAATAAAAACAACCCAAATTGTGGTTTATGCTGTTGGAGCGAAAGCCGTAGGTTCACTGACTACTCCCAACTGCACGTAAAACACCAAAATTCTGGATTGTAATGAGGAGAAAAAAGAGGTGAACAAAATTGAAGGAGAAATGACAAAAAAAAAAAAGCAGAGAAGGAGAAAAGAGGAAAACGTCAAGTAACGGAGGAAAGCAGAATTGACGTTAGAAAATATTTGGAAAGAAAGAGAAATTAAAATAATAAAAAATAAAATTTTGAAAAATCCCCACTCCATATACTAACAACCTTATCCCCCCAAAATCCTACCCACTAACCACATCCAACCACAACAGACTTCTAACTCCACCCAAACTCTCTCAGACAACTGAAACAATAATATCATCCACGCTCACGGGGATTTGAACACGAGACCACGACGTAAGCTAACACTTTACCACTCGATCCAACAGGCTCATTCTGATATGAGTTTACTAAAAATAAAAAATATAACCCAACCCACCAAAGATAAGACTAGAATCAAAATGATAGAATTTTCAAAAAAGTGGGACTTGAACCCAAGACCTGAAACACACACCCATATCACTTAACCACTGAAGAAGATACTCATTTATGTTAGAACTCACAAAAACAAAGTTAAATTATTCAGGGCATTACAGTTTAGACAATGTTGGTATGGAAACTTAGTCTAATTTTTAGGTATGTGCATAGCTTCAAAAGTTTGGTAACTTAAAGAGATGAAAGTTAGTTTATGATTTGAATGGTTGATTACTTTGCTTGCATAATTGATGATATAAAATGTGATACAAATGATGGTACATTGGGTAGGCACCTAAGATAGTTGTTTTGGCATGTTTCGAGTATGTTTAATCGTGTTTTGAATAGGTTAAATGGTTGGTATTTGGGTTGTTTAATGCCCAAACAAGTAAGAAATGGTAAAGTTGAGTTTTAAGGTACATTAGGTGCACACGGCCTGAGACACGGTCTATCACACAGCCGTGTGTCACACAGTGGCATGTGCCTTGAACGTGTGGAATAATTGAATAAGAGTAGTGTCATACACGGGATGACACACAGCCAGGGGCACGATCGTGTGGTCCAAGTCAGAGAGTTACACGGGAAGAGACATGGGCTAGGACACGGCCATATGTCTCCATTTCGAAAGTCACACGTCCTGGGGGTATTCCACATGGCCTGGCCACAACGTCGTGTGTCCCCTATTTTTAGGCATTTTGAATTTTACCTTAAACTTCTAAAATTGTTTCAAATTAGCCCCTGTTAATTCTAAAGTCATTTTTAGGGACTTGTAGACTCGTTTTTAGGACTGTATGCATAATTTTTACCGTGAATTGAATGAAATAGCTTGAATTTAAATTATGATTGATTCAGTTGTAATACTCGTAACCCTAATCCATTGACGGAGAAGGGTTAGGGGTGTTACAAGTGTAGCTTTCGAAATAATTTCACACAGCTGAGTCGCAAGCCGTGTACCAGATCGTGTAACAATCAAAATATCCTCACATGGTCGTGTCACAGGCCGTGTGCCAGACCGTGTACATATTCAAATTAAAAACACACGGTCGTGCGGCTATTCCACATACCCGTGTGGCCACTGTACACACCCGTGCTACCAAACCGTGTAACCTACTGCTGCTGTGTGATTTAGGGTCACACGACTGTGTGACAAACAGTGTGAAAATTGCACCTAAAAACAAAAAAGACACACGACCGTGTGGGTAGGCTGTGTGCAACACATGACCAAGTGACAACCCATGCCCTAGGCCATGTGTGCCTTAAATAGCTTCAAAAACAGGTAAAAACACAACCTATTTCTTAGAGGCCAAGAAAAACCAAATACATATGTTTACAAGGCTCCAAAACATATTCAAATAGACCCAAAACATACCAAATCATTCAACTTATATGCCTAACCAATGTTCCCTCATTGACACCACAATTCAAATATCCAATCAAGTTACATTTCAAGGTTTACATGATCACATTTTATTACATGCCAAATTTACCATTCATCCACAACATTCAAATCCATTTCACTATAGGATAGTCCTTCACTATTAGCATAGAGCTATATGACCAAAATCACATACTTATGAACCTTTACAAACCAAACATTAAAAACCTATTCACATGTATTAAAATCTATCCAAAGACAAACATCATTCAAGTATAACAAACTCCACAAGTAACTAGTAACCAACCTATTTACAAATCACCTATTACATGCCATATAACCAAAAGTGAACATTCAAAAACTCCCAAAATATTTTGGGATAGTGTGATTTCTTTGAGTTGATCCAATCGCCCGATTTCCATGAAATGTTATTTATAAGGAAAAAAGATAAATAACACGAGTAAGCGTTTATAGAGATTAGTAAATTCGACAGTTAAAAACAATAAAGCTTATCGAAATAACATAAAATTTTAATAATATGATTAATAGTCAATGTTTCCTATCAACCACAATCCATAACATGTGAGTTTATACACAAATTAGTACGAGATACATTTAAATATAATTATACGAAATCATTTAAGATCAAGTCACAAGGCTATTAGGAATTCAAGAATAATCTTCTGAAAAATTTAATAATAAGTCATTTAACACTAGAAACATTGCCTGATGAACGATATACAGATATGAGTACACAATTATCCATCCGAAAAATGCCAAACGCTCAAACGAGCTAATCCAACCGAAGATACGCCTTGGCACCAAGTGCCTAGTCCTTAGGCTAAAATCCTTTCGAAAACACGTCTGAACACTGAGTACGAAGCCTGAAGGCTTTACATCCGCCCTCGATAACATGCCAAAATCACTGTTGAACCTCAGTATACTTAGTGTATAAACAAAAGTCAGGTATCATCACCTCATCACACATCAATCCCATACAATGCAGATTATAAACTATTGGCATACCAATCGTACTCTATCCTATGTTCATCCAGCTTAAGTGATATCATTGCTAAACAATTCTCCAACAATTTACTTCTTCAATTCAATCTAATTTAACATCAAACATTCAACTAAAAATTTAACAACCAATTTCTTATTCAATTACATTTTAAAATAAAATAAATTAAACCGAACAAACATACCAGGGCTAAACTGCAGTAATGGAAAAAGTCTAAGGACTATTCCGTAACTTTCCCTTTTCCTCAGTTATCTACTTGTTTTTGATCTATAATATAATTTATTTCAATTATTAGCCTCAATTTCATATTGTAACACCCCAAACCCGGCCTAGACGTTATGGCTGTATCTGGCAATGTCACACTATAGTGTTTTTGAAACCTCGTTGTTACGATTAAAACATTCCATGTTATTATCATTAGTAAACCTTTTTTAGAACTTCGGAAGTCATTTTTATTCATTTTAAACACTTGTTTTAAAACATCCCTCGTTGCGGAAGCTTTAATAAAATAGTCTAGGTGATCATGTATTTAGGAAATACTTTATCTTTTTGAAAACCGAATTTCCTACGACCAGCAGGTATAAATCCATAAAGTAAAATAAATAAATAAAAACCCAAATTTAAAACCAAAGCCCCAGAGGGTCCTTAAATTACAACCCAAATAATCAATAATAATCAAATCATAAACCGTAAATTAAAAACCATGAAGTCCAATAAATTACTGTGGTCACCGCTGAGTCCTCCATCTCACCAATCCGTCTAAGTCTAGGATTACCTGTGCACATTAAATAAAAAGGGTGAGTTTACATAAACTCAGTGTGTAATCCCGCAGTAAATAATAAGCAGACAATCAAGTATTCACACACGTACGCTGATTGAATGATCTTGGGCCTAAGCCTTTTTGATGCTCGATGGCAGTTTGAGCCTTAGCCTATCTCGAGATGATGTCAAAAATGCAGAGGCCCTTAGCCCATCACGATGATCGATGTAGTAGTAAATGATTATGCAGTAACAAAATCTTACCCAACAAGCCTCTACATACCATATCCGTCCAACCCTACACTCTATGTGGGGATATAATCAACCCACCCATCCATACACTCTAAGTAGTACCCGAATGCGGCACAAAATAGTAATTTCCTAGATTTTCACACCCTTATTTCCTTTCTCTACAATTTTTCACTTCATTTTCTTTTATTTCTCGACGGCAAGCAATTTTGGCTTTCTGCCGAACTGCATTTTCTTCGTTTTGGGTAGACACTTGGTATCGTTTTGATGCCTAATCACACCCGAGCACTTCAATGCCTAAAATCAAGATACTCAACACCAATTTAACAAATTTACAAGCGAATTGACAACAAAAAACGAATAGAAACCCAACTTACCGCCAACGATAACCCTCCGTTTAACTATTGTTAAGACGAGAACATTGTATTCACTAGTCCAAGCCTCCCCCTATGCCCAAATCGCAGAGAAAAAACATTACCACTTTAGTCGCTAAGAGATTCATGACAGGACGAAGAGAAACACTTACCGAAAATAAGCGAGCACTAACCGCGTGCGAAAATGAAGGAAAATAAATGGATTAGGGAAAAATCAAGAAGAAGAAAAAGAAGAGAAAGGTGGAAAAACTCAGAGAATTTTGGCAAGAGGAGAGGGAGAAGAATAGACGGAATTTTTTTTTGGAAAATGGAGCCAAAATTCGATAATAGGAAAAAAAAAAAATAATCCTGATAACCCCCAAAATACCTTAATATTCTCCTCTAATTCCCACTTCACATTCACTACTTAGAATCCCCCAATTACACAACTCTATCCCAAAATTTGAGCAAAAAAAAAAAAATAACACCTTTGCCTACACAGAGATTCGAACACAAGACCTCCACCATAATAACACACCACTTAACCACCAAATCAGCAAGCCCATTCTAATGTAATTTACCCAACATTTAAACTTAAGCCCTTTGCATAAGGTTAAGGCTTTATTTATAAAAATACCAAAATTTGCCCAAGTAAGGCTTGAACTTGAAACCTCTCACACACACCCAGAACACATAACCATTAAAGTAGATAGACATTGTGTGTAACACATACACGAAATCAAAAATTAAAATTTTGTGGCGTTACACATATACTATTCAATTTAATACATATAACTTCTTATTTATAATTTTTCACATTTGCCCCAAACATTTACATTTTATTAAATTTAATTCCTAAACCCGAAAATTATGAAATTAACCTTATTTATACACATCCCATGCTAGCCAAATTTCTAGGGTCTCAAAACAACCCTCTATTTAACATAACTTTACAACAATATCTTGAGATTTTATCATTTAAACAATTTAATCTTTTAACATTAAAATCAACAAAAACTACTTTACAAAATAGTTCTATTTAACAATCTATCATAAAGTTTCACAAACTCCTCATACTCATCCATGGCATAATCCAAAACATTTAAAAATTTTACAAATTAACCATTGGATTAGTTAGATTAAGCTAAAACGATTACAAAAACATAAAAAATTACTAAAAACAAAACTAAAAATCACTTACATGCATAGACAATTAGTGCCAAATATTCAAGCTACAACCATGGCTTCTCTCATCCCCAAATTTCGGCAAAGACAAAAGAAAAATGATGATTTGTTTTTTTCTTTTAAGTTTTTTAATGTTTAATTGTCTAATTACTAATTTACCCTTTAATTAAACATCCATATTAGCTAAAAATCTAGCCTTAACCGTCCACTACAATTAGAATAGGTATATTTACCATTTCAAAATATTTATTTTTACCCAAAAATTATTTAAAACCATAAAATTAATTATTCTAAAAATATTTTTATTTTCCGGAATATTATTTACCATTTTTAGATGAAATTAAACTAACTAATTAAGAATATAAATCACTAATTAACCCGATTAATTCCCAATTTTCACTTGAAACTCGATAAACTTACCTGAAACTACTAGATCTATTTTTAGGGTCTTACAAAGAAAGATTAGGAGAAGGGAACTAGAAAAACAAATCTAGGTGATTTTTTGAAGCCAGACTAGTGCACTCTTTTCTTCTCTGCTCGTTCTGTTAATCCAAGGCCTTCACGAACACTTGATTGCTGCTACTCCAAGAGGCGTGCAAACTCTTTTTCAAAAGGGGAAATCGACAAGGGAAGAAGGAATTTGGAAAGCAACTAGAATGGGAAAGAAAAAAAAAAGATAAGAGAAAAGGTGTGAGTGAGATATGTGTGAAATACGGGATGAAAAATGAAAAAGTGAATGTGGCTTTTTATATTGGGACATGACAACTATAATTAGAGAAAAATAGCAGCCAATCTCCCTTTCCATGGTCGGCCATGCTAGGTAGAAGGAATGGTTGACTGAAATTTGTTATTTTAGCTTGTGGCTAAAAATAGAAGGCATGAAAAGGGAAGGGGTTTGAATGGCATTTAGGCGAAGTTCAGGGGATGATTTGCAAGTGTAAAAATAAGCTGATTGGGTCAGCTATATGGGATGGTTTGGGTTGCTCTTTTGGACTTGTCCATCCTCCCTCCTTACTTGCTCAATTTAGGTCGTTTCCTCTCTTCAAGCTGCCCGTTTTTTCCGATAAAAATCAAATCAGACCAATTGATTCGAGGAAGTCCAAAAACTTAAATTTAAGTCCTCCATGACTGTTAATTCATCATCTTATGCTCCCAAGGTACCTCATAAATTAATTCTTCCAAGGTGACTGTCGAGTTGATTTTTCAATCTTTGTGCAAAACTATTGAAAATAGATCAAATTGTGCAAATTTATTATAAAAATAATTAAAATTCAAAATGTTTCATAAATTGAGTGGTACTTAATTATTTTATAATTAAAGAATGAAATTCGAAAAAAGTTACTTAGAAATTGCATGAATTAGTGTTCAAAAGGTGTTGAAAAAGTTTATATATTCTTGTGTTTCCAACTACTAACAATTTTGTGCATCCTTGATGTCTTGAGTCTCTTTGGGCTTTTAACAGTGGTTTTTTGGTTAACCGAAGTTCATTGTTAAGTTGGTCTAATGATAGTGGGGCTAGAATGCAATTTTTAGTGCTTTGATTGAGGCAATGCATCTCTAGTTTGTTTCCGGATTTGTCTAATGTTGTAGTTACTTTTAGTTTGCCTTTCACATATTTTAAGATCATTCTACCAATTTGATATTTGTGCATCATTTTCTAGTGTCTTATTTGTTATTTATAATATGTGTCTTGTCTTTGTATTTTTTTATGGTTTAGGGATAGTTTTTTTTAGTACATGAAGGTACTTTCCTAACAAAAATATATTAGTACACCACTCGGTTTAATAATATGATTTGAACTAAGAAAAAATTGAAAGAGCTTTTTTATAAAAAAATTTGATTTGAATTATTATTTAATTTACAAAATAGTTTTATTTAAATTTAATTAAAATATATGAATAAAAATATTTTTAAAGACTTTAATATTTCTTAAAGAGTAAAAAGAATTCTAAAATGAAATTTAAACAAATAAAATATTGAGATAAATATTAAAACTACATATGTACTTTGATTTAATGTGCAATTGTCACGGATCACAATTCAAAGCCTGTGAACAAAGCACAAAAAGTGTCTCATAAAAGTCTACATATTAAATGGGGCTCATTTGACCTACTTAAACTGGCCTGATTCGAAGAACAAGTGGCGAAACTCTCATACTTGAAGCCTTTGTGGTTGAGCGAAGCAATTATGGTAAAACAGGACTACCTTGGTAAATAGGGAAAGTAATCTTACAAGATTTGCAATCTGATAAGATTTGATTTTGTAATCTTGGGGATTATATAAATCCCTTAATTGTAAATAGGTTTCGATCTCGTCTTTCAATGTAACTCAATCTATATCGTCAGTTTTGGTAGAGCTCAACTATAAATAGAGAGTCTCCTCCTCATTTGTAATCATCCATTGTATTCTATTCTTTGAGTTAAAGAATACATTGAGAGCATTTACTCAAACACCTTGTGTGCATTACTTTTGTGTGTCTATTTTACTCTTTCGAGCTTTTTTTGTCTTTGAGATTGCTTCTGCTATATTTTGGTACCTTAAAGGAATTCTGCAAGAATCCTAACTTTGTGAGATAAAAGGTTTAGCCCTGTGATAGTTGGTACTCGAGCTAAGGTTGTGAAGGCACCGTTCGAGATGTTGAAAGAAGTTGTTGATCAAATTGAGCCAATGGAAACCCGTAAGAGGGCCAAGAAAACAAGTCAATCGAGGGAGATGCTCAAGGTGGTTAAGGGACGCACCGATGAGTTGGAATCAATAAGGGAGCAACTTAGGGACTTTGTGTTGGAGTCTCTTGCTTCCAATGTGGAAAAGATATAAAGGGTGCTCAATTCCACTATGGGTAAGCTGACAAAGAGGAAAGATGTAAGGAGGAAATAATGACTATGACGAGGGCTTTGAGCACAAGAATTAAGGAGCTCAAGGGAGAGTTCACTATGTGTCGAGTTGCCATGAGTAGATGAATGTTAGGTGCAACACTTAACCGCGAGATAGATGTCTCGAAGCCAAAAGAGTTTACGAGGACAAGGTTTGCAAGTGATGTGGATGTGGGGAATGGAGCAATACTTTCGTGTCAAATGCATCATGGACGATTGATAAACCGTAAAAGTAACATATTTTAATCCCACATTTAGCACGCTTTTGGATGATTTAAGCCCTGAATTGTGCAATTTGGTGCTCTTAATCCTTTTTTTTTCATGTTTTATACCCTAGAGAGCATCGGAGGATGAAAAGAACGGAAAACGGGCCCAAAAAAATAGTAAATGGGCCATATCACGAAATCCATACGGCCTGGGCCCAAGACCACACGGTCGTGCCTCATTCAACAGTCTCGAACACGGCCTGGCCACGACTTATACGGGCGTGTGCCATGGGCGTGTCCCTGCCATGAGAAAGAAGAGTTTCACTCGGATTAGGATACTTAGGGGTAAAGAAACATATTCAGAAGCCTATATAAACACCCTAAGTGTAACCTAAAATGGGGGAACCCAAGGCTTTAGTCGGGGGGCGTCTAGCTAGGCCAAAGAGGGCAAATTTGTGGACATTTACTTGAAGATAGCCAGTTGATTCATCTCAAGAAGCCGGAATCATACTCAAGACGGAGGATCTCTCCTTCAATTCCTTCAGGGGTTTTAGGGATTTCTTATGTTTTGTTTTATCTTTTCTTCTGAGATGTTTTCTTTTATTATTATAATGAACTAAACCCTTAGATACCTGAAGGGGATGAAACCTAAGATGAATCTTGTTATCGTTTGCTTGAACTATATGATAAATATTTGACTTGTTCTTAATTCTTGTATTGATATTTCGGGATATTAATTCAAGTGTGATGTGCTTAGGTGGAGGAGCAAAAGTCCCTACCTAAGAGTAGATCTAGCATAATTAAGCGGAGTTGATCACGCGCCTAGAGATAGGGTGACGAGATTTGCCAGATTAGGGTGAAACCTAATATGGGAGTCCATAGATTGAGTTAATGCGATTCTAGGGGTTTTAATTAGAAAGAGATTTCAATTAATCAACGTAGGGTTAGACGTTAGTCGCCTTGAGAGAGAGATTAATATAACTTAGGGAATCTTATGGATCAAGTCAAATGAATAAATCGTCTGGTTCAGAGTTAGATAACAAGTGAAGTCTAGGTGGATTCTTCCTTAGGTGTCATCTTAATCAATTGGTTTTTCCTCAAGTTATTTTCACAATTTCATTCTTCTTTGTCTTAGAGTCTTTAGTTTAGTTGTTAGTTAAATTTAGATTAGATAAACAATTCCCTTAATTCTTAGGCTAAATAATAAAAAGAGAGTTAGTATTAGTACTTTTGGTTCCTTTAGGTTCGACAATTCGGTCTTGCCTTAACTATACTATTGCTCGATAGGTGCGCTTGCCTCAAATCATTGTCATAGTTAGTTTCCAGGTTCAGTCATTCTTTTTTATAAATTTTAAGACTTTGACATCGCATAAAACAATGATCAATGATGCTACTAAGGTAAACATTGTTGTTACGTATTTCACTAATGTTGCTTTGTTATGGTGGTGTCATAGATCCATGGATGAAAGACGTGGTGGAATTGCAATTGGAACTTGGGTGGAGTTCCAAAAAGAATGGAAGGCACAAATTTACCCAGAGTATACCGAGGATGAGGCTCGAGCAAATTTGCTTATTGCACCCCGACTTTTGTACACCAGTATTGAGAATCAACACTACAATAATCAGTAATATAGCAGTATTTGCAAGTGTGACAGGTCATTTGTAATATTTATAATATACAATGGAACACTCAAGTATTCCAATGATCAAACCCACAAGAGTCAGTCGTCAAGCAAATTTCTACACTAATGACATGTGAATAAAGGAATCTAATTAACTACTCGCTAAATACTATAGTACGACAGGTCATTCAAGAGTTTGATTATACTAATTAATTACCTAAAATTAGAAAATAACTAAATTTTAAAGGAAACAAACTACACAACTATCAAATACGAGCAAATACGATAACAAAGAGTAGTTGGTTGATTTCCATATGGTTTTACCTCTCGACCTCAACTTTACAAATTTTGACAATTTAGTCTAATTTATCTCTCGAC
This sequence comes from Gossypium bickii, assembly GCA_025503065.1. NCBI lineage: Eukaryota > Viridiplantae > Streptophyta > Magnoliopsida > Malvales > Malvaceae > Gossypium > Gossypium bickii. Next base: position 18,091,213 of record CP106709.1, read on the forward strand.
CTCACCAACTAACCTAGGACTTATAAAATTGATGTCTGGATCTCCTCTCAGTCTCACTTATCTTGATTTTCCTTAGGGGTATCAATCCTAAGTTTTTTACTCTATTTAATTTAGTCTAATTTTGCAATTTAGTCCCCAAATCGAAAAATCAATTACCCAATATTTCCATCAACAAACCCTTAAATATTTAACTACTCATGCTTGTATTAAAACCCATTAACAACAAGAAATTAAGCAAAAACACCATTAACTTAAACCCTAAGAAAATTGATAAAAATCCAAGCTTTCTTACCAAAGCTTGAATTGTACAACAATGGAAGCAAGACTAATAAGCAAGAACATAAAAGAGAATATTTTTAACAGAAGAAAGTAAAGAAAGCTTATTTTTAACAGAAGAAAGTAAAGAAAGCTGAATAATATTAAAGTAGGACTAAAATGTAACTACAAGAAAGTGTAAAGGTCTACTAAGCAATTAAAACCTTTTTACAGTAATAATTAACTTAACTTCCAGCTATGAACTAAGAAACACCAAAAAAATAAGCAAGAAAAATAAAATCCTAAGCTATGGAGAAAACTAAACCTTAAAACATGAAGAGAGAATGAAAAAACTAGTTAAAAACTAATGAAAAATGTCCACGTCTCTATGAGGTGTTTTCTCTAAGGCAAATTTGGCTTCCTTTAGTAGTGTTTCTAACCCATCTTTTATATCCAAAATGCCAGTAACACCCCTAACCCATATCCGTAGCCGAAATAGGGTTATGGGGTATTACCAGAATAAACAGATCAAAAACAGACATTTCAAATTATTTAACATCCATGTTAGATATTATTCATAAAGTCCCTTATATGAGTTTCCGATACCCAAAACATACAATAGAATCAAGTCGGGACTAAACCGAGTACTCAGAGAATTTTTTGCGAAATATCAAAATTTTTCCTAGGTACAAAGGTACACGCCTTGATGTGGTGGGGCCGATGGGGCTTACACGTAGAGAGATCAGAACACCCTAAACCCGGCACATACGTTTTAATAGGATCGGTATGCTACGGGTTGTACATTGAAAACTTTTGCTTTGTTGGTTTTGGAAATCGTAGATTTATTAAGCGATAATTAATAAATAAGTGACATTTAAAAAAAACCCTTGTATTATTGTTATTGTGAATAATTAAACCTTTGACAAAATTTCATAAGTTGCAAATATTTAAAAAACTACTTAGGTGAATGTAAACTATAAGGCCTTATTACCTAAATATTCCCAAAATAAAACTTAAAGGAAAAACCGAAAATAATCTATAGAAATAAAAACTTGATGGCCCCTCGAGTCCGTCTCGGCTCCCATGTCCACGATCTACTGCTCATCTGAAAAGTTAGGGAAAAATAATAGGGTGAGTCACCAAGACTCAGTGTGTAAATCCCGAAAACACATAAAAGGCTTGGGCCCATAAACACATTATGAGCCCTGGCCCATACACAATGGCAACAATCATAATCACATGACAGATAATAAATGATGCAAAGCCCAACCCATCCTAGAATTCCATCCTCTACACACCAACCCGTACCAACCATCACACCTTGGGATTTCTACAATCAACCCGCCAACCGCTACACACCATATCGGCGATAATCATCACGCTATTCCTTATCAATCGGGAATTTTAACGTGGGTTTTCTACCACCGATCACCAAGTGACCTAACATTTCATTTCGTGGGTTTTCTACCACCGATCACCATGTGATCTAACCTTTCATTAGGTGGGTTTTCTACCACTGATCACTAAGTGATCTAGCATTTCATTAGGTGGGTTTTTTACCACCGATCACCATGTGATCTAACATTTCATTAGGTGGGTTTTCTACCACCGATCACCATGTGATCTAACATTTCATTAGGTGGGTTTTCTACCACCGATCACCATGTGACCAATCATGCTCTTCCCCTTTTCATAACAAACCCATCCCATGCATACATTCATGCAAAATCAAACAATCTACTACCTAAGAGTTTACTGTCTTTCGCATACATCGATACACATAGAGAAGTTCTATGATTACGTACCTGGCATTCCTTGTCTAACACTTTTTAGATTCCATTCAACTGTCTATACAGCCTCTTTCCGGCTTTTTAGCCCATAACATAATTATATAGACATACATACAGGAATAATAGTGTGTTAGAGAGATCTACACACATTTGTTCATACTGACCTCATTTTAAAGCTTTTTTTCCCCTAACAGTATAATACAAAATAAAACTTATGTGATAAGGATCTACACACCTGATTACCGTTAGAACGAGACCCTCTAAGTTGACGCTATCCTTAGCCAACACCACTGCTATCTGCCTAAGGTGTTGTTCAGAAGCCGTTCCACAACCAAGTGGCCAATCTTGAACGGTAGATACCTCTCGTTTCTTAAACTTGGGGATTCTCTCCTTTGCCTGATCCATATTTAATTCCATCACAAGTCCTTGTCAGAACTACTATCACAATATATGATCGTTAATCCTCATCATAAAGTTAAGATCTTGTATACAATTAACGAATCTAGTAAAAATCTACGAAAAATCTCCTTACCTTAAAATCTTGAAATTGGAGACTAACGATTTTCGGCTTTTAGATCTAGACGACCAAGTTTCCTTCAAATCCCAGAATGCCGCCCAACATAGAACCATTAAACTATTAGCTTTTCGGCTTTTGCCTTTCAAAAACTGAAATAAAACGTGAGAAACTAATAGAAGTCGACACTTACCTTAACACAGGGGATTCGGCTAGCACTAGAGAGAATATTCGGCAATGCCAAAGAAAAAGATTTAAATGCCGGAAGAATAGAACTAACTCACAAATGGGATGAATAGAGAAAAAACTATGGAGATTTTGGCTTTTTAGAGAAATCGGCACAAAAGGAAAAGAATGGAAAAGAGAGTGAAGGGAGAGGTTTCGGCTTTTGAAGAAATTAAAGAAAAGAAATTGTAGAGGGAGAGACTAAGAATTTCGGCACAAAGAATGAAGAGGAAATTAGGGTTTAAATGCCAGAATCAATGAGATATCCACCCTATTTATAGAAATTTTGGCACTTCTATCAAAAACCCGAAAATACCCTTCCTGATAACTAAAAATCAGGCTAATTAAAAAGGGAAAATTCAGCACCCCTTTTCCATGAAGTAGCCGAATTCTTTACTCCTCTAGGTGATGGAATTTGGGCCAACACCTAGCCTTGTAGATAGCTCCTATCTTTTCTCCTTTTATCTTCCATATTATCAACTATAATATCTACATTACCCTATTCATATAAATCCTCCTATTTTTGAGCCTTGTTGCCATCCACTCCACCTAACCCAAATGCCGAAAAATTAGCTAACTTAAATTAAAAGAATTGGGCTCCATGAAACTTAAATTTTGGGCCCTTATCTCCCTTGTTGTGGCGTCACCTCCTTGCTCCCTAAGTGGCTCCACCTTTTAATTCCCTTGCAGTGCCACCTTTTGTTAGGCCACAAGCCCACGTTAGTATTTTAAACACAATTACCACCTTTTAACTCTATAATGCCTCATCAGATAATTTAACCAAGGCCTTTGCCTAATCCTGAGCCCAATTTGGACCTCTATCACTTAAATTAACATATTAAACATATCCTTACACTAAACGCATAGACCCATTAATTCAGGACGTTACAGAGACATGCCCGTATCTCAGGCCATGTGGGTATTCAAAATGGGCACATGGCCGTGTTCCAGCCCGTGTGCTAGGCCGTGTGTAAGTGTAGGGGTCACACGGCCAAGCCACACGCCCATGTGCCAGGCCATGTGAAAAATCCTGAGTATTCTGTTTTGAATTTTAAAGATGCAGGGGACACACGGCCGAAACACACGACCATCTGCTAGGTCGTGTGTCACAAACGGCTGAGACATACGCCTGTGTGGACAAAATAAAGCCATTTCCAAGCTTTATTTCTCACTCAAACATGTCTTCCACCTACATTAACACTTAAACATATTCCAAATCCAATATAAAACATTTGAATCAAACTAAAACCAAGTCTTATGCATGACATATTAACTCATATATTCAATTATCCAAACTTACCAAAACCACCATACATACATATATGCATATTTTACCAAATTTATACTATCTTAAAACCAATCTTCAACATGCCTATATGATTTCCATCATTTATCCATTTTAAACACACATCATCATATTAATGCCACTATTTACATACCAAAACATACCAATTACAAGCTATACCAATAGCTAATTTCAACCGAACACATACATGTCATTCTTGACCACTTTTAGCCTATACATGCCATTATAACCTAAAATTTAATTTACTACTTATACCAAAATGAGCTGATGGATAGTGTGAGATATCTCTACCAAGTCTCCAACCCAACGAGCTTCCGGAGTACTATAAAATAGAGGAAATAAAATAGAGTAAGCTTTAAAGCTTAGTAAGTTTGTATAACGGGAATTTAACTTACCATTCATTTACATTTAAGGTAAGCATACTAAATACATCCAAAGTAACTTCGCCCCTTGCCTAAACACATATCTTATCAAGCATGTTATTCATGTAATTCAAAAGAATATCAAGAAACATGTATGAACTCATCAATACATACATGAATTTATCATTTCAAATATCCATGAATATGTACATATATTATATCTTTGTATTTCAAGTATTTGTCATAGTAATTCATCTCGAATTCATATCATCTCATGTCAGAACTTTACCCGTTGAATCATTTAAAATATCGATGGATATAAGGGTAGTACACTTGAAGCGTACGAATCTGAAATTCGTCAATTCATATTTGGGGGTGCTCATTAGAGCACATAGTCGGGAAGCCTTTTCTCGAGCCATATAACAGGAAGCTCATGTAACCCATATAACGTGAAGCTTATCCGGGCCATATAACGGGAAGCTCATAAGAGCCATTAAAAAAGAAGCTCCAGATAGCCATATATCGGGAAGTTCAAGCGAGTCAATATCGGGAACCCATTAACAAGAAGCTCACAAAGAGGCTTTAATCGGGAAGCTCATGAAGAGCCATATAACGGGATGCTCATAAGAGATGTGGTGTGTCTACAATATATGCAGAATTACAACCAATTAGGATGTTCCAAAGAGCTATTAACGGGAAGCTTGCAAAAACTATATAACAGGAAGCTCAAGAGGGCTAATAACGGGACGCTCTTTCAAGCTGTGTTGTGTCCGCAACATATGCAGGACCACAACCAATATTAGAACCCTGTATCCAATCGAATTTCATCTATTCAAATGGGACTTTATATTTATCGATCATTGTCGAATATATGAATACTTTCATATACATGACAATAATACAATCACGTACATACAATTCAATTTAACAAGTATAAGTTCTCAATTTAGTTACACGAACTTACTTCAACAATGTTCGTGAACTTGTATGCTACTAATTTGTTACTTTTTCTTCACCTTGATCTAGCTCTGTATTTGATCTATCCAGATCTATACGAGTAAATTTAGCTCAATTTAATACAATTCATATTCAATTCAATTCAATTCACATCTTAGGCAAAATTATCATTTTACCCCTATACTTTTATTTTATTCCAATTTCGTCCCTAGGCTCAAAAAATGAAATTCATACAATTTAATCCTTATTCTAAGCCTAGTCGAATTTCATATGTCACAATAACAACCCTTATTTTTCATAAAATATAGAATTTTTTCATAAATTTTGCACTTTGCAATTTAGTCCCTAAATCACAATTTCATGAAAATTCTTTTTACAAAAGTTGTTTATCTATCAACAACCTTTCATTTTCTACCATAAAACTTGATAATTCATACATACTCATCCATGGAAACACCCTAGTGATTTGGTAACTTTACAAATTGATCCTTGAGAAAGCCAGATTAAGCTATTACGATCTCGGAAATATAAAAATTATTAAAAACGGGACAAGATTACTTACCCAATTAAATCAAATAAGCTTGCTTCAGTTCTCTTCTCTTAGCTAGGGTTTCCATAAAAAAATTTGGGAAAGATGATGAAAAAGATGATATTTTCATTATTTAATTACTTATCATCTTTTATTATTTTTACTTTCCAAATTAGTCCTTTTTAAAAATTAATTTTCCATGGATAAATCATCATACTTATCTACTAACTCCTCTTAGTGGTCTGTTTTCCATATAAGGACCTTCAATTTTGAATTCCATAGCTATTTAATCCTTTTAGCTATTAGAATTCAACTTTTTCATTTTATGTAGTTTGGTCCTTTTCTCAATGAATCATGTAATCGGTAAAATTTTCTTAACGAAATTTTTATATGATATTCCTATCATACAGTAGAGCATAAAATAATATTAAAATAAATTTTCTTTTGGGCTCAAATTTGTGGTCCCGAAACCATTGTTCCAACTTAACTGAAAACAAACTGTTACAATGCCCCTAAACGTGTTTCTTTGATTGGTGTAGGAGTTGGACAAGGTCTGGCCCTACGGTAATTTTTTGTCTGCCTCGTTAGGGATATTGTGATACCTATGCTCTAGTATTGTGATATCCTCGTCAGTCTTGACTTGGGAGATCCCTTGGGAGTTGGATATCACAGTACTCATGCTTGGATATCATGATATCACTTTGAAAAGCCTCAACTATCTTCAATTCAGCACTATTCAAGGTATCATGACTTTCATGCTTTGATGTTGCGATATTCTTCTCCTAGGTGATGTTTTCGCTTACGTTCGGGCCTCTGATGATTCCCTACAACACTCAACCACCATTAGCTCCTTAATGGTACATTTTTCCATTTTTGGCATCAAAAGGAATTGAAAACACATTTATTCACTTATTAACACTATCAAAAATTAAGTAGAAACGTAACAAAAACACGTAAATTGCTTAGAAATAAGCTTTTTAAATGTAATAGGGAGCCTAATTTAAAATATCAAATTACAACAGATCAGTTGCGTCGGCTTACGCAACGAGGCACAGTTAGGGAGTATGTGCTGGAGTTTAATGAACTCATACTCCATATTTTTTATTTAAGCGAGAATGAGGTGTTTTTCTCTTTCATGAATGGGTTGAAGCCATGGGCAAAGTAAGAGCTGCAATGCCGAGGACTCCAAGAACTTACAAACGCCATTATAGTAGTGGAGTCCTTAATTGAACTTGTTCCAAGGAAAGACAAGTTTAAGTCTTTCAAGCCCAATAGGAAGGGCAATGGTAGGGAAGATGGATATGGCAAATATGGTAATGATGGCAATAGTAAACCATAAAATGGTGTAACACCCTCTACCCGACTCAAATCACCGAGTCTGGATATTGGATGTTACAACATACAAACACTAAGCATAATTTTTAAACAATCTGCTTATAATCCTTTTTCAACATACTTCATATTATTTTAATAAAGGTTTTCTGAAGAAAAGAAATATAAAAAAAAATTCAATGAATACAACAAACTCTTAAAATAATACAAGACATTACAACACAAAAGTTTGTTAAAGACAAACTTTTCAAGACGTGTTATATTATATGCCCCACTCCTAAGATGTCATATGTATGCATAATAACCTAGCTCGTTGTTTCCCTAGTGCATCCCTGGGTTATTATGCCTCATATGTATGCCCCACTCATTCTCACAGCAGGACTTGAAACATAAACAAACACTTTGTAAGTTCACTCAAACTTAGTGAGTTTTAATACAGAGTACCTTGAACCCTTTTTAGTTGAACTCATCTTAAAAATTTCAAACTACATTCTTGTCTTTGGTGGATCCTTCATAATAGCAGATATATACCTATACGCTAATATCCATACTTAACATATCAATTTTTACTTCACTCTTTGGCTAACTCCAGATCTTACCAGACGATACATATCTTATTCCTTCTCAGGATAACAAAAGTATCTCTGAGAAAAATATCTATAGAAGGCCTACCATTGACGAAATCCCCTTCAAACAGACATAGAATACTTTTTCCCAGGATGGGTACTCACAAACACTTCTCTTGGCGGATAGAAAAACTAATGTATCTCTTAAGTTGAATTCCATACTGATCTTAATTTTGGAGGATTCTCATAATATCTAGTAGTTATCGGATCACTAATCAGATCATCTCTTGACTCAACCCCAAATCATAACTTATATTGGTAATGAAACGTTCCAAATCATCTAGAAGAATCCCAAATGACTATGTTACATAACATGAGAATGCCAAACTTAGCAAATGGCTTAGGTTCTAGATGGCCTTTGAACGAGACATAAAAACCATTTAGATATGATGGATACCAGATAGCTCAGATTTCATTCTTACATAACGTAGGCAAACTCAATCCAATGCACACTTAGACTTTTCATAATTATGAATACACCAATTTCTGGTACTAACGAATTACTATGGTGGATACATCCTTCAGATAATACTGCTAGAGGCTCATTCATAAGTCAAATTAAATCATATTTAAATTCCAAATCATAATACCAAAGCATTCTACTAGACTTTGCCACTCGGGGCGTTACAAAATATGTAACATAAACATCACAAAATAAGCCACATAGGCTTCATCGAATATGCCATAAAGGCCTTACAGAACACACCACTAAGGCATCATAAAGAATTAAGTGTTAACTTTCCCATCGGACTTCATTAAAAGGTGACATGGGTTTTCTCCCACATAGTCTTATACTTAACTTCATGTCGTGATTTTCCAGTCTAGTCCATATTTTACTTAAGGCATCACCATGAATATTCTCATTATCATATTATGCCATGGGTCTTAGCCACATGGACTTACACATCCTCACGTCGTGATCAGTTAGTCCAGTCTTCATCTCACTAGAGGCACCACCATGAGTGTTTTCGTTGCTATATAATGTCATAAGTCTCTACCATATGGACTTACACATATCTTCATATTCTGATCTGCCAGCCTAGTTAGCAAAATAACTACCCTATAAGAGACTCACCTCACACTCATATATATTGTAGCTTGAAGTTCCAAATTCAAACACCCTTCTAGAGCTATCAGACTTACTAGAGCTATCAGACTTACTAGAAGGTGGAACATCCATTGATTAACTCAAAAACCTTAGCTTCTAGCTTAATAAAGAAGAGAGTACATTTAAGATTAAGAAAAAGAACCAGAGAGTAATATTGAAAGAAGAAAAACCATCTAGACAAACCCTTCTCACCATATATATATACCCAGTTCCCCTTAGTGGAACTTGACAAGTGTCGATTGTGTCCAGAATTTGTCCTAATAAATGGCCTACAAAATGTGGGAGAAATATAAATAAGAATCTTGTACAAATGCTATTTGACTAGTCAAATTTAGTTGGCTCTTAACCAGATTATGTTACAAAACCTAATTAGCATAATGCTAAGGCAAACTACGCGTATTGTAATATCCGGGATTTAGGGGTTATGCGTTTTAACTTAAATGTATGTGGTAGCATGCTTGTGTGGTTTGTATGTGTTTTGGTGGCTTCGGGAACCTTGGGATGTAGGTAGGAGCCTTAGAAAAATATTTGACTTTAAGCTGTTAGAGGAGGAGTTAGGAGCGATAGGCCTTAAGAAGGTTAGTGTGTGGCTTATGACACAAGAACTCAGCTGTAAAGTGGCAAGGGAGGCGCCACTTAGAGCACAGGAGAGTGACGCCTCAGGGAGTGAGAAGGGGCCTAGGTTCGAGCAGCAAGGGAAGCATTTTAGAGGTTCTTTTTGCGTCAAGGGAAGGGCAGACTTGGACGGCACAGGGACTCTGAATGGATGAGCATTGGACCTGGTCAAGGCACTTGAAAATTTGGCTAAGAAGGGAGATAAGTTTTGACTCATTCAAACTCATTTGAATGAGTAGAAAAGAGAAGAAATAGGAGGAAAAGAAGGAATCTGATAGAGAGAAGAAGAGTTGGCCGAATGGAGGGGTCTTGGTGTGGCATTTTTGGCTAAGGGGAGGAGTGACTATGCTAAGGGCTTTAGGTGCCGAAATAAGGTGAGTGGGTGGCCATTTTTCTCCTTTTCGAAAACTTTTTTCTCATCTCTGCTTTTGCCGAAAATTTGCACCCTTTTTTCTCTCTTGACCAAAAGCCGAAAGTAAAAGAACCATTTGTGCATCTTCTCCTCATCTTATTCTTTCTTCATTCACCCTCTAAAAGCTGAAACCTACCCTCTCATTCCCACTAGAACCGAAACCATACAAGACTTCAACCTCTTTTCTTCTTCTTTGTATTGAATCTTCCATCTTCAAAAGCCGAAGAAACCTTTTTTCCATTTGCTAAGACCTTAGTCGATTTGCTCACTTGTCACTAAAGCCGAATCCCACATCTTTTGTCATTACTCTCCATAGCCGATTGCATCTCTACCCCTTTTGAAATCGATTTATTCTTTAGCATCAAAAGCCGAATCACATCATCATCTCACTGTTTATCTGAAACTGATTCCTTTTCTATTTCCCTATCAAAGCCGATCAACCTTCTATTTTGGCCGAATCTCTCTGTGTTTCCAAGCAAAGGTGTTCAATCGATCTCAATATTACGGTAAGGGTTAATTGTCATTAGGCCTCTCTTTCTTTTCCCTTTTGTTTAGCCGAAATCAAGGACACTAATCTCTTTTATTCTTTTGGCCGACACTAATCAAGGTGGGTTTCGGGATCTTTGTAGTCAACGATTAGAAGGAGATCTTTCGGGATTTGGATATTCAAGGTAAGCAAAGTATGACCTTAAGCCGAAGGCCACTTACTTTTGTCCATTAATGTTGGAATCGATTCTAACATAAATCATATAGGGATTTCAACAACTTCCAAGGACAGGTGACGATTTTTGGGATTTAATCGAGCAAGGTAAGGAAAGTTGTAGTATTCGGGGAGTTGTCGTATTCGGCCAAAGGCCATGTTATTTATTAAGGGTTGGCCGATTCTAACTATGGTATTTTAGGGGGAGTTTGACAGAGATAAAGGAGGAGTCTCGGGATTCAGATCTATTTCGGTAAGGGTATTTAAGTTATAGACATGTTTTTGTTTAGATCTTACGTACCGATTAACCGGGTTTTTGATTAAGTGTTATTCAATGGATGCGAGTACCAGTGGAGGAGAGAAAGGGGTAGTCCCTACCCCTAGATTCAAGAAACGCTCAGTTTCTGCAGTACGGGATTGACCCCCGGGGTGTGGGCCAGTATCGGAAAGGGATAAGCAAATCGCTGTGATCCCTGCAAGCGAAAGTGTCAGTGAGATCGAAAGCGTTGTTCTCAGTGTTATCAGGTGTGTAACCCCACACTAATTCCCGAAAGATTAATAGTAATAAGGTTAAACATGTGTTAATAAGGTTATGAATGAACATGGCTAAGGGTACCATTCAATGGTACAGTGTATTTAGGTACGTTACCCCTTAACATTCAGTTAATAATGGTTACAAACATTGATATGAAAACATGCGTAAATTTCGTTATGGCCATTGGGTAAGGTATATTGCATGATATCCGTATATTTTGTATGTTGCATGGGCATAAGGGTGATAATGTAAAGGGGAAGTGTTCCGGTGGTTTTACCACATTAATCCGGTGACTTATGTCATAATATTCTGTATCCGGTGACTTTGCCACATTATCTAGTGGCTATGCCACATAATAAGGGCGATGTGCAGTTGACTACAACGACTGCCTTTGAGGGTGTGTAGCAGATGGAGGGTCGATTTAGTAATCCCCATGGTGTGATTGGCAGGTACGGGTGGTGTGTAGAGGTGGGATATCTAGGTGGGTTCGGGTTGCATTTCCATTTTATATACATGTGACTTGATATGCTATGATAAGTATGCTATGTTATGGGCCTATGGCCGGATATGACTAAAGATGGGCTTTGCCTGAAATGTTTGAGATTAAGGCTATAATCGATTGGGACTTCGTGTTGTTGTTACACATTGAGTCTGTTGACTCACCCCTTCGTGGGCTAACTTTTTGCTGGTGATACTTAGTGCTATGGACCGGGACAGCGAGGACTATGTGGTGGCCATGCTCAGTGTTTTCGGGTTTTCGTATGGTTGAACTTTGCGTTTTCTTTAGCATACTCTGCTTTCAGGATTTAATTGGTATTTTAAATTTGTAATAAGGCCACTACTCAACTGTTTAAACTTATGTTTTAAGTTTTATTTTTCATATGATTATCAGCGAATGAGTAACTAAATATTTTTCTTTAACAACTTCAAATGTTTTATCACCTAATCAACTACGATTTTCAACTTAATAAGCTCAAAAATCCGGCATTACTTTTAATTTATGGAATGTGAAGGAGATGTTTTAATGTAATACAAAATTGAACGACAACTTGCTTTCAACTCATTAAAATTTCAATCTTGTTTTAATAATAGACTTATTTTTACAAGAACATGAAACGAAATTTTGTTAAGTTTTTCCGAAGGAACATGTCAGATCCGGTCGAGGCTTGTGGGCCGGGTTTGGGGTGTTTCACGTATTTGGCGGTAATTCTCACCAGGCTTACTTATTCGCTTATCATATTCTTTTCATAAATAATAGAATAACATAATATAAAACCTTTAATCACTTCTACGACAGATACTTTACACTAAACTCTAATCCGCTAGAAGTGTAACCCATTAAACCTGGCCTAAACGTTATGGCCAAATCTCGAAGATCACATTTTCTATATTGATGGTGCAAAAAAATCATTTAGCTATTTCTCTTAAAAATCCTCATTGCTAAAAACATCTTTGTTGAGAAAACCGAATTTTATTTGAAATTGTTTATCCTTAGAAAACTCATTTTTTGATTTTTTTTTTTTCAAAAAGTGTCATATTTCAATTAAAACATCGCAGTGGATAATTTGCATATCTAAAACTTGTTTGTCATTTTCAAAATGTAGATTTAATGTATATCTCATAAAATTTCAATTTTGTAAGAAAATAGTGTTAAGTTTCGAAAACAAAGTATTGAATTTTGAAAACATCTTTGTTAGGCCTTGTTTGATGTAGTTATGAAAAATCCATCATAAATTGTCAATTTCACAATCTTTTAAATGATAATTTTAAAACCTAAATCATGCAAAAAAATCAAAAATCAAAATAATCCAAAATCCAAAAGACAATCCCAAACAAAACTCCACAGTAATAAAAACACATCCCCAAAATATCAATGTAACAGCCCGGTTTATACCCTAGTCAGAATAGTGGTTTCGAGACCACAAATCTGAGTCAAAAAATATTTTAATATTATTTTCCATGTTTATAGTATGTGAATTGATATGTGTGAAAATTTCGTATGAAAATTTTATCGCTCGTGTGCCGATTTGATAAAAGGATTTAACTGCAGAAAATGTAAAAGTAGCCTGTTATAAGTTAAAGTGTCTATTTGATATGCTTTATTAAATCAAAGGTCCTTATGAAGTTATTATGCCTTTGATAAAGTTAATGGACATTAACGGTCTTATATTTGATGATTTAATAGTTTAATTACCAAGGGTAAAATGGTAAATCATGTATTTATGTATATTAAATAAAACAAAACCATTTTAATGTTCATCTTTCTCAATTCTCCAACCGAAAATAAGAAAAACAACTAGGGCTTGGAAGCTTTGAAACATTCGGCTACTTCAAGGCTCAATTGTAAGTTCGTTTTTGTTCGATTTTTGATGAGTTTTATGTTTTGTGATCGGTGTTAAGTGTTCTAGCTAGCCCATGCTTAAATTCATGAAATTGATTATGATTTTGAGTTATGCCATTATTGATAATGTGAGCTTTGTAAGGTTTGATGATACAAAATAAGTGTTGGATGATAGATAAATGTATTTTGTATTGGGATTTTTGATGAATTTGATTATTATGGGCTAAATTGTGAAAATGAGAAATTGAGGGGCTAAAAATGTTAAAATGTGAAAATGTGAGGGCTAGTTTGTAAAATGCCCTAAATATGTGTATATGGATTGAATTCAATGATCTGGTAAAAAAAAGAGTTAAATTTGAATGTGTATAGATCAAGAACCAAATAAAACGAAATTAGATCGGGGGAAATTGAAAGTAGTTGAATAGACGTTTGTTTCCGTTCTTTTCCGTACGAGGTAAGTCGATGATCGTTGTTTTATGCGATGTCAAAGTCTTAAAAATTTATAAAAAGAATGATCGAACCTGGAAACTAACTATGACAACGATGTGAGGCAAGCGCACCTATCGAACAGTAGTATAGTTAAGGCAAGACTGAATTGTCGGACCCAAAGGAACTAAAAGTACTAATACTAACTCTCTTTTTATTATCTAGCCTAAAATAAAGGAATTTGTTGTTTAATCTAAATTAACTAACTACTAAACTAAAGACTCTAAGACAAAGAAGAATGAAATTTGGGGAAAATACTTTGAGAAAAACCAATTGATTAAAACAATACTTGAGGAAGAATCCACCTAGACTTCACTTGTTATCTAACTCTAAACCAAACGATTTATTCACTTGACTTGATCCGTAAGATTCCTTAATTTATATTAATCCCTCTCTCGAGGCGACTAACGTCTAACCCTAGGTTGATTAATTGAAATCTCTTTCTAATTAAAATCCCTAGAATTGCATTAACTCGATCTATGGACTCCCATATTAGGTTTCACCCTAATTCGGCAAAATCTCGTCACCCTATCTTTAGGCGTGCAATCAACACCGCTTAATTATGCTAGATCTACTCTTAGGCAGGGACTTCTGCTCCTCCACCTATGCACATCATACTTGAATTAATATCCCAGAAATATCAACACAAGAATTAAGAACACATAATTAAGAACAAGTCAAATATTTATCATATAGTTTAGCAAATGATAACAAGATTCATCTTAGGTTTCATCCCCTTCAGGTATCTGAGGGTTTAGTTCATAATAATAAAAGAAAACATCTCAAAAGAAAAGATAAAACAAAACATAAGAAATCCCTAAAACCCCCTGAAGGAATTGAAGGAGAGATCCTCTATCTTGAGCATGATTCCGGCTTCTTGAGATGAATCAACTGGCTATCTTCGAGTAAATCCCTAAAAATCTGCCCTCTTTGGCCTAGCTAGACACCCCCTGACTAAAGCCCTGGGTTCCCCCCTTTTAGATTATACTTAGGGTGTTTATATAGGCTTCTGAATGTGTTTCTTCGCCTCTAAGTATCCTAATCCGAGTGAAATTTCTCTTTGTCCCAGTAGGGACATGCCCATGGCACACGCCCGTGTGAATCGTGGCCAGGCTGTGTTCAAGACTGTTGAGTGAGGCACGACCGTGTGGTTTGGGCCCAGGCCGTGTTGATTTCTTGATATGGCCCATTTACTCCGTTTTGGGCCTATTTCTCGTTCTTTTCATTCTCCGGTGCTTTTCTGAGTATAAAACGTGAAAACAAAGGATTAAGAGCACCAATTTACACAATTCAAGGCTTAAATCATCCAAAAGCATGCTATGTGGGCTTAAAATATGTTACTATTGCGGTTTATCAAATACCCCCACACTTAAGCTTTTGCTTGTCCTCAAGCAAAATTCTCAACTCACAATTAAAACGAACTTCCTTGATTCATAAGATTCATCAATAGTGTTTCATCATAATTCAAAGATAATTCATACATTGATAATTTAACTCAAATGGTCCTAAAGATTCAAACAATCAAAGTCATACATTTATAGCATGAAAACATACGTTTCTCTTTACCTGAATAATTACCTCTGATTCGGAATTGACAAGAGTTGACATCCTCACAAGAGATTCACTCAAATCACTCAAAGTGTTTAAGGTGAAAAATTAAGCACTCAAGAGTCTAACATGAAAAGTTAATCCCATAAGCTTGCATGAAAATCAAATCTCCACCACTATAATATGAGATGATACACAAATCAAAAGGTCTTTAAAAAGGGTTGTAACGGGGCTTAGGTTAAAGGTGTGGATAAAGGCTGAATCAGAAGGTTAGAATCGAGATTAAATTGACAATTTACTAACTTAAAAAATGAACTAATCCTAAATAATTATATCAATTAAAAACTAATAATACGAGCTTCTTCTTCAAGATTTGAAATTTAAGCATGTAAGCTCACTTAGTAGAACTAATAATGAATATACTTCGTTTTTTTTTTAAGAACAAGTCAAATATTTAATAAAGGATGAATTTACTACTAAAATAAAGATCATAGTTAGGCAACTGATCAAATCAAATCTCGACAAAAAGGTAGTCAAAAGGAATGGTGATAACAAATACAAAGGGTTTTGGGTTAATATTAGTAGGTGAGTTAACAAAAAGGGTTGTTAGGATCAAAAGGGGTTCACTAGGGGTTAATTATGAAGGTAGGCTTTTAGTGGAGTGAGTGGGTTAAATCCTAAGTGCCTTCATCATCTCTGTATATCAAATCAAAGGTGTGGTCTCGACATGTATAATCGATGCAAGTTCTAGAATAACAAATCAATGTTGACATACTCATAATCAAAAAGTGAGCACGAAAAAGAATATATGCTCTACAAGGCTCAAAATCTCACAAAAATTATGGGTATTTAATATCAACCTCATAAATTTCAAACTTCAAGGTAATTTTCAAATTCAGGTAGACAACCTAGAAAAAATTTTTAATTTCTGAAAAATAAACTTATCATGCTTGATTCTCTAGTATCTTAAAGTTTAATCATCAATGCACAATTAACTATGACTTAATCTGAAACATATCAAAAAACATCATAAATCAAAGGAAATTTTATTCTAATCATAATATAAGAAAATTACTTAAAGACAAGATATCGTTCATGGTCTAATTCAGGGATTTGAGAATAATGAAGAAAGTTAGGCACTTTCTCGAAATAAATATTCACCCCCCACACTTAAGATGTACATTGCCCTCAATGTACAAAGATGTATATGAAATTTAAGAGAAAGGGAGAGGTGAAACTTCCTGAATTTGGATGGTTTCCTTGAGTTGGGAGGCCCGAGGTGTGGTGGCTGCTACCGAGCTCTGCGCTAGATGAAGAAATTGAGAAGCTCGTAGAGAATTAGCCAGGAAATAATAATACTAATTCAAAATATACTAAATATATTTTTAAAGACAAGAAAGATAAAGAGAAAGAAAATAGAAAGTAAAATAAAATTAAAATAAAAGATGAATAGACCAAAGAGTCCTTATTGTTAGATGGTTCGCGAGGTGGTGTGACTTCTAAGGCTGCGGTGGGGTGGCTATGGTCGTGGTCGTGGTGATTCCCTAGCAGCCTTTAGAACCTAAAATCAAGAAACTAAAATAAAATAACTAATTTAAGCATAAGAGAGTCAAAGAGAAGGAAAATAAAGGAGAAGAGTAAAGAATAAGAAGAATTAAATGGCCTTAAAGACCCTTGGCTTGTCGAGTGGATGAAGCAGCAGACATGAACTTATATACATCGGTCTCACAAAGGGAGACTGTGCCAAGATCCTTCCGCTTCTTGACATAGATGTGGTGTAGCTCAAGGTTTTGGATAATAACTAAAGAAGAAAAGTATGGGGAGGGGGATATATGAAGAATGGGATGGGAGAAAGGAGATGGGGAGTAGGTAAGAAGAAAATGGGGGGTTAAATAGAATTTTCAGGTCTGGTACATCCCCACGCCTGTGTACCATGGGCGTGTTGTGTCACACGGCCGTATTGCACGGTCGTATTGTGCTTCGTTTACTTCTTCCACACCCATGTTCAGGTCGCCACGCCCGTGTATGATCTAATAGTGTGGGCCACGGCCGCATCGCACGGCCGTGGCGTGGTAGCTGGAGTTCGTGACTCGAAGATATGATTCATTCTGACTCATACCATTTCTGCCATGTCAGTACGAAGATTCGTGGTGTCCACACGGCCACGGCCGTGTGGCTTAAAAATCTGCACTTTTGGTTAGCTTATAATTAGATGCAGAAGTAGAAATAAAAATAAAAATAAAGGAATGTAAAAGTTAATAGAGTTAGTGCTCGGGTTGCCTCCCGAGAAGCGCTTGTTTATAGTCTTAAGCTAGACTTCCCTCTCATTCGCCTAATCATGGTGGTTTGAAAAGTTGAATATTTTCCCTCATGCTATCTGTCTTACTAACAATATTTAGTTCACGTCGAGTAGCGTTTATTTTAAAAGTGCCAAAAATAGGAATACTTATCTCAACTGTTCCGTATGGAAAAACATTGATCACCTTAAAAGGGATTTCTTTGTTTGTGTTGGGGTCAGGAGGAGATATTCGTGGGTCTGCTTTATCTAACAATACCTGATCTCCAATTTTGAACTTTTCTGTCTCGTAGAGTGGCTTTGGTTCTGCTTCATGTATCCTTAGTTTTTCTTTGAGATGCGTCTTCCACTCTTCTAGTTCATCGATCTGAATCCCTCGTTCCTCATGAGTGATTTCTTTGTTGGCACTGGGTCTAGGATCGGGTTCAGTTGTGTTCTTTTGTGGTGCTTCCTGAAAAGAAGGGTTAACCGGGTGGTTATTAATAGAATTTACTTTCTCACCTTGATTATTCGATGTCCTAGCGGAATCGAGAGCTTGAAGGGTGACTGTCTCGTCACCTACACAGAGTACGAGTTCACCTGCGTCTACATCAATTTTAGTCCTGACAGTTGCTAAGAATGGTCTTCCTAGAATTAAGGGGATACTATTGTCCTCATCCATGTCTAAAACGACAAAGTCTACTGGGAATATGAATTTATCAATTTTCACGAGTACATCTTCGACTATACCCCTAGGAATTCTAACAGTTTTATCAGCTAATTGAATGCTTATCCTAGTTGGTTTGGGTTTCCCTAGACCTAGTTTTTTAAACATTTTATAAGGCATAACATTAATGCTTGCCCCTAAATCAGCTAACGCATTATCAATAGATAAACTACTAATTAATCATGGAATTGCAAAACTCCCTGGATTTTTTAGTTTTTGTAGTAGTCTATTTTCCAATATTGCTGAACACACTGTGTTCAGTTCCACATGCGATTCTTCGTCTATCTTCTGCTTATTTGTCAATAGCTTCTTTAAAAATTTCCTAGAATCTGGCATCTGCGAAAGAGCTTCAAGAAACGGTAAGTTAATATGTAATTTCTTTAAAAGTTTAAAAAACTTACCGAACAGTTCCTCTGTGTCGTCCCTCTTCATTGCTTCAGGATATGGTATGCGAGGTTGGTATTCGTTGATTACTGGTTTTGGCTTTTTATTACTTACCTCAAACTTACCTTCTTTTACTGAATTCTCTTGCCGGAGATTGGGCTCGTCTAACCCTTCACTATCTTGAGCTGTTATGACTTGAATTTGCTCCTTTGGGTTAATCTCGGCGTTGCTTTGTGGTCTTTCAGAGATCTCCTTAGCCAGTTGCCCTAACTGATTCTCTATCCTTTGAATCGATGCTTGTTGATTTTTAAGTGTTGTCTCAGTATTCTGGAAACGTGTTTCTGTGACTGCTATGAATTTTGTCAGCATCTCCTCGAGGTTCGGCTTCTTTTCCTGTGGGTAGGGCTGTTGTTGGAAGTTTTGGGATGGTTGTTGCCTTTTATTTCCTTGACCACCCCATGAGAAATTAGGGTGGTTCTTCCAACCTGGATTATAAGTATTACTATAAGGATTATTGTTAGATCGAAAATTGTTACCCATATAGTTCATTTGTTTGCTTTCCATGCCCTGTACGTAGGGTGGGTACTCAAGATTCGCCACGCCTCCACTTGCGTCGCACTGCATAACTGGATGTACCTGCGAAGAACCGTGTAAACCATCAAATTATTAATGTAACATATCTACTTGATTTGATAGTAAGGTTACTGCTTCAAGGTTGAAAACTCCGGCTGTTTTGGTTAGCCTTGTCCTTGTAACTTGCCACTGATAGTTATTCAACGACATCTCCTCTATAAACTTGTAGGCTACTTCAGGAGTTTTGTTGTTTAGAGTTCTGCCGGCTGCTGAATCTATTAATTGTCTTGTTGAAGGATTCACACCGTTGTAGAAAGTTTGGACATGTAGCCACAAAGGTAATCTGTGGTGTGGGCACCTCCTCAACAAATCTTTGTATCTCTCCCATGCATCATAAAGTGTCTCTAAATCCATCTGCACAAAAGAAGAGATATCATTCCTTAACTTGGCCGTTTTGGCTGGTGGAAAATATTTTAATAAAAAATTTTCGGTCATTTGGTCCCATGTAATGATTGACCCTCGTGGAAGAGAATGCAACCACTGTTTGGCTTTATTCCTCAAAGAAAAGGAAAATAACCGAATACAGATGGCACCATCAGAAACGCCATTTATTTTGAAGGTATCACAGAATTCTAGAAAATTCGCTAAGTGTGTATTAGGATCTTCATCCTGCAAACCATCAAACTGAACAAACTGTTGTATCATCTGTATAGTGTTAGGTTTCAGTTTAAAATTATTTGCAGCAATAGTAGGCCTAACAATACTTGACTCAGTTCCTGTTAAATTAGGTTTAGCAAAATCATACATAGTTCGAGGAGCATGATTTTCGGCCATCTCTTGAGGTGGCAGATTATTCTCAGCCATCTCTTCGGTGGTATTAGCTTCGACTTCTTGCTCTTCTTCTATGTAGTTTAAGCTTTGCCTTATCTCACTGCGATTTCTACGGACTGTAACTTCAGTATCACTGTCGTAAAGTAGGGGTCATGTCGGGTTCCTTCTAGTCATAAACTAGAGGTACCTGAAAGGAACAAAAGAAAGAAAATTAGCAAAGTAAAAAAATAAAAGTAAAAAAAAATGGCTAAAGTAATAAAAATTAAGCTTTCTTAATATTTTAGTTTCCCGACAACGGCGCCAAAAACTTGATCGTTGTTTTATGCGATGTCAAAGTCTTAAAAATTTATAAAAAGAATGATTGAACCTAGAAACTAACTATGACAACGATGTGAGGCAAGTGCACCTATCGAACAGTAGTATAGTTAAGGCAAGATCGGATTGTCGAACTCAAAGGAACTAAAAGTACTAATACTAGCTCTCTTTTTATTATCTAGCCTAAAATAAAGGAATTTGTTGTTTAATCTAAATTAACTAACTATTAAACCAAAGACTCTAAGACAAAGAAGAATGAAATTTGGGGAAAATTACTTTGAGAAAAACCAATTGATTAAAACAATACCTGAGGAAGAATCCACCTAGACTTCACTTGTTATCTAACTCTGAACCAGACAATTTATTCACTTGACTTGATCCGTAAGATTCCTTAATTTATATTAATCCCTCTCTCGAGGCGACTAACATCTAACCCTAGGTTGATTAATTGAAATCTCTTTCTAATTAAAACCCCTAGAATTGCATTAACTCGATCTATGGACTCCCATATTAGGTTTCACCCTAATCCGGCAAAATCTCATCACCCTATCTCTAGGCGTGCTATCAACTCCGCTTAATTATGTTACATCCACTCTTAGGCAGGGACTTTTGCTCCTCTACCTAAGCACATCATACTTGAATTAATATCCCGGAAATATCAACACAAGAATTAAGAACACATAATTAAAAACAAGTCAAATATTTATCATATAGTTCAGCAAACAATAACAATATTCATCATAGGTTTCATCCCCCTCAGGTATCTGAAGGTTTAGTTCATAATAATAAAAGAAAACATCTCAAAAGAAAAGATAAAACAAAACATAAGAAATCCCTAAAACCCCCTGAAGGAATTGAAGGAGAGATCCTCCGTCTTGAGTATGATTCTAGCTTCTTGAGATGAATCAACTAGCTATCTTCGAGTAAATCCCCACAAATCTACGCTCTTTGGCCTAGCTGGACGCCCCCTGACTAAAGCCCTGGGTTCCCCCCTTGTAGGTTATACTTAGGGTGTTTATATAGGCTTCTGAATGTGTTTCTTCACCTCTAAATATCCTAATCCGAGAGAAATTTCTCTTTGTCCCGGTAGGGACACACCAGTGGCACACGCCCGTGTGAATCATAATCAGGCCATTTTCAAGACTGTTGAGTGAGGCACGTCCGTGTAGCTTGGGCCCAGGCCGTGTTGATTTCTTGATATGGCCCATTTACTCCGTTTTGGGCCCGTTTCTCATTCTTTTCATCCTTCGGTGCTTTTCTGAGTATAAAACATGAAAACAAAGGATTAAGAGTACCAATTTACACAATTCAAAGCTTAAA
This sequence comes from Gossypium bickii, assembly GCA_025503065.1. Classification (NCBI taxonomy): domain Eukaryota; kingdom Viridiplantae; phylum Streptophyta; class Magnoliopsida; order Malvales; family Malvaceae; genus Gossypium; species Gossypium bickii. The sequence goes on from CP106709.1 coordinate 18,113,279, forward strand.
TCATCCAAAAGCATGCTAAATGTGTGCTTAAAATATGTTACTATTGCGGTTTATCAGTCGATATACAAATAAATGTATTTGAATTGAATTATTATTGTTTATACGTGACTGAATTGTGATATATGGCTATTTAAGCTGAATATGTGAAATTCGGGAAAGTTCCGATAATGTGACGACGTCCAAAATTTCCGTACGAACCTTAGGAAATAGCTAGGTTATATATGTCATGACATAGATTCCGATATGTGTTATCGTGTAAGACCACGTTTGGGACGTTGGCATTGATTTGAGATTTACATGTAAGACCATGTCCAGGACATCGGCATCGTATATGATTTCGTATAAGACCCTGTCTGGGACAGAGGCATCAATATTTAATTACATATAAGACCACGTCTGGGACATTGGCATTGTACGAGCTATTCGAGTATCATTATTAATTATGAACGATTCAACGGACATTCCGAGAAATAAATGAGTATACGAATGTGCATCCGAATTCTGGTACGTGTGTATGTATATGAAATTTGGCAATGAAAGGTTTCTATGTATATGATCATTTGATATGTGAGCTACATTACATGATATGTGATTATGAGCAAGTGAACATGATCAATTGAGATATAAGAGAAATATGACTTGTGATTGTGTTATGCCATGAACCATATGTATGAAATGGTTTATAATTGTTCTATGTGATAAGTTTATTTGTATATGACTTACTAAGCTTTTGAAAGTTTACTTTGTGTGTGTTTAAATTGTTTTATAGATTATCGAAGCTACTTGGAGCTCGGGGATCGTCGAGGATCATCACCACACTATCAAATTATATTTTGGTATCTTTTGTAATTGTGAATATTGAAGTATGGCATGTATAGGCTAGAGAATTTTGATTACGTTTTGAAATGTGTAAATATAGCCATGTGATATAGCTTGATAATGAATGTGATTATGGAGTGAATTTAGTGTATGCTATGTGATGCAAAATTTGGTATGTTTTGATGTGCTCATGAATGGCCAAAAGAAATGGTTAATTTTCGTAAGTTTCATGGTTGATTTGGGAAATTGATATGGTGAGAAATGCTACGAATTGAAATGGATTAATATGATGTATGAATCACATTTTTTTGAGTTGGATTTGTATATGGAAATGAATGATGTTGTTACGGGTCAAATTGTGCATGATTTGGTACATTTTTGGCCGCCTTTGGGACATGAATTGATGCCTGTTTGATGCTTGTAGGTATGACCCAAATTTTGGGTGGCAAATTGGCCTTGCAAATGGCCTATATTTGCCCACACGGTTGAGCACACGGGCATGTGTCTCGACCGTGTCTCTCAAGGTTGCTATTCAAAACAAGTTAAGATGCCATATGGGCAAGAAGCACGGGCGTGTACCAGACCGTGTAACCCAAATCAGTGTTGCACAATGGCTGAGACATGGTCCAAGGCATGGCTGTGTGAGGTACACGGCCTAGCCACACGGGCGTGTGCTCTGTTTTGAAAGAAAAATTTTCTAAGTTCTGCAAGGTTTCCGTATAAGATCGGTTTAGTTCCGAACCTTCTCTAAAGCATGTTTAAGGTCTCGTAGACCTTCTAAAGGGACTATATGAGTATGAATTATTATGAAATGATGTTGTATGATTGATGTCGTGAAATGAGTGTAAAATGTACCGATATATCCGTTAATACCTCTTAACCCTAGTCCGGCGACGGATATGGGTTAGGGGTGTTACAATCGAGTACCACAATAATATAGTTTTCTTAAAATGACCGAGAGCACCTCCGTAAGTCGAGCTCATCCTAACCTCGATTATTATCTGAAAAATCAAAATTAAGAAGGGGTGAGCTTTAAAATCCCAATGTGAGATCAACACAAATATAATCACATACATATTAACATATCAATCTCATCATATCAATCATCGTAATAATCACAAGTTCTAATACTGATACTTATGCATGAACATGTCAATGCATACTTTAAAAATGATGCACATTTTATAAAATTTCCTACCCATCTCCGCTACACATCGATAAGAGTTCCGTAGAACTTGTTCATCCAGTATCACATCAATAATTGTAGACTAGCCACCAGATAGTACAGTTGTGCTGCCAGAATCAGAATAGTTTGTTTGAAGCACCAGATATTGCAGGTTTACTTCCAGATATAAAATAATGGACATGCCACCAAAAAATGCAGATTTACTGCCAGATATTTCCTCTATATATTTTTTCCACCCCATGCATGTGATATGACATATAGATAAGATTTTTCAGTAGCATGCTTTACATGCGAACCAGATTATCAGAATATAACATGCTTAACATGTGAATCAGATCCTATATATTTTCATAATGGCATGCTTATCATGCAAATTAGAATTTCAGAATAGGGCATGTTCAACATGCAAATCCATAGATCAGAATGATAACACATAACATTTTTCACAAATATTAGAATATCGATAATCATATTATATTAGCCATAAATCACATGAATAGAGAAATGGAAATAACATATTAACACATATTACAGAACCACTCAATCAACAAATCAACACCACATATCTTGGAGTTTTGGGATTAACTTACTTGGTATCCTCGTTTATTGGTTTTTACCGATCTCTATGAATACGTTCGTATTTACACATACTTATATTTTAGGAATCATATAACCAAAAATATCACATTTAAAATATCACTATTATTTATTATTTAATCAATATTATTAATTATTATCAAGAATAAGCCCTCACACCTTAAACTGTAGATCCGTTTGCCATAATCCTATTAGAGGATATTTCACTTGGATCTAAGTCGATAGATGAATCCTTAAATCGAGACTTAGATTAGCTGTCTTCATTATCAAACTAAAGATCTCATTGATCAACGTCTTTTGGTCCTTCAAGTTGATTCGAAATCACATTAATTCTTATATTAAACCAATAATTAAATAACTTGATGATATTATCACCATATACCATTCGGCCAAACCATGGTATTTCTAAAATGAAGAGTTTAACGAATCAAACAACCTTACTTACACTTGAATTAATACGAGATGATTGAACAATAGAGTTTGGAATGAGATTGATGTTTGAGTGATCGATGACGATAGTGGTTCGACGGCGATGGCTCGACGGTGGTCTGGCTATGGAGGAGCGACGATTCAACAGTGGTGAGAAAATATTAAAAGGAGGAGGTTTCGGTCACTATAATTGGAAAAAGGAGAAATGAGAAAAAGAAGAGAAAATAGGTGGAGGAGGAGGAAACCCGCGGTGGTTCGCAGCGGCTCACGACGGTGGAAGGAAGGAGGAGTGAAAAGGGGTGGCATCTACGGTGGTTAGGAGGTCTTTGATGGTGGTGGAAGGCTCGGTTGTGGTGGTTGGAGAATAAAATTTAAAAAGAGGTGGTGGTGGTGGTGGTTCTATGTTGATTTGAGAGAAAAAGAAGATGAAAAAAAAAATAGAGATTAAGGTGCAAAAAAGGGTGGTGAATGGCACAAAAGGTGCGTAGAAAAATAAAACAATGGACTAAGGGAATTCAAACTAGGGACCTCTAGGATAGTTAAAAAGCTTCCTACCACTATGCCACAACACTTCCTTATTCTTAAAGTTGTGCAAATAAAAAAATAAAAAAATATGGGATGAAATTTGTTAAGGGTTTGAAACAAATTTGCACCAGATATAAATTAACGAGAGCAAAGGGATTCAAACTCAAATCATCAATGACAGCTCCACCACTACTCAATTACTATAATTGATATTTATTTATTAACAAATGAGCAAAATATTATCTAAATAAAAATTCAGTCGTGACCACTCTCGATTCATTAACCCAATTTTTACTAACCCGATTTTTGAGATGTGACAAGAAGACTATTAATTGGTAGACTACACTACGCCAAACAAATAACTTCACATCTACACGCCTTCTAATCGGATTCGCCAAATTTGGGGTGTGACAAGTGGGAAGTAGAGAACCAATAGCAACTCGAAGGAGAAAGAGAGCAAGATAAAATGTTGCATTTACGATGATCCACATATGGTGAGAAACTATCCGAAGAGATCCGTGCTTTCTGCTATCAAAAAGGATGATGAGCTGGAAGAAGAGGCCATGAGTCTTGGTTCGACCTTGAGGGTTGTTGAAGCCAAGAGGGCCAAGGAGAGTGAGAAGAAGCCAGTGAAGTGATTCTTATGTTGTGGGCTGCCTAGGATGTAAGGCTGTCCAATGCAATCCAAGATATTCACGATTAATAAATAGAAGAAAGCGGAGCCTAAGGAGGAAAGGATATGTAAGCTTGGAACAATGATACTCAATTTTGCTAAAGAAGCGAAGGGGCACATGCAGAAAATGTTGATGTTTGTGGACATTTACATCGCAGGCTGAAGAAGGAGTGCTCTTGTTTAGATAGGGGCATCAAACTTAGTCATATCAGAGAAAAAAATGGGTAAATTTAGTCTCCAAGTTAGCAAATTGTCTAAGACGACCAATATGTTAAATTCCAAAGAGGTCGAATAGCACAAGGAGTCGAGATGCAAATCAACAAGTGGAAGGGCAAGGAAGATTTCAAGGTAATTCATCTAAATGATTACGGTTTTTTGCTTGGCTTGAACTTCCTTAAACTAATGCATGTTGTCTTGGTTCCTTTTGCCGACTACATTTATATCCTAGATGATCAACAACAATATTGTGTTATGCTAATAAATTGAGACATAAGGGTTGAGACCAAGGTGTTGTCGACAATCTAGCTATAACTGAGGATGTTTCGTATGGGATAAACATTAGCTCTGTAGATCGGAATGTTAAGAAAGCCTTTTTGGAAATGCTTATTAGGTTGAAAACTAATATGAAGCCTGTTGAGTCATCCACGAGGCTACCACCTATGAGAGAGGTGGGTTGTGCATCAAACTTTGGGGGTAAATTGGTGATACAAACTGGGTAGTTGAGACGAATAAATGCTACAAGAGAGGTACGTATCAAACACTTTGATATTGGTTTTCATTTTGACTTATTGGCTTTGCAAAGACATAAGGGACCTTTCAAAGTTCTGAAGCAAGTAAGCTGAAGGGTTTACAAACCAAAGTTAGCAAGAATACCCAAGGTTAACCCGATGCTCAATGTGGGTATGTCAAGGCCTGTTAGTTTAGATTAAGAGGATCCCGATCGAGGTAAGTCAGAATGGGATGAGTAAGAGACGGGCTCTTGCAAATGAGATGTACCAAAGAGGAGCGAAACGGTTTGAGTTAGGTGAAGATGGAAGTTGAGGCAAAGGTTTTGAGGGTCGGGACTACCTAATAGTGAAACTAGTCGGGAAAGGACCAAGGCATCGAGAAAGTTCGAAGGTGAGTCAAACTAGTGTTAGTCCAATGACGCAATGAGGGCGCTCAAGAATTGATGTGGGAGAAGTTACCAGCCGCAGTTCAAAGCCCGTGACTAAAACACAAAGCACATCCCATAGAGGCCTACATATTAAATGGGGCTTATTTGACCCATTTGAATTGACCCGATTCAAAGAACAAGTGACGAAGTCCATTTACTTGAAACCTTTGTGGCCCAGTGAAACACTTATTGTAAATTAGGACCTTGGTAAATAGGGAAAATAATTTTAGAAGATTTGATTATATAATCTTACGGATTATGTAAATCCCTTAATTGTAGATACTTTTCGATCTCATCCATTGATGTAACTCAATCTATAACGTCGATTTTGGGGGAGCTCAACTATAAATAGAGAGCCTCCCCCTCATTTGTAATCATCCATTGTATTATATTCTTTGAGTTAAAGGAGATATTGAGAGCATTTATTCAAACACCTTGTGTGCATTGTTTTTTTTTTGGTTATTCTACTCTTTCGAGTTTCTTTTGTCTTTGAGATTGCTTCTGTTATATTGTGCCTTCGCATAATTCTGCGAGAATCCTCACTTTACGAGAGCTAGGCTAACTTAGGCGCATTTGAAGTGCATGAATCGCCTAAGGACATAGGAATTACGAGACGAAAGGTCTAGCCCTGTGATACAATGCTATACATGAAATTTGAATTTGTGTAATTTTATACATGAAATTTTATTTGAATTCAATTTTTACAAACCACAAGTAACATTATCAATTTAGCAATATTTTACGTTTATATATTACATATACAAATAATTATATTGATCTAATATGCAAATAAATATATATTTATTCCTTTAAATATGTACAATTGAATCAAAATTAAATTTTAATATATACATTTGAATTACAGCTAATAGTCCATGTACATAATTATACCAAATCAAAATTCATTATCAAATTTTACATTAAAACAAAGTTGATGTATTACTAAAATATTTTATTAAGCAAACCTTTGAACATTTTTCTTTTTCTTACCGTATAAAAATTGCTAAGCAGACCTGTGAACATTTTTCTTTTTCTTCCCGTGTAAAAATTGCACCTTAAAGAAAGTAAGCAGGAAAGAAAAACGCATTTCCTTAGGTGTAATGTACGAGACCGGTCAATGAGCATTCAAAGCCAGATGCTTTCTCTTCCCTCGACACGTTTTTCTTGCATTCATTATAAATGACGACAGATACCTTTCCTTATCCAACTTTTTCATCACCAAATTTTCAACTATTTCTTCTTCTCTATGTATTTTATTAATTTTCTATCCTAATCGATTTTTTTCCAAAGAAATCAAAGAGTGATTTTCCTTTTTCTTTTTCTTTTTTCTTTTTAAAATGACTTCCAGTTTGGCTAATGAAGTGATTGATGATCCTGGCCCTGATTTGATCAGCAAGCTTCCTGACTCACTCTTGAGAGAGATTATATCACATTTACCAGTGGATGATGTTGTAAGAACAGGCGTTTTATCAAGGCGGTGGAGCGGTTTATGGAGGTATGTTCCTCGTCTCGATTTTGATCCCAAAAGAATGATGAAACCAAGCAAACAACTGCTTTATCAACAACAACTCATCTCTCAGCGGCTTGGAATCGATACCTCGGATGCTGATTCGAAGAAGGAGATTTTCCATGCTGTTTTGATGATTGACAAGGTACTGTCTTCTCACAAAAGTTACTTGGTTGGCTGCAAAATCGTTCATTTCCCTGATAGCTGCAGATATGGTCAGCTTCAGAGATGGATTGAGCATCTTATATCCCAGAAAAAGGTTCAAGAACTGTCTTTCACTTGTGAAGATTCTCTTTATCCCCATCAAAATCTTGTGGGAAGATCTAATGATTTGAAACTGATGAGTTTACCGTCTGGGATTTTCTCTTGTGCTTCTTTGCATGCGCTTGAGTTGTGTCATTACAAGCTTGAAACTGATGTCCCTTTTCACCATTGCCATAACCTGAAAACCATGAAACTCAAATGGCTGTACCTTTCAACCCAAACCCTTGATGGAATCATTTCCAGTTGTGTCTTTTTGGAGCATTTCAGCCTTCGTTTCAGCGGCGGGTTCGACCGGGTTCGGCTTGTTAGTGACAAGGTCAAAGCCGTGGAGCTGCAGTTTTTGAGGGTGAAAGAGATTCACTTATCAACCAAATTCCTTGAGGTTTTGGTGCTGGATACTATAAAATGTCGAGCCAAAAATTTGCTTATCAATGCCTCAAAGCTCAGAGTGTTTCGTGCATACCGCAATCCCATACTTGAGAATCCAGTCAAATTGCTCAGATATAAAGACGATATGGCTTTGAAAGTTGCAGAAATTCTAGAACATTGCAGTGGTCTATTGGTAACAATTTTCATCTTTCTCTGTGTATGTGTATGTATATGCTTGGATCATATGATAAACTGTTTGGTTGTGTTTAGAGACCTGAAAATGATGAAGGTGATGACCATGCAATGGACAACTCAAGTTTGTTCAATCAGTACTTACGGAAGCTATTACTTGATTTGGACTTGAACAATATAAGGGAAGTTTTGATACTTTCTTTCATTTTACGAGTATGCACTAATCTAAAGCATCTTGAAATCAATATACAGGTAAGTGAATGTATGTATATATGTTTATATATATGCCATTGCCAAAGCACTACAACAGTGAATAATTTTTTTATCCTTCATTTGTCTGTATTTTTTCTAGTGATCATATGAAATTTGCAACTATATATACTATGATTGGATGCGAATATTTCATGAAATACAGTGATAATTCAAATGTTAAATGTCATTGATTTTTGAATAAAAAGTAACAGAATTTAATGTTTCATAAAATGTTATTGATGTTTTTAAAAAATTTTGTTATTTTATGTCCAAACATCAATAAAATTCAAGAAATTGAAATATTATTGTTTTCTTAATAATATCTGTGACATTTTTAACAACAATTATATAGCTGCATCATATATATATAAAGTTTGGATAGTATCTAGAATGAAATTAAACTATATAAAGGTTGCATACATTAGCGATGACTATATCTCACCCGTTGTTGTTAAAGATAGTAACATTTTCTAACTTTTTTCCCGCATCAAATAAGTGTAGGATACAACTCTAGATCAAAGCTTATGCAAATTCAGTGGAATATTGCACTCCAAATCAGAAGAGAATGCCACTCGGACTTGCTCATTGCCGTATCCGGAATCGCTGCTGTGGGATAAAAGGGAGCTTTGCGACTGTATCACGCGCACCCTAACCGAAGTAACGATAAAGGGATTCAAAGGGAAGGAGAGAGAGATGGAATTTGTGAGGCATCTCATAACAAAGGCTACTGTGATGAAGAGAATCAACATATGGTGCAGTGATAGGTGTTCAAGACAAGGAGCTGAGGCAGCCTACGGGTTACTGTCATTGCCAAGGTCATCCATTCATGTTTCAATTGTCCTAAAGCCAGGGCCTGAGTTTCAATTGGCTGTGGGCAATGCAAGTTTTCAGACATGGCTCTTAACCCTCAGCTAGTTTCATGTTTTTCGTTCTTATTAGGATCTGCAGTTATATTTCCCCTCAAGTATGCTGTTAGACCTTAAGAGCATGTTTGAAACATATATATATGTTTTATTTCATCAAATATGTTGCTTCTAGAGAAGATTAAAAGTGTTTTCAATTTTTTTTAGGTATTTTTATGTACCTTTTATTGTAAATGTTGAGGTTTGTGATTGTCCTTCTTAACAATATCGTTTTAAATGTTTAAACTTATGTTTCCTCTTGAGAATACAATGTGCTTTACTATATAGTCAACTCTTTTTACATCAATCACCTTCTATTAGAGGTGGCATATAGGCGAGCTTGGATCGAGCTTTCTTCGAATTTGGATTTTCTTGGATTTGAATTAGCTTCCTAGATTGGGATTTTTTCGAGCTTAGGTTTTTCTAGACTTGAAATTTTTTCGGGCTTGGGCAATTTCGAATTCAAACTTTTTAGATTTGAGTTCAAATAGAGGAGAGTGGGCTCTGATAAATTCAAATAATTTTGAAATTTTAAAGTTATAAATATTTTAATTTCAAATGTAATAATTCATTTTATTTTTATACCATGACAACGCAATTCAGATTTACCTTATAAAAAATAAATTATATATATTTAATAAATTTTTTTATATAAAATAATTAAATTACTAATTGCATCTAATTTTTATCATTAATATGATATGCATATGAATTGACGAAAATATGTTTTATTGTTTATTATTATATTATATTGACAATTGAATAATTATATTTCTTACTAAATTTATAAATCTAATACTCATATTCTAAAATACTTAATCTAAAACTCAGATGTATTATACTAAGCTCAAACTCAAATAATATACCTATTATTACCCAAAGTCAAAATAAATTAATTATAACCTAAACTCATGTTAAAAAAAGAATTAATATTTTAATAATATTTTATTATTACTAGTTATAGGGAGGTGTTGTAATATACTAAATTTCACATAACAATTGACACTTTTTCTTTTATTATAATCTATAACATAATAAAAGTTAAATAAATATATATATATTGGTAGTTTTAGTAATAGTTATATATTGTAGGAGGATTCATTTACACCTGTGTAAATCTAAAATAGTTTTGCACCCTTTCATATATGTTTGTATGATTAATATTTTAAAGATCCAACCGTCACATTTTATATTTCATTCATATAGATCATGCATGTCAAATTTGATATAAATTAAAATTTTCTATTTATTTGTTTTAGGTAAAAAGAATTCAACCTTTCAATCAATATTATTATATATCTAGAGAGAGAGAGAGAGAGAAAATTTTAAATCCATATGATAGAGATATCGGATCTGTTCGAAAATTTACATGCATGAGAAGAAAAATATATCAATAAATTCAACGGTTGGGTTGTTAAAATATTAATAGTACAAATAGATACGAAAGGGTGTAAAACTACTTTAGTTTTAAACTAGGATAAGTGGATCCCTCTTCATATACTATATTATTATGTTATGTAATAGTACATCATTTATTATAGTTAGCGATTAAAATTGACTTAACTGATCAAATTGAGCTAATTTAAGCAAACTGGTTCATAATTTTGGTTATAATTTTAGACCAATTAATAGTTATATATATGTTATATTAATAGTTTTAAATTATATTACTACATTATGTAACACAATATTACATTTTGTAATAGTAATACATAATATATTAAGGAGAGAGATTCACTTACAAAGTGTAAAAATTAATGTAGTTTTACACGCTTCCGTAACTGTTTATATAATTAATATTTAAACGATCCAACATTTTAATTTAATAATGGATGATTAATAAAAATAAATTTACCTAAATTTTATTTCATTTCCCTTAAATGAGTGGAAGCATTGATAATAAGAATTTATCTTAAAAGCATTGATAATAAGAATTTATGTTAAATTGAGAGAATTAATTTAATGTTGATGTGTCAATAAGATAAATGTAACACTTGTTAAAAAACTAATTCATTTAGAACTCGAAGTTACCTTATTTGGTTAAAAACTTAATTACAGAATATATATATATTAGTTTGCATACTCGTGCAATCCACGGATCAATTGTAAACATCTATTAAAATATATAAAACTATATCTTTAAAGCATTTACATAAAATTGTAACATTTGTTTAAAAACTAAAACATATTAAATTAAATAATATGTTTAAATAAATTTTAAATAGAACCCTATATGATGGCCTAATGGTTAAGAGTGTTCACCACCCTAAGTGTGACCTGAGTTTAAATCGTGCTAATTGCATTTGTTATTTGAGCTTTGCCCAATTATTATAATTCATCAAAATAAAAATTAAGAGAAAATGATTGCATGTGGCTGTTAAGTCATGAATTAATTGCAAATATTTCAGTTGTTTAAAATAATTTGCAAATATTTTAAGAGAATTTAATAGATATTTGCAAACTTTAGGAAACTGTAATGGGTGTTTCGTAAACAGAGTTTTAGGTTTTTTTAGTTGATTTGGATATAAATGGAGGATTGAATAATCAAACTTTCTAATTGTAGTATTTGGTAAACTTGTTGAGCTAAAACTTCAAAAAAAAAAAAAAAGCTGACACAGCTGATTGGGAATGAGATATGTGGAATGACATATCTGACCATACTTACTCAAAAATTATTTCATTTGGCACATGTATTTCTTTCTTGGAAATTTATGTACTCTTAATTTATTTTCAATTTACTTGCGTAAAATAATTTCTTATACAACTTTATATTAATTGAAATATGCTACTTGACAAATTTGTTCAGAGTGTGACATAATTATCATTAATTTACATACTAAGAACATGACATAATTATCACTAAGAATATAGTTTACAATTATATTGATACACTATTAATATTTATCAATTTCCACAAGGTTAATATTTGTAAATAAGGAACTTAAGAAATTTGTTTATTTAAATTTTCAAAAATATTCACTAATTAATTTCTATAATGGATGGTTTAATTCTTTGGTAATAGTGTTTTATTTCAATAATTTTACCTAATAAAAACTAATGTATTATAAACAAATAAATACTTAGCAATAAAATGTGTCATGATCTTATTTATCATTTTACACATATTAGTTTTCAGCTATCAACTTTAAAGAAACAGTTAATAGAATCAGTTGGTCAAACAGGAGCAATATCCAAATACGTAAAATTTCGAATGTTGCACTATGTTTATACGTTTAATAAGTAAATTTGATACCATCAAAAAAATTCATTATCGTATATGATGTATAAAAGATGAAATAAAAGAATTATTTTAAATTATGTTTTTTTCGATACAATATAAAAAGTAGGGGATGAGATAATACGGTTTAAACACATGCCAAATAGGTATCTAATAAAAGCTTTAATTAACGCTGCATTTGAGTTAAGAATGTTTTAAATAATGTTATAATTTTGTATTAATGTTTGACATTATTAAATAATAAAATCAATATGCAATAGATTAGAAAAGGCTATTTAAAAATTGTAAAACGTATTAGGTGATGAGTAAAGTAGTTAATTAAAAGTGAAATGGTAGGTATAAAATTAATGTTTTGTGAAAAGTAGTATTTAAATAACATGGAGGATAGAATATTAATTACACAATATTGTAATAAGACCTAAGTTCTAAGTTGAGTAAAATATCGTCAGCTTGATAGCTAATTTGTACCTTTTTTTATCAATAATATGGTAAATGTGTTTAATATAGTTAAAATATGAGAGATTTATTTTGTTAAATTTGGAATTACTTATGAGGTTGTTTCAGGAAAAAAACAATGGCATAACGAGGACTGTAAAGGTAATTAAAAGAAGGCAAAAGAGGATGATTAAAAAAGGAAGCCTAGAATATCTACCATACCAATTTTGGTTCAAATGAGCCATTGTCAACTAAAGAACTAAGCCAATAAAATAAAAATTGTCAAAAATGCCAAGTTGTATCCATTAACACATAACAGCTACTTCAATTCCTTGGCTCATACTATCCCCAAACATTCATTCTGTTCTTTCTATATTCTACCCTTATCATTCATCCTTTCCAACTTATTAGCTCTTTCAAAACTAGTCAACCATTTCCTTGGTCCATTGGGTTGGACTTGTAGCCTTCAATACATCACAAAATGCTGTTTCCCATCCTACCTTCAACATCCTGTCCGCTGATCTCATAACCCATCCAATGATTATCTCCCTACATTAGCTCAAGGGCTCACTCCAATCATACTGCTTTTGCAAAGGGGCAGCTGAGAAAAAGACGCTTAACAATTTCCAACTGATCCTACCCTACCTAGCAACCTATGTCAATATTAGTTACACATCCGAATCCAAATGTTTAAATAATTTATACTACTTAAAATTCAACTGAATTATATTTTTTATTTAATACATAATTAATTTTAATCTTTTATTATATAATAAATATTTTATATTTAAAATGGTGAAAATAATTTTAAAAGTTTTGAAAATTTATTGTTTTTAGTAATATTTATGAAAAAAAAACTTTAAAATATCATGAAATAATATTCAAAAGCTATAAATCAACACATTTTGTCAGAATATGTCTAAATATCCAAAATAAAAAATTAATATGAAAAAAAAAATCAAAAACTGAACTGAATTATGATAAACAATTAAAAAAATCCAAAAAATCTAATCATAGGGATGAAGTAAAAAAAAATTAGGGGATTGAAATTAAATTGTAATTTTTAGAATAGTAAAAATAGAATTTTATCACTTTAATTTTCTATATCTTTATAATTTTTAAAGGATTAAATCAATTTTTATTATTTTTTGGGAGTAAAATATAATTTTACCTTTACTAAATGAAAAATTTTCCATTCTAAGGGTGTCGAGGCCTACTAACCTGAACCGAATCGATATGCTTCCTCCATTCCTTTAGTTCCACAATATTATTACTAATCTCGTCTTTCTCTAGAGCAACTTGATAACTCAATTTTATCGTATATTCTCCTATATTTCTATCGTTGAATCTTTTCTCCCTCATAAGAAAAAAAGTCTATCCCAAAACTCATAATCTTGTGCTTGCAAAGCCTCTCTATTTTTCATGATTGTCACACCCATGAATTCCTTAACCTTAACCAAATTACACCCACCTTCCTCAGCCCCAACGTTCCTTCCTCCTACCTGTAAAAGTGTATCCTCGCCACCCCAAATCTGTCTCTCAGACTCTTTCTTAGAAGATTTTTACCAGTCAACATGTTCTTTCACACCCAAGGGTGAGTATTTCCCGCCTCGGTCTTCAGGAAGCATTCCATATTATAGTAAAATCCAACTCTTTCATAGTGATACGCCACGCTTGTTTTGCCAAGAGACCATGTTGAAATGACCCATTTTCCTAAGTTCAAATTAAAGTCTGTAACCTTTGGGCACAAAAAGTTTCATAAAAGTAAACTTATGAGATAAGATTTATTTGATTTATTTGAAGTGACTCGACTCATGATTCTAATAAAATTAAAATTGTCTAAGTAAATAATATAAATCCTAAAAGAATAAAATTGTATATAATTTAAATCGTTATCAATGATTTTTTATTCGATCTTAATTTCTTTTGTCTTTTAAATTTACTCTTATCGGTGTTTTCAAAAATTTCTGCAAAAATACTAACTTAAACAAGACAAGATTTGAACCCAATAAAACCACTTGAGTAAGCTTTTGAAGAAATTTCTAAGGTTACGACCAATTGCAATTTAAAAAATAAATAAATAAATTTTCTGAGACAGTGTTAATACCAAATTCAAAACATTTGAAGTGCCATGATTTTCCTTTCTTCAATTAAAATCTTACCATCAACTGCAGACAGAAGGGGATACCAGTTTGATCTTATTTTAAAATTGAATGAATGCATATAAAGTGTCGAAATCTTTATCTGATCAACCAAAAAGAACCATCTTTGAATCTTTGTCGTCCCACACACCCCCCATCAATGAATTCCTCAACCTTCTTCATTCATATCTTAAAAGTTATTTGTCGATACCATTTTTTTGACAAAAACGGAAATCGAACTTGGGTCTTGAAAATGAGTAAAACGGGAGTCGCTACCGACCTTTTATTAGGTGTAATCGGATCACCTTTGTTTTAATAAAGCATTTTGGTTTACTAAAACGGAGTTTTCGGTCTACGAGTATTCGAGAAAATTGGTTCGGGAGTCGATTACGTGCGAGGAAGGATTAGCACCCTCGCAACGCCCGAAAATTGGTACCGAATTGATTAATTGATGTCCTAATGTCGAAAGTTTAGAAACGAATTTAGAAACTTGGGTCCTTTTGAAATTGTTTGGGTCTTCTTAAAATTGGATATTAAGATTTCCTTGTTTCGAAGGGACAAAATATCACATCCAATACGTAGGACACGATAATTTCAATCCTCAAATCCAAGGTCGTCTCTTAATCCCTAAGACTCATTTATTAAAATAACAAAAGGTTATTCGATTATTTGGTCAAGCGAGAGAACCGAAACCCAACACATAGGGTACAGTCCCTCAAATTTCCAAACACGGAATATTGCCTTATTTTGAAAAATTTTTAGTTTTTAGGGTGAAATTGATGAAAAACTAAGTTATGTATTAACGAAACGTTATTCAAAACGTGAATAGGGTCACGCGATGAATAATGATGATGTGACACGAATTTGGCATAACGACCACATAATACATGTAATATACATATGACATTGGAGTCAATAATGGTGGAATTAGTAACAATAATAGTGATAAAGTTAGTATGTACAAGTAATGATACAATAATGATAATAGTAATAATGCGAGATATGTACAATATAATAATATAATAATAGTAGTAATAGTAAATATATAATAAAATAATAATATAATAATAAAAATAATAATAATAACTAGTAATAATAATAATAATAATATGCAATGGTAAAAACATGTACAAAAATAATAAGTGTAGCAATAATAATATACAATATATATATACAATATAATAATAAATATAATAAATATAGGAACAATAGTAATAGTAGATGTAATAATAATAAGAGTATAATAATAATAATAATGGTAATGGAAAATATATAATAAAATAATAATAATAATAATAATAATGGTAATAATAATAATGAATAATACGAGATGTATATACATAAAATAATAATATAAGTATAGTGGTAATAATAATATAATAATAATAGTAGTTAATATGCTATATGTTCAATATAATAATATAAATGTAGTAATAATAATAGTAATAATAATAAATGGAAGATATATACAATATGATAATAATATGATAATAATGTAATAATAGTAATAATAATAAAATAATATAACATATACAACATCATAATATATAGTAATAATAATAGCAGTGAATATAATGTACAACTAATAATATTACTAATAGTAACTAAGAATAATAATAATGATAGTAATAATAAAGATATGAACTATACAATACCAATATAAATATGATAGTAATAATAATAAAATAATAAAGTAAATAACAATAATAATTATAAAATACTAAAAAGGACCAAATTGGATAAAAAAACGTGATTTTGGGGTCGATTTGAAATAAGATAAAGGGGGAAGGACTGATTTGCGACACGCGTGCGAGGAGGGAGACCAGAATGGCAATTATGCGGTAGCGCCTATGCAACTGCGTTTTTTGAAGACCGGTGGAACGAAACAAACATATCGGGGTAAATCTGAAAATACTGGAAACCTGATTTTAAAAAAAAAGGAAAAACGCGGAAGGGCCAAAAGGGCAATTAGACCCTTCCGCAAAAACATGGATCCCAGTGTCTTGGGTCGGGAATTGGTCAGTCGAGAGGACAAAGCAGCGTCGTTTTGGCCCCTGACCACCAAGAGCAAAACGACGCCGTTCCTTGCTATTATAAAACCAAAATTTTTTTGTCAAAATTTCATTTCTTCCCATTTTCTACAAAAAAACACTCTCTCACCCTCTCTTGTTCTCTCTGCAGGTGCGCAAAAGGGGGAGCCTTCCGGCGCGACGCCGCCGTGTCCACCGCCGTCGCTGGCCACCGCACGCGGTGGCCGGAAATCGCCAAAGGTAGTTTTTCTACTCTTTTTTTTTATTTTAAAATATAGATGTATGTATATTTATGTGTTTTGAGTAATAATAAAAATAAAGGAAGATGAAACAACAAAAAAAGAAATTCGAAATCACCTCGTGTTTACTGACTTTGTATCTCCTTTTTTATTATCGTTTTCGACTGAAAAGATCTTTTCGTATTTTCTTTTGCTTTTGAATCTGTTTTTTTTTTTTTGATTTCTCTGATTGATTGCCCAGAAAAAAATCAAATCCCCCTTTTGTTACAGTTTCTTTTTCTGGCTTTATAGCCGATTGAAAATAATAATAAAATAAAAATAAACCAAAATGCCATCTGTTTTCTGGATCTGTTGTTTTCTTGCCCTTTTGTAGATTGTGGGAGACAACGAGAAGTGGAGACCGGTGACGGTGCTTGTGGCGTGGAGTCTTCGCGTGCTGGTGGAGGAGCGCGTGTCTACACGCTGCGCTGGGCTTGCTAGGGTTCCAAAACCCTAGCTCTTTCCTGATCATCTTTGGTTTCGGGCCTATTGGGCCTTTCAGATTTTGGGTTTTGTGGGCTTTGTAAATGAACTTTATTGGACTATTAATGGCTTTTATTTTATTTGTTAATTTTATTCTGTTTTTGGGCTCTTTATGTGGGTATTGGACCCTGGGTTAAAGACCCGGGCCAAATTGGTGATTACATTATTAATAAAACAAATTTAGGGCAGTAACCTGAATTTGAACATGAGAAAAAGAACGCATGCAAAGTCCTTGAGGCTGCCCCATAAAATAAAATCTAGGCCGGGTGAAATTGAGCTCTCTTATGTTTTCTTTATTTAGCAAAGCAAGAACTCATTTCGAACCACCTCGTTTTGGGAAAGGGAATGTTTGAGGAATGTATAATAATTACCATTTGAGTTAAAATTTGCAAAGATCACAAAAGGAGCTTCCAAAATCTGAAATGAATAGGAAGGAATTAGGGTTTACTTGATGCCTGCAACGCAACGAGAGAGTCACTTCAACTAAATTTCGCTCCCTCCCTCTCAAATGGCAACTTGAAAAACCCTACTCCCTTCCTTCTTTGTGATTTATAGGGTTTTTTACCAAAATAGTCCGAAAAAAAAAAACTAAAATAGTACATCAAAAAATTTATGTACCAAAATAGTACATCTAGGGTGGTGCCGCCTATGGCAGAGGCATGACCACCCTACTCTCTGCCTTTTCTACCATTTTCTGTTAAAAAAAACACTGTTAAAAAAACTGTTTAAAAAAATATATAGACAATGGGGTGCCAGAGGCGACACCAAACAATGGGGTGTCAGAGGCGGCACCGAACAATGGGGTTGCAGAGGTGGCACCAGGCGGCGACGGGACAACTCCCTTCAACAAATTTGTCCCTTTGCTCAGATTTGGGGACCTTAAATGGTCCCCAGTTTCATTTCATGGCACCATGCGAGAGAAGAAGAGGAAAGGAGGAGGAGGAGGACAGCGCTGAAAAAAAAAAAGAAAGAGAGAAAGAAAATAGAGAAGAGAAAGGAGAAAGAAAATAGAGAAGAGAAAATAGAGAAGAGAAAGGAGAAAGAAAGAGAAGAAAAAAAGAAAGAAAGAAAAAAGAAAATAGAGAAGAGAAAGGAAAAAGAAAGAGAAGAAAATAAAATAAAAAAAGAAGGTATAAATTTTTTTAAAATAATGGTTTTTTTTTTTTTTTGTTAGTTGAGTTACTAAACAAATTGTTAGTTATCATTAAGGTTTTTTGTTATTTTGTTATTATTAAACAAATTGCTATTTTGTTATTATTTTATTATTTTGTTATTATTATATATTGATTTTTATTATTTTTTTTGTTAGTTTATATACCATCTCAAAATAATATTGTAATTATATAGAAATTAAATTAAGAAATTTTACTTCCATAATATAGGTCTTTTGGCATGCATCATCTAAGTTTTAAATTTTTAGTAAAAAAGTAATTATTGTTAGTTTAGTTAGTGTTATTGTTAGTAAAAAACTAATATTATTATTGTTAAAAACCCTAATTATTAATATTGTTAGTTAGTATTATTGTTAGTAAAAAATCCTAATTAATATTTTAGTTAGTATTATTGTTGGTAAAAAACTATTATTATTATTATTGTTAGTCATTATTATTGTTAGTAACTATTAATATTGTTAGTTAAAAACCCTAATTATTATTTTAGTCAGTATTATTATTGATATTGTTATTAAGAAACCCTAATTATTATTATTATTATTATTATTATTATTATTATTATTATTGTTAGTTATTAATATTGTTAGTAAAAAACCCTAATTATTATTTTAGTTAGTATTATTATTAATATTGTTAGTAAAAAAACCCTAATTATTATTTTAGTCATTATTATTATTAATATTGTTAGTAAAAATTCTAATTATTATTTTAGTCGTATTGTTATTAAGAAACCCTAATTATTATTATTATTGTTGTTGTTGTTGTTGTTGTTAGTTATTAATATTGTTAGTAAAAACCATAATTATTATTTTAGTTAGTATTATTATTAATATTGTTAGTAAAAAACTCTAATTATTATTAGTATTATTATTGTTAGTAACTATTAATATTGTTAGTAAAAAACCCTAATTATTATTATTATTGTTAGTAACTATTAATATTATTAGTAAAAAACCCTAATTATTATTTCAGTCAGTTTATTATTATTAGTAAAAAACCCTAATTATTACTTTAGTTAGTATTATTATTAATATTGTTATTAAGAAACCCTAAATATATTAATATTGTTAGTAAAAAACCCTAATTACTATTTTAGTTAGTATTATTATTAATATTATTAGTAAAAACCCTAATTATTATTTTAGTTAGTATTATCATTAATATTGTTATTAAGAAACCCTAAATATTATTATTATGGTTAGTTATTAATATTGTTAGTAAAAAACCCTAATTATTATTTTAGTCAACATTATTATTAATATTGTTATTAAGAAACCCTAATTATTATTATTGTTGTTGTTATTGTTGTTAGTTATTAATATTGTTAGTAAAAAACCCTAATTATTGTTTTAGTCAGTATTATTAATATTGTTATTAAGAAACCCTAATTATTATTTTAGTCAGTATTATTATTAATATTGTTATTAAGAAACCCTAATTATTATTGTTGTTGTTGTTGTTAGTTAGTTATTAATATTGTTAGTAAAAAACCCTAATTATTATTTTTATTATGTGTCATTTATGTTTGTATAAATAATAAAAATTTTGTATTTATTATGTGTCGTTTATGTTATGTTTTTGTTATATTATTTTTATTGGCATGTTATTTTTAGTAATTTAATATAAATTTCTTGTTTTTTATGTAGGTAAAAAATTAAATATTTGAGACGGCAATGGCTCCATTGATTAGTAAAGATCCTCACATATCTGACGCAGCTAATAATATGGCAATGTATTGTTATTTATTAATAGCGGTTATATTAAAAAAAATAGCAACATAATTTAAGGAAATAAATTATGTTATTATAATTATTTTTTGTGATTTAACACTATCAGGGCTCGTACCGTGTATTAAGGGGCCGAGTGAATGGCTTAGGAAATCCCCCGGATGAACGACTGATACCCTACTTAGAGCAAGCTGGATTCAAGTCAATAGCACTAATCCGGACGTTTGATCTGCGGTATGATTTAATATCCGCACTAGTCGAGCGTTGGAGCCTGGAAACTCACACTTTTCATTACCTCTGTGGAAAGTGCACAGTCACTCTAGAGAATGTTGCAGTGCAACTTGGGCTCCCAATCGACGGGAGTCCCGTAACGGACGTCAGTGCGATAGCTGACCCATTTGCACTTTGTCAGAGCCTACTAGGAGTCTCGTACGGCAATGATGAGGAAAATATTTCGAGCTTGAAATTTACATGGCTGAAAGCGAGGTACGAACACTTATCAGCTAATGCCACTGAAGTCGAGTTGATGTGCGTTGCTCGAGCATGCATTATGCACATCATAAGGGGTGTACTGATGCTCGATGCAAACAATAACAGGGTTCATATCATGTACTTACCTCTATTAGCTGATTTGAGTAATGCTTGCTCTTATAGTTGGGGCTCCGTAGTTCGTGCGATGTTGTACCGTGAGCTTTGTCGGACGAGAAAGCCAGTTGCCGTAGACATAGGCGGATGCCTTACATTATTGCAGTCGTGGGCTCTTTATCGGATGACATTCTTGTATCTTCCTCTGGGAAATACTGTACAATCCAATTTAGAAATTCTTGATTCTCTTCATATTCATCTTCTACAATCCAATTTGGAAATTCCGCGGGATCTTCTTTCTCTTCAATCTTTATAACATGTATTAAATTTAGAAATTCTCTTGGTAATTTCCTAACATCTAGTTTATCCATCCATGGTATGTCAAACACAGTTTGCTTCCCAGTGAACTTCCGTGAGCCTATACTTTGCCGCACTGTTTTCCTAGCTCCATAAGAGATTATAAACTTCACAAAGCATATAACTAGATTCCAATAGGTTCGTGGTACCAATGTCTTCCAAAGTTTGTCTAAAATGATTTGATGGTTCCGTTCTATTAATGTCCCTCTAAGGGTTAAGTATTGTACTTTATTCTTCCTAATCATTTCATGACCATTCCACAACACTTCTTGCATCTTTTTATTTACGGTAATAAGGTGTTGAACAATGTCTTCTTCTGGTTTCATTCTGTAATCTTGCACTTCTCTCATCATCTTATCAACTTTCTCCCTTTGTGCTGAAGTTATTATCTCATCAGGCAATACCAAATATGTTGTCATTTCTAACAATATCTATAGCAGAAATATTTTCAATTTTTATCACTAATTAACAATTACTTTATAATAGTTTTACTAATATAAAAACTTTCAAATATACTAAAAAAATTTAAAACATAACATTCACAATAAACAAATAATTAATATAAACACAAAACTTACTAACAAGTCAAAATAAACAAACAAAATAGCTTTAAAACAAAATATAAAAATAACAAAAACAATAATTACGGCTTTTTACTAACAATATTAATAATACTAACTAAAATAATAATTAGGATTTTTTACCAACAATATTAATAATACTAACTAAAATAATAATTAAGATTTTTTACTAACAATACTAATAATACTAACTAAAATGATAATTAGGGTTTTACTAACAATAATAATAATAATAATAATAATAATAATAATAATAATAATAGTTTCTTTTACTAACAATAATACTAACTAAAATAATAATTACGGTTTTACTAACAACAATAGTTAATAATAATAATAATAATAATAGTATTTTTAACTAACAATAATAATAATTAGGGTTTTTTACTAATCCCAATAACGAACACAGTAATAATAATAGTTTTTTACTAAAAATAATACTAACTAACAATAATAATTAGGGTTTTACTAAAAATAATAACTAACTTTGTAAAAACTAACAATCATACTAACTAAAATAATAATTAGGGTTTTAACTAATTCTAATAACTATAAATAAGAATAACCAAACCCTAAAAACTAACAATAATAAAACTAACTAAAATAATAATTAGGGTTTTTACTAATCTTAATAACTAACAATAATAACTAAACTAACAACAAGAAACAATGAAAAACATATAAAAAAAACATGATAATTCATTATTTATAAAATAAATGCCTTATTTTTTCTATTTTTTATTTTTCTCTATCTTTCTCCTTTCTCTTCTCTATTTTCTTCTTCTTATTCTTCTCTCGCAGGTGGCAATGAAAATGAAATTGGGGACCTTAAATGGTCCCCAAATCTAAGCAAAGGGACAAATTTGCTGCAGGGAGTTGTCTCATCGCCGCCTGGTGCCACCTTTGGCACCCCATTGTCCCTATTTTTTTTAAACAGTGTTTTTTTTTAGCAGAAAATGGTAGAAATGGCAGAGAGTGGGGTGGTCACGCCTCTGCCATAAGCGGCACCACCCTACATGTATCATTTTGGTAAATAATTTTTTTGATGTACTATTTTGGTTTTTTTTTTTTATTTTGGACTATTTTGGTAAAAAAACCCTGATTTATAGGCATGTCGCTTCCCAATTTTGCCCTTTATTGCAACCCCATGTTCATGACGTCATATAATACAAAACCCCATTTTAAGTTAAAATATGTTTCATATCTATAAACTCTTTATAAATTTAAACTTTTGTTTCAAGAATTCAATTAACATTTACTATTAAATTTGCTGTTGATTTAATAAAATATTTTCACTTCATAATTATATAACGAAAATATTTTTTTTTTTACTTGTAGTGTTTTATTAAAGTAACTCTATTTTAAAAATGCTTAACTAAAAAATTATTATAAATTTAATTTTATGTGATCTAAAATTAAATAATATATATAAAGATAAATATAATATAAATATTTAAAATGAGTTTGACTAAAAAAAACACATAGTACGTTACCATCAACCAAAATATTATAGACAACTTCTAACAATTAAATTACTCTTCTTTAAAAATGAATAAATTAACCCTTATACATTAGACTAAAAAGGAAATTAATCTTTTATATTAAAATTTTGACGAAATAATCAATAGAAATGAATGAAAATTTTAACAAAATAACTAATTTGTTCTTTGATCTATATATAGATTATAACAAAACGTATTCTAACTTTTAATACGAAAATCTCCATTATACTTTTACCGTTACTGCATTGTATTTATTAAAGATATCACATTTTGTATTCTGTCCAAATTAGGTCTGTGATGTAGTAATCAAATCAATTGAGGTGTTCAAAGATATTGAATATTTTATTTGGTAGATAAAATTGAAGGTCCTTCAACATGGTTGTAGGTTTTTATAGACAAAGTAAAACGTGAAACGCAAGTAATTTTGTGATTCCCGTCTAAAAAGAAAGCAATGAAAAAGAATGCTGTATGTCAAATGTTGATCCATTTATGGATATTTTGTTTGGGATGATCTTTGATATTCATCAATAAACCCCAATAACTAGGACCAATACCATAAGCCTCCATAAGTAGGAAGTAGCCAAATTTTGGCTTTCAATGGTCCTTTTCTTTTCTTTTGGAACAGAGGGGTAACTTCATTAAGATTAAAAAGTGATACAGGCACTACAGCCCCAATAAAGCCACCCAACAAGAGCAGCAAACAGACCCATGCCAAAGCAGAGCCCCAGGCAGCTCTATGTAAACAAGCAAGGCTGCCACCATCCCTTCAAATGCGAGAACAGGAGAGGAATCAAGCCCGGAGCAAGGGCACCAGCTATGAGGGCAAAGTCCCTGCTGCATTGATTCCCGTTTTTCTGTAGACCTCTGCTCTCGCTAGAAAGAAGCCAAAAACTTGCAACAGAACCAGAGCAGGGCAATGCAACCACAAAGCAGAAAATCAAAAGGCAAAGAAAACCGAGACAACAGCTCTCCAGCAACCATAGCCCAATGCGCAGAAAGACAAACCTGGAGACCTAACCATCAGAAACCAACTAACCTAGCAGCAACCTTCGGCCCGAGTGCAACCACAGTGACATCAAACATCAGAGAGAAGATGATCTCTCCCTTCATACGGATTTGGCAAGAGAATAAAAACCACTCCCACAAGTGGAAGGTGGAAAAATGTCCCCATCAAGCAGAATCAGCCAAGACTGATGGCAAAAGTCTAACCAAGGCCAAACACGCAGGAAAGCAGGGGGAGGGGGGTCATATTATTCCAAGAAAAGCAAGGAAAATCAGAGGGGAAATGGAAAAAGGATCCGGAACAAAAAAGATTAAGGGTGAGGATGGTCGGCTGAGGAGAGCCAGTCGCACAAGACAAGCCTAGGGTTTTCTTGAGTTTTAGAGAGAGGCAGAAGATATTTTCTTTCTTGAGTTTCCGAAAACATAAGTGGACTGGTTTTCAACACTTCTACTGAAAATGGGGAAAAACTTTGCATCAATATTATGCAGTTCCCCTAGCTAAGGAAGAAAACCACAGTACGATATTCATTCTTTGGGACAAAACAAACCACAGTTGGGAATAGGGGAAGGGTTAAGAATTAAAAAACAAAAACAAAAACAATTGTACATCATTTAAAACTAGCACCAGAAAAGACCATTCTCGAACATTATCACAAGTCTGAAAAGCACTAACAGCGAACTATATACCTTGAATGTATTCTCTCATTAACCCAATAAACCAAAGCTGTTAGGTGGCCATACCTAACAAAGAAGAGATCAGAAAAATGCTTTAAGTGCTTTGCAAAATTTGACCAATAATAAGAAACATATAAAATAAATAGAATGTCTAGGTAAGTACTGCAAATCATAATCCATTTGAGCGGAAACTTTAAGTGAAGACATGTCAAATATACCAATATTCATGTCTGTGTTCAAAGATCATGCGAGTTGATCCAACATAACCTTAATATATTGCATACATACCCAGTTTCTAAACCCCTACACATACAAGACCATCAAGTCTTACTTATAAACGATAAGCATGCACCTTACTTTTATTTCTTTCTTTCAGTAATTCGGTAAAGCTTATAAGTGAAAGGTCTAACATCATGTGAATCAAATGATGTTTCTATGGAGACAAGTTGTGCCCCGACATTCTAAAGATAGACAAAGCTTAACAGCATCTTTTCAAACCAAAACTACTAACAAAGCCCATTTTTTTTTTTTTTACTATTTTAATCGGAACCTAATTTGCTTGTTTGAGACATTAACACCAAAAGGTTGCATCATGATCCGCCAAACTAGTTCAAGTCCCAACCACAAAAATCCAAAATCATTTAAAACCGGTTAAGCACACAAATAAGAAAAGTGAAACTAATTTAGTTGAGCCAGATAAGCATAGTCTTGGGTTTTTAAGCACTAAACTCACTGAAATAATGGTTTTACGACATACAAGAACTAAAACTGGGTCAAAAGGGATTACCGGCAAAAGGATAAATGAAAAATGCCAAAGAACTCATACACCAAATCACTCTATGTTTAACATGTCCCATATTATTAATTCCAACAAATATACTTCAATTCATTCTTGTGAACAAATCCAAAGGCAATAGAGTTAGCAATGCTTACCCTCATAAACACTTTCCCTTCAATAAGCCCATAAGGAAGAGGACCAAAATGCCGTGAATCACGTGAAACATACAAGTTATCCCCTTGAATCCAAACATGCCCCTTTGGAACCTATCCATTTAAACCAAAAGCAAAATAACAGAAAAATGATCATTCAAGAATCTAATGCTATGTTATGTGTCACAACTCAACCCAGCCCACAGGGAATGAGCGTATTATGAGAGCATAAGCTGGAATTGTCTTCTTTGGGATTAGAGGTCCCTCAAAGTTGTGCCACCCTAGGTGCACCTCCAGAGGTTTGAACCTACGCCACAACACAGACAAACATGAGTGCACTCTTATCAGAACAGATACCAACTGATTCCGTTCTGATAAAAGTGCACTCATATG
Source organism: Gossypium bickii (assembly GCA_025503065.1). Lineage (NCBI taxonomy): Eukaryota > Viridiplantae > Streptophyta > Magnoliopsida > Malvales > Malvaceae > Gossypium > Gossypium bickii. The sequence continues at coordinate 18,139,679 of CP106709.1, forward strand.
TGTGCTGTGATGAGGGTTTGAATCTCTAGAAGCACACATGAGGAGAGCAAAACCTTGAGGGACCTGTGGGACTCAAAAAGGGCAATTCTAGCTTATGCTCTCAGGACAAGGCACATGCTCAGCGGGCTGGGTCTGCTGGTGACTATATGTTTCTGCAGAGACCCAAGCTTTTACTTTTCCTTTTCCAATCTATCGAAGCCTCCATTCAACATACGTGTTCCATGTCAAAAGAAATTAGAATTTTGCTCCTAGTTGTAAAATTATAAAAATCCAATCGCAAAAACAACTCAGAGCCTAAATGTTCATTATTCAGCTATATCTAAACCATCAAAACTACAATACTCAACAAGATGACAAAACATAAATGAATACTTTGTCAGAACACAGAAGACCCAATTAAAAGAAGACTCAATTAAAAGGAGAAGAAGGGTACCACAAGAGAACGGGAGCTGAAGCTCCGAGTGGGGTCTAACGAGAAAGTAACTTTATCACCTTCCATGGCTACAATGCGCTTAGTTAGGGTCTTATTAGGGTCGAGCGGCGACCGAACCAAGACCAAATCACCCGAACCCAATTTGCCTATCCGATGAGACAAGTGTTCCACAAGTACGACGTCGCCGGTTATGTTTAACGTTGGGAGCATACTAGGACCCAGAACCTGCATCAATTCAATTAATTCCTTAAAAAAAAAAAAGAAGAAGAAGAAGAAAGAAAGAAAGAAAGAAAGAAAGAAGAGGGAAAGTTTGAGTAGGTTACAGACATGGTTGGATGATACTACGTAGGCGTCGGTGACGTGTAGCAAGCAAAGGAATTTAACGATAATGGAAGCTCGATCCATGGCTTCTTTTGCTATGCTTCTCCATTGTCTCATTTTTTTATTTTTATTTTTTTGCCCCTCTTCTTTTAGGGGTTTGTTGGGTTTAAGTTCGTTCGGTAAATTAATATAACGTCAGTATTTAGAACTTATTTACATATTTGACTCAAAAGTTTTGGTTTTTCCTCAAATTAATGGTTTATATTTACACTTTTTCAGATAAACTTCAAACACAAATACTTTATGAAGAAAATAAGAAACCCCTCTAACATAGGTTTTTCTTGAATACATAATGGAAGTTTATTACCTTAGTATTGATGACCACAAAAACTTTATTGTTCATCAATTTAATTTAACAGAGAAATTATTTTTTCTCAGACAAATTTATAATTTGAAGACATTGATACTAGGAGCTCAAGTCAAAGCTCAAAGCCTTGTATGAATATACAACCAGTGACAAGGAACCAATTAATATCCTAAGAAAGCTGTTCCAAATGGGTACAGGCTTCAACTTCATGCCATGTTTATCTGTCATGTATCATGCTGTTTGTTTTGGATTAGTTAAACTAATCAATCCTTTCTAGATTAAACATCACCATATCTTCAAGCCCTAACCGAAAATCGCTTTGAGGAAGACATTGGAGACTCTTGATTGCAATATCAGCTTTCTCTTTTGCCAACTCTTGTGCCCTTTCGATTCCCCCGCATTGCTTTACTAGTTTGATTGCTTCGTCAAGGGAACCAGTCTCGCAGAACTCAGATTCAATGATTTCTCTAAGTTTTGGCTCCTTTTCGAGTGCGAAAATTACAGGTGCTGTGAGGTTGCCTTTTGCTAGATCACTACCAGCCGGTTTCCCCAGCTGCTCTGCTGATTGTGTAAAATCCAATATGTCATCAACAACTTGGAATGATAGGCCAAGATTCTTTCCATATTCATACATTTGCTCTGTTACACTTCGATCAGCTCCACTGAAAATGGCGGCTCCCTTGGTACTAGCTGCAATCAATGAAGCTGTTTTGTAATAACTCTTTAGCAAATAGTCCTCAAGTTTGACATCACAGTCAAACAAACTCGATGCCTGCTTAATCTCACCACTCGCAAAATCCTTAATAACCTGCAATATCATTAATGAGGATACACTTGAGACTAGTTAAAGTGAAATATCAATAGTTTGAGAACTATCTCCGTAGCCACAGCACGTTTCGAATCTCCACAGGTGGTACTTTTTAGTCAATACTTGGGTTTACATCCAAACGAGAAGGTAAATGTTAGGCCTAGGTCCTACATACCTGGCTAATGAGCTTAATGACTTCAAGGTTTTCAAGATTTGCAAGGTACCATGACGACTGAGCAAACATGAAATCCCCAGCCAGTATGGCTACTCTCGTGCCGTACAGTTGGTGAACAGTCTCTTTTCCTGCAATTAAATTAACATACAGTTCCAGATTAGCAGTCTCCCAAATGATGAAAGACTACGAGAAAAAAAGATATCAAAGAAATTCAAGCTCTTCCCATGAGATCAAAGCTTCTATTATTACTATTACCATTACTATTGAATGTTAAAACCGAGCAGTCAGAATCATTCAATGGAATGGTAGGTGCAGTGGTTCCTGTCCCTAACATGCACAGGTTAGAAATTTGGCTACAGTTTCACTCTTAAACACCACCATAACTACCAATTTGCTATATATGTACAAAGAACATTAACGCCCCACATTTACACATGCACTTATTGTATATACTGAAATAGAAACTGTGTCTAGTGCCCTTATACATGTGTATAGAAGGCTGCAACCATAGCCTCAATTATCCTGAAGAAAATGTACTTCTTGCCGACTATTTAACAGTTAATAATTAATAAAGAATCTCCCGCTCGTAAACTACTGCAAAAGCATAGTATTTTCTTTTTTAAGAAAGCCGGAGATTTCCATTCTTAAAACTTCTCTTTTCCCTTTTTCTGTTGTAGAAGCTTACCCTCAACAATGGTATAGAGTTGGCCTAGAGTAACTCGCACACCAAGATGATCCATCGTCCAGAACGATCAGTGCGGTGATTAGACCAAAAGCATAGACTACCTATTTCTTATTGCACTTGAATGGAAGAACTATAATCTCTTTAGGTTTGAGATGGTTTCTTCTTAAGAACAGCACATCGAACACATGAAAAAGATGTTAATTTACGGGCTAACCTCTTCGCATATCACTTTCATCTAATACATCATCATGTATCAAGCTTGCAGTATGAATCATCTCAATGATCTCCGCTAAACGCCGATGCTTTGTAGTAAGGTCCCTGGAAAAAAAAGATATACAAAATGGAGATTAGTCTAACACTATAACAAAAATGTGTTTAATATGTTAAGAGAGTTCTGAATCGTTACTTCAATCCAACTAACTCTGCCGTAGCTCTTGAAACTAAGAACACCAGGGCCGGTCTCATTCTCTTACCACCAGCACCAAAGATCTGCTCAGCTGCAGACATTAGAACAGGGTTTTCTGCACCAACAATCTAGCAGATCATCATCATCAGATACATAACTAACATCAAGATCTTCAAAGAACTAAAAAATCAAAAAGTCAATTCTTCCAAGTTAAGCAGACAAATTGAAACAGCTATGCATAATCCATCAAGCAAACCTAAGATTTCATAAACAAAGAAGCAACATATCTATTAGTTAATTCATCTGGCCTCATTAGATGAACCAAAACGTGCAAAACCTTATTAGTGACCATAGAACTTGAACAAAATCATCCCCAACATGCAGAAAACCCGATATATTTTAAATGTCTCAATGAGCACTTACTGACTGGAGATTTTGATTTAGAGTCTGAAGGTCTTCGGCTACAACTTCGAACAAGTTTGCCAGTGAAATGGTACTTTTAGCCTCTTTCTTCAAATCCAACACTGGCGCAGTACGTTGACCAACTCCTACATCGATGTCAAAGTAGTCAAAAATCTATTATTCCAATTACTGAACTCAAATCTGTAGTAACAAAATCTAATAACCAAAACATAAGATGAAAAATTAAACTATTCTTTCCTATTAAACATGACACCAATAACCAAAAGAATAATTCCAAGTATATGAATTCCAATAGTAACAATAAAAAAGTATAAAACCTCAACCAAGTAATGAGATACAGACAGATTAAAGATACTATGCCAAAGCAATTTTTGAAAACTAACAACAAATATATAGTGTGCTAAATTTGATAGAACTGAGTATAAAATTGAATTTGAATAACTTACTACCAAAAACAAGATTAAAACTTGAAAGATGTTTAGGTAGCAAAAATATTACCATTAAGCAGAGCCTCTGAAGTATTTGTGGAGAACACACGAGTTCTACTAATGTTTTGCCTGCAACAAACCATTCTTCTAGCACCATAGACTTTAGTGGCAAATGTTTTTCCATGATTCTTCACTGCGTGCCTTTCAATTGAAGAACTAGAAGAGGAGCCAACAGCAACCAAATCAAGCACTCTTGTTCCAAAATCAAGATTGTGGCATGTCATTGACATCATTCTTAATACGAACACGCAGCCAAGAACCAAAAAAAAAAAAAAAAGAAGAGCAAAAATGCCAAGTTTTACTCTTTTTAAGAAAAACCCAGAAATAAAATTCAATCTTTAGTCAATTTCCCATAAAAGAATCACTAAAATGAAGAAAACAGGCTGAAATTAAAACTGGGTATTCAGCAAGAAACTGTAAAAACGACTTCAAAAGAGCTCAAAAGGATGTCTTTAAACTTAAAAAGCTTCCATTTCTATTACAAGAAAAAAAGAAAACAATGTCCTCCCAAATTTAAGAAGGTTCAGAAATTTTGGGTGGATGAAAAGATCCCACATAAGACTTGTTGTAGTTTTGTCCTGAGCTGCTTATCAGTTCAATAAAAGAGTTTTGAGAGGCTATTGACGTTTTTTCGCTACAAAATGAAAAAAGCGAGATTTGTTCAAATACCTGTAAGAAGGAAATTTTATGGAAATTAAAGAAGGGCCGTAGGATATATTATCTTTGGGTCAGAATCAATCAAGAGGCCTCCTTGCATATTGGCAGTTTTTGATCGTAACATGAGCCATGTAATATCTTCTTTATATCTTCTTACAATTGAGTGATCAATATAAAATTGCCACGTGTTTGATTCTTTCTCATCCAAATAATTAGTTGATGATTTTATCATTAAACTCTCATTATCCATTAATATTGGCTTAATGGTCAAGCGTTTTCACGTTGTCTGTATTCGAGTTGTGTTAATTGTATTTATTATTTAGATCTTGTCTTATTATTATAATTCACCAAAAAAAAATAATAAGGTTTTAAATTTTAAGTTCTTAAATACAATTTATTATAGTTATTCACACCTAGCATTTTCAAATTTAAATATTAAAAAATCTCTTATAAACTCTATTTAAAAATTGGAATCCCTAGCAATCAATAGTTCTTTTCTTTTTTTTTTAATGAAATTCTTAACAGCTCGTTAAAAGATGATGTGATAGCTAACATGACGGTTGAGGTGAAAAAAATAATATTGTGATGGATGGCGCAACATTTGATTTAGAGGACTTAATTGATTTTTTAATTATTTTATGAGGGATTAAGTTATTTATAGAATTTATATAAAATATTTTTAAAAAATTATAGAAAATTATATAAAGTTTATTAAAATGATAAATTTTATAAAACACATTATTAAAATGATAAATTTTATAAAACACTCAGCAACATCCTAAAATGGAGTTTTTTTATTCCACTAAAGAATAATTATGGGTAATCTTTGGCACCAAATTAATTGAATCTCTTTCATTATTTATCTATAATTTTGATATCACAAGTTTTAAGAAGGTTTATTCAAAAGTAAGATTAAATAAAAATGTTGTTGCCCTCAAATAAATTCTCTATATTTTTTAAAATAAGTTATTAAATATTTATTTTTATTTTTAAATTCATAATTTTTATCTGTACCTATATAAAATAAGTGTGCAATATCTACTATCTATTATATGAGTTATATTATAATAAAACATAAATAGGTAATATTATTTAAATATTGATAAAGAAATAAAATCGGTAAATATAATAAAAGTGCCATATGTTGATTTTTCAATGCATTATGTAGGATAATTTTCCATTCGGTTTATATTTATTCAATTAATTGTAATATTTTATTCTTTAGTTATATAAATTATACACATTTACTTTTAAATAAATTAAAAATATATTTTATGAATATTAGAAAAATTTGAATTAAAATAATCAAAATTATAAAAAGGCAAGATATGGGACTCTGAATAAATCATTTCTCAAAAATAAAATATAATATCTGGTCAGATTTGAATATTAAACGGATCTCAAGAAATAACATATGTATAAAGAGACAACCACATGTGAGAGAGAAATAAATATTTGATTATTTTATGAAAACAATAACTTTAATTTTGTAAATCAAGATGTTACGTGTAGTTTTTGTTTGATTTAAAAAGGTACATATATAATTTTATTTATGAAATTTAACTTTAAATTATATTCTTTGTAATTTTTTTTACAAAAATATTTATAATTTTTTATCAATTATAAATTTTAACATATCTCTTTAAATTATATTCTTTGTAAGTTAATAGTGCAGTTTTTGGGCTAATTTACCAGAAAATATCAAATTTTAAAAAAATTTACGGAAAAAGACCTAAAAAATAATTATTTATCGGAAAGGCCATTTCAAAAAAAGCGCGCGCCCACGTCAGCGCATTTTCAGGGGATGAATCAGGAAAGCGGGTCCACGAGGGTGCGCTTTGTGCCACATCAAAAAAACGCGTCCTTGAGGGCGCGTTTTCCTGATGTGGCAAAAGCGCTCCCTCGTGGACCCGCTTTTGCCCTGCAACGATCATTTTTTTTTACCGTTGGGCCTCCAACGGTCAAAAATAAAAAACTATAAAACCCCCCCACCCTTTTATTTTTTTCACACAAAAGTCCTTACTCTTTTTTCTCTCAACTTTCTCTCAAATTCCTCTCAAATTTTTCTCAAATTCCTTTAAAGTTCCTCTCAAATTTCACAATAGTCCTTTAATTTTTATAAAAAAGCCCTTTTTTAAATTTTTTTGAAATATATCTTTTTTGATAAATTTAAAAATATTCTATCGTATTAGCAATGGCTGGAGAATTAATTCGTCTCGACAATAAACACATCTCCGTCGATCAAATGACAATGGTAAATTTTAATTTTAATTTTTAAATACTATTTAATATTTTTTAGGTTTATGCAATTTTAATTAAATTTTAATTTATAATTTTTTTAACAGTCTATAGATCGAGTATTGCAATGATATATTCGCAATATGCCTGGTCCGCCATCACCATTGATCGAGAATTATCTACGGGAAGTGGGTTTTTGGCACGTGGCCATGATAGGCTAGGGGTGCAAGTTGGACCCAAAGTTAATCAATGCATTGATAGAGAGGTGGAGACCCGAGACGCACACTTTCCATCTTCCATGAGGAGAGCGTACTATCACTCTGGAAGATGTGCATTTGCAATTAGGATTGCCAGTGGATGGGTACGTAGTCACCGGGTCCGCAACTTCTGGCGATTGGGGAGCCGTATGCTATGAGCTTTTGGGTGCTATTTCGGATAACATTAACAGAGGTCAGATCGAGATGGGCTGGTTAGGAGACACATTCCCAAAGCCGGATAATGATTCGACCGAAATAGAAAGAATACGGTATGCTCGGGCATACATTCTTGAGATGATTAGAGGCTATTTGATGCCGGACTTGTCACGAAACCTCGTACATCTGAGATGGCTGCTGAAACTCGTTGATTTTAGAGCAGCCAATGAATTGAGTTGGGGATCTGCCGTGTTACCAAAATTGTATCGGGAGATGTGCGGGGCGACGCAGCCGAATAAAATCGAAAATCGAAGGTTGCCTATCGCTATTGCAATCATGGGCACGATTTCGATTTCCATTTTTACATTCTCGAGTCGACCACCCGTATACATTACCACTCATAACGAGGTAAATTTAATATTAGATTTTACAATTATTACACAGATTTAAAATATAATTGTATGCTAAAAATTTATTTAATTAGATGAAACCATTCGGCGAATTATGTTGGAATACCTACATCGCTTGAAAATATATGACTTCTATTAGAGCAACGGTCGGAAGCACAAGTAAGTATTAAATAAAATATATTTTTGTAATAAAATAGTCGTTTCGTATTTAGTATTTAGTATTTAGTATATAGCTAATATTTTTTATCATGTTAATATAGTTTGAATGGACACCATACGAGGATCCGTCAATTCAGACAGTAATTCCGGAAGAGTTTTTTCAAAATCCGAACATTTGGCATGTGAAGGTGCCATTGGTCAACTATGCCACTGTGGAGATGCACCAGTCAGATCGGGTTCTACGTCAATTTAGATGCCGACAACCTGATTCCCGTGGCACTTGAGGTGCTCGATGATGGGCACAAAGTCGACTTACGGCAGTTGCATACGGATTGGCCAAGATTTTGGTCAGCGTATATCAAATTGTAGGAGAATCGGTATGATTATATACCTACTCGGGAACCGATCATCGTTCTTGAGTTAGCGTGCGGGCCAGAATACATGCCATGGTTTAGGATCCATGGCAAGCCGTATTTATTGTCAAAAGAGGAGAGGCAACGACAACTTCGTGAACAAAGGGAACGACGGGACCCTTTAAGTCCAAGGAGAATGGGTGATGAGACGGGACCATCAATAGCGCCGACACAACCACCGGGCCCATCAACAACGCCCATACAGTCACCGGGCCCAACACTTCAGCCGACGACACCCACATCATAGCCTTTTCAGATTATGTCAGGTGCGTACCCTAGCCCTTATATGTATCCTAACCCTTATATGTTTCCTTTTCCCAGTCCCATGGCAAGTTGGAATGCATGGCCCGTTTCAAGTCCGTTCCCGACTCTCCGACTGGCCAGCCGATCTATAGGCTGCCGTCGCATGAGGGATCGCACGAGACGCCATCGGGGAGCTCTTCTTTTTACTAATCTCCTTCGCCTTACGGGATTCAGACACCTCCGCCATGGGCGATGCAAACACCTCCCCAGTCAATATTTTATCAAGGTGGGTCATCATCCAACACCCACAACCAGACCCCCTGGCAGAGGAACCACAATCCCCGCCTGAGGTTCCACAACCCCCGTTGGAAGCTAGAAGAAGGAGGAATCCAACGCGTAACCGTCGACCACCCCCATGTGGCACTGATTCCAACTGGCACCAATATTGATTCCGACCGTCATTATTTTATTTTTTTATTGTAAATTTTTTATATATTTAATAAAATAAAAGATGTTTTTAATATTTTATTGTAATTTAATTTAATTTTTATATCTTAAATAAAATAAAAGTTGTTTTTTTTTTATTTTTTTTGTAATTTAATTTCTATATCTTTAATAAAATAAAAGTTATTTTTTATTTTTTTGAAATTTAATTTTTATATCTTTAATAAAATAAAAGTTGCTATTTATTTTTTTTTGTAATTTAATTTTTATATCTTTAATAAAATAAAAGTTGTTTTTTACTTTTATTTTGTAATTTAATAAAATAAAAGATATTTTTTAATTTTTTAATTTTAATTTAATTTTTATATCTTTAATAAAATAAAAGTTGTTTTTTATTTTTTTTGTAATTTAAATTTTATATCTTTAATAAAATAAAAGTTGTTTTTTATTTTTTTTGTAATTTAATTTTTATATCTTTAATAAAATAAAAATTGTTGTTTTTTTTTGTAATTTAATTTTTATATCTTTAATAAAATAAAATTTATTTTTTATTCTTTTTGTAATTTATTTTTTATATCTTTAATAAAATAAAGTTGTTGTTTATTTTTTTTTGTAATTTAATTTTTATATATTTAATAAAATAAAAGTTGTTTTTTATTTTTTTTGTAATTTCATTTATTTTTTATATCCTAAATAAAATAAAAGTTGTAATTTATTTTTTTATTGTAATTTATTTTTATTTTTTATATATAGAAATTAATAAGAAATGGATGAATTAGGACTAAATTGAATAAGTGAAAAAGTATGACAGGTTAGTTTGTAATTTTATCAAGATGGATGTTGATCCAATGTATGAATTTTGAATGATGATAAGGGGAAAAATAAGCATTTAGCAAGAAAGATAATTTTGAAGAATAATGATGATGGTGATATTTTAGATTAATTGAATAACTTTTTTTTTTTGTTTTGCGACTTAGTCCTTCTACAAAATTTCACCATTTTTATCAAGAAATTAAAAGAATTTTCAATGCCACCAATAGACAAAAAATGATAAGGAGACTATTAACTATTCCGATTTGGACACGAGCGAGATGTATGGCCTGGGTTCCTACACCATCCCAATAACTTCCGTTGGTTGGTTGTTTCTCGGATATCCATATTGTTGCGTATTCTAGTCAAGTAAGGTCGACCCTTTGGTTTGCGACGTAGTTCTCTATCCGGCAACAGCTTATATGGAGCAAGTGATACAAACGATCACTTACATTCATTCGGGACTGGTGGGAATACGTGTTTCCACATGTTGTACATGTATTCTATTTTATACACTTCGTCGACATAGCTCATGGGATCCAGACGGAAATTCTGACAAGCCGCAATTACATGAGCGCATGGATAACGAAGTGTATCAAATATCCTACAGTCGCAGGTCCTATTTCCCAAGTGTACACGATATTGCCTGCTAACAATACCTTGGTTCGGTCTGTCAAACTCCGTCACACGAAACCATAGGTTGTCACGATCATGACATACTGTGTGCATGGTGTTGGCCCGTGCCTTACCCTTGTTAATTTCTCGCAATACCTTCGCGCACCATACACGACTTCCTTGCATTTGGCCTTTATAACTCGCTGTTTGCTTCGGAAATAGTGTCGCTAAATGAAAATATATCTCTCGCACAACCGATGTTATTAGCAAATGACGCATTTCTTTTAGAACAGAATTTATGCATTTGGCCAAGTTTGAGGTCATATGACAATATCGTAGGTCGCTGTCATATTCTAGTGTCCACTGTTCGAAAGGTATGTTGCATAGTTAGTTTGCGCCTTCTTCGTTAACTGAGCATAAACTCGCCAACATCTCGTGAAAACGGTCCTTATTGATCTCATACCCTGCCAATATAAGTTGATAGTGAATATTACATACGACTCTTCAATTAAGAATAAATTGAATATTACAAACGAAATTATATTAATAGATATTACATACCCATGTTGGTCACTTGCCGTCGTTCACTTGTAGATCGATGTTGCCCGTGGTAGTTGGACACAACATGCCTTAGGTAATATCGATGGTGTGTCTTGACGCCACAAAGCTTCCGCAATCGCTCATTGCGGCTAGTATTATAGGGCCCCGATCCGATATAACGCATATATCAGGTTGGGGGTAGACATGCCTCCTTAACCTAGATAGAAAGAAATCTCAGTCATCAGTTGACTCCCCCGGTGTTATTGCAAACGCAATTGGAAGGATTCTCCCACTACCATCCTGTGCCACAGCTAGCAATAGCCGATGCGTATATCTACCATACATAAAGGTACCTTCAATTTGTACGCAATATAGAAATGCGTCTCGGCATTGCTTAAATGTCTAGAACAGACTCTTGAACACTTGGCATCCACAGAGCAATCGATCGTTGTAGTACGTTGGTTCTGTTTCAAGGTCTGTTATGCTGCCTGGGACATATCTCTCCAGCACCTGACACCACTGCCACACTTCATTATATGAAGCATCCCACCGACCATGCAACTTTTCCAACGCCTTCTGCTTAGCTATCCAAGTCTTACGGTAAGAGGGCGTGTACCCCAATTGGCTACAAATATTGCCAATTAAGGCCGGCACTGTAGTCTTGGGATCCGCCTTCACCATCGGTATTATTAAGTCAGCCAACATATCTGAATCCATCTTCAGGTGATCTTGTGAAACACCTGTCAACGAAGTACGTTAAAGAATACAACATTACATAATATCAGTATTATTCAAAAACCTTGAACACCTAGTGAAATTGTACCAGCAAGACATGTGTGTGGACCTTTGTACTTTTTAATCTCCCACAAGCCTGTCCTTTTCCTCAACGAGGCTATGATTTTCCATGAACATGTACCGTCTTGCACTGCACACTTGGCCTCGTACTTATCGAGTTTGGATTTAACCACCTTGTAGTTAACCCTATTCTTGATGCTATATTGTTTCAATGCACCAAGAAAAGTATCCTTGTTGGAAAACTCTTTACCAACTTCTAATTCGCCCGAATCCAACGAAAAACTTTGATAAAGCGTAATAGTAACATATTTTAGGCCCACGTTTAGCATGCTTTTGGATGATTTATCCCTTGAACTATGTAATTTGGTGTTCTTAATTCTTTGTTTTCATGTTTTATACTCAGAAAAGCACCGGAGGATGAAAAGAACGAGAAATGGGCCTAAAACAGAGTAAATGGGCCATATCACAAAATCAACACGGCCTGGGCCCAAGACCACACGGCCATGCCTCATTCAACAGCCTCGAACACGGCCTGGCCACGACTTACACAGGCGTGTGCCATGGGCGTGTCCCTGTCGTGACAAAGAGAAATTTCACTTGGATTAGGATACTTAGGGGCGAAGAAACACATTCAGAAGCCTATATAAACACCTTAAGGATGACCTAAAAGAGGGGAACCCAAGGCTTTAGTCGGGGGCGTCAGCTAGGCCAAAGAGGGCTGACTTGTGGGGATTTACTCAAAGATAGCCAGTTGATTCATCTCAAGAAGCCGGAATCATACTCAAGATGGAAGATCTCTCTTTCAATTCCTTCAAGAGGTTTTAGGGATTTCTTATGTTTTGTTTTATCTTTTCTTCTGAGATGTTTTCTTTTATTGTTATGAACTAAACCCTCAGATACCTGAGAGGGATGAAACGTAAGATGAATCTTGTTATCGTTTGCTGAACTATATGATAAATATTTGTCTTGATCTTAATTATGTGTTCTTAATTCTTGTGTTGATATTTTCGGGATATTAATTCAAGTATGATGTGCTTAGGTGGAGGAGCAAAAGTCCCTATCTAAGAGTAGATCTAGCATAATTAAGCGGAGTTGATCGCACGCCTAGAGATAGGGTGACGAGATTTTTTCGGATTAGGGTGAAACCTAATAGGGGAGTCCATAGATCGAGTTAATACAATTCTAGGAGTTTTAATTAGAAAGAGATTTCAATTAATCAACCTAGGGTTAGACGTTAGTCACCTCGAGAGAGGGATTAATATAACTTAGGGAATCTCGCGGATCAAGTCAAATGAATAAATCGTTTGGTTTAGAGTTAGATAACAAGTAAAGTCTAGGTGGATTCTTCCTTGGGTATCGTCTTAATCAATTGGTTTTTCCTCAAGGTTATTTTCCCAATTTCATTCTTCTTTGTCTTAGAGTCTTTAGTTTAGTAGTTAGTTAATTTTAGATTAGATATACAATTCCTTCAATTCTTAGGCTAAATAATAAAAAGAGAGTTAGTATTAGTACTTTTGGTTCATTTGGGTTCGACATTCCGGTCTTGCCTTAACTATACTATTGTTCGATAGGTAAGCTTGTCTCAAATCGTTGTCATAGTTAGTTTCCAAGTTCGATCATTCTTTTTATAAATTTTAAGACTTTGACATCGCATAAAACAATCATCAAACTTGTACGGTCACGCCTTCCGTGTGGTAGTTCAGGAAACTCCAATGCATCATCTTGAGATTGATCGATATTATGCATGTGGGCTGGAGGCGAGTACACCCTGAATCGCGGATCTTCTTCTTCATCATCTGAATTGCCTTCAACATCTTCAGGTACGGTTGGAATAGGCTCAGGTTCAGAAAATAATGCAACTTCTGCACCATCGGGGCCGGGCTCTCGAGGTGGATCCACATCGGACTCATCGTCCAACCCACCATCATCTGCAATGAATAAGGGCCCCTCGCCGACGGATGTCGTGGGGAGTACATTATCTCTTCTTGAACAACTTTCGTAACGTTCCCAATTATATGTGGATTGCCAACCACTAGAAGTTGATGACGTTCCCCAATACGTATTTTTAGCATCGAACATCGAAGGAATGATATGCATGTCCCATCCACCAACCGAATGTCGTGCAGGGGTTGTGTTTTCCATACTACCACCAAACACGAGCGCTTTCGTATTTTGCCTCCCATTAACAGAATGTCGGCTTAGGGTCGTGTATTCCCCTCGAACAGCAGTAGATGTTGAAGTCGAAGGAAGATCACTTGACGATGAAAATTGTACATATACCTCAAGATAGGGTGATCCACTGGCAAGATGAGTCTCCACCATTGCCTCCAAGCTCCGAGGACCTTTGATGCCGAATGAGTCATATCTCACGGGATCAACCGAAGCACAAAATCTATACTTAATAGACTGAACTTTCATTAGCGTTGTTCCGAAGATTTTACGCCTAATTCTTTTGCGAAGTTCTGTCAAATCTATGTTCCGATTAAAAACCATTCACGCTGTGTTCTCCGATAAAAAAACACCATTTTTGGTGTCACAAACCTCACCATCATAGTAAATAACAGCACTAATATATTCACCCATCTTCAGTTTCTATTTTACTTTTGCCTCAGTTTCTATTATGCAACCTGAGAATGAAATTTGGCTCATTTATAGTCTAAGGATTGCCAGAGACTCATCAGAGAGCGTAAAGCGTCCGCGTGGGAGCTTTTCGGTAGACTTCCATCGACAAAGTGCATCCTGCTTGAAGCGTTTTGGTCACTATTTGTTCAGAAACATCTTCTCAAAATTATTTTACCAGAGACTACTGTAGCAAAAGAGCGTCCACGTGGGAGCTTTTTTCGATACTCTTGCTGACAGTGCATCCTCCTTGAAGTGTTTTGGTCACTATTTGTTCAGAAACGTCTTCTCAAAATTATTTTTCTAGAGACTACTGTAGCAAAAGAGCATCCACGTGGGAGCTTTTTTTCAAGACTTTTGCCGACAAAGATCTCGCTTGAAGCGTTTTGGTCACTATTTGTTTAGAAACGTCTTCTCAAAATTATTTTGCCAGATACTACTGTAAAAAAAAAATTGAAATAATTTTTTTTTGCTAATATATTTTTCCCAAAACCCTAAACCTAAAATTATTTTAATTAATTAACTCTAAAATCTATTTTATTAATTTTTTCCTAAAAACCCTAAACCCTAAGACCGTAAAAAATCCTAAACCGTAGCCCTAAAACCCTAAAAACTCATACCCTAACACTAAAAACAACTGAAAAACCTATGGGGGGAAAGGGCAAAAGCGTGTCCACGAGGGAGCGCTTTTGCCACATCAGCAAAGCACGTCCTTAAGGACGTGTTTTTTTGCTGATGTGGCACAAAGCGCTCACTAGTGGACGCGCTTTCCTGATTCATCCCCTGAAAACGTGTTGACGTAGACACGTTTTCGGGAGAAATGGCCCTTTTCGGTAAATAATTATTTTTTAGGTCCTTTTTCGTAAGTTTTTTTAAAATTTGGTATTTTCTAGTAAATTGGCCCAGTTTTTGTTTGCATCGTAAAACACCCGCATGAATTAAAATTTCAAAAAATAAAAATAAAAATAATATAAAACTATATGCATCCAAAACAACAACAATATAGAACACAATTAAACTAACTTACAATTAATACATAATATTAGCTTCATAATCTAATTCCAACTTTTGCAGCACATCTATTGTTATTTCCATAACCTATTTTTCCATCCAAACATCTTTACATCTTAGTTATTTATAGGAATCCAAATACCAAAATACAACACAAATGTTATTTAGCTTACTTGAAATTTTAGATAATTCATGTCCCTCTTATACTAATCTATTAAGATATTATTAATTTTATATCTTGGTGTTTAATACAATTTTTTTTCATCGTTCTCAATTGCTGGCGACAATTCTACTTCTCCACCACCACCACCTAAAATTGAACCTAATTCTCCTTTTTTCTTGGGTCCTCAAGATTAACTTGGTGATTTTATTACTCCTTTTCAATTAAAGCTCAACCATTTCGATGATTGGGCTTCTGTTATTCACATTGCTCTATCTTTTTGACGCAAATTTGAATTTCTTAATAGTACCATTACAGATCTTGTTCCCTATTGTTCAAAGGATTATTAGGTTACCATTCATTGTATGTTTGTGCTCTGAATTCTCAATATTATTGATCCAAAGGTAAGATCGATGCTTTCCAATTATGATAATGCAAAAAAAATTATGGGATGATTTACATGAACGTTTTTCTGTTGCCAATGACCTATGTATTCAACAATTAAAAGCATATATTAATCATTGTAAGCAAACCAAGACCATGAGTGCTACTATTTATTTTAGTAAATTAAAGGTTTTGTGGGATGAATTAGATATTGCAAGTGTGGAAAGTGTTTATGTAACTTAGAGAAGGCGTATGAACAACATTGTAAGCATGATCAGCTTCATCAATTTCTTATCGGTCTCTATTTTGATTCTTATGCTCAGATTAGGTCTACACTACTTTTCCAAGATCCTTTGCCTTCCTTAAATCGACATTCCAACAGATTACATAAGAGGAATGAGTTCGCGACATTACACAGGTCAAGGAAGAGAAGCCCAAAATTGTGGGCTTTATGGTACGCACGGAGGGACGTAACAAAGGTCGGGCTGATAGTATTGATAAGTTGACCTTGTTGTGCACTCATTTCCATCGCAAGAAGCATGAGGTTGCTACCTGTTTTGAATTACATGACTGCCCGGATTGGTGGCTAGAGAAATATGAGAAGCCAGAGGTGAAAAGTGTTGGTCGCGGTAGCAAAACAGGTGTTGTCACTGTCGTAGATAACAACTATGGACCAACGCTAGCACAGAACACAGTAAGGGCAGCACAATTATCAGGGGGCAACACTTCTTGCTTTTACCACTCAGCAATGACAATCTCTTCTGGTGGTGTTCAATAATACACGATCCACTACCAATCGATTGAATGGTAAGTCCAAGAATAATTGAATCATTGGTATGGGGTGTTCAAATCATGTTATGTGTGATCTTATGTGTTTTATGAATGTTAGACAAGTTGTGGCATGTTTCATAGGACTCCTTGATGGCCAAATAGTGGTGACTACCCAAGAAGGAATGGTTAGATTGACAAGCAAAATTCACTTAAAACATGTTCTTTACGTTCTTAAATTAAACTGCAATTTAACTTCGGTTTCAAAGTTGAATGATGATATGAATTGTTTTGAAATTGTACAATTCATCTTACTTGATTGCCTTTGATCTATTACGAAAAACTTAGAAATAGAAGATTTCGTAATTGACTATACAAAGCCTTACACATAAACATCTCCCACTTATGAGACTTCGTAGATGTAACATCAGAATGTAGTTAAACATTTAACCTCTTGGCGAATTATCCTTGTGAACTCTATCATCATTAGTTGCCTATGCGGTATTATGTAAAGCTATTTTCTTGAGTGGAAATCTTTGTGTTTTCTTGCTTGCATACCTATGAGAGAAAACACTTAGATGATTCTCATATCAGTCTTTACTTCAATTAAATATAGATAATCAAATAAGGTCAATCTTGGTGGATAGTTCCAGTTGCGGATTCATAAGGAAAACTCTTTTTTAGACTAATAAGAAGATCTACTCATCTTAATCAAATTGACAACTCTAGCGGATCATTGTATCTTGTCCCTGTTTCACATATTCTTGCTTTGATTTTTAATGATTTCTTAAGATTGGCACTCGAACAACTGTGAGATTACTGGATCTATTCTAGCGAGTTATTTGATCTATCGGGTTATTTGAAGATGCACGGTAGATTAAAAAGATTGGTTTATTTGTGTTATTTATAATATTCATGATATTATTAGTATTTTCATAATATTATTATTAATGGTCCACTTTTAGCAACAGATATCAAGTTGGCAGATTCATAAAAATGAATCCCCTATTTATGGAATTATGCATATGAAAAAGTCATGTTAGACTGTCATATTTTTCACTTATGGATTCACATAAACAGAAACCTCGCTCATAAAGGTATATTACAATAGAACAATCTCCTTCTAGGTAGACTTATGCAAGCGAATCCCTTCATTGCAAAATTCATAAGGCAGTCCTGACAAACTTCCACATATTTCATAACTTTCATATGTCATGGCCATAGACTTCCATTTCACATATGAGGCTTAAAGCATTAAACTCCTAGAGTCTAATAAATTGATAGAACCCACATCGGATTATCATTTCATTTGCGCATATATCTCCATACAAACCAACCAAACTTTAGCAAAGCTGAAAACCATGCATATACATTCTCTGTACTATTCGCTTGAACCTTTGCAAAGCCAGATAACACATGCCACTAAATGCACAACGTGACATTTCTTTATCTTTCATCCGCCAAAATAACTCTCCACATTCCACATACCATATACATGCATTTCATACACAGACATTCAGTCAACCCTACTATTCATGCACGACACACATTACGCCAACATTTCATGCATTTTCAAAACAACACCATAGACTTCACGATACATCAATATTCAATTACAAAATAATTCATCCAACATAACCAGAAAATATCACGCTAAACATCTCATTTATACTACATAGATAAACTTACAACCAAACATATACTTTCATATCTACACACAACATGCATCTCAATGTATCACTATTCAGCATAGAATTCATTATCTTAGGATAGAAGTTACAAAAACAACAAACAATGAAAAAAACATAAATATCCATTTAAGGCTTGAGTTTTGGAACTCACATGGAGGTTGACACTAAAACCATCAACTTAGCTTTCTTTGTTATCCGAGCCTCCAACTTACAAAACATAACAATGATTTCAGAATTTCCAACGAAGATATTTTATCATCACAACAACCACAACTTGTTACATGCAAAGACCATTTAAAAGGTTATCTGTAATCCTTTACGGACGGATCTTAATCTTTCATTCTTTCAACTAGACCAATGAAGAAGATGAAAAAAGAATAGAGAAAATGTAGGAAGTGCACCGGAGAATAACATCTCTCCCTTACGTACTACTTACACATTTCTTACACTAATTCCAAACTCAACAACCAAGTGTACATGTTTGATAAACTGTAATATATACATATTTTAATCCCACATTTGGCATACTTTTGGATGATTTATCCCTTGAATTGTGGAATTTGATGCTCCTAATCCTTTAATTTCATGCTTTATACTTAGGAGAGCATAGGAGGATGAAAAGAATGAGAAACGGACCAAAAACGGAGAAAATGAGCCAAAGTAAGAAATCCACACGGCCTAGAGTTCGCCACACGGCCGTGCCACTTTAGCAGACTCAAACAAGGCCTAAGGCTCGATTCATATGGGCGTGCCACACGGGCATGTCCCTACCGTGACCTGTTTTAATTCCACTTAGAAAAGGATACTTAGAGGCAAAGAAAGACATTCCGAAAGCCTATATAAACACCCTAGAGGCCAACCTATGAGGGGGCATTGGAGAGTTTGACAGAAGGCCTCTGTCAGGGCTTTTTGACCGAAGCGAAGCTAGAGAGAGCCAAAATTAGGGAATTAATCGAAGAAAGCCAGTTGATCCATCTCAGAAGCCGGAATCACGTTCAAGACTGAATATTTTCCCTTCAATTTCCTTCAGGGGGTTTTAGGGTTTTCTTTATGTTTTGTTATTTAATTTCTTCTGAGATGTATTCTTTTATAATTATGAACTAAACCTCTCAAATACCTGAGGGGGATGAAACCTAAGACGGATCTTGTTATTGTTTTCTGAACTATATGATAAATATTTGATTTGTTCTTAATTATGTGTTCTTAATTCTTGTGTTAATATTTCAGGATATTGATTCAAGTATTGATGTGCTTATTTAGAGGAGCAAAAGTCCCTGTTTAAGAGTAGATCTAGCATAGTTAAGTGGAGTTGATCGCACTCCTAGAGATAGGATGACGAAAATCTGCTGGATTAGGGTCAAACCTAATATGGGAGTCTATAAATTGAGTTAATGCAACACTAGGGGTTTTAATTAGAAAGAGATTTCAATCAATCAACCTAGGGTTAGATGTTAGTAGCCTCGAAAGAGGTATTAATATAAATCAGGGAATCCTACGGATCAAGTCAAGTGAATAAATCGTCTGGTTCAGAGTTAAATAACAAGTAAAGTCTAGGTAGATTCTTCCTCGGGTATTGTCTTAATTAATTGGTTTTCTCAAAAGTATTTTCCCCAATTCATTCTCTGTGTCTTAGCATCCTTAGCTTAGGAGTTAGTTAGATAAACATCAATTCCTTTTATTTTAGGCTAGATAATAAAAAGAAAGTCAGTACTAGTACTTTTGGCTCCCTTAGGTTCGACATTCCGGTCTTGCCACTAAGCTATACTACTGTTCGATAGGTGCGCTTGCCTTAATCGTGGTGATAGTTAGTTTTTAGGCTCGATCATTCTTATTATAAGTATTAAAGCTTTCAGACCACCATCAAGTTTTTGGCGCCGTTGCCGGGGAACTGAAATATTAGGAACACTCAATTTTTATTACTTTAGCCATTTTTCTTTTATTTATTTATTTCTTTCTAATTTTTATTTTTTTTGTTTTCTGATTTCTCTCTTTTATTTTGCTTCTGATAGGTTTTTCTAGTTTATGACTAGAAGGAACCCATCAGGACTCTTGATTTTTGACAGCGATATAGAATGTACCGTTTGTAGAAATAGAAGAGAAATAAGGCGAAGCTTACAATACATAGAAGAAGAGCAAGAGGACGATACCAATACTACCGAAGAGATGGCTGATAATAATCTGCTACCTCCTATGGTTGCCGTCAACCTGGTGAATCAAAATCCTGCTCTTCGTACTATATATGATTATGATAAACCTAATTTTACAGGAACTGAATCAAGTATTGTTAGACCTGCTATTGTGCAAATAATTTTGAACTGAAACCTAACACAATTCAGATGATATAACAATTTATTCAGTTTGATGGTTTGCAGGATGAAGATCCAAACAATCACTTGGTGAATTTCTTAGAATTTTGCGATACTTACAAAATAAATGGCATTTCTGATGATGCCATTCGTTTTTGGCTGTTTCCCTTTTCGTTGAAAAACAAAGTTAAACAGTGGTTGAACTCATAACCACGATGATCAATCACTACATGGGAACAAATGACCAAAATTTTTTTGTTAAAATATTTTCTGCCGGTTAAAACGACAAAGTTGAGGAATGATATCTCTTCTTTTGTGCAGATGGATTTAGAGACACTTTATGATGCATGGGAGAGATACAAGGATTTATTGAGAAGGTGCCCTCACCATGGTTTACCCTTGTGGCTACAAGTTCAAACTTTTTACAACGGTGTGAACCCCTCAACTAGGCAGTTGATTGATTCAGCTGCCGGCGGTACCCTAAACAACAAAACACCTGAGGCTGCCTACGAATTCATTGAAAAGATGTCACTAAACAACTATCAGTGGCAAGTTACAAGGATAAGGCCAACAAAAGCCGCCGGTGTTTTCAACCTCGAAGCAGTAACTATGCTATCAAACCAGGTAGAGCTTTTGAATAAAAAGATTGGGGGTTTGTGTAGCTTTTCGCAGGTACATCCAATAATGTAGTATGATACTAATTGAGGAGGGATGAGCAATACAGAATACCCACCTTACAACTTGAGCGCTGAAAACGAACAAGTTCACTATATGAGTAATAATTCTGGACCTTAAAATAACTCTTATAGTAATACTTATAATCCAGGTTAGAGGAAGCACCCCAATTTCTCATGGAGTGGCCAAGGAAATCAGAGACAACAACCCCTCCCAAGCTTTCAACAGCAACCCTACCCACAAGAGAAGAAGCCGAACCTTGAGGAGATGCTGACAAAATTCATCACAGTGTCAGAAACTCGTTTCCAAAACACCGAAACAACACTCAAAAATTAAGAAGCATCGATTCAAGGGACCAAGAGCCAGTTAGGACAACTTGCTGAGATCATATCAGAATGACCACAAGGTAGCTTACCAAGTAACACTAGAACAAACCCAAATGAACAACTTCATGCAATAACAGCTCACGATAGTGAAGGGTTAGATGAATCAAAATTAAGGTAAGAGAATATGGTAGAGGAAGGTAAGGTTGAGATAAGCCATGATAAGCCAAAATCGGTAATTAAAAAGTACCAACCTCGTGTGTCATACCCCAATACGATAAAGAAAGACCACACAGATGAACAATTAGGTAAATTTTTTAAACTTCTAAAGAAATTACATATTAACTTACCGTTTCTTGAAGCCCTTTCGCAGATGCCAGATTCAAGGAAGTTTCTAAAAGAGCTTTTGACAAACAAGCGGAAGTTAGACGAGGAGTCGCATATGGAGCTAAACGCAGTGTGCTCAGCAATTTTGCAAAATAAACTACCACGAAAATTAAAAGATCTAGGGAGTTTTACAATTCCATGTTTAATTGGTAGTTTATCTATTGATAATGCTTTAGCTGATTTAGGGGCAAGCATAAATGTTATGCCTTATAAAATGTTTAAACAGCTAGGTCTAGGGAAACCCAAACAAACTAGGATGAGCATTTAATTAGCTGATAAAAGTATTAGAATTGTAACACCCCTACTACATTAATATCGAGACATAGCATTCAATTTATATATATATCCGAACTAATTTCACATCTTTTCATTTGACCAGTTTAGTAAGCATAATTCAACCCTTTAAATCATTCATGAACATAATGTACTTCACATAATTAAGTCTAAGAATTACCCAGATTATTACCTATATATATATAAATATACCTTACGATGCATACTACAATCTAGACCCATGAGCAATTTTATTTAAAACCGCATTTAGCTACTCACAACCTCAATACAATTATTCATGGTATAACAAAATTAGCACTTCAATAGGTGACTTGCCATTTCTCAATTACACTCAACCTAGAAATTTCATTAACCATATCAACCATATAGGAAATTTTTTTTTTCCATGACCGAATAAGTACACTGAGTTAACCCATTTCATATGACCATGAAGCAATATGCTCAATGCCGAACCTATAATGCACATTTGTATACTTATATATATATGTGTCATATAATCCAACAAATCAACTTAACCCAACTCCTAGAAATTTAACTACATCCGCATTCTCACAAGTAAACACACATACAAGGCCAATTAATATCATTATCTTCACATATCTAATAGACTAATCACAACCATCTCACTTAGGCGCAACTATTCATCATTAAACAACATATTTATTCGAATTAAGTAACCTTCAACCAACAATTCATGAACATACATATTTATGTAAACATATATATATAAAACAACTCAAAATCATTCAAGTCACCATTCACCTTTCCACACATCAACACAAATACATATAAGATGCACTCTTACATTAACCAAACATGAATACCGAATTCCACAAGATCAAGCCATCATAATTTAGCCATTTTCACATGGCATAATTAAACATATAATTCAAAAGATATTCTCAACATAGTATTTTAGCCTATACATGCCATTGACTTTAAGTTCGTTTACAAAAGTACCAAAAATTGTTTTGATAGTGTGATGGACTTTGACAAGGATTCCCGATGCTCGAGCTGCAACTTTTAAGGATCTAAAAAAAATGAAACAACCACACCAAGTAAGCTTAAATAGCCTAGTAAGTTATAAGCAAGAAGGTAAGATGTACAACTATGCATATGCATAACACCCATTTATTCCTCTAGTTTTCCATCTAACTATTTAATAATTCCTCATATCAACCTGCATAATAGATTACCATTCATCAAACTCAGGTTCATCCAATCCCAAAACAAAGTAACTAAATAGTCATATGCTTTGTACTTTTTTTGAAATAACTTACTCGGTATTACCTCAAATAAATAAACTGTTAACCGATAAAACATACCTGATACTTTTAACTACCCCTTTTTTATAAGTATCTATATCTTCAAGGTAATCGATTAATCCGCACACTCAATGCCATTCGACCGATCTCGCACACACAGTGCTCGGTGATTAAATTTCCGCACACACAGTGCCCTTCAACCGATCTCGCACACACAGTGCTCGGTGATTAAATTTTCGCACACACAGTGCCCTTCAACCGATCTTGCACACACAATGCTCGGTGATTAAATTTCCGCACACACACGGTGGTTCTTTTCAATCGATCTCGCGCACACGGTGTTTCGGTGATTAAATTTCCGCACACACAGTGCCCTTCAACCGATCTCTTCCATTAATACATTATTACATTCGACCAAATTAAATAAACATACACAATTGCTTATTAAACACAACCATTTCTCATCACAATTTCACATATAAATTTTTCCTCAAAATATATATAATCATTCAACTCAATTAATTTCAAGCTCACATGAATACAAATCTTATACTCGGCTAGCACATAAATCATTCAATGTCATACTCGGCAATGAGTAATTTAACATGTTATATCTATTTAGCAATTGCACCACAATATAGGTTAAATTACAATTCAACCAAATGCTTAAAACTTACCTCGAGAGTTGATGATTTCGAGTGTTCCGGCTATTCGATTAATTTGGTTTTTCCTTTGTCCGACCCTTTTTCCTTTGAATCTTGATCCAAACAAATTTCAATAAAGCTTGTTCACATTCATATTCAATCAAATTAATCAAATTCTCAAGATTATAAAATTTACCATGATACCCCTAAAATTTTCAACTTTACAAAATAGTCCTTCGTGCACAAGATTCACAAAATGTGCAAAATTCTCATTAAAGCTTTAAGGGCCGAATGTCTATCATCTTCATACAAAACCATACAACCTATGTATATGCACTTTCGGTCCCCAAATATTTATTATCAAAATTTAAGCTATCCTATTCCCTCACATTCAAAATTCCATTTCTAAACATGTTAATTTCAAGAATATATCTAATATTCCTCCATCAAACATAATAAACCAACATTATTCATCAATGGTCGAACCTCTGTCAAGCTTTAAACTCAAAAATTTAAACATGTATTCAATAAAACTCAAAGCTATGAACAAAAAAAAATGCAAAGATTAAAAAAAATCAAGTTCAAATGCTAACCTTATAGGGACATGCAAGAACCGAACAATGGAGGTTTTAAACTCCTCTTTTTCTCCCTTACAATTTCGGTAAAGAAAAGACCAAGGTTGAAGAAGACCACCCACTAATTGTTTTTATCAATTCTTTCTTTATTAGTCATAATATAAAATAATAATATCATTCCATTAACAAATAAATAAAATTATTTCATATATATAAATCTTTATCATTACCGTCCACTACTAGGAGAAATGGGACTATTTGACATGCAAGTCCATTTATGTAGGGACTAATTTAATTAAACCCTCCTACTTAATACAAGCTACTATAATTACTACAACAATTTGGTCCTCTTTCTTAATTCGAATCTATAAGCAAACAAATTACCTAATGATGTTCTAACACATGCTTAAACATATATTGAAGATATAAAATAAAATATAATAATTATTTTCTAGCTCGGATTCGTGGTCTCGAAACCACCTTTCCGATTAAGGTCATTTTTGGGTTGTTACAAGAATTCCTAGGGGTATAATTGAAGATGTATTCGTGAAAATTGATAAATTTATATTCCCAGTAGACTTTGTCGTTTTAGACATGGATGAGGACAATAATATTCCTTTAATTTTAGGAAGACCTTTTTAGCAGCTGCCAGAACTAAAATTGATGTTGGTACAGGTGAACTCATACTTCGTGTAGATGATGAAACGATCACTCTTCAGGTTCTTGACTCAGCTAGGACATCAAGTAATCAAGGCGAGAACATAAATTCTATTAATTACCATTCGGTTAAACCTTCTTTTCAGGAAACACCACGGAACTACACAACTAAGCCAGATCCTAAACCTCATGACAAAAAGGAAATAACTCATGAGGAACGATGGCTTAAGATAGATGAACTAGACGAGTGGAAGACACATTTCAAGGATAAACTAGGAATATACGAAGCAGAACCAAAGCCACTCCATGGGAAAAAAAATTGAAGATCGAAGATCAGGTATTGTTGAATAAAACAGACCCTCGAATCCCCACGTCAGACCTGAATACAAACGAAGATATCCCTTTTGAAGTGCTAAATATCTTCCCATACGTAACAGTCGAGGTAACTAATCCCAAGTTTGACACTTTTAAGGTAAACACTACTCGACTCGAACTATACAGTAATCATAGAACTAATAGCGGAGGTGAGGAGTTTCAACTCCTCAAACTACCATGAATACGCGAATGAGAGGTAAGTCTAGCTTAAGACTTTAAACGAGCGCTTCTCTGGAGGCAACCCGGACACTAACCTCATCAATTTCATATCATTATTTTTATTTTTATTTTTACTTTTAGCACCTAACTACAAACTAACCAGATTAATGAAGCGCAATTTTCCCTACCACACGGCCTTGCACACGGCCGTGGCTGTGGCTGTGTGGACACCATAAATTTGCACACCAACTAGTAGAGATCGTGCGGACCAAGAACGAAAAAAATCTCTAAACCACGGGCGGCGATAAAAAGCCACGGCCTTGCGATACGGCCGTGGTAGACACTATTTTTTTCAACATGGGCATGGCGACCTGCACAAGGGCATGGGAGAAGAGAACGAAGCTTGGCACAACCGTGCAATACAATCGTTTGGGATAACAGGCCTACAGCACACGAGCGTGGGCCGCATATCAGGCATGCCCAAAACCTTAATTTTCGACACACACGAGTTAAAAACGAATCACACAAGCGTGTTACATACCCGCGTGCCCCTTATTCAATATAAACCATTCACTATTCATTATCTCCTTCACTCAAACCCTAGCCCTTCTTCCACCACCACTCACACAAACCGCCACCCTTCATCCCTCTTCCCCTATTCCAACCACCACTATGACTAACAGCAAGCCTAACACTTCCACTCTCATGTTAAAAAGGCGAAAAGATCCTGGCAAGGTCGCCCCGTGCATAATCACTCTTCATAAGTTCATGCCGGCAGCTTCATTCACCCAACAACACAAGGATCTTTAACTCTGTTCTTTTTTCTTTTTCTTTTCTCTTCTCCTTTATTTTCCTCCCTTTTATCTTTCTTATCTTTAATTTTTATTATTACATTTTGATTTCTTTGATTTAGGTTCTAAGGGCTGCTTGGGAATTACCACAACACGACCACTACCAACTCAAGGAATCCATCCAAAATTCAGGAAGTTTCACTTCTCCCTATCTCTTATGATTTCATGCTATATATCTTTGTACATTGAGGGCAATGTACATATTAAGTGTGGGGGGTGAATTCTAAAAATTCCTAACTTTTTGCATTATTCTCAAATCCCTGAATTTTTTTTTCCTTTCTCATACCACCAATAGAACAAATTCTGACTGATTTTTATTGATATGTCTTGAATTAAAACATAGGCGGTTGTGCATTGATTGTTTAAAAGCATGATGAGTTGATTTTTGAAAATTAAAAATTTGCTAGGTTGTTTCCCCAAAGTTTAGGTATTATCTTGAAATTTAAAGTTCACAGGGTTGACATCAAAAACCAATAATTTCTGTGATATTTTGAGCCTTTAGAGCATACATTCTTTCGTGCTAACTTTTATTGTGATTTGAGTGAGTTAATATTGATCTGTTATTCTAGAACTTGCTTCGATTATACATGTCAAGACCACACTTTTGATTTGATATACTGAGATGATAAAGGCACCTAGGATTTAACCGCTTACTTCCCAAAAGGCTACCTTCATGTTTAACCCTTAGTGAACCCCTTTGAGCCTAACAACCCATTCATTGATTTACCCTTAACATTAACCCCCAAGACTTACTCTTTTTGATTCATTAAAAATTTTTCCCTATTGAATTAACTCTTTTTTGTCGAGATTTGATTTGAGAAGTTGCCTAACTATGTTTTCCATTTCAGTTGTTAAATTCTATTATTTTACATAATTATGTATTCTTAAAAAAAATTGAAAGAATATCCATTATTAGTTCTATGTTTTTATAAGCTTAAACAATAAATCTCACATCTTTAGAAGAAGCTCGTATTATTAATGTAATTTTTAATTATTAGTCTATTTTTCTAGTTAGGTAATTTTTCAATTCAATCTCGATTCTAACCTCCTTTTAACCTGTGACCACACCCCCTAACGAAGCCACGTTACAACCCGTTTTAAAGACCTTTTGATCAATGTATCATCTCAATTTATAGTGGTGGAGGTTTGATTTTCATGCAAGCCTATGGTAATAACTTTTCATGTTGACTATTGAGTGCTTAAAATTTTGTCCCTTAAACACTTACAGCGATTTGAGTGAATCCTTAGTGAGGATGTTAACTCTGTGATGTTTTGAATCAAATGTAATTACTTAGATAGGGGGGATACCTATGTTTTTCATGAATAAAATGCTCAACTTGGATCGTTTGAAACTCTGATGTTCCTTTAGTTGAATTCTCGATGTATGATTACCTATGGATTATTTCGAAACATTATTGATAGGAATTATAAATTGAGAAGAACGATTTTTAATTGTGAGTTGAGAATTTTGCTTGAGGACAAGCAAATGCTTAAGTGTGGGGGTATTTGATCAACAGTAATATGTACATATTTTAATCCCACATTTGACATACTTTTGGATGATTTATCCCTTGAATTGTGGAATTTGATGCTCCTAATCCTTTGATTTCATACTTATACTTAGGAGAGCATAAGAGGATGAAAAGAATGAGAAACAGGCCAAAAATAGAGAAAATAGGCCAAAGTAAGAACTCCACACGGCCTGGAGTTTGCCACACGGCCGTGGCATTTTAGCAGACTCAAACACGGCCCAGGGCTCGATTTACATGGGCGTGTCCTTGCCGTGACCTGTTTTAATTCCACTCGGCAAAAGATACTTAGAGGCAAAGAAAGACGTTATGAAAGCCTATATAAACACCCTAGAGGGCAACCAATGAGGGGGCGTTGGAAAGTTTGACAGAAGGCCTCTGTGAGGGCTTTTTGACAGAAGCGAAGCCAGAGAGAGCCAAAATTAGGGAATTACTCGAAGAAAGCCAGTTGATCCATCTCAGAAGCCGGAATCACGTTCAAGACTGAAGATTTTCCCTTCAATTTCCTTCAGGGGGTTTTTGGGTTTTCTTTATGTTTTGTTATTTATTTTCTTCTGAGATATATTCTTTTATAATTATGAACTAAACCTCTCAAATACCTGAGGGGGATGAAACCTAAGACGAATCTTATTATTGTTTTCTGAACTATATGAAAAATATTTGATTTGTTCTTAATTATGTGTTCTTAATTCTTGTGTTAATACTTCAGGATATTGATTCAAGTATTGATGTGCTTATTCAGAGGAGCAAAAGTCCCTGTTTAAGAGTAGATCTAGCATAGTTAAGCAGAGTTGATCGCACTCCTAGAGATAGGACAATGAAAATCTACCGGATTAGGGTCAAACCTAATATGGGAGTCCATAAATTGAGTTAATGCAACACTAGGGGTTTTAATTAGAAAGAGAATTCAATTAGTCAACCTAGGGTTAGACGTTAGTAGCCTCGAAAGAGGTATTAATATAAATTAGGGAATCCTACGGATCAAATCAAGTGAATAAATCGTCTGTTTCAGAGTTAAATAACAAGTGAAGTCTAGGTGGATTCTTCCTCGGGTATTGTCTTAATTAATTGGTTTTCTCAAAAGTATTTTCCCCAATTCATTCTCTGTGTCATAGCATCCTTAGCTTAGGAGTTAGTTAGATAAACATCAATTCCTTTTATTTTAGGCTAGATAATAAAAAGAATGTCAGTACTAGTACTTTTGGTTCCCTTGGGTTCGACATTCTGGTCTTGCCACTAAGCTATACTATTGTTCGATAGGTGCGCTTGCCTTAATCGTGGTGATAGTTAGTTTTTAGGCTCGATCATTCTTATTATAAATATTAAAGCTTTCAGTCCACCATCAATGTCCATAATAATTATGTCTCCCACTAACGTTATTTCTAGTTTAAACTCAACGATACCAAGGTTGAAATCTAACTTTTTACCAACAAGTTTGCCAATTTATCTTAATTTCAATAAAGCTCGCTTATTTGTAAGCTTTTCAAATTAGTCCCGGTATTCACCTTTCTTACTTAACTTTGACATTTCAGGTTGTGACAAAAATGCCTAGTCGATTTAGATTTTTGAAAATTTATCTTACGGTATGTAAGTTGTATTAACTTATAGAAATTTCAGTTGTGGTGGGCGATAGGGTAATTAAACGAAATTCGGGGTGGCTGGTTGTGGAATATTTAGAACATGTAATCATATACTTGGAATGGAATTATATGGTTAGATGGTGGACAAAAGAATGATGACACAATAAAATTTTATAATGAAAATTTTGAAGATAGTGGGAGAATGGAATGAAGGGTATAAAAAGAGAGAATCGATTGGGGAGGGGAATGCATTCATTTTCATCTTTCATTTTTCTTCTGGGTTTACTTTTGAATGATAAGGAAGGGAAGAAGGAGAACGGTTACATGTTGGTGAAACCTTAGATTTAACCTGTTTCAAAGATAAATTCTTAAGCCGACAAAGAGGGCGAAGAACCCAGTGGAAAAGGGAAGCCCAAACTGGTGTAATTGGTTTTAGCTTATGGAAACTTTTCTGGTGTGTTCTTAAATCCAAACTCTTAGTTGTTATCCATCATTTTGCTCTCTTGTAATGTTTGAATTCAATGCTGGTGATGCATGTTGTGCATTGCTGTGAGATCTTGGGGTGTGAATGCAAATTTTGGTTGCATGTTCACAAATGCAAGTTTGATTATGTAACATCCTAGATTAGGGGTTATGCGTTCGTGCTTAATTCATGGGTTAGTAGGTTTTGGCAGTGTTGGAAGTGTATTAAGGGTTTTTAGAATTCTAGGATGGAAGAAGAAAGCTTTGGAAAATTATTGGTTTTTAAGTAAAAGGGGAGCTAGGTAAATGAGGCTTTAAAAGAAACTCCGTGTGAAGCATGACACAAGGAACCATGTGGTAAAATGGCATGTTTATGAATTATGAATGTGTTATGTGAATTCTAGAAATAAGGAAATGTAAGGAAATGTATGGAAATGTAAGGAAATGTATGGAAATGTATGGAAATGTAAGGAAATGTAAGGAAATGTGAGAAATGTATGGAAATGTAAGGAAATGCAAGGAAATGTAAGGAAATGTCTTGTCTTGGAAATGTAGGAAACGTCTGGAAATGTAAAGGAATAAAGAGGAAAGTGAACATTTATGGAAGCTAGGAAAATGATTTGAAATGATTCAAAAAAGGAAAGTGAACATTTCGAAACTTGAAATGTAAGGAAATGTCAAGTTCTGAGCCGATCGAAAATTTTTGGAAACTTAGAAATGACCTAGAAATGACGAGTTTTAAGGTTTAAAAGGAAATTAAGGCAAGGTGGCCTTAAAAGAAAAAGTTTGTGAAATTTGACACACAAACAGGCTTGGAAAAGTGGCTCAAGATGTCACTTAGGGCCTATGGAAATGGCGCCATATGCAAGAGGAATGGGCCTGAGTTCGAGTCACTTGGGAAGCAAATAAAGGAGGTTTTATTTTTGCTTCCAGAAGACTGAGGTGGACGGCACATGCTTCTAGAAAGGAGGTGTTTTATTTTCATAAATATTCGATTAAAAAGGTGATAAATAAAGGATTTTTAAATTGGATTATTTTGAAGAGATAAATGTTGGATTAAACTCTTTTATTTATGATAATTAAAGGGATAAAGCTATCAAAATAGAAGAGTGGTGGCCAAGTAAAGGACTCTAGCTTAGTAATTTCGGCTATAAAAGGAAAAGAGAGGCCATTCTGCATTATTTTCTCTTCTTTTTGAAAGCCTCACGAATTCTCTTCACCAAATCTTCTTCTTCTTTTATTTTTTGCCGTAAATACCTTGTGTTCTAGCCGAATCCTCCATCTTTATTCTTCCTTCTCTAATCCCTCCAAAAGCCAAAAGTTGTGAGATCATCATCTAGCCATAGCAGAATCTCTGAAGATTGAAGTGAAGGTGCAATCGATTTCTTCAAGTAAGGGTAAGATCTCATTCGGTTTCATCCTTTTTCTTTTAAGATTTGCCGAAATCTAGGACTAACCCCATTAATATCTTGTTGCCAAAACTTTAAAGAAATCTTTCGGGATTTACTAAGTGTCGACTACAAGGAAGGAGAAGTTCTTTTCCCGAAGGTACACCATAGGCCACGTGTTCCCTAGTTATTCGGTGAGTTTCGGGATTTAAAATCCACAAGGTAAGCATATGAAGTATTCGGCCAAGGCTTATTTTTGGTATTTAGAATTATTTCCTATTTATTCAAAAAAGCCGTAAACCGACCTAGTTAAATGATTTGGTGGCTAGCCGATTTTTAAGGAAGGAATACTACAAATTTCGGGATTTGATTATTAATCAAATCGGCAAACAAGGTAAGTTTAAGAATACTAATCCTACTAGGATTTGGATTTGTGGCCGAATGGCTTTTTATTAAAGTAGTAAGTGATTAATCAAATGTAGGGATTAAGGATCTAAGCATTAGATCAAGCTTTTCGAGGATCTCAAGGAATTTGCTAAGCGAATCGGTGTGTACCGACACTATCTTTTAATACGATTTATGGCTTAAACTTGTTATATGTTCTAATATGAAAATATAAGAATGTGGCTAATGTACCATGTTATGGTACAAAGTACTCTGAGTACGATTCCTACTCCTACTAGGATTACGAAATATGTTATATTTAACATGTGAAAGGTGACATGAATGTGAATTTAAGTATGAAATGCATAATATGAATAATATGGGGCATTCGGGTTATATGAGAAAGGGGAAGTGAAAGTGGTGACTTAAGACCACAGTGATCTGAAAAGTGGTGACTTACGACCACGATGTCTCGAAAAGTGGTGACCTAAGACCACGATGTCGAAAAGTGGTGACCTAAGATCACGAGATCACGGTGACTTAAGCCCGCAATTTGGTGTGTAGCGGAAGGAGGGTCGACTTAGTAGTCCCCACGTGTGTGTTTGGCAGGTACGGGGGTGTGTAGCGGATGGACAATTAGGTTCGGGTTTGGGAATGCATCATAACTTGTATTTTATGTTTGAATGTATTGTATGCCTGATTCTATTACGATTTGGTGTCGTGTACACATTGAGTCTGTTTGACTCACCCCGTTGTGGGAAATATTTTACAGGTGATGAGCAATAATGGACCGGGTCGGCAGGAGCTAAAGGTGGCCATGCATAGCAAGGAGAAATCTAAAGATTTGGACTTTTATTTTTACTAAGTACTTTAATTTTAAGTTTGGGAGTTGTTTGATGTAATAAGGCCATAAGGCCCAAGTTGGATTTCTCTATTTCTTTATTTCTTTTTTTATTTTTAACTATTATGTTTACAAATTTTTATTAAGTAAAGATCAAGTAAATTTATTTTAAAAATAAACCCTCGACTGTTTTGTCACCTTAATGAATTGGGTTTTCAAATAAAATAAATGGGCTTTCCAATCTAAGCCCAACTCAAATCAATATTTTTCTAAAATTACACAAATTTTCTCTAAGTAACAAAGAACTTTGAAACTGGTTTTTTTTAGGAACATACTAGATCCAGTTCAGGCTCGTGGGCCGGGTGTGGGGTGTTTCAGATTAGTTATATGCAGTGAAAATTTTCTGAAAGTTATGTTGCTTGTTGAATAGTCTTTCTAATGAGTGAATTGAATGTGCAATTGCATGCAAACTATTTCAGTCATAGGATCGATTATAAGTTACTCTTCTGTTGGTAAACTAGAGCTACAAATGAATGCGTGTGAGTGTTTGAAATTGACACGTCATTCTATGTTATGAAATATTGGCGTTGTGGCGGGATGTTAAATGAACGAGGTATTGGCCTTGTGGTGGGATGTTAAATGAATAAGTTATTGGTGTTGTGGCGGGATATTAATCAAATAAGGTAATGGTATTGTGGCGGGATGTTAAATTAATGAGGTATTCGCATTGTGGCGAGATGTTAAATGTACGAGGTATTGGCCTTGTGGCAAGATGTTAAATGAATGAGGTATTGGTGTTGTGGCGAGATGTTAATTGAATGAGGTGTGCGGAATGTGATATGTGCGAGCAATATATATACACGAAATGTTGATATAAACGAGCTACTTGTACCTGTGGAATGTTGATATATATGAACTGACTATAAGAGCGAGGCATTAAACGTGCGAGAAGTGAATATGCTATCAATATGTACTAGTTAAGATGGAATGTCAGTCGGACTATCCGCCGAGTGATTGTGTAACATCCCTTACCCATATCCATCGCCGGAATAGGGTACGAGGCATTACCGGAACTTACGAAACCAATTTCAATTTATCTAAACCAAGTACATTGAATGTGCAATTGCATGCAAACTATTTCAGTCATAGGATCGATTATAAGTTACTCTTCTGTTGGTAAACTAGAGCTACAAATGAATGCGTGTGAGTGTTTGAAATTGACACGTCATTCTATGTTATGAAATATTGGCGTTGTGGCGGGATGTTAAATGAACGAGGTATTGGCCTTGTGGTGGGATGTTAAATGAATAAGTTATTGGTGTTGTGGCGGGATATTAATCAAATAAGGTAATGGTATTGTGGCGGGATGTTAAATTAATGAGGTATTCGCATTGTGGCGAGATGTTAAATGTACGAGGTATTGGCCTTGTGGCAAGATGTTAAATGAATGAGGTATTGGTGTTGTGGCGAGATGTTAATTGAATGAGGTGTGCGGAATGTGATATGTGCGAGCAATATATATACACGAAATGTTGATATAAACGAGCTACTTGTACTGTGGAATGTTGATATATATGAACCGACTATAAGAGCGAGGCATTAAGCGTGCGAGAAGTGAATATGCTATCAATATGTACTAGTTAAGATGGAATGTCAGTCGGACTATCCGCCGAGTGATTGTGTAACATCCCTTACCCATATCCATCGCCGGAATAGGGTACGAGGCATTACCGGAACTTACGAAACCAATTTCAATTTATCTAAACCAAGTACCATTTATTTATGGAAAATTATTATTACGTCCCTTAAATGGGCTTCCGAAGCCCAAATTATGCATTGGAACCAGACCGAAACCAAATCAGAAGCACATGGAATTTTTCGCAAAATCTCAAAATTATATTTACTCTAGTCATGCCAATAGCTAGGTTACAAACATCCATTTCCATGTAAACCTTGGAATTTAGTCTATACATGCCATTCTTTCAAAATAAGTCATTTTCATATACCAAAAGATATGGGTTGATAGTGTGATAAGGCTCCGACTAATCTTTGACCTTCGAGCTCCCGAGCACTACAAAATAGGGAAAAGGAGAATGGGGTAAGCACATGGTGCTTAGTAAGTTCATGCAACAAGAATTATACTTACCATACTTATACATCCATCATTTAACAACATAAGCTCACATCCAATTCACATAAACATATACCTATCACATACGAACTCAACTTTTGCATTAGTTAAGCAATATCATATAAATTCAATACAAAGATAAAGGATTGATGAGCTCATCAATTCCATAATTTTCATGTTCTTCCATTTCTCATATTTATCCCATTGAATTTCTTGGAATTTCGATGGATATTCAGTAGCACACTTTTGTGTACAATTCTGGGTCCGTCAATTTGTACACATATTGGGGTACCCTTTTTCCAGAGAGCACACTCCCGCGACCCTCATTTAAATGACAATGGGATTACGATCCAGCTAAATCCACAGTATCATATGCTCAAAGAGTATTGTCGGGATTACCAGTCCAGGCCAAATCCCCTGCAATGACAATTACTCTAATGAGCTTAATTTGGATTACCTGTCCGGGTTAAATCCATTTCACACATATTCTTCGGGAGGGTTAATATTTGGATCACGCGTCCGGGCTAGATCCTTTTTACTGTCAATTCCCTTTTCAATATCCATCGAAGTCCATTTCATTCAACCGGGATTTAATTCCCCTTTTTATCAAGAATTATCAATTTTTCATTAAATATCATACAATGAACATCCAAACCATATTCACATCAATAAACATACATTCCAAGCATTTAAGAATATAATTCAAGTTACACAAACTTACCCGTAACAATTTGTAGTAGTTGTAGAAATTTCAGGAACTATTCGGCAACTTTTTCTTTCCCTCGTTTATCTTCAATTTCTTGATCTATAATATAAAATTTTCCATTTAAGCATCTAATATTAATCTAATTTATTTCACAATTTATACCTCTCAATTTTTGAAATTGCATATTTACCCCAAATTTTACAGTTTATACAATTTGATCCCTACTCAATTAACCCCCCAATTGAGCTGATTTTTCCTCAATTAACACTTTATTATATCATCTAAAACTACTTCACAACCTTTGGAAATCAGAATTTCAACATCAAACTTTAATTCCAAACGTTTTCACAATTAAGTCTTAAAAATCAATTTCTACTAAAAACATTTAGTAAATCCATCTTTTAATAAATTTAAAACTTCAAATCCATGTTTATTCATCATAAACTTCCATTACTCAACCATGGTAACTTTCAATTTCATCCATAAAATCAAAAACTAATGAATTTAATAGTAGGACCTAGTTGTAAAAGTCTTAAAAACATAAAAATTACAAGAAAAAGGCAAGAATTAAGTCACTTGATAAAAAATTTATGAAATACCAGCTTAAAGAACCCCTCCTATGGCATTTTGGCTGATGAGGATGAAGAAAAATCAAAAGAAATCTAGATATTTCCACTTTAGTCTTAACTTTATTTAGTTAATTATGCAATATTCCAATTTTGCCCTTAAATCATGAATTTTCTTGCTGATTTCATGCCCTTGCCGTCCAGCCCAAATACTTTTGGGTCTAATTGCCTTTTAAATCCTTTCTCATTAGACACTCAAGCTATTTAATCATTCTAGCAACTTTTACACCTTTTTCAATTTAGTCTTTTCTATTTAATTGACTACCCAAACGTTAAAATTTTCTAACAAAATTTTAATATCACAATACCAACATTTCATAAATATTTATAAAAATATTTTCGACTCAATTTTATGAGATCAAGGTCTCGATACCTCATTTTTACCCAATTTCTTCAAAAAGAAATTTCTAATTAACCACTAAATCGATAAAATTTTTCCATCGATATTTTCATACGACTTTCCTATCATATTAATATTCATGCAATAATTTTTAAAATAAATATTCTTTTTAAATCGAATTTGTGGTTACGAAACCACTGTTTTGATAACCCTGAATTTAGGCCATTACAGATTGATCGGGGGATTGTTCGCAAAATGTCTGAACATTGGGACTAATTGCCATGATAATGTTTACCAGGACATTTATATTCTCTTTTTGTGCAAGGCTTTACTAGTCGTAACGAGAAACAAGTAGTATTGAGGTACGAGTCGTATTAACGACAAGCTGTTCACATTGTGGGTTCAAGATGCAGGGTATACAGTGGAAGTTTTGTATTACGAGATGTAACTTACCATCACTTGTTTGAACGATTAACTTCCCGAGAGCATGACACATTGTTTGGGGCTGCATAGAGCCTTTACTAGGCAGTTTCTTTGCTTTCTTATCCTCGTGCTAATGGAAGAACTATAATTATGATGTAGTAATTAATCGTAATGCAATCAATTTATGGGTTAGGCATAGAACTCACTAAGTTCATGTTGAACTTAGCCAATTTACTTTTTTTTTTTTTGGCAATGTAAGTTTGTCACGAAATATTGGAAGGGATGGAGCCAGATCGTAGCCTTAGTTGTGAGGCTCTTATTTATATTTTGTAACATGTACATACTGGGGTAGTCCGCAAGCTAGTAAACTAAGAGTCTAGTTTTGCTATATTTAGCCAAAAACTCTTTTAAACTCAAGAAAATATGTATGGTTGGATTAAATATACATTTTTAAACTTTTAAGTACGTGCTAAGAACGAAATACGTATCCAACTCACTCTATTGCACATTCTAGTAAGTTGAATGTTTCAAAATTGTTCAAGTAATTGGTGGTAACATCATCTTGTTCGGGTCTGCGACAAGACCAGGTAGTAGGTGTTATAGGCACTGTAACATCCTGACAAGGGCCTATGCATTTTTGGTTTAAATGTACGAGGTGATATGTTTTATGTATTAGGAATAAATTTCGAACACTTTTGGAAACCCAGAAATGCATGGAAATGGAAATGAACATTTTTGGAAACCTGAACATTTTTGGAAACCTGAACATTTTTGGAAACTTGAACATTTTTGGAAATGTTTCAAAAATGGAAAGTGAACATTTCGGGAAACTTGGAAATGTAAGAAAAATGGCAAGTTACAGAGCCGATCGAAAATTTTAGGAAACTTAGAAATAATCGAGAAATGTCAAGTTTTAAAGTTTAAAATAGGAAATTAAGGCAAGGGGGCCTTAAAAGTAAAAGTTGGTAAAATTTTGACACACAAACATGCTTGGAAAAGTGGCCTGAAGATGTCACTTAGGGCCTAGAGAAATGGTGCCACATGCAAGGTGTTGGGCCTGAGTTCGAGTCACTTGGGAAGCAAATAAATAAGGTTTTATTTTTGCTTCCAAGGCTAAGGGGTGGACGGCACCTGTTTCTAGAAAAGGGAGGAGTTTTATTTCCATAAATATTGATTAATAAGGTGATAAATAAAAAACTTTTTAATTTGGATTATTTAGAAGAGATAATAAGGATTTTCCTTTATTTATTTTTAAATAAAGAGATGATATTATCACAAGGAAGAGTGGTGGCCAAGTCAAGGACTCTTGGCCTAGTAATTCGGCTAAAAGAAGGAGAATTAAAGGATTTTCTCTCATCTTTTCTTAGTATTGCAGAAATTTCACGACAAACTCTCTCTGCTAATTTTTTTCTTCTCTCTCTTCTCTTCTTCTCTTTTCTTCATCTGTCAAGCCAAAACCTTTTCTTTTGATCCCCGATTAAAACTCCATAGCCGAATCTCTGTGACTCACAGGCAAGGAAGCAATCGATTAAAGGCATTAAAGGTAAGGTTAAGCTATTCAAATTCTTTTCTTTTCTAGTTGCTTAGAAAGAGAAGGGTCTAATCCCTATTCTTGTTTTTTTGGCCGAATGCTGCAAGGGTCTCTCGAGGTTTCTACAATTGTTGAAAACAAGGATCAAGGATCTAAGGTAAGATAAATATATATTTGGTGAAGGTTATGTTTTATATGTTAGATCTAACATATGAATTATAGGAATTTCAATATCACTAAAGGGAGCAAGGAACCGATTTTTGAGATCTCATCATAAGGTAAGTGGTTATAATCGCCAAGGTTCTCTCTTAAATGTCTAGATCTATTTGTTTTAACCAGAGACTAACCAAATCAATGGATTTAATGGTTAGCCGATTTCAAGGAAGAACACAAATCTTCTGGATTTGATTATCAATCAAATCGGCAAACAAGGTAAGTGTTAGTAATACCATTCCTATTAGGATTTGGTTTTAAAATTGAAAAGGTTATTAATATGTTATTATATGATGGGCCGAATATAGGAATTAACAGATCTAAAGCCTAGATCGGGATTTTCGGGATCTCAAGGAATCTATTAAGCAAATCAGGTGTGTACTCACACTAACTTTCGATATATCATATGGCAATTATTTTTTAATATATGAATATGCATAAGAATGAGAATGTGGCTAAGTACCACAAATGTGGTAAAAAGTACCCAGGTACGGTTCCTACTTCTGGTAGGATTACGAATATGATATATTTTGAACATGTGAATAGTAACATGCATGAGAAATAAGTATGTTATGCATGATATAAAAATATTTGGGGCATTCGGGATATTTGTGAAAGGGGAAGTGAAGGTGATGACTTTAGTCTCACTATCTGAATATGGTGACTACAGTCACATTATTTGAATTTGGTAACTTCGGTTACATTATCTGAATATGGTAACTTCGGTTACATTATCTGAACATGGTGTCTAATGACAAATTATATGGGCGATGAGCACGTCGACTACAGCGACTGCCTTCGATGGTGTGTAGCGGAAGGAGGGTTGACTTAGTAGTCCCCACGGTGTGATTGGCAGGTACGGGTGGTGTGTAGCGGATGGACAAATAGGCTTGGGTTTGGGTTGCATCATCATTTATTTGTATATGGATATGAACTTGATATGTACATGTATGCCTGATATGTTGAATGTTAGTATTGTGTGCACATTGAGTCTGTTGACTCACCCCATTGTGGCACTATTTTTCAGGTAATGAGCAATAATGGACCGGGTCGGCAGGAGCTAAAGGTGGCCATGCACAGCAAGAAAGTACTTTTATTATTGGAACTTTTATTTTTATTAAGTATTTCAAGTCTCTAAGTTTGGGAATTTATTTGATGTAATAAGGCCGAAAAGGCCCTAGTTTTTATCTCGTTACTTTTATTTTCTTTTAACTACTATGTTATGAATTATTTTATATTTTAAGTTTAAGAAAAATTATTTCTTTAAAAGTAAACCCTAAATTGTTTTGTCACCTTAAACTAAATGGATTTCCAAATAAAACTAATGGGTTTCCAACCTAAGCCCAACCCAAATCGATATTCTTTTCTAAAAATTACACAAACTTTCTTTAAGTAACAAAGAATTTTGAAACCGATTTTCTTAAGGAACATACCAGATCCGGTTCAGGCTCGTGGGCTGGGTATGGGGTGTTTCAGGCACAATTTTGTCTTTGGGGGATCTTGGTGTCGCAACATCCGCTGGTCGGTATCGTGACATCACTGGTATGGCTTCAATTTCCTCACTTTAACATATTTAGGGCTATTACGAACTTGGAGGTTTGGCATCGCGACATCATACCCTTAGTGTCACGACTCTCTCAACAGTCATGTAACACCCTATACCTGGCCCAGCTCGAGTAACAGGACACTACATCAAACATTGAACTCATACATATTCAGATAGTCTCAAATACATGCAATCATCTTCACTTTCAAATTTAAGTCTTAAACACCTTAGACAACATTTAAAATGACTTAACATACCTTAGTCAACATTAGAAATAATTTAAAAACATGTTTAGGGACCATTTGATAAAATTATAAAGAACCCAAGTAGGTATTGATACGCCATCACAGGTATCAATATTTTGGAAGATAAGTATCGATACTAGTAAGAAAATCGGTACCAAACTAGCATACTGTCAAATTTTAAACGAAAGCATTTTATCGATACATGGGCAAAGGTATCAATATTTTCACCTCGAGTATTGATACTTGTGGTTGGGTATCGATACCAATTTAAGCTACTGACTTCACAAAGATACAATTCAACTTCAAGGAATCAATATTTATGTCCCGAGCATCGATACCTCTTCTCAGATTTGCGAAAACACAACAAAACAAAGTATTATACATGCTCAACATATCTCTATTCTAACATGCATTAATCATCACAGAATCAAGCATCAAATTTGCCCAAACCATAGTCCAACGCAACATCTTTACCTTGTCAATCAAATAATGGTGATAGCAATTAAAAATAATAGTAATAATAATTACTAAGCAAAAAATTTAGAAGTTCACAATCATACTAAACCAACCAGAACATAATAATAACTAGCCAAAGTTCTAACCACATTACCTTTATTTCCACAATTCAACGATGAATATTAATATCACCTACATAAAAACTAAAGCCTAACTTGGATTACTTCCTTGGACAACCACCGCTAACACCGCAAACGCTAAAAATATCTGCAATGGCTAAAAAGAGTGGGTGAGCTTAAACAAGCTGAGTGAATTTCGAAATTGTTGGAAAACGCAGCGGAAAATAAATTTAGGAAAAAACCAGATTTTTTATTTTTATTTTTAAAAACAAGATCTTGGCTGTGATATCTAAAGTGATAAACACTTAATCAAAATTGTACCTTTTTGATTCGTTTAGGATGAGCTCTTCGATCGAGTAGTCTTCTCCGCTATCCTCATGCTCACATCTGCCGAGTATGGGCTAGCTACGAATTAGAAAATTTTTCACAAAAATTACCAGTGAGGTAATTTTACAATTTCTCAAAACTTTTGGGTCAAGTTGTAAATCAAAATAATATCTCTAGAAATTTTCTGGAATAATCTCTTCAGAGAATTTTCTCTTTATAACTTTCTCTTGAATTTAAGTGTATAAATAATGACCCAAGGCTCTCTTTATATAAGGAGAGTTTAGAGAGTCTAACTATGATTAAACTTAATCACTTTAATATTAAATTTAATCTAATATTTATCTTAATAAATATTAGATTAAATTTAATATTAAATCTTATTAAAATAATAGAATGTTTATATACAAGACAAACATTAAATTTAATTTAATATTAAGATAATCACGTTAATATTAAATTAATAAAATACTATTTAGATAAGTATTAAATTAAATTTAATACTAAACTATTAAAATAATATTATTTTTAGAACAATTAATCTAAAATCAAATTCTCTAGCGAAATTCCAGTAGAAATGTAACTCTAACACTACTCAACCACCGACGACCAACCGCCATCGTTCACCGGGATGACGTCTTAGCCACCGGCACTGTCGTGTTCGGTGGTGCAGGTGCGACACCCTTATGGCACCCCAAGCCGGTTCGGTCTGGGTCAGTGATGACTCGATCGGTCCGGTCTAGCCACCGGTTGGACCATTGACCCGATTTCACATACGGGGCCCGATTCGACCAATTTTTGGGTCTTGGTCTTGGTCTCAATTTTGGGCCCCTGGGCCCAATTTACGATCTGAGGTCCAGTTTTCAAGTTCAATTACCCATTGGGCCAATTGTCTGGCTTGAAAATTGACTTCCAAAAATATCATATTAATTTTAATTGATTTGATTAATTTAATTTTACTAAAAATTAATTTTTCAAGAAAATTCTTTAATCAAATTCTTTAGTTGAACAATTTTTACAACCACCTAATTTAATTCCACATCGAATAAATTGATTTAATTAAATTATTTACAAAGTGGAGAAATTTTCTTCTGATTCAAATGCAATCTAATCGAGCTTTTGTTAAGCTAGTAGAGGGACCAATCAGACATATACAATTAGGCTCTAGTAATTGCAATTATGTCCAAAAGCATCGTTCCGATAATTCGCAATTACTTAATCATGGAGTCAGTCCACAAGAAGTACCATAATTGAAAACTAATTATTGTATACACTTTATGAAAGCAATTCATCCAACTGCTTTGTCCAATGACCTCGTTATGTGTGTGTTACACTCATATGATATCTTTGATTCCTTTGAGTTAAATCCGTTCACTTAATACAATCCTATTTTATCTCATTGTCACCATT
This sequence comes from Gossypium bickii, assembly GCA_025503065.1. Classification (NCBI taxonomy): domain Eukaryota; kingdom Viridiplantae; phylum Streptophyta; class Magnoliopsida; order Malvales; family Malvaceae; genus Gossypium; species Gossypium bickii. The sequence continues at coordinate 18,182,920 of CP106709.1, forward strand.
GTGTCTTCTTAATGATTAATATGATCACTGTCAACAAATGACTATGATAAATTGCTCATTCGACACGTTCCATATTTATCAATCCACACAATGCCAATAAGAGAATATCATTAACTCTTTAATTGAGCTATGAATTCCATTGTTGCTAGTAAAGCCATGTCATACACAATTTATGTACCCAACATACCGGCTATAGGCTCAATCATCTTTAGAGCATAAGTCTCCACTTATATCAAAGCACATGAGTTGCATACGCATGGTCAGTGACTAACTCAGGATTTAGGTAAATCACATCATGAATGTCACAAATGAATTAATTTAGAAACGGATTTATAATTAATTCATCTTAGGTCTAGTCCAATGTATCATTCTACCAATGAATACATCTATATCTCTACTCGTAGAGTCAATTTCTTCGATAGTCAAGACTAGCCATCTCCCCAATTGGAATTGTAGACAACATAATAATCCTTCTCAGTATTTGAATCAAATACTCACTTTGATTCTTTTATGGGATTACGGACTCATTTAGATTATCAACTTAAGTAAGTCATCTTTTTCGCTATGTAAACGTTCTTTACAATACCATTTATCTTCAATTTGAACTTTAGACAATCAATGAACTAATATTTGCTTGTCACAATTTCACTATGCATGCAAAATATATAAGACATAAACACAAAAAAACATAATAGTGAAATGTGAAATTAACTTTATTTATCTATTCATCGTTCAAATAAACAGAAAACAGTTACATGTTTACTACAATATGGGCACAATTCACAACAGGAGTAACCATAAAGTATACACAATATCAAAGGTTAAACAAGAGCATAGTACAACACATTCACAACCATATTCTAACCAAGTCAAAATAATATATTCACGCTTCATTAAATCATAAAACTAACATATACTTTCACATGTAATTACACTCAACTCTTATATATATAATTCATTTAACGATAATTTGTCCAGATAAAACAACATATTCATGCTTTAATGGTCCACAAGTCTAGCTTATATATTCACATGCATTTACACACAAAATTTTCATGTATTAATCAATTAATTATAATTTGGCAACTTGAACACATGAAACATAAAAGTGGGCTCTATCACCACACATTGGATACACGGATCTCCATCACACCAATGACTCAAAGAGTCTAGCATATCCCATAAGTGTAGCATAAAGCTAACCATTCTCCAACACACCAACATATCTCAGTGAATGAAGCTTGGCTCGACATTCCCTTATCCTTCCAATCTGTCCTGAGGCCTCAATGCCAAATCACAAAACACAAGAGTGAGTATTCATAATCCTATGGCATACCAACTATATCCAACGATTTCACGAGATCACAAGGCCAAAGTATATGTAAATACACGCATTTAATCTCTGTTCAATAACATCAATTCACATCACAACTTATACACATACCACATTTATCAGATTCACATTTAATTAAACTTTAAGTGCCACAACTATGCTTATTGAGCTATCACATATCCTCGTTCACATATGAATGCATTAAAAATCAGATTATCACATACCACATACAAATATTCACTTACTTTATCTGTCACATCAGCATCACATTCCACAATTCAACACATATGTAATTACTGTTTTCTGCACACTTTCACTGCATATTTATATCGCTAACACAACATCATCACTGTCAACCGGCATGTTTAATATGCCCACAACTAACACATTCACAAAAGCTATCACAATATATATCGCATGTCACATTATCACAACTTAATACTCCATCCACTTTTGCATAAATTGCAAATTAAATGAGGGGTATAAGAAAGCTTATACTCGAAACTTAGGATAGGGGTTTAGGCTATTTCTAAGCTCCTAATTAACACTATGAATCATGTCTACAAGCAACGATTCCAAACACTCACTATTCGCGCTTTCGTCTAGTTGCCGAAAGCCTAATTTAGTTTTTCCTTGCCTTTTGTCTTACTTGAAGAAGGTCCTGACAATTCCAAAGCTTCACCAAAGTAAATCACACAATAATAACAATTAAATTACAGCTATAAACATACCCAAACAATCAAAAACGCAGGTCTAAGGTTTCTTCCTCTTGGAATTAAAATTTTCGATTAGCAACCTCGAAACTCAATTACCTTAATCTTTACTCATTCTCATTGCCTAAAATAAATTCCAATAATCTAATTACTTATCTAAGAATGATTCTCAAACTTCAAGCTACACAAAACCACATAGATTCATGGTTCTGAAATTTCAATGTACAATGACCATTTTTCATGAAATCTTAATAAAACATTAGAATCTTTTAATGAAACTTTAAGGAAAGTTTAGAAACCTTCTAATCACATAAAAACAAGTTGAAAAAATACATTCGAATATCGTTTTCATTCAAAATCCTAAATTCCACCATTAACGACCCAAATTTTGACATCTATTCAAAACTTTTGATTCAATAGATTAAAACTCAATTTAAAATACTAGATATCATCAAAAACTAATAGGAAAATGAAACATTACCTTAGTTGGAAGAAAAACGAACGTTTGGTGCAAATCCAAGAAATCCCACAAGTTGAACAATGGTAAAATTAATGGTGGTTTTTATGCTTTCATTGAAATTCTAGGGAGGTTTCAATGCTAGCAAGATGATAGAAAAAGATTGAAATTGGAGGATAAAAGTTTGGGATTTTTCCTTCCTAATAGGTGGCACAAAAAGAAAAAGATGAAGAATGTTTCTTTCTCTTTTTTTTTTTAAACGTCAAAAGTAGGGTAAAGGGGGGAAATAGGTTGATTTTAAAACTTGGTATATTTGCTTTAAAACTACTCCTAAACTACCCCCTTTTACAAAAGTCCTTTCTACATTATTTTAATAAATTGATTTAATTTCCTAAAAGCTATAGTCAAATATATTTTCGGGTTGCCATACTTCAAAATTTTCAAACTCATTTTGAGCTATTATTCCAAAATTACCTCGAAACTTCTAGACCCAATTTCAAGATGTGACAAGTCAACTCTAGGTTGATTTCTCATTGAAGTTTTGCACCTTCGAGGTAAAGGGACTCGGTGCCATGACTTCCGTAACATCATTATCGCGACACCCATGTTTAATGTTGTTTTCCTCAAGGTCAAGCCATTGTCATCTCCCTATACCAACTCAAACATCTTGTTAGGTTCCCGATGACACCATTTTGCCAATTTGAGTCTTAAACGGTGTATAACCAAGCAAAAAAGTTTATTAATAGTGAAAACTAATAATCAACAAAAATATAGAAAAGACACTTAAATTGCTTATACATAAGCTCATAGAGTGTTTTGGAGAGCCTAATCTGACATATCAAATTACAGCAAATCAGTAACCAAATTTAGCAAAATTTGTACAAATCACTTGCAAATGAACAATTCATTATTAATGAACAAGATATAGTAATAATAGTGAAGAGACTCAAATACATGATACAAACATAACATAACTCATGTTTTCACTTCAAAACTTAAATCAAGATTTGAAAGCTAGAACCTAAAAACAAGCACTTTTTAAGAACTCATCTATTCATTTCATGATACAAACCACTATCACAGCAACAACAAACTCGAAGAATCGCATCGTCCATTCTTTTCTCTTTCCTTCTCCACAATCCTAATTTTCTTTAACAAACCTACAACAATTTTCCTTGCAGGAGGTGACATTGAAGGATAAAACTAAGAGAATAAATGAGATGAAGTTCAAAAACCATACGAATACTCTTAAATTTTGAATCCAAAAAATATTTTCTCAGAATTCTCATTTGACCATGGCTGTTTCGTTTCTTCTCTTCCTCAATACCCAACTTCTTGGTTAGGGTTTAATGTATGGAAAAAAAAAAGAAGACAATAAAAAAGATATCCCAAATGTTAGGTTTCTAACTTAAGTGGTTTTTTCTTTAAAAAAACTTAATTAGATTTCTTAAAATACATATTAAATTATCAAAATATATACTTTGTGACATGAAATGAAATTCCTTTTTTGACATGGAAAATAATGAGTGTGCCTATTTTATCGCATCAAAGTTCCATATGATGTTTTATCAAAAAAGAAAAAGAGTTCCATTTGGTGACTAAAGTAATTTAATAGAGTGGCTAAATATTAAATTTGATTTGATGAAAGTGATTAAATTTAAAAAACAAAAGTGATTAAAACCAAGAGTGCTTTCCATAGAGTCCTAGAGAGAGCAGTAACTGCTGCGGCTTAGGATGGAGGAGAGTGGTGGCGAGAAGAGGAAGAGTAGTGAGGAGATTTCCTTGCTAGCAGAAGAGCTCATACAATTATCAATTAAAAGATCAATGGTGATGCGAGCTGAGAAGCCATCTTTGATCTGTTCAGTGTGGACAAAAAAATATTTTAATCGGAGAGTCTAAAGGCACAGTTGAAGAGCATCTGGAAAACAAAGAAAAAGTTTGAGATTTAGTTGGTAGTGTAATATCCGAGATTTAGGGGTTATGCACTTTAACTTAAATGTATGTGGTAGCATGCCTATGTGTGGTTTGAATATGTTCTGGGGGTTCTGGGAACTTTAGAATGTAGGAGAATGCCTTAGAAAAATATTAGATTTTAAGTCTTAAAGGGGAGCTAAGCAAGAAAGGCCTTAAGAAAAATTGTATGGGGTTTTAGACACAAGAATTCAGTTGGCAAAGTGGCAAGGGAGGCGCCACTTAGGGCCTTGGAAGGTGACGCCACAAGCAGTGAAAGGGGGCTTAGGTTCAAGCGGCGTAAGCAGCATTTTGGGCTTGCATTTTGTGGCAAAGAGGAGTAGAGGTGGACGGCACAAGAACTTCAAGTGGATGAGGATGAGACTTGGTCATATTCTTTTAAAAATAGGAGAAAAGCAAGGGGGAGCTAGAGTTTGAATGATAGCTGAATTCAGGAGAGGGGAGTGAGATGAGGCACATTCGGTCATGCAAGGGGGGCTAGGTGCCGAAATGCTTAAGGTCATCAAGTGCCATTTTGGTCACTTTCTAGTGCCGATTTCCAACTTCATTCTCTCCTACACTTTCACCTTTTTCTTTCTTAATCAAACCACACCAAAATTCACTCTTTTTCCTCTCTTGTTAGACTTTGGCCGAACCATCCATAGACCATTAGGGACATTTGCCTTTTCTTTCTTTTCTTACTTGTTTAAGGGTAAGCCGAATCTACCATCTTCTCTTCTCTTTTTTTCTTTTTATTTTGCTTAGGCCGAACCTCTCTCTCTCAAAGTTCACCATTGCCGCAACCTCTTCAACCCAAAACACCACCATTGCTGAATCTCTCTAAACTTCATCTCTTTTCTTCTTATTTGTTAAGGCCAAATCTCCCTTTGGATACCAAAGCCGAATCACCTTTTCTCCTGTGGCCGAATCTCTCAGTAGTCAAAGGGGGGTGAGGTTGATCATTTGATGCAAGCTATTCGATCGGTTCTAATAGTGGGGTAAGGAACTCTTTGTCATTTGATCTTCTTTTCTATACCTTCAATTAAGTCGACGCGAAGGAAACTAATCCCTTTTATTCTTTTGGCCGAACTATGAAAGGGGCCTTTCGGGATTCTTGTAGCTAATGATTGGAGAAGTGATCATTCGGGATTTGAATATTCAAGGTAAGTGAAGTGTGATATTAGGCCGAAGGCCATTTGTTTTGGTTCATTAAATGTTAGAATCGAATCTAACATAGACCATGTAGGGATTTCGACATCTCCAAGGACAAGTGACATTTTTGGGATCTAGACAATCAAGGTAAGGGGGTCTTAATATTCGGCCAAAGGCCATATTGTCTATTAAGGTTGGCCAGATCGACAGTGGTATAAAAGGAGTTTCGGGATTCAGATCTTTTCGGTAAGGGTGTTTAAGTTGTAGATTTTATTCAATTAAGATCTCGTATGTTAGTTAACCGGGTTTTCTGATTAAGTGTGCCTCAATGGATGCGAATACCAGTGGAGGAGTGAAAGGGGTAGTTCCTACCCCTAAGTTCAAGAAACGTTCGGTTTCTGCTATTCGTGATTGGCCACCGGGGTGTGGGCCAGCGTCGGAAAGGGATAAGCAATTCACTGTTATCCCTGCTAGCGAGAGTGTCGGTATCGATAGTATCGTACTTACGGTTATCAGGTGTGTAGTCCTACACTAAATTTTCGATAGATTGTTAGTATTAATGTTAGCATTTGTTAATAAAGAAATATGTATGATAATGGTTGCGGGTACCATTCAGTGGTGCATGGTATTCAGGTATGTTAACCCCTAATATTTCGTTAATAATGCTATAAGCATGGATAAGAAATGTGTATGATTTCGTTATGACTTTGGGGTATATGGCATAATATCTGAATAATATGTTTACTGCATGGGCATATGGGTGATATTGATAAATGGGAAGTGTTACAGTGGTTTTTACCACATTATCCGGTGACTTATGTCACATATTCTGTATTCGGTGACTTTTGTCACGTATTACGATTCCGGTGACTTTGTCACAATTATCTGCAGTGGCTATGCCCGATTATTATAGGCGATGTGCGATTGATCGCAGCGATCGCTTCGATGGTGTGTAGCAGATGGAGGGTCGATTTAGTAATCCCCACGGTGTGATTGGCAGGTACGGGTGGTGTGTAGGGGATGGATATCTAGGTGGGCTCGGGATGCATTTCATTCTATATGTACATGTGATTTAATCTGTTGTTATTTGATTTGCTATATTATGGGCTTATGGCTAAATGTGATTAAAATGGGCTTTGCCAAAATGTTATCGTTAAGGCTACGATCGGTTGGGCTTTTAGTGTACTGTTACACATTGAGTCTGTTGACTCACCCCTCGTGGGATATCTTTTCGGGTGACACATAGCGAGTTGGGGTGGAGTGTGAGGACTAGGTGGTGGCCATGCTCAACTCGGCATTTTGATTTTCTTTTAATTGAACTTACTACGTTTTCTTTATTTATTTCGGGATTTATTTTGGGTTATGTTTTTGTAATAAGGCCATCATTAGTTGTTTTATTTATATGTTTTAAACTTTTTATTTTGCTACGAGCAACTTCAACTAGATGATTAAATATTTTCGATAAACAACTTAAACTGTTTTGACACCTAAACACCTAAGGTTTCCAACTTAATAATAAGTTCCAAATTGGGTTTTCTTTTGACTTATAAATTTTTCTAAAATCATAAAGATAACGTTTAATGAGATACAAACTTAAATCACAACACGGTTTTCAACAAGAACTCACTTCAAATCCATTTTTCTTCAAAATCATCATATTTTTTTTTCAAGATAACAAAACGAGTTTAACTCAAGGAGCATGCCAGATTCGGTCGGGGCTTGTGGGCCGGGTTTGGGCTGTTTCAGGTAGGGAAAAACCTTTTCTTAATTGTTTTTTATTTTGCAGAAGATTTACAGATGATCTTAGAAGGACGCCCTTGGTTATTCCACAAATATCTTATTTTATTTGACCAATTAAACAATCCAATTGAAATGTAACATCCCTAACCCGTATCCGTCGCCGAACTATGGTTACGAGGCATTACCGAATAAAACACAACTCAAAACAGGCATATAATTTTTTTTAAAAGTAACACATATATTCCCTAATAAAATTAACCATTACATAACATATCAATTTAACATAATTAACATTCAAATCATATCTAGTGTTTGCATATTAATTCATCTAAACATAGTAAAACTACACATTTTAACAATACAATCAAGACATATTAATCCTTGTAAATTCAAACATATATATATAGCATTTTATACAACCAGGCAAATAGATATCTATTATCTCAATTTTCATTTGATAATCCATCACAAATTTAACATATACCTAGTCAATTTGAATCATTTCAAATCTATACTCGTAACCTATAATAATTCATACATGCATAATTCGCCTTTATAAGTAACATCTTGTACATACATATGAATGAATTAATTATGTAAGGCTGAATACCTTTACAACTATCCACATGATTTCCATTTATAAATTTATTCATATTGAGCCCAAATAATTTTCTTATCCAAATTTCTATTATTTCATATAAGCAAAGTTTCATCTAACATTTACCAATACCTAATTCATAAATTAATCATAAGGCTACGTACATTTGCATAACAAATAGTCATCCATAACAATTCCACAATATGACCGAATATAAATATACATATACACATATGCAAAGACACATTTGATCATAATTCATTTAATAAGTAATTCAAACTTCACACAATACGTAACAAATATATCTTTACACATTACCTAATCGAATACAACATGTCCATAACATCATCACCTACTATAGCCAAAATATACAAGTACGCATTCAATTCGAATTCATATCTTCACTAATTCAATCCATCATGCAAAGTATACTAATATATATATGTATCAACCACATTCCTAAATTCAATAAAACTACTTATAAACATCATATATACTTACCTATTATGGACATACTCCATCATCAATATGCATAAGTATAATCTCATTCTCAATAACCATCACAAACAATCAGGAAAAGTGCTAGTAGAAGTAGGAAAGGTACCTGAGTACTTAGTACCATATCATGGTACTTTAGCCACTTTCATATACTTAATAACACATATATTAATAAACATAGCCATAATACATATTATAAAGTAGTGAGGGGTACACACTGATTAAACAGCAAATTCCTTGAGATTTCGAAATCTGATCTGCTGCTTAAATCCTTAATCCCTACATTTGATTAATCACTTACTAATTTAATAAAAAGCCATTCAGCCATAAATCCAAATCCTAGTAGGATTAGTATTCTTAAACTTACCTTGTTGCCGATTTCACTATAAATCAAATCCTGAAAACTTTGTGGTATTCCTTCCTTAAAAATCGGCTAACCACCAAATCATTTAACTAGGTCAGTTTTCGGCTTTTGAATAAATAGGAAATAATTCTAAATACCAAAAATAAGCCTTGGCCGAATACTTCATATGCTTACCTTGTGGATTTTAAATCCAGAATCTCTTAGAATAACTAGGGAACACGTGGCCTATGGTGTACTTTCGGGAAAAGAACTTCTCCTTCCTTGTAAATCTGAAAGATCTCTTCAAAGTTTGGCAACAAGATATTAATGGGGTTAGTCCTAGATTTTGGCAAATCTTAAAAGAAAAAGGATGAAACCGAATGAGACCTTACCCTTACTTGAAGAAATTGATTGCACCTTCACTTCAATCTTGAGAGATTCGGCTATGGCTAGATGATGATCTCACAACTTTCGGCTTTTGGAGGATTAGAGAAGGAAGAATAAAGATGGAGGATTCGGCTAGAACACAAGGTATTTCGACTTGGCAAAAATAAAAGAAGAAGAAGATTTGGTGAAGAGAATTCGCAGAGGCTTTCAAAGAGCAGAAAATAATGCAGAATGGCCTCTCTTTTCCTTTTATAGCCGAAATTACTAAGCTAGAGTCCCTTACTTGGCCACCACTCTTCTATTTTGATAGCTTTATCCCTTTAATTATCACTTTATTCAAATTAAAAGAATTTAATCCAACAATTATCTCTTGAAAATAATCCAAATTAAATCATTTATTTATCCCTTATTTATCCACTATTTATCTCTTAAAAATAAAAGAATAAAAGCTCCTAAATTATAGCCTTGTGCCGTCCACCTCACTTCTTCTGGAAGCAAAATAAAATTTCTTTTATTTGCTTTCCCTGTGACTCGAACTCAGGCCCAATTCCTTTGTATGTGGCGCCATTTCCAGAGGCCCTAAGTGGCATCTTCAGGCCACTTTTCCAAGCCTGTTTGTGTGTCAAATTTCACCAACTTTTTCTTTTAAGGCCACCTTGCCTTAATTTCCTCTTTTAAACTTTAAAACTTGACATTTCTAAGTCATTTCTAAGTTTCCAAAAGTTTTCGTTCGGCTCTGTAAACTTGACATTTCCTTATATTTCCAAGTTTACAGAAATGTTCACTTTCCTCTTTTGAATCATTTCCTTACATTTCCAAGTTTCCAGAAATGTTCACTTTTCTCTTTTGAATCATTTCTAAATCATGTCCATACATTTTCAGGTTTCCAAAAATGTTCATTTCTAAATCATTTCCATGCATTTTCAAGTTTCCAAAAATGTTCATTTCCAAATCATTTCCATGCGTTTCCGGGTTTCCAAAAATGTTCAGAATTTATTCTTAATACCTAAAACATGTCACTTCGCGCAATTAAACCGAAAACGCATAGGCCCTATTCAAGATGTTACAGTTCTACCCCCCTTAAAAATAATTTCGTCCTCGAAATTACTTACTATTGAACAATCGTACGGTCTAACTCACCCCACTACGCTATTCTTTGCGCGACTCGATCTTAAAGAACTATCATACTTTCTAGGCACATTCTCTAGGTTCACATCCAAAGTTTCAAACCAGTTCACTTGTAACACAAGAATGAACTATCTCTAAAACAATAAATAGTACTCAAAAACAAGGAACTTAACCGCTATCATATCCTTAGTTGTCTCACATCGAACCTTGGCACCTCTACAGGGTGTTCCATGACCATTTCCTCCATGGTTTAAACCACAAACCTTCGTTGCTCGAGGCAATTCTTAACCAAATGAGCCTTAGACTTACATCTAAAACATTCCGTTCTCGGTTCCAACACTCGCCAACATGATACCTTCCACTGCGAGCACACGGATGGTCCAGATTTTTAGTAGTTGGCTTAAAAACACGAGTAGAATTCTCAACCTTCGGTCTTTTTCTCGAAGACTCTTAGAGCGATCTCTCGACGGTCCAAGACTCCTCTTATCCCATCCACGATGACCACGCCCCCTAGAACTCATTTTCTAACGTCGCGATTTAATCGATTAAAGAGTTTTATGCATTAAATTTTGTTTCACTTGTTTACATGAAGAAATTTTATGAAAAGAGTTTTAGGAGTGGTTCTTTTCGTATTCATACATGCACATGATCTTTTCATTCATTCATACACCCATCAACCAATTATGAACTTTCGTTCATTCAGAGAAATGTTGTAGTTTTCGTTGTCGTTGTTTTTCCACTACCCAGGGGTATTTTTGTAATTTTGTCCTACAGGGGTATTTGCGTAATTTTTCAAAAGAAAAAGTTCCTTGGTGATTTTGTCACAAAGTATTTTGGTATTTTTAAATTCTTGGGGTGTTTTGGAAAAATTTTGAAATCCGGGGGTATTTTGGTAATTTTGGACCTCGGGGGTATTTTGGTAATTTTTCATAAATCAGGGTAAATTTGTAAAATTTACTAAATCAGGGATATTTCAAAAGTTGCAAAACTTTGAGGGTTCTTTTTGAGAATTGTACTTTCCAAAACAGTGATGTTGCAAATATTTTAGAAATCAGGGTTATTTTGGTAATTTTGTAAGTTAAGGTCAATTTCGTAATTTTCCAAAATCAAGGTATTTTTGATAATTTGCAAATTAGGGTTTTTGAACATTTTATAAAGTAATGAAATCTTGATAAGAACTGTGGGTATTTTGGGAATTTCATAAACCAAGGTATTTTTGTAATTTACCACTAGGGGTATTTTTGTAATTTCATAAATCGAAAATTTTTTGGAAAATTTTGTAAAAATAGTTCTCACAAATTAAAAAGGTAATTTTAAGAGTTTTAAAAACTAGGGTTTTTATAAAAACACGGCTAGTTCCCTTTCGGGTTTTAGTTATTATGTTTAGCTTTTTGTGGTGAGTCCTCTTGGTTAGAGTGAACAGTAGCTACGCACTGTAGGATTCAGTGAAGAAGAGGTGAGTCACTAGGACTGCTTAAGTACCAGGCTCTTCCGGATCCAATCCTAGACATGCGCACAGGGGTTACCACACCCTAACTCGGCGACTTAGCCGTAAGTTTGTTTAATTAAGCACTTAAGTCTTATGTAATAGTTGGGGTAGATTAGTCCTAGGGTTCAAGTACCTACCATGCTAATCTACGTTCCATTCCATTTCTACCCTTCTACAAATCATACTATAATTCACACAATAGATAGGGGTACTTACCTGGTGGACTGCGGGTCGGTGACTTGGGTGCCATGCCAGAAAAACCTGCTTATTTCCAAAAATATTTTTACAAAACTTATTTGGGCTCGATTCAAAAACATTTTGGGCCTTAATCCACAGGCCGAGAGTTTAAAACTGGGCTCTGATACCAAACTGAAACACCCCAAACCTAGCCCATGAGCTTTGACCAGATTTGGTATGTTCCTCAAGAAAACCGGTTTCAAATTCTTTTGTTACTTAAAGAAAAACTTGTGTGATTAAAAAAATATTGTTTGGGTTGGGCTTGTGTTGAAAACAAACTGGATTTTTATATTAGAAAACCCCTTTTTAATATTAAGTGATAAAACATATAGAGTATATTTTAAAATAAAATACTAAATCTTTAACTTAATCAAAATTTGTAACACAATAAAACAACAAGTAGAAATAAAATCGTTCATCATGGCCTTATGGCCATATTACATCAAATAGTTTCCAAAATATTTCAAAGTACTAAAATAAATTCAAGAGTCCATAAAAATATAAACTTCATGTTGAGCATGGCCACCACAAATACTGCCGTCCCAGTCCATCACTGTTCATCACCTGAAACATGGTCCCACAACGGGGTGAGTCAAACAAACTCAATGTGTACACGACACTAAATCATAATAGAATCAGGCATACAATAGTTACACATTCAAAACATAAAATACAAGTTATGATGCATTCCCAAACCCAAACCTAATTGTCCATCCGCTACACACCCCGCACTGCCGGTCACTGCACCGTGGGACTACTAAGTCAACCCTCCTTCGCTACACACCATCCGAAAGCGATCATTTGCGATCGGCGTGCTCATCGCCCATATAAATTCGTGGCATAGCCACGGATAATTGTGTCATGAGACACCACATTGAATAATGTAACCGAAGTTACCACATTGGATAATGTGACCAGAAGTCACCACATTCGAGATAATGTGACCGACATCACATTCGAGATAGTGAGACCGAAGTCACCACATTCACTTCCCCTTTCTCATATAACCCGAATGCCCCATATTATTCATATTATGCATATCATACTTAAATTCACATTCATGTCACTTTTCACATGTTAAATATAACATATTTCATAATCCTAGTAGAAGTAGGAAACGTACCTGAGTACTTAGTACGATATCATGGTACTTTAGCCACTTTCATATACTTAATAACACATATATTAATAAACATAGCCATAATACATATTATAAAGTAGTGTGGGGTACACACCTGATTCGCTTAGCAAATACCTTGAGATTTCGAAATCTGATCTACTGCTTAAATCCTTAATCCCTACATTTGATTAATCACTTACTAATTTAATAAAAAGCCATTCAGCCATAAATCCAAATCCTAGTAGGATTAGTATTCTTAAACTTACCTTGTTGCCGATTTCACTATAAATCAAATCCCAAAAACTTTGTAGTATTCCTTCCTTAAAAATCGGCTAGCCACCAAATCATTTAACTAGGTCAGTTTCCGACTTTTGAATAAATAGGAAATAATTCTAAATACCAAAAATAAGCCTTGGCCGAATACTTCATATGCTTACCTTGTGGATTTTAAATCCCGAATCTCACCGAATAACTAGGGAACACGTGGCCTATGGTGTACTTTCGGGAAAAGAACTTCTCCTTCCTTGTAAATCCCGAAAGATCTCTTCAAAGTTTCGGCAACAAGATATTAATGGGGTTAGTCCTAGATTTCGGCAAATCTTAAAAGAAAAAGGATGAAACCGAATGAGACCTTACCCTTACTTGAAGAAATCGATTGCACCTTCACTTCAATCTTAAGAGATTCGGCTATGGCTAGATGATGATCTCACAACTTTCAGCTTTTGGAGGGATTAGAGAAGGAAGAATAAAGATGGAGGATTCGGCTAGAACATAAGGTATTTCGGCTTGGCAAAAATAAAAGAAGAAGAAGATTTGGAAGAGAGAATTCGTGAGAGGCTTTCAAGAACAGAAAATAATGCGAGAATGGCCTCTCTTTTTTCCTTTATAGCCGAAATTACTAAGCTAGAGTCCCTTACTTGGCCACCACTCTTCTATTTTGATAGCTTTATCCCTTTAATTATCACTATATTCAAATTAAAAGAATTTAATCCAACAATTATCTCTTGAAAATAATCCAAATTAAATTATTTATTTATCCCTTATTTATCCACTATTTATCTCTTAAAAATTAAAGAATAAAAGCTCCTAAATTATAGCCTTGTGCCGTCCACCTCACTTCTTCTGGAAGCAAAATAAAATTTCTTTTATTTGCTTTCCCTATGACTCGAACTCAGGCCCAATTCCTTTGCATGTGGCGCCATTTCCAGAGGCCCTAAGTGGCATCTTCAGGCCACTTTTCCAAGCCTGTTTGTGTGTCAAATTTCACCAACTTTTTCTTTTAAGGCCACCTTGCCTTAATTTCCTCTTTTAAACTTTAAAACTAATCATTACTAAGTCATTTCTAAGTTTCCAAAAATTTTTGTTCGGCTCTGTAAACTTGACATTTCCTTACATTTCCAAGTTTCCAGAAATGTTCACTTTCCTCTTTTGAATCATTTCCTTACATTTCCAAGTTTCCAGAAATGTTCACTTTCCTCTTTTGAATCATTTCTAAATCATGTCCATACATTTTCAGGTTTCCAAAAATGTTCATTTCTAAATCATTTCCATGCATTTTCAAGTTTCCAAAAATGTTCATTTCCAAATCATTTCCATACATTTCCGGGTTTCCAAAAATGTTCAGAATTTATTCTTAATACCTAAAACATGTCACTTCGTGCAATTAAACCGAAAACGCATAGGCCCTATTCAGGATGTTACAGTCTTACATGTAAACACAAGTCGATGCCAATGTCCCAGACATGGTCTTACATGATAACACGTATCGGATATCCTATGTCATGAAATATGTATCCTAACTATTCCTAAGGTTCGTACGGGGCTTACGGACGTCGAAACTCGATTCAATCAAGCTTGAAAGTTAGCTAAATCACATTTTTTACATTCGGACATGGTATATATATATTCAAATAATTCAATTTGTTACATAACAAATATATATTCATAGTTACATCAACTTTTAAATGCTTACGAACTTACCTCGGACGTCGACGACTACGAAATTGGCTATTCGACCACTTTTGTCTTTCCCCGATCCAAATCCGATTTCTTTAATTCTTGATCTAAACATATTCAAATTAAGCTCATTCAAACATACTTTCATTCAATTTAGTACAAAAACACATAAATGGGTAAATTATCATTTTACCCCTAACATTTACAATTTTTACAATTTAGTCCCTATTGCACAAAACAGAAAATACACCAAATTTCTCCATACCCAAGCTAGGCCGAATATTACCCATGTATATACAAGCCAATATAATTCATTAATTTTGCATTTTAACCCCTTTAAAATTTATTTTTGCAATTTAATCCTAATTACTCAATTTCATCAAAAATTCAAAGACAAAACTTGTTAATCTAACACATATAATTCATATTTCATCACCAAAAATCAAAAACCACAAGATACCATCAATGGTGAAACACAAAATCATCATCACAATCAAAAATTAAAACATGGGTTTTGTTCATTTCTAAGCAACGATCTCAAAAATGTAAAAATTATCAAAAATCGAACAAAAACGAACTTTTAATCAAGCTTCAAAGTGCCAAACTTTAGCCTTTGTTCTTTTCTTTTTTTAAGTTTTGGTGAAAAGAAAGAATGAAAACATAGTTTATTTTATGTTAACATATCATATATATATTTTAATAATTAAATAAATTTTATAACCTTAATTTATAAATTATAAAATCACATATATCATGCCACCACCGCCCAATTCATTTAATATTGGGCTATTTATTTCTTAAAGGCTTCTATTTTAAAAGCCAAGTGCAAATTAGCCCCTTTTAGAAATAACCACCTAATTTTCACTTTACGCGATTAAGTCCTTTTCTAAATGACAAAATTAAGTCACAAAATCTAAAACAAACACATTCACACATAATAAATATGGAAAATAATTTTAAAATATTTTTCAGACTCGAATTTGTGGTCCCAAAACCACTTTTCCGATTAGGGTCAAAATGGGACTGTTACATGAAAGAGATCAAATACGTCTTACTTCATCGCCATACTGGATCAAGATCAGCCCATGCTTACCAGAATTCGACAAGAAGGATCTTTGGTATGCCATTAGGGGTACTTTTGGGAGCGTTATCAGGTCAAAAATTAATGGTGATATTTGCAGAATCAGAATTAATTTAGATGTTTAGAAACCCCTTAGGAGAGGTATTTTTATTTCAAGTAATAACAGTGTTAAAGCATGGATTTCTTTCAAATATGAGAAATTACCAATTTTCTGTTTTGGATGTGGGACATTGGATCATGGTCTCCACGATTGTTTGTTGTTTAGTCCTGTAGAAAAAAACAAAATCAGAGATGATCCTCCATACTCTATAGCACTAAAAGCCAAATCAAAAGTAGTTGGGAAAGAAAGTATGAAGTTTAATGCTTTTGCGGAAAAGGTGGGATCCCAATGTTCTTATACAGGTATTTTGAAAGAGGAGGTTAATGGTTCTGACTAGTTTGCTGATTCGTTTGTTAAGCAAGGAAAGATACAAGGTGGAAGACAATTGACAAGTTGAGAGGAAGGACTAAAGCAACAGGAGGAGGATCCTAGTATGATGGAGATTGGGGTGGTGCATAAAATGATGGAGAGACTTTCAGCAGCCCCCAAAAAGGCTAGTTGGAAAAGGCTAGTTCCAGGGAATAAGATAGATAATTGGAAGAGCGAAAGTGTTGCGGGAAAGAGGAAATTTCTAGAAGAATATGATGGTAGAAACTGCACGGGAACACCAGGAGAAGAAGGAGTGAAAAGATTAAAGAATAATGATATGGTGGGGTGAGAAGACATCCTTAGGGGTGTAACGTTTGATAATTTGGAAGGTAATGTTATTTTGAACAATTTAGCATTGGCGGTTGCCAATAGGTAAGCCGACCGAACACAATGAAAAACTTATGCTGGAATGTTCGTGGGTTGGGGAGCCCACAGGTAGTACTGATAAACCATAATTTACACATATTTTAACCCCATGCTTGGCTTATTTTTGGATGAATTTCCATTAGGTTTGATGAATTCGATGCTCCTAATCCCTTAATTTCATGTTTTATACTCAGGAGAGCTTAGGGAGTCGAAAAGATCGAGAAACGGGCCAAAAAAGGACAAAATGGGCCTACACGGCTGTATGTGACAAGCAAGATCGAAGACGGCCTGGACTATCGACCAGGGCGTGTCCCTGCCGAACCTAGGTTTAATCCTATTCGGAAAAAGCTACTTGTGGGCCAAGAAAGGCATTCCAAAGCCTATATAAACACCCTAGGGGGCAACCTAAAAGGGGGCAGAGAGGACGTCGAGTAAACGCCGAGTAGAAGGCAAAAAATACTCGAAGACAGCCATCGGAAGCATCTTAGGAGAAGGATCTCCATCAAAACTGAAGATCTCCTATCAATTTGTCTTGAAGATTTTGGGTTTTCTTATGTTTTGTTTTTTTCTTTATTCTAAGATGTTTTCATTTATCAGTATGACCTAAATCCCTCAAATACCTGAGGGGATGAAACCTAAGACAGATCTTATTACTATTTGATTTGTAAGATAAATACTTGTTCTTATTCTTAATTGTGAGTTTTTATTCTTGTTTTTATTATTCAAGTTATTGATTCAAGTCAAATGTGCTTATTCAGTGGAGCAAAAGTCTCTGTTTAAGAGTAGATCAACACAATTAAGCGGAGTTGATTGCAACCCTAGAAATAGGGCGACATAAATCTGCCGGATTAGAGTCGAATCTAATAAGGGGATCCATAGATTGAGTTAATACGACAATATGAGTTTTAATTAGAAAGAGATTTCAATTAATCAACCTAGAGTTAGCTGTTTTTAGTCTTGAAAGAGATATTAATATAAATTAGGGATTTCTACGGATTAAGTCAAGTGAATAAATCGTATGAATCAAAAGTAATAAGTGAAGTCTAGGTGGATTCTTCCTTAGGTATTGCTTATCTCATAAAGTTGTCTTAAAGTATTTTCTCAATTCTTTCTCTGTCGTATTTTTAATCAAGTTTTAGTTTAAAAGAAATCACTTTTAATTATTAGGCTAGATAATAAAAAGATAGTTATTACTAGTAATTTTAGTCCTTGAGGATACGATATTCCGGACTCACCACAGCTATACTACTGTTTGATAGGTGCACTTACCTTTGTCGAAATATTAGTTAGTTTTAAGCCCATCAAGTACGGAGGTTGTGACATTTATTCAAGCATCACAATCCCCATTTGGTCTTCTTAATGGATACGAAGTTAGATAAAAAAAAAGGATGGAAAGGGTTAAGAGAAGATGTAGTTTCATGAATGGAATTGAAGTCGAAGCAGAAAGATCTTAGGGTGGACTATGCTTAACATGGAAAGAAGACATTAAAGTAACTTTGAGGAGCTTCTCTAAGTGGCACATTGATGTTTTAATTAAGGAGGATGACGTTCAAGAAGAATAGAGGTTTACGGGTTTTTACAGCTCCCCCTATTTAAAAGATAAGAATATAGCATAGAATTTTCTTAGAAGACTAGGTCAAGAAGATAATTATCCTTAGCTAGTAGAAGGGAATTTCAATGAAATTCTGTATTCTTTCGAGAAAAGTGGTGGAGTACAAAGGGATCAGAAGAGAATGAAGGTATTTAGTGAGACGTTGGAGGAATGCCAGTTAATGGATATTGGGTACTCGGGTGTTTGGTTTACATGGGAAAGGAGAAATCTACCAAAAAAAAAACATAAGAGAGAGATTGGATAGAGGGGTTGCAAACGAAAAATGGATGAACCTATTCCCAATGGGTAACATTTAGCATCTTTCTTATTCAACATCAGATCATTGTCCTCTTCTTTTAAATACAGAAAGTACGAACTCCTTCACAGGGAGCAGAAGATTCCACTTCGAAGCTTGGTGGACCATGGAGGAGTCTATAGAACAAGTTATTAGAGAATCTTGGGAGTCATCTACAGGACCGTTAATGGAGAAATTAGAAGGACTACAAGTTAGCTTAAAAGAATGGGCACGTACTAATAAAAGAAAGAATGAGGGTCTAAAAAGGAGACTAACAAAGGAACTTGAAACTTTTTTGGAAAGAAAAAGAGATGATGAAACAATGGCAAAAATTATTGAAACCAAAATCCACCTGGACATGGAGATTAACAAATGTCAAGATGAAATGTACTGGGAACAAAGAGCTAGAGTAAATTGGCTACAGCTTAGGGATAAAAATTCGGCCTACTTTCATAAGTGTGCCTCAGCTAGAAGACGAGCTAACACAATTTCGAAGCTGGTATCGAATAATAGGAAGGAAATCGTCGATGGATCAGAAATCATTGAAACGACCACATTGTTTTTTCAAGAACTCTTTACATCAAAGGGAGTTACGAATCCATGCAAAGTGTTAGAAGGCATCGAAGAAAGCATATCTCATGAGGTAAACGAAGTTTTGTTATCTCCTTTCTGGGAAGAAGAAGTTCGGACAGCTTTGAAAGGGATAAGCCCCACAAAAGCTCAAGGATTGGATAGATTTCCAGTACTATTCTTTCAGAGGTACTGACATATTATAGGTAAGGATGTTGCGGATTATTGCTTAGGAATTTTGAATGAAAAAAAGGAGGTTGAACCACTCAATAAGACATATATTGTGCTCATTCCAAAGTATCGAAGCCTACAAAATTGGTAAATTTTAGGCCTATTAGCCTATGCACATTTATATACAAAGTTGTGGCAAACACAATAGCCAACAGATTGCAAGATGTCATTGGTAGCTGTATTGATAATATACAAAGTGCATTTGTCCTAGGGCGACTTATTTCAGATAACGTGCTTCTAGCCTACAAAATCTTACATATGTTTCGTCAAAAACGTACAGGGAAAAAAGGATATATGGTGTTAAAGCTCGACATGAACAAAGCTTATGACAGGGTGGAGTGGGATTTTATAAACGAAGTGATGTTAAAAATGGGGTTCGCCAAAGTGGGATTAATAATGAAATGCATTACCACAATCTCTTATGCGGTAAATGTTAATGGAAGGAGGGGCAAACTTTTTCAACCTACTAGAGGACTTCGATAGGGTGATCCATTAATTTCATTCCTTTTTCTTATATACAGTGAGGGCCTTTCATCTCTAATGAGAACAGCGAAGAATAAGGGTTTAGTAAAAGGAGTAAAGGTAAGTAGAAGAGGGCCAGAGATTTCTCATTTATTATTTGCAGACGATTGTGTGATGTTTGGAGAAGCAAAAAATAGGGGTGTGATAATTTTGAAAGACATACTAAAGGAATATGAGAGTTTTTTGGGTCAATGTGTGAACTTTAGCAAATCTACAGTTTTTTAAAGCTCAAATACAACTGAAGAGAACAAAGAAGAGGTGTCAACTTTGTTAGAAGTCAGAAGCTCAACAAATCCTGAGAAGTATAATATGGTAGGTAGAAGAAAAAATGAGTCTTTTCAAAATCTTTTAGATAGAATTTCCATGCGTATTGAAGGATGGAGTACTAGGCAGTTATCCCAAGGAGGAAAGGAAGTTTTTATAAAATCAGTCTTACAGGCAATACCAACTTTTATTATGTCTTATTTCCTTTTACCTAACTCCTTGTGTGGGATGATCGAAAGTCTTTTTGCTAAGTTTTGGTGGCAAAAAGGTGTTGGAAGAAGAGGCATACATTAGTGTCAATGGAGGTATTTGTGTCAACATAAAGATGAAGGAGGAATGGGGTTTCGAAGTATGGCTCAATTTAATATAGCTCTCTTGGAAAAACAGGGATGGCGTCTCTTAAATTATCCGAATTCATTAGTAGCGCAAGTGTTCAAAGCAAAATATTTCCTAAACAGTGATTTTCTTAATTCACGTTTAGGAAACAGGAGCTCTTATGTATGGCGTAATATATGGGCGGCAAAAAGTTTACTAGAGAAAGGTCTGATTTGGAAGGTTGGAACGGGCACGAGTATCTCAATTAATAACGACGTTTGGATTCCAAATTATGATAATGTTAGATTAACGTCTGGTGTTGATAATTTGCGTTATAATGAAGTTGCTGAACTTATCAATAATCATGAAAGAGACTGGAATGGAGAAGTGATAGTTAATACCTTCCCAGCAGCAGAAACAGAACTGATTCTCCGAATCCCCGTGGCAATGGTACCTCATGAGGATTTTCTGGTTTGGAACGGCGAACCTTCAGGAGAATTTTCAGTTAAAAGCGTTTATGAACTATTACAAAGCTCTGATCCTAGAGCTTATGCTATACAAAATGACTACATGAATTTTTACAGAAAACTATAGCGTATTGATCTACCTACTAAATTGAAAATAACAATATGGAGGATCTCTTGGAACTATCTACCTACTTGGGTAAATATGCTATGCAGGAAGTTAACAACAAATGCATTATGCCCTCGGTGCGGTTCAGGAGCAGAGACTATGACCTAATTTTTTAGAGAATGTCTTGTTTCAGTAGCAGTGTGGAAAGATTTATCAGATACAAATTTCCTACAGTTTCCTAATCTAGATTTTGATCAGTGGCTTACCAAGATCTTTGATATTCTTTCTATGGAACAATGTAAGACCTTCTGTGGGGCGATATGGGCCATTTGGGGGGACAGAAATGCTCGAATCCATGACAAAACAAACAGAACAAGTTAGGAGATAGCAAGATATGTGCATAGCTATATTAATGAACTAGATGGAGTTGGAAAAAATATCAAAAAAGTCTCTAAGGTTGACATTAGATGGAAGCACCCACTTGGACAGATTATAAAAATTAATTTTGATGGAGCGTATGACGAGAGAAGCCACCAATCTGCGTCGAGGGTAATGGTCAGAAACAGTAAGGGACTCGTTCTCATTTCCAGTTTAGCAATCCACAGGGGTGGCTTTTCGTTCGCCGCTGAAGCTATTGCCTGTCAGTGAGCAACCCAGATAGAACTCGACATGCAGACAGAAGAAATCATAATAGAAGGTGATTTGTTATCAACAATTAAAAAATGCAAGATTTCAGGGGTCGACAAATCACAGATAGGGGCGTGTATACAAGACATTCAAGAGATGAAATCCAAAATCAGGAAGATAAGTTTCGAATATATCTCGAGATCAGCAAACGGTTTAGCCCATATTTTAGCAACAAATTGTTAAAGAGAAAAGAAGAGGTGTACCTGATCGAAAATGTACCCAACTATGCCGAGAATCAGGCGAGAAGTGAGAGCGTGCGAGAGCTGGATTGAAGAATAGAGGAGAGTTTCAAAATGAAAATCCAAACAAATACAGCGCAAAAAGCTCTTCTCGATTACTGTTTTCGCCATTAAGAATGAAATGATAGAGGTGATGGATCGACAGGCGATTGATATTCTGATTGGGCATAAGGACAGTGGCAGTTATTGCTTCTAGATTTTTCTATTATTTTAAGCAATTTTTTTTCTTTTTCTCGGGCCAAACAAACGCTGGGCTGATCTTATAGTTAGTGTGTTTTATATAGTCTATGTTTTTATTTCCTTATTATATTAAAAAGCCCAATCTGATTTTGTTCAAAAAAAAAAACAAAAGTGATTAAAATAATAATTGCCTAAAATTTGGATGAATATTGGGGGTGATTTACCCTATTTTTTAAGGAAAGTTTATCCTAATTTTTAATATCTCAACTTTTAACATTATAAACTAAAATATTTCAATTTTAGCATTTTAACTAAAGCTTTATTTGTTTTTTACATTAATTTTTATAAATATATTTGTTATATACATTTTTTTCATCTTATATCATAATCTAATATCGTTAGAAAAGAATTTTGACTTCAATATCTAAACTTGACAATTCTCTTATCCTTGAAGTGAAAAGGTATTCAAATTTAAACATATTCAAACTTACATCTTTCAAATTGTTATAAAAACAATAATGTTAAACTAAAACCAAGACTCGTCAACATAAGACTCGAATCTTGACAAAAGTAGTTTGGGGATTTGGAAATAACAAAACAACACCATGGTAGTAAAAATGGTTTTTCTTTTTGCTTTTTCAAATCTAAAATTTTCCATATCATTATATGAATTGTGTATCGCAAATTCGCTGCTTAGTTGAATAGTTTTCTTAAAAAAAAAAAAAGAAGTCATAAGGAAAAAAAAAGCAACAAATATTATAAGGAAAGAAAAAAAAACAACAAAAATGTAAAAAAGAAAAGAAAAGAAAAGCGGGATTTTCTATATATTTGGTTCTCAAAGATTTCCAAGCTGGCGAGTTGTAGATAAGCTTTCAATCAGATTAATGTTTTTTTAACCCCATTTAGTAACAGCAGTTAATATTAAATAAACCAGATTAATGAAAGGAGTCCTTCGGTTTATAGTTGGTTTCGTATTATTGGTGAAACAATGTATTTGTTAATATAGTCTGGATTTTTCTATCCTATGTCTATGTCTGTAGAACCTCGCTTAAAAAAATAATTCTATTCACTAATTGTCCGGATCACTATTAACTTAAACTTAATCTATCCTGAAATAAAGAATTATTACGGCCCAATACTAACCCCAATTGTACAAATTACTCTCCTTACAATTTCTCGCATTACATAATATCTCTTCATAACAAATCTTCAAACAAGAAATGTCTAAAACAACTCCGCCGGGCTCACAAAAAATGTCGATCAATAGTTTATTTGTAAACTTTTTCAAGTCATCATTTAATAGTGCTTTGGTAAGTCATTAATTAGCATTAGTATTTATCTTATAAAAACCTTTGTAAACAAATTCCCAATAATATAAAATACTCCAAAATACAACTCAATCATTATCTAAAAAACTCATGACCTCATCACAAAGATGGATTGAAACATTTAAGGGAATTAATCAAACCAATTATTTTTTTGCCAAATATGCCACAATTTTGTAAAACATAAACATCTAACGTCGAAAAGGTCGAAATCTTCCACACGACTCAAGCAAAAACCTCGTTCTCGTCCTAATACAACATGGAAGGAGCAGGTCAAACCCCACAAGTTACATTCCAATATTTCTGATACTTAAAAAAATTTTAAATGTTATAATTAATTAATAATTTAAAGCTTCAAGATCCCTTTTCCCAAATGAATTAACCATATTCATACAGTTGCTTGAACCAGCAATTGCACACACATCAAAACACCTTAGATTTTAGAACATTTAACGTATCCACATGGAAATCCACTAAACCCTTAAGTGACCTTCAAGTTTTGTATTCTATTTTTACTATATCTAATACTTATTTAATCTAAAAAAGATGAACTGACTGAATCGTATTCGTTGGCTTATGATTTATCTTTTCACTGATATTGTGATTGGACATAGGGTCGGTTATGACAAGACCAGAGCCTCTGAAATCGTAAAAGGTATAAAGGTTCAAGCTTTTTTCAATTTGTTAAAATAGTAAATACCCAGATAGAATTCAACTGCATTCATGAAAACTATGCAAAGATGGAAGTTGAAAAAAGCAACTTTGTTTACTTTGTAATGTGAATTGAGAACGAGACTGAAGTAGCTGAAATGAAGGACAAGAGCAGGAAAATGAAAGAGAGAGCTGCAACTTTAGCCATTCAAATCTTTACTTAAATGAGTATGAAATAATGGCTTTTTGTGAAATGAAAAGCTAAACTATGAACATTAGCAGTTTGGGTGTGGTTTGATTGAGGAAAGCAAAGAAAAGCTGAGGCCTTATAAGGAAGGGGTTACTTTGTTTGAATGAAGATATCTTAATTTGCTTAGATTAGTTTAATTCATATATAATCTTTTTTAAGTGATGATATTAGATAAATTTAAAGAAGTTAGAAAATCCAACAAGGATCTATTGCAGAAAGTGGATGAAGAAAAGGACAAATTGTGAGGGCCTACTGCTTTCATGGTTTTTATATTTCTAATTGGTTCCTTCTTAAATGCAATTTTCATTTGATTTTTTTTTCCTTAGGTGGAGTTTTCATTATTGTAATTTTTTCTTTGAGTAAATGAAAGATAAAGACCACATTTTACTTTCTTATTTTTTTTTAACTTGTTAACAATCTGCTTTCAATCCAAGGTTAATTTTATTTAATAAATAATCTTCTATTCATGTTAAGATTCAAGCTTAGAGTTGATAATTGATCGGATCCAGTTTTAGTGAAGTAAACAAGTAAAAGCCTAAAGACAAACAACCATAGACTTCAGTTCCCTTCAACATTCTCCCTTTTTCTCATCGTCCTGAAATTGCAGATTTCAGCTTGCAAAATAAAATTAAAAGTTCAGAAAATGGTTGGATTGGGATCCATTTCCACACCAATGTGCACCACTTCACCATTACCTTCTAAATCCAATCCCAGAAATAATTTTCCAGGAAAACTTTCAAACCCACTTCTTGGATTTCACAAAGTTCATTCTTTGTCTCTGTCAACTCATTTCTCCCCTCAGAAGAACAAATTAACTGAAACCCATTTCACTTTGAAAGCTTCTTCAGGTAATTTCTCAATATCTGTTTTCCCCCTTTTTAATTATAGCTGCATGTTGTTTGTTGTTATTTTTATGTTTACTGCGTGTGAAAGTTTTCAATTTTCTGATTGAGACAAAATGGAGTAGGAATTTGCATCCAAACATGCAGATGGCTAGAATGGACTGATTATATGTAATTGCATGGTTAAAATGGAATTGGAATTTGCATCCAAACACAAGTGATATTGAATATAACAGGCCTAAATGGAATGGAGGGCATATATGATGATCACGATGCTACAGTGGCTGTATATGAATTATTACGTTGTATATCTAATTTTGTAATTTGCTGATATGCTTTTTAGATAAACTACAATGACTGATTTCTCCATGTAACTCTAGAATATATGATAACATATATTATTTCAAAATAAGGTCTCTCATTTTATCAATGTGCAAACAGTAGGAACTGCAGATTACACTGAGGAACCCGCAACCAAAGTGAAATTTCGGACATCCTTAATTGTGCCTGATTGCTCAACCTCATTGTCTTTGCTTGGAACAGGTCAGTTGCTACAATATCTGTGAATAAGTACTAGTCTTGCAAACGTAGTATTACTCCTTTGTGTGCTATTAATAACATTTTGATGGAGTTCCTTATAAACCTGTCTTAGTTGCCTAATGATTTCAGGGTACAGAGAGAAAGTTTTTGCCATCATTGGTGTTAAGGTTTATGCAGCGGGACTATATGTCAATCCATCCATCTTAAGTAAATTGGATGCCTGGAAGGGACGGTCGGCTGCTCAGATTCAAGATGATATGCCCTTGTTTAAGTCCTTTTTTGAGGGTAATAATGATATGTTATTTGAGTCTTTAATATTTAGTCTATGTTACTTGAACATAAGTGAATTGCCAGTTGACATCCTTTTTAAGTGCAGATCCTATGGAGAAATCGTTGCAGGTTGTCCTGGTGAGAGATGTTGATGGTAAAACATTCTGGGATGCTTTGGATGAAGCCATCTCCCCTAGAATCAAGGCACCAACTCCGGTTGATGAATCTGCTCTTTCCACATTTCGTGGTATTTTCCAAGGACGACCACTTAATAAAGGAACTTCCATCTTTTTGACTTGGCCCCATCCTTCCAAAATGCTTGTGAGTGTTGACTTAAATAGACATTGAACATTCTTTCTTCACATGGTTTTAATCCATTTATCGTTCTCTTTGTGTTTCAGGTTGCCGTCTCATCAGATGGATTGCCAACTAGTACTGATGCTACAATTGAGTCACCAAATGTAGGTTCTGCACTTTTTGATGTATTTTTTGGAGATGCTCCAGTTTCTCCTTCGCTGAAAACATCAGTTGCCACTGGGCTGGCCACCATTCTCAAGTAAATACAATGAGTTAGTTTCCTCAAGTTTCCTACTTTAATGAATAAAAGTCAGATTTTGTTTAGTTCCACTGAACTTGTAGACAAACATATACAATTTTCATGGTTATTGAATAAACAAAGAGTATCATGATGAACATGTTGCCTGTACAGCAGTTTATCTTGATGATTAGACCAAGAGCAACATTAAGAATCAGTTACAGCTTTTCTGACTTTATCTACTCCAACATCTTAAAAACCTCGGCCATTGTAGGCCTCTTGGAGGGATCTGTTTCGAGACACATCAATGCAATATTGAATGTTTTGTTAACCTCATCCATAGGACATGAATCTAAGCTATTGTCAACTACATATTCTTCCCTCCTTTCTTCAACAACTCCCTTTACCTGTTCAAATATTAGCACAATGATTATAAAGTGATGGATAGCTAAAATTGAAATATGTTGATGTAACCTTACCCATGTAACAAGCTTTGTTCCCTCTTCAAGAAATGCTTCATCCGTTGGTTTCTTTCCTGTTAAAAGCTCCAGCAAAACAACTCCAAAGCTGTAAACATCGCCCTTTGCTGTTGCTCTTCCTGTATCGAAATATTCTACAGACGAACACCGAGTTTAATCATCCATCTGTTCCACAGAAGAGGAGAAGAATGACTGCAATTTTGTTCTTTATACCTGGGGCCAAATATCCGAAGGTCCCTGCAACAAATGTTGAAACATGAGTCTTGTCTGGTTCCATCAATGTTGCGAGCCCGAAATCTGAGACTCGTGCCTCCATGTTCTGGTCGAGCAATATATTGCTCGACTTGATATCTCTATGGATTATACGAGGGATACAATCATCGTGAAGGTATGCCACTCCTCTTGCAGCTCCTAATGCTATTTTATATCTTGTTGGCCAATCCAAAATCTTGCTTTCCCTTGCTTTTCCTACATCACAGTTTTAATCTATCATCAAATAACCCTTGAAAATAGCTGGAGCAAAGTTAATTTAGATATGAATGCTGAAAGCTTGAAGAAACAATGTGGTGCATACCATGAAGAAAAACATCTAAGCTTCCATTAGGCATTAGCTCATATATAAGAAGATTGTAGTAAGGGGTGGTGCAGTATCCAAGAAGGTTTACTATGTTGCGGTGCTTGATATCCCCCATTGCTTCCAATTCTCTCTCAAATCCTCTGTCTCTATCTGGAGGTCCTCTATTTAGCTTTTTCACATCGGAGGCCATGATTTCATTTATTGTTAACCTGTAAACCGTACCATATCCTCCAGCACCAATTATGTCTTTGTTGCTCAACTTCAATGTCTTCTTTAAGAAAACATCAGATGTTAGAGACTGCAGGCAGTAATGGAGACCTGAACATCACCATTTTCCCGCTTGAATTAAGGATTTGATATTTAAACCCCAAGATGTTGTTTCTTCAGAAGAAGTAAAATTATAAGAAGATTCAAATTATAATTAGAAAGTTAAATACCTGAGAAACCATCCTCATAGATCATATTCTTTCTTTTCCATCGCTTATAAAGTAGAACTGTAAGAATTATCTTTGAAATGATAAAGGCAATGGAGCCCATGGTGATGTAAAATGCTAAGCCAAGATCATTTGCCATTTTTATGTCAGCAAAAGCAAGGTGAAAAATTAGTCAAAACTTGAAAATTATACTTTGGCTTGGAATGCCAACGTGTAGAAAAAAGCTAAGAAACAGAAAAAAGAAAAAGAAGAAGTGGAAATATGGTATACCAATTAGCTAGGTTAGACAGAATATACCAATTAGCTAGGTTAGACAGAATATACCAATTAGCTAGGTTAGACAGACTTCTTGAAGCTCACAACTTTGGTTTTAAAACTGGCATAGATACCCAAAAGCAGCTGCTGGGAGAAGAACAGAACTCTTTACAAGATTTTAGAAAAGAAAAAATGGAGAATCAATGGAAAACTCGGAGGAGTTTTTAAGACTGAAAATTTCAGTTCAACTCTGGTAATTGATTCTCACAAGCAACATCTCCCAATTATTAGGACCTACTACCTAGCTCAAGCTGGCTATCAATTTTCTAACAAAAAATCTTACACAGTAGCTTTCAAGTATTGTTCCCAAAGCTCTATCAGTCTCAACCTATCTTTTCAAAGACAATAAAAAACTTGCTAAAAGAACAGGACATCCGAACATTTGGGCATTAAAAGTGTCAATAAGCCAAGCATATAGACTATCAATAACAGGGGGAAGGGAGGAATTATTTTTGGACATAATTAAATTGTATATTTTTATGATATTTTACTATTTCGAGGGTTAAAAGTATAAATTCACCATAATATATGTTTAAAAGAAATATTAGTAGTAAATATCAGCATGAATTGAAATGGCAGAGTATTTCCTAGTAACTGATTATTACTGAATATATTTAAATCCTTCTGAAGCTTGAAAACACTTTCACTGAATATGAGTTGGACCCGGAAATGAAAGCAACTAAGTAAACAGCCAGCATGGATCGAAAACCAAAATGGAGTAGTGTTTTGTTGATTCTACGTTTTCACACGTATTGTTGACTGGAATCTTTATACAATTCCTAATAACATATGGTCTAGATAGAGTTTACATGAGAAACCCACCAAATCATTTTAAATTTTGGTGCATGTCAACTACTCCATCAGTTGAGGAGCCACGTCACATGTATATCGGAGACATGAATGTTACTACATCCATGCATGCATGATTCATGTGTTTAAAGAGATATTTTGGCTAGTTTCATTTTCACGTACAAAATTTTGAATCATTACAATCTTTTCTTTGAAAGAATGAAAGTAGATTTTGTTTTTCTTGAGCATTTAAATTAAGTTTAAATTGTTGAGAGGATTTCACTCAAACGTCACACATGAACAAAACTATATTCAAAATGTGTAATTGTAAAAATTATATATATTGTTTTCTTAGAAAGTATGTAAGAGTTGTGCAATAGGGTTTGATATATCCATACCAACATCTGGAATCATAGTTACTGGGGGTTATTAGGTATTAAAATATTTTAGATGTATAAATCAAATATATTAATAAACAAAACAAATTTGATGTTGTTTCCCTGATTGCGGGAAGCTGATGATTAAGTAAAATACTTTATAATGAATTCTGATGTAGTGGACTGAAATTGAAAGAATGGTTAAGTTGATCATGTGAAAGGAGTATGCAGCTATGCAGCTGGCACCATGTGGCCTGGCCTTCACTATTTAAGTTGGGGCTTGGGGACTTCCTAAATTAAGCCTAAGCCAATCGGAGTTTGGATAAATCAAAAGTAGATAGATATACAGCTGTGAGCACAAATTCTGGGCACTTTTTGTTGAATCTTGTGATATCCATGAAAATCCTCTATTCACATTTCACGAGGATTACCTCATAACTATAGTAGACTTTAATTAAATTTGAAGCTAAATCAATTTAAATTTTTAAAGATAATTTCTTTTTCTAAATTTAATTAGTGAGAAAAAAATTTAGTGTTAAAAAGCAAATACCACAAAGGTTTTAACCTCAGTATCAATGAAATATTATAACACGTTGGCAATTGACTCTGTCACAGCTCAAGCACGATATATCTAGAATGACTGTAAGTACTTAAAACGATAAGAAAATCAACCCCAATCGGTCCAAAGAGGTGAGCAAAAAATCGGCGAAAGAATTGAGCATCCACCAAATTAGAGAGGACGGCGACAAAGCCACTTGCAAAAGTAAGATTACATGCATAAGCAAGACTAAAAAACATGCTACAAGAGTAAACAAATACTTCTAAAAGTGAAGACTTGTTAAAGAATAAAAAACAAACAAAAAGACATATATATGTCTTAAAGGTTCAAACTTGTATCCCCATTAAAAATACAATATGCATTACCATCGCATCCAAAACATAATTGTTGATAATTTATATTCTAATTTAAATACATATTAAATATTTTAAATTTAATATACAATTTTTATTTAAAATAAATAGGATAAAGTATGTGTATGTTAACAACAATATAATTTTTATTAATCCTTAACAAATATCACTGAGAAGTGAGTTTTGTAATTTCAAAATTTACAATCACATTCCAATTAAAGTATTGAATGAGTCAAACTAATGATTTTGTAATTGGATGAGTGTAAAAACCGAGCAGACCATCAGTTTCCAATTAAACTCAAATAAATTATTAAAAATTAAAAAAAATTAATTTAATCGATTTTAGTGTAGTAAAATCGATTTCATATCAAATTGAGAGTCAACTGATGTTTTGTGTTGGGTACCGTGAATGACTCAACGTTGTCTCTGGTCTCTACTGCTCGTGGGGTTTTATAAGGAAAGCAGGTGGCAATCAATCTTTGGAGATCATCACTGTTTGTGTCTAAGATATAGTACTCCATGGGAGGAATTGGTCTTTATATCCGTACTGAACTTCACTGTTTTGGTTTTATGGAATCAGCAAAATAAGAAGACAAATATGGTAACATTTAGCATTCGTACTTTTTTTAACAAATTTCACCTTTTAATTGGATGATACATAATGACTGAATTTCTTTTTACTACCATTTTGCTTCCTCCATATATTTTCATTAACCTAATTATTGCACTGTTTTAATAATTAGTCAATGATTCCTGCATTATATTACATTTACTAAACAATGTTTTTATGGAAAAAAATGTTTTAATATTTAAATATGTTAATTTTACGTGAAAAAAAAATTGAAACTTAGGTTTAAAAATTCTATACTCGATTACATTAACTAAATTAAAATAAATTATAGTGAAAACTATTTATATATATATATATATATATATATATCAAATCAAAACTATTTTAATGAAATGTAATATATATATATGTATGTATATAACATATGTAAAGTATACATTATTCTCTCTATATATTTATATATAAACTTTAAAAAAATAACAAACTTTAATAATAATAAAATTATTAAAATAATATAAAAATATTAGTAGCTGTTTAATATTGGACATAAATATTCTAAAAAATAAACGTTTATACTATTTTGTTTTTAGAATATTAATCATAGTATTTTTAAAACTTCGTAACAAAAATTCAAAGAATAAATATAGTATTTTAATTTATAAATACAAAATCCAAGATAAAAAAACTAGTGGATTAGTATTGTTCTTATCAGTTATTGCAAGGTTACGACTTTTTAAGACTGAAAGTGTTGGTGTGCAAATTGGTAGGAATAGTTAGTATCTTAAGGCTGCAACTATTTTTTTAAAAAATAAGACTAAGTCCTAGGGAGATTTGTTAGCTTGTTAGTAGGAGTAAGAGTTGTTAGCTTGTTAATAGGGTTGGATTGATAATGAATTAACTGTTGTTAGCTTGTTAATAGGGTTGGATTGATAATGAATTAACTGACCCCTTCATTTTCATCTCTTGTTCCATAATTCAATTAAGTTTTTGCTGCACCAACAACTGGTATCAGAGCCATTTTTCTTGATGGACTTGTGAGAAAAGTTTTGTGAGGAAATGTGAGAGATACACTTATGAGGTTTTGAGGAAAATGGAATCGGGATCGAGTAACCTGTCCATCTTAGCCCCACCTGTGTTTGATGGAGAGAATTATCAAGCATGGGTCGTGAGAATGCAAGCATACATGGAGGGTTGTGATTATTGAGAAGCTGTCGAGGAAGACTATGAGGTGACTCCACTTCCCAACAATCCAACTATGAACTAGATCAAAATTCACAAGGAGAGGACCACCAGGAAGGCTAAGGCAAAGTCTTGTCTTTATGCTTCGGTTTCACCAGCCATATTTAATAGAATTATGGCTTTTGGATCAGCGAAGGAGATATGGGACTACCTCAAAACTGAGTATCAAGGAGATAAGAGGATCAAGAGCATGATGGTGTTGAACTTGATCAGAGAATTCGAGAGGCTACAAATGAAGGAGTCTGAGTCAATCAAAGAATACTTAGACAAGCTGATAGATATTGCCAACAAGGTAAGAGTTCTTGGGACTGATCTTTCTGACTCTAGACTAGTGCAGAAAATACTTGTCTCTGTGCCTGAGAAATATGAAGCAACTATTACCTCTTTTGAGAACACTAAGGACTTGACTCAATTGAGAGTAGTGGAGTTGATCAGTGCTTTACAAGCACAAGAGTAGAGGAGGCTAATGAGGCAGGAAGGAAGGATAGAAAGAAGCATAGAAGGAGCTTTGAAGGCTAAGATACAGGAAGGCAAAAAAGGAGAGGAACAGAAGTGGAATGAGAAGAAGAGTGATTGCAATAGTGGTTCAACAACTGTTGCAAAAGGTAACAGTACTGAAAATTATAATAAGTATTCTTCATGTAAGTATTGTGGAAAACAGAACCATCCCCATTTCAGGTGTTGGAGAAGGCCAGATGTGAAATGTAGAAAGTGTAACTTGATGGGGCACATTGAGAGGTTCTGCAAGGAACTGAGAAATCAACAGCAAGGTGAAGCACTTGCTGTAGTTAAAAAAGAAGAGGACCATTTTTTTGTCGTCTCTT
The DNA here is from genome assembly GCA_025503065.1 of Gossypium bickii. Taxonomy (NCBI): domain Eukaryota; kingdom Viridiplantae; phylum Streptophyta; class Magnoliopsida; order Malvales; family Malvaceae; genus Gossypium; species Gossypium bickii. The sequence continues at coordinate 18,216,334 of CP106709.1, forward strand.
GCTTCTCATCAAGCATTTTATGTGACAATTGGTTAGTTGATAATGGTTGTACCAATCACATGACTTATGATGAGAAGTTGTTTAAAGACCTTGACAGGTCATTGACGTCGAAAGTAAGGATAGGAAATGGAGAATACCTAGAAGTGAAGGGAAGAGGCACGAGAGCAACAGAGAGCGTGTCTTTGGAACTAAGTTGATTTCAGATGTTCTGTTTGTACCTGAGATTGATCAAAACTTGTTGAGTGTGGGGCAATTGGTAGAGAAGAAATTTAAGGTGATGTTTGAAGAGGGAATGTGTCTGATCCTTGACTCTAGTGCAATGAATTTGTTTAGAATCAAGATGCAGAAGAAGACTTTCTCATTGAATCCATTTGAGGAGGAGCAAGTGGCATCCAAGTGTCAGGAAGGAATGATATCAATGCAACAAACAATTATGAAATTGATGGCACAATATAATGAAAAGTGGTTTGAGAATAAGGAGTTGCATGCAAAGGTAACTCTCTTGGAGTAGCAGTTGACATCTCTCTCTGATAAACTATCATCTTTTGCACATGAAATATTTGAAGAACATGCTAATGAGCCACAGAAAAAGAATATATCTCAGGAGATCAAGAATGATGTGCAACTTTTAGAAGAGAATACTGGGTTATGCTTCCAAAATCAAAAGCTGACTAAAGAAGCTTCATATGCGAAAGAATTGACATCTATAGATGTTGTTGAGTTTAAAATTTTAGTTGGTACGGTGATCAAGCTTTCAGTGCAAAATACAAAATTGAAAAAAGAATTATTATTTGCGAGAAGATTTGTTAATCAAACTATAAATGGTATTAAAAGCAAGTATAGTGACTACACAAGACCTTGAAAGAAGGGAAAGCACTCTGGCCACTCTTATGACTTTTCTAGAGCAGCTTGTGATGATTTTAAATTATGGAATTTTGATTTAGATGACATTTCATGCTAGAAAACTATTAGAGGCAATTATAAGAATAAACTTGATGTCTGCAGCACTTGAGTTAGGAGGAGATTGTTAGTATCTCAAGGCTACAACTATTTTTAAAAAAAATAATACTAAGTCCTAGGGAGATTTGTTAGCTTGTTAGTAGGAGTAAGAGTTGTTAGCTTGTTAATAGGAGTAGCAATTTGAATCTTTGTTGAGGTTGTTACTTGAGACTTGTATATAAGGGCTGGATTGATAATGAATTAACTGATCCCTTCATTTTCATCTGTTGTTCCATAATTCAATTAAATCTTTGTTGCACCAACAGGAATGATAATATTACTGTTGGGGGCTGAGTTGATAAGGAAGATTTTACAAGCTGAAGGTGCCTATGGCTTTGACATTTCCTCTTTTGTTGAGGATTGATGGGACCAAGTTCGGAGAATCAGAAGACATCGATGTTGTCTCCATATAAGTTTTACCAGTATTCCTTCTCTCTTGCAGATGCATGTGAGGTGAGGTTCCTCTAAACTTTTACGCTTTTAGCATGGAAGAGATAAATGAGTTGCAGAGTGCAATCACAAGACCAGGCTATGTGCTGGCCCAGAGGAGATTGCTCGCTTCGTTCATAGTGAAGATGGTTTAAATGAGGCCCTAGTAGCAACAGAAGTATTGGGACCTAAATCAGAAACAAAAATGGATTGGAAGACTAGTGAAGGGATTGCTAAGGATGTTCCGTCTTGTTCTTTGCCTTGCAGTTTAGTGTTGATCTTTCGGTCTATTCCGGCTTGTTTGAAGATACGAGGCCTCCATTATACGCCGGCACGAACAACGTGGCGATAAGAATATCTTGATTGATTTGATCATAAACTGATTTCCAACATTCTTGTATGTCATCACAACTTACTTATAGTTCTATTTCTAAGGATGTCTCATGGGAATAGTTGATTGAAATGACATTTGAACTCTTAATGCAAAACTCTCATCCTTCCAATAAAAAACAAGATACCTTTAGATCAAAGTCGATTTGTGGTTAAATAGATGGAAAACTACAGCTGCAATTATTTGGAGATCAAAAGTATTTTAGCTCTCTCATTAATGTGAATATTTGACACATCCTCCGTGTACATTTATGCGTCTATGAACAAACGAGCATCAGATTCACTTTCAACTTTGTGGCTAACATTGGATCATACCTATGTTTCCGACAATGGAGCAAGTGTTGAATACTCAGGTTTGAGTTAAATACATGTATCCTAGATAGGCATGTTTGTTTCCAAGTTTTTCCAATATGTAGAGGAACCTTGGACGACAATGTTTCTCTAACCATGTCCTAATGTGACTTTGGCACAGGCATCGTGAAGTGAGGAAAAACGAAGACTTGGAAAAACATGGCTTAAGTATCATCCAGCTCAGCAGACTTGTTCAATCTACCAAAAAGACGAATTATATGATGAATTTATTAGCTAAACATCCAAGCTAATTATCAAGGAAACAATGTCACAAGTAGAAAAATCTACTCACAGCTTTGACATTAAAGACATGGTTTATAGCTTGCTTGTTATTTTGTTCAGCTGGCTGGTCCGGTCCACTTAGGAGGAAGCCGATCAGATGCCATGGGAGGCACGCTACAGACATTGATGTTAATTGGATATAACCGGTATTCGATATCCAAGTCGTTGAAAATCTTAACCATCTCTTCGATCAAGAGGGCTCTTCTTGTGAACCTCTCTCCCATGTCTTGATGATTCATTGTGTGTGTGAGCCATATTGCTATCCTCACTCTGTTTAACTCTTCAAGTTCCTTGAAGATAATCATTGGATCCGGGTACCAGTGGTCACTCTTGTGCTCGATATAACTGCAGTAAGAAATGATCAAGTCAATCAGACATGTTCCAAGTATTGTCATGACCAGAAAACTATAAATTGCCATGAATCAACAACAAAGACCCTTGTAAATGAAGAGAAAGCAGGGAAGGACAGTTGTATCATTTTCAACTCACCTCATTATTCTCTGCTTCATTAGACCAATCTTTTCTGCAGGAGTTTTCACATGGATGCAAAATTCAACGGCATCACCCATATCCGGGCTACGATGGTAGTTATGGATGGCCTTGGTAGCCAGGACACTGTTCGGGATTATGACCTTCTGGTTGTCATATCTTAGGAAAACAGTAGTCAAGATGTTCATTTCCTCCACCACCATCTGAAATTCATTGAATCCAAGGATTTAAAAAGGAATTTACAAACAGGATCTACACTATCTTAAAAAGAAAAAGCCAAACCATGTGCTTATAGAGGTACCTGAACTCCATCAATTTCACACCTGTCACCCACATCGAATGGGTGCATAACGAATAAGAATATAATAGCTTCAAATACAGTCTTGCAGGTGTTCCCAAATACGAATGCAACTAGAAGCAGTTGAGAGCTAATAAAAACAAGAACTTTGCTGGAGGCAATTTCAAGTATGAGAAGCCAAATAACCACTATGATGATGCCAACCAAAACGTCCATCATCCGATGAAGTCTGTTCACAGCTGTTTTGGTATCATTCAGTGTAACGGCAAGTGCTCTTCGTTCTCTAAAAGCATTGACCTAAGAGAGGTTAAAGTACAACACACAATAGAATGTGTTAAACTTGTAAACGCAACTTCTATTTTAGTGATGGAGATAGAAAGAAAAAGGGGGGATGGGTGCCTTGCTTTAGCCTGTAATAAAAAAAATACTAACAAATGATTTTAAAAATTATAAGGTTTTCATTTCCTTGGATTTAAATGCAATAAATCCAGCACAGCAAGTTCTGGTTCCACAAAAAGAATCAGTTAAATCTATAGAGATTGCACTACTTTGTAAACAGCAATCTGATACCAACATTCACTCAATAGAAGCTCAACACAGATACCATGTGAGATAATTGACCACACATCTTATTATCTTCTTAAATTTAGTATACTAAGTTTCTTAACATGTTATCGTTACTACAAGGATAAATATGTGACAATAACCTAATATTGGTTAAATATTTAAACAGCAATGAACTTCAATAAAGTTTGGACCTAATCAGACATCTTACGTGTTGTTTAAATATAACATTGAGAAAATGCAGTCAACGGACTATATATGCAAAAGAGAATATATTAGAAGTAAAATATGCAGCAATGCATGGGTTGCCAATGCTTACCATCCAATTCTTGAGGGCTTTCTTGCTAATTCTCCTGCTTTCAGATGGTCCTTCAAAGAGACTCATAGTCTTCAAAGCCTCATCTTCTGGGAGAAACCGTTCAATGTCCTCCAAGTATATGTACCTGAGTAACAATTATTAGCAATAAGAAAACAAAAGCTTCAAAACAGAAACAATCAACCAGCCGATAAAGAAAAATGAAATTTAACATTGACAAAGAATTTAAATGCACAAATACACACATAACATATTGCATAGCAATAGGACTGATGGACATACTTGGAACCTGGCTTGGCAACATTCTGGAAGATTTTCCTTGCCGCAACTTTAGCCTCATATTCACTTCTAATCTGTGTTGCAGACTCATCTTCTTGAGTTGAATCTTGTGTCTGCTCATCTAAAGTGGAAAGAGCTCCATGGCGGATGATATTCATCAACCTTTTCATATTCCAAGCAGAGATATTTTTAGGATTCAATTTGTGCAAGTGCTCAATGGTTATCCCCTTATCATCCTTCTCTCCCTTCTCAACAGAAAGCACTCGTGATATCATAGGGCTTTTTCCTCGAGGACTTCTCTGAATCGGTCCACTCCCTATCGGCCTCTTATATTGAGGTGATGAAAGGGTTGATGTTTTGAGGCCAGGAGGAATTTTAGCACCAGCTTTCTGTAGGTTTGCAACTTCGTTTGCAAGTCTCTCCTCCTCTTCCTCAGCCCTTCGAATCTCAACCAAAGGTGGACCGGAAAGAGTCTCGATTACATATTGATTGAACAATGACTCCTGGATTCTATCAAAATAAGTACTGACATGGAAAGAAAATGCCAGTACCTTCACCAAGAGGGTCTTCACTAGCCACAACATCACACCCACAACAAGGCAAATCATAATTTTAGTCACAAACCTAAGGACATTACTCTTAGTCTCCCTCTGAACCTTCTTACCAAATAAGTAATGCCAAGCAATCAAAACCAACCCCAGCCACAAACAATTCTGAACAGCTTTCCTCACTCCATATACAAAATATAATACCCTTTTCCTCAAAATAAAATTCCTCTCTATAAAAAACACAATTATCCTCATAATCCACCCTGAAACCAATCTACCACATATTAAAACTAAAACCAAAACTTCCCATGTCCACAGCATAAGATCCCACAAACGTTTCTTTCTTAAATATGGAATTGTAAGACTACAAACTAAAGCAGCAATGATCAAAATCAAACTTAACCATTGAAGCAAAACCAAAAAACTCAACTTATCTTTCTTATATTCATCAGGCAAATCCTCATCAAACAATGAGTCATCCTCTTCTTCTTCTTCCATGCTTTTCCCAAGAATCCCAGATCGCATTACCTGTCCAGACTTCCCAACTCCGGTTTTCCCGTACTTTGGTTTGCCCCTTTCCGGTGTAGGAGGGTCCATCAACCTGGATTTTGTCTTGGTTGCTAACAAACTTGACTTCCTTTGGGTAGAACCACCTTCACTCCTTTTGAATGAAGAATTTGAACTACACTTTACAACTCCATCAGTCTCTTCTTTCCCTGTTGACGCTGACCCTTTACATTGTCTTCTTCTGACAGGGCTGTTCTCAAAGGACACTCTGGAAAGAGCAGCTGCTGAAGGTGAAGGTGATTCAGCAACTGTAGGGAGTACAATGCCGTCATGGGTTTGCTTTTGCTGAAGTTCATCCATTTCCAAATCCATATCCAACGAAATATCTCCTGAAGCTTTTTGTTTATGCAAAAACTGACCGATCAGCTTTGATGGTGGATCTTCCATGGGGACTTGTTTGCTTTGCATGAATTCAAAATCTTCACTGTCCTTATTACTAACACCTTCACTACTGCCAGCATCATTCGAGTTGGCATTCTCTTTTTTCCAGTTAATGTTGATTTTCTCACCGTCTTTCCAAAAATCATAGCTTGGCTCACCCCAAATCTTACCACCATCGCCGGCAGTTGCTCCACCGGAAGGAGTAGAAATACTACCGTCGTGGCTTCTGTCATCAATCTTCAAAATGAATTCTTTCCTGTCAGCGGAATCAACTGCCATGATTTTGCTAATCTTAGACCAATATAACCAGACAAAGAGTCATACAATGTGAACCAAGGAATTTTTTAATTTAAAAAAAGGATAGGAGGAATTTCAATGATGAAGATAGTTAAGAGTAAAAAAGATGCTTACTTTCTCTTATAGTGGTGGAAAAGATGAGAGGAAGGCAACGTTTGTTGGCTCCTAAGGAGAGTGCAAGAAAATCAATTTAGTACTTGCTGACGCGTGTAATGAGGATGTGGAGGAGTGGCAAAGATTAGAAATTATTTAAAGCTTTGAACACAGAGACACGAAAGAAAGAAAAAGAGAGTAGAAAGAGGAAGACCAGACCAGACCAGGTGGAATAGCCATTACAATTCAATTGTATGGGCCCACCATAAACCTCAATGAAATGTCTATTATGGATGTTGGTGTTTAGTTTTATATTCCCACTAAACACTGAATAGAGGTTGAATAGCATTCTTTGCCTCACCCTCAATGGCCATTTAGAGCACGGTAGGAATGCTAGAAGATTTTTTTTTTTTTTTCATTTTTGCCCTCATTGTTTCATCATCATCATCTCATTTCTGCTGTTTCAACTATAGCCTCCATGTTCACTACATTTTCCATTTACAAAGCCCTTAACACAATTGGCCCTCACCAACTGTCTGCAATTCTTTTACTTTGTTTTTCATTTCCTTCTTTTCTAAAGTTTAGTTTAGTAAAGTTTTTCTGGCTGTGATGAATCAAAATCCTCATCTATTTATTTTGTGATCGTCTTTTAATATTGAAGAAAGCATTACCTCTTTTTCTTCTTTGTTTGAATTTAGTTTATTTTCTATGCCTTAATTTTGGTTTATTTATCTTTGATCTAAGCCCTAAATCAAAAGCCCTCAAGCCTCACTACCGCCGAACCCTGTTAATAGTTTGCTTCCCCAAAATATTTAGACCGTGGAACAACAAAGATAATTTATTAGCTTAACGAAATTGAGTATCTCTTATATCAACCTAAAATGAAGGTAAAAGTTGTGTACAGGAAGTTGTATGACTGCGTCCGATACAATCTCAAAGAAATACTTTCCCTTCTTCATTGCCTGATCCTCCCCACATAAAAAAGTGCCGCAAATTGAATTGGCACGAGAGCTTCTTGGTATTTTTCTTTTCCAATTTCTCTTTCGCAGTAAGAGTTTTGTTTGCTTATTGATTTCTTGGTTTTAATGATGAATGCTGTTAGATTTTGGGTTTCCCCAATTCCTTTAAATAATTGTATTTTTTGATGGTTTATGTGATGGAGAAGCTATATTAGAACTGGATTGTAGTTTAGATATTACTTCCAGTTTAAAGAGCATGGCTCTTTCATTTCTCCATCATAGTAAAACATTATAGTGAGCTTGGTTTGTATTTTTTTTTATTTTTTATTTTTTTTGCGTCGTTGCTATTTGCTTTAAGCAAAACATTTTAGAATTCTGAAGCCTTTTTTTGGAAGAAAAAATGCATGGTTTTTTTACTTTAAAACAAGAACATATGTTTGGAAGTACTTTAGGTTTGAACTATTAGCAATTTCTACTCAAATATGATGATTTTGCCACTTCCTTTCTATAATATATATATTGCTTTTATTCCATTTAACAAATTTTAAAGAAGCATAATGGAAATTTGAAATCTCACAGATGCTAGCTGGTGATCAAGGTGGAAATTAGATCACTGGGATATTGAAATGATGTAATGACTTTTATGTACTGTTTTGCTTACTTGATGGTTAACCACTTGAATGTCAAATAATGATCAGGAGCCTATTATTTGCCTATGCATTAGGGAATAAGAGGCATTTATTTTTAGTATATAATTAGTAAAAACCTGTCATTCTTCTTTAGGTCTTGAAGGAGGCCTCTAGGCTTTATCCTGCAAGTTGGGTAAGGGATATTGGTCTTGATCTTAGACCAAACGATTATAAGAAAGATGATGGCATTAAAGATATATCCAATGGAGATAGGAGTAGGAGTACAGAGATAGAACCTTCGACCTTGGAGGATATTGGTAAGGAACTTTACTGTGTGGTTTCTTATCTTGAAATGTTCAAATGTATAAGTTGTCTGTAACGAATCAAGAAGTATATAGCATGACTTGCAAAATATATGGCATATTATATGTGCAATAAACCGTTAGATTCGTGCTTGAGACATCTTATGGAGGTCAAGGAACAAAGTCCCGTAATGCTTGAGTTCAGTTAGGTTTTCATTTCAATTTCCTTTTTTAGTAGAACTTGTCTGGAGGTAGCATGGAATTTATGCTTTGATTTCCTTTTCCCCTTGATGCTTAGGTCATCTGTGACTGCATTTTGTTTTATTTTGTTGTTGGCACCTGTGTTCAAGTCTTATATTTTACACTTCCATTGGCATATTTCCGGTGAATCCCTTCTTCACCAGGCCAACGTTTAGTTGTTAAGGAAGATATTAAATTTTCGACTAAAATTTTTTAGGCCAAATTTCTCTCCTCTCACCCTTTTCTCTCTCTTATATTCCTGTTATTATAGTTTATTTTGTTGAATTTTACATTGTTTTGATGTTTTATATGGAAATGATTTAATAGCAATTGCTGCAAGAGGAAGGATGTAAATGGCCCAATTTGTCCGGGCCCGAAACAAACATTAAAAAAAAAAGGGCCAAAAATCCAACTACAATTTTTAGCCCAATTGGCCCATTAATCCAATTCAGAATGGCCCAAAACTTTGAGATTTCTTCAGAAAAAGCTAGGGTTTTTGAAACCCTAGCCTTGTGCGCCACAGCCAACCACCTTTTGGCCTCCACCAGCCGTTGTCTGCCACCGACTCCCCCATTTGCGCCGCTCATCCACCTGTAAGGAGAAGAAGACAAAACGAAATAATAAAAAATTCATGTGAGAATGGCTATAAAGCCAAACAAAAAAGATTGTACAAGGGTCTTCCTCCAAAAATTTTAAGAGAAATTTCAGCAATAAAAAGCAAAAAAAACAAAGCAAATCAATACAAAAACAGAGTGAGCAAAAGGTGATTTTATTTTATCTTCTTTTTCTTCTTCTCGAATCTGTTTATATACACACTAAGATTTTCATTTTTCTTTGATCTTTAAATCTATACATAACATATTATTAAAAATAAAAAATAATAAAATAATAAAATAATAAAGTTTTTTTTTTTACATCAGGTGTGTGTGGTGGTGGTATGCAATGTGTGTCTCTGGCGACGGTTTGTGCGACGGCCCCCGCGAAATCGCAACCCCTCTTTCCCTGCAGAGAAAAGAAGAGGGGTTAAGAAATTTTCTTTTTTGGAATGAATTAAAAGTGATTTTTTTTTATAAAATTTGGCCTTATATAGCCTATTAAAACGACGTCGTTTTGAGGCTGGCCATTAATGCCCAAAACGACGTCGTTTCAAGCTTCAACCCGATTACCCAACCCGCTCCAGGTAGATCCGCGTGTTTTTTAGCCTTGGGGTTTATTGCGCTTTCGGTCCTTCCGCATTTTTAGCCTTTAAAATTAAGTTTTATGTTATTTCAATTTTGGCCCATAAATTTCGTGATTCATCATAATTTGTCCTTTAAAACGCCGCGCTTAATCACTTGGGGAAAATTGCGCTCCTCGTCCCCTAGCTTTTCGCGCGTATTGCAATTTAGTCCCTTTATTGTTTATGTTACCTAATTCGACCCTTTTATTTCCGTTTTAAATTCAATTTGGCCCATTTATTAGTTTGCAATTTTTATTTATTATTGCTATCGCTTTATATTATCATTTATTATTATTATTATTATTATTATTATTATTATTATTATTATTATTGTTATTATATATACTTACTATTATTATTATTATAATTATTATTATTACATCTACTATTACTATTATTATATTTATTATATTTATATTATTATATTGTACATACTTCGTATTATTATTACCTTAGTATTATTACTATACTATTATTATTATATTTATATTATCATATTGTATACATTTTGCATTAGTATTATTATCTTATTATCATTATTATATTTATTATTGACATGTTGTACATATTTTGTGTCCGTACTATTATTATCTTATTATTACTATTATTATTATATTTATCATTATTATTATTATTATATTTATGCTATCCTATTGTATATACTTTTTATTATCTCGATCTTTACTAACACCTTTTAGCCTTTTTTATTATTATTTCAATGCCGTCTTTTACCTTTTTTATTCTTTATATTATTGTATCTTTTATTACCAGCATTGTTGATCTCGTATTTTCGTCATTTCATGTGGATCAACGGTTTTAAATCGCAACTTGACATTTTTAACTTATACAAAAATAGGTAATATTTGTATGTTTAGAAGGCCGAAAAATTGCATCCTAACGTGTTGGGTGTCGATCTTTTCGTTCGACTAAATACTCAAATATCCTTTTCTTTTACATGCTTTGAAGATCAAAGATGATCTCGGCGTCGAAAAGTAAGAGTGTTATATCCTAACGTGTTGGGTATGATACTTTTATTCTTTTGAAGCGAGTCAATCTTGAGATTCAATCCTAACTCAATTAACCGTTTTATCTTCTTCGAAGTTTTACCCTAAATATTTTCAAGTTTTCGACATTAGGACAACATTAATCAATTTGGTACCAACTTTGGGCGTTGCAAGGGTGCTAACCCTTCCTTGCACGTAACCGACTCCCGAACCCGTTTTCTCGAATTTCGCAAACCAAAATATTTTTATAGGTGACCCGATCACACCTAAGGAAAAAGGATCGGTGGCGAAAGTCGATTCCCGTTTCGCAAAAAAAATGGTTACGACAGTATGGCGACTCCACTGGGGAATTGAGAGTCAGGCCATAAATTGATTAACAGTTGTCCTTTTGTTTGAAAACTTGGAAAATTGTTTTGGGAAAATCATCTCTTTGACGCCTTTGATTGTGCTATAACGTCAAGTTGCATGAAATACTTTGGCATTGCATTGCATGACTGTTGGTCACACCTTTAAGTGGGAACGAGAAGCTAAGCTTTCGTGAGGTTTTCACCTCCGCATGGGCTAGTGGATTGTTTCCGGGATACATCCGTACCTATGCGCTTCGTGAGGTTTTCACCTCCGCATGGCCATAGAGAAATGTATCCCCCTGAACTGAACTCAGTCCGTATGAGCCTATAATGGGTGAGGATTGAGGAATCTGCTGGTTCAGGTACCCCTCTATAGAGCCGAACTGCATATAGTAAAATCTAAGAGCCTACCCTAGGTAGAATGCCGAAGCTTGGACGATTACTTAGATAAGTGCTTGGTGATATTCTACTAAGTGTTTGGTGATATTCTACTTACTCTGATTATGTGATACTGACTCGATTCGATTCATTGTTGTTTGCATGTCATTCCACATTTAAAGAGGTGTCGATTTCTGTTCGATTGCTAAGATAGGAAGTTTGCTATTGAAAACAATTTTCTTGATAAAGTAGAAGACAATGCGGCCGTACGCGTATGGTCAGAAAAGTTGCAGTTGGAAAAAGGAGACAGCTTAGCTGAAGGTTATACGTCGGAGCTGTGGGACTTCACCCGTATTAGCATGACGCAAAATAAGCTACAAGAGTTGCGCGACATCTGGACTCATTGGGAATGTGAGGCTAAACAAATGTTCTACCACAGTTATGGTGATATCTCTTACTTACTCGATGTCAAGATAGATAAACACATGTTTCGGGCCATGGTTCAATTTTGGAATTCTGCATACAGTTGTTTCAGTTTCGGGAAAGTAGATTTGGTGCCGACTATAGAAGAGTATACCATCATGCTTCGTAGTCCCAAAGTACAAGTCGATAAGGTCTATATTAGGCCTGCTTATATTCCTCCTTTTGCCAAGAAATTGATGAAGATTACTGGAATGAGCAAACAGTGGATCTCAGCTAGAATTTAGTAGAAAGGCGAGGGGAGATGTATCCCTTGGGCAAATTTGAGGGATCTGATTTTGACGCACCCTGATGTGAAAAGGAAAGTTGATACTTTCGCCTTAGGCATCTATGGGTTAGTTATTTTCCCAAAAACCCTAAGGCACATAGATGAAGCAGTTGTAGATCTGTTTGACCGATTGATAAGCAAGTTACACCGGTCCCAGCAATCCTGGCAGAAACTTTTAGATCGTTAAACGCATGCCGCAGAGCAGGAGATGGGAGGTTTATTGGATGTGCACAGTTATTGACCGTATGGTTTCACGCCCATTTTTGGAAGATGGACAAAGTCTCTTATCGACCCTTTCGTGAGGACTATTCACCGCTAAAGGAGGAAATAGCTGTGTCAAGGCGAAAAGATATAACAGAAGAGGGATGGATGATGATTCTTCAGAATCTGCATGTAACACCCCTTACCCGAGACCGTTACCGGAGTCGAGCACGAGGCATTACAATACTTAACTGCTAATTTGGCATAAAATTTAAAACTGTCCCTCTGCGTCATAGTCACTAAAATATTTATATCTGGAGCTACGGAACTCCAAATTAAGATCCGTTAATTTTCCCTGAAACTAGACTCATATATCTTTTTACTATAATTTTTCCAGAATTTTTCATTGGCCAATTAGTACAGTTTATTCATTGAAGTTTCCCCTATTTTACTGTTCAACTTCTCTGACCTCTCTTCACTACGAATCAAATTACTCTTTGTACAGAATTTAGATGGCCTCCTTATTTAGCACATTTGAAACTAGACTCATTCAGAATTTCATACATATAAATTTTAATCCACAATTATTTTTGTGCAATTTTTAATAATTTTTCAAAGACAGAATAGGGGATCACGAATTCATTCAGAACCAGCTTCACTAAAATTTAAATATCTCATTATTTCCATATCTTTTGCTTACTCTATTTCTTTCATATGAAAATAGACTCAAAGAGATTTCAATTCATATCTCTTTCACCTTCTAATTCCATTTCTTCTATTTTTGGTGATTTTTCAAAATCACGTTACTGTTGTAATTCAAAAACTGTTTCGTTGCAAAATATCATTAACTAGTTTATAACATCTTTACTCCATCTCATTTAAACTCTATACATGCCATATAAACCTTTAAACATAAAACAAAAGCTACCGGAATTGATCTCGGATAGTGAGTTTTTTGTGATGATCCGATCTTCCACTTCTCTTTAATTCAATCTACATAAAAATATCAAACACACACAAGTAAGCTTAATGAAGCTTAGTAAGTTCATAGGTTTAAAAGTAGCTTACCACACATAATATTTCCAAAACAATAACAAAACATTTACTAAAGTTCCCCGCCATTCACAACCATCGTTAAAATACTTCACATAGTTGAGCTCAACATTAACAACTACTCAATCTCTTCCATTTGATTCACTCATTTTATATTACTTCTTATCAAATTAGGAAACGTCTTACAATTTGAGTACGTCGTTGCTCGAGTGCCAAGTTTCACAACTCGGTATGGATAATTCCATACCTACATTTCACAACTCGGTATGGTTAATACCATACCTACATTTCACAACTTCGGTATGGATGATACCATACCTACATTTCACAACTTCGGTATGGATGATACCATACCTACATTTCATAACTTTCGGTATGGATGATACCATACCTACATTTCACATTTGCCATGGATTAACCATGGTCTTATCCATCAATTCATCACATGTCACGACACTAACGTACTCAATTCTGCGTTTTTCCTAATTTGAATTACCACCATTTATTCTTTCATTTATCATATTTTTCACAATCCCACAGCAAATTCATATTTAACAGCACATTATATCATTCAATCATTCACAAATAAACATATAAATTCAACCATATGAACTTACTCTGGTGATTTTTGTGTAAGATTTTGAAATTTAGGGACTACTCTGCAACTTTTCCTTTTCCTCTTTCTTCTTTGGTTTCTTGATCTATAATGTAAAATATTTTCACTCATCAGCATATATTTCATTTCTATTTCACTTCATAATTTATGCTCTTCAATTTTTGAAATTGCACTTTTACCCCAAAATTTACTGATTTTACAATTTAGTCCTCGCTCAATTCAGCCATCAATTGAACTATTTTTTCTCAATCAACACTTTATTCTATCATTACAAACTATTTCACAACCTTTGATATTCTGAATTTCAACACCAACCTCTAATTCACAACTTTTTCACAATTAGGTCCTAAATATCATTTCCTATCAAAATTACTTAATAAAACCACCTTAATATGAAATTAGAATTTAAATTTCATAATAATTCATCATAAACTTCCATTTCTCAGCAAGGGTAACTTTTAATTTTACCCACCAAATCAAAAACTAATGAATTCTATAAGTGGATCTAGTTGTAAAAGTCATAAAAACATAAAAATTATCAAGAAAAAGCATGAATCAAACTCTCACGGGATGTAATACTATGAAAACAAGCTTTCTCCAGAACTCCTCTGACGTTTTTGGCTGAGATTATTGTGAAGATTACTCTAGATTACTTTCAATCTTATCTTAATAACATATTAAAATTACAAAATTCCAATTTTGCCCTTATTATCCTTATCTTTGTGATGATTTTCTTCCACTTGCCGTCCAGCCTTTTCACATTTGGGTTAATTGCCCTATAAATCCTCTTTCATTTAACACTTGAGCTATTTAATTCTTCTAGCAATTTTGCATTTGTTACAATTTAGTCTTTTTTATTAAATTGGCTACCCAAACATTTAAATTTCTCAACCAAATTTTAATACTAACTTAATAACACTCCATAAATATTTCTAAAAATATTTATGGCTCGATTTTCAAATTCGAGGTCTCGATACCTCATTTTTGACCCATTTGACCTAATAAATTCTTTTAATTCACTAAATTCACCAATCCACAAATTCTTCTAAATTCTCACTTGACTTATAAATATTAAATTACTATCTTATTTAATCTTACTTGCCGGATTTAGTGATCTCATATCACCATTTTCGACACCACTGAAAATTAGGCCGTTACAACTCTCCCCCCCTTTAAAATTTCGTCCTCGAAATTTGTTACCCCAAAATAGATTTGGATATCTTTGTGATCTCATTGACTCCTCTGTTTCCCTGTGTTGCCTCCTCCATACCATGCCGATGCCATAATACTTTAACCAATGGTATTTTCTTATTCCGCAACTCTTTTACTTCACGAGCCAAAATCTTTATTGGTTCTTCCGAATAAGTCATATATGGTTGAAGCTCAATTTCGATGATGAGGAATTACGTGTGAAGGATCGACCTATACCGCCTTAACATAGACACATGAAACACATTGTGGATCTTCTCAAGTTTAGGAGGTAAAGCCAACCGATAAGCTACAGGACCAACCCTTTCCACAATTTCATACACTACCTATAAATCTCGGACTCAATTTTCCTTTTCTACCAAACCGTAACACCTTCTTCCATGGTGAAACTTTTAAAAATACTCGATCACCCATCTGCATATTCTATGTCTCTTCGTTTCAAATCTGCATATAACTTTTGACGATCTGAAACAGCTTTTAGACTATCTCGAATAATCCGGACTTTCTCTTCAGTTTCCCGAATCAAATCAACCCCAACTATTTTTGATTCACTCAATTTAGACCAACATAATGGAGTCTTGCATTTCCTACCATAAAGAGCTTCAAATGGTGCCATTGTTATACTAGACTGATAGCTATTATTATAAGCAAACTCAGCCAAAGGTAAATACCTTTCCCAACTGTCACCAAACTCGAGTATACAACATCTTAACATATCTTCTAGAATTTGAATCACTCGCTCTGACTATCCATCTGTTTGAGGATGAAATGCTGTACTAAAATTTAATCTGGTACCTAAAGCTTCTTGCAGTTTGTTCTAAAATCTCAAAGTAAACCTCGGATCCCGGTCTGAAATGATAGATACTGGAACTCCATGTAGTCTCACAATCTCTGACACATACAATTCTCGCTAACTTCTTAAGTGAAAAATCATTCGATTGGAATAAAGTGTGTCGACTTTGTCAATCTATCAACAATCACCCATATCGAATCTTTCTTTCTTGGAGTCATAGGCAATCCCGACACAAAATCCATTGTAACACGCTCCCACTTCCATTCAGAATCATAATGGGTTGTAGTAAACCCGTTGGCACTTGATGCTCGCTTTAACTTGCCGACAAATCAAACATTTTGCAACAAATTCTGAAATTTCTCTTTTCATACCAGCCACCACTATATCTTTTTCAAATCACCATACATTTTTAATCATCGCCGGGTGAATAGAATACATACTATTATGTGCTTGTAAAGAATATTATTCTTTAAATCGAATTGTTTGGAACACAAATTTCGTTATGATAACGCAACATACCTTCATCATCAATGCTTTGAACTCGAATCTAAATTATCTCGAACCATTTGTCGTTTAAATACCAATTTCTGGTCTTCATTCTGCAGTTTCTGAATTTTTTGAAGAAACATGGGTTTCACTTTCAATTCTACTAATACATCACCTTTTTCATTAAGAGCCAATTGAGCATTCATTGTTCGAAGTGCAAACAAAGATGACTTTTGACTAAGTGCATCAGCAACTACATTAGCTTTTCCTGGATGGTAGCCAATAACCAAATCATAATCTTTCAGCAACTCTAACCACCGTCTCTGTCTTAAGTTTAGTTCCTTCTGAGTCATTAAGTATTTCAGACTTTTGTGATCCGTATAGATATAACACTTCTCACCATATAAATAGTGTCTCCAAATTTTTAAAGCAAAAACAATTGCAGCTAATTCAAGATCGTGTGTAGGGTAATTCTTTTCATGTGGTTTTAATTGCCGCGAAGCATAAGCCACTACCTTTCCCGACTGCATTAACACACAACCCAAACCATTTAAAGATGCATCACTGTACACAATATATGGTATACCTGATTCGGTTGAGTCAAACTGGAGCTTTTGTTAACATTTTCTTCAATTGGTCAAAGCTCATTGACATTCATCGCACCATACAAACTCAACATTCTTTTGTAACAAACGAGTCATTGGTGAAGCAATCATGAAAAAATTCTTTACAAAACGGCGATAATACCCTGCTAGTCCCAGAAAACTTCGCACTTCGGTTACATTCTTCGGTGTTTTCCAATTCACCACTACTGAAACTTTACTTGGATCCACACGAATTCCTTGGTGATACAATGTGACCTGTAAATCCAACTTCATGAAACCAAAACTCACATTTACTAAATTTTGCATATAATCGCTTTTCTCTCAAAGTCCTGTAATACAATTCTCAAGTGTTGTGCATGCTCGGATTCTGTCTTTGAATAGACCAATATATGTCATCAATAAATACCACCACAAATCTATCCAAATAAGGCTGAAAAATCCGATTCATTAAATCCATAAATGCAAAGCAGGGCATTTGTTAAACCAAAAGGCATTACGTAAATTGTAGTGACCATACCGAGTTTGAAAAGCAGTCTTTGGCATATCACACTCTTTAACCTTTAGTTGATAATACCCAGATCTAAGATCTATCTTTGAAAACACAGCAGCACCTTTTAGTTGATCAAATAAATCATCGATACGAGGTAATGGATATTTATTTTTAATTGTTACCTTGTTCAAATTATCGTAATCAATACACAATCGCAATGAGCCATCTTTCTTTTTCACAAATAAAACAGGTGCACCCCAAGGTGATGTACTCGGTCTGATGAACCCTTTATCTAATAACTCTTACAATTGCGTCTTCAACTCTTTTAACTCAGCTGGTGCCATTCTATATGGAGCTATTGATATCTGAGTTGCACTCTAATTACATCAATTACTTAATTCAACCTCACGATCCGAGGGTAAAACTGTAATTCCTCAGGAAACACATCAGTAAACTCATTAACAACTGGCAACTGTTCCATCTTCAATTTAGAACCCCGGGTATCAAGAATATAAGCTAAAAATGCTTCATTACCCTTCCGAATCAATTTTTCGAAATGTAATATTTGAAATAATTCTCGCATCATTTTTTTATCTCCAAACTCAATTTGAAACTATTTCCCCGCTCCGACATTTTAAATCAACCCGCTTTTCTCTACAATTCACTATGGCATCGTGTTTAATCAACCAATCCATGCCAAGAATAACATCAAATTCTCGGAAAGGTAACAACATTAAATCAGCGAGAGAATTCACACTTTGTATTTTCAAAGTGGACACTTCCGACATATTAAATTAACTAACACACTTTGCCCTAACGGATTAGTGACTTGCATATCAAAGTCAGTGGACTCAACAGTCATTTTCTTTTCTAACACTTATGCAGTGCAAATATATGAATGCGTAGATCCAGGATCAATTAAAGTATACACAGAATCATTAAAAAGATGGAAAATACCAGCTATCACATCTGGAGCAGAAGCTTCCTCTCTTACCCGAGTAGCATATGTACGTGCAGGTGCCCTTGTTTTTGATCGGGCTACAGTATCTCTGATTCCCGAACGAGCAGTCTCAGCAGCACTACTTTAACCCGAACGTCTACTTTTCTGAGGAGTATTTGTTTGTTTTTCGCCTAGTTCTTTATTTTCTTTTAATGACTGAGGACAGTCCCGAATAAAATGATCGGTTCCACCACATCTATAACGAGCTCGGTTCTTCCCCAACATTCACCAATATGAAATCTACCACAATTTTTGCATCTAGGTCTCGTAAAATTTTGCACACTACCGAGACTAGCTGCTGGTTTATTAGTCACTCCGACATCTCTTTGAGTTGTTTTACTTTTATTCGATCGTTCGAATTGTAACATCGACTAGAATCATCTCTCGAACTTTTTAGCGGAAAAGTCGAAGTTGGTCTAGAGAAACTTCTTTTATATACTTCTTTGCCTTTTCTTTCTCTTTGCATCTTTCTATTATACACTTCTTCCATCTTTTGAGCTCGATCGAGACAAAACCACAAATTCTCGAATCTCGATTGCCTCCTATCATCATTCCGATTTCATCATTAAGCCCTTCTTCAAATCTAATGCACATTTCTTCCTCTGTTTCGATGACAAACATCCCGAGCATACCTCTTTGAGATACACAAATTCTCTCTCATATTCAGCCACTGTTTTATTCCCCGTCAAGATCAAAGAATTCCCTTTCTTTTTATCTAAATATCTCCTTCCCACATACTTTTTCTAAACTCATTTTGGAAGAATTCCTGTGTAAGTTTATCTGCAGTACCATCGCTTCAATGGTTTCCCACCAATTATACGCTTCTTCTTTCAATAATGAAAGCTGCACACCTCAGATAGTCCTCCGGAGAACAAATCATTTGTTTGAAAACTCTCTCCAAACTCTTTAGCCAATACTCTGCTTTAACTGGATCATCATCCGATCTTCCCCGAAATTCTTCAGCTCCAAACTTTCTGAGTTTCTCAATCGGTGTTCTTTTGATAGATTCATCTATCAAGGAGGAGCAACTGGGTCAGAATCGTGGTACAAGAGGGGAAGAGGAGGTTGTTGTGCCTGACTTCTTCCTTGTATTGTTTCACTAAACCACTGATTCATTACCCCTCTCTCATCAAAGAAATCGGAACATTATTACTTGTTCCCTGCTCAGAAGTCTGTACTCTACTATTGACTTCCTCTTCATGATCAGCACCCTCGGGTCTATCAGACATTTTTACAATCTATAACAAAAATTAATAGTTAGATCGGATCATTCACATCCCACTATCACAGATTTATATGGCATGTATTTCTAAACATTTTATACATCACATTCATTTCAAGAATCGTCTAAACCAAAGCTCTGATACCAATAAATGTAACACCCCTTACCCGAGACCGTTACCGGAGTCGAGCACGAGGCATTACAATACTTAACTACTAATTCGGCATAAAATTTAAAACTGTCCCTCTGCGTCATAGTCACTAAAATATTTATATCTGGAGCTACGGAACTCCAAATTAAGATCCGTTAATTTTCCCTGAAACTAGACTCATATATCTTTTTACTATAATTTTTCTAGAATTTTTCATATGGCCAATTAGTACAGTTTATTCATTGAAGTTTCCCCTATTTTACTGTTCAACTGCTCTGACCTCTCTTCACTACGAATCAAATTACTCTTTGTACAGAATTTAGATGGAATCCTTATTTAGCACATTTGAAACTAGACTCATTCAGAATTTCATACATATAAATTTTAATCTACAATTATTTTTGTGCAATTTTTAATGATTTTTCAAAGACAGAACAGGGGATCACAAATTCATTCAGAACCAGTTTCACTAAAATTTAAATATCTCATTATTTCCATATCTTTTGCTTACTCTATTTCTTTCATATGAAAATAGACTCAAAGAGATTTCAATTCATATCTCTTTCACCTTCTAATTCCATTTCTTCTGCTTTTGGTGATTTTTCAAAATCACGTTACTGCTGTAATTCAAAAACTGTTTCGTTGCAAAATATCATTAACTAGTTTATAACATCTTTACTCCATCTCATTTAAACTCTATACATGCCATATAAACCTTTAAACATAAAACAAAAGCTACCGGAATTGATCTGGATAGTGAGTTTTGCTGTGATGATCCGATCTTCCACTTCTCTTTAATTCAGTCTACATAAAAATATCAAACAAACACAAGTAAGCTTAATGAAGCTTAGTAAGTTCATAGGTTTAAAAGTAGCTTACCACACATAATATTTCCAAAACAATAACAAAACATTTACTAAAGTTCCCTGCCATTCACAACCATCGTTAAAATACTTCACATAGTTGAGCTCAACATTAACAACTACTCAATCTCTTCCATTTGATTCACTCATTTTATATTACTTCTTATCAAATTAGGAAACGTCTTACGAATTTGAGTACGTCGTTGCTCAAGTGCCAAGTTTCACAACTCGGTATGGATAATTCCATACCTACATTTCACAACTTCGGTATGGTTAATACCATACCTACATTTCACAACTCGGTATGGATGATACCATACCTACATTTCACAACTTCGGTATGGATGATACCATACCTACATTTCATAACTCAAGTATGGATGATACCATACCTACATTTCACATTTGCCATGGATTAACCATGGTCTTATCAAATCAATTCATCACATGTCACGACACCTAACGTACTCAATTTCTGCTTTTTCCTAATTTGAATTACCACCATTTATTCTTTCATTTATCATATTTTTCACAATCCCACAGCAAATTCATATTTAACAGCACATTATATCATTCAATCATTCACAAATAAACATATAAATTCAACCATATGAACTTACTCGACTGATTTGTAGAAGATTTTGAAATTGAGGGACTACTCTGCAACTTTTCCTTTTCCTCTTTCTTCTTTGGTTTCTTGATCTATAATGTAAAATATTTTCACTCATCAGCATATATTTCATTTCTATTTCACTTCATATGCTCTTTAATTTTTGAAATTGCACTTTTACCCCAAAATTTATAGTTTTTACAATTTAGTCCCTGCTCAATTCAGCCATCAATTGAACTAATTTTTCTCAATCAACACTTTATTCTATCATTACAAACTATTTCATAACCTTTGGTATTCTGAATTTCAACACCAACCTCTAATTCACAACTTTTTCACAATTAGGTCCTAAATATCATTTCCTATCAAAATTACTTAATAAAACCACCTTAATATGAAATTAGAATTTAAATTTCATAATAATTCATCATAAACTTCCATTTCTCAGCAAGGGTAACTTTTAATTTTACCCACCAAATCAAAAACTAATGAATTCTATAAGTGGATCTAGTTGTAAAAGTCATAAAAACATAAAAATTATCAAGAAAAAGCATGAATCAAACTCACAGGATGTAATAGTATGAAAACAAGCTTTCTCCAGAACTCCTCTGACGTTTTTGGCTGAGATTATTGTGAAGATTACTCTAGATTACTTTGAATCTTATCTTAATAACATATTAAAATTACAAAATTCCAATTTTGCCCTTATTATCCTTATCTTTGTGATGATTTTCTTCCACTTGCCGTCCAGCCTTTTCACATTTGGGTTAATTTCCCTATAAATCCTCTTTCATTTAACACTTGAGCTATTTAATTCTTCTAGCAATTTTGCATTTGTTACAATTTAGTCCTTTTTATTAAATTGGCTACCCAAACATTTAAATTTCTCAACCAAATTTTAATACAAACTTAATAACACTCCATAAATATTTCTAAAAATATTTATGGCTCGATTTTCAAATTCGAGGTCTCGATACCTCGTTTTTGACCCATTTGACCTAATAAATTCTTTTAATTCACTAAATTCACCAATCCACAAATTCTTCTAAATTCTCACTTGACTCATAAATATTAAATTACTATCTTATTTAATCTTACTTGCCGGATTTAGTGATCTCATATCACCATTTCCGACACCACTGAAAATTAGGCCGTTACACTGCATGAAGAAAACATTGAGTGGAAAGCTCCATGGATGATGCCTGAAGAAATACTTTATAGATGCGGAAATTTTAATTGGGTCCCTTTACCCGGAATTTGGGGAACCGTCGGATACGCCCCTCTACTGGCAACAAGACAATATAAGTCTAAGCAGTTTGTACCAACAACGCATGGTTTGGCCCAAAGTGAATTCTCTTATTCGGGAGAGAGTTACAAGAAGAAGATTACGGAAGTCGCGAACGCTTGGAAGCAAACACATCGGATGAAGAGAATAAATGTGGGTAAAATGGTGACCGCTGAGTACGAAGCGTGGTTGAGTAAAAGAACTAATGATAATATTCCAGGTCCATCTTTAAGTGATGTTCGGTCAACGGAAGAACGTCTGCGAGTAGTTTCGACCGAGCTAGAGATTGTAAAGCAAGATTTTGCGAAGCAAAGTTTAGAACTCGAGAAGAAGATCGAGCAACTGGAGGAGGAAAAAATGCATTTGAAATGGGATGTGGAGACACAAAAGGCAGAAGCCGAAAAGTTAAGAAAAAGGAAAAGTGAAACTGAGAAAGATCTGAATAGCTTAAAGCAGGAAGAAAGAAGTAGGACCGAGCAATGGGAAAGGAAATTTCAAGAGACGAAAGCCCAGAAGGAGAGTCTAGAAAGGCAGATGTTGGAAAGCCAAAACGAAAGAAACGAATTGAAGTCTAGAGTGGCAGAGTTGGAAAGGTCACTTAGTTATCATCGAAACCGTAGCTCGGTAAAAGAGTTAAAAGCGAGTCTGAGCGAAATAGAAGAGATAAAAAAGAAGATTGAAGAGTCAGAAACGGCCTTGCTAAAATGCCAGAACCATATCAAGGTTCTAGAGTTAAATGAAGAGCGAAGAGAAATAGAGTTGCACTATTCCCGCCATCAAGTCAAAGAGAGAGACTACCTCATGGGGGAAGCCATAATCCAGATACGAGAGATAGCTGGATATTTACGGACCCTAGCCACACAAGCTG
This sequence comes from Gossypium bickii, assembly GCA_025503065.1. Lineage (NCBI taxonomy): Eukaryota > Viridiplantae > Streptophyta > Magnoliopsida > Malvales > Malvaceae > Gossypium > Gossypium bickii. The sequence continues at coordinate 18,239,895 of CP106709.1, forward strand.
ATGTACTAAGCATACAGTTCGAGACACGGTCGGATCAGGGACGAGAATTAGCCTCTCTACTTACGAAGATTAAAGCCTTAGGGGTCAGAGCAATGCCGTATTTGTAATCTATTCTATGTAAAGAGCTTTGTTTTCAAAATAAAGTTTCCTATATGGAATTGAATCAGAGTCGATGCCTCTTTTCATTCATGCATTGTAGTACATTACACGACATCATATGCATTAAAAAGATTCTAATAATAAAAAAACTATTTCAGCGCCCTGGAAACCGACGAAAACCAACCTATCATACATTACTACAATACCCGTCGTAAGGCAAAGGCAATGGATCAGAGAATAGAAAGACTCGAACAGATGCAGAAGGATATGCGAGATCAGTTGCAAGCCCAAATGCAGGAGCAATGAGCAAAGATGCAGCAAGAAATGAGGGATCAGATGCTCGAATCCCAAAATAACATAATGAACCAGTTGACCCAACTACTGGTCGGAGGATCTAACAAAGGAAAAAGCACTAACGACGACAATGAAAAATCTCCCCACCCTTCGAGTCCTACTCCAGCTCATACTTGGTACAACCGGAGGTCAACCCACAAATGGCCCATGTTATCATCAGACCCCAATATCAAGCCGGTACGTAGGCGCCAATAAATTTCCCAATGGGCCTGGGTTCCCATCTAGGGGATCATCCAACTAACCCCGTAGTCCCCGACCTCGATGACATAGCAGAAATTGAGAAGGCAAGGGTAGATATGTCTAAACAATTCGAAAAAAAGTGTAAGTGGATAGAAGAGAAGTTTAGGGCAATGGAGAGCGCGAGCCACCGTGGCGGAGTTAATGCTAAAGATCGGAGCTTGGTCCCAGGCCTAATACTCCCGCCAAAATTTAAGACTCCAGAGTTCGAAAAATATAATGGGACTAGCTGTCCTGAGGCTCACATAACGATGTTCTGTCGAAAAATGGCAGGATACACTGAGAATGATCAGCTGTTAATTCACTGTTTTCAAGACAGTTTGGTTGGATCGGCGGCCAAATGGTATAACCAGCTAAGTCGCGCTCAAGTTAATTCATGGGAAGATCAGGCACAAGCTTTTACAAAGCAATATGGCCACGTGACAGACATGGCGCCGGATAGAATAACATTGCAGAACATGGAGAAGAAGCCGAGTGAGAACTTCAGGCAGTATGCCCAGAGGTGGAGGGAAGTAGCTACACAAGTCCAACCGTCCCTCATGGAGAAAGAAACTGTCATGCTTTTCATCAGTACTTTGAGGGCCCCATTTATCACTCACATGGTAGGAAGCACAACTCAAAGCTTCACAAATATAGTCATGGCGGGAGAGATGATCGAAAACGCCATAAGAGGTGGAAGAATCGAAGCGGGTGAGGCTACTAGAAGATCCGTTCTTAGAAAAAAGGATAACAAAGTAAACAATGTAAGTATGTACAATAAAGGATACTCGAAAGCAGTTACTGTTAATTCACCAAAAGTCGTAGTTGCCAAGCAACAAGAGACGATGGGACAAGAGCCAGGCCCAAGATAAAATTGCGAGAGGCCCCAATTTACACCAATCTCGATAACATACAGGGAGATGTATCAACGTCTGTTCGACGCACACATCTTAGCCCCATATTATCTAAAGCCATTACAGCCCCCATACCCCAAATGGTATGACCCGAACGCTAAATGCGAGTACCATGCAGGAGTAGCAGGCCACTCGATAGAAAACTGCACTGCCTTCAAAAAGGTAGTCGAAAAATTCATCAAGATGGGGATTATAGAGCTCGACGATCTGCCTGGTTCAGGGAACCCATTACCCAATCATGGGGATAGAGCGATAAACGCGATCGGAAAGGATGGAGCAAGAAAGACCAAGGTAGACATCTCGGATGTGAAGGCCCCACTAATAATTGTTTGGAGAGAGATGATAAAAAGGGGCTGATAAAGTCAAGTTTTGAAGAAGAGGCGAAAGAATTCTTGAAATTCTTAAAGCACAGTGAGTACAGCGTAGTGGAGCAACTACATAAGCAACCAGCCCGTATTTCGGTGCTAGCTTTACTATTGAGCTCGGAAGCACATCGGTAGGCGTTGATGAAAGTACTGAACGAAACTTACGTCACCAAAGATATATCTGTCAATAAACTTGACCGATTAGTTGTCAACATAAGTGCTGATAACTTCATCTCCTTCAGCGACGATGAGATTCCATCTGGGGGCATGGGATCAACCAAAGCCCTGCATATAACTACTCATTGCAAGGGATCCATCTTACCTAGTGTGTTAATTAACAATGGGTCGTCCTTGAATGCCTTACCATTGTCGACTTTGAAAAGGTTGCCAATAGACAGTTCTCACATGAAGTCATGCCAAAACATAGTGAGAGCGTTTGATGGCACCGAAAGAAGGGTGATGTGAAGGATAGACATACCGTTACAAATCGGACCGAATACATATGAAGTAGATTTTCTGGTGATGGATATCAAGCCCTCATACACTTGCTTACTGGGAAGACCCTGGATTCATTCGGTAGGGGCAGTACCTTCATCCTTCCATCAAAAACTAAAGCTGGTGGCAGATGGTCGATTGGTCACTATTAATGCGGAAGAAGACATCATAGCAACAGTTACCAATGACACACCATACGTGGAGGTGAATGAGGAGGCCGTTGAATGCTCTTTTCGATCTTTAGAGTTCGTCAATGCAACATTCATTCGTGAAGGAGCTAAAATTCTGGTACCCAGGATATCCAAGACCACGAGGATGGGCCTACAAATGATGATCATTAAGGGAGGGCTGGGCAGATATCTCCAGGGTGAAGTTCAAGCGCTATCATTGAAGGAGAAGAGAGACCGCTTTGGCTTGGGTTTTAAGCCAAATGCTAGCGAGATGAGAAGGGAAATATAGAAGAAGCAAGAGAGAAGAAGGGCACGACTGAATGGGGAAGAGGTCATTTGGGAACCAATGACATTCCCTCATATATCCCAAACCTTCGTATCTGGAGGGATAATTCACCCTGAGAGAGGGTTGTCGAATGAAGGTCCTCACATCAATGCTATAGACGAAGGAGAAACTGGACAAAGGAACCTGGCGGGCATTCGTCCTTATGAATTTGGGAACATTTTGAACAATTGGACTGCAGAAAAATTGCCTGTAGTTTTTAAAAACCCCACAGAGTGCCTAGATATCAACAATATAAGCAATGATACTACAGACCTAGAGGCCCATTTTGAGCATGACATGTGTTTAGAAGAATCTCAAGATTTTGAAGGTGACAGAGATGGCGACTTGTCTCCGAATTTGTTAAGAATGGTACAACAGGAGGAGAAACAAATCTTACCCCTTGATGAGGAGGTAGAGAACATATCCTTAGAAGAAGGAAAGATGGTGAGAATCGGAGCATGCATAACCGAAGAAAGGAAATGAAACCTGGTGGAGTTACTCCGGGAATTCAAAGATGTCTTTGCGTGGTCCTACCAAGACATGCCGAGTCTAAATACTGATATTGTAGTACATCGCCTCCCCATAAAGGAAGAATGTAAGCCGGTCTGCGAAAAAAAGCTACGAAGGATGAGAGACTGGACGTAGTGTTGAAAATAAAAGAGGAAGTAAAGAAACAGTTTGATGCTGGTTTTCTACAGGTGGTCAAATACTCGGAGTGGGTGGCCAATATTGTTCCTGTTCTGAAAAAAGATGGAAAGGTCCGGATGTGTGTAGACTATAGAGACCTAAATAAAGCCAGCCCAAAAGATAATTTCCCTTTGCCTCATATTGACACGTTGGTGGATAACACGGCGGGGTACTTGTGGTTCTCTTTTATGGATGGATTTTCTGGATATAATCAGACCAAGATGCATCCTGAGGACATGGTGAAGACCACTTTCATAACGTTATGGGCACCTTCTGTTATAAAGTAATGCCATTGGTGCTGAAGAATACAGGAGCAACATACCAAAGGGCCATGGTAACCCTATTCCATGACATGATACACAGAGAGATTGAAGTGTACGTTGATGACATGATCGCCAAATCTCGAACAGAAAAGGAGCACGTTGAAGTTTTGAGGAAATTATTTTTAAGATTGAGGAATTTCCAATTGAAGCTCAACCCGACCAAGTGTACTTTTGGAGCTCGGTCAGGGAAACTGTTGGGTTTCGTGGTCAGCGAGAAAGGGATCGAAGTTGACTCGGATAAGGTCAAAGCTATACAAGATTTACCTCCACCACGCACACAAAAAGAAGTTTGAGGTTTTCTCGGAAGATTAAATTATATTGGTCGGTTCATTTCACAGTTAACTGAGAAATGTGATCCTATATTTCGTCTTCTCAAGAAACCAACCAAGGTGTATGGGACGAAGAGTGCCAGAGAGCTTTCGACAAAGTCAAACAATATCTGTCAACTGCCCCAGTGCTATCTCCACCAAATCCGGATAGACCATTGATACTGTATCTATCAGTGTTCGATAACTCCATGGGATGTGTGCTTGGACAACACGATGAATCAGGAAGGAAAGAAAAGGCGATATACTATCTCAGCAAAACATTCACTGAATGTGAAATGAGATATTCATCGATCGAAAAATTATGCTGCGCCTTGATCTTGGCAACCCGAAGGCTAAGGCAGTATATGTTATACCATACGACCTGGTTAATTTCGAAGCTTGACCCATTAAAATATATGATGGAGTCAACTGCTCTGAACGAGAGGATGGCAATGTGGCAGATTTTGCTATCTGAATTTGACATAGTCTACGTGAATCAAAAGGCCATAAAAGGGAGTGCAATAGCAGAATTTCTGGCTAGCAGAGCCTCAGAAGATTACGAGCCTTTGAGCTTTGAATTCCCCAATGAAGAGTTGATGTATGTGGCAAATGCTGAAGAGATATCGTGGAAGTTAAACTTTGATGGAGCGTCTAATGCTGTGGGAAATGGAATCGGGGCAATCCTGGTATCCCCTAGTGGCGATCATTATCCATCTACATGCAGATTGGATTTTGATTGCATGAATAACATGGCAGAATATGAAGCTTGTATCATGGGAATTCGAGCAGCCGTAGAGTGAAAGATTAGGGTGCTAGAAGTATATGGAGATTCTGCATTAGTGATTTATCAGCTTAAAGGTGAATGGGAGACCCAAGATCCTAAACTGATCAAATATCAGAAGATAGTTTTGGGATTGATTGAGGAGTTTGACGACATCACTTTTAATTATCTCCTACGTGACGAAAACCAGATGGCAGATGCCTTGGCAACTCCGGCTTCTATGATCAAGGTAAACAGGCCAGAGGATATGAGACTCATCCGGATGAGCATTCTCGAAGTACCAGCTTACTGTTGTAATCTGAAAAAGGAGGAAAGAGATTATCACCCTTGGTATCAGAATGTGTTGCGATATATAAAAAACGGTGAATACCCGGAGCATGCAACTGAGAATGAGAAAAGGACGCTCAGGAGATTGGCATCTGATTATGTCTTAGATGGGGACATCCTGTACAAAAGGAGAAAAGATCAAGTGCTACTAAGGTGGTGGATGCTGTTGAGGCTAAGCAGATCTTGGAGGAAGTCCACGAGGGCATTTGTGGAATGCATGCTAATGGTTTTACAATGGCCAGGCAGATTATGAGGTTCGGGTATTATTGGTCCACCATGGAAGGAGATTGCATCAACTATGCCAAGAAGTGCCATAAATGTCAGATTTATGGAGATAAAATTCATGTACCCCCGTCACCCTTATATGTGATGACTTCCCCGTGGCCCTTTTCCATGTGGGGCATGGATGTTATTGGACCAATCTCACCGAAAGCGTCCAACGGGCATCGTTTCATCTTCGTAGTCATTGATTATTTCACCAAGTGGGTAGAAGCTGCCTCATATGCCAGTGTCACAAAATCGGCGGTAAGTAAATTCTTAAAAAAGGAGATCATATGTCGTTACGGAATGCCTGAGAGGATTATATCTGACTGTAACATCCTTTACCCGTGTTCGACGCCAGAACAGAGTATGAGGCATTACCGAAGAGTACGAAACACTTACAGATTATTTAAACCATTTATCGCTTAAATATTAAAATTTATTATAAAAGTTTCCTTTATCGGGACCTTAAAGTTCAAATCATGCATTGGGATTGGGTGGGGACTAAATCAAAATCGTATAAAATTTTTCGCAAAATCCTTAAGTTTATCTCATTTACAAGGTTCCCATGCCCGTGTGGCTCACATGGCCGAGCCTCTAGGGCGTATAACTCTCGACTTGCATCCGTGGAGAAACTTGGGTCACACGGCCTTAGTACACGCCCGTGTTGCTTGGCCGCCAGTGTGGTAAAGTTAATTTTCACAAATTATGCTATTTTTCAAGCCATATTTCTCACTCATTTGATCCTTATTCTTCACCACATTTAATACATATAAAAACTAATTTAAGATATTCAATCGAGCCTTATACTTAAATACGATTTGTTAGTCGTACACTTCATATAAATAACAAGAAACGTATATGGGCTCAATTCTCATTAAATTTCTCTTGTACTTGTACTTTTTCATCCTATGTATTCATATAGCTTATAACAATCGCACCTCTCTGTTTTTTCATATACATTTTTGATAACAATTTGTCTTGGTTTCAAACTACTTCATATTTGAGTTTTACTTACCCAATCATTTGAAACATCATCTTTATACATATAGTGCACTTGAGATGCAAAAATTCTATAATTATGAATGAACACATTTATCAACACATTCCATGTTTTTATATATTATAGTCTCATATTTCCATGTATCATTTACCATCATTTCCTCGTATTTTTGACAAATACATGTAACAACTCATAATCATGCAATTCACTAACTCTTCGTGCCAATTACAATTTAAATTGGCAACTCACTTATTGTATGAAACTCACTAACTCTTCCTGCCAATTACAATTTAAATTGGCAACTCACTTATTGAGCCCAATTTCAATGTTCTCTAAAATCCATTAGGATGTATGTATCCATCAATAAATTCCATGTACAGATATCATCACCTCATATTTTCACATACATTTACTTTACATATTATGAACTCAAATAACGTACACAAGACATACCAATACATTCCAAGTACATTTTCATAATATTTCATTTCGAATTTAGATTATGTCATTTTAGAACTCTTCTCATTAACTCATTCGGAATACCATTTCATACAGATAATACACTCAAGGGTGTACAAATATATAATCACAAATGAGCTCATTCATCAACCAAGTTCTATATTCATGTATCATCAACTCATATTTCCTTATATCACATAATTCTATATAACACTTACCAACTTCGTCAATTTAGTGAACGTCTTACGAAATTGTTCTGCATCGGTATGCCTTGAATGTCACTGATAATCACTGATGCCATATCCCAGATATGGTCTTACACTGAAATCCCTTGTCACTTGTAGCCGAAGCTACCACTATTCACTGATCAGATAGCCGAGGCTACCACTTTTCACTGATCAGGTAGCCAAAACTACCACTTTTCACTGATCAGGTAGCCGGAGCTACCACTTTTCACTGATCAGGTAGCAGGAGCTACCACTTTTCACTGATCAGGTAGCCGGAGCTACTACTTTTCACTGATCAGGTAGCTAGAGCTACCACTTTTCATCGATCGGTAGCCGAGCTACCACTTTTCATCGATCGTAGCGGAGCTACCACTTTTCACTTGATCGGCAGCTTGAGCTACCACTTTTCACTTGTTCTTGATCGGATAAGTGTAGCGAAGCTATCACTTATCACTTGTTGCCATGGTTCAACCATTGTATTTTCCGTCAATTCATGTTGTCACTGAACTGAAATGCTCAATTTAATCATCAATACATATGAAATAACACATCATGAAATTCATAAAATTAACAAATGATCACTAAAATTTAGCCATATAAACTCACAAGTTCAATTTTTGTATTATAACGATAATCATAATTTCATAATAATATTCCAAATAAAACATTATATCAATTATAATCGAGCATGTAATCAATTTATACACAAGTCATTCATATATTATTTTCCCTCCTCCTCCTCTCCATCCACATCCTTAGTATAAACAACACACTTGTAAGTAACATTTTCTATAATTTTCACTATTCACTCATGTGAATATTCAAGCTGTCCATCCGTCTCATAGTCACTAAATTATTTTTATCTTGAGCTACAGAACTCCAAATTAAGATCCGTTAATTTTATTTGAAACTAGACTCACATATCTTCTTACCATAAGTTTTCCAGAATTTTTGGTTTGGCCAATTAGTACAGTTTATTCATCAAAGTCACCCCTGTTCTGCTGTCTGGCAGTTCTGACCCTTCTTCACTAAAAATTAATTATCTCTTCATACAAGATTCAGATGATGTTCACGTTTATTTCTATTAAAAATAGACTCATTCAGGGTTCTAAACATATAAATTATAACTCATGATTCTTTTTGTACAATTTTTAGTGAATTTGTAAAGTAAGAACAGGGGATCACGAAGTTATTCTAAACCAGTCTTGCAAAACTTTAAATATCTCAAAATGTAGACTTCCTTTGCTTGCTATGTTTCTTTTATATGAAAATAGACTCAACAAGATTTAATTTCATATCTATCTCAACTTCTAATTCAATTTCTACAAATTTTGGTGAGTTTTCAAAGTTAGACAACTGCTGTTGTCCAAAACCGCTTTAGTGTAACATGTTGATTTCTATTTTGTCCCTAATTCCACAATTCATACAATTCAGTCCTTGCTGAATTAACCCCTCAATTGAGTTAATTTTCTCATTTAATACTTTTCTCTATCATTTTAAACTACTTCATAACCTTTGAAATCAGAATTTTAACACTAGGCCATAATTTCAGCTATTTCACAATTAGGTCCTAAAACTAATTTTCATCAATTTCACTTGATAATATCATCATATAACAAAATTAAAAACTCCAAATCAATATTTATTCATCATATTCTTCCAGTAATAATCCACATCAACTTTAAAAATTAGCTATAGAATCAAAAACTAATGACATAGCAAGTTGGATCCAATTGTAAAAGTCCAAAAACATAGAAATTTCAAGGAGAAAGCAAGAATTAAACTTACATGAAGCTTGAGTATGAAAACCAGCTTGAAGCTCTCTCCCATGGCTGTTTTTCAGCTGAAGAAAATGAAGAGAAATGAAGAGAAATCTAGATATTCTAATTTGATCCCCTTTTTATTTAGCTAATTTGTAAATTTTCCAATTTGGCTCCTTTTCTTCTTTCTCTTCTCTTCTTCTTTCTTTCCTTCCCTGCTCTGCTTCTCGTTTTTGGGTTTCTGTTTCTATTCTATCTCTTTTTTTTTTGTAATAATATAATATAATAATATAATAATATAATATAATAATATATATTAAACATAAAAATCTCAGATTTTCTTCACAATAAAACGCCTCAACTAAACAAAATGGCTTAATTGCCATTTTGGTCCTTTATACTTTCTTTAATCTATAATGAAACTTTTACACCTTTTTCAATTTAGTCTTTTTCATTTAATTGCATATCCAAACGTTAAAATTTTCTAACGAAATTTTAATACTACCTTATTGACATTCCGTAAACATTCATAAAAATATTTATGACTCGGTTTATAAACACGAGATCTCGATACCTCTTTTTCTCGATTTTCCGACCAAATAAATCTTTATAAAACATAATTTACTATTTTAAAAATATTTCAAAAGCTACATTTGGCTCAGTAAATATTAAATAATATAGCCTACAAGTTCATTTGTCGATTTGGTGATCTCGAACCATTAATTTTGACATCACCGAAATTTGGGCTATTACAACTCTCCCCTCTTTAAGAATTTTCGTCCTCGAAATTCCTTCCTTGATGGAGAAATTCAAATATTTTCACCACTTATACCTTTTCCAATATCAATTCCTTACACAAAAATTAGATAAACCTGGATACTAGAATCACCACGCGTTTCTATGATCAAACCAAAAACATAATCATAATGAGACATAGTATTCACAAGCTAAAGAACACACTTTAAAGATAAGCCATGATTAACAATTTACTGAAGTATGAATGATAGGAAAACCAAGATACAATACCATACCGAAAATTCGAGAACGTAACTTATAAAAATAATAATAAGGATATCGATGATTTCTCCGATAAAGCCGTAAGAAAAAACACCGCTTGCCGACTACGGACTTCCATCATAAAGCAACACCGTAAGGAGGTGGGGTTGTAAAGCCTCTAACTTGACTCTCATAAAAACACACATATGACTCAGCATTCATCATCAACGTAATATCATCATAATCACATAATTCACTCTAAACAAATTTTCATACTTAGTCATGTTACACGAACTTTTCGATTATCTTGTTTAAACAAGTGTACCTAAACATACATTCCATGAATTTTGAGTAAATTTACTCATAACACTCACTTAATCAAGCATGTTAGGTACATAATATCATATGAATACCAACATACATGGATGAGCTTATCACAACATAGACTTCCGTTTCATTTCACTTTCGTACATTTCCCAACTTATTGTTATCTCATTAAGCACATTAACACATGCATATCATGAACTTCTATTAATACCTTTCCACATTCCAATACATCGTAAGCACATTTCAATAATCTCAATATCATTTTAGTATTATCGACAATAGTTCGGTTGGAAGTCATTTCTGTCTTAACAAAATAATTTCGTTAGAGCCGGGAGATATCACACTATCACAGTTCACATATGGCATGTATAGCTAGACTCTTGCACACGCTATGTTAGTCCGAGAATCGACTAAACCATAGCTCTGATACCACTAAATGTAACACCCCTTACCCGTGTTCGACGCCAGAACAGAGTATGAGGCATTACCGAAGAGTACGAAACACTTACAAATTATTTAAACCATTTATCGCTTAAATATTAAAATTTATTATAAAAGTTTCCTTTATCGGACTTCTTAAAGTTCAAATCATGCATTGGGATTGGGTCAGGACTAAATCAAAATCGTATAAAATTTTTCGCTTAAAATCCTTAAGTTTATCTCATTTACAAGGTTCCCACGCCCGTGTGGCTCACATGGCCGAGCCTCTAGGGCGTATAACTCTCGACTTGCATCCGTGGAGAAACTTGGGTCACACGGCCTTAGTACACGCCCGTGTTGCTTGGCGTGTGGTAAAGTTAATTTTCACAAATTATGCTATTTTTCAAGCCATATTTCTCACTCATTTGATCCTTATTCTTCACCACATTTAATACATATAAAAACTAATTTAAGATATTCAACTGAGCCTTATACTTAATACGATTTGTTAGTCGTACACTTCATATAAATAACAAGAAACGTATATGGGCTCAATTCTCATTAAATTTCTCTTGTACTTGTACTTTTTCATCCTATGTATTCATATAGCTTATAACAATCGCACCTCAGTTTTTCATATACATTTTTTGATAACAATTTGTCTTGGTTTCAAACTACTTCATATTTGAGTTTTACTTACCCAATCATTTGAAACATCATCTTTATACATATAGTGCACTTGAGATGCAAAAATTCTATAATTATGAATGAACACATTTATCAACACATTCCATGTTTTTATATATTATAGTCTCATATTTCCATGTATCATTTACCATTATTTCCTCGTATTTTTGACAAATACATGTAACAACTCATAATCATGCAATTCACTAACTCTTTCGTACAATTACAATTTAAATTGGCAACTCACTTATTGAGCCCAATTTCAATGTTCTCTAAAATCCATTAGGATGTATGTATCCATCAATAAATTCCATGTCTGAGATATCATCACCTCATATTTTCACATACATTTACTTTCCATATTATGAACTCAAATAACATACACAAGACATACCAATACATTCCAAGTACATTTTCATAATATTTCATTTCGAATTTAGATTATGTCATTTTAGAACTCTTCTCATTACCTCATTCGAATACCATTTCATACGGATAATACACTCAAGGGTGTACAAATATATAATCACAAATGAGCTCATTCATCAACCAAGTTCTATATTCATGTATCATCAACTCATATTTCCTTATATCACATAATTCTATATAACACTTACCAACCGTCAATTTAGTGAACGTCTTACGAAATTGTTCTCGCATCGATATGCCTTGAATGTCGCGATAATCACCGATGCCATATCCCGGATATGGTCTTACGGAAAATCCCTTGTCACTTGTAGCGAAGCTACACTATTCATCGATCGGTAGCCGAGGCTACCACTTTTCACCGATCGGTAGCCAAAACTACCACTTTTCATCGATCGGTGGCGAGCTACCACTTTTCATCGGTGTAGCCGAGCTACCACTTTTCATCGATCGGTGTAGCTAGAGCTACCACTTTTCAGCGATCGGTGTAGCGAGCTACCACTTTTCACTGATCAGGTAGCGGGAGCTACCACTTTTCACTTGATCAGGTAGCCGGAGCTACCACTTTTCACTTGTCCTTGATCAGATAAATGTAGCCGAAGCTATCACTTATCACTTGTTGCCATGGTTCAACCATTGTATTTTCCGTCAATTCATGTTGTCTTTGAATCGAAATGCTCAATTTGATCATCAATACATATGAAATAACACATCATGAAATTCATAAAATTAACAAATGATCACTAAAATTTAGCCATATAAACTCACAAGTTCAATTTTTGTATTATAACGATAATCATAATTTCATAATAATATTCCAAATAAAACATTATATCAATTATAATCGAGCATGTAATCAATTTATACACAAGTCATTCATATATTATTTTCCCTCCTCCTCCTCTCCATCCACATCCTTAGTATAAACAACACACTTGTAAGTAACATTTTCTATAATTTTCACTATTTACTCATGTGAATATTCAAGCTGTCCATCCGTCTCATAGTCACTAAATTATTTTTATCTTGTGCTACAGAACTCCAAATTAAGATCCGTTAATTTTATTTGAAACTAGACTCACATATCTTCTTACCATAATGTTTCCAGAATTTTTGGTGTGGCCAATTAGTACAGTTTATTTATCAAAGTCACCCCTGTTCTGCTGTCTGGCAGTTCTGACCCTTCTTCACTAAAAATTAATTATCTCTTTATACAAGATTCAGATGATGTTCACGTTTATTTCTATTAAAAATAGACTCATTCAGGGTTCTAAACATATAAATTTTAACTCATGATTCTTTTTGTACAATTTTTAGTGAATTTGTAAAGTAAGAACAGGGGATCACGAAGTTATTCTAAACCAGTCTTGCAAAACTTTAAATATCTCAAAATGTAGACTTCCTTTGCTTGCTATGTTTCTTTTATATGAAAATAGACTCAACAAGATTTAATTCCATATCTATCTCAACTTCTAATTCAATTTCTTCAAATTTTGGTGATTTTTCAAAGTTAGATAACTGCTGTTGTCCAAAACCGCTTTAGGGTAACATGTTGATTTCTATTTTGTCCCTAATTCCACAATTCATACAATTCAGTCCTTGCTGAACTAACCCCTCAATTGAGTTAATTTTCTCATTTAATACTTTTCTCTATCATTTTAAACTACTTCATAACCTTTGAAATCAGAATTTTAACACTAGGCCATAATTTCAGCTATTTCACAATTAGGTCCTAAAACCAATTTTCATCAATTTCACTTGATAATATCATCATATAACAAAATTAAAAACTCCAAATCAATATTTATTCATCATATTCTTCCAGTAGTAATCCACATCAACTTTAAAAATTAGCTATAGAATCAAAAACTAATGACATAGCAAGTTGGATCCAATTGTAAAAGTCCAAAAACATAGAAATTTCAAGGAGAAAGCAAGAATTAAACTTACATGAAGCTTGAGTATGAAAACCAACTTGAAGCTCTCTCCCATGGCTGTTTTTCAGCTGAAGAAAATGAAGAGAAATGAAGAGAAATCTAGATATTCTAATTTGATCCCCTTTTTATTTAGCTAATTTGTAAATTTTCCAATTTGGCTCCTTTTCTTCTTTCTCTTCTCTTCTTCTTTCTTTCCTTCCCCTGCTCTCTGCTTCGTTTTTGGGTTTCTGTTTCTATTCTATCTCCTTTTTTTTTGTAATAATATAATATAATAATATAATAATATAATATAATAATATATATTAAACATAAAAAATCTCAGATTTTCTTCACAATAAACCGCCTCAACTAAACAAAATGGCTTAATTGCCATTTTGGTCCTTTATACTTTCTTTAATCTATAATGAAACTTTTACACCTTTTTCAATTTAGTCTTTTTCATTTAATTGCATATCCAAACGTTAAAATTTTCTAACGAAATTTTAATACTACCTTATTGACATTCCGTAAACATTCATAAAAATATTTATGACTCGGTTTATAACACCGAGATCTCGATACCTCTTTTTCTCGATTTCCTGACCAAATAAATCTTTATAAAACATAATTTACTATTTTAAAAATATTTTAAAAGCTACATTTGGCTCGTAAATATTAAATAATATAGCCTACAAGTTCATTTGTCAGATTTGGTGATCTCGAACCATTAATTTTGACATCACTGAAATTTGGGCTATTACACTGACAATGCACTGAATCTAAACAACAGCACGATAGCAGATGTTTGCAGCCAATTCAGTATCAAACACCACAACTCGTCTCCTTACCGCCCAAAAATGAATGGTGCAGTGGAAGCAGCCAATAAAAATATCAAGAAGGTAATAGGGAAGATGACCGAGACTTATAAGGATTGGCATGAGAAATTACCATTTGCACTCTACGCTTATCGAACGTCGGTCAGAACCTCTACTGGGGCTAGTCTATGGGATGGAGGCAGTCTTACCCATTGAGGTGGAAATACCTTCTCTCCGGGTTTTGTCGGAAATAAAGCTGGATGAAGCTGAATAGATCCAGGCTCGATACGACCAATTGAACTTGATTGAAGAAAAAAGGCTAAGGGCTATCCGTCACGGTCAGATGTACCAAAAACGAATGATGCAAGCCTATGATAAAAAGGTGCGCCCGAGAGAGTTTAAGGAAGGAGATCTTATACTGAAAAAGATCCTTCCTATGCAAAAGGATTTCAGGGGAAAATGGATGCCGAATTGGGAAGGACCATATGTGGTAAAGGTAGCTTTCTCTGGAGGTGTATTGATTCTGACTGAAATGGATGGGAAAAGCTTACCCAATCCTGTAAACTCAGATTCAGTCAAGAAATACTATGCTTGAAGAGGCCAAGGTGAAAACCCGCGAAGGGCGCTTTAAGTTTCAAAAAAAAAAGGGGGGGAAGCCAAGATGAAAACTCACAAAAGAGCGCCTCGGATTCAAATGATCTTGCTACACCTGAATAGATGAGAAAGGAAGTTGGGGCATCAACAAAGTACTTTGAGTCATCTAAACACATGCTAAGCCCAAAATAGTCTTCATGAAGTTTGTATGTAGAAGCCCAATCAATGATATCCAGGGCACCTGACCTTTGTTATCTTTGATACCTTTTCTTCGAGACATGTCCTCTGACAGCTTTTCTTGTATTTCGGATAATTTATTCGACTTTCTTTTGAAATCAATTCATTGCCACATGTTGCATTAAAATAATGAGTGATGAACTAATAACTTCAGAAAAGAAGTTCCATATATTACTTTGGAAATTTCTAGATAAAACAGGAAACCAAAACAGGACAGTTGTTCAAAATTCCCCAAGCACGTGATAGGATTGAATTCTTTGTGCAGTCCAATAATTGTGATTGGAACGTCTCATTGGATCATTTAGAGGATGGTATGGCAAGCCGATTGTGGTAGAAGGAACCAAATGATAGACAGAGAAAGTCGTAGTTCCCAAGGGGGTGATTTGATATACGACTTACAGCTCGCGAGCCCCAAAACTACCATAAGGACCAAGTGTTTAAGAAAATGATGCTTCAAGAAGAACGAAGACGAAACCTTGAAGGATAAATAAACGATAACTCCTTGAAAAGGAATCAAACTCATAACATGTTTGCATCATAGCATGTCTAAATAGGAACATTTGACTCACTTTGATCATGACATCCTAATCTTGAGGCATAAGCATGCACCCATTCTACAGGCTATGTCCTCGAGAGGATAGTGTAGTAATGTGGTCAAAGACAGCAAATCTGGCATTCCTGAGCTTTGAAGGAAGCAGATTAAATATGGCAGATCTGGCATTCCTGAGCTTTACAGGAAGCAGATTGAAGAAAGCAAGTCTGGCATTCCTGAGCTTTGCAGGAAGCAGATTGAAGAAAGCAAGTCTGGCATTCCTGAGCTTTGCAGGAAGCAGATTGAGGATAGAAGATTTGGCATTCCTGAGCTTTCCAGGAAGTAGATTGAGGACAGCAGATTTGGCATTCCTGAGCTTTGCAGGAAGCAGATTGAAGAAAGCAAATCTGGCATTCCTGAGCTTTGCAGGAAGCAGATTGAAGAAAGCAAGTCTGGCATACCTGAGCTTTGCAGGAAGCAGATTGAGGACAGAAGATTTGGCATTCCTGAAGTTGCAGGAAGCAGATCGAAGATATCAGTTTGGTGATCCCTGAGTTTGTAGGGATCAGACTGAAGAAAGCAAGTCTGGCATTCCTGAGCTTTGCAGGAAGCAGATTGAAGAAAGCAAGTCGGGCATTCCTGAGCTTTGCAGGAAGCAGATTGAGGACAGAAGATTTGGCATTTCTGAAGTTGCAGGAAGCAGATCGAAGATATCAGTTTGGTGATCCCTGAGTTTGTAGGGATCGATGAAGAGAGAGCAGAATCTGGCGATCCGGTGTTTGAGAGAAGCGATCGAAGTGAACAAGTCTGGCGATCCTGATGTTTCAGGAGCAGATCAAAGACAACAAGTCTGGCAATCCTGGTGTTTCAGGAGCAGATTGAAGTGAATAAATCTGGCAGCCCTGATGTTTCAGGAACATATCAAAGTCAATGATCATCTTTCAAGGTTATAGTGGAGTGAATCAAAGCAACAAGTTACAGTGGAGTTTGAAGCTACCTGACAAAGCAGAGCACCCTAAGAAGTCAAGACTCAGGGGATCCCGACAAATTTGGGCCTTCTTTATATCTTTGCTCTGTTCCCGTTACACGACAACGAGCAAAGAGGGGCAGCTGTAAATGGCCCAATTTGTCCGGGCCCGAAACAAACATTAAAAAAAAAGGGGCCAAAAATCCAACTACAATTTTTAGCCCAATTGGCCCATTAATCCAATTCAGAATAGCCCAAAACTTTGAGATTTCTTCAGAAAAAGCTAGGGTTTTTGAAACCCTAGCCTTGTGCGCCGCAGCCTGTAACACCCCTTACCCGTATTCAACGCCGGAATAGGGTACGAGGCATTACCGGAATTACAAATTTATTTATCAGACATTTTATTTCATCTAGCATTTATATTTGAAATCAATCAAAATCAAACATATTGTCCCTTAAATATATTTATTTTTATCGACATGTCTTACTTGAATTTATTACTCGTTTCATCATACTTAATTACCTTGTATTAACATATTAAAGATAACCACATATTTACATGTCATGATAAATATCATTCACTTGCCGTTTCTTCATAAACATAAAACAGTTAATTCATCATATCAATATTTCATGTACCATCAACTTATATTTCCTTATATCACATAATTAAGTTACACGAACCTACAGTTAAATTTGCGAGAAATATCAAGATTCGGGGGCACTTTGGAAATTTTCTATTTTCATTGATTTTTCAATCGATCTTAATCTAAATTAATAATTTCATTTAATTTCGATATTTTAAATAATAAAATAATCTATTTCATGCAAATTGGTCATTTCCACATTTTTACAAAATTAATCATAAAGTTTACTTTTATTCAATTTAGTCCCTGAGCTTAAAACATTTCAAATTAGCCATACTACCTAAATATTCATACATATTTTCCTTCTCCTCCTCTCCATTCCACATCCTTAATGTATATAACATGCTATAAGTAACATTATCAATAATTTCATAAATTACTCATAAGTATATTCAAAACTGTCCATTTGAGTTATAGTCACTAAATTATTTATTTCCAGAGCTACAGAACTCCAAATGAAGAACCGTTAATTTTTTTGTGAAACTAGACTCACATATCTTCTTGCCATAAAATTTTCAGAATTTTTAATTTAGCCAATTAGTACAGTTTATTCTTTAAATCACCCCTGTTCTGCTGTCTGGCAGTTCCAACCCTTCTTCACTAAAAATTAATTATCTTTTTATATAGAAATCAGATGATGTTATTGTTTATTTCTTCTAAAACTAGACTCATTAAGGAATCTAACCATATAAATTATGTTCCCAAATTATTTTTATACAATATTTGATGATTTTTCCAAGTCAGAATAGGGGATCTCGAAATCACTCTGAACCAGTCTTACCAAAATCTAAATATCTCAAAATACAGAATTTTTTTTCTTTCTCTGTTTCTTTCATATGAAAATAGACTCAATAAGCTTTAATTTCATATCTCTCTAAACTTATAATTCTATTTCTACCATTTTTGGTGATTTTTCAAAGTTACCTTACTGCTGCTGTCCCAAAACTGTTTTCTTATAACTCATTCTACAATTTAATCCTAATTAAGTTTACTTATTTTCTTAACTCAATTCATACTTTGTTTCTTCTTAAATTCCTTCCATATTCAACTTGACTATCTAATATTCATATTAAAACTTTAATTTCTAATTTCTTCCAAATTAATCCCTCTAACACAGCTTATAGCATACTTTACAATTTAATCCTCTTATTAATTCTAACTTAAATTTCATTCAATTTAATCCCTGATTCATCTTTTTCTTCAACATCAACTACACTTGAAAACCTAAAAACTCTCAAAATATCAACTTAGTTTCATCAAAATCTTGCTTTAAAGCTTCTAAAACATCAAAATTAAGTAAAAAGGGCTAAATTGACTTACCTATCAACTTCTAAGCTTCAAACTTTCTATTTTTCCTTTTTCTTTCTTTCTCCCCTATTTCTTCTCTGTTTCGTCTTACTCTCTGTTTCTTTTCTGTTTCAATTCTCTCCCCCCCTTTCTTTTTGTTTTTGTTTGTATATATATAATAATATAATAATATAATATAATAATATAATAATATAATTTAAAAAAAATCTCAGATTTTCATACTTAAACCGCCTCAACTTTACAAAATGGTATAATTCCCTTTTTGGTCCTTCATAATATCTTTTAATCTATAATTCAACTTTTACACCTTTTTCAATTTAGTCCTTTTCATTTAATTACATATCCAAACGTTAAAATTTCTCAACTAAACTTTAATAATAACTTAATGACATTCCATAAATATTTTTAGAAATATTTATGGCTCACTTTATGAATTCGAGGTCTCGATACTTCGTTTTTTTTGCCCAATTTTTCTAATTAATTTTTTTAGTTCACAAAATTCACTAATTTTAAAATATTTCTAAAATCACACTTAACTTATAATTATTGATTAATTAAGTTTTCTAACTTTTCGTCGATTTAGTGATCTCGAATCACTTTGTTCCGACACTACTAAAATTGGGTCACATTACACGACCAACCACCTTTGGCCTCCACCGGTAGTTATGCGCCACCGACTCCCCCATTTGCGCCGCTCATCCACCTGCAAGGAGAAGAAGACAAAACGAAATAATAAAAAATTCATGTGAGAATGGCTATAAAGCCAAACAAAAATGATTGTACAAGGATCTTCCTCCAAAAATTTTAAGAGAAATTTCAGCAATAAAAAGCAAAAAAA
Organism: Gossypium bickii; assembly: GCA_025503065.1. Taxonomy (NCBI): domain Eukaryota; kingdom Viridiplantae; phylum Streptophyta; class Magnoliopsida; order Malvales; family Malvaceae; genus Gossypium; species Gossypium bickii. The sequence goes on from CP106709.1 coordinate 18,259,679, forward strand.
AAAAAAAAAAAACAAAGCAAATCAATACAAAAACAAGAGTGAACAAAAGGTGATTTTATTTTATCTTCTTTTTCTTCTTCTCGAATCTGTTTATATACACACTAAGATTGTCATTTTTCTTTGATCTTTAAATCTATACGTAACATATTATTAAAAATAAAAAATAAAAAAATAAAAAAATAATAAAGTTTTTACCTTTTTCGGCGGCGGTGGCTGGCGACGGTCCCCCTCGCCGGAAATCGCAACCCCTCTTTCCCTGCAGAGAAAAGAAGAGGGGTTAAGAAATTTTTTTTTTGGAATGATTAAAAGTGATTTTTTTGGATAGAATTTGGCCTTATATAGCCCATTAAAACGACGTCGTTTTGAGGCTGGCCATTAATGCCCAAAACGACGCCGTTTCAAGCTTCAACCCGATTACTCGACCCGCTCCAGGTAGATCCGCGTGTTTTTTAGCCTTGGGGTTTATTGCGCTTTCGGTCCTTCCGCATTTTTAGCCTTTAAAATTAAGTTTTATGTTATTTCAATTTTGGCCCATAAATTTCACGCAGTTTATAATTTGGTCCTTTAAAACGCTGCGCTTAATCACTTGGGGAAAATTGCGCTCCTCGTCCCCTAGCTTTTCGCGCGTATTGCAATTTAGTCCCTTTATTGTTTATGTTACCTAATTCGACCCTTTTATTTCCGTTTTAAATTCAATTTGGCCCATTTATTAGTTTGCAATTTTTATTTATTATTGCTATCGCTTTATATTATCATTATTATTATTATTATTATTATTATTATTATTATTGTTATTATATTTATTATATTTATATTATTATATTGTACATACTTCGTATTATTATTACCTTAGTATTATTACTATACTATTATTATATTTATATTATCATATTGTATACATTTTGCATTAGTATTATTATCTTATTATCATTATTATATTTATTATTGGCATGTTGTACATATTTTGTGTCCGTACTATTATTATCTTATTATTACTATTATTATTATATTTATCATTATTATTATTATTATTATTATTATTATTATATTTATGCTATCCTATTGTATATACTTTTTATTATCTCGATCTTTACTAACACCTTTTAGCCTTTTTTATTATTATTTCAATGTCGTCTTTTACCTTTTTTATTCTTTATATTATTGTATCTTTTATTACCAGCATTGTTGATCTCGTATTTTCCTCATTTCATGTGGATCAACGGTTTTAAATCGCAACTTGACATTTTTAACTTATACAAAAATAGGTAATATTTGTATGTTTAGAAGGCCGGAAAATTACATCCTAACGTGTTGGGTGTCGATCTTTTCGTTCGACTAAATACTCAAATATCCTTTTCTTTTACATGCTTTGAAGATCAAAGATGATCTCGGCGTCGAAAAGTAAGAGTGTTATATCCTAATGTGTTGGGTATGATACTTTTATTCTTTTGAAGATAGTCAATCTTGAGATTCAATCCTAACTCAATTAACCGTTTTATCTTCTTCGAAGTTTTACCCTAAATATTTTCAAGTTTTCGACATTAAGACAACATTAATCAATTTGGTACCAACTTTGGGCGTTGCAAGGGTGCTAACCCTTCCTTGCACGTAACCGACTCCCGAACCCGTTTTCTCGAATTTCGCAAACCAAAATATTTTTATAGGTGACCCGATTACACCTAAGTAAAAAGGATCGGTGGCGACTCCATGTTTTTAAAAGTCGATTCCCGTTTCGCAAAAAAAATGGTTTCGACAAAGGATAGAGATTTTGAGGCCTGCTTTACAGAAGTTATACATGACAAGGGCTTCTGCATATAAAGATGCTCTTAAGAGTTTCATAGAAGGATATCAAGAAGGTATCCAGCAGATCATGGAGAAAAAAGAAGATTCTTCTAAAGCACAGCAAGAAGGCAATACTGATAAAAATTCAACTTGATGGCTAATAAGTGCATAATCGAAGATGCATGTGAATACTTCTCCAGCATACCTATTGTAGATACAAGTTTAGAGATTTGGTGGAGCTGGCCTTTAGAAACTACAAATATAATGGGAATCTCCATTGACAATGGTGATGCTCTTTCCTTCTTGCCATTTCATGTTTATTAATTTTTGTTGTAGTTTAGTATTCAACGTGCTTGAGCTTGGAGAAATGTGAAAGAACCTTAATGCTTTATGTCTTTGTTAAGTGCAACTGAAGAATTACTTAGATATCTGCAGCCAACTGCTTGATGATCTAGTCTGATGAATGAGTTTCAATCTGTTCATTTTCGCTACTTCTAGTTTCAATACATTAATAAAAAAATTATGAGACATTATTCTCTCTATATATTTATATATATACTTTAAAAAATAACAAACTTTAATAAAAAAATCATTAAAATAATATAAAAAATATTAGTAGCTGGTTAATATTTGACATAGATATTCTAAAAAATAAACATTTATACTATTTTGTTTTTAGAATATTAATCACAGTATTTTTAAAACTTCGTAACAAAAATTCAAAGAATAAATATAGTATTTTAATTTATGAATACAAAATCCGGGATAAAAAAAACTAGTGAATTAGTATTGTTCTTATCAGTTATTGCAAGGTTACGACTTTTTAAGATTGAAAGCGTTGGTGTGCAAATTGGTGGGAATGATAATATTACTGCTGGGACTGAGTTGGTGAGGAAGATTTTACAAGCTGAAGTGCCTATGGCTTTGACATTTACTCTTTTGTTGAGGAGTGATGGGACCAAGTTCGGAGAATCAGAAGACATCGATGTTGTCTCCATATAAGTTTTACCAGTATTCCTTCTCTCTTGCAGATGCATGTGAGGTGAGGTTCCTCTAAACTTTTACACTTCTAGCATGGAAGAGATAAATGAGTTGCAGAGTGCAATGACAAGACCAGGGTATGTGCTGGCCCAGAGGAGATTGCTCGCTTCGTTCATGGTGAAGATGGTTTAAATGAGGCCCTCGTAGCAACAGAAGTATTGGGACCTAGACCAGAGACAAAAATGGATTGGAAGACTAGTGTAGGGATTGCTAAGGATGTTCCGTCTTGTTCTTTGCCTTGCAGTTTAGTGTTGATCTTTCGGTCTATTCCGGCTTGTTTGAAGATACGAGGCCTCCATTATACGCCGGCAAGAACAACGTGGCGGTAAGAATATCTTGATTGATTTGGTCATAAACTGATTTCCAACATTCTTGTACGTCATCACAACTTATAGTTCTATTTATAAAGATGTCTCATGGGAATAGTTGATTGAAATGAAATTTGAACTCTTAAAGCAAAACTCTCATCCTTCCAATAAAAAACACGATACCTTTAAATCAAAGTCGATTTGTGGTTAAATAGATGGAAAACTACAGCTGCAATTATTTGGAGATCAAAACTATTTTAGCGCTCTCATTAATGTGAATATTTGACACATCCTCTGTGCACATTTATGCGTCTATGAACAAACGAGTATCTGATTCACTTTCAACTTTGTGGCTAACATTGGATCATACCTATGTTTCCGACAATGGAGCAAGTGTTGAATACTCAGGTTTGAGTTAAATACATGTATCCTACATAGGCATGTTTGTTTCCAAGTTTTTCCATTATGTAGAGGAACCTTGGACGACCATATTTCTCTACCCATGTCCTAATGTGACTTTGGCACAGGCATCGAGCATGAGTACTTGAAGTGAAGAAAAACGAAGACTTGGAAAAACATGGCTTAAGTATCATCCAGCTCAGCAGACTTGTTCAATCTACCAAAAACACGAATTATACGATGAATTTATTAGCTAAACATCTAAGCTAATTATCAAGGAAACAATGTCACAAGTAGAAAAATCTACTCACAGCTTTGACATTAAAGACATGGTTTATAGCTTGCTTGTTATTTTGTTCAGCTGGCTGGGCCGGTCCACTTAGGAGGAAGCCGATCAGATGCCATGGGAGGCACGCTACAGACATTGATGTTAATTGGATATAACCGGTATTCGATATCCAAGTCGTTGAAAATCTTAACCATCTCTTCGATCAAGAGGGCTCTTCTTGTGAACCTCTCTCCCATGTCTTGATGATTCATTGTGTGTGTGAGCCATATTGCTATCCTCACTCTGTTTAACTCTTCAAGTTCCTTGAAGATAATCATTGGATCCGGGTACCAGTGGTCACTCTTGTGCTCAATATAACTGCAGTAAGAAATGATCAAGTCAATCAGACATGTTCCAAGTATTGTCATGACCAGAAAACTATAAATTGCCATGAATCAACAACAAAGACTCTTGTAAATGAAGGCAAAGCAGGGAAGGACAGTTGTATCATTTTCAACTCACCTCATTATTCTCTGCTTCATTAGACCAATCTTTTCTGCAGGAGTTTTCACATGGATGTAAAATTCAACGGCATCACCCATATCCGGGCTACGATGGTAGTTATGGATGGCCTTGGTAGCCAGGACACTGTTCGGGATTATGACCTTCTGGTTGTCATATCTTAGGAAAACAGTAGTCAAGATGTTCATTTCCTCCACCACCATCTGAAATTCATTGAATCCAAGGATTTAAAAAGGAATTTACAAACAGGATCTACACTATCTTAAAAAGAAAAAGCCAAACCATGTGCTTATAGAGGTACCTGAACTCCATCAATTTCACACCTGTCACCCACATCGAATGGGTGCATAACGAATAAGAATATAATAGCTTCAAATACAGTCTTGCAGGTGTTCCCAAATACGAATGCAACTAGAAGCAGTTGAGAGCTAATAAAAACAAGAACTTTGCTGGAGGCAATTTCAAGTATGAGAAGCCAAATAACCACTATGATGATGCCAACCAAAACGTCCACCATCCGATGAAGTCTGTTCACAGCTGTTTTGGTATCATTCAGTGTAAAGGCAAGTGCCCTTCGTTCTCTAAAAGCATTGACCTAAGAGAGATTGAGGTACAACACACAATAGCAAGTGTTAAACTTGTAAACGCAACTTTTATTTTAGTGATGGAATTAGAAAGAAAAAGGAGGGATGGTTGCCTTGCTTTAGCCTGTAATAAAAAAAAAAACTAACAATTAATTTTAAAATCATAAGGTTTTCATTTCCTTGGATTTAAATGCAATAAATCCAGCACAGCAAGTTCTGGTTCCACAGAAAGAATCAGTTAAATCTATAGAGATTGCACTACTTTTTAAACAGCAATCCGATACCAACATTCACTCAATAGAAGCTCAATACAGATACCATGTGAGATAATTGACCACACATCTTATTATCTTCTTAAATTTAGTATACTCAGTTTCTTAACATGTTATCGTTACTACAAGGATAAATATGTGACAGTAACCTAATATTGGTTAAATATTAAAACAGCAATGAACTTCAATAAGGTTTGGACCTAATCAGACATCTTACGTGTTGTTTAAATATAACATTGAGAAAATGCAGTCAACGGACTATATATGCAAAAGAGAATATATTAGAAGTAAAATATGCAGCAATGCATGGGTTGCCAATGCTTACCACCCAATTCTTGAGGGCTTTCTTGCTAATTCTCCTGCTTTCAGATGCTCCTTCAAAGAGACTCATAGTCTTCAAAGCTTCATCTTCTGGGAGAAACCGTTCAATGTCCTCCAAGCATATGTACCTGAGAACAATTATTAGCAATAAGAAAACAAAAGCTTCAAAACAGACACAATCAACCAGCCGATAAAGAAAAATGAAATTTAACATTGACAGAATTTAAATGCACAAAGACACACATAACATAATGCATAGCAATAGGACTGATGGGCATACTTGGAACCTGGCTTAGCAACATTCTGGAAGATTTTCCTTGCCGCAACTTTAGCCTCATATTCACTTCTAATCTGTGTTGCAGACTCATCTTCTTGAGTAGAATCTTGTATCTGCTCATCTAAAGTGGAAAGAGCTCCATGGCGGATGATATTCATCAACCTTTTCATATTCCAAGCAGAGACATTTTTAGGATTCAATTTGTGCAAGTGCTCAATGGTTATCCCCTTATCATCCTTCTCTCCCTTCTCAACAGAAAGCACTCGTGATATCATAGGGCTTTTTCCTCGAGGACTTTTCTGAATCGGTCCACTCCCTATTGGCCTCTTATATTGAGGTGATGAAAGGGTTGATGTTTTGAGGCCAGGAGGAATTTTAGCACCAGCTTTCTGTAGGTTTGCAACTTCGTTTGCAAGTCTCTCCTCCTCTTCCTCAGCCCTTCGAATCTCAACCAAAGGTGGACCGGAAAGAGTCTCGATTACATATTGATTGAACAATGACTCCTGGATTCTATCAAAATAAGTACTGACATGGAAAGAAGATGCCAGTACCTTCACCAAGAGGGTCTTCACTAGCCACAACATCACACCTACAACAAGGCAAATCATAATTTTAGTCACAAACCTAAGGACATCACTCTTAGTCTCCCTCTGAACCTTCTTACCAAATAAGTAATGCCAAGCAATCAAAACCAACCCCAGCCACAAACAATTCTGAACAGCTTTCCTCACTCCATATACAAAATATAATACCCTTTTCCTCAAAAGAAAATTCCTCTCTATAAAAAACACAATTATCCTCATAATCCACCCTGAAACCAATCTACCACATATTAAAACTAAAACCAAAACTTCCCATGTCCACAGCATAAGATCCCACAAACGTTTCTTTCTTAAATATGGAATTGTAAGACTACAAACTAAAGCAGCAATGATCAAAATCAAACTTAACCATTGAAGCAAAACCAAAAAACTCAACTTATCTTTCTTATATTCATCAGGCAAATCCTCATCAAACAATGAGTCATCCTCTTCTTCCTCCATGCTTTTCCCAAGAATCCCAGATCGCATTACCTGTCCAGACTTCCCAACTCCGGTTTTCCCGGACTTTGGTTCGCCCCTTTCCGGTGTAGGAGGGTCCATCAACCTGGATTTTGTCTTGGTTGCTAACAAACTTGACTTCCTTTGGGTAGAACCACCTTCACTCCTTTTGAATGAAGAATTTGAACTACACTTTACAACCCCATCAGTCTCTTCTTTCCCTGTCGACGCTGACCCTTTACTTTGTCTTCTTCTTACAGGGCTGTTCTCAAAGGACACTCTGGAAAGAGCAGCTGCTGAAGGTGAAGGTGTTTCAGCAACTGTAGGGAGTAAAATGCCGTCATGGGTTTGCTTTTGCTGAAGTTCATCCATTTCCAAATCCATATCCAACGAAATCTCTCCTGAAGCTTTTTGTTTATGCAAAAACTGACCGATCAGCTTTGATGGTGGATCTTCCATGGGGACTTGTTTGCTTTGCATGAATTCAAAATCTTCACTTTCCTTATTACTAACACCTCCACTACTGCCAGCATCATTCGAGTTGGCATTCTCTTTTTTCCAGTTAATGTTGATTTTCTCACCGTCTTTCCAAAAATCATAGCTTGGCTCACCCCAAATCTTACCTCCATCTCCGGCAGTTGCTCCACCGGAAGGAGTAGAAATACTACCGTCGTGGCTTCTGTCATCAATCTTCAAAATGAATTCTTTCCTGTCAGCGGAATCAACTGCCATGATTTTGCTAATCTTAGACCAATATAACCAGACAAAGAGTCATACAATGTGAACCAAGGAATTTTTTAATTTAAAAAAAAAGGTTAGGAGGAATTTCAATGATGAAGAAAGTTAAGAGTAAAAAAGATGCTTACTTTTTCTTGGGGTGGTGGAAAAGATGAGAGGAAGGCAACGTTTGGTTGGCTCCTTAAGGAAAGTGCAAGAAAATCAATTTAGTACTTGCTGACGCGTGTAATGAGGACGTGGCGGAGTGGCAAAGATTAGAAATCGTTTAAAGCCTTGAACACAGAGACACGAAAGAAAGAAAAAGAGAGTAGAAAGAGGAAGACCAGACCAGACCAGGTGGCACAGCCAAAGGTTTCGGTTACATGCTCTTAATAATACTTTAATATGTTTTCAGGGTTTAAACTATTCACTCAAATTACCCCTAATTTTATCCATTTTTAATTAATTAATTACTATATCCCCGTTGCTTCTTTTGTTTCTTCTACACGAAGCTTCTAGATTTCTTTAGAAGAAAAAGAGGAAGTGTCTAGATTTTGGAGTTGGTAGCTAAAGTCTTGGCTTTTCCTTTTTCTATTTTGGGAATGAAATGGTTTTCACATCATTTTGTCGTCATAAATAATGATGGATTCTTTCTACCAAACTTCTGGTAATGTAATTATCAATGGAACATGGGAAATGAGAAAAGCATTTCAATTTGGGAAAGATAAGTAGAGTTCATCATGGAGAATTCACAAAGCTGGGGTGATCCTACTTGGATGCATCAGCAATTTGGAATGGAAGCCTCAAACTTCTGCTATAGCCCACTACCAATAGGGTTTTCCTCTTGGTTTGAAATGGTGGAGCATTGTTTCGGAGAGGACAAAGCCTTCATCTCAAACTCATCGCCTGGACTTGCTGGGAATGCTTCTGTTTTCAGGGGAATTAGTTGGAGGCCGGGACAGCTTTGGGAACAAGCTAGGCCTAAACACCAATGAATTCAGGGCCCAAGATGGCTCTGTCAACTTGCCATCTGATGACAATCAAACAAAGCATAGAATGTGTTGGAACATTTTCAAAATTTATAGTTTTCCAATAACTATAAATGAATGGGTATAATTAATTAAAAGATTATATCTTTTGATTTTTTTTGAAAAAGAATTATAATTATTTAAATAATATTATTTGAATAGTTATAATTAAATGAATAATAATGTTTTTATTTTAAAAAACATTATTATTGGAAAAATACCTATTGATTAAATATGTCTCTATAAAGAGACATGAAAATTCCTATAAATAGGAATCGATTTCATTTGGAAATAATCAACAATTCTAATATTCTTTCTTTCTTCCTTCATTTTCTAATATTGTTAGATTGTTCTATAAAGTATTCTGTGAAATCCTTTATAGAAATTGGTTTTCTTGTCATATATTGCTCGGTGTGTAGTGGGCTATTCTCAAATCGATGCAAAGCGCAAATAGCCATTGGCTTCATTGTATCCTCGAGGTTAATTTGCTTGGAACTCGTTTGCACAGAAGATAGGTGGGGCGAATATAACCTTAAAGATAGTGATTTAATACACGCCTTGGAGCCTTGTCCTATTTCTTCTTACTGCTCGAGTTTTTGTTCGTGTGTTGAGATTTTCCTCACCTAGGAGTTTTGTACTAACAATTTTAAGGTTATATTTCATAATGACTACCGCAACTCACGAAAGTGGAACACTAAGGGAGTTGGCTTCCAATTTTGTCAAACTTGATCGGTTTTATGGTGGCAATTTCCGACGATGGCGAGAAAAGATGCACTTCTTATTATCAACTTTGAAGATTGCATATGTTTTGGATACCCCAAGACACGAGGAGGCTGAAAGCGATTCATCGCTGTCGCAACTTGAGAGAAAGACAAAAATGGGACAATCTTTGATTATATGTGCATGGGCCACATATTGAATGGTTTATCTGATGGTTTGTTCGACACCTACCAAAATGAGGTCACCGCTAAAGAATTATGGGACAAATTGGAGACAAGATACATGACCGAAGATGTTACAAGTAAGAAATTTCTTGTCAGTCGTTTCAATAATTATCAAATGATTGATGGTCGTTCTGTTATGGAACAATTTCGTGATATTGAAAAGATGCTGAATCAATTCAAACAATATGATATGAAAATGGATGAAATGATTGTTGTATCCTCCATAATAGACAAACTTCCTCCATCTTGGAAAGACTTTAAAAGAAGTCTAAAACATAAGAAAGAGGAAATATCTCTTGAGGCTTTGGCAAATCATCTTCGTATTGAAGAAGAATATCGAAAGCAAGATCAGAATCTAAATTCTGAAAATGCCAAAGTGCATGTTACGGAGGAAGTACAGACTACTAAACCATTCAAGAGAAAGTTTAAATGACTGATAGAGCACCTAAGTTTAAAAAGAAACAAAAGGGCTCATGCTATCATTGTGGTAAGCCGGGACATTTCAAGAATGAATGTCGATTCTTAAAGAAGAAATCATCTTCTAAGGCTGACAATAACGAAAAGTTTGTTGCAATGATATCTGAAATTAATATGGCACAAGATGATAATACATGGTGGATTGATCTTTGGAGCAACCAAACACGTGTGCAAAGACAAAAGCATGTTCACAAAGTTTACACAATGTGAAAATGACAATGTCTTGTACATGGGAAATTCTTCCACCATGACAATCAAAGGCAAAGGGTGCATTGAGCGCAATTCACTTACGGAAAGGTTTTAACCTTAAATGATGTATATTATGTACCGAAGTTAGAAAGAATTTAGTGTCGGAAGTCTGTTAAATAAGTTTGGTTTCAAACTTGTTTTTGAAATGAGATAAATTTATTTTATCTAAGGGAGGAATTTTTATAGGGAAAGGGTATATGTATGAGAGTATGTTCAAACTAAATATTATCAATAAGAATGAAAAAACTATTTCTGCTTATATGATTGAATCTTTTTGTTTATGGCATTATAGATTAGGTCATTTGAATTATAGAAAATTGAATGACATGTATAAGTTAGATTTAATTCCTGTTTTTAATAATAATATTGAAAAATGCAATACATGTATGTTGACTAAAATTACAAGAAACCCTTTCCCTAAGGTTAAAAGAAAAACAAAATTGCTTGATTTAATACATAGTGATTTATGTGACATGCATAATACTCCTACATTAGGTGGAAAGAAATATTTTGTTACTTTTATTGATGATTGTTCTAAATATTGTTATGTATATTTATTGCATTCGAAAGATGAAGCGCTTGATAAATTTAAAGTTTATAAATCGAAGTTGAACTTCAATGTGAATCATTTATCAAGTGCTTAAGATCGGATAGAGTGGAGAATACTATAATCCAAGTTATTTTGAATCCTTTGGGATTGTCCATCAAGTTTCAGCCCCTTATACACCACAACAAAATGGTGTAGCTGAAAGGAAAAATAGAGTATTAATGAAATGGTAAATTCAATGTTATCATATTCGAGTCTTGGACAAGGTTTTTGGGGAGAAGGCATTTCTAATGACTTGTCATATATTGAATAGAGTTCCTAATAAGGAAACTAAAATAACTCCTTATGAACAATGGAAGAAAAGAAACCAAACCTTAATTATTTGAAGGTTTGGGGTTGTAGAAACTATTGTCAAAGTTCCAACACCTAAACGTAAAAAGTTAGGTGAAAGAGGAATTGAATGCATATTTATAGGATATGCACATAATAGCAAGGCATATAGGTTCATGGTAATTGAACCAAATGATTCAATTTCAATTAACAACTTTGTTATTGAATCAAGAGATGCTATTTTTGATGAAAATAGATTTAATTCTATATCAAGACAATTACTGACCACAACAATTGATTCATTCTTCAAATGAGAATGAGATTCCATTGAAACAAATTGATAATAATGGTGAATCTTGTCAAGAATTAAGAAGAAGTAAGAGGATTAAAAAGGTCAAAGATTTTGGACCAGATTTCATGATGTTTCTTGTAGAAGGAAAAGGTGAAAGTATATACAATAAGATACCTTATTGTTACAATACAGAGAATCGATCCTATTACATTTGAAGAGGCAATGAAATCTCAAGACTCGCTTTTGGAAAGAAGCAATAAATGATGAGATGGATTCAATAATGGGAAATCAAACTTGGATCTTAGTTGATCTTCCACCGGGTTCCAAACATATAGGTTGTAAATGGATCTTCAAAAGAAAATGAAGGTTGATGGAACCATTGATAAGTTTAAAGCAAGGTTGGTAGCCAAAGGTTTTACACAAAAACAAGGTATTGATTACTTTGATACCTATGCTCCAAAGAGCAAGAATTGCTACAATTAGACTCTTAATATCACTTACATCTATATATAATTTGGTTATTCACCAAATGGATGTTAAAAGCGCATTTTTAAATGGTGAATTGGAAGAGGAAGTGTACATGGAACAACCGGAAGGATTTGTTGTTCCAGGACAAGAGCATAAGGTATGTAAGCTTGTTAAATCTTTATATGGACTTAAACAAGCACCAAAACAATGGCACCAAAAGTTTGACAATGTCGTTTTAGCTAGTGGCTACAAAATAAATGAATCCGATAAGTGCATATATAGCAAATTTGAAAATGGAAAAGGTGTCATAATTTGCTTATATGTAGATGACATGCTTATTTTTGGCACGGATTTGGAACAAATAGAAAACACAAAGAAATTCTTGTCAAACAACTTTGCTATGAAGGATATGGGTGTAGCAGATGTTATTCTTGGGATTAAAATAACCCGAGATGAAAGCAGTATAGCTTTATCACAATCACATTACATTGAAAATGTGCTTAAAAAGTTTGATCTTTTCAACTGTATACCAGCATCTACACCCATGGATCCTCAAATAAAATTAGTATCTAATGCTGGTAGGAAAATTGATCAATTGAAATATGCAAGTCTAATTGGTTGTCTTATGTACATAATGACTTGTACAAGACCAGATATTGCATATGCTGTTGGGAAATTGAGTAGGTACACAAGTAATCCAAGTAATTTGCATTGGCAAGCATTGAATAGAGTACTTAGGTACTTAAAGAAAACTATTAACTATGGATTGTGTTATAATGGATATCCTCCAGTTTTAGAAGGGTATTCGGATGCTAGTTGGATTACAAGTTTGGAAGATCATGCATCTACTAGTGGATGGATCTTCATTCTTGGTGGAGGAGCCATTTCTTGGGGTTCCAAGAAACAAACATGTATTCTCGATTCCACCATGGCGTGAGAATTTATTGCATTAGCCGCTACATCTAAAGAAGCGAGAATAGTTAAGAAATTTGCTTTATGATGTACCTTTATGGCCTAAGCCAATTTCACTGTTTTCTATCAGTTGTGATAGTCAGGCTACTCTAGCAAAGGCATATAGCCAAATATATAATGGAAAGTCTAGACACATTGGATTAAGACATAGTTATGTCCAGACAATTAATCTCTCGATGGAGTGATCACTATTAATTATGTGAGGTCAAGTGAAAATTTGGCGGATCCTTTGACAAAAAGTCTTGCTAGAGATGCGATAAAAAGGACCTCAAAAGGGATGGGACTCAAGCCCATTAATTAGAGTCACCCATGATGGAAACTCGACTCAACGCTTGGTATAACATCAAGTCTTGAGTTCAATGAGATAAAGTACATCATTAGTATGTGACTGTTAGCCCTATAAATAAATCCATCCTAAGATTAAAGTGCTAGGTACCCGTAATGATAAGGGAAGGATGAGTAATGTACTCTTAATGGACCCATAACATAAATATGTTAGAGTGTTATAATTACGGGAACACTTTTGATGGGATCTACCTATGTGAGTGGAAGTGTGGCGCCACAGGGGCTCAAGGGCTTGGCTCGATAAAGACTCATGAAAAAGAGGACAGGACACATGGCCATAATAGTGTCCCTAGATATTATGCATTGACCAATGTTGAAATCATTGTGTGAGATGTGTTCGGTTAATCAAATGAAATAGTTGGTTCAAAGCTTAGTCTACCATGCAATTTCGATTAACTTTAACATGTTTTCACTAAGTGAAGGTTCAATCGTAAGATACCTTCATTTATGCAAATTGATTTCAAGAATATCAAAATCTAAAATATTTTGAAAATGGGGAGATTGTTGGAACATTTTCAAAATTTATAGTTTTCAATAACTATAAATGAATGGGTATAATTAATTAAAAGATTATATCTTTTGATTTTTTGAAAAAGAATTATAATTATTTAAATAATATTATTTGAATAGTTATAATTAAATGAATAATAATGTTTTTATTTTAAAAAACATTATTATTGGAAAGGTACCTATTGATTAAATATGTCTCTATAAAGAGACATGAAAATTCCTATAAATAGGAATCAGATTTCATTTGGAAATAATCAACAATTCTAATATTCTTTCTTTCTTCCTTCATTTTCTAATATTGTTAGATTGTTCTATAAAGTATTCTGCAGTAAATCCTTTATAGAAATTGGTTTTCTTGTCATATATTGCTCGATTGTAGTAGTGGGCTATTCTCGTCGAGTGCAAAGCGCAAATAGCCATTGGCTTCATTGTATCCTCGAGGTTAATTTGCTTGGAACTCGTTTGCACACCAGAAGATAGGTGGGGCGAATATAACCTTAAAGATAGTGATTTAATACACGCCTTGGAGCCTTGTCCTATTTCTTCTTCATTCGAGTTTTTGTTCGTGTGTTCGAGATTTTCCTCACCGGAGTTTTGTACTAACAGAATGGAGCACGTTACTTGTTATTAGGGATGTGACAACCAGATGTACGAGCAAGAAAGAAGCATTGTCGCCATAGTTAGAGACTCTTAAGGGAACATCATCAATTGAGCCAGTGCGCCCATCTGCATCAGTGGCCGAAGCACAAGATTTGAGGCTTGGTTCCAAAATTATAGAGTCAAGGTAAGCAATCAGTGATTGTTGAATTTGATAATTTAGGTCTAATTAATGTATTTAATGAAAGTGTGTAGCCGCATTAGAGGTTGATGCAATCATTCTTCTCCTACGCCATCTTCTATATCTACTTGTACCGTTGTACCAATGTCAATTTCTGTCATATTTTCAAGAAATGGTATGAAGTGGGCCAAAACAACATTGAATTTACGTAACTAAAATAACTTTTTACAATCCATGAAAATTAATCGTTTTTAATAATTTTATTTTTAAAATTTAAATCTATTTATTTTATAAAGTATAATATATTTTACTATTACACTCAATATTTTAAAAAATTGTATTTTAAATTCACTTGTTACAATTTTTTTATATAATTTTCATTTAGCCAACCTGTTTAATTAGTTAATCACTCGATTTTTCATTTGAAAAAAGAGACAAATTTCAGAAAAAAGTAATATTATTGAAAAATAAATAAATGTACTAATAATATATTAATTTCAAAAAATTGTTATATATTTAAGTTTTTAAACATTTATGTTTTAATAAATCATTTATCAACTTATTAAAAAATTCCACTATCAAACATTTTTGGACACATGAGTTACGCATTAATGTCCATCTGAATAAACTGAATAATAAAAATACAAAATCTCAGTCCCGTCACAATCTAACTGGATTACCGCCAATCCAACCCCGCGTAAATTTAAAGCATACCCGTTATATCATATATTTTCAAAAAATATTGTTAATATACGACGAAAGTATTGTCCTAATCTCTTACGTGGTGTCATATTAGTGGCTGTCATATTCCTAACTGATGTCAAACAAAAGCATAATGATTACAATGTCCAACTTTGATAGCTCCCGTTCATACGGTTCGAGTTTCTAGCGCAAGATTTGACGGAAATGTGAGGTGATAGTTGTCATCACATGATACCCATTCCCTTCCACTTTCAACCTTCACCTAGACTATGTTGCCCCATGAGGAATCAAGTTTCTGAGCTACATAATCTCATAATAGAGAAACAGCTGAGGCCTAAATCATTCTTCGTTTTCACTAGGTCTGCTATTTTTGAAAAATCTTTATAGTGTGCAATTATTGCGTATATCCAAAGTTCAGCAGTGCTCACATTTTATATTCGATTCCCCCAGATAAGGTAGTGCATCCATTTAGACGAAATATTATTTAGATTAAATAAATTAAATATTAATTTATTTTTTAAAAGAACAAATAATAAAATCTCATTTCTTTGGGGGTTGGAAGAATTTTTATGAACTTCCGATGAAATGGTTTTCGAAATTTGTCTAATGATCTACAATAATTTTTAAACTAGGTGGTTGGATACAAATAAATGGAGGGAGATTCTTATGTAGAGATTTGAATTGGTAATATTTTTCATGGAACACTGTATCAAAATAATCATTAGTAAAATATATAGAATTAGGTTGCCTTAAAAACAACTTTTAAGGCTGAAACTGTTAAGCTATACCACCATCCATTCTCTTTACCTCTTTCTTCTTTAAGAATTCACCCAACTCTAAAACCTTCAACTTTTGTGCACAGTGTGCATGTGTCTCATGCACCTCTTCCAAATCCACGTAGAGTATAAATTCTCCATAGATGATTTAACAAATGAATTCATGTCTCATTACTTCAAAAAACAAAAAACACAATTCAAAACAGATACATCAAAACCACTGTCAACACAAAAACCATTACAACAGAGCAAAAGAATGAGGAGCAGGCAAGGCAAGCCATCCTTATCAAGAATCTGCACCAAAGAGGATGGGGGGAAGAACTAGCCATCTCAAACTGCATATCCCCTTCAAAACATGGGTAGCAACCCAATCAGCTGCCTTATTGGCTTTAAACGAATATAATGATCCAATCTCAATAGGGAATTTGACTTCGAGCGTTTTAATTCAACCTGTGTTAGAATTTCACCACCTTGAAATTACATAAAAGTTAATTGTTATTATTATTAGGCTTTATTCATTATTATTTGACTCTTCAAGTATACTCCTTTTTCCATTTTAGTATTTAAATCTTCTTTTTTAATTAAATTTAATATCTAAAGTACACTTTATTCTTAATTTGGTTCCTAAACTATGCATCCATTATATGTTTTAGTTCATATTTTTAGCAAACATTAAAAAAGAATAACATGACCAATCACACCATGGTAAGTAGATTTTTTTTTAATCAAATGTATATAAACATTAAAAATTATAAAAAAATAAAATAAATATACAAAATTTCAGAATATATATATAATCTAGGAAAACATATAAATTATAAAAATAAAATTACAAAAAATACGATAAATGGAAAGAAATTAGTTGAAATTAATAATTGTCGAAACCATTTTTTCGCGTTTTGAGAAATGGGAATCGACTTGGGTTTTGAAAATAAAAATGAGGAGTCGCCACTTATCTTTATTTGGTGTGATCGGATCACCTTTGTTTTAATAAAACGTTTTGATTTACTAAAACAGTGTTTTTGGTCTACGAAATCCAAGAAAACGAGTCCGGGAGTCGGTTACGTGCGAGGAAGGGTTAGCACCCTCGTCACGCCCAAAATTGGTACCAGATTGATCAATTACTGTCCCTATGTCAAAAGTTGAAAATTGTAAAAAGATTTTTAAAAATATGATCCCTTTTTTTTCAAATTGAATATCAAGATTTTCTCGTTCCGAAGGAATAAAATATCACATCCAATACTTTAGGACACGATAATTTAAATCTTTGAATCTAAGATCGTCTCGTGGTTTTCTCGAATTGAATATCGAGATTTTCTCGTTCCGATGGAATAAAATATCGCATCCAATACTTTAGAACACGATAATTTAAATCTCGAATCCAAGATCATCTCATAATTTTTCGAATTGAATACCAAAATTTTCTCATTCCGAAGGAACAAAAAAATCACGTCCAATACTTTAGGACACGATAATTTAAATCTTCGAATCCAAGATGAGTATCGCCTTATTTTGAAAACTTTAAATAAAGTGTTAGTTTTGCAAAAGTGTATTTTTAACAAAAATCCATGTGATGATATTTCATTTACATTATCGAACACATATTGAAAACAATTATGATATGCTAACATTTAAGATAAGCAATGAAGAAATAATAATGAGAGATGCGACGAATAAGAATTACTATGCTAGAGCAATTACAACTGTACGATGAAGTATAGACGAATACAATAAACAATGAAAAAATATAAACATGTTCCATGCAAGTTTAAATAATGAAAAGAGACATTCATATGATATAAACAATGTATAAAATAAAATAATATATAGTGATTTTAAATAAATATATATAAAACTACATATATAAAAAATAATATAAATAGAAATATATTATATAACATAAATAAATTCTAGCTAAAAATAATATACAATATAATACGATATATTATACAATTTAAAAAATATAATGTATAAAAAATTTTAATGAAAACAAATTTGAGCTAAATAAAAGTAATAAACAATAATTAAGAAATACATATATATTTATACCTTTAATACACTAATATATAAATAATAAATAACATGGACAATTTAATGTAACATAAAATAATAAAATAAAATAAAAGTCAGTAATAATAATGGCAAGTGATAAGCAAATAATATATATATATATATAAATAATATAATAGTAGTAACAATAATAAAAATACTAATAATACAAAATATGTACAATATAATAATATAAATATAGTAAGTATAGTAATAATAATAATAATAATAGTAACAGTAATAATAATAATAATAATAATAATAATTATAATAGTAATAGTAATAGTCATAATAATAATAATAATAATAATAGTTAAACAAAATAGTAATAAAATATGTACATTAAAAATATAATAATGGCAATAACAATAATATTATAATGATAAAAGGACTAAAAAGATTATAAAATAACCAAAAAGGGATCAAATTGCATTTAAAACGAAAGTTTGGGGTCAATTCGAAATAAAATAAATAGGGAAAGGGCCTATTCGAAATGCCGTGAAAGGAGAGGGATCAAAATGGACAATAACCCATTTTTCCAAAATGCATAGCATAGGGTGGACCCAATTGAAATCCGAAACAAATTGTTGGGCCAAATTAAAAGATGTCATAAAGTTAATCGCAAAAACTAAAAAAGCGGAAGGACCAAAAGTGCAATAAACCCATTAATGAAAAACACGCGGATCCAGGCTTTGGGTCGGGTCAAAATCGAGTCATAAGCAAACGACGCCATTTTGGGTGTTTTTAGGCCAGTCCCAAAACGACGTCGTTTTGGGAGGCTATATAAGGCCAAAATTCCTAAAAAAATTTCATTTCCTCACTTGTTTTTAAAGAAAACCTCTCACCCTCCTCTTTTTTTCTCTGCAAGGGGCCTCAGTCTCCGGGTAGGGCCGGCCGGTCGGTCATAGCTCCGTCGTCTGGCGTCGCTTGTTTACCATCACAAGACGGTGGGTAGGAAAAGGTAAAAATATATTTTTTCCTTTTTTTATTTATTTAATATTTATATATATATGTATGTCTGATTTTGAAACACAAAAAAATTTAAGAAATATTAGAACATACTATTTCGAAAAAGAAGAGAAAAAGATAAAATAAAATGTAAAGACCTTCGTTTTTTACTGCTTAATCTTCTCTCGCTTGAATCTGTTTTTTTCTTTTTTGTATTGATTTTTTTTCTCCAAAAAAAAAAGCCCTTGTATATTCTTTTTTGAATGGCTTTATAGTCGAATAATGATAATAAAATACAATATTTTTGCTAGTGGTGCTGCTGTGGTTTTGTCTTCTTTTGAAGGTCATGGGGAGCAACCGGTAGTGGTGGTGATAGTGGCATGGGCGGTGGCCGACAGTGGTGGCTGAAAATAGGGTAAAGTGGGGGTTACGGAGCAAGAGACAGAACCCTAGGGTTCTAAAAAAAATTTGTTTTTGGGCCCTTTGGGCTATTTGTAACTGGGCTAGATTTTGGGTTTTGTTAATTGGGCTGGATTTTTTATTTATTTGGGTCTGGTTTAATGGGCCCGGGCAAGATTTGGGTATTACAATAATAGTATTATAAAAATGTAAAAAAATTAATATTATAAAAAATATTTTTTTTCAAATTTATTAAAATTATAAAAATATGTATTTAATAATTTGAAAAAATTATAAAAAAAAAACTTGTAAGAATTATTTAATTATTTTTAAAATTTTTTAAAAAATATATAAAAATAAAAATAAATTATAAAAAATTCATATATATATATATATAAACTCTTAATATATATATATGAAATAATTAGACATATTATATAATACACTTTCTTTCTTCCATGCATAGATTTTGAGGAATTCATCTGCATGCTGCGCTTCATCGGCAGACTTGGCTTCATTGCTTCTTTCTTCATTGCAAATTTTAGTTCAAACCCATTCTTTTATCTATTTTAAAGGGATAGTGTTTAAAAAATAACTAGGATTAATACACGAGTACCTTGATTTGAAAAAGTTCCAACCTACCATCAGCATGCTACTGTCAGCTTTTTTTACTAAACTAACCTCTAAAAAGTAAATATTTACAAGAATGACTCAATTTCAAAAATAATGACAAGAATGACTTGAAATGAATAGTGAAGGACAGTGCCGGCACCTAAGTCAATCATTCCCCATCGGGGTTTAAAAAAATGTTAACTTTGGTGTCGGAACCGCAATTAGGGGTGAGCATTCAATCGAATCAAATTGAAATTTTTTGAATTAATCAAGTTTCCGAATCCTATTTCATCATCCTAACTCGATTTACAATTTTTACGAATCGAGTCGAGCGAGATGAAATTCAAATCGAATATATTTGTTCGAGTTAAATTTAAAAAATTACTTTTGATATTGTTTATTTTTGTGTAATTTTAAAAAAATATTGTTCTTTAAAATTTTCTTCTTGGATTCATCATTATAAGGATTTTGATTTGAAGGGTATGAATAAATTGGTGAAGAAGAAGAAAAAGAATGGAATGTTTAATTTATGTTTTTTTTTTTTTTTTGAAGAAGAAGAAGAATAAATTTGGTATTTGGGATTTAGGAGCTTCAAGTTTGAATTGAATTGAATAAGAAAATGGGATGGAATCTTAACTTTTGGGGAAATTGGGATAGTTGGGCTAGCTTGGGAAATTGGGAAAATGGCATACCGGCTTTTGTTGGGGGAAATAGGGTGGGTTTGGGCTTTGGGCTTGGAAAGTTGGGAATATAAATTTAAAATTTAAAATTATATAATTTGTATTCGATTTATTTGAATTTAAAAATTAAATTCGACTTGAATTCAAAATTTAAAATTTAAAAAATAAATCCGAGTTGATTCGATTAACTTGAATACCTTCATTTGGATAATTCGAAATTTGATTTTTTTTCAAATTTTTCAAGTCGAATCAAATTTTGCTCACACCTAACTGCAATGGTCAGCACCCATATGTATTATTTTTTAAAATATGTATATTCCATGATTTTAAAAAGGAAAAAAATATTTTAATAGATGTCAGCGTTGAAGTGGCCGACACTAGTTCAAAATTTAAATTTTTCTTTTCTTTTTTTGCCTAAGGAAATGGGGAACCTAAGACTTTTAAATGTAAGTCCACACTTTTGCTAACACTGCTCTCCTTCTCTATTTGTCTAATCTTTCTTCTTGGCTAAGGGCGATAGGTTAGTGAGGAGTAGGGAATGTAGGTTTTTATGGTCTTTGTAAAATTTACCATATGTTAAAATCATAGGTTTCATATCTTTTTTCTGCTTAAGGAGTTAATACCTTTACTTGTTCTATGAAGTTTCAGTTTTAATTAATTTCATTTAAGTTTCTCTATCTTGCAAAAACTTGTTTGGTTTCTCAGGCAATTTAGTAGAATTATTTGTTTGGAAATTTCTTTGTTCTTTTAATGAATAAACTCTGCTGCTATTTTTAAAATTTTGAACTGGTGCTAGCCACTTCAAAGCCAACACCTATTAAAATATTTCTTTTTTCTTTTTTCCTTTTTTAAAATCATGGAATACCCATATTTTTTAAAGGTATTTCAAAAAATGCATACGGGTGTCAGTCATTGCAGTGCTGCATTAAGGAATAGTCAGCCTAACTCTAACGGTTAGGTAGTTAGCAATTAGTTTGTTAAGAAGTAGTTAGTAGGTTAATAACAGTTAGCAAAGTTGTTTAAATACGTGTGCATGGTTTCTTTTATTTTCATTATGGTTTAATAAAACTTTTGTGATATTTCTCTTCATGGTATCAGAGTTGTTCAAGGTTTTGTTTCTTTTTTTTTTTTTTTTGCAAAATTGTTAATTGTCATGGTGTCTGAGGTGGTTGAAAAAAGTCACTCCAATGCTAGTGGTGAACATATAAATATTCCTTGTCAAGATTCAAGCTCAATCGCTTATATTTTTGGTAGACGTCTTCAGCAGTTTCCTAAACACAATATAGTAAAGCTTGATGAGCATAATTTTCTTTTATGGAAGCATCAAATTATGTTGATTCTTGAAGGATACTTTGTGTATGGGTTTGTTTTAGGTACTATTAGTGTACCAGCACAATATGTTGTGGATAAAGATGGTAGATTAATAGAAAATTCAGATTATGTTTTACATGTGCAACAATATAAGCTATTGGCTTCTTGGTTGCTTTCAACTGTTAGTGATGAAATTCTAGTCTATCTTACTAGTGCTCATACTAGTGATGAAACTCTCCAGTATGTGACAAGCGTTGTATTCATAGAAAAATGGTCATTTGTCTATTAAAGAATATTTATCTAAAATCAAGTTCATGTGTGATATGTTGGTTGCAGCGGGTTGTTTGATTTCAGATCAAGAAATTGTTAGCATCATTCTTACAGGGTTGCTAGTTGAGTATGAATCAATACGGGTAGTAGCTTTAGCTACTGGTGTGTCGCTTGATTTGTTGATTGAGATGTTTCTTGATTGTAAAGCTTGACAACTTGAGTTCTTGAATAGTGTTCCCGTACAAGCTAACGTAGCTAGTAAACAAGATCGTGATGAGGGTGATTGGACTAAGGGTTCTAATTATAACTATGGCTATTAAGGGAACAAACATGCATATAGAGGGGATTTCAATGCAATAGAGGTTTCCACCGAGGTAGAGGTTGTGGGGGTCATTTTTCAAACAATTGGCCTTAATGCCAGTTGTATGGTAAAGTTGGACACATTATCCAAAAGTGTTATTACCATTTTGATGAAAGTTTTGCAAGTGTTTTTGATGAAAATCGTTCAATGGCAGTGAATACCAACTTGTTGCTCCAAGACAGATCACGACTAGTTGTGAGGCACATTATTGCTATAATATAGGTCCTAACTCTCAAGGAGGTAACAACCACTCAAAAGGTAATGTTTTCCTGCCTTCAACCAGCAGTGATGAACAAATGTGGTATCTTGAGTCTGGGGCTACGAACTATGTTACTAAAGATCTTTCTACTCTTAGTCATTCCACTGAATATATAGGTACAAGTCAACTCTTGATGGGTAACGGGGTTCCTATTCCTATAACTCACGTAGAGATGTCCTCGATTATCATTGATAATAGATTGTTGCATCTCAAATGTGTTTTACATGTTCCAAATGTATGCAAAAATTTGATTTCTATAGCTCAGCTTACAAAGGATAACTAGATATATTTTGAATTTCATCCCTATCATTGTTTTGTGAAAGACATCAAGACAGGGATGGTTTTGTTGGTGGGACATGTTCATAAAGGGTTGTATCATTTTGCTTCGCCAACACATCATGGAGGCCTTTTAGGTTCGTTTGGTTCTCAACTTAGACAACCGCTCGTGCATTCGGCTATGATTGACACTCTCGATTTTAACTTGTGGCACAAAAGGTTAGGTCATCCATGTAGTAGAACACTTACTCAAGTACTTAAAAGTTGTAATGTTGCATTGAATATGTTCTGTTAATGGTTTGTGCATCGTGTCAGTCTAGGAAGTCTCATAAGCGAGTTTTTCTTATTTCTCAAACTATGTACTCGTTCCCTTTTGATCTCGTTCTTTCTGATCTATGGGGGTCGACTCTGTTGTAGTTAGAAGGCTGTCTTTATTATCTTTCTTTTGTTGATGCATATAATCGTTTTACATGGATTTATCTGTTAAAGACAAAAGCTGGGGTGGTTGACAAATTTATTTAGTTTCATAAGTTTGTAGGTGTTCAATTTGGTTGTAAGATTAAAAAGTTTCAATGTGACTGGGGTGGTAAGTATAGATCATTGACTAAGGTGCTTTCCCAGCTGGGTATACAACAACGGCTCACTTGCCTACATACGTTTGAACAGAATGGTATTACCAAGAGAAAACACAGTCATTTGGTAGAGATGGGTCTTATACTGCTTGTACAAGCCTCATTGCCTATGCATTTTTGGAGCCATGCATTCTTGCATGCTACTTCCATAATAAATAGGCTTCTACCACCAATTTTTCAAGGCAAGTCTCCTTATGAGAAGCTGTATCATTTAACACCAGATTACATGCAATTTAAGGTTTTTGGTTGTTGCTGTTATTCGTACCTGCGACCTTACAATAAGCATAAGTTGCAATTTCATTCTTGACCTTGCACTTATATTAGGTTTAGTCCTATTTATAAGGGTTACAAATGTCTTGATGAGAATGGCCAAATTTTTGTGTCTCGACATGTAGTTTTTTTATGAAGATTGTTATTTATTTGACAAGATAAGGTCGTTTTGTATCAAGGACACCTTATTGATGGAGCATCAAAGGTCAGATGTTCCAATCTTATCTCAACAAGTATCTGTTCGGTCCTTGATAAACTATAATTTACACATATTTTAACCCCATTCTTGACTTAATTTTGGATGATTTTCTATTGAATTTGATGAATTCGATGCTCTTAATCTCTTAATTTCATATTTTATACTCAAGAGAGCTTAGGGAGTCGAAAAGAACGAGAAACGAGCCAAAAGAGGGCAAAATGGGCCTACCTAGGATATCAACACGACCCGGACCAATTGAACATGGCCATGTGCTACGAGCAGGATCAAACAAGGCCTGGAACATCGCACATAGGCAGATCTGTGGTGTGTGCGAAGCAGCGTAGATCGATCACGGCCAAAGGAGTCCACTACGGGCGTGTCCCTGCTGTCCCCAGGGTTAATTCTATTCAGAAAAGGCTACTAGTGGGCCAAGAAAGGCATTCCAAAAGCTTATAGAAACACCCTAAGAGGCAACCTAAAAGGGGTTTTGATAGTACGTTGAATAGACGCCAAGTAAAAGGCAGAAAATACTCCAAGGCAGTAGTCGTCGAGAACAAATTTAGGAGAAGGATATCCATCAAGAGCGAGGATATCCCATCAAGTTCTTTATAAGTTTTTAGGTTTTCTTATGTTTTGCTGTTTTCCCTATTCTAATATGTTTCCCTCTATTAGTATGAACTAAATCCCTTAAATACCTAATGGGATGAAACCTAAGACGAATCTTATTATTATTTGATTTATAAGATAAATACTTGTTCTTATTCTTAATTGTGAGCTCTTATTCTTGTTTTGATAATTCAGGTTATTGATTCAAAGTCGAATGTGCTTATTCAAAGTGGAGCAAAAGTCCTTGTTTAAGAGAAGATCAACACAATTAAGCAGAGTTGATTGCAACCCTAGAAATGGGGCGACAAAAATCTGTCGGATTAGAGTCAAATCTGATAAGGGGATCCATAGATCGAGTTAATGCAACAATAGGGGTTTTAATTAGAAAGAGATTTCAATTAATCAACCTAGAGTCAGTTGTTTTTAGTCTTGAAAGAGATATTAACATAAATCAGGAATTTTTGCGGAATAAGTCAAGTGAATAAATCGTATGAATCAAAAGTAATAAGTGAAGTCTAGGTGGATTCTTCCTTAGGTGCCAGTATTAATTTAATGCCTTATAAAATGTTCAAGTAGTTTGGTCTTGGGGAATCAAAACCCACTAGGATAAGTATTCAATTAGTTGACAGATCTATTAAATATCCTAGAGGAATTATTGAAGATATTCTGGTAAAAGTTGACAAATTTATATTCCTTATTGATTTTGTTGTGCTTGACATGGATGGGAATGTTGAGATGCCTTTAATTTTAGGACGCCCCTTTTTAGCTACTGCTAGGGCTGTTATTGATGTAGGTGATGGTAAACTTGCGCTAAGGGTAGGCGAAGACGAAATTATTTTTAAAATTTACGATGTTATGCGATATTCTAGAGAGCAAGATGATTTCTATTATTTTATTGATACCATTGATCATTTTATTAAAGATTCTTTTCAGGAAATCATAGATGCCGACACATGGGAAATGTGTCTTACCCAAGGTGAGAGAGCAGATGACGATACCAATGAGTTAGGGGAGATGAAAAGTGAGTTAAATTCTAATACTTCTTCCTCAAGACAAAAGAAAGACGGGGGCATTAAAATAAACAACGGACTAAAACAAAAACCCTCTATTGAAGAACTGCCCAAATTGGAATTGAAACAGTTACCAAACCATTTAGAATATGCATTCCTCAGAGATAATTCTACACTACCAGTAATCATCTCTTCAAAACTGGAACCCAAAGAGAAAGATGAGTTGCTACAGGTATTAAAGGAACATAAAAGAGCCATAGCTTGGAAGATTTCTGACATTAAAGGGATAAGTCCATTTTTTTGCACCCACAAAATTTTAATGGAAGATGAATATAAACCATGTGTGCAACCTCAAAGACGATTGAATCCCAACATGAAGGAAGTTGTTAAAGCTGAGGTAATTAAACTTCTAGATGCTGGAGTCATTTATCCTATTTCTGATAGCACTTGAGTGAGTCCTGTGTAGGTTGTTCCAAAGAAGGGAGGCATGACTGTTGTAGCTAACGAGAAGAATGAACTGATTCTAAGAAGAATAGTCACAGATTGGAGAGTCTGCATTGACTATAGGAAGTTGAACAATGCCACAAGAAAAGATCACTTTCCTTTACCCTTCATTGATCTGATGTTAGAAAGATTATCTGGGCATATTTACTATTGCTTCCTAGACGGACTCTCTGACTACTTCCAAATCCCAATAGCTCCTGAGGATCAAGAAAAGACAACATTTACGTGTCTATATGGTACGTTTGCTTATTACAAGATGCCTTTTGGATTATGTAATGCTCTTGCTACTTTTCAGCGCTGCATGCTAGCTGTATTTGATGAACTCATGGAAGATATTATGGAGGTATTTATGGACGACTTTTCGGTATTTGGTAATTCTTTCCATCTTTGCCTTAAAAATTTAAAATGATTTTTAATGAGATGTGAGGAAACAAACCTTGTGCTTAATTGGGAAAAGTGTCACTTTATGGTTCGAGAAGGGATTGTGTTAGGTCACAAAATTTCTAGTAAAGGGATTGTGGTTGATAAAGCAAAAATTGAAACCATAGAAAAATTACCTCTTCCTAGTTCAGTTAAGGCTGTTAGAAGTTTTTTAGGACATGCTGAATTTTATAGAAGATTTATTAAGGATTTTTCTAAAATAACTAAGCCTTTAACAAAATTACTAGAAAAAGATATACCTTTCAATTTTAATCAGGAATGTTTAGATGCATTTAGTGCCCTTAAAAATAAATTAATAAATGCTCCAATTATAATTGCACCTGATTGGAATTTACCCTTTGAACTAATGTGTGATAGGAGTGACTTTGCAATAGGTGCAGTTTTGGGACAGCGAAGAGACAAGTATTTTCAGTCGATCTATTACGCTAGCAAAACATTAACGGCCGCATAAGAAAATTACACCACCACAAAAAAAGAATTGCTAGATGTGGTTTTTGCATTTTATAAATTTAGACAGTATTTGATATTATCTAAAGTTGTCGTTTACACTGACCATTCAGCTCTTCGTTATCTTTTAACTAAATCTGATACAAAACCTCGACTCATAAGATGGATTTTACTCTTACAGGAATTTGATTTGGAAATTCAAGATAAGAAATGAGCTGAAAATCTTGTAGCAGACCATCTTCCTAGGCTTGAAAATCCACATATCAAAGAACTCAGTGAGAGTGAGATAAATGACTCGTTTCCTGAAGAACAACTATTTACTATATCTGACTCTGAGGTACCTTTGTTTGTAGACATTGCAAATTACTTAGCTACTAACATCCTACCAAAAAGGTTAACACATCATTAAAAGAAACGATTCTTTGCTGAGGTGAACAACTATTTTTAGGAGGACCATTTTCTTTTCCGTATATGTGCAGATCAAGTAATTCGGAGATGTGTTACAAAGGTAGAAGCAAGCAAAATCCTAGAACATTACCATTCAGGACCATCAGGAGGACATTACAGTGGGATTAGAACAGCACATAAAACGCTCGAATCAGGTTTTTATTGGTCCACTCTGTTCAAAGACGCTAATAGGTATGTTGCTTCATGTGATAGATGTCAGAGAACAGGTAATATTTCTAAACGCGATGAAATGCCTCAAACCTATATGCTATCATGTGAAATATTTGATGTATGAGGTATTGATTTTATGGGTCCATTCCTTAGCTCATTTGGGAATAAATACATATTAGTAGCAGTGGATTATATGTCAAAATAGGTGGAAGCCCAAGCTTTACCTACTAATGATGTTAGAGTGGTAGTGAGATTTCTTACGAAACTCTTCTCTCGATTTGGAACACCCAGAGCAATTATAAGTGATAGGGGTACTCACTTTTGTAATACTCAATTTGATAAAGTTTTGAAGAAATATGGAGTACACCACAGAACAGCTACCCCTTATCACCCTCAAACCAGTGGACAAGTGGAAGTAGCAAATCAAGAGCTTAAGCGTATTCTAGAGAAAACAGTAGAATCAAATAGGAAA
This sequence comes from Gossypium bickii, assembly GCA_025503065.1. Lineage (NCBI taxonomy): Eukaryota > Viridiplantae > Streptophyta > Magnoliopsida > Malvales > Malvaceae > Gossypium > Gossypium bickii. The sequence goes on from CP106709.1 coordinate 18,287,992, forward strand.
TATTGGGCATTAAAAGTAGACGATGCTTTATGGGCCTATAGAACCGCCTTTAAAACTCCCATAGGAATATCCTCATACAGACTTGTCTACGGAAAAAGTTGTCATTTACCATTTGAATTAGAGCACAAAGCATTTTGGGTAATAAAATTCTTAAATTACGATCCTAAACTTGCAGGTGACAAAAGAATGATGCAGTTAAACGAGCTAGATGAATGGCGAGCTAATGCCTACGAGAACTCACGACTATATAAGGAGGCAACCAAGCGACGCCATGGTGCTCGTTTGAAGCAACCGAAGCAATTCGAAGTGGGAGATCTTGTTCTACTATACAATTCAAAGATCAAATTGTTTCCTGGAAAGCTGAAATCAAGATGGTCAAGTCCATTCGTAATAAAAACCATTTTTCCCTATGGCATAATCAAGGTAACTCATCCGACTTATGGCACATTCAAGGTAAACGGTCAGCGACATAAAATATATAATAGTGAAGATTTTAGGGATATGAGAGAGGATCTTCAACTCCGTGAACCTTCATATAGAAATGAAAAAAGGGTAAGTCTAGCTTAAGACTTTAAACGAGTGCTTCTCGGGAGGCAACCCGAGTATTAACCTCATTAACATCCTTATTTTTTATTTTAGCATCTAACTGAGAACTAACCAATTTAATAGGCGCAAGATTTCCTACCCACACGGCCTAACACACTGGCGTGGCCATGGCCATGGCCATGTGGACACCACGGGAAGAGACATTGGTGTAGCGGAGTCCGTGCAGACCAAGGAAGAAAATTTTTTCCCCAACACAGGTCACGATAAAACACCACGGCCGTGCGATGCGGCCGTGGTCGAAACTGACTCAGAAACACGGGCTGTGATAAAAGGGCCACGACTGTGCCATGCAGCAATGGTCGATACTGAGTAAATGACACGGGCGTACGACACGCCCGTGACCAGAAACCGTGGCTGAAACTAAAAGAATCACACGGGCGTGGGACACGCCCGTGCCTTTAGGTCATGGTTGATACGGATTACTTACCACGAGCGTGTGATTCTAAACACGGGCGTGGGAGAAATGAATAAACCATCATACGGCCGTGCGATGAGGTCGTATGATCCAACACGCCCAGGGGACATAGGCGTGGGACAAGGATCAGACGCGCCCTAATTCAAAATTTACGAAACACACGGGCTAAACATTAGGCACACAGTCGTGTTCCCTGACCATGTGCCCCAATTTCTATTTAAACCAACCCCTTATTCATCTTCCTCACAAATCCCCCTCCCAAAAACCCTAGCCGCTCTCTACCCTCTCTACTCACATTCCCCAGTCCGGCCACCACCATCGACAACTCTATTCTCCTCCCTTCTCCTGTCCCTTTCCTCTTTCCCTTAATTACCCACGCATACAGCACGCAGGCCACGCCCGTGTGAGGACGACACGCCCACACACCACTACCACGACCGTGCGCCGTCCCACCACCTCACCGTCGGTCACCATTGTTTTATTCTCCATGTCTTTTATTATTATTCAGTTTCTATTCTCTTCATCATCATTCTCTTCATCCGTTTTTTTTTTTGCATTATTGGATTTTCTTTCATATGTTAACTTCTATTCTTTTATTCTATATTTATTTTTTCAATTCTTAATGCTGATTATTCTAATATTTCTCATTGTTAGACAAATCGTCTTTTTATTAATGAACTGATATCTCTTTTCTTCATCAATATTGCTTTCTCATTATTCCATAGATTTATGTGTTCTTAGTTTTTAGTATTAGAATTAGCATAAGAATATAATGATTAGTAGGATTCTACATCCTTGGTTGGTTAATGATACTAGTTATTGTACGTCTTTTGGAGGTACGTAATGACTCTCACACGTGGGAAGAAGACTTTGTTCCCACTTCAAAAAAGCAGAAAAGTGACGGTGCGACCTCTTCAAGTGCTTCTGCCGAAGTACGCCACCCATTCCTACAGTTTCCTTCGGAACCCCAAGAAGAGCTCTTTCGGTTACTTAGCGCACGAACCCTCAGCGTGGAGAGGTGTATTGATTGGGCCGCTCTAGAGCAGGTCCAACTAGCCGACGCGGTTCGAGCCCTATTATCCACTGATCCGTGGGGGCACTTCTTTGATATAGTCGAGCCTACATACCTAGAGCTCACTTTGGAGTTCTGCTCCACGTTCCACCTCCAAACGGTCATGAGGAACATTGACGACTTCAGCACAATCCAATTCCATCTAGGAGGCCTCGTACTTGAGCTGAGTGTCCCACAGTTCGGAGCCACTTTGGGACTTTACACAGAGGAGTTCATAGGGGAGGATGAATTCAAGGACCTCCATCGCCACATCCATCATTCCCTTTCTGCATGTTGGAGAAATTTAAACCCCTGCTAGGCTACTTATGACCCCAACTGTTCCAAAGCGTCAGCTCTCGCCCCATCATTAAGGTATTTACACGCTATCTTCACTCATACTTTGACGAGGAGGCGAGAGAGCACCGGCGTTGTCAATACTCACGACGCTTACTTTTTATGGTGCATTGCGAATGGGCGCGTCTTCGATTTAGCTTACTTCATCGCCCGAACCATTCAGCATCAGACGGAGCAGCATATGAGAAGGGTCATCTCCATGGGCCCATACATCACACGCTTGACTCGATATTTTGGGCTCCTCAACACCGTAGCTCAATCCTCATTGCTCACCCTTATTGGGCAGATGTCCCTACAGGGCATTCAAATAATGCTTCACATGAGGATGATTGAACGCCGACGTGGGTTTGATCCTCTCCAGTACTGGCTCTCTCAACCCACCGTACTGGACGACCCAGAGGACATTATTAATGATGTCCCCTTACAGCACGGGAGCCAATGTCTGCGCCACCACCACCACATTGACCAGCTCATGCGGCAGCTTCACTGACTGACATTTCTGAGCGCCTCACTAGGTTCGAGCAGTATTGTATGTAGTAATTTAATGACAACACTCGACGATTCGATGGCATCGAGGCGTCGCTGCAATAGATTTGTCAGCATTTTCACATATCGCCGCCACCCCCCTCACAATTCATCTAGGGATGAGGACCTTTGAGTCCATTTATTTTCATTTCTCTTTTCGTTGTCTTTATTTTATTTAAAATTTTAAACTATTGAACTATTTCCTTTTCTTGTCTCTAAATTATATTAATTATGTTGATTTTTTTTTATTTTGGTTGTTTTCGAGTAATCATAATGAAACCCATTTAGTAATACCTCCTAAAACTTTACTGATGACTCCGCAGTTTCAAAAGGTTCAAGGTGCTACTCAGGAACTGGAATATTCTTCCCCCACCTTCACCTCTGTTTATTTCATCATGCTTTTCATTGACTCCATTGCTACAAGTTTCATTTTCAAGGATTTCATCCATGATTCAGGAAGTTTCACTCCTATCCCTTTCTTATGATTTTCTTACTAGATTATCTATCTTTGTACATTGAGGACAATGTACATCTAAAGTGTGGGGATATTGGTTAACTATAGTACTATTCGAAAATCCCTGAATTATGCCTTGTTCTTAAATAATTTTCTCGTATTACTATTAGAATGAAACTTCTATTGATTTATGATTTTTTATTGATATGTCTTGGATTAAGTCATAGGCAATTGTGCATTGATGGTTCAAACTTTAAAACATTAGTGAATCAAGCATGATAAGTCTATTTTCAGAATTAAAAATTTATTAGGTTGTTTCCCTAATCTTAAATATTACTTTGAAGTTTGAAATTTATAAGGTTGACATCAAAAACCATAATTTTTGTGAGATTTTGAGCCTTTTAGAGCATATATTTTTCTTGCTCACTTTATTGATTATGAGTGTGTCAACGTTGATTTGTTATTCTAGAACTTGCTTCGATTATACATGTGGAGACCACACTTTTGATTTGATATATTGAGATGATAAAGGCACCTAGGTTTTAACCACGTACTCCATAAAAAGCCTACCTCCATAATTAACCCCTAGTGAGCCCCTTTGATCTTAATAAACTGTTTCTTAACTTTACCATTAATATTAACCCACAACCAAATTTTTTACTTCTCCTACCTTGACTCCCCTTATGTCGAGATTTGATCCTGATCAGTTTCCTAACTATTTTCTTTATTTCAGTTGTTAAATTCTATCTTATTATTGTATGTTCTTATTCTTAAAAAAAAAGTTGGAAATTTATTCATTATTAGTGTTATGAGCTCAAAACTGTTAATTTCATATCTTTAGAAGAAGCTCGTATTATTTAGTGATAAGTTTTCAATCGATGTAATTATTCAGTATTAGTTATTTTTCTAGTTAGATAATTGGTAAATTCGATCTCGATTCTAACCCTCTTAATTCAGCCTATATCCACACCTTTAACTCAAGCCCCATTACAACCCTTTGTGTATCATCTCATTTTATAGTGGTGGAGATTTGATTTTCATGCAAGTCTATGGGATTAACTTTTCATGTTTGAATTATGAGTGCTTAATTTGAACCTTAAACACCTTGAGTGATTTGAGTGAATCTTTAATGAGGATGTCAATTCTTGTCAATTTTTGAATTAGAGGTAATTATTTACGTAAGGGGAAACACTTATGTTTTCGTGCTATAAAAATTTATGACTTAGATTGTTTGAATCTTTAGGACCCTTTCAGTTAAATTATCAATGTATTAATTATCTATGAATTATGATGAAACATTATGAATAAAAATTATGAATTGAAGAAGTTAATTTTAATTGTGAGTTGAGGATTTTGCTTGAGGACAAGCAAAGGCTTAAGTGTGGGGATATTTGATAAACCATAATTTACACATATTTTAACCCCATGCTTGACTTGATTTTGGATGATTTTCCATTGAATTTGATGAATTCAACACTCCTAATATCTTAATTTCATATTTTATACTTAGGAGAGATTAGGAAGTCGAAAAGAACGAGAAACGAGCCAAAATGGGGCAAAATAGGCCTACCTAGGATATCAACACAGCCCGGACCAATTGAACACGGCCGTGTGCTACGAGCAGGATCAAACAAGGCCTGGAACATCGCACATAGGCAGATCACACGGTCGTGTGAGGCGAGCAGAATCGATCACGGCCAAAGGAGTCCACTACGGGCGTGTCCCTGCTGTCCCCAGGGTTAATTCTATTCAGAAAAGGCTACTAGTGGGCCAAGAAAGGCATTCCAAAAGCTTATAGAAACACCCTAAGGGGCAACCTAAAAGGGGTTTTGATAGTACGTTGAATAGACGCCGAGTAAAAGGCAGAAAATACTCCAAGACAGCCGTCGAGAACAGCTTAGGAGAAGGATATCCATCAAGACTGAGGATATCCCATCAAGTTCTTTATAAGTTTTTAGGTTTTCTTATGTTTTGCTGTTTTCCCTATTCTAATATGTTTCCCTCTATTAGTATGAACTAAATCCCTTAAATACCTAATGGGATGAAACCTAAGACGAATCTTATTATTATTTGATTTATAAGATAAATACTTGTTCTTATTCTTAATTGTGAGCTCTTATTCTTGTTTTGATAATTCAGGTTATTGATTCAAAGTCGAATGTGCTTATTCAGTGGAGCAAAAGTCCTTGTTTAAGAGAAGATCAACACAATTAAGCGGAGTTGATTGCAACCCTAGAAATGGGGCGACAAAAATCTGTCGGATTAGAGTCAAATCTGATAAGGGGATCCATAGATCGAGTTAATGCAACAATAGGGGTTTTAATTAGAAAGAGATTTCAATTAATCAACCTAGAGTCAGTTGTTTTTAGTCTTGAAAGAGATATTAACATAAATCAGGAATTTTTACGGAATAAGTCAAGTGAATAAATCGTATGAATCAAAAGTAATAAGTGAAGTCTAGGTGGATTCTTCTTTAGGTATTGCCTATCTCATATAAGTTGTCCAAAAGTATTTTCCCAATTCACTCTCTGTCACGTTCATAATCATTTAGTTGGTTAAATTTAGATTAAAAATAAATCCCCTTTATTATTAGGCTAGATAATAAAAAGATAGTTATTACTAGTAATTTTAGTCCTTGAGGATACGATATTTCGGACTCACCACAACTATACTACTGTTCGATAGGTGCGCTTGCCTTTGTCAAAATAATAGTTAGTTTCGAGCTCCATCAGTCCTACACCTAAGTACAAGTAACTTTAGTGTGGTGAAAATTTCAAGAAATCAGGCAAATCAGTAGAAATTTCCAAGAAGTGAATACAACAACTCCATGGGTGTGTCTACCTAATTCTTTCGAATTTTATAGCAGTTTGCGGTGAGATGGGGTGTTTTGGTGTTTGATGTTTCATGTTCTTTTACTTCTGTTTTTATCTTTTAATCGTTTTCTTTTGGTGCCCTTCGGTGCTGTATTTGTAATTGTTATTTGTGCTTTTGTTTCTACTTTTCTCTGGCAATTGATAATGATGGCCTGACGTGCGATGTCCTATCTATCAGCGTCACTGATGGCATGTGTCAAGTTTTCTTTAGGAATGGTAAATCTTTTTTTCGGTGTTCTTTTAATTTTTTTTTTCTTCTTCTTTTATATGTTCTTTTATCTCTTTCATTTTTTTGCTGCGTATGATCCTCTTATGGTGTTTCTTGGAAAAATCAAAAGTTCTATTAAAAGGGACCCATGGCGGTCAAAGTTTTAACCCTTCCGATGAATTTTCTACATAACTTTGCATGTTTTTAAGCTCTTTTTACATTTTATTTCTGTTACGGTTCTGTGCATGTTCTGAAGGTTGTTCTAAGGCTCTTACCTGACTTACTTTATGTGTTTCGTTTTTCCATCGTTAATCATCTTTTTTGACACTGTCTTCTGGTGCCTTGTTTCTTGAACCCTAGGAGCTTTCTTGGCTGGAGAGGGTGTTGTGCCTGTTTTATTGTTTCTTTTGGTTTTTATTGTGTTTTCGTTTTCTTTTCTTAAATCTTTTTTGTCATGTTCTCAGTTTTTCTTTGTTTGTTTTCACCCGCTTTAATTTGGGTACATAGCTTTCCTGTTGGTATAGTTTTTCTCTCTTTTCTTTTGGTGCTGTTTTCTGTTTCTCTTCTTTGAGTTTCATAAGGTTTGCCCTGTTTGAGTTCGTGATGGAGGAACGGACGGAAAATGACAAAGATAAGATGGCGGACGACATCAAAATGCTTATGGAAAGATTGAAATTCTCGAATGAGGAATCGATCCAGGTTATCCGATCAAAAGATGATAGGAACCCTCAAGGCTTCGAATCTTGGGCTGTGGGTAAAATAATGGCGAAGGAAAAGCCAAACAGGGAGGCGATGTATAGGGTTTTCAGATTATTATGGTTTACCAAAGAGGAAGTGAACTTTGTAGCCCAAAATGATGATGTGATTATCGACAAATTTGGTTGTCTGGAGGATAGGAACAGAATCCTCAACCTCATGCCCTGGATTTTTGAAAACTGTTTATTTTCAATACTGCCATTTGTAAAAGGAAAAGCTATTGACTCTTACGAATTCAACAAGTCCCCGTTCTGGTTAAAGATTTTTAACATTCCACTGGAACTTATGGATTGCCAAACTGCTTTAGATATGGGAAAGACTATAGGTGAGTTGGTGGCAATTGATTGAAAAGACAGAAATGGAGGTTGGACCGAGTTCATAAGGATAAAAGTGAAGATTAACATCTCAAAACCCCTGAGGAGAATAGTGAAGCTTGTTGATAAGGAAGGGGTTGAGATTATTTGTGCCTTGAAGTACGAAAGACTCCCAGATTTCTGCTACTCATGTGGTGTGATTGGGCACATCTCGAAACACTGTCAGGAGAAGTTCGACGGGGATAAGGTAAACAAGTCAAACCTTTAGTATGGTGGTTGGTTAAGGGCTATGATTGTACCCCCGAGTTAAGGTAGGGGAAATTGGCGAAATGGAGTAGAAATGATATCCACGAAACCAATAGTGATCGAAGAAAGGGAGGAAAGCAGATTCGATACGAGGGAGGACAACTGGCAAATAGTTTAAAAAGGCAGAGATCGGGGAGGAGAAGAGGAAATTATGTCAACCTCCCTAGTTGAACGAAGATTTCATAAAATTACGCGTGATGGAATGGGCCATCTTAAAAGTAGAAGAAAGAGATTAAGGGAATCAAGTGGTGACAATATAGAAGAGAGCCCTGCTAAACATGCTAAAAGAAGATTGTTAGATGGTGTTTCACCTTTTAAGGCGGTCGCTGGCAATCATCCCCCCAAAGAATAATAAAAACCCTTTGCTGGAAATGTCGGGGGGTTGCGAACCCTGTAACAAATCGTGAATTGAAGCAACTCCTTGTTGCGAATACCCCTGATATTATTTTTTATGTGAAAAAAATCCATGCTAATTGTCTCTCTCGTATTAGTTTGATGTGCAGAATGGAAGGATGCTTGGCTATTAGTGCGGAAAGTAAAAGCGGTGGGCTAGCCTTGATGTGGAAGGAAGGGAATAAAGTTACGATTCAAAGCTATTCGAAATATCATGTTGACTCTCTAGTTAGAATGGACAATGGGACGGATATTAGATTCACAAGTTTTTACGGCCAAGCTGACCCGATCTTAAGAAACCAAGCGTGAGATATGTTGAGAAGGATTAAAAGTAATGTCAGGGAATGATGGATTGTTGGAGGGGATTTCAACGCTATCCTTAACAACACAAAAAAGGAAGGTGGGAGGAGGAAACCACAGAATTTGATGACTGACTTCAGTTAGCTTTTGGAAGAGCTGTCTCTAGTTGACATTAAAACAAGTGTTGGATGGTTTACTTGGAGTAACAATAGGAAAGGATCTAGCCTTGTGAATGAGAGACTCGACAGATTCATTATGTCGGGGGATGTGATTGAAAAGATGCCCTTCATTGACACTAAAGTTATTCGCCAGTCAAAGTTTGATCACGATGCTATCTTGTTTAACACAATTGGTAGCAAGCCGAGAGGGAAATGTGCTGACTTTAAGCCCTGGTTTAGATATGATGCTTGCTGAGCGAAAGAGCAGGAAGGCAATGAGATCATCACTCGGGTTTGGTCTAAGATGGATAGGAATTTTTTATGGAAAACGTTGAGGATATCCGGGAGAACTTAGGTCCTTGGCAATATCAGCGCTATAAAAGAGTGAGGGTAAAGATCAATATCCTGGAGAAGAAAATAGGCAACCTTATGGATAGACCTAGTAATGCTAACTCCACAAGGCTTTTTAAGTTAGCTCGTGGTAAATTGGGGCATCTATACAATGTGGAGGAAAAATATTGGATGCAAAGGGCCCGAACCCAGTGGCTTAGAGAAGGGGATAGAAACACCTAATATTTCCATATGCGTGCCACTAGCCGTAAGAAGAAAAATAGCATCGAGAGACTGAAAGATTCGAATGGAGTGTGGCACGACGACAAAAATGAGATCTGCACCATGGCCTGGAATTATTTTAACGATCTCTTCAAGTCTACTATCGAGCCTAACGAAGATTTTGACTTACACTTCATTCCTACGTGCATAACGGACAGCATGAATAGGAACCTTAATAAAGAGTTTAGTGATGCTGAGATCTTGACTGCTTTTAACCAGATTGACCCAAGAAAGGCTCCGGGCATTGACGGGCTTCCTGGAAGTTTCTTTAAAGAGTATTGGCAGACAGTGGGAGTGAATGTCTTAAGGTTTTTTCATGAGGTATTGAGGGAGACCAAAAATGTTTATAATATTAATGAAACTTTACTCGTTATGATTCCAAAGATTGAGAACCCTTGTGATATGACTAATTTTCGCCCGATAAGTTTATGCAGGGTCGTCTACAAAATCGTTTCAAAGGTCTTGGCGAATCATCTTAAAAAGGTCCTTCTCATGTGCATCAGCCAGAATCAAAGCGCTTTCGTGCCTGTCTGGATGATCCACGGTAATGTGTTAATAGCTCATGAGCTTGTGCACTACCTTCGCAGCTCCAAGAATAACAAAGGCTGTGTGGTCAAGCTTGACATGAGCAAGGCTTATGATCGGGTGAAGTGGCATTTCTTAAAGAAAGTCCTGTTAAAGTTCGGCTTTGGAAGTGAATGGGTTAATAAGATTATGAATTGTGTTAGAACAGTTAGATATAGAGTAAAGTGTAATATGAGTCTCACCAATGTTATCAACCCGGAAAGGGGTCTTTGCCAAGGGGACCTCTTATCCCACTATCCTTTTCTCTTCTGCATGGATGTTCTCTCCCGTATATTGATTAATACCCAAGAAAAGCATAAGATTAAAGGCATCCGTGCGAGTAGGGATGGTCCTAGAATAAACTATTTGTTCTTTGCTGACGATGCTCTAGAATAAACCATTTGTTCTTTGCTGACGATGCTCTATTGTTTGTTAGGAACTATTGGAGTGGGGTGGAGGCATGACAGCAGATTTTGGAAACTTTTGAGAAGATATCCGGACAGAGTGTCAACCTCGAAAAATCAATGATCTGCTTCAGCCCCAACACCCCTATCTCTCAGTGGACAACTACGAACACAATGCTCAATATGAAGGTGGCTGACAACCTTGATGAATACCAAGGGCTCCCTATTCCGATAGGCAAAAAGAAGTATAATACCTTCAAGAGCATCTTGAATCGCATAGCTAATAGGATCAACAGCTGGTCAAAGAGGCTTTTGTCAAGTGGGGGTAAGGAGATTTTTGTCAAGTCAATACTCCAATCAATCACAACCTACGCTTTTTCGGTGTTTATGGCCCCGAAAGAAGTCTTGGAGGAGATTTAATCTATGATTTGTCGGGTTTGGTAGGGAGGTAGAGAGAATAAAAGAGGCTGGAACATGATGGCTTGGGATCGATTGTGTTTGCCCAAAGGCATGGGGAGCATTGGTTTTAGGGACCTTTGATTATTTAACGTGGCTCTTTTGGGTCGGCAAGTATGGCGCCTCATTCACTATAGGGAGACTCTTTGCTTTAAGGTGCTCAGCGCGAAATACTTCCCAAATGGAGATGTCTTTCATCCTAAAAACATTGATAGACCATCCTTCACGTGGCAGAGCATTGCCAAGGCAACTAGCATTCTACGTGAGGGTTTCGGTTGGAGTGTTAGAAACGGGAGGAGCATTGACATTTGGACCGACAACTGGGGATTCGAAGGCTTATCTGGGTCGTCCATCCAATTGGAAAGAAGTCTGATGCAGGAAGAGAGGGTGTCAGGTCTCCTAAATGAGAACAAGGACGGTTGGAAAGAAAACAGAGTGCTGGAGATATATGGTGAAAGTATGAGGGGCTGAATCTGTAAGTTGCCAATTATCCATGATAGCCATGAAGATCAACATACCTAGTTCCATAACCCGAATGGTTTCTTCTCCTCTAAATCGGCGTACTCGTGGTTGATCCTCAAGCAAGTAGGGTTCGGACCACATTTTCTGGAGGATAATCTGGAAGCTTAAAACTCTTCCCAAAATTCATATTTTTGGCTGGAGATTGGGCCATGATATTCTGCCTACGTATGAAAAGATAGCTAGCATATGAAGTGACTTCAACAGTACGTGTCCGAGGTGTGGAAAGGATAAGGAAACGCTTATCCATGTTATAAAAGACTGTCCAAGAGTGAAGGCTGTGTTGGAATGCGGAGGCTTTAATAGTAGACTGCTTGATGCGAAGTTTACCCACTGTATCGACTGGATCGAAGAGATGAGTCGGGTACTGGACAAAATAGCTGTTACCGATTTCATCACGGTTCTCTGGAACATATGAAACAACAGGAATAATAGGATTTTCCGGGGAACTGAGGATGACGCCAAAGTCACCTGGGAAAGAGCTTCGGGTTTAAGCCATGACTTCCGGATTTTTAATTTGATGGAGACGCCTATGGTGCCAAAAAGAAGAGTGCAAAGAGTGTGGAAGAAGCTTGCTCCAGGAGTGATAAAAATTAACTTCGACGCTGCAGTTTTGGATAAAAAAGTGTATTTTGGATTGGTGGCCAGAGACGCCGATGGTTTCATGCTTGGGGGACACATGGGAATATTAAATAGAGAGATGAATGTTGATTGGGCAAAAATGAAGGCTATGGAGGAGAGCATTAACTTTGAACGGATGAAAGGTTGGGTCAACGTGGAGCTTGAATCTGACTGTGTAGGCCTTATTAATAGTTTCAACAAAAGGAGCGTTGATTTGACTACGATGGACCATTGCATGCGACATATGTTTAAGCAGACCGAGCCTTTTCTTTTTTTCATGTTTAATTGGATCCCTAGATCTTGTAACAAGGTAGCTGACCAGTTATGTAAGTTGGCTAAGGATATCTCTTGTAATATGGATTTCAATGTGGACTATCCGATGGAAGTCCATGATTTGATTTTGAAAGATGCAATAAATTGACTTTAACCGTTGGGTCGTTCTTATAAAAAAAAAGTATTTGTTCAATCCTAAGTTAGTTCAGATAAAAATGCTATAAAGTGTTTGTCTAGTTATGGTGGAGGTGTTTATGCTGATGTGGAAACACTTGTTGATCAAACCCGAATGTCTTTTAACAAGTCCATTTCTTGTGCAGAGTCAGATCCCAATAATATGGCTATAGAGTAGGATGGTGGTGCTTCACTTGGTTCGCATGAGGATTTACTTCCTCCTATGGTACCTGTGTATTTGGTTTCTTCTTTTCCTGCACCTATCAACTTACATCCCATGCAAATGAGGAAATGTGGGATTTTTAAACCAAAGTTTTATGCTGCTAAATTGGTTTATTGTGAACCATTGTCAATTGATGAAGCAGTTTTAAGCAAAAAATAGATGAATGATGCTCAACAGGAGTATCAGGCACTCATGAAAAATCAGACATGGGAGCTTGTACTATTACCTCCTAACAGAAGGCTCGTGGGATGTAAGTGGATTTTTAAAATTAAAAGGCATGTTGATGGGTCAGTAGCTCGTTACAAAGTACACTTAGTTGTAAAAGGGTATCTACAAAAAACAGGGATTGACTTTAATGAAACATTTAGTCCAGTTGTGAAGCCTACAACAATTTGGGTGGTTCTATCTCTTCCTGTTACATTTGGCTGGAAGTTAAGGCAAGTCGACATAAACAATGCATTTTACAATGGTGACTTAGTTGAAGAGATTTACATAACTCAACCTCTAGGGTTTGAACAACAAAGCGAAGGTGTGTTGTTGGTGTGTAAACTCAGGAAAGTATTGTATGGTCTCAAATAGGCTCCTCGGGCCTGGTTCAACAAACTAAGAGATCATCTGGTTGCAGTTGGTTTTACTCTGGCGAAGTCTGATGCTTCACTTTTTATAAAGCATACTGGTGAGGTTCTTCTTACGTACTTGTCTATGTGGATGACATTATAGTTACAGGCAACATCAGCCAAGCATTGATGAATTTGTGGATTCTTTAGATTCGAGGTTTTCTCTTAAAGATTTGGGACAGTTAAGTTATTTTTGGGGTATAGAGGTAACCTATAACTCTTCAGGGTTGTTTCTCAGCCAACGTAAGTATATCCTTAACTTGTTGCATAGGAGTCGCATGGAGAGTTCCCAAGGCACACCGACTCCTATGGTTTTCTTTTGTGTATTATCTGCTCACGCTGGAAGTCCTATTGAAAACAAGTCCAAGTATAGGAGCATAGTGAACTGGGAGATCAAGTTGCAAGCCGACATCTTCTAAGGTGATGGTGCACTCCCTACATAGGAAATGAGATGTGTGGGTATCTGAGCACCACCGCATTACCGTTAACTCAAACACACCTTAAAACTATCACAATTTCTCCCTAAAACACAAACACAAATAAAACACAAGGTACCAATAATTTCACACTTACTTATTAATGAAACAAGTAAATTCGTTCCCTCAAGTATAGCTAATTACAACAATCTGTATATGTAATTTAAATTTAACTCATGAAAGCACAAACCAGAATAAGTACTCGTCTTCGTCCCTCGTATTTATTTTATCTTGAGACGGCCTGATATCGTCTTTAGCCTAAAAATTTTGAGACTAAATTGTAAAAGTACAATCACTATTAAGTTTTAATTTAAAAAATGCTTGGAAATCCAATTAATAATTATGCAAAGAGCTTAATGGTTATTTAACGATTAAAGTTTTATGAATAAGTGGAATTTGAAGTCATCCACTTACCTTTTATTAAGTAAGCTTCATTAATAAATTAAACATATTTAATAGTTAAACAAGTTAATTAAATTTAAATTACAATGTATAAATAGAAGTGTGAGTGGGGAGATGAAACATTTATCTTCTCTTCACCAACTTGTAACACCATTTATTTGCAATTGCATAAAATCATGCAACATTTACTGGGTTCAAATTTGGATTTAAATTTTCATCAGGGATGTGTTTCCGATGCTGTAAATATCAATGATGGAGAAAATTAAACTAGATCACAAAATAACCATTATCTCCGATATTTTAAATCATGATTTCAATAGGCAAAAAAGCAGTTGCACATACCAAGAAAAAAAAGAACAGAAAGGGGATAGGCATATTCGAACAAACTGCATTTGTCTTCATTTTACTTTTGCATAGAAGAATTTAGAGGCAACATATATATATTGTATTAGAGGCTATGTTTTTCGTTTCCACTTTTGCTGCTACTAGGACCTTTCTTGGCTTCCTTGAGAATGAGCTCCAGCAACCTTTCATACGCTGAAATTGCAGACTCAAGCATATCAATGGCTCTGCTTCGGTCTTTTGTAGCCACCCTCAACACATCTTCTATGTCCAAAGTGTCCTTCAGTGACCTGCTCAGCTCCACCCTGCATAATCCACTATATCCATCATAAAAGTTGTCAACCTTTTTACCAAATTTTAAGCCTCGCTCCATACCATTAGCTACCACCATATCACTAATGCTCCCTACATCATTATCAAGTCCCATAATGGCCTCACCTGTTTCAATCTCCCATATATAAACCTTCCCATCTTCTGAAGCAGATACCAAATTGTTTGTCTCACTCACCATAACTAAAGATACAATCCCACGCTCATGCTTTCGAGCCCATCTAATGAACTCCTGTGTTTGATTCACATGCTTTTTGCTTCCAGCATTTATTGATCCCTTGTAGATGAATCCATCAGAGCCTGCAGCAAAAAATTCTTTCCTTATTTGATCCAATGCTATCCCCATAATGGCACATGGGAATGTCACTGTTCTTAACTTTGTTCCATCCAACAATCCCCAAATCTTAATCGTGCAATCCAACGAGCTTGATATTATGGTAGAGTTGCACTGTGCCGTAATAGAGTCTATTGTTGTCACTGAGCCATCATGTGCAACAAATCTCTGCAACATCAAGCTGGTGGAGCTCTTATCAGGTGATGCCTCGATGATTTGAAAGATTGGAACAAAAGAAATTGTACCATCATCACCACCAGATATCAAAAGTGACCCATCTTCACTTATTTTGAGGCAGGAAACAGGCTTGTTATGTGCTGAATATGATGCGAGTATCTCCCCTGAAGGAATTGAGAGAGCATGTATAGAACCTGAAAGGCCACCAGCAAACAAATACAAGCCATCAAGGGTAGCTGACAAGGGTGCAACAGGTTCTGGAACAAGAAAATTGTGCAGAGCTGTTGAAGACCACCAATTGTAGAGATGAATAGAGGCTGAAGAAGTCTCTGCAGATATATGAGAAGTAGCAATGAATGAGTTGCCAACAAGGGCAAGACCATGGTAAGGAGACCTGCTGCCAGAGAAGTGACAAAGAGGGACACCAGAGACAGCATCGAAGGCAGTAATGGGACCATTAAGGGAGCTGGTGAGGACAATAGGATGCGAAGGAGACGACATGTTTAATGAGAGATAATTAAAGGTGAGTTTGTGAGGCTGAATGAGTACTTGTTAAAGAGAGGATTCTGTGGTCTTGGGCGTTGAAAACGAGGTGGTTTTAATCATCAAATTTGGTTGTTTTCTCCATTAATGCTTAAGCAGTCTTACTGCGTGAAGGGCCTATGGTTTTAGTTTGGTAGAAGGCAATTTACAGCTGTAAGATTAAATAAAGATACCTCCATCACTGCCATTGGTTGCTAATAGCTTTAATGGTTACTTAAAACTGCATTGCCATTTTATACAAGTGTAATAGTGTAATTGCTTAGTTGGATTAATATGAACATTGTTGTCAATAGAGAAAAAAATGAATTCGAGTGTACTGAAGCGCATTCTCCTCTTACATATGGATTGAAGAGGGATTATAAGTAGTTGTAGAGAAATAGTTTAATATGATTTTTATTAAATTAACAAATATATGAACCCTATTTTTGGCCAAAAAGGTAAAATGGACACTGATTCTCATCCCTCATTCTATGGTATGTCTAAAATAGCAGTAACGGAATCCTTAATACTTTTAAAAAAAATTATGAAAATAAATAAAAATTGTTATCCCAGTAGTGAGAACTTTAAACAAAAATATTTGAGATAAGAGTTTTTTAGGGATTAAAATTGAAACTATTATTAACTACAGATTTAAATGCTAACGTTTTTATAACTCCATCTATAATTTAGTTGATTTTTAAATGTCAACTCTTTTTTATTTGATATTGTTAAATCATATATAGACTTATGTGGCAGCATATTAGTGTCCATATTAATTCATATATGTTACTATGTATTTATCATATATCTAAAATCAATTAATATATTTTGCCATACATATATGAAATCAGTTTATATATTTTAGGTAAACTATAAAAATAATCACTAAATTATTTATTTTGTTTATTAAATTGTTAATTTTTTCAATTTAGTCACTAAGCTTTTTGAAATTAAATATTTTGATCACTCAAAGTTGATTTGGACTTTTTTATTTGGTCCAATAAAAAATTTAGCCTTTTAATGTTTACATATTATATCAATATGATCCTAAATATAAAATATTCAACAAATTTAACATTCAATGTTTATAAAATTTTTCATTTTAGTTTGAATTTTTAAAAAATTCAATAAATTTAGCCTCAAAATTTACAAAATTTATCAATTTAGTTCTAATTCTAAAAAACTCAGTAAATTAATTTATAGTCCTTTACAAAAATTAATAATTTAAGCTTCTTAACCCAAAAATCTTAGCTTTAGGTTTCAAAATTTTATAATTTTATCCTACTCCAATATAAAAATTTTAACATCGTCTTTGGCATAAACTATTTTTGTACACCCTATTTACCAACCCAACACATGAAAAAGGAGAAAAAAACAAGAATGAAAAGAACACCATATAATAGTGATATTTAAAACGCTACAATTGATGAAGCAAAGTTGATTACAAATCTTTAACACATGCTACAACCAACGAGCTTATAATAAAAAAAATTACCAAACAACAAAATTCAATACGCTTAATAGAAAACAATGAGCTCAAGTTGTCATCTCCAGCTTCAAAACAGAAGATAAAATTAAGGGAAATATATTATTTAATTATAGATAAAGTTATGTGAATTTTTTTATAATTCAAACTAAAATAACAGTTTGTAAACATGGAGGGTTAAATTTGTTGAATGTTCTATATTTAAAATCAAATTGGTATAGTGTGTAAACAATAGGGACTAAATTTGTTATTAGATAATAATAAAAAGCTCAAATTAGCTTTGAATAGCCATAAAATTTTATTTTGAAAAGTTTAGAAAATAAAAAAAAATTAATAGTTTACCGATCAAAATAGAACAAAAATAATAATTTAATAACTATTTTTATAGTTTACCCTATATTACCGTGTATATATATTACCATATATATTATATATGATTTAGTGCAAAACTATGGTAGCATATATGATAACATTTATTAATTTTAATTTGCACTTAATAGATATACGGTAATATATATAAAATTAACATATATTTTACTATATTGAGTGCAGATTTGATTTATTTTGTACTTTTACACGTTTAATTTGCATTACGTATAGTATATGGTAACATATATTCTAAAAAAAATGAAATATATTGTTAAATTATATATATACACAATACCTTTTTTCTTAAAAACAATACATGTTTTAAATGCATGGGTTCGCAGCCATCATTCTTAATTTTTTTGGAAAATTTAATGACAATTTTGTATAAAAAATGGACATGGAGAGGATCAAGAATTGCCTTAAGAAAGTCCGGTTTATTCTTTTTCTCTCAGGTTTATTTACTGCATCCATTAACACCACAATAATATTAATTTAATATTGTTATTAACAATAATATTGGAATGATTGATTTTGTACAAACATACCATATATAACTTCAAATTTTATTGTATATGAACTGATTTAAAATTTTTAAAAAAATTGAAGTATTAAATTAAATAGAAATAAATACAGCCCCTTACCCAGTTTGGAAGTCCGATCAACAAGGAGCGTCACATTGGTTGCCAAGACAATCCGATCAATTTAGCATTTAATCAATACGCATTCAAACTCAAGTTTTATTTATACAATTAAACAATTCAAGCAACTATTGATACTATTGATCATAACAAACAAAGAATAAGTTCAAACAGGTCTTAAAACGTCAATTGAAAGCCCAAATTATAAAATCTGCATACTAGGTCTTGATACATGATTTATTGTCTCGAGACTTGCCTCCCCTACAATCAAATTTAACTATTATTTTAGATCTCTCGAGACTTCATTGCCATGTCGCAATACTTGTTCAACCATTCTCAAAGCTTAAACCCACAAATGTAATGATTAAGCTTAAACAATAGTGATATCTCAAGACTTATACCTAGTAGCAAAAATAAGACACAAAATCATTCCAACTTGCTCTAAAATGCACCCAAACATATTAGACATAAAACCAACATATTAATCATATACAAACTTAAATAAAACATGAAATTTTAAATTGATTCAACATCTAAATCAAAATTTAACTATTCTAGCATTTCATAAGAATTTTTCTTTTACATGCGTGATGCATATAAATTAGTCCTCAACATAAATTTAAAATAAGAGCATCATAAACAACCAAAAGTGTCAACAAAATATACCATAAGGTCACAAGTAATATTGTTAATATTCAACACAAAATGAACCTCTAGACTTATAACATATTGGTCTTTTAAGTAAATGCCAAATCTAGAAATAAGAGAAATTTATTAAAAAACCAGTAAATTGGAGAGACTCTTACAGCCTGTTTGGTTCAATATAAATTCTATGGCCCACCACAAACCCTTGTTTGGTTTAATGGAATGTGTATTACAGGCCTTCCTGTTTAGTTTTCTATTCCCGCTCATCACTGAATAGAGGATGAATAGCATTCTTTGTCCCACCTGCTGAGAGATGATCTGTTTTTTCATTTTTTCCCTCATTTTTCATCCTTATCCTTTTTGCAGTTTCAACTACAGCCTCTACGTTGATTACCTTCTCCATTTATAAAGCCCTAAACACCATTGCCCCTCACCAATTTTTTCAATCTTTTCGTCATAGGAATCAAGATCATAGAAATTTCTCAATTAAGGGCAAAATCTTCAGCAAGGAAAAAAATCCTGACTCAATTGAAGAACACATTAGCTTCTGGTTTTGATTTCAAAGCGATTCAAAACAAGGTTTCTCTTCATTTAAGACCTTGGCATCGTTCATTTCAATTCTGGGTTCGAGCAGTTGATATTTATACGGGCTATAAGTTCCCTTCTTTATCTTCTTCTTCTTCTTGTTAATTTGATAGTTTTTGATTGTTGGGTAATTGTTGAAATGATAGGTGTTTCAACTTCGAGTGAGTTTTGTGAAGGATCCACAAAAGCAATAAGCAATGTAGGATAAACAACATAAGTTTGTTTTTTTAGTTTCTTTCTGTTTTTTAGTTTCTTTACTGTTTGATTCTTATTGATTGATTTAGCTGTTCTTAGTTCTTTAAACTACGGTCTTCGCTTTCGTGTTCTTTCAGTTCAATTAAAATGGGTTTGTTTGTTTTTACTTTTTCTGTACTATTTGATTCTTATTGATTGCCCCTTTTGTTGATTTTGTTGTTCTTAGCTCTTTGCAAATTACAGCCTTTGCTTTTGTGTTCTTTCAGTTCAAATTTAAATGGGTTTGTCTGTTTTTACTTTTTTTTTTTTGTACTGTTTGATTCTTATGGATTGCTCCTTTGGTTGATTTTACTGTTCTTAGCTATTGGCAAACCGCACAACATTTGCTTTTTGTGTTCTTTCAGCTCAATTAAAGACTAAATTTTACCTGTATGTTCAAATTTATTTATGTTCCTTTAGAAATATTGTTTTACTTATTGATATTTTCCTTTTCACTTTGGTACTAAGTACTTTTATTGGTAAATATACCATTTGATATTGTTCAACTTGTTTTAGAGGAGGAGTTTGGTCGAAGCATGGGTGAAATTTTTGAGAATTTTGATGTAAATCCTTTCGGTTCAGCATCGGTCGCACATGTATTACTTTTTCATTTCTTTACCTGGTTTGAAGTTTTATATGAGCATGCTGGGAAGGGTATAGGTTTATATGAGCATGCTGGGAAGGGTATAAGTTTATATGAGCATCTGCTGGGAAGGGTATAGGTTTATGTATTTAAACATATAAAATCTTCGAAGTTTGAACATTTTCATTAAACAAGCTTCATGCTTTCCAACATACAGCAGGATATGGCACTTTGCTGTTTTAATGCTACCATAAATTTTAACAGTTTTGCAGGGTTCTCGGGTTCCGGAAATAGGATAATGCTTACAAAAACCGAATGGATATACCTTAACATATGTTCGTATCTGAATTAGGTTCATCAAGCAAGATTGAGAGGTGATAAGAACGATGTTGTTGTTAAGGAAAGTCCCCTTGAAGATGATTTTAAAGCCTCATATGTCTATGTGATTTTGACCATTCAAGTTTATGGCAGGTGCAAAATCCGGGAATCCAGGATCTTATGATGACTGACATTCGTAACTTGCAAGCATTTGTACTGTACATTCAAAAGACTGATATCAAATTTGATCTGTTTTCCATTACCAAGGAAATGGAAAAACAAGTATTTGTATTCACACTGTTGTTCCTTGCAAAACATATCTATCCTTCTTTTATGTATTTTACAGATTAAGTAAATTGAGAGTATCATACCACTCGGATTTGGATTTCTTTGTTCTTCTGAATGTCGTTAATTACTTATCCTTTGTGTTGTCAAAATCGAATATGAGTTTGACTTTCTAAGAGAAGCTAATGCTATGGAGAGAATTCGCTGTTTCTTATACGAGAGTAACAAAAAGACTCCGGTCCTGGTTCCGAGAGTGCTTCAGGGTTTGGTTACAATGAAAGTTCATTTTGTTGTAATTCTTCGTATTGCTTGTACATGTTTGTCCTAGTACTATCCAAGGATATGTGGAATAGATGTTTGAAAATGCATTACATTTTGTAGTTTAGGACTTGGTGTTGTCTTTATTGGTTCGATAAACAAGCATAAAGGGTGTATCGATGTAGATTCACTCATTTTATCTTTTTATAATTGTGTGCTTATCAGCGAGTTAGTAATGAGGTTTGTTATCCAGGTTAATGTTGCATCATTGACCCTTAAAATATTTTAGGTTTTTTAGATAAAATCATGGCTTTAAAAATGAGACCGGCTAGTTCAATAGGTTGAACCAGGAATCTATTGATTTGGCAATAAAGTTGAATTGGAAAATTTTAGAGACTGGTCCAGAAAAAATCAAATAGATAGTCCAACCGATTCAACCTCCTATACGGTTTTTTCAACGATGGATAAACCATATAACGTTTTAACTATTAAGTTAAAGGTATTGAGATCTTGGCTTTAAAAATGAGACCTCCTATAAGATTACTTCGTCATTATCACATGAATTTTCAACATAAACAATATTACCCACATTTAACAATCTACCACAAGCTAATTATTACATACACACCAAAGTTTCAATCGACCATCATAATCACCATTAAGCTAGTTTAATTAACAACCCAACAATCAGAATTCAGAGCTAGTAATTTAGGAAAAAAATATAGGACATTTCATAAAATAAGAGAGCAGAAACCAAAATTTACTATTCTTCCAACGCTTTTATCTTCCTTTGAACTTTCGGTCACTTTTTTCACTTCACAAACACAATCAAAACAAAAATGTTAATAAAATCCTAAATCGACTAATGTAAATGCATTTGATATAACGAAACTCACCTCGATACTCTCAAAAACCCAATCCAAACTTCACAAATCTGAGTTGTAATGATTTGATATCAATTTACAACTCAATAAATTTTGATTGAGGAAGAAAATAAGTAGAATCTCACTTACTTATCATTGATTGATTAAATTTGAACGTGAAAATGAGTAGGAAACAACTGCTTCCTCCTATCAATTCAATTAATGGGCATTTAGCTAATATACCCTTGGAAAAAAATCACCTCCTAAATTCCTCCTTTTGGCCCTAAATCGTAAATTTGACTTTTCCTTCCTATAACATAGTCTATAGCCCAAATTACAACACTCTTTTTAACACTAACTAATTTAATGAAATTTTTTAATGGAAATTCACTTATACCGAATTATATAAATTCTCGAAAAAAAAAATTACAACTTGGTAAATGCAGTTAACATATATGGGAATTTAGTAGATTTTTTTCTTCTATAAATTTTCACTCATTTCATTGTCTTTCTATCAAGCACTCACGTTTCGGACCATGGTTGTCTCAATTATAGTGACCAAGTTGAATAGAGACTGGTATGAAGGACCTCTCTAACCCAATTTGGTGACTTAATAAATCAATTTTATTTTAAAACATAACTACCTTAAAAACTTATCTCAGTTTTAAAACAGTGTAAACATTTAAATTACCCTTTAAAATACTATTTTAAAAATATATTAAACATATTTTAACCAAACCATTTTAAATATTTATTAAAATATTGTTAACAACTAATACAAAATCAGTTTAAGACAAGAACAAAATATATATTCGACTAACTAACTACAATGTAGAATTTAATTAATATAATGCACAACGAAATATCCACACATCTCGATAGCAAATGGTGAAACTCGAATATGAATTATTAACATTTTAGGCATAATGCCAAATTTAACTTTTAAAAAAAATTTTTAAAATTAAAAAAATTAATTTCTATTATATATATCAATTTTTTCAACTAAAAATTCTGTTTCATTCCAGAAATATTATATTTAAATTAATTTCTTATAGTATTACTAAGTTTTATAAAAAAATTATAATATTTTTCTACTTAATACATGCATAGAAAAATTAGTTAAATTCAATATTGAAGGGTTTGGGCTTTACTTCGTTGAAGACAGATAACATGCGGCCCGAACCTTCTCTGGTCCAGTTCAAGCTAAATAACGATAACGAAGAGATTTTACAGTTTACTTTTGCTGCTGAAAAAGAAAAATGGAGGAAAAACTTCGGAAAATAAAGGCCATCTTATCCAATTTGAGCAAGTAGTTAACTGAAAACAGCAAGGGTGAGTGAACCAGAGGAAGAGAAACCAAAGAAAATGGCACTCCTTTGTGCTTCAACCTCAGTCATCTTCTCTTCTTCTTCTTCAGAGAGGCCTTCCTTTGCTTCATTGAAAAGGACTATTCCCAGTAATCAAAGCTCATTTCTTGGGTTCTTCCCTGTAGTAGCATTGTCCAAACCTTCTTCTGCTCCGACAACAACCTTGTCTTTCTCCGAACGGGATTTCAGGGTTTGCTGCCAGGACCTCTCTCTTGTCCCTGAAAACCAACGTTGGATGTTCGAGGAATCCGAGGCTGATGGCCCTGTAATGCCTCTCTGTCTCTGTCTCTGTCTCTTTTTCTATTTCTATTTCATTTCCTTTCTCAAAGTTTTTTCTTTTTCAAGGTTCTTTTGGTGAAAATTGGTGTTTTCCCCCTTCAATTTTGATCTTAAAATTGGGATTGTTGTTGGTTTGAACTTTGAATTTTTAACAAGATTTGGTAAAACTTTATGCTTTTTGTAAAATTGGGTATTGTTTTATTTTAATTAAATAGTTATGTTCTGAGTATGCGATGTGATTTCTCTTTACATTGCATCTTTTTCCTTTTCTTCACAAATATTAATGTGAGATTGCATTCAAATTCTGAAACATTGTGGATAATTTATCTGCTTCTTACTATGTTCATGATGGTATTTCTGCTTTTCTCCCTTGTTGCCTACTTAATTTGAATCATGTTCTTTTTTGTATGCAGGACATTTGGAACAACACATGGTATCCCAAAGCTAAAGACCATATTAATACTGAAAAAACATGGTATATTGTTGATGCAACTGACAAAATTCTGGGAAGACTGGCATCAACAATTGCTGTGCATATTCGTGGAAAGAATTTGCCCACTTATACTCCTAGTGTCGATATGGGTGCTTTTGTGATAGTGGTATGTAGTCTTTGTGGCCATTAGGTTTCTTGTTTAAGACTATTTTTTAGTTGTTTTCTTTATGAACACTTGTTTATGTTATTGTTTGCCATTGGTTAGATGTTGGAAAGAGGTTTAATCATGTCGAAAATGCTGTTTGCTTTTTACATGTTACAATTTCTCTCTAAAATGCTTTTTTTCTTTTCATTTTGGATATGATTGTTCCTTTACAATGTCGAAGCTCTTTGGCCTGATTGCATTTGCTAATAGTAATGCAAGTCTATAGATCTTAGTTAGGGGTTTCTATGTTGTATGCTCTTACATGATCTAAGTTGTTGATTTGATTGAAACATGATATAAGTTGTTTTCCACTCCATGACCTCTCGATATTTCTTCAGTTGTGAAACCGATATAGTTGCTAAAAACTTTACTAATTTGGCCATTTAGGGGAGGGAGCTTTAATGATACTGCCTGGTTTATCATAATATGTTTATCATTTGATCTAAAAATCCTAAAAAAGGATTTGTGCTGGATATAAACTCAATAGGTAAATGCTGAAAAAGTTGCTGTATCTGGGAAGAAAAGGACCCAGAAGCTCTACAGAAGGCATTCAGGAAGACCAGGTGGCATGAAAGTGGAAACATTCAACCAGCTGCAGCAGAGAATTCCTGAAAGAATCATTGAGCATGCTGTTCGTGGAATGCTTCCTAAAGGACGGGTGAGTTCGTTGGTTTCAAACTCATGACTAATAATATGTAAATATGGGATCAATATGAATCAGAATAAAGTTTCCAGCTAGCCCATATATCAATAATTAAGCTGCTAAATAAAAAGGATAGTAAAGCCTCGTAATTTATTTAATTGGTGATCAATATGAAGACTGATGACTAATTTTTCTTGTTTGTATGTGGCATAGTCATTCTATTGCTAAACTTTCCACTTTGCTCAGACTAATTAGTAATTTTCCATAATTGACTCTAGCCAGGTTGTCAGAAATGAGAAAAAACTGATCCTGGACTTCATATGTGCACACAGTGCTAAGCTAGCTAAAGTAGTCTCCTGTAATAGCTTTACCTGGGCAGCTTCGTATATGCACTTTGTCTTAGAACGATCAATTGAACTTGGCGGTTGAGGTTCTTTGCAAATAAGCATTACTTTGATAATAAGTATTGCAAAATAAAGCAGGTCAATTATAGGCACATTCTGAGAGAAAATGAAACAATATATCAAGTTATTAAGTATCCATGAATTTTGTCGGCTGTTGCATTCAATCCATTGGCTTCACTCTCTTCAAGAGGTGTTTACTTATTCAGGCAAGAATTTTGGTGTTTCTTCAAAAAAGGTGCATGGTTTTTATTAATTATTGCTAAGCTCTACACTAAACTGTCATTTTTTTCAGCTTGGTAGAGCATTGTTTAACCACCTGAAGGTTTACAAGGGCGCTGATCATCCACATGAGGCTCAGAAGCCTATTGAGCTGCCTATACGGGACAAAAGGGTGCAGAAGCAGAGATAAACGAACTTAAAGCAGGGTCAGGATATTGGGAGCGAGAGGGAGAGAGAGCAAGCAATGTTGATTTCCATTTTCTCATGTTTTTGGGGTATAAGTTTCATTATGTTGTTAAGTGGAATGCTAAACTCATGGGAATTTAATGCTTTAGGTTTCAGTTGCTTTAATCTGTAATCTTGTAGCTGGTTGATGTTTGAACCAACTTTGATATGTTAATCAAATGATTCACACTAATATTCTTCTTTTCTTAAATTTAATGGTTGGAAATTGAAACTCTTACCACGGACTCATATGAGAGAATTTAAAAGCTTAGTTTTGGTCTAAAAGTTGAAGATTACAATAAGCAGCAGGCATGTCAATTGAAACCAAAAATCCAGCATGCAGCCCCATCTCGAAGCACTACTCCATTCAACCTATAATTCTGCCATATTCACTCTCTTTTATAAAGCTTATACTACATAAACCAAATAAGTTCCAGTCATACATATATACCACACCAACACATATTTACATGTATCCTAAAAGAACTAACTGAAAGCAAACACCATTTAAGTTTAACTTCACAAATAACCAACATAAAATCAATTCACCTACTACATGCCATATAACCCAAGTTAAACCTTTAAAAACTACCAAAAGATTTTCGAATAGTGTGATTCTTTGAGTCAATCCGATCGCCCGTTTCTACAAGAATGTATCTAAAAGAAAACAATAGAAAAGACACAAGTAAGCTTACTTATGCTTAGTAAGTTCCTTGAATTAAAAACAATTGACTTACAGAATAAATTTATCTAATACAGAATACAGAAAAGTCATAAATCATAATCATGTCATCCATAATCAAATCACAGGTGAGTTTTAAACTTAATTACAAATGGAACAATTCAATCAATTGCATTATACCATTAAAAATAAACCAGATGAATGTTACAACGGATTCGGATACACGGTTAACCGTCCAAACACACCAAAACACTCAAATGAGCTAACCATCCGAGAACACACCTGGGCACCAAGTGCCAAGCCTATAGGCTAACATCCCTCTGAAACACACATTGGCACTGAGTGCCAAGCCCGAAGGCTTTACGTCTGCCCCCGGAACACACCTAAATCACTATAATATAATACGATAGTTCGCAGCAAGTGCTGAACTTCGGTATATTCAGTAAATAAGAATAAAACAGAATCATCATCTCAATATCAATCAATCTCGTACAGCTTGCCATATAACCTATTGGCATACCAATTGTATCCTATCCTACGTTCATCGATTTACTTATTTATCAAATAACAACATTCAATATGATTTCTTTTTCAAATCAACCCACTTACTACAATTCAACACTTTCAAGTCTTTTAATGATTTCGATTCGACAAAGAGAAATTCAATAGCCAAGAAAAGAAGGAAGGAAGCAAGAAATAGGGAAATAACAGGAAAATATTTTACTAAGTATTTTGCCACCATTCATTATCAGCAGATAAGGAAATTTGCAATAAAAACAAATATAGTTTATTTTAGTTTATTTTTACATTTTTACTCAAAGATAAAAATAGATATTAAGGTTTTGTAATGGACACTTTCAAAGACTTATTTCTCCTATTCATTAACCCATGTAAATTAACTTACAATTGGTTAATCCTTTACTCCCTCAAAAATAGAAGTTGAAGATTGTAATTCTGTGAAATAACAACACGAAAATAAAAAACGTGTGCAAATTAAGGAAAATAAGGAATAGCAAATAACTATTATAGAAACCTAATTTAAATAAACTTACAATTGATTTCAACTTCTAAAAGTGCAAGACTATTAACATCCTAATTTAAGTGGAAAAATAACACTTGAAGTCCATATAAGTGCAGGCTCTAAAATTAAAAATCTAATTTTGAATACCCATATAAGTGCTGAAAATACTTAGTTTTGTCACTCTCTTATTTTATTTCCTGACTTGAATTATTTGTAGGGACCAAGCTGCTACTGGTTTTCTGGAGGAGCAAGTATGGGAAATTCTGTGCCAGATTGGGAATATCTACCAGAACTCTGTCTTCTTAATGTTCTTGAGAAAATAGATGAACCCATCAGTTGGGTTCAATTTGGTGCTGTTAGCAAATATTGGCATTCATTGTTCAATACTTTCTCGACATCAAGAGGCGATCATCCACAAATCTAGTTCCAATGCTGATGATTCCATCCAAAAAGAGTGCCACAAAGCGAAAACTATACAGCTTACAAGCCAAATCAAAAATCGCTGAGATTGAATTTCCCAAGCCTCATACATGGAGATATTGTGGTTCTTGTTATGGTTGGTTAGCCACAGTGGATGAGAGCTTCAATATAACTCTTTCAAGTCCTTTTAAAAACCTTAGCATTCATCTTCCTCAGTTTGACAGCATGGCATATGATAGTGGGCACTACACATATAAAATTTTAAAGGTTGTGTTATCAGACGATCCCTTGTTGCATCCGAATAATTTTGTAGTTGTCGTAATTTATAGTGTTTATGGCAGATTAGCCTTCTACAGACCTTGCCAAGAAAATTGGATATACATGGATGTCGATGAAGATCAATCTCTTTTCCTTGACATTCTTTTCCATAAAGGTTTGGTTTATGCTATAGGGCACTACAACAATCTTGTATGGTTCGATTTTAATGGTGTAGAAGATGATGAAAGTTCAAAGCCACCAAAATTGAACACACTCGTGCCAACAATTCTAAGGCGTGAGAATCATTCATTTAGAGTATATCTTGTTAAGTCATCTATGGGAAATTTATACTCCATCCATAAACATTTAGATTTTGAAGAGGTTGGTGAAAGAAGTGTTCATTGGACAAAAAAATTCACAGTTTTCAAGTTGATTTTAGATGATGAAAACGGTAAATTGTTAGAAAAGAAAGAAGTAGAGAGTATAGATGGAGATATAGTTTTTGTGGGTGATAATAGGACCTTAGCAGTTTCAGCTTTGGATTTTCCCCAAGGCCAGCCTAATTCTATATATTTCACGGATGATTTTATTGATAGGGATACATATGAGCTATTGGGTCCTCGAGATATTGGTATTTTTCATTTGAAAGATGGAAGCTTGGAAAAGAATTATCAATTCAAATCCTCGCACAAAGATCTTTCTCCTTACATTTGGATCTTGCCCTCGAAAGAGTATAATTAGAGTTTAGGATGGATGTTTTACTTTATTATTATCACCCTCTTTGGAAAAACCAAAATTTCTATGTTATGTTTTAACATTATTAAATTTTACTCAATACAATTGTCTTATTTATTTGCTAATATTAAGTTTACTCAATTATTATTAAATTTATTTTATTTATAGAAATATTTAACAGCTATTAAAACGAGAATAACCGTTACAAATCAAAATTTTCCTCCTGGAAAAAAATTCAAATCCAACTAAAAAAGCTGAAAATTTATTTGTCATTCTCCTATTAAAAAGGGATAAGAATAATATGAAATCACAGTTTCATACTATCCTTCCTCATTTCTTCAATATTTAATTTTTTGATATTTAAGTAGCAGCTGTTGGCTAATATCAATCTAATAATAACTTTCTATAAGATTTTTCAATTAATATATTGAAAAGCTATTAAAATAATTGGTCCAAATATATATATATATAATTCTTTCCTTGTGATGTCTTTAAATTTGCCATGCAATGAAAATAACTTTCACATCTAAATTTAAAATCTAACAGTTTAATACAAAATACTTCAAGTAATCAACAATGACAACTTTTAAAAACTTTAACAGTTTTAAAAAATAACATATAAATAAACTAGATTAAACTCCCAGATTTTCAAAAACATAAAAGTTACAAGAAAATAACCAAATACTTATTTAAATTTTAAGGTTAAAGCTTCCAAAATCCCTAAATAGCGT
Source organism: Gossypium bickii (assembly GCA_025503065.1). NCBI lineage: Eukaryota > Viridiplantae > Streptophyta > Magnoliopsida > Malvales > Malvaceae > Gossypium > Gossypium bickii. Next base: position 18,317,637 of record CP106709.1, read on the forward strand.
TAAGCTTCTTTTCTTTCTATTTGCTTTGGGTGAGTGGGGAAGAAGATGATCTCATTCTTCCCCCACTTATCATTCTTCCCCCACTAACTTAATAATAATAAATATAATTTTTCATGGTCTTTTTTTTCCCTTTTACTAAATTTAAACTATATTTTATAATTTGAATCGAGCTTGAACAAAAATTTAGATCCATTTTTTGGGTCGGGCCAAAGCCTATCAATCGAGCCTAAAATTTTATTAATACTTTCTTAATTTGTATATGAACTATTTGTTCATCATTAGAATTGATCTCCTTACAATAATGAAGTAGAGATTAGAATTGATCTCCTTACAATAATGAAGTAGAGATTAATGTGTTGCTCGGTGTTATTTTTTCTTTCATACAAATTTTAATCCAAGTAATTTGGAGTTAAGCGCAATGAAATTCGTTTCTCAAAAGAATCTAAAGCAAAAACTAATAAAGAACAAAAATAAAAGCAATAAAATATATAGTTAATACTGCCCATCAATACAATGTAATGCACAAACGTGCATTTAATAAATAAAAATCAACACATTAAAACTATAAATTAAGCATATTGGAAAGTAACATATTAAACCTAGATAGAAGCAACACCGGAATAACTAGCATGATGGGCATATTAGCATAAAACCATGTTTAATGGCCATTATTACGGTGCTCATTTCTTGCTTCCCTGCTTGGAAAACCACGATCGCATATATCACATTTGAATTTTATCACATCTTTGTGACGAATATTTTGGTGATGCAATACTTTTTAAGTTGCTAAAAGTTTCTGTACAAAGGTTACAAAAGCCATTGTAGTCCCTTCTCGAAACATTTTCAACAGCTTTGGATGCCATTATAAAGAAGAAGAAATTGAGTTTAAAAGATAAAATAGGTTTAAGTTTTTATGAAACTATCAAAATGGGAAAATATTTTATATAGTAAAAGGGAATGTTGTTAGCATGATCAGGAGTTGATGGACAGGAGTTTCATGAAAATTGGCTGAGCAGGAAAATCATGCTGATTTTACAACAATTTCTTTCCCAAACAATATCATTAAATAAATCAATGTCATACAAAAACAACTAACATATCATTACTTATGGACTGGAATGTTCCTTTTTCTTTTAACGTCTGTGATTAAGTTACCTTTGCAATGTACTTATGTTGGGTACATGCTGGTACAGTGCATGAAATACAGTATAATTTGCTTTTTAGGTTTGTATAAAAAAATTAAATAAATCATCTTAAAGAGGGAGACAAAAAATCCATTGAAAATCCTGTTTAGCAACCATAAACTATTATATACTGTATTTCGAAGGAGCAAGCTGCTACTGTTCATAGTTTGTAGAACTAATTTAACTGTTTTTCTAAAGTAAAAAGTATTGGGAATTCTGATCCAGATTGGGAATATCTACCCAAACTGTCTTTTTACTGTTCAATTCGGTGCTGTTAACAAATATTGGCATTCAATGTTCAAACTAGTGCATGACATGTATTTAACAGAGAAGAGATAGGATTAGTCAAAATTGTTAAATTTATAATGTTAATTGAAAGTAAAATTGTTTCAAATTTTAAAAAATAAAAGATAAAAACTCCTGGAATGGAAATGGAGCAATGGGAGTCCCATGGCATTTTAGCCTATCCCATTTGTCAGCTTTTAAATTTGTGATTTTGTTGCAGACAGTGTTCGACATTTACCAGCAACTGTAATATGATCAGGCGAAAACATGCATGTATTATCAATGCCATATACTTCAAGTTACTGTGAATCTATTTTTTTTTTCAGCCTGGGCTCGGCCTGGCCCAGATACCATGCTGCCTTTTCTTTTCCTCCCGAGTCTCGACTCCCCCAAATCAGATTTCTCCATTCTTGTTCCGAATTTCTTTTGCATTTCAGCTAATACTTGTGTTTTTATTGATGCAAATGTAGACATTGCTTCGTGTTTTCGGAAAAGCCAACCTATCCATTTTATAAGCTGCCTGCATTGGTTTCGTGTTGAAATTGTTGGTTAAAAACTTAAATCCGATGACTGAATGGATAGAAAACAACATATAGCAATTTTAGCATAGCAAGCCTGCCATGGATGACCGAAACTGCAATTAATCCTTTGTTTTGCGCTGCTTATCTTGCCAAAGATGGAGAGAGAAAGGTGATATTGGTTTTGATATCATTTTTAATTTGTTTGTTGTTTTAGTTTGGAGAGAAAACAATGTATATCAATTTTTCAATTTGCTTGTTGTTTTAATACCGTTTTTAATTTGTTTGTTATTTTAATATTTTTAAGTGCATTTTATATATTATATATTTTTAAAAATTTGTTTTATACAATAAAATAATCTAATAGAAATTAATACGGACTGGATCAAGCTCGAGTTTAGCATCTATAATCCGGATTGAGCTTGGATAAAAATTTAGGCCCATTTTTTGAGTTGAACCAATTCTATAAATGGGCCTACAATCCTAGCCTATGGTCAGCTCTATTACTGACGAGTCAATAAGGCAAGATAACATCGAACTGAGAGGGTCCATACAAAGTTGTAAAGAAAATTGAATTTGGAGCTTATCAGTTAGCACACTTAGATAAGAAGCTTATCGTAGAATTTAAATATGTAAATTGAGGAATATTTTAATAAGGAATAGAAAATAACTATCATAGAAACCTAATTTAAATAAACTTACAATTGATCTCAACTTCTAAAAGTGGAAGACTATTAACATCCTAATTTAAGTGAAAAAATAACACTTGAAGTCCATATAAGTGCACGCTCTAAAATTAAAAATTTAATATTTGCACGCTCTGAATACCCATATAAGTGCTGAAAATACTTAGTTTCGTCACCCTCTTATTTTATTTCCTGACTTGAATTATTTGCAGGGACCAAGCTGCTACTGGTTTTCTGAAGGAACAACTATGGGGAATTCTGTGCCAGATTGGGAATATCTACCGGAACTCTGTCTTCTTACTGTTCTTGAGAAAATAGATGAACCCATCAGTCGGGTTCAATTTGGTGCTGTTAGCAAATATTGGCATTCACTGTTCAATACTTTTCTCGACATCAAAAGGCGATCATCCACAGATCTAGTTCCAATGCTGATGATTCCATCCAAAAAGAGCGCCACAAAGCGAAAACTATACAGCCTACAAGCCAAATCAAAAATCGCTGAGATTGAATTTCCCAAGCCTCATACATGGAGATACTGTGGTTCTTGTTATGGTTGGTTAGCCACAGTGGATGAGACTTTAATATAACTCTTTCAAATCCTTTTGAAAATCTTAGCATTCATCTTCCTCAGTTTGACAGCATGGCATATGATGGTGGGCACTACACATATAAAATTTTAAAGGTTGTGTTATCAGGCGATCCTTTGTTGCATCCGAATAATTTTGTAGTTGTCGTAATTTATAGTGTTTATGGCAGATTAGCCTTCTACAGACCTTGCCAAGAAAATTGGATATACATGGATGTCGATGAAGATCAATCTCTTTTCCTTGACATTCTTTTCCATAAAGGTTTGATTTATGCTATAGGGCACAACAACAATCTAGTATCATTCGATGTTAATGGTGTAGAAGATGATGAAAGTTCAAAGCCACCAAAATTGAACACACTCGTGCCAACAATTCTAAGCCTTGAGAATTATTCACATAGAGCATATCTTGTTAGGTCATCTATGGGAAATTTATTCTCCATTCATAAATATTTAAAATTTGAAGAGGTTGGTGAAAGAAGTGTTCATTCTACAAAAAAATTCACAGTTTTCAAGCTGATTTTAGACGATGAAAACAGTAGATTGTTAGAAAAGAAAGAGGTACAGAGTATGGATGGAGATATAGTCTTTGTGGGTGATAATAGGACATTAGCAGTTTCAGCTTTGGATTTTCCGGAAGGCCAGCCTAATTCTATATATTTCACTGATGATTTTATTGATAGGGATACATATGAGCCATTTGGTCCTCGAGATATTGGTATTTTTCATTTGAAAGATGGAAGCTTGGAAAAATATTATCAATTCAAGTCCTCACATAAAGATCTTCCTCCTTACATTTGGATCTCGCCCTCAAAAGAGTATAATTAGAGTGTAGGACGGATGTTTTATTTTATTGTTATCATCCTCTTCACAAAATTTGTCATTCTTAAATTTTACTCAATTATTATACAACTGTTTTATGTATTTGCTAATATTATGTTTACTCAAATTGTTTTATTTATAGAAATATTAATTAGAACGAGAATAACTGTTACAAAAGCAAATAACTATTATAGAACTTACAATTGATTTCAACTTCTAAAAGTGGAAGACTATTAACATCCTAATTTAAGTGGAATAATAACACTTGAACTATTTCGAAGAAGGAAGACTATTGACATCATCTCATGTGGCCATTCTTTTCTCTTTGTGAGGCTTTTTGCTCTTCAGAAGTTATTGAAAATCCTGGAATCAAGAACAGAGCCTAACTTTGTCGAGTTTCTGACTATTGACGGTTTTGAGTATCTCAAAGAAAACTGCCTATCACTGCAGTCAGAGCTACTCAAGATCGTTGCAGGATGTGAGGAAGAATTCAGTGGTGGGAGAAAGAGGCAGAGCGTGTGGGCACAGTTTTCTGATGGTGGTGGCGATGGCGAGGGGAGTCCAAGGCAAGAGGAATGATGCCGCCACCACCGCTGATGGAAACTTGTTCGTACTTTTGCCTCAGCCTCTTTTTATGAATGTTTCTTTTTTCTTTTAAAGTCTGTGACTAAGTTACCTTTGCAATGTAATTATGTTGGGTACATGCTGGTACAGTGCATGAAATACAGTATAATTTGCTTTTTGGGTTTGTATAAAAAAAATTAAATAAACCATCTTAAAGAAAGAAAACACAAATCCGTTGAAAACTCATGTTTACCAACCATAAACTATTATCATGTTTACGCATAAATGGCATCATTTCTGGTTTTATTTGGGTTTTTATCCTACTTTATACCATCGTGCATCGAACATAATAACCTGATTGCCATCTCACAGCATTGCGACATAATAACTCTATTGAATAACCTGATACTTTAAGTACACGCACAGCATTGCGACATCCTCTGCCGAGCTGCAGAAGCCGGAGGCCTCCTAGTAGATGCAATGAATAACACCACACTAGATGGTCTCGGAGGAAATTCTTCTTCAGTTCCATTGACTGTCGTGGAAGCCCATGTATAGATTTAAGGCAAGTCAGCTCTGAGCTAGCTGCAGCAGCCAAACACGCTCACCTGGTACGTGTTTAATTCAGATAATACCTTTTCACCGCCTTGCCTTTTTTTCCTTCTTCGGTTTTGAAAATTAGGAAATGGCTAAAGAAAATAAAGACGAAAGCATGCACTTTTTGCCATGCAGGTTATCTTAGAAGGGATGGGCAGGGCTCTTCATACCAATTTCAAAGCTCAGTTTAGATGTGAAGCTCTCAAGGTATGTATAGCTTTAAATAGATGGCCTAACAGGCTTGCTTGACTCGATATTTGAAGTCGAAATAATCCTTGTTTTGCAGCTTGCAGTGGTGAAAAATCAGAGGTTGGCTGAAAAACCGATTAAAGGGAAGATATATAATTGTGTTTGCATATATGAACCTACCACTTGATTTTTCTATGCTAACTACTTGAGAGCTTTTGCAAGAAAATTTTAAGAAATAAAAGATAAAAACTCCTGGAATGGTAATGGAGCAATGGGAGTCCATAGCATTTTAGCCTATACCATTCATTTGTCAGCTTTTAAGTTTATGCTTTTGTTGCTGACAGTGTTCGACAGTTACCAGCAACTGTAATATAATCAGGAGAAAACATTGCTGTAAATATCAATGCCATATACTTCAAGTTATTGTGAATCTAATTTTTTTGAAGATTGGGATGAATTTGTAAGATTACTCGTATAAGGGCTTAAGTTTTTAAAATGATGGTAATTGAGTTAGATTTTATTTGAAAAAAAAATAAAAACATAAGCTGAAATTTGATATATATCATCTGTAGGGCCTTTATTTGATTGCCAATTTGAATAACATTTTCTCTATACACAACGAATTACAGAAAAAAATGATCATAAATCAGACTAAACCCTTTTTCCCAATAATATCATCAATTCTTCTCGAGTGTAATATATCATAACTTTTTTTGTTCAACAGCTTACTTCAAAATCATCCATCACTTGTTTTGCAGGGTACAAGGTTTTCCCAAATGTTTTATGCTCGCCCTAGTCTACAATGCAACAGCTTATCTTTTATTGATCCTTGATAAATGAAGAAAGGCATGTCTAATTCAAAAAATAAATAAGCAACGACCAAGAAGCAATAATCCCTTTTCTTTCTTCCTAGAAACAAGTTCTGTAGAAGTGTTCTCCAACATTATCTTAATAAACAAAAAAGAAGCAAAGCAGCTGAGCTCATTCCATGACAGCAACTCCACCAGCTGCTTTTATCTTCTCCATTATATCATTTGCTTCGTCCTTCGTGATCCCTTGTCTGAGTATAACAGGTGCCTTCTCAACGACTTAGCCTCTTTCAAACCCAAGTTAGTAAATGCCCTCACTTCCTTAATTACCTTGATTTTTGCACCTGCATCGAACTTTTCCAACTTCACATCGAATGTTGTTTTCTCTTTCTTCTCCTCTGCCTTTGGAGCTCCTGCACCTGCACCTGCTCCTGCTCCACCCAAGCCCATCCCTTCATCTACAATGACTTGCATTTTTGGGTGTCTTAGCCTCTCGGTGAGAGTTGGACCGATTTGTCTGCGTTCTTCTGGTGGTACGGCTGCAATTCGCTCTGCCAGTTCAACAACCTTATCAGACGGTGGAGGCCTTGGGCCATACGGATCATAAACTTGAGCGTATTCGAACCTTTTAGGCTTTCCATTGGGATCTCTAGGGACGAAATCATGCTGAAATGTTCGGACCTGCAAAGGCTCCATTATTTCACGAATGGAGGGGCTTGGGCACAAATTGCTTTCACAAGTCTGATCATCAATTTGTTTGTTGTTTTAATATCTTTTTGTTGATTTAATATTTGTTTTAATTTTTTTAGTCTACTTAATATATTATATTTTTTAAATTTATTTTATTTAATAAAATAATTTTAAAAAAATTAATAGAGGTCAGATCAAATTTGGATTTAACATCTATAATCCGAATCAAATTTGGACAAAATTTTAAACTCATTTTTTAGACTAATTCAGACTTTAAAAACTGACATAAAATTCAGTTAAAGCCTAGCGCAAGCCATGATTAACTTTACTACTAACAGGTCAATGAGGCAAGAAGATATCAAATTAAAAGAGTTTCTACAAAGTTGCTAAAAAAATTGAATTTGGAGCTTACTTGAATGAGAAGCCCATCCTGACATGAAATGCTAGGCACTTGAGGAAATTCTGTTTTTTTATTCAAATACTAGTGCATTTATTTCTTACAATCATTTTCATGCTTCTATTATGCAACAACCTGTATATAGCGTTACACATGAGAACAAATGAATGAAAGCAATACTATGGACAAGTATTATTCATAAATCCTATTACTAATACTTAGCTGATTTTATCAAAAGCATAACAAATGCGTAATTTGGTGCGGTCAGCAAATATTGGCATTCAATGTTCAATACATTTCTCGATCCACAAATCTAATTCCAATGCTGATGATTCTATCAAAAAAGAGCACCACAAAGTGAAAACTATATAGTCTACAAGAAAAATCGAAGAAAAGAGACACAAGACATTTTGTTTTGGGGATTTTTTGGTTTCCAAGGTTGCAGCGCAAATCTGAACGGTGGCAATGGAGGAGAGGTCACAAGGAGGCTCCAGTCCTGCTTGGAATCAGATCCGACGGTGGAGATAGTAGATCACAGCTCATTTCAGTCCTGATTTTCTCTGATCTTTCACACTTTTGGTATGTTATTCTAGAGATTGAGTTCGGCAGTAGGTAAATTTATATATTTTAGTGATACTTCAAATTAAAAAGGAATTAATTCAAATTAGAAGAAAAATGTGAACCATACATTTTATGAAGCGGATTATGTAACATCCCAAATCCGATTGAGAAGATCCAATCTAAATTTTGCGTGTCACATTAGTTACCGAAGTGATTCTCCGTTAACTCCTAACCTAACCTCCAACATACCACTTACGCATAGCACGCAAAGATAGTATTAAACTTTAACAAAGAAGCAGAAAACATAGGCTCGCACAAAAACATGTTTTCGCAAGATCCAACAATTCGCATGCAGAGAAAACAAACTTTAGGAACACTATAGCTTGCTAAACACCTAAAGTACACATACATCCTAGTTTCACCAAGTAACAGACTTTACAACAAAATAAACATGCATGCAAAAGATTTTCACATTTTAAACAGGATTCGCATAAAATCTTGGGTTCACACGTATGTAATTGTAATGGTTTGCAAAGTTAAGGGGTACATATGTAATTACGAAAACATACCTAGGGTTTCACATTTCATAATCACAACAACGGTACGCTTGTAAATAAGATACATACACAGTATCGTATATAAGAATGAGTTCGCAGAATTCAATGGTTTGCATGTAATTAATCTAACATTACAAGTGTACGCAAGTAACTAATGCATGAATAACATCGATTTATTAATAAAGGAATAGAACATATGAAATTCAAGACATGGTTCACAGGAATGAAATTAACTTAAACATAAAACATACTAAACTCATCCTTAAACAAATTGTGATCAAGTAATTAAATCCGCGATCCAATTTATTATTCAAAACATAAACCCATCGCCCATCTCTATGGTTCGCCAGTATCAATCAGGTACCTCACCAGATCATCGACCTCGCCTATGCCATCCGTGATCTACTTACTTGAGAAGTAAGAGAGGAGTGGGTGAGTTCGGGGAGAACTCAATGAATAATTAGAAACCATTAGGTTATGTTTACAATCAGTGTTTGAAAATAGTAGAAAACTTTGTTTGGAAACTTTTTGCGTGCTGGGTTCGCAAGTGAGGATGCGAGATCCAGTTCCCATCTGAAAAACATATTTTTGTGAAAACAGTTTAAAAACAATGCTTAGAAATCCTTTCTTTAAAAACTTGCTTTTAAAAAGGCTCACATCAAAATTGTGAGGCCATATTTCTTTCAAAAACAAAAATCGAATCTGAGTTTATAACATAGCAACGAACCAGCTCGCACATACTAGAAATCACAAACAAGGTCCGCTTTAGGTCGCACGACTAGTTCATCAAACAAAAGACACGAATAGGGTTTCCTTTAGATCGCAATACCGGTTTGGTCACAGAATGCTTACTAAGAAGCTGGTGAGTACTCACAATCCTTGGTATACCAAATCAGAAGGCTCACTAAGGGCCTCACAGAACAGAAAGCTCACACTAAGGCTAAGCCAAATAGAAAGCTCGTATAAAGCAAAGCTAAACATTTGGTTATAAAAAAATTGGACGTTAAGTGCCTTAAAAAAACACAGTTTAAAACCGCTCTTTCAAAACATTCTTATAACCAAAGGCTCGTATAGGAGCTCGCATAAAACTATACTTCAAAAACATCTTTTCAAAATCGTGTTTTGAAAACAGAGTTTCATAGCTTTAAATCAAAACTGTTCAGAAAACTTACTATTGGGTTTCGGAAACAAGGTTTCTTTTTAGAAAACCATAACCATTAGCAAATATAATCAGAATACCTTTGAAAACCCATAAACTGACAATTACCGATCACTCACCAGAAACGGAGAACTTAAATGATTTTGGCTTTGCCTTTGTATTTGCTAGAAGACGATCCGGCTGGTTAACAACAAATAAACAAATTACTAAACAGAACATTCAAAATTCGCACATACATGCAAACCTAACTCTAAGGATGATCAACCCTAATAAGACAAGGACTTAACTGGATTGCTATGAACAAAACTTAGAATAGAGACTTTGACGGTAGAATATTAAGTGAATAATTTCACAGAATTAAGGGTTGTATTTAAAGACCTAAAAGTCTTAAATATCTTTGGATACCCTATTTGATTTAGGAAAGATGTTACTTGCACATAAAGTATTCCTAGATACACTAAATCACTTTTTTTTCTAATTTGAGTCTGACTGTATCTTTGACCGATGAACCCCAATTCGCACTTTGACTTGCATACCCTGTTCGCCACACAGACTGGCGAACCCTAGCTCACCAAATAGACTGGCAAACCCCTAGCTCACCAAGACATTAGCAAACATGCCTCGTAGTGAAACTAGCGAACCGTTTACCATTTCGTTTGGCGTACACTGCTACTAGCGAACACCCTTATTGAAACTTCCTTGGCAAACACCCAACTCACTTGAATCTTGGCGAACCCCCATTTCGTCCAACTTTTGACGTTTAGTTCGCTAGAACATTGGCAAACCTTAACTTCGCACAGCCAAAACTTCCGACCCCGATCTCAGGATGTAACAGATTATGTCATTTTCAATATTTAAGTACCAATTGTTGGCTAATATCAATCTAATAATAACTTTTTATAACATTTTTCAATTAATATATTGAAAAAAATATTAAAATAATTGGTGCTAAATATATATAAAATTCTTTCCTTGTGTCGAGGGTTCGATCCTCTACTTGGGTATAGCACAACTTTAAAACTCGTACCTAGCATCAACCCCTTAATAGGACTACAGAATGCGGAAGATTAGTTACTAGGCTTACTACAGTAGATACATTGAGAAATAAAAAAAATTGTCATGCAATGAATCTGACCTGCTTTCAATTATATTTGAGATTCAATGGTGTATGTAAAATATGTTCAATCGATAAATTAAGTTAAAATATTTTAATTGGAGACTGATTGTAAGAATTTTATAACATCAGTAATTTAATGAATATATGTAACACCCTTCACTTGGTCCGGTCGCCAAACTCGAGTTACAGATTGCTACAACAATTATCTGGAAGGTTTGGTAACTATTAGGTAATCGAGATCAGAAATGGAGGTTGGAGGAGGGGGACTTCAATTGTTTTCTTTCCGGGAAGATGTGATAGATTTGTTCTTAGATGGTTTTAGGAATGGTAGCTAAGCTTTATGGCTAGTTTAGCAGTGCTTTTTAAAAGTCCAAAAGCACTTTTAAGTAACATCTAAAATTTTCTGCTTCTACTTTTGCCCAAAGAAGTGCTTTTCCAAAGCATATTTTGCCCTAAAAGCACTTTTGAGATAAAAACATTGTTAAACAAGATGTTTTTGAGATTTTCAAAAGTGCTTCTAAAAGCAATGCTAAATTGGCTCTTAGTGTGACGGATGATTCATGAGGGATTGGATCCATTTTACTAGGTTGGGGCTTTTTTTGGTTTTTTAATTTATTTATGTGATTTTGTGACTGTTGTTGTTCTGTTTATTTTCCCCTTTTCAATAAATGCTCCAGCTAGTTTACATTCAAAAAATAATAATTGTATTATAGATAAGGAAATTTATACAAAGGTAGGATAATAATTAATTGCAAAAATCATCTAAATTAAGGGATTTGTGTATCTTTATTGTTATTGTAAATTTGAGTCACGATAAGTCCCATCATGGCCTTTGGATATGATATTCAAATAATGAAAAAGCCCAAAATAGATGAAGCAATGAGCCCAATATGATAATTTTAATCATTTGTCTAAATTAATTATTCATCTTATCAATGTCATATATGATATAAGAATCAAATAATGTATTTGATTATTGGTTGAGACATTTTATTATATTTTGATGTTAAAACAATGAATGATATCAAAGAATAAGATTGTAAAGAAGCTCGTTCCATGTATCTGGAACTCCCGCTAGACACCAATGGCTGCAATCCATTCCAGTAGATCCTCCAAGCCCATACATTGATGGATGCCCATCTTTGCGTAGCAATGACAGCAGTGTTATGTCAAGCAACTTCACTGGCTTTTTCATTTTGCTTAACACCTTCTTTACCACATCCACTGCTGGTGGTAACGCTCCTGGATATGTTGTGCCAAGCAATGGCTGCTTCTGCCCTACACAATTCTTTGCTTTTGGTTCACCCCATAAAGTTCCACTGCCATAACCAAATTTATAACCCATAAGTACTCGACTTAATCAAATAAATGGCATGAAGTAGACTTTGAAAGCTTACTTGTAATGAGAGGGGGAAATTCCTTGGAAGAATAGGAGAGATTTAGAAGGATCGATGTTGGCATCAACCCATCCGGCCCACGTGTTGAGAGCTATTTCAAAAGCTTGGATTCGGTCCATATCTTTCTTAATCACGCCGCCTACCTCAATGTAATCCCACGGTTGAGTAGGACCACGACGGTTCCACCAATGCCAAGTATTGAAGATAAGCATGTCGATTCCTTTCCATAGCTTTCCTCCTTGAATGGAATCAAGCTTTAACACCCTCCCTATCTTTTCCATCACTACATCTACCAGATACACACTTCGATCTACCATTACTTTTACTTCATAATCCTGCATTTTTTTTAATTGCCGGAGTTGTATGTCACATGTTTCATATTTAATTAACTACCACATAAAAGTTTTTTTTTTTTTTTATTCTTTTCTTTTTGGCGTAAGAAAATGGACAATAACAGGACCACCATTGATTGTAACTTAAAAATACGTGTGTCTTTTTAACTCATAAATTATTAAGAAAATGAAAGGTAGCTTTAACTGAAATTAATAAAATCACGTACCAAGAATTCGAATGTGGTGACATCTCCAACTCTAGAAATGTTGAATTGGGCACTGGGAACTGCATAGTGAAGCATGCATGTCAATGATTGCCATTGATTTAGACTTAGTGAATCTCCCACAAACATTATGCTCTTCCCTCTAAACTTTTCTAGCAACTTCAAACCATTAAATCTACAAAAATATTTAACAAATCAATACAATTGATCACATGTATCGGCAACATTCCTCAAAACGCATGGTACCCAGAAAAGGGACTAAATTTCAAAATTCTAAAGAGTACAGGGAGTGGAAGCAAATTAGACTCTTTTTTTTTAAAATGGTAGAGAAGGTATAAGAAGAAAGCAACAAGGGCAGAAAAGGGAATAGAGAAAAGACATCCCACCGCCGATCCCGTGAGGGCGACATTACGAAACTCTCCATTCCCACGAGCTAAAGAATCTATGGCAATTATTTTTAGGTTTTGTGGACAAGACACATATACACGCGCCAATAAAGAGTGTGGAAAAGCATAACCAATCACATGTTACAATCTCCTCCACCAAAACACTAGGAAAGCGACATATCTGCACGCGCTTTGGAAGTAAGATTAGTTCACATGATATCTGAAATTGAATTTGAAGTCGTTTTAGGAAGAAAATGATTTTCTTTTTCTTTTTTTAAAATTGATATCTATTGGGTTAATAGATTTATAAAAATCATGAAATTTTGAAAAAATACTACCCATTTTGGGAAATTTTATCAGTAGAAGCAAAAGATTTCAGTGTGGAAAAAAAACGCGAAAAATGTAACGAAAATGGAAAATATTAAATACAATTTAAATTTTAAGATTTTAGAACAGATTTAAGTTTTATAAAAAAGGTTGATGTTAATTAAAAAAATATTAATATTAAAACAATGTCAACCAATGGCAAGTGGCCAGCACGACAACAACATATGTACCATACGATGAATGGTGGGAAGCATCAGATTAATCATTTCAAATGCATTTAATATATATTTTTTTTATATTCAAAGTATTATAATATAAATGTCAGGAATCTAAGTAATGTACAAATTATCATAATTTTTTTAAAAAAAAAATCCAAATAACATTAATGAGCCTGATAACTGGATGCAAACTGGCATGTAATAAAAAGGAGTAAAAACAGAAAGTTGAGACCCCATAACCTTTTATTTTCCGACCTATTGGAGACAATGCCTACTTTTAATGGAGGCTAAAGATTCAAATTATACATCAACCAAACCGTGATTAATCCTTTTTTTTTTTTTTTTTTTTGCTTTTCATTCCCTTTGCTAGAAACAGTTCAAGATTGAGAGAATGGGAAGGGGGTACCTAGTGAGTGTGCAACCAAGAGGTTGCCATCGGTATTGAGTGTAAACCAGATCCTGGCGGCCATTCTTTTGGCAGCTGAACTCTTTCTGAATGAAGGGGCAAGCTGAGGCTTTGTAAAGAGGGTAAGATGGATCGAAAACCCACCTGCCTGTAAACAAATCGCAGCCATTTGCAGCAGCAGCATTTCCCTTGCGGCTGCAGATAAGGCACAAAACCAGCAGGTAAAAAGATGATGAAACAAGAGAATTGCCATCCCCCCAAACTCCCATTTGGACTGTTAGATTAACTCTCTACAACTGGAAAATAGAAAAGAAGGACTGAGTTAAAAAAAGAGAGAAAGACAGGGATAGAGAGTTTGAGTCAGGGGAGCAATGGCTCACCCTGCTAATACTTATTTATATACTGATTTCTTTGTTTAATTGTTTCTATCTATTTATTTATTTTATAGGGAAAAAAATATTTGTGGGTACAAAATTGTTTTATTGTATTTATTTATGTCACAAAGTTTGGATAATATTTGCACTTTTTCCATTTCGTCATTATTATGGTGGTAAAATGAAAAATGAAAATCTAAATTCAAATTTATTTATGGGATTTTTAATTTAATGGTCTGGAAAAAGGGAGTTCATAGTATAAATGTAAAGTTATTTTAGAAGATTATTGGGGGAGATTTTTAATTTAATAGTTTGCAATAAGAGGATTTAGAGCATAACTGTAAGGATTTTATGGGATTTCTGAGTTATTGCCTTACCAAAAAAAAAAAAAAAAAAAAGGTTTACAGCTAATTTAAGTTAATTAAAAAAATTAAATGATAAGCATAACTTAGCTAATGGTAGATAAAAATGAAATCTTTTTTTTTTTTTACTTTTACTCGGATTGAGTTTGGTTGTATAATTTTAGTCATAAACCTAATAATAGATTGGATTTATGTAAAATTTGAAGTCTGTTTTTTAGGTTTGGGTTCGAATCAACCCGAAAAATGAATTTAAAATTTTACCTAAGCTCAATCCAAATTAAAAATGTTAAATTCAAACTCAACTCAGCCTATTCGTATTAATTTCTTTTAGATTATTTTTGTAAGAGTTACTTTCTTAAAAACACATAGAATGCGATTAAGTAATATGATATAAGGTAAATTATAAAAATAGCAACCCAACTATTAACGTATTTTTATCTTGGTCATTCAAGTTTAAAAATTTCTATATTAGTTAATAATGTTATCAAATTTTAATATTTTGGTCGCTCCTCCATAAATAATTACTAATGGCCTTTTTTTATTAGCTTAATAATAAATTTAGACCTCTATTGTTTACAGATTCTATCAATTTAATCTTAATTCTAAAAATTTAACAAATTTAACTCTCAACTTTATATATTTTATCAATCTAGTCCTACATCTTAAAATTCAAAAAATAAAATTATTTAAAAGTTCATTTGTCGATAAAAATATATAAGGTTTCATAAAAATGTGTACAAATCATAAATAAATGAATATTTAATTTTCTCTTATTTTGACATAAAATATATTTATTAAAATAATACTTTATAAATAAAATATATATTTTTTAAAAACCCACAAACAAGACTTAAATTGGATTCAAACTTTTCCCCTTTTTATAGTTTAATTTATAAATAATAAATTTCATTACACGTCTAGCTTGCTTCTTACTCATTAAATTTGTCGAGCGCTGGGCACCATCTTCACCTACAACCACAGGCACTAATAACCTTTACTTTGAACTTCTATTGTGGAGTTGTTGGCATGGTCTTCCACCTATTGGGTTTCCAAGAACTAATCCTTGCCTATATATCCTTAAATATGCCCTCTAGACTTGTTTATGGGTTAGGCTACCCATTCAGGCCTAAAAAATGGGATTGGATAAAAAATTAGACTCATTTAAAATATAGGTCGAGCTTGGGCTTAAACATTCAAGGCTTGAGCCCTGCCCAACTTGACTCGTTTTTAAGTTTATAATACTTTACATTATGTTATTTTTATGCATTATGTAATTTGTAACACATTAAAAAAATAAACATATACTAAATATATAATACTACTCTAATATAAACATTAAAATAATATCAAGATGAATATATAAAAAAATATTAAATTAAAATAATATGGGTGTACCTAAAATGGGCTTGTGTTAGTCTTTTACAAATATGGGCGAATTTGGGCAAAATTTTAGGCTCATATTTTGGGTCGAGTCTGACTTGGACAAGTATAAAATATGTTAATATCATGCTTAGGCTCGACCCAAACCTGGCCCATGAGCACTTCTAATGTCTGCCCTCAAGCATAACCTCAAACACAATAAACTCGTTCTAGAAAACAATCTGAATATGGTGGTCGTTAATGTTGAAAAAAAAGGGAAAAGTTGAATCTACATAAGTCTTCTTCATGATTTTCCCCTTAAATCATTTTACTTATAAGATTATTATTTTATTTATAAATAAATTTCATGTTAGAAAATGAGAAAAGTATATACTCATTTATTTATAAATATTTTATGTATTTTATAAAAAAATTGAAGTTTTAAATATTTCTTTGTTTTTTAAAGTTTTTTTATTTTTAAAATTGGCTTAATTGTATAAAAGGCCCTTAAATAATGCCATTTATTTGAGTTAAGTACCTAAACTATTTTTTAGCCAAATCATATATCTAAACTTTATTTTGAAGAGAAAAAAATAATTAAATAAAATATATTAATATTAAATAAATAAATAAAAATCCCCTTCTCTTCTCTCCTCTCCCACTCCCCTGCCCCCCTCTCTCTTATAATATAACATAAAAAGTAATGTTATTTGAACTAGATCGGTTGGATCAAGAATCAGTTACGATATCGATTTGGAAAATAGCTTTAAATCAATTAGATTGGAAATTGATATGAACCGGTTGGATAAACTAAAATACCAATTGAACTAGAATTTTTAAATCTTTTTAAATTTTTAATAATTTTTTAATCGAATTAATTGAACTTGTCAAATTAATGAATCAGGACCTAACCAATTCCATCACGAGTCTAAATTTGAAAACATTGATAAAAGGTAATTTGGTGCATGTATTTAATACAAACATAGCTACTCTGCTCTTTTTTCTTTTTTTTCTTTTGGCTATTTGAATCAAGAAAGCTGGTCGATATAATATAGCCGTAAAAATAGAAAAGTTAATTTGCATGTAAATCATCACCGTACATCTTGGATTTCAATGCATCAGTGCATATCCGCTTCCTTTTTCCAATACTTTTAACCACTTTGATTTGATTTTTTTATGTTTAAAAAACGAGAGAATATTTAATACGTTGATACATTATAATAAATAATAACATCACATCTTGTCACTAAATAAAATAAAAAATTTATAAATAAATATTAACAATTTATTTAAACATAATAAAATAATAATTAATTATAAATAAATGTTAAAATCCTAAATTCTAAATCCTTAAACCCAAGATCTTAAATTCGAAAGTTATTATTTATTTATAATAGTTATAATTAATGTTTAATTATATTTAAATAAAATTTTTAGTATTTATTTACAAGCCCTCCAAATTCTTTTGTTTAATTTAATATGATGTGTCATGTTATTATTTGTTGATGATGCATGGAACTTATACACCTACACTAGGTCAAATATTATTCTTTTAAAAGTATTTGATAAGGTTGAAAAATCTAAAATAGAATTTAATAACATTATCTTTTTAATTATTATATACTAGATTATGTACATTGTTTTCTCCCCCTCCTTCGTTTTCTTCTTCTCCTTGACTTGTTTTTAACATTAATATTGTTTTATTTTACTTTCACATAATCTGAAATGAATTTTGAAATTTATATTTTTTTCTTTATTTTTAAAATATGGAGTGTGCCTCGTATTTACGAGTTGAAATTGTGACGAGACGACCACGACGTCTCAACAAGAAGATTGGCTATGTCCCAACGACAAGAAGAACGAGGTCCCAACAAGGTGCATGTGACATGGCGACATGTTTCCTACATAAATTGAGTTTCTTTTCCTAGTTAAACTCTACCATTATTTCTCAGATAAACTCTGATTAGTCTAAATTATTTCAGTCATAATTAATCTATGAATTTAGCATATAAAAGAGGTTGTTGTAATCTAAAATAATGATTTTCATATTTTTGAAATTGAGAGAGTTTTGGAGAATTTTGAGTTTTACCTGGAGTAGTTTGTTCTTTTAGAATTTAGGGTTTATTTGTTAAAATTATCTCCATCTTGTACTTTTTCAGGTTTTTTTCTCATTTAGTGAAGTTTTCTTTACTTGTGGTTTTTTGTCTTCTTCTTTTGAGAAATTTTCCACGTAACTATTTATATTTATTATTCTCTATTTATTATTTTCTCGTTGCATATATCGGTCGCTCCACTACATAAAAATATTTAATATTTTACTAATATTGAGTTTGCTTTCAACGTATTGAATTTCTTTTTCTATTGCTTTCTTTGATTTTAAAATATCTATTACTATTGGGATTGCTTTAAACATATTGAAGCACCAAGATTTTGTATAGCTTGTACTTGCATAATCTATTCTCAATAAAATATTATTACTTAACAAATAAAAATAAAAATTGTTGAAATTTTGTTCAAATTATTTTTTAAAAAAATTTTGTTTATGAAGTAAGTTTTTTTTTTCTCTTAATTTATATGAAATTTTCGGCAAGGCTACGAACCATATCAAAAGTTAATTTGATGAAATCTTATAAGTTATATAATTCAAGTTAATTTTTTAAAATTTGATGAAATCAATTTATATTTTTTTTAATCGGACAAAAAAAATTGTATGCTAAAAGTAGGAAAAAAAATCAAAATGAAAGATATTAAAAAGTAAGATCACATATTAACAAATAACATTACGTTTTAATCAGGGGCAAGCAAAAGCCTTACCCGAATTGGATAAAAAAAAAAAGGGTATATAGCAATTTTAGATCCTTTAAAAACTATCAACTCAATTTAACCCTTTACCATAAAATTGACAGGTCTAACCCCTAATAATTTTTTATTTTTATCCCAACCTCCCAACAAAAATTTCTGACTGATGGTAAAAAAGTACTATATACTGCAATTTTCACCCACCAAATATTTTAATGAATTATAATAACATGATAAAGCCTAAACAACAAACATGATTAGTACGACTTGAATCCAAGACACACTTAAAACAATAAACCCCTTAATGAAATATTATTTATCTTTCATTCATCATTTGAAACATAGTGTTAGTTAATACAACATTCCTCATTTACATAAGCAGAGAAATGTGGCACAAAATTTCATGTAATGATTGAATGATTTGTTTTTTTATTTATTTCCTGTTAAGTACTTAAACTTAAAAGTTAGTTCTACTGAAATCCAATGAATTTTTGCAAATACTGTTTTCAACATCTACAAACTTATTATTATTTTTAATTTGCAACTTGGATGGGGTAATATATATATATATGTCAGAACACATTCCATTTTTGTTTTCTATTTTTAACATAAGGTTTTGCACCTAATTAAATTTAAAAATTAATTTTATCGAGTTTTTAAATTTTAGATTCGACTCTAAACTTTAAAATGTTTTAATTGAATTTTTAAAATATTATTTAATAAATTAAATCTTTTTTATTAAATTATCCAACAACTCAACCGTTAAAATTTAACTCGAATTTAACGTAGAGCATATTTAAAATATTTAGATGAAAATTTAAACATATCTTATGGGGCTGGCAGGGCTTGGTCCCCTCTAAAATGGAAAAAATTTTCATTAGCCTTTTATAATTTATCAAATTTTAAATTAGTAATGGTAAAATTATACTTTGACCCCCAAAATAATAAAAAATTAATTGAATCCTTTAAAAATTATAAAGATGTAAACTATTAAAATAGTGAAATTACATTTTTACTATCAAAAAAATATATAATTTAATTCCGACCCCCGAGAAATTTTCTGATCCTGCCACTGTATCTCAACTTATAATCTTCCTAGATTTTAATAACATTTGTCTTTTCCTTTTAACACACGTCAAATCCAAAATGTTTAGGGATTAATATTTAGAATATCTTTTAAATATAATTTATAAAAAAACCATACTAATACAAGATTAATATTTTAATACCTGGATTAAAATATTTTAAACATTGAGCTACGCCATAAATTAGTTGCCTATCGTTTAATTAAATTCTCAACTTTTTTATTATCCTCAACTGCCTAAAAGTTATAACCATATTTGTCAAAGGGCTATCCAAAGCGAAGAAGCTGACACATAGCATCACCCCATTTACATAACGAGAATTTCATTACCCAACTTAGGAAAACTTACGGTTGGGGGGTCATCGTGACAGTGTTGTGATGCAAGGAAACCCTACCCGATCTATAACAAAACCAAAAACTTGATCCCTTGAATGTGTTGTTATCAACTTGCAAAGACAAGACAAAAGCGAGTTGGTTGTGGTTACAACTTGCAAGTTTGTTAAAATAGATTGTTTTGCTTGCTTTTACTCTTCTCAGTCTTCTTGTTTACGTGAAAAAAACAAATGTGATGATAAAGTAGAAATATTATTTAGATGAAACTTGAGATTCGAAGCAAAGAGGGATATAAAGGGAGTGTTGGTTGCGGTGAAGTGAGTAAAATGTCCCAATGATACCAAAACAAGCTCATGCACTGAATGATTTTGTGGAAAAGGATTGAGTAACTAATATTAACAATCTCATACCCTCCTCTTTTTCCTTGTCGTTGTTCAAATTCAACTTTATTCACAACTGCTGTAGTTTAACAAAACTATGGCTTAGACTATGAAGTAGAGGTATATGGATATTGTACCAGTGTCCCACATCAACATTTTTTCCAAAATAGATTCAGAAAGTTATGGGCTGTTCAAATGAAGAAAACAAATTTAAAAATGACAGCAGCAACAGCTAGCGGTTAAAGGCAGAAACAACAAGAAGAAAAGTTAGAAAAATGATAAGCATTATGATAAGCCTCCGTTTTTTCATTGAAAATACTTGTTGGCATATCACTTATTTTTCTGAAAATATTAATATTTTTTTTGTGTTTTAATGAATCTGTGTAAAATATTTTCTGTTATATGATAGATTTTTTGTAAATATTTGATAAAAGTTTGTGAAAATATTTGATAAAAATTGTTTTCAATTAAACAAATATACATTTGAGATTTTTTTATTTATTATCTTTTCATTGTTTGGTTGAGTTTATTTTATATTCATAAATTTATATTTTACATTATTTTATAAAACAAACACGACATAAATATATTTGTTATAAAATATTATAGTGCACTTTCCTTTTAACAATCAAAATTTATTTTATAATAAGAAAATATTTTGTAATAATCAATCTCATATATAAACTTAATAATAAATTATTCTTAATTTAAATTTAATTTAAATTACATATAATACATATATGAGAGTACATATTGACACATTAGAATTGTAAGGGATAAATGAAGCTAAACATTATTTAAACAAATACTTATATTTATATAATTAAAATATTCATATTTCTATACTAGGTTAAAACATGTCATAAGTCATTATACTCTTCGTAAATTTAAAATTTAGTCCATGCACTTTTATTTTTGGGTTAGCCCTACTTTTTAGATATCGAAATTCAGGTTTAGCTATTGGTATTATTAAGAATGTTTGTTAAATTCATGTTTATTATAACGTCATCTTTTAATTACATGAATACCAAGTATTTTTTTTATTTAAAAATATGGCATCAACAAAATTAACAAAAAAAAATTAACAATGTTAACAATTGGACTTGATTTTCAAATCTAAAAAGTAGGACTAAATTTTTGAAAATAAAAGTATAGGGACTAAATTCTAAATTTGTGAAGAATACATAGAGTTATGGCATATTTTAACCTTTATATATTAATATATCTATAATTGTAATAAATATTTATTATTAAATTATTAATATTGAATATTTTCAATGATATATGAAGAATATTGTTTAAAATTATTATTTTTAAAATTTATTATTAAAATAAAAATAATAATTATTAATATAATTTATTTTATGATTAGATATAAATAATTAAATATGTATGTTTAATAATATTGGAAAATGATCTATTTTTTGTTATTTCAATTAGAAGTTAGGGTTTTGGGTTTTTAAAGCCCAAAAGCAAAAAAAAAAAAAAAAATCTATTTTTGGGCTAAGATATAACTATTTGAACTTAAAATAAGTATTAATTATTTCATAAAATAATAATATTGAAAATCAATATTAGTAATAAAATATTGTTTAAAATAGTTTTGATCTTTAATATATGAGGTTAATTATATATTAAATATAATTTAGTTATTGGATTTTTTATGTTGTGTCATTTTTTAAAATTGTTTTAACTTGATGATTGTGTTATATCCTACTCGTATTTTGTTTTTGTGCTTCCTAAGCTCCTACTAAGAATAGTTACAATACAACACAACTTTTATTTAGAATAGCTATCACTATATTCGAAAAAACCATCATTCAATATCCATAGCCTTTGTTTTTTAAAAATAGCTACATAACATAACAGCCTCTACTAAGAACAATTTTGACATTTTTAACTTTCATATTCTCTCAAGAGCTCTTTCAACATATTTCAATATTTAACATTGTTCTTCATCACTCTTAGTCTTACTCCACTTCACTAACCACCAGATACAATGTTTCTTCCATTCTTCCCCTCTACAAGCTCCTAAATTTCATTTTGTTTGCAATGTTTCCTCTCTCTATCAAATAACTCCTTATTATTATCGCCAATTTGATTGGAAGAAATCAGGAGCAAATTAAAAGAATTAATATATGGTCCCACCAATAAGTATTGGATGCAATGGTAAGGCGCATTACACTCTTTAGGGGAAGAATCAAGTTCGAACTTAGGAAACGACATTATTGAGAGGGACAATCGCGTTAAAAAGCGGAAAATGGTATTTAACCTTCTTTAAAAGGTTGAATCAAGTAAAGAAAGTATTTGAATGATCTAGTTATTCTAAGTACTTGTGGTCATGAGTGCATAGACATTGAATAAAGTTACTTCACAACACAAGCAAGAATTGTATATATATAGTCAATTTGTACCTAGCGCAATTTCCATAAATCTTGTTCCATGTTATCTAACTTTTCATTTTCTTTGAAGTATGTTATACACTTGTGTTCAAATACAAATTTAGGATATGATCCCTAGAACATATGAAAAAAAAACTTGAAAATTTTACGTACATCCATGCAAAACACTTCACGTATTAGGCACACATTCAAAATCTGAATCATTGTAGAAAAATGCCCAAATTGTGACACCCCACACCCGATCAAGTTGTTGGATCCGAATGCATGACACCACATTACGTTGGCGAAGCAACTCAAACTACTTCAATATAAATTTTAATATAAAATTTTTCATACAATTCAAATTAATTGTCACTCATAATCACATACATACATTCGAGATGTTGTTCGACTTTGTTTAACATGTTTCAAGGTTACTTAGAGTCGAATTTATTTATTAGGACTCTACTCTAATTCAACCATCAAATTTTAACTGGAGGTCTCGAGATATTGAGGATCGTGTCTTAAAACAATCTTCCCCTATTTTGGATTTTTTAGGTTCGATGTTCAAGTGTCTCAAAACTAAGGGATTCTTGTCTTGAGATATGGTCAACATGTCTCGAGAGCATTACCCAACTACACTTGAAATAGTCATTTTTGTTATTGAAGTCTCGAGACATGACAAAAGTGTCACGAAGCCAAATACCAAATTGCCTAAAATGAGCATTTCCAAACATATAACTTTCAACCAATTACACACTTAGCAGATGCATCAAATTAACCTACTTAACATTTAGTGTACATAACTAGTCCAGGCCAATTATATCAAAGATCATCTATCATTTGTTTTATGTATTCAATTTAGCATAGCTTACCATACTAGCACTTGCCTTTAAGCATTAACAATTTTACAAACTATTCAATTGAATAGAATTACATTTAAAGACAAATTGAGTTAGCACAAACTGAATAATTTTTTTTTTCATTTTCCATCTTTGCTTTCCTTTGCTCCTCAATACCTTGATCTCATTTTTAGCATCATTAATTTTACACGACAATGAAAGGTTGAAACTTAAAATTTTCCTTTCTTTCTTTTGCTTCATCGGTGGTGAGAATGATGATAAGAATTAGAATAATTTTTTTTAGTTTCCCCCGCCACTAACTCTTTTATTATTATTATTATTATTATTATTATTATTATTATTATTATTATCTTTCTTTAATAGTTAATTATTACCTTAATTTCTTAACTTAGTTCAATGGTTGACAAGTAGCACGATGAGGTGTCAACGCAAAATCTATTTTTCCACTAAGGTTAGTTAAATTAAGGTTTAATTGTCTTTTTGGTCCCTAGCTTAATTACACATTAAGGCCCTGCATAAAGCTTTAATCAATTCTCCCCATTTAACTAACATTTCCATTTAGTCCCTATACTATTTTCACTAATTATTCAAATAAATCGTTTTATAATTTTACTTACTAATTTCTAGAAAACTCTTAAATATCTCTAGTTTAATAAACAAACTATTTCAGTTTAAGGAAATTCAACCTTACACTACGACGAGTGTAAATATTCCTTGATTCATTAAAAAAAAATGCTAACTTATCTCACACCATTTCTCCATTCCTATATATATTCTTCAAAGCCAACTAATCTACCATACAAAAGCCTCATTTCTAATTTACACAACAAAAGATAGAGAAAGTATAGGATCTTTATACTTGCTTAAACCCTAATTTGCTTATTATTAAACCCTAATTTGCTTATTATTATTACTATTACTACTACTATGGGGAGTATCCATATAAAACTAAAGGAATATTACTCCCATTCACATCTCTTTGTCTGATTAATATTTTCATGATCTAACTTTCATATTTTATATTTCATTCATATAGATCACACATGTCAAATTTGATGTAAACTAAAATTTTCTAACTATTTATTTTAGGTACAACAAAAGTTCAATTATTCAACAAATATTAATATATAGTATAAACAATGTACATTAACATTGTATTAAATAAGTTTAGTACATATTAACATTAGAAATTCCATATTACAACTTATTCAATATAATTCAATTCATTATCATTTCCTTTCACTTAACACATAAACTTGACATATTGATCATAGGCTTATTTTGCCCTTTAATATTTAACAGATGCACAATATAGACTTAACAAAATATGCAGGGTATACAAAAATAATAAAGAGATGCATCAAAGTGCAATAACAATACAAAGTGGCACTAAAGTGCAATATCAAAACAGAATGACATTGAAATGCTTTAGCAGAACAAAATGGCACTGAAGTGCATTAATAGAATAGAAAGTGTGCTAAATGTCTCATAATGGCATGTCATCTATATCTTACTAGTTCATATCTTGTCTACATAGGAAAATATAATAGAATTAGCTCCACAATTGCATTTCAGAACAGAACTTACATACTTTTGAACTCTTTTAATTTAGTCTTTGTTATAAAAATTCAATAGGTACTATAATAATATTTTATCAATACTAGAAATATAGTATACCACCTTATGAAACTTCATTTCCAACATCAAAAGAGCAATTATCTTACTTCTCAATTTTGCATATTTTGCAATTTAATCTCCTTTCCATTAGTCACTATATTCTCACTTTAAATTTCACTTTACTTCCAAATATCACTACACTTAGATATGTTATTTCAAAATTTTGGTACACTTAATTACTTTTGAATATTTTATAATTTAGTCCTTAGCATCATATAATTAAATAACCACTATAATATCTCTCTAATATCACTTTGTATTTAACTCACTAACACTTTCTCAACAAATAGAGTTTCTAACTACCAATTCTATAAAAAAAATTCATTTACTTAGATAGCACGTTGCTTTTCATCTGCTAGAAGGAGTGGTAGAGGCTCCGACGAGAATGATGCTAAGGTGAGAACGACGTCGAACTCTGGAGGTAAGCCTGCAAGAACAATTTTGACTTTCTCTGCCTCCGAGATCCGAGATCCAGAGGCCTCAATCAACGCACTAGTGTTTTGTATCTTTGCTATGTAATCCTTGATCAAAAGGTTACCTTTCTTAACAGAATGGAGTTCGTGACAGAGACGGGAGAGCTTCGCACCGGTGAGAGCAGCAAAGAGGCGCGTGGCGGTAGTCCACACATCACATGCCGAGCAAGCCTCTGTAAAAGAAGACATCAATGAAGGAGAATTGGTTGAAAGAAGCCAAGAAGCTAATAACCTGTCTTATTGAAAGAATGCCGAGGCATCCGGATTTGGAACGAGAGAGCCTTCCGGAGACGTAAGAAACTGCGGCGGAACAGGTGCAATACCGTCCAAAAAAACAAGTTAAATCGTATCCTTTAATGATTAGTCTAATATGCTGTTTCCATTGAATGAAATTGTTATCATCCAATTTTACCGTTTCATGTCGTGGAAACGATTGAATCAGCCAAGCACTGGTGAATGCCGGATTGCTAGGCTCGACAGAAGCAGAATCAGCAGAAGCTGTGGTAGTCATGGAGGAGAACGTGAACCAGGTCCCTAGCACCTTAGGCGACTGATACCATGTTAAAATCTTAAGTAAAATAAATCTAAACCTAAATCTGATCAAATGAAAGTTGAAAGAATAGAAATGAAAACCGTTCTGTATTACTTCTCTGATCTTTCAATAGTACAACTAAGGTATTTATAGAGTATTCTGTTTTGGTAACTGTTGCTAACAACATAGTAGTTTTGAATAACAAATTAAATAACAAACTAACTAATTCTTGATATGTATATTCTAACACTCAAAAATGGTGTTATAAACATCCTTTTAAGAAAATCCTATTGTGAATGTCTTCTACTCAACCTACTACATCCTAAACTTCTATCATAATCCCAATCTAAGAACAAATAATAATGCAAAGCTTTTCTTACCTCTTAGTTTCACCGAAACTTAACCTCATTCCATGTTCAATCTCCCTTCAAACCCACCATTTAACTCTCTACTTGATGGGCTTCAATCACTCATAATTTTGATACAAAGTCTACCTTCAAAGCTAACAAATTCGCCCTCAATTAAGCATTAAAGCTCACGATGATGGAGAGTCTTCATTTTTTTTTTTTTTGTTTATTGCCGTGGGAAAGAGATGGAGAATCCCACCTGTTCTTCGTTTTTATGTTCGATGGGAGAGAGAGATAATTAAGCTAATTTTAACTAAAATTTTAATCCTTAATCAATCTAATATAATCGATCCAAAGGCTATGAATAAATGGTAGAAATGTTGGTGAAAATCCATGGCTTTTGTCATGGTTCTCCCCTAAGCTTAATAAGAGTGGTTTATTTGCTAATTAAGGTCATGGTTAAATAGCTACTTCAGTCCTTAAAAATTTCCATGTTTTCTGTTTATTCCTTCCAAATTTGGCTTGACACTTTCCTACCTTCCTCAACTTAGTCCTTAGACTCTGTTATTAATTCTAACACTTAACCAAATAATATTCTTAGTTAAAACTACATGCTATCTCGTCTCTTAATTTACAGATTTTATGCCTTTTCATTTGCTTTTGTAGGGTGTTTTTGGCTCAGCTACTCCTTACTTAGACTTGTCATTTTCTTTTTCTTATTTGTCCGAATCCAACACATATTTAGATTAATATGGATTATAATTATGAAATTTTTTGAGCATACTTGTAACCAAAACTCACCCTAATTTCGAGTAAACATTTTGTAATATTGGGGATGGGGACTCAACATTGAATAATGAATAAGAGCTCATCATTATCATTTTATATTACAGAATGATTTGGTTATCAGTTAGTAAGAACTGTGTAAGCCTCTACATATGTTTTCATGACATTTAAGCATATACTCAAATCCGGAAAACACAGGCTTCAGATTTCAATTTGGTAATATCAGCACTGAATATTCCCCTACAACAATGAACTTTATGCTACCATGTGTATCAGATAAAAAGGGAAGTTGAAAGCTTCCTGTACTACCAAAAGTTATGTTTGCAGATGGATTCCCCGTGTTGTAACTTTAAGCTACCCAGTTTACTGTAGGCTTCAGGTTTCCTGTTAACAATGAACTTGGAGCACTGATGAGTTTGGTGCTGCTTATCTGAAAAGCCCCACACGCAACCGACATTGCTTTCTATAATGTGCAGTGTAGAACCGTGCATTGAATCAAAAGCATGACCGATTTGGAGCATATTCTATTATCAGAGTCGGTGAATATATGTTCAAAACAAATGAAGGATACGTTAGATATAAATATTAAACTTAAATGCTTTAGGAAAAATAAAAAGAGTAGAGTCAAACACCCATCCATAAAATCTTAATTACCCATCTACCTATTCTTTGTTTCCTCATTTTGATATTTAGAAGTTTGTCCATCCTTAAAGTATCACTTTCTCTTACTTTACCTAAAAATATTCAATGATATCATCCACTTTTAACCCTTGTTTAGAATAAATATGTACAAAATAATAACGTAAGGACTAAATCAAAAATAAAAGCATTTGGTTGATGGTGATTTCTTTGCTTAAAAACAGGACCTCAACCCATAAAGAAAGAAAGACGTATATAGATGTCTCCCCTATTGAATGCTTTTGCGAATATTAAAGCCATACACACAACTGTCCCATTGTAAGGAGTCCTGAAAATCTAATGTGATTTGTTACAAAGCCCCACCACCACCGTCAGCTCCATACAAACCATTCATGCTTTCTTTTGTTTTAGGCATAACTTATTTATTTTGTTTCCATAATTCCTATTTACAAATATTTTATATTTATAAATTTTTAATCAAATTTAAAAATATTTATATTATGAGATTAGTATGATGTTTAAAAACTATTCTTTAGACACCATGCCACATCATATATATTTTTTCAAAGAGAATTGATAATATATTTTTAACTTTAAAATTAATAAAATTAATCTATTTTTTTATAAAATTCTAAAACCCTAAATCCATACTCTTTAAACCCTAAATTTAAATCTAACAATTTCCTTAAAATCATAAATCTTAAAATTCTAACTCGTCGTACCATAAATAAAAAATCTAGTTGAACAAAAAAACTATAAACCTGACATTACTATTACTATTTGTTAATTTTATTTAAAGGATTAAAATGTAATGTTAGAAAATGTATGATATTAATTAAAAATAAGTATTAAACTCGAATTAATTTATATTCAATTTAGCTTATATTTTTAAACTATCTACTTACCTCTAAATATTTTTATTAAATGAACTTTAAATAAAAGCATAACTATATCCTCATTAATTAATATTCTATTTATTTTCAAATTTTATATTGAAATTATTTATCTATTTGTTAAATGAATTTTTATATTCAATAATTTTGATGTAGAATTTTTTTTAACCTTAATTTTTTAATTTATTTTTTTATCGAAACTAAAATATTGATCATCATTAGTAGTGACTAAAACCTTCCTTAGAAAATAAACCACTCATTTCCAATGAGGTGGGGATTTATCAGCCTAATTAATACAATGGGATCCTTGGCCAATATTTTTGTCATTTCAAGACCGGAACCCACATGGAATCCCAGACAACTATCATAATGTTATTATTTTTAATGGGTGCCACTGCCATCCAAAGTTAATTTGCAAACAAAACACATTTTTGATGATATCCAAAAGGCCTTTTTTATTTCTTCAAAGCTTGCAGTTCCAAGACACAACAGAAGAAGGGCTTTTTGCTAAAAAGCTTCAACAATCCATTAACCATAGTAGGGTGTACCAAAAGTAAATTTACTCCGAAACAAAACAATAATTCCTTCAAAATGACCTCTCATGCTTTGGTTTTTACATTTTAGCTCTCTTATAGTTTATCAATAACATAATACCAACATGATACGAAAACACGAGTCAATGGAATGACACCCAAGGCTGTACCTTACATACATACATACATACATACATACATGATGAAAATTGAAACTTTCCAACCTATAATTATATACATATATAGAAACGCATCAAATGAGGCAATAACGCAAAACAGCTAAAACATCATTGGCCTAATATTGACAAAATTGAGGGATGTGCCTTACAAAGAAATTACCAGTGAATGAGCCTTTTAAGGCCACTAAACAAGGAGACAAATTGCCCAGGTAACCATGTTTCAAGTCCCCACAACACCTACAGCAACCAGGCATTCCCAATTTCCTCATCTAATTTACTAGAATAAGAATCAAGAAAATGGCATCCAGTTCAGCTCTAGCTATGTTGTGGGTCCAAACTTAGCTCACAAATATTCCCTGTGACTACCACTGCTACCTTGTCTTCAACTGAGACAGATAGACCTGGGCCTGTATTACAGTTTTATGGATCCTGAATCCCGGAACAACCGTGAAAGCCACCCGTGGTTCTGATTCCGACGAAAGGAATGCTTCCTCAGCTACACTTTCCATGTATACTTCAGAAAATCTACACCCTTTGCTTATTTGGAAGATCGATGCCTCTGGCTCGAAAGCAAAGGCCAAGCAATGCAGAAGCCACACCCGCTTCGCCATTTCCGTGAATAAGGCAAAAAACATAGTGTCTGGGAATTGATAGGAGTTCACCATGTCCCTATTGCTCAAATTGCCAAAAAAGGATGATTCCATCCTAGGATGAACAACTTGCAAGTACTTGGTTCGACAAAATTTTGCAAATGTTGACTTGGGTTTCACGGCTAGATATTCCCTGACTTTCACGGATTTCATTTCCATAAATCTATCGAAGAAGACTTGTGGACGTCTCTTCCCTTCAGATACAGAGTTTCCGTAAAGAGAGAAATAAGGATGGTGGAAGGCCTTGAACATTTCCCTGCAAATGAAGGACTCGAATGTAAAACATTTGTCGTCTGCTTTCCAGTAGACCACACCTTGTTCTATCGAACTAGCGGCCGCATTGATATCCCAGTCAGCAGACTTCATTTCATCGAGCATCAGCCTGACGAAACTTCTAATGGACTTAACAGTCTGCCCAAGAACGGTACTAAAATTGCTAGGAGTTAAGCTTGGTAGCTGAAGGTTGTCGAGCACAAATAACTGACCACTTTGATTCAATCTCTTCTCCAACAACCGGTTATGTTTATCGGATTCGTCCAACTTCTCTCGAAGAAAAATGATCTCAGACTCTTTGAGTTTCAGCTGAGATTCCAATTTCTTTCCCATAATCTCAAATGTCTTGGAAAGACTTTTCTGTTCTTGAATATCAGCTAAAATCATTGTATGTTCTGGAGAAGGATCATACTGCTTCTTCAAAAAACACTGCTTCAATTCAGATAACTTCTTCAAGTCCGTTACTATCAATTGATCAGCAGCTTGAATCCCCTCAGCGTCGTACGGTGACTGAGCATGCTGCAGCTGAGCATATCCTGCCTTAATAGCCGAAACGGTAGCAAATATTTTCGCAATAAGAGCTTCCAAAGCCACCTTTCTTTCGAGCTCTTCGTCGTGTAAACTGTCGAATTTCTTAGATAATCTCTTGGCGGTCTTACTGTCATTCCATTCTTCGGTGTCTTTAGACTTAACCCTTTGAACCCCATCATCAGGCACAATCCCAGCAGTAGCCGTGTGCAGGTGAAGAACTTTTGACAAAGATCGAATCCATTTACTCTTTGACGGAGTAACAGCCGATGGCTTAACCGCTTCCATCTGCAAAGTATCACAAATGACAACGACAGCAAAGCTATGAGTCTAGAAGAGAATTTCTTCAATCAACTTTTTTAACACACACTAATTAAAAGCAAACAAAAAAGGAGAGGTGGGGAGGCAATTAAGCGTGTTGACTGAAAAGAAGAAAAAAAGCAAAATGCTTTAAATCGAGAATGGAATTTTCTTTTTGTTAGCTCTTTCACCTTTTTCAGTACACTGTTGAACGACGCGGGAAAGACAAATAGAGAGAGAGGAACGAGAAGAGCAAAATGGACAGAATATCAATCAATGGCATGCTCCAAAGGCATGTTTTTTAACGGTCACCAAGTTCAAAAAGCTTGTCTTTCCAACACTATGAAATTGAAACCTTCATTTGGAGCATAATATTCAATGTATATGCAAGCGGTGGAGGAGAACACACAAACAGGCCTCATATTCATTTCCTATGGCTGTTGCACAGTTCATATGGGGTCAAAATATGCACACTAATAGTCTATAATTCAATAAACTTTACATAACAACCAACCCACTTGTCTGCCCCCCAAGATAAAGAAATACAGATATCCAACCCCCAAGGAGACAGTGAGGAAATAAATTAATGCAAAGCAGCTGATTTTTCTAATGTTTTATAGGGAAATCTATCCTGTTGTGGAAAGAAATTTGTCTACATCTTTCATTTAATTTTACTGGAAATACCCTTTGAAGAATTGAGAACTTCATTTGTATATACAACATGTCAGTTCACACCACATGGAAGAATTAGAAAATGTCCAAGAGATTTCCAAGAAAATAAAAATTATTTATCATGAAAAGCTTTTTGGTAATAAAGAGAGAACCAAATCCGAGACCGAAAGCAATAAATCGAAAAAAAGTAAAAGAAATTAGAAGATTATCTAAACATACCATACAAAAGTTCCTATATGAGCACAAATCTAAATCGAGATGTGCTGTATTTTTATAGAATACAGTAGGTAAACAACATGCATAATATTCTAATTCCATGAGCAAAGTTGAAACTTGACAATAGCCCCCCATTGTGGTCATTGTGGTCCATGTACCACTTGAACTTTCCAACAAAGTTCCATATAACTTTTAACAATTGGCCATATTTGACCCCACAACATTAAAAATCAAAATACCCTTCTCTCCTTCAACCCAATCAATTGTACCAATTAAGCGGAAATTAATAAATAAATAAATAAACAACCAAAATGCTGAAAATTGAGAGTTGCATAAATTCATAGGAGATTCTTTAGGGTCTATGCATTCACTGTTCACACCCTAAAAGAAGTATAAAAATAAAGTAAGGTTAGCTGAGCTTATTGGGGGGTTGGGGGGGGGGACCACCAAAGTGAAAATCTGATATGAAACAGCATATTCATGAGCTTTGCATATTCACGTGGCTATCCAATGAGTGCACTGTCATGCAATGGCTTTATTCTTCAGTAGTATTTCTCGTCATTACTTCACTAATATAAATTACTCCACTTTTTCAACATGATACAATTACACAAAGGTAATACAAAAGGATAATTAAAACCCATATAAATGAATTATGTTGGAATATAACCTCAAAGATATGTTTTGTTCTATCAGAAAAAAATGATAAACGTCAGTATAATAAAGAAAGAAAGAAAGAAAGAAAGAATAGGGCTTCAAGCATACGATGCACTGAAAAGTTGTTTTCTTTTTGCAGTGCAACGGCTTAAAACAACCGTTGGATTTCTGCAACATGTTTCAGATTTACTGAGATTTGTGCCTATTTGTCTTAATGACCAGAATCATTTTTCCCAATTTGTCCTATACCTAGTCGCCTATCTCTAAATCTAGGCTTCCGTGGGAATTACACGTGCAAATGCTATATTACAATATGCATGGTTAAGAGATGTCACTAAAATCCTCCTAATACCTTAGTCTACAGCTTTACTCGTTTCATTCCATTAAAAAAATTAAATCAACAGTTTTTAGATATTAAAAATCTTGGAAATGGAAGCAACATGGTACCAATTATGTAATTAAATTCCTCGGACAAAACCAATTGTGTATTAAAATCACTATCTCAAAAGCATATCTATAACTTGATCAATTCAGCATTGGTATTACATAAATTTATAAAATTATCTCATATCTACAACTCATACCAATGTGAATTCAATAAAGATTCACTCAGTAAACAGATCATATTTAATTCATTCAATCAATAAAATAATGGTACAACCGTGTGAACTTCTTCACTGTTTTTTCTCTACGTAAATCTCAAGCAAACAGAATCAAAAACCTCAACGTTCACACCCTTTCCAAAGCATCCTGTTATATTAAAAAATGATTTTGCTGGAAAATCAGAAGCGATTTAAGAGAATGACAAGCCCAGAAACAGAGTTTTCAGCGATTTTTTTTTTTTTTTTGAGGAATGGAAAGGTAGAAAATCTCAGAAGCTGAATCCCGAGAAACAAACAGAAAGTAGAAATCAAAATGTAAAATAAGGGGAAAAGCAAGAAAAGAATGCAGAAATAGCAGTAAAACTTCCAAAGGTTTTCCTCATCAAATAAATAAAAACCTAATGATAAATTATTAAGACACTTACCTTTAGCTCCTCAAATCAAACTATAAGAAGAAAATCCCTAAAAGTTTATGACTTCAGAAAAAATCAAGATTACTGATACAGAAACTATATATATATATATATATAGAGAGAGAGAGAGAGAAATATTTTTTTATTAAAAAAAGTGAGAAAAATATCAAAAAAATAAAGGGAAACAAAAGAAAAACAATCCATTAAAAATAAAGCTTCATTCAGATTTCTAACTTACCTTAAAAAGAAGCCTTGTTTATCATGCAATTACGGAGCAGTGAAGAAAATAAAACAAAAAAAAAAAAAAACTTTCGTTTAGCTTGAAATATCAAAATCCAACCAGCGAAACTTCTCGTTTGCAAACGAATTTTATTTTTTCAATTTTGAGATGAAATTTTCCCACTCTTTCTTTTAGATGAAATTTAATTTTTGATTAGATGTTTGCAGGAGGAAAAAAAATGG
Organism: Gossypium bickii; assembly: GCA_025503065.1. NCBI lineage: Eukaryota > Viridiplantae > Streptophyta > Magnoliopsida > Malvales > Malvaceae > Gossypium > Gossypium bickii. Next base: position 18,352,415 of record CP106709.1, read on the forward strand.
ATGGAAGCTTGGCTTGGCAAGAGCAGAACGTGAAATGACAAAGGAGGACAAAAAGACAGTTTTTTATTCAGACATGGAGGGGAAACGTAACTGTCCAAGTTTGGGTTATTTTCCGTTATTTTTTGGTTTACCTTTCTGCCAATTTTTTTTGCTCCTTCTTGATATTATCTATTCGTTGAAAACTTTATACGGTTATTCAATGCTAATAAGATCATTTTTCTAATTTGATTAACCTCAAACATTTTTATTATTTATAATAACATTCCTGTATCAGTTTTTAATATTTTATTTATTATTTATACTATGTGTTATATCATTACATTTTTATTATTCAAGATTTTTATTTATGATCATATCTTTTTCCAAAAAACACTAAGCAATAATTAAAATATTATATTCATCAAAAATAATAATTAAATTTATGATTTTACAAAATAAGAATGTTTTTATGGTTCTATATTTTTATGTAAAATCAATAAATTGTATAAATGATAAAGTTTCAAACTTAAAAGAATTTTAAAACATTAAACAACATCACGATCGATTCTTAGTTTGATTATTATAAATATTGTTATCAATATAGAAGGACGTAAGTTTGAATTTGTTGAAGTATATTATCCTCTTATTTATAGGTTGAAGAAAAACTACACCTAATTTTAGACATTATGCCAAAAAAATATTTATTAAAACCTATAATAAAATTATTAAAAAACATCCAACAACCAAAAATTCATTTAATTTTTATCATCCATTAATGTATCAAAATATAATATATTATAATATAACTATTAATATATTGCTTATATGAATATTGTCGTAACGGAAAAAAATATAGAAATACGACGGAGTGGACAAGGCAAAACATGAGAGGGTAATTTTGGGTGTTCAGTGCGTAAATGTTACGTCCGTAAGATATTTTAGAGGGGAAATGGACGATGAGGATATGAAGTAGGTGGGTTCGTTTTTTATTGTGTGTGTGAGTAGTTGGAGGGCTAGCATAGGCGGGAGTGTCTTAGATAAATGTCACGTGGAGAATGTAAGGAGTGATAGGTGGGTTGTTTTTTATTGTGTGTGTGAGTAGGGGGCTAGCATAGGTGAGAATGTGCTAGATGAATGCCACGTGGAGAATGTAAGGAGTGATAGGTGGGATCCCACCCCAAGGACGGCAGATTCTTTAGACAATGCAATGGGTCCAACTGGTCAATCTGATTCTTCAGAGTTGGGTGGTGAAAATTATGATAAATATTTTTTTGAAAATTCGACATAAATATGGTATAATAATTATGACATAAATCGATAACTTATAAATCTGTAAATTATTATATAATAATCTCAATGTAATTATGATAATAATAAGCATGAATATCATATAAATACACAAATTGCTTGATGGAATTTGAATAGTCAAGTTTGATTGCTTGGATATTAAGGGTAATTTTGAATGGGTGATGGGTACAGTGTGGTATATTTAATTTATTTTTTATCTTATGTTATAGTATTACTATAGTATTTAATCTCACCACTACCGTTGTTTTTACACTAATTATAAGTAAATACACCGCCTATCTAAATCCACCTTAAATTAGAGTCATTAGACATTAATTAAGATGCATTAGAAAAACATGTAAATTTTAAATTAGTTTTTTTATAAAGAAATTTATTTTTATTAAATGTAATAAAATCTAAATTAATATTTTTAAAGAATTTACAAAAAAAATGTAAATACAATATAAATCACAAATAATGTATATTTGTTTAACTAAGAAAATCTCTTATTGATGAAAGGGATAGATTAAATATTACTTAACTATATTTTAATTTTTTTTCATTAATGTATTAGTTGTATTAAAATTTAAATATACACATTTTTTAGAAAATACTACGTGCTGCTAACTAATAGCTAACACTCAACTAAAAATAAAAATACTAATCATGTATTTCGTTTTCATCCGCGTGTCAATTTAAGATTAAAATCCGCGTGTCAATTTAAGATTAAAATCCAAATTTATCTCATTATTAAACATTTTCTAACTTCTTTTTTCAAGTTACATTTTAGTTATTTATGTTTAAAATGTTACATTTTAGTCATTTACGTTAACGTGTTGTAACATTTTAGTCATTAATTGCCGTTAACGGTATAACGGTAAGCTGACATAACACATTAAATCATCATTTCAAACGAAAATTTTAGGTTAAATTATACAATTGGTCCTCATATTTTTTTTCGTTTTGAGTACCTTTTTTTCTTTTATGTTCTTTTAACTTTCTTTTTTTTCTTTTTCTTTTTTTTATTCTCTTATGTTTCTCCCTCTATTTTTCACTCTTCTCCATCTCTTTTAAGGTATAAATTGTATAACTTAACCTAAAAATTAATATGACACGTCATCTTACCGTTACACCGTTAACGACAATTAACGCTCAATAACTAAAATGTTACAACACGATAATATAAAAAACTAAAATGTAACCTGAGAGAAACAAAAATGACTATTTTAGTAGTTTATCTTTTATTTTATTATAATTAATATTTATTATTTTGGTTTTTATAAAAATAATATAAAAAACTTAATTATTAAAATATTATTGGATTTAAATTATTTACAAAAATAGAGTATTTTTTACAATAACTTTTGTTGTCTCCTGACAAATTGACAACACCGATAAACTTTTAAAAAAACAACTAACAAAAAAAAACTAAAAAAATAGAAAAAATATTTTTTTAATTGGTGCTGCGATGACACCCCTTAATTAAATAAAAAAGGTTGGTTTTTTCTCTTTAAATGTTAGTTTGGTAAATGGAAATGTAAAAAACACTATTTTTTAAAATAATCTAAATTCAATAATATTGTCGTAATTAATTATTTTTAATTATAAAATCTATTATTTTATTTTGAAATTATTAATAAAACATTCAATTAAACCTTTTTTTTATCATACAAATAGAGGAAAGGGGTGAAAAAGATTTAAATTTACCTCACCTAAATGTAAAATCAACTAAACTTTTTTTTTTTTTGCTTTTAAACCTTGGTTTTCATTATGAATTGTCTGGCCGAGGTACACAACCGAAACAAATGACCAATTAAAATAAAAAAGAAAAGACACACCAAGCAGAAAGTTAAGAGCAAATAAAATTAAAAGTCTCAATAGACCCCAAACCAGACCATAGAGCCAAAAGGTTATTGGAAACCAGCAGCAATCTCCCCATCTCAAAACCAGCTTCGCTACAAATATAAGAATCGACAACCTTTAAAGAGAAACTTTAAGTTCCTTCATGGAGTTCAAAATTCCCATTCTCCATTTCTTAAAGTTAGTATATGTTACCGAGTCCTCTTCGTAACCAGGCATCCCAATCCGCAGCTACAACTCAATCGACTATCCCTGGTGCCTCTTTCATCCAGTATCGAGGTCCCTAAAACCTATGCCCTTCAATCGCAAGCGCATGCGTTGCCTCATTAGCTTCTCTATGAGTAAATTGGTAAGTAATTTCTTCAAAATGCTTTGTAAGATCCCTAATGTTCTAGATAATTGGTCTGAGGACCGTTCTATCTTCTACCTTTGATTTAATCTTCTTGATGACCGACAACACGTTCCACAAGGACTCTTTGAAACCCCATTTCGATTATAAAAATGACTGCTCTTTCGCATGCCCGGGCCTCTGCTAGGAATGCATCCGCAACATCGTGATAAGGCTATGTACATGCTCCCATAACTCGTTTAACATCATTTCTAATAATAATCGCAGATATAGATTTGTTAGTCTTTGCCTGGAATGATGCATCAAAGTTAATTTTTATAATGCCACTTTCTATAGGTCTCCATAGTTATTTCACCATAAGTTTGACTGGTGGTGCAGATATATTGATAGATCCAATATTCTGAACATAACTCAAAATAAGACCTACCAAATCTTGCACTAACCTTTGATTCCCTTATGAACCAGTCGATTACGCATATGCTATAAAGCCCAGTAAGTTGTAATCAATAATCTCCTAGTTCTATTATCTACAACAATGAATATTTATACTAACCATATTTTTTAATCTGAAGGTGTCAACAGTAGCTCATCAAGATCTTCAAAAGCTGCAAGATTCAAAAATACCTAACCAGATGTTCAGCATCCTCCGTTGCTTCCTTACACAAATATATTTTCAACTAGCAATCTTCATTTAGCTAGATTACCATCTGTAGGCTTATAGGTGTTAAGAAGTTTCCACGTGTATATTTTAATTTTTCCTAGAAGCTATAATACCCACATTTTATTGTAAAAATCCTTGATCGTATCTGGGATATTCGAGTACCACCCCATGGTGTGTAAGTTGTCATTGAGAAGAACTCTATACCCATTCTTAATGGAACACTCACCAGTGGTATCATACTTCTAGACCACAACATCTGGGGACAAAGAGCTAGCTAAAGGGATTTTGAGGGCCCTCTCAACTTGATCCCGCTCGAACAAACTACGAACCACATTTGTCTTTCAGGAAATAGTTTCTTCATCTATTAATTGATTCACTGTAGTCCATTAAATGTTGATGTTTTGACCTGAAATTCGACCATCCCCGGGTTCAGGTAGCCATGAGTTGTTCCAAATGTTTACACTCGCTTTACTCTCAATACGCCAATTGAGCCCTTTTTCAATCAGCCCACGAGCACTCCAAATGTTCCTCCAGGTGACCAAATGGTAGGAACCAATTCTTACCGACATTATATCTGAATGTGGAAAATACCTTGCTTTGAACACCTTGTCTAAAAGACATGTGGGCTAGGTTAAAATACTCCAAACCTATTTTGTCAATAAAACAACATTAAAATTCGAAACATCAAGAAACCCCAGTCCACCAGCATCCTTTAGTTTGCATAGTAACATCCAATTACTCCAATGAATACCTTTGGAAGATTTATTATTAGACCACCAAAATTTGTTTAAAAGACCTACCAACTTATGACATAATAATTTCGATAATATGAAACACTACATAGCATATACCGGGATCGCTTGTAGTATCGATTTTATGAAAACCTCTTTTCTTCCCATTAGAAAATATTGAATATTCTAGCCTTTAATCCTCTTTTGAAACCTGTCCACATAGTTAGCAAAAGCCTTCATCTTCTGTTTACCAACCATCATTGGCAATCCCAAGTAATTTTCTAGGTTTTGTGCTATTTGAAAACCTAAAATCTCTTCCACCGCATCTTTGTCATTTGTTGCCACACTTTATCCAAAGAAAATGAGAGACTTATCAAAATTAACTTTTTGACATGAAACAGACTCATACTCCGTGACAATATCACAAACCACCTACACTTCCTCCCTAGAAGCATCTCTAAAGAGAATACAATCATTCGCAGAGAAGATATTATTAATAGCCAGCCTTTCTCTACTAATCTGTGCCCCTCGTATTTCCCCTTTCGACTTTGCCTCATTCAATAAAGTTGAGAAGCCTTTAACACAAATTAATAAGAGATAAGGGTTCAACGGGCCACATTGCCTTACCCCTATCGATGGCCAAAATCGTTCACTTACTTCTTCATTCTCTCACTGTACAAGATACTGAGTAAACACATCTCATAATTAATGTCACCCAATCAGTATGAAACCCCAACTTAACCATCATTCCAGCCAGGAAATCCTACTCCACTCTATCATACGCTTTACTCATATCGAGTTTAAGTACAAAATTGCCATTAGATCCTTTTTTCCTCATCTTTAGCGAATGTAATACCTAATAGGCAATTAACACATTATCTGATATTTGTCTACCTGGTATAAAAGCCCATTGGGCCTCATCAATATAGCAATTCAGTTATCCACTCATGCGCCCAACTAATACTTTTGCAACTATTTTGTAAATAACATTGCACAAACTTATAGGTCTAAATTGCATTATATTTTTGATCTTATCGACTTGAATTAAGACAATATGAGTTTTATTAATTTTATCTATTTCGATCTCCCCTCTCAAAATTTTTAAACAATATTGAGTAATATGAGTGCCAAAAATGTGCAAATAGCTTTGGTGTAACAATGACGGGAACCCATCAATCCCTAGGGCATTAATAGGAGACATTGACTTCACTGCGATCCAAGTGTCCTCCACAGTAAAAGACTTTAATAAATCATCATTCATTCTATCTATAATCATTCGCTGAATTAGCCTCAATATTCTCTCATCATCACTTGTCGCCGATGTGGTGAACAATTTCCTGAAAACTCCAATACAATACGCAGTATCTCCTCTCCATTATTGACCCACTACCATCCCCATTCTTTAACCCATGAATTCTATTTTTATGTTGTCGCCCCACCTCAACCTTGTGGAAGAAACTGGTATTACGATCGCCATTCTTTAACCAATTTACACGGGCTCGTTGTTCCCAAAACAACTCCTTTTTGTCTGTCTCAAGATTAATGCCCAAATGAATATCAGTGATTGCTGCCAAAACATCATCTTCTAGTTCAAGGTCATAAAGTTCCAATAGTCTTTCCTCCAATTTCTTTCGGCCTGCCACTCTATCCATTTTGATGTGACGACTACGTCTCTGCAACTGCCCACCTAACTTCTTTAGTTTCACCGGGATCTCATCAAGATGGAACACTCATCATTGCCTAATTTTCTTATCACATGATTCCTCCAAGCACCAATTGGCATCAAAACAAAATTTATAATTTTCTCTCATCATCCCTTTCCAAACTCTTCCTATTATATCTATTAAGATAGGGCAATGATCCGATATGGCATAACTCAAATGCTCAACAATATAATTTGAAAAGAGACTCCACAAACCTATATTCGTAACACCCCGATCAAGTCGCTTACTTATATTATTTGAAGACAACTTGCCTTTTTCCCATATGTACCATTTACCAATGAAGCCCAAACCACTTAACTCACAATCTTCTAACGCCAAATGAAAACCAACCATTTGTCTTTCCGAACGTAGACACCCTTTTTTCTTTTAAAAAAATATGATCTCATTAAAATCCCCAACAACCAACTAGGGGATTGACTGATCTTGTCCCAAATGTCGAAGTAGATCCTATAACAATCTTCTATATCGTTCCTCTGGATTTCTGTAAAACTACATTAATCTCCATAGATATCCATTCTCGTCATCTTGAATATTGACATCAATATGGTACTGTAAAAAACTCTTTAAAGTGACCAAGAAATTGCCCTTCCATCCCAAAGATAATCCACCTTTGGATCCTATAGCCCTTACGTCAATACCATTCTCGAAGCCATACTTCTGTTATACAACTTCCATCTGTTTCGCACTAAGCCTTGTTTCCATAAGAAACAAAATTCAAAGAGAAATAGCATTCAGTTTGTTCTTAAGGTGATTAACAGCCTGTGGTTTCCCTAATCCACGGACATTCTAACTTAATGTTTTCATCGCATTTGGCTGCTCTGTATGGCAGAGCTACCAATTCTCAATTAAATCTCTTATCGCTTCCTCATCCAATAATCATGACGAATCCCCCACCAATCGTTGTTTTTTCTTTCCATCGATTGTGTGAGAATGTTGGAAAATGTGCCCATATTGTAGTAAACATGTAACTGTTTTCTATTTATTTGAACGATGTATAAATAAAGTTAATTTCACATTTCACATTTCACATTTCACTATTGTGTCTTTTGTATTTATGTCTTTTATATTTTGCATTCATAGTGAAAATGTGACAAGCAAATATTAGCTTATTGATTGTCTAAAGTTTAAATTGAAGATAAGTGGCATTGCAAAGAACGTTTACATTGCGAGAAAGACAACTTACTTTCGTAGATAATCTAAATGAGTATGTAATTTCGTAAAAGAATCATAGTGAGCATTTGATTCAAATACTAAGAAGGATTATTATGTCATCTACAATTCCAATTAGGGAGATGGCTAGTCTTGGCTATCGGAACAGTTGACTCCACGAGTAGAGACATAGATTTATTCATTGGTAGAATAATACATTAGACTGGACCCAAGATGAATTAATTCTGAATCCGTTTGTGAATTAATTCACTTGTGACGTTCATGGTGTGGTTTACCTAAATCTTGAGTTAGTCATCGACCATTCGTATGCGATTCATGTGCTTTGATATAAGTGAAAGCTTATACTCTAAAGATGATCGAGCCCATAGTTGGTATGTTGGGTACATGACTTGTGTATGACATGGCTTGATTAGCAACAGTGGAATTCATAGATCAATTAAAGAGTTAATAATATCCTCTCATTGGCATTGTATGGATTGATAAATATAGAACGTAGCCACGAGTTACTAGTTCTCGAACAAGTAATTTATCACAGTTATTTATTGACAGTGATCATGTTAATCATTAAGAAGACATAATTGTAACAATGAGATAAAATATGATTGTATTGAGTGAACAGATTTAACTCAAAGAAATTAAGGATATCATATGAGGGATAACACAAACATGACGAGGTCATTAGACAAAGCAATTAGATGAATTGCTTTCGTAAAGAGTATAGAATAAGGAGTTTTCAATCATAGTACATCTTGTGGACTGACTCCATGATTAAGTAATTGTGAAATATCGGAACGATACTTCTAGACATAATTGCAATCACTAGAGCTTAATTGTATTTGTTTAATTGGTCTCTTCGCTAACTTAACAAAAGCTAGATCAGATTGCATTTGAATCAGAAGAAAATTCTACGACTTTAGGAAAATTTTAATTGACTCGATTTTTTCGATGTGGAATTAAATTATGTGGTCGTGAGAATTGTTCAACTAGAGAATTTGATTAAAGAATTTTCTTAAAAAATTAATTTAGAAAATCTAAGTGATTTTTGGAAAAATTAAATTTGATCAAGTAAATTTAAATTGGAAGTTAATTTTGAAATCAGACAATCGACCTAATGGGTAATTGAACTTGAAAATTGGACTTGAGATCATAAATTGGACCTGGAAGCCCAAAACTGAGAACAAGACCTAAAAACTGGTCGAACCGAGTCCGGTATGTGAAACTGGGCCGATGGTCCAATCAGTGGCTAAACTGGACCGGTTGGGTCGTCGTTGACCCAGACACGACAGTGTCGGGGATTGCAACGACGACGTCCTAGTGGCCAACAGCGGTTGGCCGTCGGTGGTTGAGCAGTAGAAGAGTTACACTCCTATCGAGACTCTACCAGATCATTTGATATCAGATTAATTATTCCAAAAATAATATTATTTTAATAACTTAATATTAAATTTAATTTATACTTATCTTAATAGTATTTTATTAATTTAATATTAAAGTGATTATCTTAATATTAAGTTTAATTTAATTTTATCTTATAGATAAACATTCTATTATTTTAATAAGATTTAATATTAAATTTAATCTAACATGATAAATATTAGATTAATTTAATACTAAAGTGATTAAATTTAATCATAGTTGAACTCTCTAAACTCTCCATATATAAAGAGAGCCTTGAGTCATTATTTACACATACTTGAATTCAAGAGAAAGTTGTAGAGAGAAAATTTTCTGAAGAGATTATTTTAGAAAAATTTCTAGAGATATTTTTCTAATTTACAATTTAACCTAAAAGTTTAGAGAAATTGTAAAATTACCCCATTGGTAATTTTTGTGAAAAATTTTCTGATTCGAAGCTAGCCCACACTCGACAAACGTGAGCTTGAGGATAGAGGAGAAAACTACTCGGTCGAAGTGTTCATCCTAGACGAATCGAAAAAGTACAATTTTGGTTAAGTATTTATTACTTTAGGTATCACAATTGAAATCTTGTTTTGGAAAAAAAAAATTAAAACTATAGTTTTTCCCTAAATTTATTTTCTATTACGTTTTCCAAACTCGTTTTTCCAACAGAGGGTCATTCTCCCCTTCCAAAATCAAATCCATAGGCCCAGACACATTCACGGCCCAATTTCCCATCCCTCGGTCCATATTCTGTTGGTTAACAAAATTTCTAGGTAAAGCCTCTAATCTAGGCCCTAATGGGATATTATTTGGATTGCGATGTAATCTTTCAATGTCATCCTTCCCAAGTCGCAGCGTATCCCTATCGTCTCTAACATTACGTCCATTATCCCCATTTTTCTTATCCAAATTTCTGCAACTGAACCATCAGCCTCACGCAACCAACGACTTATCGATATAGCTCTCCTCCTCGCAGCAGCACGAAGTGAAATATCCCACTCAAAGATTGCTTTCAATAGATCAACCCGGACCCTAACCAGACAAAAACTCTCACTATGGCCAAGTTGCCACATATGAAACAAAACAAACTCAACTTCTCATATTGAAATCGTGCATAGAAAATGCGATTATTTCCTACCATAATCTTTTCTGCTTTAGGGGCAGATTTACATTCAACTGCACTTTGATTTGCATGAACTTTTGAAATCCCATTGTTTGAATTGTTGTGTTCTATTAGAGAAAGGCCTCTAAAAAATTGCCAAACTATTGAGCCATTACCATCGACATTAACCTTGAGGGCAAATCATGCACCTAAACCCAAAACCCAGCCAAAAGTAGCTGAATTAACATCGGATTCTCCCCCAATTGAATCTTGTGCATCAGGAGTAAATGGTTATTAAAGAACCATGGAGTACCTACTAGCACTCTATTCATATCCACGACATGGAAAATTGGAATAGATACCTTTTCTCACCAAGATCGAAGGTGAATATTTCTTTCAATGAGATGCCACAAGTCAGTCATAGTATTTCACAAAGAAGGAAAGTAGACTACACAATCAGTCAAGTATCGGCCCAGCACACAAAATTTGAATTCATTATCCACCACCGATGCCTCTTCCCAAAACGTCACTTCCTCCTCATCTAAAAGACTCAAATTGATCAGTTGTTCCTCTATTATCGCATGAAAACAAATAGCCAAAGAAAACAATCCCTAACACCTTTAACCTAACCGTGTAAATAAACAGACAAAAAAAAAAAAAAACAATGCCAAAATGGCAGACTCGTGATGAGCACCAATCAAAAACTTTCCAAATCAATTAAACCTTTTAAATCGTCTACAAGTAATTAACATAAAAGTAAAGTGATAATCCAAAGGGGAAACAGTAGTCAAGAAATGATATCTTTATATAATTCATGTCTTGTCAAGCATGGGATTAGCATAAATCATGCCATGTTTTAATTAGTTGTTTAGATTTTACCTTTTTTTTTTTGTCCATTTTAACATTTTTGTGAAACATGTCATAAAACCTCAAATCATGAGTAAAAATCTTTCAACTTTTTGCATTTTAAATGGTATTTGTGGTCAACCCAACACCACAAATCTTGCATGTTCTGTTTGTCTGTCAATTCACGTCAATAAATTTAAGATATTTATTATTTTCTTATTTAGTCTCAATCTCTGAATTCAATTGAAAATGACATTAAAGGTAGTTGAACATCTATTTTCAAGAATTGAGGTTTTGACACATCTTGCTTCTGCTCTAATATCAAAATAAAGATGAAAAGAATTATTGTGCACGAAATTAGTTAAGGGTTAATAAATATTTAGTAAAATATTAAAAAATATATATGAAAATTTTTAATATTATTTGTGAGATAAAAAAGGTACATTGTCAATTTTTTATAATTAAAATAAATTATGTTATTTGAGGGGTATTTTAATTTTTTCATTTAAAAAAACAATAAAAACTTGCCTATAGTAAGATTTAAATCCACACCATTTGTATTATTAAAACCTTAATTTTACCACTCAAATACAACTTTATTAATTTATACATTTTAATTTTATCATGTGTACTTTTGCCTCAATCAATTGTATATATTGATAAAATTATTAATTGAATTGGTGTCACAAATTAACTTGACACTTACTAAAGATTGACGACAACATCAAAATAAACAATTGTAGTGCACTTAGTATTAATAATATGATATATTTACGTGTTCAAATTTCGTTTTACTCACAATCTAATCTATCATTTTATTTTAATATCATACATATTTAGCATATGTTATTTTTAAACACACCTCTATATTCTAAATGCATAATTTCTACATACCTACGTATATTATAAAATTTCGAATGTATATAATATCTTTGATTAAATTAACATCACAAATCAAGTTACACTAATTCAAAAAAAAAAAAAAAAAACTAATTTTTTTATAAATGGACATTTTATCATTTTCAAAAAATTATATTTTCTACCGAAAACTTACTACTTATTTTAAAAATATATAATTAGCTCCACTCTCTTTTAAAAACTACTATTTATTTTACTTAAAGTTTATTATTTTACCCAGGTAAATATATTTTGAAAACAAATAATTACTTCACTTAAAAAAAGACTGCCATTTTATGTTATTCTTTCATCAATTTGTGGATGGTTTAGGGTTTTGTGAGGACTCTTCAATTATGTTTACATTACTTTATTTTATTTTGATGAAAAAATTATAAAATAATTGTATTTAGCCAATTTAAGTTCCACCAACAACAAATAGAAAGACACTATGCTGTACATATGTGAATAGCTAATTTATTGCCAAAAATGGAAAGCATTTTAATAACATCTGTACAAGTCCAAATTCGCCCGGGCCCATCAGGTATTAAAAAAATTAATTAATTAAGAATAAAGTCCAAAAGACAGTCCATTTATACAACTTTTACAAGCCCAAACCTAAACACCTATCCCAGCCAAACCCAAACCCGAGCCCAACAAGCAGTAGCCCAAAACACTAAGCAGGTTCAGAGAACCCTAGGGTTCTCTTCTTTCCAGCCGCCATCACGCGCGTCACCCGCGACGCTGCCGCTCCAGCGCGCCTGCAAGGCTGTCGTCTCGATCTCCCCGCGTCGTCTTTCCCGCGCCTCGTTGCTCGCGCCGCACGCCGCGCCTCTCGGCGCGCACCACGCCCCGGCGACGGTCGATGCTCCCCAGGCGTTTTGGCATCACCAGCTTCGCCCATCACCTGCAAACAATACGCACAAAGCCCGAACAAAAATAGAGAGCACCAACAGCAGAGAACCCAAAAGAATAATAGAAAAATGGTGTAAATCCGCTATAAAAACGGAAGAAAAAATTCCTGTAAACTTCTTGGAGCACGAAAACTAGCAATAAAGAAGATCAAGGTTGATTCTTTTTTCGTTTTGATTTTCTGTTATTTGCTCACTGTCTTTTTCTATTTTTATTTTCATTTCTTTATTTTCAAATCTTGGAGACGAAATAGTAACAAGAACAGAGGGGAGAGTACTCACCTGAAACCCCATCACCGTGGGTCGTTGGCCGCCGGAGGGGGCCTTGGCGCGACGATCGGACGAAAACCGAAAACGACGCCGTTTTGTGTAAGCCCGAAAACCCGACCCGACCTCAGACTAGGATCCACGCGTTTATGCCCTAAAAGGGCAATTTGTGCGTTCGATCCTTTCTCCTTTGTGCGGGTTCGATTTAAGGCCTTGCGTTTTTTTATTTTATTGAAATTTGGCCTATATTTTCTAATCCCTTTTCAATTTGATCCATAACCCTATGATAGCAAACTGTTTTATATACTTGTTACAAGTTTGTTACATTATTTGTTTTTCTATAATATTACATGTTATTCATTCTAAGAATCCCTTGAATATATCAATTATTTTAGACTACTATTTGTTTTAAAATCATGCATATATTATGTATAATAAACTATTTCGCATTACTTATCTCAAATAATCTCATTTGGTAATTACTTTGAAACGTTTTAAATGTTCCCCTTTTTAATAAAAATCGCCTTATATATTACCGATTTTAAAATCTTTTACGTTATCTATATTAAGCAAACGATATGTGTTATCTAATTTATCGGTATTTGATCATCAATGTTAGTATGCTAGTAATGTATGTGACCTGAGCATCATTATTGCGTGCATTATGACTTACTCATTAGTATTTTCCTATCACGTCGTTCGTTCATATAGTATTTCATTCACATATCATTTTTCCATGAGCATTTATTATTTTTATATCATGTCATTACATTGTACATTGAACCCTAACATACTGTTTCAACCTAGATCATTGTTTTTTTAAAATCTAAACAAATCATACATGCCTTTGAATAATTGTATCCACTACCATTTAAAAAAAATAAAGATTTTCAGAAAATAGGGTAATATTTCGCGTTTTGGAAGTTCGAGAAAATCGTGCCCTAACTTACTGGGTTTCGATTCTTCTCGTTAAGCCTGAATAACGGAATATCCCTTAAAACAAAATACAATTTCAAAATAAAAGGCTTATCCTCGAGAGTATAAAGTGTTGTGCCCTAACTTACTGGGTGTGATATCTCGTTACCTCAAGATAAGAATTTCCGAAATAGTTTAAAATAAAAGCTTATTCTCGAGACTACGAAACGTTGTGCCCTAACTTACTGGGTGTGACATCTTGTTATCTTGGGATAAGGATTTTGCAATGACAATGATACGAGGTGCTATGTCCTAACTTACTGGGTGTAGCATTTCGTTATTTCAAATACAACTTTTAATGATGATTCAAATTCACTCAAGTATTCAATATAAAAAAAAACACACAATCGTATTTTTAAACTCACTCTCAGTTCTCATTTTTTGACATCAAGATACTAATTAATCGATTTGGTACCAATTTTGGGCGTGACGAGGGTGCTAACCCTTCCTCGCACGTAACCGACTCCCGAGCCCACTTTCTCGAAACTCGTAGACCAAAATGTTTTATAGGTGGCCCGATCACAACTAATAAAGATCGGTGGCGACTCCCATTTTTTTACTTTCAAAATCCAAGGTCGATTCCCGTTTTTCACCGAAAAAATGGTTTCGACAGCTTGGCGACTCCACTGGGGACGGTCACGAGAGTCGATCCAAAAATTGATTAATTCTTATTTTTTTGTCAAAATTTGAAAATATGGTTTAAAATCTCGGTCATTTTGTCATATGTTATTCTTTGCTTTTATGGTTTCCCTGATAACGTGCCTATCCTGTGGTTTAAATCTCAGTGTTTCTGCATATTGCATCACATCGGCTCGTAAATTTTACCCATTAGGTGGGAGTGAGAAGCTATGCCTTCGTGAGGTTTTCACCTCCGCATGGGCTAGTGGATCGCTTCCGGGATACATCCGTACTTATGTCTTCGTGAGATTTTCACCTCCGCACGGCCATAGGGAAATGTATCCCCTTGAGCCGAACTCGGTCCATATGAGCCTATAATGGGTGAGGATTGAGGAATTCGCTGGTTCAAGTACCCTTACTTTAGAACCGAACTGCATATAGTGAACCTTAAGAGCCCACCTTAGGTAGAGCAGCGTAAACCCTAATGGTTACTGGAAAGAGGCTTAATTATTTCCTGTTTGTTTCCAGTTTTATAAATATGATGCTAACTTGTTGTGTTTGCTGTTACTGCATGGCATTTCATCATTAAAAGTGTTGATTCGCGTTCAGTTACCGAAAAGAGAAGCTTGACATGGAAAAGGGGTTTCCTGATAGAGTGGAGGATAATGCGGCCGTCCGAGTATGGGCTAAGACGAGACAAGAAGAGAAAGGTGATACCGCTGGCCAAGGGCACGCTTTTGAGAATGCACGGACTTCACTCGCATCAATGTGGCCCAAAATGACCTTCAAGAGATGAAAGAGATCTAGGATCAGTGGGATGACGAGACTAAACAACTATTCTACTGCAATTATGGTGACTTGCCCTACTTGCTCGACATCAAAATAGACAGACACTTGTTCCAAGCTATCACCCAATTCTGGAACCCGGCTTATAGTTGTTTTACTTTTGGAAAGATAGATCTGGTGCCAACCATAGAAGAATACACGGCTTTGCTTCGCTGCTCGAAGATCCACCCTAGCAGAGTTTATTCCAGAACCAGCGTCTTAACTTTTGTGAGAAAACTGATGAATATCACGGGAATAAACGAACAATGGGTGGCAGCTCGAAGTCAGCAGAAGGGTGATAGTAAGTGCATTCCCTGGAAGAGTTTGAAAGAATTGATATCAGGACATCCCGATATAAAGAAGAGGGTCGACATCTTCGCTCTTAGTATCTATGGGTTGGTAATCTTTCCCAAAACCTTAGGGCACATAGATGAAGCAGTCTCAGATTTGTTTGACCGATTAGACAAAGGGGTCACGCCTGTCCCAGTAATCTTAGCAGAAACTTTCAGATCCTTGAATGCATGTCAAAGAACGGGAGAAGGCAAATTCATCGGTTGTGCACAGCTCTTATTGGCTTGGTTCCATGGTCACTTCTGGAAATTAGAAAAAGTCTCTCGTCGAGTTTTCTTTGAGGATTATTCCCCGTTAAAAGAAATAGCAGCCACACTAAGGATAGACGACATCTCGGAAGAGAAGTGGGTGGTTATTCTTCAAAATCTACAAGACGAAGATGTTGAATGGAAGGCTCCATGGTAGATCCCGAATGAAATCTTGTACCGGTGTGGCGACTTTGATTGGGTTCCTTTACTCGGGATATGGGGAGCTGTTGGGTATGCTCCATTACTCGTACTAAGGCAGTATCGGTCAAGGCAGTTCATACTGGCAACACAAGGATTAGCTCAATGTGAATTCGCATGGAAGGACGATAATTACAAAAAGAGAGTTCGTGAAATAACGAACGCTTGGAACCAAACGCGCAAAATGAGGATATTCGCTGCAAACCCAATGGTGACCCCAGAATATGATTGGTGGCGAAGTCAAAGGAACAACGACAATATCCCGGCGCCAAGCCAAAAAGACATTTTGTCTTTAGAAGAGCATTTACGAGTTACCCCGTCTGAATTAGAAATCATCAGACGAGATTTCGAGAACAAGAGTCGGGAATTGGGAAAGAAGATAGATCGACTAGAGGATGAGAAGATGCAGTTAGGGCTAGAAGTCGACATCCACAAGTTAGACGTCGAGAAAGTGAGGAAAGGAAAGGACAGGGCTGAAGAAGATCTGAGTAGCTTAAAGACGGATTACAAGAAACTACGCACGTCAATCAGGACCGCTGGTTTGGGCAAGACGTCAGAACAATGGCGGCAAGAAATCAGAGAAGAAAAGACTAGGGCTGACCAGTGGGAAAAGAAATTCCAAGATGTTCGAGTACATGAAGACATTTTGAAAAAGAATCTGTTGGAAAGTCAAAGGGAGAAAGAAGAGTTGCGAGCCCAGCGCCGAATCTGGAAACATCATGCATCTCAGACGTAAATCGCAACTCGGTAAGTGAACTGAGAGCTAGCCAAGGCAAGTTCAAGGAGCTAAAAAGAGAGATAGAAGAGCTCAAAACTGCATTACAAAATAGTGAATCCCAAGCTGAACTCCTTAATGAACGCTGGAAGGAGCAGTTCCATCATTCTCAAGAACATGTCAGGAATAGAGATTATGTAATGGGCAGGGCTGTGGCTCAAGTCCAGGAGGTAGCCGACCATTTACAAACCCTGGCAGCTCAAACTGATGTATTAAGTCTAATATATGAGTCAGGATCTGACCGAGGCCAAAATCTAGCTTGGCTTCTCAAGGAAGTCAAAGATTTAGGTGTTAAGGTAAAGTCGTATGTATGATCGTCCGCTCTATGTAAAGAAATTTGTTTTCCAGCCAAGTTAATCTAATGGAACTGAATTAAAATCAGCACTTTTCTTTCTTTTGTGCATTCGTTCCATGCATTTGTATTGCATCTCATACACTCGCATCGCATCATATCATACGCATTTAAGACCATGGGGAGAGCCTAATGAACTGAAAATATACAGAAGAGGAAAAGAGAACCTGGAAGACGAACATCCGTACGGCACCCGCGCTAAATCGAGAAAAATAGATCAACGGTTAGAGCAATTCCAGAAAGAGGTGCAGGGCCAGGTGCAAGCACAGGTGCAAGAACAACTAGTTAAAGTTCAGCAAGATATGATGGAAAAGATGATGGAGTCCCAAAGGAATATGACGGCTCAAATAGCTCAAATGGCCCAACGATTGGAGGGATTCATGGAAAAGGGAAGAGGCCCCATGACCATTACTGGAGGGGAGAATGAAGGCATTCCCTCGGGTTCTACCCTGCCACACGTATCTTCGCCGCACGAAGAGTATCCCCGGGGACCATCCATCACGATTAGACCTCCACAAGGACGAGCTAATGAAGGATCCCCTATGAATTTCCACGTAGGCTCGGGATCCAACCCGGGAGATGACCCTATCAACCCGATTGTACCAGATTTCGATATGATGGAGAAAGAAGGAACGAAAGCTGAATCCTCGAGGCAGATAGAAGATCGCTATAAATGGCTGGAAGAGAAAGTCAATGCGATAGAAAACGTCGAGACTCGTTATGGAGTTGATATCAAAGAACTAAGTCTGGTCCCAAACTTAGTACTTCCACCAAAATTTAAAACTCCAGACTTTGAAAAATACAACGGGACTAGCTGCCCAGGAGCACACCTGAAAATGTTCAGTCGACGAATGGTGGGATACGCCGATAATGAAAAATTACTAATCCACTGCTTTCAAGAAAGTTTGGTTGGGGCTGCGGCCAAATGGTACGATCATTTCAAAGAAGACTCCGGATCAAGACATGGAAGGACCTGGCCCAAGCTTTCATGAAACACTATGGCCACGTAGCGGACATAGCTCCTGACCGAATCACGCTCCAAAATATAGAGAAAAGGCCTAGTGAGAGCTTCAGGCAATATGCTCAACGGTGGAGAGAATTAGCCACGCAGGTTCAATCGCCTCTTTTGGAAAGCGAGGCGTCTACACTCTTCATCCACACTTTGAAAGCCCCTTTCATTAGTCACATGCTGGGCAGTTCCACGAAGGATTTTTCAGAAGTCGTGAGATGCGGAGAAATGATCGAACATGCGATCAGATGTGGCAAGATAGAAGCAGGAGAAGGTCCCAAGAAGACGGTCCTGAAGAAAAGAGAAAGTGACGTGAATAATGTAAGCATCCGGGATAAGCCAACTACTCGAAGTCAACCCAGTACCGTAATTTTCGATCGTCCAAGCTCACACAAACAGGAACTCAATGCAAAGCCGAATGTGGAGAAGCTCCAATTCACTCCGATCTACACAACATACGGGAAATTGTACCAGAAATTATACGACACACATGTTGTTGCCCCCCATTACTTACAGTCTTTGCAGCCTCCATACCCTAAATGGTACGACGCAAATGCACAATGCGAATACCATGTGGGAATCGTGGGACATTCGATAGAAAATTGTCTCGCTTTCAAGAGGCTGGTAGAAAAACTCATTCAAGTGGGCGTTGTGAAGGTTAACGATGCGGAGCACCTACTACCCGATCACGCTAATAACGGGGTAAACATGATGGGTGAGAATACAGAAAAAAGTATAAAAACGAACGTGGCGGAAGTAAAAACCCCATTAATGTGGGTCTGGAAGCAAATGATAAACAGAGGCCTGATCATGCAAGAATCAAGAGAAGAGCTTAAGGGAACTGGAAGGTACTGCGAATTCCACGATGAAATGGATCATGATATCCAAGAATGCCCCAAATTCAGGGCCATAGTCCAACACCTCATGGATAACAAAGAGATGGAATTCTATGAGGAGGTTGGGGGGCTAGAAGAAGGAGAAATTCATGCATCGGAAGAAGGACCGTCTAGGGAAGTCTATGGGGGCAATTACCCCGCGGTAATCATATCACGACCAAAAGTAGGTGGAGCCGGAACATCCATTATGCCAAAGGTCATAATTCAAAGACCTGTAGCCCCTCCTTACAGAGATGACAAGAGGGTCCCATGGAGTTATGATTGTAAAGTAATAATCCTAAGAAAAGAGAATCCAGTCAATGCTGCAGAGGAAAATAGGGATGAGGGTTTCTTCAGACGTAACAGAAGGCGTTACACTCCAAACACTTGAGCAGAAGCAGCCAAAGGAAAAGCGGTGGCGTTTGAGCAAGGAGAAGAAAGAACAATCGAGCCTGGAACATTTGTCAACGAGCCAGTAATGGAAAACGAGGCTAGGGAGTTCTTAAAATTCCTTAAACACAGCGAGTTTAGTGTTGTCGAGCAGTTGTACAAACAGCCGGCCCGCGTGTCGATACTGGATTTGTTCAGGAGCTCAGAAACCCATCGAAACGCGTTGATGAAGGTATTAAATGAAACGTATGTCGCAAGGGATATATCTGTCAACAAGCTGGACCGTCTGGTCGGTAATATAAGCGTGGACAATTTCATATTCTTCAACGATGATGAGATACCTTCAGGGGGTATGGGATCTACAAAGGCCCTACACATAACCATGCGCTGCAAAGGGTATATATTGCCAGGGGTGTTAGTCGATAACGGATCAGCCCTAAATGTATTGCCTTTATCTACATTGAATAGGCTGCCCGTGGATAGCTCCCACATGAAGACATGCCATAATGTTGTGAGAGCATTCGACGGAACGGAGAGAAGGGTCATGGGGAGAATTGATATACCTCTTCAAATCGGCCCGAACACGTATGAGGTAGACTTCTTGGTGATGGACATTAAACCTTCCTACAATTGCCTACTGGGGAGACCTTGGATCCATTCAGCAGGGGCAGTACCGTCATCGCTGCATCAGAAGTTGAAATTGGTAACGGAAGGAAGATTGGTCACGATTAACGCTGAAGAAGATATCATAGCTTCCATTACCAGTAGTACTCCGTACATCGAGGTAGACAAAGAGGCAATAGAGTGTTCTTTTCGATCACTCGAATTCATCAACGCAACCTTCATTACCGAAGGCAGCAAGATCCCTACGCCCAAGATATCCAAGTCCACAAGGATGGGCCTACAGATGACAGTTGGGAAGGGGGCCTTACCCGGGAAAGGACTCGGGAGAAACCTGCAAGGAAAGATGAAAGCGCCGACGCAAAAGGAAAAACGGGACCGTTTCGGCTTAGGGTTCAAGCTAGATGCGAAACAAATGAAGAGGGAAGAAGAGAAAAGAAGAGAGAGAAGAATAGCGCGCCCAGGGGAAGAAAAGATCAAATGGGAGCCAATGACCTTCCCTCCTTTATCTGAAACATTTGTCTCAGAAGGAACCTTATACTCGACTGTGGCATGGCAAGAAGTGGAAGAAACGGAAGAAATGTTGGGGAGC
Organism: Gossypium bickii; assembly: GCA_025503065.1. Taxonomy (NCBI): domain Eukaryota; kingdom Viridiplantae; phylum Streptophyta; class Magnoliopsida; order Malvales; family Malvaceae; genus Gossypium; species Gossypium bickii. Next base: position 18,373,426 of record CP106709.1, read on the forward strand.
TTGAGCGTCAACGCCGTATCTGAGGAAAAGGGCGAAGGAAGAGATTTATCTGGGATTCGTCCTTATGCTCCTGGAAGTGTTTTGAACAACTGGACAATAGAAGAAATTCCTGTAGCTTTTAGGAGTAATTCAGAGTAATGTTCGAAACACGCTTATTGCTCTAAGCCTGGGAGCAATGAGAGACTCTTTGTTGAATAGGTATATGTCCAAGCGTCTTTATTTTAATAAAATACATATTTTGAACAAATTTTCTTTTTACTCTCCATTCATAGTCACTCACATAGATATTCATCCTTAGATTGTTGCTTCTGCGCCTTTCTTTGCCCTTTTAACAGGTCTCCTGATATCAATGACATGAGCGACACAGCTATTAACTCAGAATCTCCCTTTGAACGAGATACGAACATGGAGGATTCTCAAGATTTCGAAGATGACCAAGACCGTAACGTATCTCCTGATTTGTTAAGAATGGTAGAGCAAGGTGAAAAACAAATCCTACCCCACGAAGAGACAGTGGAAATGGTGAGTTTGAGAGAAGGAAAAGAATTGAAAATCGGGGCTAGCATTGCCGCAAAAACGAAGCAATACCTCATCGAGTTACTCAAAGAATTCAGAGACGTGTTTGCTTGGTCATATCAAGATATGCCCGGGTTAAACACAGACATAGTGGTGTATCGACTCCCTATCAAGGAAGAATGTAAACTCGTCCAGCAAAAACTTCGAAGAATGAGGCCAGATGTTTTGTTAAAAATAAAAGAAGAGGTCAGAAAGCAGTTTGACGCTGGTTTCTTGCAGGTGGTTAAATACTCAGAATGGGTAGCAAACATAGTACCTGTCCCTAAGAAAGATGGAAAGGTACGAATGTGTGTAGACTATAGGGATTTGAACAAGGCCAGTCCAAAAGATAACTTTCCGCTACCTCACATTGACACCTTAGTGGATAACACAGCTGGTTATTCTCTTTTCTCTTTCATGGACGGCTTCTCTGGGTATAAGCAGATTAAGATGCACCCCGAAGATATGGAGAAAACCACATTCGTGACCATGTGGGGGACGTTCTGTTATAAAGTAATACCTTTCGGACTGAAGAACACAGGGGCAACGTATCAAAGGGCCATGGTGACTCTCTTCCATGACATGATGCACAAGGAGATCGAAGTTTATGCAGATGACATGATCGCAAAGTCCAGGACTGAGAAAGAGCATGTGCAAGTCTTGAGGAAACTGTTCCTAAGATTGAGAAAATTCCAGCTGAAACTCAATCCAACAAAATGTACCTTTGGGGCTAGGTCTGGAAAATTGTTGGGATTTGTAGTCAGTAAAAAGGGAATTGAGGTTGATCCTGATAAAGTGAAAGCTATCCAAGAGTTGCCTCCACCATGTACCCAAAAAGAGGTTTGAGGTTTCTTAGGAAGATTAAACTACATCGCCCGGTTTATCGCGCAAGTAACGGAGAAGTGTGACCCCATATTTCGCCTCCTTAGGAAGCACAACTCAGGTGTATGGAATGAGGAGTGCCAGAAAGCGTTTGATAAGGTCAAGCATTACTTGTCTAAAGCACCAGTACTGGTACCACCTTGCCCAAATAAGCCACTGATATTGTATTTGTCAGTATTTGAAAATTCTATGGGATGTGTGCTAGGCCAACATGATGAGTCAGGAAGAAAGGAAAGAGCGATATACTATCTCAGTAAGAAGTTTACAGAATACGAGACAAGATATTTGCCAATCGAGAAGTTATGTTGCGCTCTGGTTTGGACGACCCGGAGATTGAGACAGTACATGCTATATCACACCACTTGGCTTATCTCCAAACTGGATCCCCTCAAGTTCATGATGGAGTCAACTGCACTGAATGGAAGAATGGCCCGGTGGCAAATTCTGCTTTCAGAGTTCGATATACTCTATGTAAACCAGAAGGTCATAAAAGGGAGCGCAATAGCAGACTTTCTAGCCAGGAGAGCGTTAGAAGATTACGAGCCATTGGACTTCGATTTCCCAAATGAAGACTTGATGTATGTGGCAGCCACTGAAGAAGAGGTCCAAAAGGAGGGGCACCCGTGGAAACTAAACTTCGACGGAGCTTCAAATGCCGTAGGGAATAGAATCGGGGCAGTCCTGGTGTCCCCCAACGGAGATCACCATCCTCTTACTAGCAAGTTGGATTTTGACTGCACGAACAACATGGCCGAATACGAAGCGTGCATCCTTGGAATCCGTGTAGCCATTGAACGAAAAATTAGAACAATGGAGGTATACGGCGATTCTGCGCTAGTAATCTATCAACTGAAAGGTGAATGGGAAACAAGAGACCCTAAGTTAATCAGTTATCAAAGGCTAGTTTTGGAATTAATCAAAGAGTTTGACAACATCACTTTCTGCTACCTTCTACGAGAAGAGAACCAGATGGCCGACGCTTTAGCTACCTTGGCTTCTATGATCAAAGTGAACAAAGAAGAAGAAGTAAAGCCTATCCAAATGAGCATTTATGAGTCTCTGGCACATTACTGCAACATCGACGAAGAAGAAGAAAGAGATAGTCACCCATGGTATCACGATATATTACGATACGTGAAGGATCGTGAATACCCCGACCAAGCGACCGAGAATGATAAGAGGACGTTGAGAAGATTGGCTAACGATTATGTCCTGGATGGAGAAATCCTATATAAGAAAAGGAAGGATCAGGTACTTCTGAGATGCGTGGATGCAGCTGAAGCCAAGGAAATTCTCGAAGAAGTTCATGAAGGTGTCTGTGGGACGCATGCTAATGGTTTTACAATGGCAAGACAAATCATGAGGTTCGGGTATTATTGGTCCACTATGGAGGGAGATTGCATCAGCTATGCCAAGAAGTGCCACAAATGTCAAATCTATAGGGATAAAATTCACGTGCCTCATTCACCTCTCCACGTTATGACCTCTCCATGGCCTTTCTCTATATGGGGGATGGATGTCATTGGGCCGATCTCACCAAAAGCTTCGAATGGGCACCGATTTTTCTTCGTGGTAATCGACTATTTCACCAAATGGGTAGAGGCCACTTCATATGCAAATGTCACGAAATCAGCGGTCAGCAAGAAAGAGATCATATGTTGATATGAGATGCCTGAAAGGATCATATCTGACAATGCACTGAACTTGAACAACAGCACGATAGCAGAGGTCTGCAGCCAATTCAAGATCAAACATCACAACTCGTCACCGCATCGTCCAAAGATGAATGGTGTAGTCGAGGCAGCTAATAAGAATATCAAGAAAATCGTAGGAAAGATGACTGAGATTTACAAAGATTGGCACGAGAAGTTGCCATTCGCCCTTTACGCTTATCGAACATCAGTTAGAACCTCTACCGGGGCAACTCCTTTTTCTTTAGTTTATGGAATGGAGGCAATACTTCCGATTGAAGTTAAGATCCCCTCCCTTCGGGTCTTATCCGAGATAAAGTTGGACGAAGCAGAATGGACTCAATCCCGGTATGACCAGCTGAACCTAATTGAGGAAAAGAGGCTAAGAGCCCTTCGTCATGGACAAATGTATCAAAAGCGAATGATACGGGCTTATAACAAAAAAGTTCGCCCTAGAGAATTCTATGAAGGAGACCTCGTCCGAAAAAAGATTTTTCCATCTGAGTAAAGACTTTAGAGGAAAATGGATGCCGAATTGGGAGGGACCTTATGTAGTAAAGAAGGCCTTCTCCGGCGGAGCTCTAATCTTGACAGAGATGGATGGAAAAAGTTTACCGAATCCTGTGAACTCAGACTCAGTCAAGAAATACTTTGCCTAAAAAAAAATGGAGAGGCCAAAGTAAAAACCCGCAAAGGGCACTTTGTGACCCAAGGGGTTTTGAATCGAAAACCCAAAAATGGGCGATTCAAATCGCTGGTTGGAGGGGAGGCATGTAGTAGCCTTGCTGTAACCTGAATTGACAAGAAGGAGAGACGTCACGATCTGGGGCATCAATGAAGTCTTCTTATGCTGCCGGACATCTATCGAGTACAAGAGGAGTCTTCAAGAAGTTTTGTGCAGAAAAGCTCACGCCATGATATCTGGACACTTGTTCTTATCTTTTTCATAACATGTTTAGCTAAATTTATCTTGTCAAAACCTTATCTTTTGGTCAATCTATTCATTTTGAGCCTTACTCTCGGTATCTCTTATGATTATATTTCTAAGCACTTTTCATTGAAATAACGATTAATGGACTATTAATATTCAAATTAAGAGAGTTTCGCATACTGCTCTGAAAACTTCTAATTGTTACAAGAACCTGAAGTGAGAGCGATGTTCAGAACTGGCCTGGTTCATAGGGGAATTGAGGCCCGAAATGGTAACCACCAAAGATATCCGCTAAAGAAGAAGGCAGGGTGGCGCGTCACTAAGGAATCATTCTGCATTCATACAAATAGTCAGGAGCACTCGATTTATTAACGGTCATTGCGTCTTAAATCATTGTGAAAAACCATCATCCTCATGACATTCTGCATTTAAGTAAATGTCACCCATAGCGTATGTAGTTAGGTGGATTTGAGTCACCCCGATCATAGCATCCTCATCATTTGTTTAAGCATAAGCACATTCTACAGATGAGTTCCTCAAAGAAACGGCAAAGAAGTTCGAGATCCGCCCCTAGAGATATAGTGGAGCAGACTGAATATCGAGGTCTTCCCGAATGAAGCAAGTCAAAGATTATCCTGTTGCCACTAAACAGCGGTGGAATGGGTTGAAGATTATCCTATTGCCATCGAACAGCGGTGGAATGGGTCAAAGATTGTCCTGTTGCCACTAAACAGCGGTGGAACAGGTTGAAGATTGTCCTGTTGCCACTAAACAACGGTGGAATGGGTTAAAGATTATCCTATTGCCATCGAACAACGGTGGAATGGGTCGAAGATTGTCCTGTTGCCACTAAACAGCGGTGGAACGGGTTGAAGATTGTCCTGTTGCCACTAAACAGTGGTGGAACGGGTTGAAGATTGTCCTGTTGCCACTAAACAACGGTGGAATGGGTTAAAGATTATCCTATTGCCATCGAACAACGGTGGAATGGGTCGAAGATTGTCCTGTTGCCACTAAACAGCGGTGGAACGGGTTGAAGATTGTCCTGTTGCCACTAAACAGTGGTGGAACGGGTTGAAGATTGTCCTGTTGCCACTAAACAGCGGTGGAACGGGTTGAAGATTATAGATTTTATCGCCATAAACAGTGGTGAGACAAGGTCAAAAGCAAATATTGTGTCCCTAAACAGTAGCGGAATGTGATTTAGGCCATAGTCATGACCAGCATTGAAATAGGCCAAGATCGCAAAAATGACGAAACAATAAAGGGGATTGAGGCTACAGGCCTTATCTCTTGGAAACAACAGAGGATTAAAGCAAAGCAACAAGTTACAGTGGAGTTTGGAGCCGCCCTACAGAGAAGAGTACCTAAGGAGAACCAGGCTTAACAAAACCGGGCAAATTTAGGTCTTTTAAAGTCTTTACTCTATTCCCGTTACACGACAATGAGCAAAGAGGGGCAGCTGTACAAGGCCAAATTCGCCCGGGCCCATCAGGTATCAAAAAAATTAATTAATTAAGAATAAAGTCCAAAAGACAATCCATTTATACAACTTTTACAAGCCCAAACCTAAACACCTATCCCAGCCAAACCCAAACCCGAGCCCAACAAGCAGTGGCCCAAAACACTAATCAGGTTCAGAGAACCCTAGGGTTCTCTTCTTTCCAGCGCCGCCGCGCGTCGCCCGCACGCGCGTCGCTCCAACTGCCTACGCGCGTCGTCTCGATCTCCCACGCGCGTCTTTCCCCGCGCCTCGTTGCTCGCCCGCACGCTCCTGCCTCCTTAGCGCACCACGCCCACTGACGGTCGATGCTCCACAGGCGTTTTGGCATCACCAGCTTCGCCCACACCTGCAAACAACGCGCACAAAGCCCAAACAAAAACAGAGAGCACCAACAGCAGAGAACCCAAAAGAATAATAGAAAAATGGTGTAAATCCGCTATAAAAACGGAAGAAAAACATTCCTGTAAACTTCTTGGAGCACGAAAACAAGCAATAAAGAAGATCAAGGTTGATTCTTTTTTCGTTTTGATTTTCTGTTATTTGCTCACTGTCCTTTTCTATTTTTATTTTCATTTCTTTATTTTCAAATCTTGGAGACGAAATAGTAACAAGAACAGAGGGGAGAGTACTCACCTGAAACCTCATCACCGTGGGTCGTTGGCCGCCGGACGGGGCGTTGGCGCGACGATTGGACGAAAACCGAAAGGGGGGAGGATGAGGATTCGAGAGAGTTCTCGATTGTTTTTGGAAAATGAGGGGAAATAATGTTTTTTTTCTTTTGATTTCTTTATTTATAGGAGGGTGATACGGCACCGTTTGGAGCTAAAGATTCCATAGCCAAAACGACACCGTTTTGTGTAAGCCCGAAAACCCGACCCGACCTCAGACTAGGATCCGCGCGTTTATGCCCTAAAAGGGCAATTTGTGCGTTCGATCCTTTCTCTTTGTCTTGAGTTCGATTTAAGGCCTTGCGTTTTTTTATTTTATTGAAATTTGGCCTATATTTTCTAATCCCTTTTCAATTTGATCCATAACCCTATGATAGCAAACTGTTTTATATACTTGTTACAAGTTTGTTACATTATTTGTTTTTCTATAATATTACATGTTATTCATTTTAAGAATCCCTTGAATATATCAATTATTTTAGACTACTATTTGTTTTAAAATCATGCATATATTATGTATAATAAACTATTTCGCATTACTTATCTCAAATAATCTCATTTGTTAATTACTTTGAAACGTTTTAAATGTTCCCCTTTTTAATAAAAATCGCCTTATATATTACCGATTTTAAAATCTTTTACGTTATCTATATTGAGCAAACGATATGTGTTATCTAATTTATCGGTATTTGATCATCAATGTTAGTATGCTAGTAATGTATGTGACCTGAGCATCATTATTGCGTGCATTATGACTTACTCATTCATATTTTCCTATCACGTCGTTCGTTCATATAGTATTTCATTCACATATCATTTTTCCATGAGCATTTATTATTTTTATATCATGTCATTACATTGTACATTGAACCCTAACATACTGTTTCAACCTAGATCGTTGTTTTTTTTTTTAAATCTAAACAAATCATACATGCCTTTGAATAATTGTACCCACTACCGTTTAAAAAAAATAAAGATTTTCAGAAAATAGGGTAATATTTCGCGTTTTGGAAGTTCGAGAAAATCGTGCCCTAACTTACTGGGTTTCGATTCTTCTCGTTAAGCTTGAATAACGGAATATCCCTTAAAACAAAATACAATTTCAAAATAAAAGGCTTATCCTTGAGAGTATAAAGTGTTGTGCCCTAACTTACTGGGTGTGATATCTCGTTACCTCAAGATAAGAATTTCCGAAATAGTTTAAAATAAAAGCTTATTCTCGAGACTACGAGACGTTGTGCCCTAACTTAGTGGGTGTGACATCTCGTTATCTTGGGATAAGGATTTTGCAATGACAATGATACGGGGTGCTATGTCCTAACTTACTGGGTGTAGCATTTCGTTATTTCAAATACAACTTTTAATGATGAGTCAAATTCACTCAAGTATTCAATATAAAAAAAAACACACAATCGTATTTTTAAACTCACTCTCAGTTCTCATTTTTTGACATCAAGATACTAATTAATCGATTTGGTACCAATTTTGGGCGTGACGAGGGTGCTAACCCTTCCTCGCACGTAACCGACTCCCGAGCCCACTTTCTCGAAACTCGTAGACCAAAATGTTTTATAGGTGGCCCGATCACACCTAATAAAGATCGGTGGCGACTCCCGTTTTTTTACTTTCAAAATCCAAGGTCGATTCCCGTTTTTCACCGAAAAAATGGTTTCGACAACATCTTTCTAGTTTTAATTAAATTTATTGATAATTCATATTTATTTATTGTGCGTACAAATTTTTAAAATAAATGATGTTTAATTAACAAAAAAGTTAGAAAGTTTTTTTGAGAGATCGGATTTTAATTGAATATTTTTTTAAGAGTTAAAATATATTTTTTATCATTTTAATAGTTTATATCTTTATAATTTTTAAAAAAAATTAATTTAAATTAATTATATTTGGATAACAAAATACAATTATTCTATATATTAATTTAAAATTTTATAAAATTTTGGCATTGTTGTCCCTATGTTTAATTATGTGAATTGGAAATATCTTCTCTTACCATTGGTTGTGAGGATCAATTTGTACCTACCAATTGAATACATTCAATACATTTAGCGGTTCCACTGTAGCATATAATTACAAAAAGGATAACCAATTTGATTTAAATATTTAATTTTATTGTAACAATTTATAGCATAAATGTTTATGTTTCTATTATTATTTATTTGTATTTACTAATATATATTTTTTATTTTTTAATAATTTTTTTATTTTAATCACGACTAGATAAGTAATTTGATCGATTTAATTATTGATTTGGATCTTACAATATTGTCTGTTAGTATTTTTTTTACAATATTATCGGTTTGTATTTTTCTACAATTAATATTAGGGTCATGGATCTTAAATCAGTTACTTACAATTTTCTCCATCTTATCTCAAAGAAGAAATAAAAAAAATATACTCAGAAAATTATGATCACAGCTTATTGATTTACAATATATATGGGTTAATGGCAGATTTTACTATTGTACTTTAATAAGTATTTTAATGTGATATCTCCCCTTTTAAAATATCTTAAAATATCTAGTGTGGTATATAAATTTATTAGATGTTGACACGTAATAAAAGTGTTGGCTTTTACCTAGTACCTTAGTGATCTGAAAGCAGTTAATTTATAAGTATTTTTTCTTTCAAATTTAAATTTAAAACTTTTTTATTTTCTTTTCTTACTTTTTATTCATATTTAAATTAAAAACTTATTTAGTTTTTTCTTTTTTTATTTCTTTTGTCTTCTAAATTTCAATTAAAAATGTATTAATTTCATTTTTTTATAAAATTTTAATTAAAAACTTATTATTTTCTTTTTCTATTTCCATTTTCCTTTTAAATTTAAATTAAATACTTATTTTTTTCCTTTTCTCCTTATTAAATACTTTCTTTTAAAAAATAAATTAAATTCTTAAATTAAATTGTCCATAAAATAAATCCTCCAATAAAACCTCTTGGATTTCTACCAACTTTGAATCAAAATTTGCATCAGCATTAAATATTCAACAGAACAAAGACGAACAATTTTTCGAAGTAAAAAACTAAAATCGTTCTGATGGCTACTCCACAGCAATGCTAGGCTTCCTCACTTTGTGCCATTGAACTCTCAATCCGACTCATCCACAACAATAATCAGTGTGAATTTAGTACGACACCCAAAACAACTATTGCTCACATGTAATCTAAATAACAATTACAACGAATCTGAAATAAAAACCAACTGAAATAGAAATCAAATACTATAGAGGGCATAGGAATACGAAACATTACCCATCTACATCTATCTTACTAGGGCAAGTAGGAGACTGTTGGATCTGATGCTCTAAGTGTAGTATTCTTACCTATGTACACTTGTATTTTTTCGAATAGATTGATATAATAAAATTATCCATGAATTACATTAATACTCTTTATATATTATCCTCAATGACTTTTACACGTAAAGTAAAATGGAAGCAAATATTAACTCACTGGTTATCTAATGTTTAACTAATGCTAAGTGGTATTACGTGGTCAGATCTTAATATGGAAAGACAACTTAGAATAGTAGATGAACCTAAACATGTCATTAGTCTAATAAAAAATGAGCAAACCTATTGAAAAACTAATATGTCGTCTATCAAGTCCAGTTGGGGAGATGTTTTGTCTTGAGCATCGAAGCAGATGACTCCCAGAAGATAGAGACTTAGATGTGACTTAATAAACTAATAGTACATCGGACATGACCCAAGTAGAATCGATCCTGAATCCGTTTATTGATTTATTCACTTGTGACGTTCATAATGTGGCATATCTTAATCTTGATGGTGGACTATGTATGCGTGACTTGTATACTTTGATTTAAGTAAAAACTTGAGTTCAAATAGATAAGGAACCAAAAGTTGGTGTATTGGGTATACGACTTCTACGATATGTAGCATCATTCATAATAGTGGAATTAGTAGCCCAAGAAATGGGAAAATGATATCATCTCATTGGTATTACATGATATATGCAAAGTAAACGTGGCTGCAAGTCATTAGTCTTTGTGATGAATGATTTAATTACTAGTTGATAGTAATTGACTTTTCATGAAGGAAGATATATTGGTTACTATGAGATAAAATAGGATAATATTGAGAGAATAAATTTATCGCAAAGAGAGTAATGATATCCAATGAGAGTAATACACTTATGACAAGGTCATTAGAGGAGCACTGATCGAGTATCTTTCATAATGGTATATAAAATGAGAGAGCTCAGTTATGATACTATTGGAATAACTTTGTAACAACTCATTTTTCAGTGGTGTTGGAAACAGTGATTTCGGGACCCCATTTTCGATAAAATTTACAAGGTTAGTATAAGTTTAGTTGAAGTTTGGTCATTTAATTTTGTTAATTGGAAAGTTAATTAAGGTATAAGTGCTAAATTGTAAAAGTGGTAAAAGTTAATTACTATGAACTTTTAATTAATTGAAGGACCAATTGAAAAATTGGACCCTTATTAATTTTTCCAAAAGTGGTGAGTGTCATCTAACATCCACTAAGTTTGTTAATTAGGCTTAAGTTTAATTAAACTAATGTTAATTAATTTAATTATAATTAATTAAAGGTTAACTAAAGTATATAAGTTATTATGTTATATCTTTCCATTTTTCTTCTTTTCTTTATCGTTTGAAACAAAAGAAACCCAGAGAATCCATTTTTGGATACTCAAGCTTTCAATCTTCTAATTGTAAGTTCAATTTAGTTATTTTTCTTATAATTTTTATGGTTTTGAGGTTTCGGGAGCTTGATTTAGCTAGCTCGTGTATCAGTTTATAAATTGTTAAACTTTTCAAAATTTTCCATGGTTGAATACTTAATGAAATTGATTTTTGTTAGATTTTAAGCTTAGAGGTGAAAAAGGACTAGTTTGTAAAGTTTAATTGCTAGTTTTTTAATATACGGACTAAAGTGTAAATATTTTGAAATTAGTATGAAATTTATGTAATTATGGACAATAGAGAACCTTATAAGGATGTGATTGAGATCAATTTCAAAATTGAGACTCAAATTTAAAAGTTATGGTAATTTCGGTTTTAAGGACTAAATTGAATAAAATAAAAAATTTAGGGATCGTTCAAAAAGTGAAATTGGATTGTCATATGCATGTATTATGATGTTATAAAGTATTTAGAATTGATAAATCAAAATGAATTATCATATAGATCGGGATTTGAATCAAACGAAGGAAAATTGAGTTAAAGGCAAAATTGTGGATTAGTCCTTTATGTCTTGTTTGATGTTGTTTTTTTTCCAAGTAAGTTCATATGGCATAGTTGTATTTAATTAGTATATATAATTGAATTATGAATTTATATATGTTTGATTATAATTTGAATTGTTTACGATTTGATAAAAAAATGTGAGATATTTACTAAATTGTAAAGAAAGGGTTATATGTGTTATATATGCCTGAATGAACATAATAAATGATAGACTATGATTGACATGATAATAGGATTATTTTCGCGTTAATACGAGTTATATGTGATGGTACGATTTTTATTACAAATCATATCGAGATCTAGCATTTGTTGTAGACCATCGAATATTACATGTCTCTACGGAGACCTTGGTGTGGTGGAGGGATGTATTGGTATATGACTATATATGTTTGCCTACAGGCTTTGCACTTCAATTCCCTGGTGTGGTGTAGTTACTTCTCGCATGAGCAATTTGGTATGGTGTAGTTACTCGTGTATTCGAATCTGTTTGCCTTACCAGATTATACTAAATTGTATAAAGTGCATACGAACATATCAGACTATGTAATTGGGGGAGTATTGATGCGTGATAGACATCTAATTGCTTTCGAGAGTCAAAAGCTTAATGATAATGAGTGATAAAACATGGTTGAAGAGAAATAGATGATTGTAGTGGTGCATTGTTTGCACACATGGAGACATTGTTTTATAGGTTATAGGCTTGTGGTATTTACAATCGATGTCGCAAATAGTTATTTTCTGGCTTAGTAAAAGTCGTCTGTAACACCTTTAACCCATATCTGTCACCGGAATAGGGTTATGAAGCATTACCAGAGTTTACAGAACAATCATAAATAAATCATGTCATTTACTATTCATTTTCCAAAATTAATCATATTGTCCATTGCATGGGCCCTCGAGGCCCAATTTAAGGATTAGAAATGAGTCGGGACTAAATCGGTAACTCAGATAATTTTTCACAGATTTCTAAAATTTTTCCTTGGTGCAGGGCACACACGCCCATGTGGTCAAGGGACACGCTTGTGTGACCTTTTGACATACCCGTGCTTCAGGCCGTGTCCTACCCCGTGTAACTCCTTGACTTAGGTCACACGGCCAGCCACATGCCCTTGTGCTAGGCCGTGTGGTCAATTTATTTTTTGAAAATTAGATGCAAGTTTCACATGGCCAGGTCACACACTCGTGTGTTAGACCATGTACCTCACACGGTTGAGACACACGTCCGTGTCTCTGCCCGTGTGCTCAAGTCTAAACATTTTGTTTCTAAATTTTAAGATGCAAGGGACACACGGCCAAACTACACACCCATGTGCATGGCTATGTGTCACACACGGCCGAGACACACGCCCGTGTCTCTACCCGTGTGGACGAAAATAGGCCATTTTAAGGCCACTTTTCTCACCATTTTTACTATCAACCTGCACACAACACTTTCGTATACCATTATAATCCAACCAAGCAACCAATGCAAGCCAAAAATCAAGTTTTAGATATAATATGTCATCATAAAACTCATTTACATAAACTTACCATATTAATTACATTCATTGATTATTAAAAACTACTACTAAGTATATGCATACAAATATAAACATATGTATCATTCACAACCATATTTCAAGTTTAACTCTTTTCTAAACTAATCCTATACATGTTATATAAACCATAGATTGTATTACAAAATCTACTAGAGAAATTTGGATAGTGTGGCCTGATATGTTGATCCGATCCTCCAAACTCACGTCAATCTACAAGGAACATTAAACACACAAGAGTAAGCATATAGAAGCTTAGTAAGTTCATAGGCTTTAAAAATAAATCTTATCGAACAAACTATAATAAAACATTAAACAGGGCATTTAACTAATATTGCCTACCAATCACAACTTCAATTAATAAAATTCACTTGATTGAGCTCAATATGAAAAACTTCTAATATTTTTCCACAATAAATTCATATGACACTTACCAATACTTGTCAAATTAGAGAACGTCTTACGGATTTAAGTACATCATTTTCTTGATGCAATAGTTTAGCTACGGTCTTACACGTATATTGCCATGGCCTTGCCATGGTCTTACACTCGTAGTGCCATAACCCAGTTATGGTTTTATCATCAGGATGCCATAGCCCAACTATGGTCTTACACTTATACATATACTGTCATGGTCCAACCATGGTCTTACGTTCACGATGCCATAACCTAGTTATAGTCTTTTCACTGAAATGCCATAGCCCAACTATGGTCTTACATTTAACATTTTTCCATGGTCCAACCATGGTCTTATCCTTCATCATCTTGTAACACAGGACGATCATACTCAATCCTACATTCTACTTAATTTGAACATTCAATTTGATCTTCATATTATTACAATAATCATAAATCAATAATAAAGATATGAAATAATACAAATATCATTCCTAAACCATTAATTTATCATGAAATTTCAACCATATGAACTTATCTGGGTAATTTGTAGCAGTTGTAGAAATTATGAGACTATTCTGTTAATTTCTCTTTTCCACGTTTATCTTCGGGTTCTTGATCTATAATGTAAAATTATTCATTCATTAGCATCTAATTCAATTCTAATTCACTTCACAATTTATGCCCTTTATTTTTTAAAATTACATATTTACCCCAAATTTTACAATTTTTACAATTTAGTTCGAAATAAATTAACCCATCAATTGAGCTTATTTTTCTCAATTAAAATTTTATCTAATCATTTTAGGCTATTATACAGCCTTTGATATTCAAAATTTCAACATCAAGCCCTAATTCTTAACTTTTTCACAATTAGGTCCTAAAAATCAATTCCTATTAAAATCAGTTAATAAAATCATCACATAACAAAATTAGAGCTAAAAATCCATGTTTATTCATCATAAAATTCCAGCACTCATCCATGGTAACTTTCAAAATTACCCATGAAATCAAAAACAAATGAAACATATAGTTGGACCTAGTTGTAAAGTTTCAAAAACACAAAAATTTCAAGAAAAGAACAAGAATTGAACTTACATTTAGCAAAAATATGAAAAACCAGCTTAGAAGAACTCTTCAATGGCTATTTTTGGCGGGGAAATGTGAATATTTGTCTAGAATTTCAATTTATTCATTATTTTATTTAGTTAATTTGCAAAATTTCTAATTTTGCCCTTAGTTCACATTACTTACTGATTTCTATATTTCTACCGTCTAGCCTATGTAATTTAGGCCTAATTTCCCTTTTAAATCCCTCTTATTTATTATTTAAGCTATTTAGTCACTATTTCTTTAATTAACAAGTTTTGCACCTTTTTTAATTTAGTCCGTTTTAATTAATTAACTATCAAAACAATAAAATTTTCTAACGAAACTTTAGTACTAATTCACTAACACTCTTTAAATATTTATAAAAATATTTACGGTTCGATTTATGAAACCGAGGTCTCGTTTCCTCATTTTTAACCCAATTTACCTAATAAATTCTTTTAAATCACAAAATTCACTAATTCAAAAATATTTTCAGAAAAACCTCCACATATACTTGAAAAAGAACTTCCATTGAGCTGAGCATTTCAGCCATGAGTTTTTTGTATTCCTTCTTGGTCTTGGCTTGAGCTAACATCGCACTAACTGTCGATTTTGCTTGAAGTAATTTTGATGTGGTTTGATCCGCGGCTGTGGACTTGCATAATCTCGGATTCTTGTTGAAAAAATTATCCAAATATTTTGAATCATATTTTTCATCATTAAACTTATCCAACCATTTAGTTCTGTAGTTTCGAACTAGTAGTGGAATTCCAGTACATTGATCTTGCTCATAGGAATAATTCTAAGAAATAATCCAAGAAATGCATAGTTTTGAGAAAAAAATGGATTGTCCTGTAAATGTGTTTTTGGTCTGGTTCATGCTGAAATTTGCCAAAGAATTTGGGCTATAAATTTTGAATTTTTTCTGGTAGGATCCCAAAGGATGATGGTCCATACTAATTCCATCATTCTTGGAACCAGTTTGAGAATTTGAATTGGGTACCGTATTTGAAATATATGAGCCAAGAACGTCTCATGTGTTGGTTGTTCATTAAGAAGGCATTGTACCATTCCATTTGGTAATCCCAATATGTAAAATATGGGTGGTGGTCAATTTTGGTGGTAAATTTGGCTGGAAATCTCTTTGGAGAATTTGGGTTTTCACTCCAATCCCTTGGTTGAAGAATTTTTAATATTTGGGCTGTTGAATGGGTAATAAAATTTGGATCTTTTGGGTCTGTATAGTGTTTGAATAGTACTGATCTAGTATGTTTTCATAATACTATTGGGGTTTTTTAAAATCCAATGGTTTGAAATGCCACCCATTGAAAAGTTCTTTTGCAAGTATATATGGAGGTTTTTTCTGAAAATTCTTCTTCCATAACAAGAATTTTTTCAAAACATTTATTTGGAAAATATTGTGAGGATTTTTGTGTAGCAGTCTGTGAAGACACTGCTATTTCTTTTGAAAAAACATCTTGGAGAGATGTCTCTTTTAAAACATTTTTGAGAGATTTTGGTTTGTATAAAACAATCTCTTTATTTTTTGAAATCTTTGCTGCTTCACCAGCAATTTCTTTGAGAGGAGTTTCCTCTTCCATTTGAGAAAAGGCCAATGGCACTTCTGGGGATTGAGAAAGGGACTCAATCCATTTTTTGATTTCAGAACAAATTTCATTTAGATCTTGTGCATCTTGAACGATTGTATTTTTAGAGGATTTTGATGATGATGATGATCACTCATTTTCTTCTTCATGGCAAATTTCACACCATGACTTAATTGCTTTTGAGGAAATTTGGGTTTTGGATGACTCTCCTATTTTTTCTTTTCCTTTGTCTCGGAGTTTGGGTGGCATTTTTGAAGAAACTCTTTGGTGAGAAAATCAGGTAAAGAATTAATTTCTCTTTTGATGTATTCAATATCAAAATCAAATATGCTCAAAATTGCCTGCCATCTTGCAAAAATATATTTTTAGGCAACATTTTGAACATTTTTTTGTAAAACTTCTTTTGCTGATTTGCAATCGTTCGTAAAAGAAATTTTTGATTTAATAAATCACTTTGGAATTTTATAAGGCACAAAAAAATTGATAAAATTTCTTTTTTAATAGTACTATAATTTTGCTGAGTTGGATTCCAATGTCTGGAAGTAAACTGGACTATTTGCTCTTTTCTCCCTTTAACTTATTTTAGGATCCCACCGTATCCTATTTCAGAAGCATCTGTTTCTACAATCTTGGGGGCATTTGGATCGGCTAAATATAAACAAGGAAGCTTAGTGATTTTTTTTTTTAATTTGGGCAATAATATTGGTGTGGTCATTTGTCCAAGGTTGTGGATTCTTTTTGAGCCTATCATATAACGGTTTACATAATTTGCTATGACTTGGATAAAAGTCTATGACATAATTGAGGCTTCCTAAGAATTTTTGTAATTGGACTTTATCAAGGATTTGGTCTGGGAATTTGCTAGCAAACTCTATAGACTTTTCTATTGGGGTAATGGTTCCTTGGGTAATGTAATGACCTAAAAACCTTACTTTGATTTGGAACAAACTTATCTTGGATTTAGAAACTGCTAAACCATTATTTTTTATGACTTTTATAAAGATGGATAAAGGTTTGAAGTGTTTTCCTAAATTTTCTGAAAACACGAATACATCATCGATGTATACTATTGTGAATTGAGAATATTGGTAAAAAATATCATTCATTATTCTTTGAAATTCGGATGGAGCATTTTTTAATTCAAAAGGCATTACATTCCATTCATATTGTCCAAACGGTACAGTAAGTGCCGTTTTATATCTTTCTTCTTCTTTTATTTGGATTTGCCAAAATCCAGATTTCATGTCAAATTTTGAGAAAATATTTGCATTACAAAGTTTCTGTTGCAAATCTTTCTTATTTGGTATTGGGTATCTAATCCATTTTAAGGCTTGATTGAGAGGTTTGTAGTTAATTACTAATCTTGGCGTTCCTCTTTCGAGTTCTGCATTTTTTGTTACATAAAACGCTGAACAACTCCAAGGAGAACTGCTTTTCCTAATTAAATTTTTATTAAAAAGGCCTTGTATTTCTTTTTTACAAAATTCTTCCATTTTTTTGTTCATTTGTACGGGTCTTGCTTTTGTGGGTATTTGTCTTTCATCAAAATTGTTTTCATATGGTAATGTTACTTCGTGTTTTTTCCTATTCCAAAAAACATTAGGAATATCAAAACAAATTGTTGATTCTATTTCTTCTCTAATTTGATTTATCCTTTTTTGTACTTCTCTTTTTTCTAATTGTTCAGTCAATTTTTTAAAACATATTTCTTCTTTTAGAAAAGAGATTTGTTTCTATTTATGATTAATTAAATTATTGATTTACCAATTATGGATGTATAAAGATTTTAATAAGTTGAGATTTCTTATTTTTGGTTTTTCTACAAAAGGAAATTCTACTTTAGTGTTTAAAACTTTGGTGGAGATAGAATTATTTGTTACTTTATAAGGTTTGAGTAAGGATATGAATGGGGTTATTAATATGACATCTTGGGTAATGTCTTTTACCATTAAAAAACATGTTTGATATTTTATACCTTTGTTGAATATTTTTGCATTGGGAATTTTATAAGTAATTTTTAGTTTTTTACCATTTGCACCTTTAAGAGATTCTGATGTTTTGTCATAATATTTTGTTGGAACTATCCCTTCTCTAATGCAATTTTGGTCCGCTCTTGTATCAAAAAGGGCTATTGTTTCTAATTGAATTTCATTATTTATGACAATATTTATTTTTATTAAATATCTTTGAATAGATACTTCAGTTAGAACCATCATATATTCCTGTGTATTTTCTTTAGGTTCGGGCTCAGTTTTTGACGAAGTTTTTTCTGGAATTTCATGTTTTAAGGTTTGCATTTGTTTTTTCATTTATTGCTATTCCATTTTAAGCTGAGAAAGTTCTAATTTAATTTGTTTTATTTCTAACTGTAATTCAGAATTTGTAATTTGTCTTGGTTTTATTTTTTCATATGTATTAAATATTATATCTTGTATATTATGCATTTGTGATTGACTAGAAATAAATTCTTTTTCTTTTTCTGGTTTATTTTTTAATGACGATTTCAATTTCAAAAGGTATTCTCTTTAGGTTCTGGGTCTTGAATTTTATCAATAACTTCAATCATAAATTCTTGGTCTTTGGTTAACATATTAATTGAGGATTCATTTTCATCATCAGAAGATTGGGATGTTGTATGTAATTCGTCTATTTATAATTCATCTGTTTCGGTAGATGTATCATTTTCAGAAGAAGTTGATTTTAAGAGAGTTTCATTTAATTTTTGTTCTATTTCCTCATCTAGATTTAAATTATTAATTTTTCTTTTAATTTTACAATATTTTGATATGTGTCCTGGTTTTCCACATCTATAACATTTTATTGTTTTATCAATTTTGTTTTCTATTTTTTGTTGTTTCTTTTCTTTTCTATATTTTCTATATTTTGGTTTTTTATAATATTTTGAAATATTCTTTTTCCTATTTTTTTGTTTTACAGGGCATCATGTTTTTGAAGAAGAAGGTTCATTCCTAATGTCAAATTGGTGGCAAAATGATCCTAATTCTTTTCTACATTGATATCTTTCTTTCTTATGTTGATTTTGTAATTTTCAGCAAAATTCCTTCAAGCAAAATCAACAGCTATTGCGATGTTAGCTCAAGCCAAGACCAAGAAGGAATACAAAAAACTCATGGCTGAAATGCCCAGCTCAATGGATTCCAAATCCGAAGATGAGAAATCTTCAGCGTCTTCAATCAAAATGGTGGATCTTGCAGACGATACCACTTCAGTAACCATCACCAGGACCAAGAAAAAATGATGCAAGAAAAGACGACTGAATAGGAAATATTCTCTGAAGTAAACAGTAAGCAAGAAAAGATTAGTGAACAGGAAATATTCTCTGAAGTAAACAGTAAATATTCCCTGCAAGAAAAAGACGAGTGAGTGATAAACCGTAATATATATTTTAATCCCACTTTTAGCATACTTTTGGATGATTTATCCCCTGAATTGTGAAATTTGATGCTCCTAATCCTTTAATTTCATGTTTTACACTTAGAAGAGCACTGGAGGATGAAAAGAATGAGAAACAGGCCAAAAACGGAGAAAATGGGCCAAAGCACGAAATTCACACGGCCTGTGCCCGAGCCACACAGCCTGGACTCGGCTTACACGGGTGTGCCACACGGGCGTGTCCCTGACGCGACCTGTTTGAATTCTATTCGGAATAGGGTACTTAGAGGCAAAGAAAGACATTCCAAAAGCCTATATAAACACCCTAGAGGCCAACCTTCAAGGGTCAGTTCAGGTAGGCCGAGGAGTCAAGTCAGAGAGGCCGAATTGTGGGATTTACTCGAAGAAAGCCAGTTGATCCATCTCAAGAAGCCGGAATCATACTCAAGACGGAAGATCTTCCCTTCAATTTCCGTCAGGGGGTTTTAGGGTTTTTCTCATGTTTTGTTTTATATTTTCTTCTGAGATGTATTCTTTTATGATTATGAACTAAACCCCTCAAATACCTGAGGGGGATGAAACCTAAGACGGATCTTGTTATTGTTTTCTGAACTATATGATAAATACTTGATTTGTTCTTAACTATGTGTTCTTAGTTCTTGTTTTGATATTTCAGGATATTAATTCAAGTATTGATGTGCTTAGGCAGAGGAGGAATATTCCCTGTTTAAGAGTAGATCTAGCATAGTTAAGCGGAGTTGATCGCAAGCCTAGAGATAGGATGACGAAAATTTGCCGGATTAGGGTCAAACCTAATATGGGAGTCCATAGATCGAGTTAATGCAACTCTAGGGGTTTTAATTAGAAAGATATTTCAATTAATCAACCTAGGGTTAGACGTTAGTAGCCTCGAGAGAGGTATTAATATAAATTAGGGAATCCTACGGATCAAGTCAAGTGAATAAATCGTCTGGTTCAGAGTTAAATAACAAGTGAAGTCTAGGTGGATTCTTCCTCGGGTATTGTCTTAATCAATTGGTTTTCACAAAAGTATTTTCCCCAATTCCTTCTTTATGTTTTAGCATCCTTAGCTTAGTAGTTAGTTAATTTTAGATTAAATAACAATTCCCTTAATTCTTAGGCTAAATAATAAAAAGAAAGTCAGTATTAGTACTTTTGGTTCCCTTGGGTTCGACATTCCAGTCTTGCCACTAAACTATACTACTGTTCGACAGGTGCGCTTGCCTCAATCGTTGTCACAGTTAATTTCTAGGCTCGATCATTCATTATATAAATTTTAAGACCTCCTGACATATGATCAGTGGACAAGAAATATTCTCTGGCGTAAACAGTAAATATTCCCTGGCAAGAACAGTTAGATTCTCTTACGCATGAATAGT
Organism: Gossypium bickii; assembly: GCA_025503065.1. Classification (NCBI taxonomy): domain Eukaryota; kingdom Viridiplantae; phylum Streptophyta; class Magnoliopsida; order Malvales; family Malvaceae; genus Gossypium; species Gossypium bickii. The sequence continues at coordinate 18,394,331 of CP106709.1, forward strand.
AAATATTCTCTGTAGTTTGTATTTTTGTAACCAGAGAATATATTCTCTGAAAAGTTTTAATTATGTAATCAAAGTTTCAATTATGTAATGCTGAAAGGGATTGAATTTCTCAGTTCAAATGAAAGGCACGACTGGAAAATACCCGTTTCAGAAATCAAAACTCGTTTCTCCAAAGTTTTAAAGTTTCTCCAAATTTTTAAAATTTAAGTTTTAAATTATTTTCCTCTTCAAGATTTAATCAATTTTTAATTTCAAGCGATTACATTTATCACATTTCAAACTTTTCAATTCAAATAAATATTTACGAAGTTAATTGTGAGGTTAATTAGGTTTTGGCTAGATGAATTAGCTTGAATTAAGGTTAATTTAGTGTAAGGATTAAATTGAATAAAGTGTGAAAGTTTAATTGTAGAATAAAGAAAAGATGAGGGACTAAATTAGCAATTAAGCCATAGGTTCCAAGTGTGTGGTAAAAATAAAGTACATGTGTATTAAATAATATACATACATTTGTAATAAATACATGTATTTACTTATAATTTAAGAAATAATTATTAATATAATATAATATAATATAATATAATATAATATAATAAAACATAAAATTAAATAAAGAAATAATGAAACAAAGTTAGAAAAGAAACAGAATAGCCAAACGAGAAGCAAGGGATAAGGAATGAAAGAAAGAAAAGGGAAATAGGGATTTCAAGGTTTAAAGCTTGATTGGTAAGTCAATATAGACCATTTTCTTGTAATTTTGATATTTTTGGAATCCTATAACAAGATACTACTTGATACAAGTGGAAATTTTGAAAGTTAGTTGATTTTTAGATGTGGTTTATGTTGAATTAACTGAAGAATTTGGGTTAGAATTGATAGAATTTGTAAGTTAGAATTGAGAAAAGGAGTGAATTGTAAGTTAAATCATAAGTTTTTATGTAGTAGGGACTATATTGAAAGAATTTTAAAATTATGGATTTAGGATGAAATTGAGGATTGAAGTTAGTTTTAAGTGAGAATTGAATGAAAATATGAAATAGTTTTGGAAAGAATAAAACTAATATTGATTTAAGGACTAAATTGGAATTTAGGCAAAAGTTGTGTATAAATTGAATTAATTAATATAAAATTGTATTGTATTGATAATTTTTAATTGTTTCGATTCCGTAGCTAACGTTGAGCCGGAGACCTCGGCTAGGAAAGCAAAGGAAAAAGTTGACAAGGAATAATTCGGGAAAATTACGGTTTGTATTTCTATAATCCGAAAACTAAAATTATTTGTTGTATTTATTATTATGTATGGTAAGTGAAATTGAGGTGAGTTTGATATATTGATATTGAATTGAATTGTTTTGTGAACATATGTGTATGATTGAAAAGTGTATTGAATTAGAATTGATTGAAATTGTATATTGATTGGAAATTGAATTATGAATTGAAATACCCTATTAACAATGTCGGGCTAAGTCGGATGTAGTTGGCATGCCATAGGATTGGAAGTGTTCAGGGATACTTCGACTTCGAGTCGATGAGGCACTATAAGTATCATTTTACTGTTATTACTTCGAATAAATCCAATGAGGTATTGAGTACCGTACTGTTACTGTTTACTTCGGCTTGGCCGATGAGGAACAGAGTGTCGTACTAGTGTGTTGGTTGGATCCATGTATCTGTCGAAGTCCGAGTCGTTTTAATAGGGATAAGTAAATGAATTGGTTAAATTGATTGATACTGAATGATATTGAAATTAAATTGAATACAATATGGTGAAATGCTATTGAATAGCATCTATGAAATTGAAATAGAAGATGTGATAATTGAAAGTGTTATGAATGATGTGTATTGTGAAATTGATTAATTATGAATGGATTTATTATATATAAATATATATTTGAACTTTATAATTTTTCATTTAATAAGTATTCGGACTATAGAAATATCACTGAGTTATATACTCAATGCATCTGATTTGTTTTCATGCGCAGCGAGTTAGGTCAAAGTCAGACTGTTGAATCAGCATCCATAGCCGATCCCGAACTCAAATACGTAGTGAAGTATTTTCTCTTTTGATATGGCATGTACCTAGGTTGTTTTTTTTATGTTCTTTTGAGATGTGTATAGTATAGTGTAAAAGATAACATTGTTTGATAAACATATAAATATAAGTATTATAATATAGTCATTTATATAGTTATGGTTTGAATTGGTTGAATGACATATAAATGATTTGTTTAGATATTTTATGATTTTGAGTCCACACGGCCTGGCACACTAGCATGTGACCAGACCGTGTGATACACACGGCTTACACATGGGCGTGTGGGTAGACTGTGTGTCCTCTGCAACTTAAAATTTTAGAAACAGAATACACAGGTATTGCCACACGGGCGTGTGTCTCAGCCATGTGAGGTACACAGCCCAGCACATGGGAATGTACCCAGCCGTGTGAAAACTGCACCTAAAATTTGAAAAATAAATTGACTACACGGCCTAACACACGGGCGTGTGGCTTGGCCGTGTGAAGCAAGTCAGAGAGTTACATGAGGTAGGACACGGCCTGAAACACAGGCATGTTTTAGGGTCACACAGGTGTCTCCCTAAACCACACGGACGTATGAGCCTTGTACATAGTAAAAATTTTGAAATTTCACGTAAAATCCTTAAAGTTTTCGATTAAGTCCTGAATTGTTTCTAACATACAATTTGAGCCTCAAAGCCTATAAAAGGGACAACATGATTAATTTCTGATTTGAATGTTAATTATTTCTGTATTATTTGTATTAAAATTGTATTGACTGGTAATACTCTGTAACCCTGTTCCGGTGACGGATAAGGGTTAGGGGGTGTTAGAGGGAGATTTGTTATACACTTAGGGGTATCATCTTTATGTACCTTAATATCGAAAATTGTGCGAAGAAGTCATGAAAGAGTGTCATGACTCAAGATGGGCAGACCATCTAGGTATGCATCGCACGTTAGCTTTTTTGGAGGATCGTTATTGATGGTTTACCTAAATCTAATGGATTTACGAGTATTATTGTTGAGGTGACAGGTTTTCCAAGTATGAAACCTTTATTCTAGCAACCAAATACTATCTTGATGAGGAAGCAACTCGTGTGCTCCTTAGACATGAGAAATATTAAGGAGTGCCACAGTCTCTTGCCAATGATCGAGACGGGTGGCTTATGGGTCGGTTCTAGAAAAAGTTTTTCAAGTTGATGGGGTCAAACTTGAACTTTTCCACTAGCATGCATCTGCAAATTGATGGGCAAACCAAGAGAGTAAATGCTTGGTTAGAAACATATCTTTGACACTATGTGCGTGCCACACAAAAGGACTAGCCTATGTTGTTGGATGTGACCCAATTTTCTTACAACTTGTAGTGGAGTGGGGCTACGAATAATAGTTCATTCGAGATTTTGACGGGTAACAACCACTCACATCCAACACTGTCGCGACCAGTTATACATTATCAAACCTACCATATTATTGATTTGCTAAAGATTGGCAAGAAGAAAATGACTTAGTCAAGGCTTGCCTACACAAGCCAAGTAATCGCAACAAGAAGTGAGCTGATCAGAACCGCAGATATGTACAATTTCAAGTTGGTGACTCATTCCTTACTAAATTTCACTTGTTTTGTGTCACACTTGCTTGCACAAGGTGCTTGTGCAATGGTATAAGGGACCTTTCAGAGTTATAAAAAGGGTAGGCAAGCTAGCCTACAAACTAGAGTTGCCAGCAAAACTCAAGGTTCATTTGATATTCCATGTCAGTATGCTTAATCCTTTCCATGGGGATCAGGAGGATCCAAATCGAGGCAAGTTAAAACAAGTGCTAATTGGGGTAAAGGCATCCTATAATTGTGAAGTTGAATACATTATGGTAGACCGAGTGATTTGATGGAAGTATTATAGGTTAAGGGATGAGTACCTTGTTCGATGGAAATGACTTCCCGACAATGAGGCTAGTTGGAAATCGACCAAGTCTTTACGGCAATTCCATTTTGATGACGTAACAAGGGTGTCGCAAGAACAAATGAGGGAGAATGTCACAAGCCGCGCAAAGGATCCCGCAACGGATGTGCTCATTTTAGACCTTTCTTGTTCCATTGGGGTCATTCGGTCCATCAAGATTGGTCCATTGCTTGGAAGAGACTCGAGGCCTATCTACCTGGATCTTAGTTAAGATGTAAACAATCTAGTAAATTTTATTTTTACCAAAATGATTATTGAAAATTCTAAAGGATAAAGATGTATAGAGATTAAATCCCTTAAGACTCTCTTATTGTAGATGTGAACTAATCTCAGCCATCGATGTAATTTGATCTGTACTGTTAGATTTGGGGGAGCTTAACTATAAATAGAATCCTTATAACACCCCTAACCCGTATCTGTCGTCAGAATAGGGTTACGGAGCATTACCAAATAAATGTAACCTAAATCATTCATTTCAAAACATTGTAATAAACATAACATAATCCGACATTAAACATGCATATCGTCCTTTATTCAAGCCTTCGAGGTCTTAAAATCACTTTAGAAACGATTCGGGACTAAATAAAGAACATTTGAAAAATTTAGGAAAAAGTTAGAAAAATTCAACAGCAGGGGTCACACGGCCGAGTGGCCAGGCAGTGTGACTCACACGACTGAGACACACGCCCGTGTCTCAGGCCGTGTAACATTCGAAATAGGGACACTCAGCCGTGTCTCAGCCTGTGTCTGTGCCCGTGTAACTCTTTGACTTGGGTCACACGGCCAAGCCACACACCTGTGTGTCAGGCCGTCTAACTCTTGAAATGGCCTCACACGCCAGTGTGCCAAGTCGTGTGTTAGCTGACTTGTTCCTTAAGCACTCAACAGACGACACACGGCCATGTCACCTAGCCGTGTGTCTGGCCGTGTGGACCTAAAATGTACCTTAAACAACAAATTTGTCATTTCCTACTTGCTTGGGCATTAATCAATTTAAAAACCAATCATTTAACCTATTCGAAATACGATCAAACATACTCCAAACATGCCAAAACGATCATCTTAGGTGCCTAACAAATGTACCCTCATTGATACCACATTTATATCATCAAAACCTATCAACAATGCATCATTCAAATCAAAGTTTAAAACATACCAAAATCACTCAATTTAGCCTAGCTTATAATCACCTAAAACATCAAGCTTAAATTCACATACACCCAACAAGCCTTGGTTCAAAACAACATGCCAAATTAAGGTTTCAAACACAAACATATGTTATATATATACCAAACCAACATTATATTTAAACTCAATTACATCCCATATACCAAATACACTAACAACCAAATACATCCTAAGTACATGCCATTACAAAAGGAAAACATCACCACATTTGAAGTCGAGATTGTTGTTGGATGCTGAGTCGGCGATCAAAAGAGAAGTACCTAACCTGCACATGAAAAATAAAACCGTACGCTGAGTAAAACTCAATGATATTTCTATAATCTGAACAATTAAAGACATAATAATACAAAAATGCATAATTTGAATTATATGAACATACTATTGTCTAAACTTACAATTACCATATACCATCATTTCAAATTCATGTATTTTACCATAACATTTCATAATACACTCAATTTTCACATGCTATCATATTTGATTTGTTTAACAAATATCTCAATTTACGTTACTTGCTATATAAATAGTTTTTCACATATCAATCCACATTTCATTTAAACATTGGCATTATCCATTCCATATTCAATTCATGAGTACATTTCATATATTTCATTTGTTCACAACATATTTCACATTTCATTTTCAATCTAACATCTCATTTCCATTTCACATATCATGTCATTTCAATATTAATTATAGAGCTTTATTATTATTTATTCACGCCTATTAACACGACTCGGACTCGGATGGATACATGGATCCAACCAACACGTGCCTCATTAGATAAATCCGAAGTAATATCTACGCCCAACGCTATATAAATTGACACCTAGTATCTTATCAGTTAATCGAAGCAAATTGGCACCCAGTGCATCATCGACTTGAAGTCAAAGAAATCTCTGAACTCTTCCTATCCTATGGCATGCCATCTTTATCCAATTTAGCTCGAAACAATTAATAGGTTTCCATATCACTTACAAATACAACCAATATTCAATTCTCATATTTGTACAATATCACATTCAAACATATATTCATATCAATTTTCGAATCTTCAATACATTCATAACATATACCAAATTAATCCAATTCAATTCAATTGTAAAGCAGCATAACTCTCACCTCCAATGCTTACCATATAAAATAATGCAAAATGCAATAATTTACAACTTAGTTCGGATCATAGAAATACAAACCGTGGATTCCGAGCTATTAGACGTCGATTTTATCCTTTTCTTTTTTAGTCGAGAATTCTGGTATGATGTTAGCTATGGAATTAAAACAAATTAAATACATCATTACAACACAATTCAATTTCACATTGAATATTTCAATTTTTACTCAATATTTGCTTAAATTTCACTTTAATCCTTAAACCGAGACTAATTTTTAATCTTCACATTAAATTCTATATTTTCATACTCATTACACTTTAAACTAAATTTAACTCCTTATTTTTAATTATACCCTTAAATTTCAAATTTTTCACAATTTAGTCCCTATTACTCAAAATTTATAATTTGTTCTATAACTTAGTCCTTTTCCATTTCTAACTTAAAAATCTATCAATTTAATCCCTAATACTAAAGCTAATTCAACAATAACAACATCTAAAATCTTAATCAATACTAAAATTTTCACATGGGTCGGTTAGTACTAAACACCGAAATTCTAAAAATATAAAAATTATAAGAAAAAGGACTAAATTAACTAACCAATTGAAGTTTGAAAACTTAAAAACTCTTGGCCGTGCGTTTCTTTCTCTTTTCTCCCTTTCTTTTCTTTCTCAAATTTTTGCATGCCTTTCTATTTATATTTCTTTATTCTTTCTTTTATTATTATAACTTTTATTATTATAACCTTTATACATATTAATTTCATTTTATTAATCATAATATATAACTTATATATATTAAACTATTATATATATAATGCCCCATTAATGCCGTCTACTACATAATATAAAGGTATATTTATCACTTTAATTCCTCAATTGATTTTAATATATAATTCAACATTTAATCTATACGTGATTTAGTCCTTATACTATAATAATTCTTAATTCATGTACTTTTACTTAACCGAAATCTAATTAACTACACAACTAACTTCGTAAATATTTTCGAGTCCGATTTACGGGACGGAGTCCCGGGAATGTAATTTTCGACACCCCTAACTAGAGGGTCGTTACAACCCTCCCTCTTTATTTGTATTCATTCTATTATTGAGTTAAAATATACTTTTGAGAGCATTTACTCAAATACTTGGAGTGCTATTCTTTTATTGTTGTTTTTATGTTCAATTTGAGTTCCTTTCTCTTTTAAGTTGCTTCCTCTTTATTTTCGGTGCCTTAGAAAATTTTCAAGAGAATTCTCACTTTTTGAGAGTTAGGCTGACTTAGATAGATTTGAAGCAAAAAAATGACCTAAGGTCACGCAGTTTGCTAGACTTAAGTTATAGTCCCGTGACATTAGGACTATCATAAAGACTTATATTGATAAGGAAACTAGTAGTTATTGCATTCAAAACTATACACTAGGGGAACCACTTGTGGGGGCGGGTGATGAATTTTGTTTGCTAAAATGCCCAAAAATGGACAAAGGGAAGAAAAAGATGGAAAAAAAAAAAATCTAATATGTATCAGTAGTGGAAAGTCTCATGTTATAAAGTTTGTACTTGTTCGAATATAGTGTAGATAGTAGGAATGTTAGGCAAGGAATGGATCATTAGAGAGTAATAAAATAGATTATGAGGTATCTTTAAAGAACTAAAGATTACATGCTCACTTATTGAAAATAACATCATTTAGAGATCATGGGATATTCTATTTTGGATTTTGGTAGATGTCTTGATGGTAGAAGATACATGTTAAATCATGTTTTCGTGATAGTTGGAAGAGCTATTTCTTGAGTGAGTGTCAAACATGCACATATAACTTCTTCCGGTATAAAAGGTGAAGGTATATGAAGCATCAAATCATTTTATCACTTGCAATAGTTGATGGTGTAAAAGGACCATTGAGGATTAATTGTAATAATAAACTTGTCTAGTTATGTTGAAGGAAGAAAAGAAACTGGTTAAAATCAAAACATATTGACATTGAATTTCTGGTTGTGAAGAAATGAGTTTAGAGTTTTTTGGTGCTAATAAATCATATGAGCAAGCTCAATGATTATGGGTCTGCTAACCTATGCGATGAGCCATTTTAGTGGTAGATTGTTGTTTTATTTATACTTTTGTTATGTTTACATTTATTTTTTTATAGACTAAGGTTTTATGTGATTATTGAATACTCAGACGTGGATTTTCTAAGTTCCAAAAAGAAAAAAGGTATTGAGTTTCTATTGTAGTTTTACATAAAATTTTAGAAAAGTATTTTGGATTGTTTGAGTTAAAAGGTATGAACAATTGGAAATAAGCATACTCAATTTATGTTATTAATTTTATTAATATTATGACCACTTGATGGGGATATTTATTACGAAAATCACTTTAATCCTGGTTGAACTAAGATATTTGAATTATTGTTGCAAAAGTTTAGGAGCTAGGAACAGTTAACTGCTAGCTATGTACAATTTTAGAAATATAGGGTGCCCACTACTCTTTTATTTATTTAGTGGACATAGATATAATTGTACATGAGTTTACTACAGTGGCCTAGTTACTGATCTAATAACGTATTTGTAGAAAACATCATTCAATTTGGTATGATTTTTTTTTTAAAAATATTAGATTAATATTTTATTTCATATCATACCATATTGCAACAATCCAAGCGGCCACATAATCACACCGCATTACCAATATTTGTAAAAAAACATGGGAAACAAGTCATTAAATAAATATAAATATCTGGAAAAGTTTTAAAATAAAATCATTTTTTATTCTTTAAAAATATTATATAATATTCAAAAGAATAATGCATAAAAAAAAAAAACAAAATTGGGCGAAATTCCAAATCTCTATCTAATATTTATAAGATGTTATTAGAAAAGAAAAGCTGAATAAAGTGAATGTAATAATGGAGAATTATGAGATTACGTTAGAAAAATGGGACATTTCAGCCGAAATAACGGAAATATGGTACTAAATAGAAAAAAGGGAATTGGCCGCTACTCGCGCTATGAAATTTGTTGACATTCAACAAAACACATGGTAATAAAGTGATCTGGCCCTAACCCATTTTTTAAATTAAAAACTAACAAAATAGTGGAGTAACTGCTCACTCAAATCTACAATTATTTTAATTTTTAATTAATACTGAATAAAATATTATATTCACAATTACATCTTTTTTTATTATCTAAAATCATCTCAAATAATATTAAAATTAAAAAATAAATAATTTTATCAAACAAAACATAATTATATTTAATAATAATTAATAGTATTTTTTTTATTATAAAAAGCTTAACACTATTAAGAATAAAATTCACCTTTCCTTTTTTGTACCCCACCAATCATAATATACCAGTGAATTCACCCAATTTGTTGTCGTAGAAGATGGAAAACGTATGGGAAACTCGATCCCCTGAATAGGTGAGTCCTTTACACATATCTTCTGCTTTTCTCTTTATTTATTTCCTTTCCAATTTCTGTAGTAATGGTGGATTTAGATGCATATGATACAACCGAATATCATATAAACTATTAACTATCATGTCAGATCGTTAAAAATAAAATTATATGTACAAATATACATGAATTTATTGTTGGAGATTGTTTAGAAGGTTTTGATCTTCCAAAAAATTAGTTTTTCTTTTTGTATAACTCTTTTACAAGAATAGAAAAGAAATAGGAGATATATATCTATTTCTTGGGGACCACTATCTCTTTTTAAAATAATTGACTATTAAATCAATTCTGGGTATTCATAATTTGGCCTCTCATTAAATTATAAATACAATTTATGGTACCTACACATTATTTTCATGACATTTTAATACCTATGATACTTATAATATAATTGGTCACTTAATTTTGTACCACACTTTATAATAGCATTATACATTACACATATCTGTCCATAATTCAGGATTTTAATCCAACAATCTCCCACTTGGGCAACATATGTTTCATGATAAATGTACAACCTTATGAGCTAAATTTGCTATCATATAACATGTATTCTATAACAATCTCGTCCATCAACTATTTTCATATTAGATCAAAGCAATCTTTGTCATATCAATCATGACTAAACTCAATGGTCACATATACAAATATAGTCAAATGACATAGATCAATTATGAATGCGTAGCATGAAAATTACAAGTAATGTAAACCAAACATGCTTATTCCAACTAGTTCTCCTTAAATGTAAGTGAGGTTAGTATCAAATAAACTGAATACTTCATTTCTAATAAGAAAATAACCAAATAAATAAATGTCTAAAAACAAACATAAAAGACTCATATGAGCAGTGTACTCATAAAAGACTTTAGGTGGTAAACCTTTTGTGAGCAGATGCGCTATCATGGAGTTTGTCCCAATGTGTTCTATGGATATTTAATCATTTTGTACTCTCTCTTTCACAACTAGGAATTTTATATCAATATGCTTTGACTTAGATGAGCTCTCGTTGTTGTTGGAATACAGCATCGTTGACTTATTGTCACAAAATAATTTGAGCTGTCTTTCTACATTCTTCAAAATGCGCAGCACAGTGATAGTTTCGCAGCCATATTCCATGATTTGTTGCCTCATAGTATGCTTCGAACTCTGTTGCCATAGTGGAAGAAGCTACAAGTGTTTGTTTGACTCTTTTTTAGGATATAACTCCTCCGGTTAACAGGTAAATATAGCCTGATGTAGATTTCTTACTATCTTGGCACCCAACGAAATCAGAATCGGAATGCCCTACGACCTCCAAATGATCTAACCTAGCCTGTAATCTTTTATTATTTGAATATACCGCATAACCCTCTTGGTTGCTATCCAATGGTCCATACTAAGGTTGCTTAAATATCTACCTAACATCCCAACAATGTGCGCAATATCCGGACGCGTACATACTTGGACATACATTAGACTCCCAACAACTAATGCATAAGGAATCTTTTGCAATTCCTGAATTTTAATATTACTTTTAGGATATTGAGTAAAATTAAAATTGTCTCCTTTAAAAACAGCGGTGTCACCTGGTCTTCAACCTTGCATGTAGGGGCGTAACTAGGAGGTCTAAAATGAAAATTTTTTCATTTAGGCCCTTTAAAATTTTTAAAATTTTAAATTAGTAAAGGTAAAATTGCACTTTACCACCTAAAAATGATAAAAATTTGATTTATTTTTTTAAAATTATAAAGATATAGGGTATTAAAATGGTGAAATTGTATTTTTACTATCGCAGTAAAAATTACAATTTATTTTCGGCTCTCCTAAAATTTTTTTTTGGCTTCGCTCCTGCTTGCATGCCAAATCTTTTGAGTACTTTATCGATATAACTCTTTTGTGGCAATCCAAGAATATTCCGAGATCGATCTCGATGTATCTAAATTCCTAAAACAAAATAGGCATCCCCAAAATCTTTCATGTCAAAATGTTTAGATAAAAACCTCTTGATTTCGTGCAATAAGTCTATATCATTAGTGGCAAGCAAAATGTCATCGAAAATATAGAATTAGAAATATATACTTAGTCTCATTAAATTTGTGATACACACAATCATCAACCATATTCATCTTAAAACCGAAGTACACAATTACTTTATGAAACCTGATAATAGGACAGAACACAATGCAGCCAACGAAAAAGCAGAAATAACATAGTGTGATAATAGGAGTAAATTATTGTTGTCGAGAAAGTTGTGGTCTTCTGCACAAAGCTTAGCCAAAAATTTCATTCAAAGTTGACATGAGAAGTAAATGTTGATGGGATTCCAAAATGGATGTGGGTTATGTACGTATGTATGTTCAATATAAATGCTTTTATACATTTAAAAGATCAAATTTCTATTCATAAATATCAAACACATATAGCTTAAGAAGAAAAAAAATCTGGATAGAGTTTTAAAGCACAGTATGTTCCCTTCCTCTCATCCACACTTCGGGTGGGGCTTATTAGATTAAGATATCGTGGAAATCCCCTCAGCTGTTTCTACTTTCTTTGTTCCCACTTGAATCTACACCCACTATCACATGGAATCCAATGCCAACAGGTGCTGCAAATTCACAACTTTCAGTTTGTTTTTCCTGTTGAAATTCAGATGTTCTGGATTCAGGGCTCTTCATGATGGAATCCACTGGCAAAAACAGACCTGAAAACCAACCTGGTAAAAGAAACAATGCATGTTTTCTTTCATTCAATCCCAAAGGATTGTAAAAACCTCATTTTACGTTCATCAAAGTCCAATAATTCACTCGAATGTTTCATGAACTACTAATTCACCAATGGTGCCAAGTAACCAGTTGAAAACTGTACATAATACCTATTCTTATTTGTGTCAGTGCTCTTGATCTTGGATTCTATTCGCAAGCACCACTATATTACAAAATATATAATTCTAAGGGACCAACTCAGGGTGGATGCAAATGCAAATGAACCAAAGCAAGGATCATGGATCACTTCTGATCAACGATCTAATATCCCATTCTTTGTGCATCTTTGAACTACAGTTTCCACATTGAATCATGTAATAACAATGGAGACAAGTAAAGCAAATTTTTAAAGACTGAAATTGCAGAGTATGGCAAAAGAAGCACTGGTTTCTTTCAGGCAATGGGCCTTTCCAAATTTCTCAAACAAAACTAATTAGAAAGCAAATAAATATTGAGCTTATAAAACCCAGCTTCGGCTTCTTCAGTAAATGGGCCGGTTTAAGGCTTGGGCTTAATGGTCCAGCTTTGGTTCCCTAATGAAACCCAAGTTTCCCCCATTTTGATTTGAGCATTTCCTATGTCGTCTGCGTAAAAAACCTCTTCCATGGCATCGTATGCAAAAACCCCATTTCTACTTCGAACCTTAAAACCCTTCCAAAACCCCTCCTTTTCCATTTCCAAATGTCTCTCTTTAAAACTTTACTACTTTCTAACCAAGCCAAAGTTGTCTTCAAAACCCAGAACCCTCTTCACAAACCCTTCCCTCATTCACCATCCTTCATAATCAGAAGAACCCTTAGTTCCTCTCCCCAGGAACCAATCAAGAAGCCACTTTCTCTGCTATTTGAAGAAGCGGTTGGTTTAACTCTAAAGGCTGGCGGAAACGAAAGCGAATACCAAGAAGAAAAGGATGGGCTAATGAGCGAATTAAGGGAATTGGAGAGAGAAGTTAGGGCGTTGAAAGAAAACCCAAAGCCAAAAGTGCAAAAGGAAGAGAAAGAGAAAAAACCCAAGAAGAAAGTTACCAACTTGGTTGAGTTGTTTGGTGGTGAAAAGATGGTGGAAAAACGCAGGAGAGAATCGGGGGAGGCGACAGTTCTGAAGGACCTTTCGCCGTTTGTTAAGGCTTTCGTTAGGCATTTGTATTCAAAAGGCTATTTTAACAAAGCTAATTTTTTGGTAGACAACAAGTTGGAGTTTAGTTACTTTGATAGTAAATATGGCAGAGATTTTATAAAGTCTGCTGCTTACAAGTTTGGTAAAGATCATCAAGAGATTGCACAGTAAGAACCTGTTTTTCCCTGTTCTCCTTCATGTTGTTCTGTAAAATTGTTTTAGAGATTTTGCCATTTGATTCAAGTATTGCAAAGCTTGGCATTCATGATTTTTGCATATCATTTAGCAAACAAAGAGCAAAAACACTTTATTTTCACATCTTTAGGGGGATCCTACACTGAACGACTTTCTTTTTGCTTATTGTTAAACAACAAAACATTAAAATTTTTGTATGTTCAGGTGGTTGTCAAGCCAAAACTTGAAAACAGTGGCGCTTTTTGGTTGCCCTTCTCTTGATAAAAATAATGTCTTTGCTGCTAAGTGGTTGCGCAAAATCTTTAAAATTCAAGAAGACACTGTAAGGCAATATTTCAATACTTCGAACAGTTAAAACCTCTATTATATGTTAACTATAAATATTCTAATGTTGTTTGTTTGTTTGCTTGTTTTGTCTGGGATCTCTTCAGGTATGCAGTCAATGCATGTTAAAAGATTCATGCCTGCATGCTAATAAGGATGTGTGGGGAATTGCTACCAGGAGTTTGCTTCTGGTGCATGTAATGAAGGTTATCATTTTGTATAATTTAGACCAAGTGTCTCCAAAGCTCACAGTTCCAGACGAAGTACGGGATTCAGCCAACAAATTGCTGGAGGAGGTTATAAAGCTTAGTCGAACCACATGACCAGGCTTCTAAAATGTTCCTACAGGTACTTAGCGCGAATTCTGCTTTAACTTCTTCACTATCATTTTGGCTGTTTCTATTGAAATGTGTGGATAAAATATTGGTGGTGGCGTAGATTGTCTCATCAGTAGACAAGCACACCTCATTACCTCTGCTGCTTTTGCAATCTCATCATTGATTTTAATCTCACAGTTATGATAATCAATCTCATTGCATTGTTGGTTTTAATCTCACTGCTCACCAGATGGACCCTAAATCAAATTTGCATGGCTGATGAATACATATGATTCAATTCAATATATGTTATCTGGAAATCAAAACAGGAAGTTCCGGAGTAGGAAATAACAATAGTAAAGCAACTGGGAACTTCTTTTATCCAAGTGACCAGTAGAAGGATAGCTTTTCTCATTGAGTAAACTTATGCTTGTGTAGGTTCTCCTATGGATTTGGGGTGATGAGAGTAGTGGAGTTGTTCCACTGTTTCTTCATTATAATTATTTGCAATTCAAAACGTTGGATTGTATCTATGGAAATTTGTTAGAACTTTAATATCTTTGCCTGTAGTACTTGAACGCATTAACTTTCATAAAATATTTGTGTTTGTTCCAGATTTCAAATATATGAAAAAGTTTTTCACAGAATAGTTGTTCTAGATTTCAAAGACATGATGATAATTGGGGTATGTATGAACTTAGTGTTTTAACCATCTCCAATACTATTCTCAAAGTTGTCTTTACATCAGATCAAAATTTTACACATGTAGTTAAAATATCCATCTACAGAACTTTTGCTTTATTAATTCAATTAATACATATATACCCATTGCACTGCGACAACCAGCAGGGAGGATCGTGGAAAGGAGGTATTTATGATTGCTTAAGTTCTTAATGAAGATGACATTCACAGCCAAAACGCTGGACAACCTTCCAAGAGGAAACAAGAACGCAAAGTATACATGCACTGATATGTAGTAATATCAAAGAGGATTTGAACCCGGAGCTTACTTCAGTTTAGAGGTAGCATTCAGCAGACTTAAAACTTCAAACCCCTTTCCCTAACTCCAGGCTAGGGCCTCTTTTGTAGGAAAATAGAAAAGAAAAGAAACGGTTTAACTGTCTAGCTAACTAATTAAGAAATTCCATTAAAAACCTTTGTTTATATTCCAGCCCCTCCCAGTTTTCATGGATGTTTGATCTATTATTCTTCAGCATTTTATGGTTCTTTTGATTTTTCAGATGATCATGACCTTTGTCTTCACCAGCCATTCTTCTTTGTCTTGAAACAAGACATTTCCAACATAAACTCCAATTGTTACATCAATAATGTATCCCACCACAGCAACAACCAATGCCCAATCCAGATTTCTCAGCATGGAATGGTTTTTCCTGTCTGTATCAGGACTCATGGGGCAATGGTATCCCACGTAGCCCTAGGTTGTTTTCATATCTGGATGCTGGAAATGTAGTAAGTTGTCCAGATGAAGGAATAGGACCAATGAGGTTATTACTGGAGTGAGAAATGAGATTAGCCCCGATGATCCTGGAAGCCTGCCTTGAAGAGAATGATAAGAGAGGTTAAGCAAACAAACTTGCAATCCCTCAAAAGGTATCGGGAATAGTTCCAGTTAATCTGTTGTGTGACATCTAAAACATGGAAATAAGACATGAAACCGAGGCTGTCAAGAATAGTGCCAGAAAGATGATTGAAAGAAAGATCCAAAGAGACAATGGTGCCATTGCTTGAAAGTTTGCAGAACCATGATGAGATCATCCATATGCAAACATATGGCCAATTAGAGCAGCATCAGTGAAGTTAAGCATAGTAACATTTCCATGTGAAGAACATGAACATGGAGTTAAAAGATTCTTATCTCCGCTCATTGAGGATAAGCAGCTACAAGTTTTTTGCTTGAAAATCTACAGTCCCATCACTTAATTGCTACCACAGGGTAAAGTTATTGCTTAGGGAGATTACAATGAAGAAGCTGAAGAGATGCATGCACTGGCTCTGGAATTCCTAGAATTTCTCTTTTTCATTGTGGAAGGCCCTGTTCTTATTTATAGTTACGAAAGTTATGATTGTTTTGCAGTGTTGCTAGGAAATTTCACATCTTGAAATGTGTTACATCCATTGGACTGTAACATCATATTAAGAACAGTTGAAAACCAACCAAAATTGCTGCAAACAAAAATCTTCTTGATTACTAAGATAATGCGTCTGATCGCAGATTAGCAAGGTAATTCAAGTCAAATGATCCTAATTTCTG
Organism: Gossypium bickii; assembly: GCA_025503065.1. Lineage (NCBI taxonomy): Eukaryota > Viridiplantae > Streptophyta > Magnoliopsida > Malvales > Malvaceae > Gossypium > Gossypium bickii. The sequence goes on from CP106709.1 coordinate 18,411,036, forward strand.
AAAATCCCTTCTTTTTTCTGTGTTTTTGTTTCGGATGGAAACAATTTATCTTTTGAATCATTCAAATAATATATTTTAGAATGATTCATGTTTCTAACAACATTCAAAATAACTTATATTTTGAACTAGCAAATCAAAAAAATTACTCTTTAATTCAAACAGGTTTTCACTACTATGGTGGCAACAATCTCACTGCATCAAGGTTTTGTTCATATTTATAGCTAAGAGGCTATTTTGTCAAACTAACCCAAAAAATTTGATATTTATAAAAATGATTCAGGTTAAAAAACAATCACCAAAAATGACCTGAAATGAACAGTAGAATGGGGTTTTGGGAACCCAATGGCCGGCACCACCTAGTGTTTTGGTCCTATGATTACCTGATGATTGTGTTAGGCTTTAAAAAAATTAAATTTTTTGACTTTGGGAATTAGAAACCCAATGGCCGGTACCAGAGTATTTTTTTTTAAATTGTATCATACTGGTATACAAAAATACCAGTATTTTTTTTAAATTTGGCTCTGGCATTTTAATGGCCGGCACCACACTAGTAAATTTTTTTTTTTTTAGTTCTGGCCTTCTAATGGCCGACACCAGGGACTTTTTTCGTGTCCCAGTGTAAATTTTTTTGGTTCTGGCCTTTTAATGGCAGACAACAGCGACTTTTTTCGTGTCCCAATACAATTTTTTTTGGTCCTGGCCCTCTAATGGCCGGCACCAGGGACTTTTTTCGTGTCCCAATGTAATTTTTTTTGGTTTTGGCCTTCTAATGGCCGGCACTAGGGACTTTTTTCGTGCCCCTATGCAATTTGTTTTTGGTTCTGGCCTTCTAATGGCCAGCATTAAACTAAAAAAAATTCAAATTTTTGGGTGTTGGGCACGTATTTGCCGGCACCAGGTACTTTTTTCTTATCCCAATGCAAATTTTTTTACTTTGGTACACTGATGGCTGACATCAAAGATGTAAGAAAAAAAATTGGTGTTGGTCATGTAATGGCCGGCACCAAATTTATCATCAGATATATATAGATATTTTATCTTCCATTTGAGTTTTTATTTTCTTTTTCTTTTCTTAATTAGTTGAAAAGCGAGATTAAAAATTTTAGTTTTTTTTTTTTGTTGAGAAGAAAGCAAAATTTTTTTAAGATGAGTTCCCAAATTTTGTTTGTTTATGTTCATTTCGATGGAGAAATGATAAATACAACTGAAGAAGGTTGTGTATTTCAAAGTTGGAAAAAAATAAGAATGAAATTCAAAAAGCGTGTTTCGTTGGCGGATTTAAAACGAAAAATCAGTACAAAGATAGCAACCCGTTACGGAAAGCAAATGTTGAGATTGTTTTACAAATTTTCGGTTTCAATTGATCCGTTAAAATTCTCAGAAATGGAGTTTGAAGATGATGATGAACTAGGAACAATGATAACAATTTATTGCCCCCTGAGATAGAAAATCTCAGACCGATTGAGTTGTTTGCGGAGATAACTGAACCAGATCCCATTCAAGTTGTAATTCCAGCAAGTCAGCACTCTGGAATTGATTTTGATCTTAACGTCTCCTGGGAAGATCAGTTGGGTTTTGGACGGTCAATGCCAACTCCCGAAAATCCAAACACCGGTGGATGTTCATATAATATCACAAACTCGTGTCCTCGTCTAGAGGTCCAACCAGAAGTGTTGGCCACTATAGACAATGGTGATGGAGGGTTCGATAATGATGATCAGTCCCACCATGGTCCCAACGATGATTTCAGTGACCCCGATTTAGATGACATCCCTGAAGACATAGACGAGGAAGGACCGGTGGAGGGTGAAAATGCAACCCCTATTCGGCCAGGAACATGGGCCCTAGTATAGTTATAAGAAATAATCCAGGGTCCTTTATGACCGACGTGGATCTTGATACGGCTCTTGTACGCGAGTTCCCAAAATATACAAATATTGTGCCAGCTCACCTACTTGATGAATTCGGCGATGAAGAATTTTTTGTAGGACAACAATTCGATAACAAAAAAGACTATTTACGTGCTATAAAACAACTTAGCTTGAAGTTAGGTATGGATTATAAAGTAACAAAGTTAACGCGGTCTGTAACACCCCTAACCTGTATCCTTCGCTAAATTAAGGTTATGAGGTATTACCAGAAGAATACAACTTTTGTATAATCACATAATCACAGATTTTATTAGCAATTATTTATATATTAAATAATTGCTAACTAAACATATGAATCATACCTCAGAGTTCAATATAATTTCATTTCAAACATATATCATATTTACAAGCCAATGCACATATCTCAATGCCACACCAAATACCTTATTATACACACACATATATATTTAAATCATGAGTTTAATAGTTAAACCATGCTGCATTAAATATGGTTAATATGAGCAAACTTACATATCATATTCATTAAAGACTAACATACCTATTTCGATTACAAGATCATTCACCAATAATCATATTATTATTCTATCATGCAAATCATCATTTACGGTTATGATCAATAAACTCAAAGTACACTTAGGTCATTAGCATACTAGCATGTATAATAGTGGTTCAATTTGTCTTTGCTCGACTAATTCATTTCAATAGCCATTTTGACATATGCGCATATATATACATATATTTGTATATATAATTTCAATTAACAAATAAACAACTGAAACCAATTTCTCATTCAAATTATAGCATAACCACAACTTCATGTAAATTTAAATAAAGGCCAAATGTACATATACCATAACCGAATTATCAAAACCAAACACTCAAACATTTAATTAAGAACATATAAAATCAAGTTTAAACCAAAGGGTCAAACCATTTTCGCAAGGTACCATGATCATTGTTCTTCAACTTTTATCTAAATAAAAGACTAATTAAATAAAGTACATCACTCACATACATATATACCATGAAACGAACCTTCAAATTAAACTTATAACAAGGCCGAATATCCACAACATTAATACCATGACCAGCATTACCAAATCATACTCAAACATAGAAACATAGCCATTTTCGCATGACATATATATATACATATCATTCGAACACAACCCAAGAGACATAGTCTATACATGCCATAAGTTCAAAAGAGATACAACTTATAGAATACCAAAGTTAGGTGATAGTGCGATTGACTTTGACGAAGATCCCCGAGCACGAACTAGCATTCAAAATCTATAAAATAGTCAAATGAACACAAACGGTAAGCTAACTTAGCTTATTAAGTTTTAAGCAATGGTAAAGAATGGAATTAAACATTTCACAAGTTAAATCAAACTAACATGATTATCAACAACCTCTTAGACGTAGGTTTATATGTATATATCTATCAACTTACCATTCAATAACTACCATGTTTGGTAATCTCAAAACTAAACATTCATACATTCCTTATTAGATATCATATAAAACTAGGCATCATCATTACATTCAAAACATACTTGAAAACTCATAATCACATAATATATCTCAAATTTCATAAGTTAACTTAACCTACCATTTTAATACTAACCTTCCCAAACTTTCCTGAATCACATACCTGTTTATTCCATTACGTTTAACACATTTCGTTAGTTGGTATCTTTAGAGCATTCGCAAACCTGCACACTTAGTGCAAATTCATGTAACGTATCACACACTTAGTGCCGTTACTTGATAGAACGCACACATAGTGCAAATCCTTTGTAATGTATCGCACACTTAATGCCATTACATTATATTCCGCACACATAGTGCCCAACGACCGATTTCGCACACACAGTGCTCGGTACCTTGATTCGCACACTTAATACTTCATTCGAACCTGTTACTCACCTCATTAAACATATATACATATTTATAATATAGCTCGTTTCATTCTCAAATCATCTTCACATTCGGCAATCCCAAAAATTTGCACACATACATTTCATTCGATCAATTTCATTTCTTAAGTCAACATCTCACATAACTACATTATCAAATAGGTATACATTTCATTCAATTAAACCCATCAATACCTATTATTATATTCGGCCATACCATATATTTCTTATTTAACTCTATTAAAACATATACTTCATTATGAATAAAAATTCAATACAGTCCAATTGCTTAAAAACTTACCTCTGAAATCGACGGATTAGGGTTTTCCGGCTATTTCAACTTCGCCTTTCCTCGATCCAATCCCGATTATTTTTGCTCTTGATCTAAATAATTTAAAATTAAGCTCATTCAAACATATTTTCATTCAATTTAATCCAAAAACACATAATTATACAAATTACCATTTTACCCCTGACATTTACAATTTTTACAATTTAGTCCCTATTGCACAAAACACAAAATACACAAAATTTGAACTCACTCCTTTAGGGCCGAATTTTCATAGCTCTCACACAAGCTCATATATTTCATTTATTTCACATTTTGACCCCTCAATTTACACTTTTCACAATTTAATCCTAATTACTCAAAATCATCAAAATTTCCAATACAAAACATGTTAATCTACAACATAGCTTTAGTTTATAATCATCAAACATCACAAAGCACAAGTTTCCACCCATGGCCGAACATCACACATGCATTAATCTAAAAAATTCTAACATGGGTCGGATAGTATTTGAAACAACGATCTCAAAAATATAAAAATCAACAAAAACCGAACTCAATTACATACCTAATCAAGCTTGCAAAGGGTCAAATATTTGAGAGCTCAAGCTTCTCTTCTTCTTCTTTAGTTTCGGTCAAAGAAAATAAAATAAGGAGAACATGCATCTTTTTCTTTTATGTTTTTATTATATTATAGTTATAATATGATACATATATTATTATAAACTTAAATTATGAAAACAAAATATAAAAATGCATTATAAAAATTTAATGTCGTACACTAGCATGCAAAAAGGGATCAATTTACAACTTAAATCCTCATACAAAAGAAGACAAATCAATTTAGCCACTAAATTTAATAAATGGCTACTTTTACCACTTACGCGATTTAGCCATTTTCTTTAAATTAAACACACAAACGGCCAAATTAATTCACAAAAATTTTTGCACATGCACACTCATAAATCATAGACACCAAATATAATATACAAATACTCTATCGACTGGGATTTGTGGTCTCGGAACCACTGTTTCTGATTAGGGTCAAAATCGAACTATTACACGGTCTTTGTACGTATGAGAATGTTGGAAAGCTTCAAGTGGTTGTAAATGGCGTGTCCGAGTTGCGTTAATGCAGCAGATACAGATATGGATGATAAGGAAACTAGAAGGTCCACACGCATGCATGTCCTCTTGTATGTCGCAAGACTATGGAAAGTTAGATGCAAAAACTATATGCAACTGCATCATCTCTTTGGTGAAAGAGTCACCCACCATTTAAGTGTCGGTCCTTATTGCGGACATGCAAGCTTGATTCAAGTATAAAGTGTCGTACCAAAAGGCATGATGGGCAAAGCAAATGGCGATGCGAGAGTTGTATGGTGACTGGGATACGTCATACAACAAGCTTCAAGGGTGGATAGTCGAGATGCAGGAGTATGTGCCTGGGACAGTGACTGATTTGCAAACACTACCGTATAAAGGCCCGGACGGGGAGATACAATCGGGGAAACGAGTTTTTCACTGATTGTTTTGGACGTTCAAGCTGTATGTTATGGCCTTCCCTCACTGTAAGCCGATGGTGTAGGTGGATGAGACATGGTTGTACGGTAAATACACCTAAATACTCCTGCTTGCTGTTGCACAAGACAGCAACCAAAATGTACTTTGGATCACTTTCGCCATTGCGGAGCTTGAGTGTTTCTAGTCTTAGGAATTTTTCCTCAGAAATCTGTGGAGGCATGTTGTTAGAGAAGACAACATTTGCCTTATATCAGATAGATCGAAAGGATTACTTGCTGCGATAAGGCGATCGGGGGTTCCGTGGAGGTCTGTTTATTGTATCTGACACATCGCGGCAAACTTCTACGGAGATTATAAGAATAAAGATTGGAAAAAAGAACTCGTGAACATGGGTAGAAAAATTTTGTTTATATTTATTTCAAAAATTACTTTTCAAATTTTTTGTTGCTTTTAAAATGATGATTTCAAATTAAATATGCAACTCATGAGTTAGAACCGCGAAGATTCAGGCAGAGGTTCGCAAGGCTTGAATCTCTGATGTCATCTCTACCAACAGATCTCCGGACATGGTTGGATAGCATGGAGAACTGGCAATTGACTCAAAGTTACGATGAGGGGTTTAGGTATAAGCAGATGACGACCAACCTGGTAGAGGCGGTCAACTCTGTATTGAGGCACACACGCCATCTGCCGATTTATGTTGTTTTCTCGACAACAATCTATAGGTTGGCCACATTGATGCCTAGGATGGGGTTGATGACAAGCTAAGCAGATCGAGGTTGGGCACGTGTACGTTGAGATCGTCCGAAAGGCCATGGCAGTAAATAGTCGAAGGGCACAAACAATGAATGCAGAATTGTATTCGCGCGACTTGGAGACTTTCCGTGTTCAAGAGTACATCGATTGTCATTCGGGTTTTCCACCTAGGTCGTACGTAGTTGATCTACGAAACAGGCGATGCGAGAGCGAGATATTTTAGACTCTTCGATATTCGTGTGTGCATGTTCATGCAACGTGTGCGAGAGTAAACTTAAATGTTGAACAATTTATAGACGAGATCTACACGTTGAAACGCACATTGCGTATATGGGGGAACGGATTTCCTGTAATGCTCGATGTCTCAAACTCGGAAGTTCCATCACCTGCTTTCAAGATGGTGCCTGACCGTTGTCTCCATAGACATCCTAAAGGTCGACCACAATCGACGAGAATTCGAAATGACATAGATGTCAGGGAGACGGGTGAACCCAAACTGTGCACTGTGTGTCGAACATATGGACACAACCGATCAACATGCCCACATCGTGTCTATGTTTCCAGTCAATCGTCTCGTAATGCCAGACTCCAAGATGACGAATGATATATTATTGAGTGCATGTTCTTGTAAAAACATTGTAAATATATGAAAAATTAGATAAATGGTATGAGAAAAAAATGAAAATTACATGGAAAGATAGATAATTTAAATGAAATGAGAAAAAAATAAATTGAAATGAACAAAAATAATATAAATGAATTGAGAAAAAAAATTAATTTACAAGGAAAAAAAGATAAATTTAAATGAAATGAGGAAAAAAATTAATTTAAAAAATGAGAAAAAAATTAAATTAAAATTGAAAGAAAGATAAATTTAAATGAAATGAGGAAAGAATTTAATTTAAATGAAATGAGAAAAAAATTAAATTTGCATGGAAAGATAGATAATTTAAATGAAATGAGAAAAAATTTAAATTTGCATGGAAAGATAGATAATTTAAATGAAATGAGAAAAAAAATTAAATAATTAAATTTGCATGGAAAAATAGATAATTTAAATGAAATAAGGAAAAAATTAAATTTAAATAAAAAACAATATAAATGAAATGAGAAAAATAATTAAATTGAAAAAAATTTATAATTTAAATGAAATGGAAATGAGAATGGAAATGAAATTAGAATGAAATGAAAAAAAAAAAGTGAGGTGACTATTGCGGCAAGCCTAAGCCTGAGAAATGGCCTGGCAATGGCCGGCTACAACAGGGGCTCGAAATGATATTTATCAGGCCTGATAAATGGGGTGTCAGGCTTAAAAAACCCTAAAAAAATAAAATGAGATTTTTTTTAACAAATTTAAAATTTAAATTGACAAAAATAAAATATGAAAAAATTTAAATGACCCTGATATTGAGACCACTTCTAGTTAATATGAAAATTATGAAATAAATTGAAAAAAAATTAATATGAAAAAAAATTATATTAGGAAAAGTAATAAATTTAAATGAAAAAAATTAATGAAATGAAAATAAAAATTTTGAAATGAGAAAAATTAAATTTAAATGGAAAGATAGATAATTTAAATGAAATAGATATGGAAATAAAATGTAAATGAAATTGGAATGAAATGAAAAAAAAAAAAAAGGGTGAAATGACCCTTCCTGCATCAGGCCTGTGTCACTGACACAAGGCCAATTTGGCCTTCCAATGGCCAGCCTTACATTCAGCTTTTTTTTTTTATTTTTTTTTCTATTTTGCCCTTACTTCAGGCAAATGATCCCCCACTATAAATAGGCTACATGGACGACCACCGAGCACCTCCAAACACCTCCGACAACCGCTGTTCACCATCAACCAACGTTGACGACCGCCAATCACTACATGGATCCTAATCTTAATATTATTTTAAATGGCAACAACCACATTGCAGCCAATGTGCATAAGGTAAACGAGAAATAAAATGTCTTATTTAATTTTAAATATTCGTTTAAATTATTTTTTAAATAAGAAATATAACATTATATATTTACTATAAACGCAGGATCTGTACGGAAATTTGAGACCCCAATTGCATGATCCCGGTTATTTTCCCGATCGAAAAGTTTTACCATATTTGAATGTCGCAGGTTTTGGGGTAGTCGCGTACATTCAGATATATGAGCTACAGACCGATTTAATATCGACCATAATTGAAAGATGGCACTTCGAGACATATACGTTCCACCTCCCGTGTGGGGAGGTAACTATTACACTGCAAGACGTAGCAATCCAACTAGGGCTGTCTATAAAGGGTGAAGCAGTGACCGGGCTTGGAAGAGTGCCCGATCCGTGGGGCACTTGCGAGCGGTTACTTGGAAAGGTGCCTCTCAGCGATGAGGAAGGACAATTAACCTATATTAAATTTACTTGGTTAAAAGAAAACTTCCAGCATCTTCAGAGTAGTCCAATGCAGATGGACATTATCTACGCTGCAAAAGCGTTCATTCTTCAACTTATAGGTGGGATACTATTGCCGAACGTCAATCAAAATAAAGTCTCAATAATGTATCTTCCCTTATTAGAGGATCTCGAGCATGCCGGAAGATTTAGTTGGGGCTCTACAGTGTTGGCATGCTTATACCGGGAGATTTGTCGAGCAAATTCGTCTACGAAAACAATGGGCGGTTGCTGCCTTCTACTGCAGTCTTGGGCATTATACCGAATGTTATTTCTGGCATCAGTGAGCCACCAACCTTATGTGTGGCCACTTGTTAATAGGTAAATATATAGTTCAATTTTGCCATCTATTTTTTAATTGTATACTATTGTATACTCATTTTTTGCATGGAAAAAATAATCTGATAACATTTTCGTTTTTTAGATGGGCAACTGTACCAGGAATCAAGCGATCGTTCACTGTACCTATGTTCCGTATGATGATAAAGACTCATTCCGGGGATGGCGTAAAATACAATTCTGAATATTTCTTTTTTAAATACAATAATTGCACAAGAAAAAATTAAATAATAATGTGTTGTCTATATTATGCAGTTTATATGGATGCCATATGATAAGGAAGATATCGCAGCGTTCATACCATCATGGGTTATTAAGCAGCAACAGCTGTTCGTGTCAAATGTGCCATTGATTCATTTCCATATGGTGGAGTGGCACGATGGAGGTCGAGTTTTGAGGTAGTTCAGTTGCGCACAACCTATCTCGAACCCTCCTATCGACATTAAAGATGTCCATAGAATGGACAAAAAGGGTTTGGGTCGAGAAGCTTTAAATTGGGCGCAAAAACAAGAACTGTATATCTTTCTGTGGAATCATCGACATTAGAGGCTCCCTCCCTTGTATGTCTTAGAGGGAGGGTTCTCTTCTACGCCCGAGTACGCTGCATGGTATATGGCACACGAGAAACCCTTTATATTCCAAGGTCGTTACATGCTGATCCAAAAAGACATGCAACCAGAATCTTCTCGATGGCAATAAAGGAAAGCACAACCGCGCCGTAATCGAGTTCCGCCATTCTGGAATATCGAGTCCGATACTGCCGCGAACCCCGATCTCGAGCCCTAATATAAAGCATCCGGCTCATCATCACACCACCTGGAGCCCGAGCCCGAGCAATAAATTTCTCCATCGTTTGAGGATATATTTGGTAATGACCTCGAGCCTCAACATTCGACACGATCCGGGTCATCTTCATACCACCCGGAGCTCCATCCCGAAGCACGTACACCTACCACTGAGGATATTTTTCCATCGACACCTCCGGTTATGCAAAACCCATTAACTCCCAATTATGGTGTATATGATTATTCTACTTTTCTAAGTACACTGGACGGGACACCGGAGGCCGGACCGAGCAATTATCAAACGCCTAAGCAAGGTGCACGGCATCACCGACGGAGGCATCCGGACTGTTACACCCCTGCGCCGGGGATGTCACTGAGATCGCGACAATTTAATTTTTTTCTGTAAATTTTTACTTTATTTTTAAATTATTCTGTAAATATATATTTTATTTTTTAATTATTCTATTTTTAATATTAATTTACTTTCTCTAAAATAATTATTTGTTTGAATAAATGACTTCGAAATTTTTTTTAAAAATAATTCGAATAAGTAATAGTACACGACAAATTAAATTTACATACACAATAAAATACAATCATTCTACAATATTAATACAAAAAATATAAAATTCAAATAAAAATAATACGCACTAGATTAAATTTAAACACCCAACGAACTACAAACATATGGGTAAAATTAATACACGAAAATTTTAAATTCAAACTACATATATTACAGATTAAATTAAATTTACAGATACAAAAAAATACAAACATTCTAAGAAATTTAATACACGAAAATATAAAAATGAAACCTTAAATCCTAAATAACTATATTAAATTTACAGATATAAAAAAATACAAACATTCTAAATAAATAATACAATTATTTTCAATAGTAGTTTCTTCACAATTAATCGTCTTCTGCTTGAATCAGGTCTACGTTGCATCAGTACAGGATAATTAGATAGCTGAAACGGTCAGCAAAATTAAAAAGAAACAGAAAACCAGCTGCATAAACCAAGGGAAAATCTAACTTCCTAAAAGCTCCAGACCCTTTATTCTTCCATTGTCTCCTGAGATACCTTTGCGGAATAAACGATAAGTCTTTTTCAAATCCAGCCATCAGTACCTCACTTATAAGTTGCGGAATAAACGCTATTGCACCATAAATAATGTCCATCTGCGTTGGACATCTCGATTAGCTATCTATGGTGCAGAAAGTCATCCAACCCTTAATAGCATAACCTTTAGGGTGGACATGAATGTATATAATTTAACTTCGTTAAAATATGACAGTATATAATTCAACCCCGAAATTCAGTTGTACACTATGAAAAACTCCCATCTACAATCCACTACAAATAACTCATTTGATGATATACTACAAAACACTCTCATTTTGATGTCTTTCTCAAAAAAATATTTTCTTATCCATTACACTATCAGAACCCGAACCACCTACTATATATATAAGGTTTCAAAATTATTATTTTTTTACTCTGGTGCCAGCCAATACGTGCCCAGCACCCAAAAATTTGAATTTTTTTCTAGTCTGGTGCTGGCCATTAGAAGGCCAGAACAAAAAAAAAAATTGTATTGGGACACGAAAAAAGTCTCTGGTGTCGGCCATTAGAAGGCCAGAACCAAATTTTATTTTTCTAATGTGGTGCTGACCATTAGAAGGCCAAAACCAAAAAAAAAATACTAGTCTGGTGCCGCCTATTAGAAGGTTAGAACAAAAAATTTTTTGCATTGGGACACGATTTATACAAAAAATGAGTTTATATAAAAAAATTATTTCATATTTTAAATTATCACTTCATTTATGACTTAATTAATAATTAAGTTATTGTTAAATATAATTTTTAATGTAAGTGTGACATAATTTAATATTTTATAAATGGTAATTATTTAATACATAATTTATATATTATTAATTTTAATTATAACAGATATCATACCCTCAACTCCTTTATATAATAAAAAGATTCTACAAATTAATTAATCATAATACAATTTCAAAATAAAGATTTAGATTACGAAAAAAAAAGCAGAAAATAATTTAGATTGATTCTCTTAAAGAAAATATATAATAAATGTAATATATCCTTCCAAAATGGGTATAACTTTTACAAAAATATAGGCTAATATATTAAAAATTCTCTTGTTTAAATTATTATTTTTATAGTTAAATAAGTTCTTAATCTATTATTTTTACTCATGAAAGTTTTTCACTTTAATATTAAAGTAAAAATATTTTGAATTTTAAAATTAATTTTCATTTTATGCGGTTATGAATTTGATGAGAATTGTTCATTAAATAGAAAATAACATAATATTTTTTAAAATTAAAACAAAATAATATTTTAAAATTTCTTGAAAGTACTTTGAAAATTTTGATTACTCTTTTTTAAATTTTAGGTTGATGTTAAAGTGTATATGATTTCCATTACATAGAAATTGATATATGAGCTTGAAATTTAAAATAATTTCACTTTAATAATAAAATCAAGAATTTTTACACATACAATCATAGTTTAAAGCTTATTTAATTAAAAATAATAATCGAAGGGCTTGTTTAAATAAAAAAATTAGTTTAAGGATTTTTTTAAAATATGTTACTGGATCAAATTAAAATATAATATGATCATAAGTAGAATGATAAATGACTTATATCTAATTTTTTTATTCATATCAATTTTGAATTCGATTCTTAAATACCCCTTCCCTAATTGAAAAATGATTTTTTTTCTTCTCAATTGATTATTTATTTACGGTAAAAAAATTTCAATATTTAACTATTGTAATTATAATCTTAGCATTAAAATTATTTTTTTAATAATATAATTATTATGCATTCATTATTACATACCAAAAATAATGGTAATGAATATTATAAACATGTTGGTGAGAACTGATTTTTTTATTTAAAAAAAATTATCTTACTTATTTTCAATTTCTCATCTAATAAGAGTGTAATTAAGCTGAACTTGAATAATAAAAAATTTTAGTTTGATATGTTATATAATTTTTAATTAATTTGTGATTTTTTTATTTTAAATTTATGACTTTAAAAGATGTGAAGCAAAAGAATATTAGAGATGAATTTTAACATAGCCTAGAGAGTTTTTTTATTAAAAAAAGAAGAGTAATTTTTTAAAATTACTTTCGTAAATGTAATCAACTAATAGAGAAGACAGTATCAACTCAATGTCGGTGATAAAATATATAATAAAATATTAACTAATTTGTATCTTAATTTAATATTTGGTGTTTAAGTTTAACATAACAAAAAGAAAATTAAACTATCAAAATTAATGAAAAATTAAATAACGTGTTTTGAAATTAAAACATATATAAACTTAAAATAAAATAAAAGATTTATGTAACTTCCTTAAAATAATATTTATCTAACTTTTACAATTAAAATACCTATTAAAATCAAATCTAAATATTGGATTGTCAGTTGTAACCATGCTTTGGATAATTATTCATTTTTTATATCGAGCTATGGGGCATATGGGATGGTTTACTCCTATTATAAAAAAGGAGACATGATAAGGCTTTGGTGCAAGCAGATCGCTTGGAGGTGGTCAAAGCTATTTAAGAATGTGACTTCGTGTCTTCGAATTCGGCTTTACTTTAGCGAATTAAGCAGTTATTACAGAATAGAGACCATTGGGTGATAAGGCATGTGCCTAGGGAAAGCAATCAAGTCACTAATCTTATTGTCACATTGTCTTCTAATGGGAAGGAGGCAGAGGCGAATCCAAAGGGGTTGGCAGGGGCCCCGACCCCACCTAAAATGAAAAATTATTGTTTTTACCCTTTAAAATTTTAAATTAGTAAAGGTAAAATTACACTTTGGCCCTCTAAAATTATAAAAATTTAATTTAATCCTTTAAAAATTATAAGATATAGACAATTAAAAATTAAAATTCCATTTCGGCCCCTCCTAAAAAAATTTTCTGACTTCGCCCCTGGAAGGAGGGTATTCACCTAGGGAGTTATTTGACACTCTTAGGCAAGATAAGGCTTCTAGTACTTTTGTTCATTTTAGTTTAATATAATTATTTTTCATTTATTATTCACTAAAAAGAATTTATTTTAAATAGAGTACATATAAATATATATATATAGATAGATAGATACATGTCAATAGAATTAAAGCAGCACTAAACATAACAAATGATCTCAACATATACATATGATGGGATTAGAGATCTACATATCTCAATTCCGTATAATGTGACTCAAATATGAATACTTAAGGACTTACAATCTTTGTCTTAACTAACAATGCCAAGGTCTCATTGGTTAAATATTTGTTGAGAGAATGAAATTATTAAAAAAGAATAATTCATAATAATTTAAAAATATTTGGTATAAATTAATAATATTTAATATAGTTTAAATATATTTTGTATAAAATAAAATAAATGTAAATAAAATTAGTAACCCATTTTAAAAAAAATGTAATCAACCTAAGACTTGATTTCTAGTTTAGCTTTCTTAAATTATTGTATTTTAAGTAGAAATAGAGAAAGGAAAATGTTTGGGCACCATTCAATAAAAAGATATTTCTATTAAATTATTTATCAATTTCTTCTAAATTCCCCTCATATTCAATAAAAAGATAATTAATGATTATAATTTTTTAATATAAATTATATTAGTAAATGATAACAAAAAATATTAGTTCACTATTAATTATTGTAATAATATACTGGTATGATTATTTATCTTTAGTAACATGACTATTGTTGGCCATAATAAATAAGTGGGGAAGCATCTTGCTTCAACTAAAACCATCTCTTTCAAAGCCCTGGGTTCATGCTTAACAATATTTTAATATTTTTATTATTAGATTAAATTTATATAAAAAATTTAAATAAATGAAATTTTAATAAAAATTGAATTACACCCATTAAAACATTATTATTTTCATTCCAACTTTAATTTTGCTTTCAACTTCTTTTAATTACATTAAACAATTGAATAATATTATTTTACATTAAAAATGATTTATTTAAATTATATTTAAAAATGAAAAAAATTATATATTTATTATTGTAAATGCTTATAATTTAAAAAGCTCAAATAATTAGTATCTATTGAAAGGACCGATTTATCCAAAAAGGCCCATTTCCAAACAAAATTACGAAAATGGGTTAATTAAAATATTATTACGGAAAAGGGCCAACTTTGGCAAAATGCGCCTACGTGGCCACGTTTAAGGGGGAAGGGGAGCGCTTTGCTCCGTGTTTTTATATTTAGGGATATTTGCATGTTTAGTCCCTAGGGTTTTTAGGGGTTTTAAGGTTAGGGTTTTTGTAACGACCTCAAAAGTATGGATATCGAAAAATGAGTTATCGGGTCTCTATTTTTAGTAAACGGACTCATAAAATATTTATTAAAAAATATTTACAAAGTTAGTTGTGTGTTTAATAAGGTTTTATTTAGGTGAATTTGACTTAATTAGAAGTATTTGAGAAAAAGGATTAAATTGAAAAATGTGCAAAAGTTGAATTATAGATTAAAAGAAATTATGAAGGACCAAAATGGCAATTATGCCATTTTGTAAAGTTGAGGCGGTGTATTGTGTAAAAAAATCTGAGATTTTTAGTATATTATTATATTATTATATTATTATATATATAAAAAAAAAAGAAGAGAAACATAACAGAAAAGAAACAGAGAACAAGACGAAAGCAGGGGAAAGAAAGAAAGAAAGAAAGAAAAAGGAGAAATTGATGATTTAAAACTTGGATGTTTAATAGGTAAGCTAATTTAGTCCTTTTCTTTTAATTTTGATGCTTTATAAGTTTTAGAACAAAGTTTTGATGAATTTAAGTTGAAGTTTTTGAAGTTTTAAAGCTGTTGAATATAGCATATGATGAACAAAAATATGAATTAGTGGTTTAATTGAAAGAATTTGATGTTAGAATTGGGTAAAGGATTTAATTGTAAAATAAGCTATAAGAAAACTGTTTTGGACAGCAGCAGTAGAGTAACTTTGAAAAATCACCAAAAATCGTAGAAGTGGAATTAGAAGTTGAATGAGATATGAAATTAAAGCTTATTGAGTCTATTTTCATATGAAAGAAACAGGGAAAGCAAATGAATTCTGTAATTTGAGATATTTATATTTTTGTAAGACTGGTTTAGAGAGATTTCGGGATCCCCTGTTCTGACTTTGGAAAATCATAAAAATTGGAGAAAACTAATTAGAGGCTTAAAGTTATATGATTAGAATATTGAATGAGTCTATTTTCAATATAAATAAACGGGAACATCATCAGAATTCTGTATGAAGAGATAATTAATTTTTAGTGAAGAAGGGTCAGAACTGCCAGACAGCAGAACAGGGGTGAATTTGATGAATAAACTGTACTAATTGGCTAGGCCAAAAATTCTGGAAATTTTATGGTATGAAGACATGTGAGTCTAGTTTCAGAGAAAATTAACGGTTCTTCATTTGGAGTTCTGTAGATCTAGAAATAAATAATTTAGTGACTGTGACTCAAGTAGACAGCTTTGAATAAGTTTATGAGTAAAGGATTAAATTGAAATGTGAGCAAAAGTAAGAAAGGATGAATTTATCATAAAATACATGTTTATTTTATTTTATAGTACAGGAAATTATTTGATTATTTTTAACATATAAATGTTATATGTTTATATGAAATTGAAGAAAAAGAAAAGAAGAGGACCGAATTGAAGGAAAAGGAAAAGAGAAGGTTAAGGAGTGAAGGAAGAAGAATTTATATCAACTCAACCTTTTGATGTAAATACTACAAGAATTTTAAATTATTGTTATTTATCTTTTTTGAAATATTTATGTAAATTATTTAAATATATGAGATTCAAACTTTAATGCCCAAGTAGACGGAATTTAGAACTCACTGGGATATTAAGGAACATTAGCACGTTGGTGCTCTCGATATTAGCACGTTGGTGCTCTCTCGATATTAGCACGTCGGTGCTCTCTCGATATTAGCACGCGTCGTGGTGCTCTCGATATTAGCACGTTGGTGCTCTCTCGATACTAGCACGTCCGTGCTCTCGATATTAGCAGCGCGTCGTTTTCTCGATATTAGCACGCCGTCGGTTTCTCGATATTAGCACGTTGGTGCTCTCGATTATTAGCACGTCGTGTCTCTCGATTATTAGCACATTGGTGCTCTCTGTTCACTTGTGCATCATAATGCACCTCTCGTATTTGTTCCGTATATCCGGTGTGTTCTATAAAGTCTACTTTGGGCTAAGAATGTGAAATGAGAACAAAGTGAATCACCGATATGTTAAGGTAATTTTTATACCTTACAAAAGATAAGTTGAATTTTTATTATTGCAAGGCATAGTTGAAGAGACTTATATGTGATCCGATATGTAATAATTGAATGAGTTTAAAATGTTTTGTTATGATCATTTACTTATTTATTCTTGTAGTGCTTACTAAGCTTCTTCATCGCTTAACGCGCTTATTTTAACGCGTAGGTATAATTAGACCGGAAGAGAAGTCCAACTAGAAGATCTCTTATCTCATCACATCCTCAAGGACTTCAAAAGTAGGTACTAAATTTTGTATTAAAATGGCATGTACATCTGTAGTTCAAAGGTGTTCCCACGTGATAGGGACTAAAATATAGATTCTTGAAATTCTATCTATTTTGAGTTAATTGAAGTATTTTGGTATATAAGGAATTAATTAATAAACAATAAATATGTTATCAAAAATGGTTGGAAAGTTAAAATATTATATTCAAATGTTTTAATTAGATAGTATCCGCCATAATTGTTTTGGCACCAAATGTAATAATCTTATACCAGTTTGCATAATTGAACAGGGTATATAGGGGTATTACATTTATTGGTATCAGAGCCTAGGTTTTCTGAATTATTGGGTCGAGTATAAGTCTATTTGTACATGCCATTTTAATAAATTGATGTGATGAGATGAGGTTTAGTTATTTAATTGTGAAATTATGAATATTGTAGAAACTTAAAGATGTCTTCTGAAAGAATAAAAGATACCGATTTTGTGATGTATAATGGAATTTATGAATTTAATAAAATAGAGTCGGTTACCTCTTAGTATAGAAAGAGGAAATGTTAAAGAAAGAAATGTTTTCCAATCGAAATAATTAAGTAAAATGTTACTTATGATGAAACAGAATTTGAAAAGATGTGGATAAATGTCTTATAGTAAGAAATGATAAATGTTATGTTATATGAGTATATACATGAATCTAAATTATGAGGCCTTACGATCTCTACCCCCTTATTGGTACAGTTATATTTATAGTGAAATTGATAGGAATTATAATGATTTAGTTCAAAAGTGTGGAACTGAAGAGTTTAAAAGAAAGAAAGATGATGACCCAGCTGAGGCTGAAGAATGATTAGAGAACAGTCAAAGAATATTTGAAGAATTGCAGTATGCAAGGGGTGAAAAGTTAAAATGTGCATTATCTTTATCAAAGGGTGAGGCTTACCAATGGTAGAATACTGTCATGAATATACACTCTGCATAGAAAACTAATTGGAATTCCTTTGTATCTAAATTTAAAAAGAAATATGTGAGTCAACTTTATCTTGAGAAGAATAAAAAAGAATTTCTGGATTTGAAGCAGAACCACATGTCTGTTGCTGAATATGAACGTGAATTTATCTGATTTCTTTTCTGAAAATTATGTGGGGGATTCACAGTGCTACTATTAAAGAAAGGAGTCATTTATCAGAAATTGATTTATTCAGATATGGTAACTACAGAATAAGTTAACTGAAATTTTGGATTAGTAATGGAATTGCAAAAATATTTGAATACAGCTGCTATAGTCAGGCATCTTACAATGATCTCTTCTGGGTATTCTATATGGGTATTCTATATGTTCTTCTATCTTTAGAGGTCTATGCAACTGTTCAGATGTGATTTTCATTGTGTAGAAAATTTAGAATCATAACGTTAAAATGGAAGTTCTGGTTGATTCCGATCAGATCTTACTCTATTTTTCTTTGGATTTTCTAATTTGTTCATTAGATAGAAGACTTAATGATCGATTCATATGGAGTTATTTTCTATTTCTATCGGTTGATATTCTCGTACATATACATAATTTGCATTATCTTTATCACAATCGTTTCTAGTGAGGATAAATGGTATTCTTCTTTTGGTTTTTCTTCGGAATATTATCGATTTCTTTATCATTGAATATGGTTTTTAGTCTCGGAAATTCAATATAGCTTCACATCTGGGATTTCATTATGCCACATCTGGGATTTCATTATATTGGTTTTCTTATTATTTTATAGTATGATCTTATCTATCAAATATGATTCATCTGTGAAGGGGTATTCATTGATAGAAAGTAAATATATATATTACTGTTATAAATCTTGGTTTAGTTATGGGAGCTCGGTGATATGGATCTTAGATTATAGAAGTTGTATTATTATGCTGGTTATTATTGAGACTACTCTTGAATTTCTTCTTCTATTTTAAAGTACTATTGAAGTTGAAGTATTGATCCATTTATATTATTGAAATATTAGATTTATTATAGTACTATGGCATATTCTATCTGATGACTGTGGACTTGGGATAATTTGAAGTGTTGGGATTATTTTTTTTATTTTTGTGAAAGTGTTTTCTATGATAGCTACATCAATGATAAGAATACTACAGGAAGACACAAGGTTTGAATGGACTAATCAATGCTGATAGAATTTTGGGTAGATGGAAGTTCTAATAATTGAAGCATCAGTTCTGGTTCAGTCTGAATCGGGGAAAAATAAATATAGTTGTAGATGATTTGAATGGGAAAATAATTGTTCACATTGTGAGTAATAAATACTCGATTCCTACTGTCTGATGAATGATTAATTTTAGTCGAATATCCGGTATTGGTGTTTACAGAATTATTACAGCTAGTAAGGATACTGGGACGAAATGAGATATAAGTCTATGAAATTGACAAACTATATGGAATATCAGTCTGTGAAATGTTTGATAGAGGTTTACAGTTTACGGTTCACTTTCTGTTTTCGGAATAACTTATAAGAATACTATATGAGTGATAGTTGATTATTTATAAAGTCAGAACTGATTGATGGCTTCAGAAACTTGCGGAGATGTACATTCCCGAAATTGTAAGATTTCATGATATTCTAGTATTGATAATTTCTGATCGATATTGTAGTTCACTTTGAGGTTCTAAAAACAATTACAGGAAATTATTGAGTACTTAACTCGATTTCAGTACATCTTTTCATTCGCAAATTGATGGATAATTTGAAAGAGAGTTGGTTAGATTTAGGAAGAAGATGTACTTGGTGGCGTGTATGAAACGTGGTATTTACGAGTTTGTATCAAGATGTCCGATATGTCAACAGTCAAAATAGAACATCGTGTACCTTGTGGTTACTCTCAACCATTACTATACTGGAATGGAAATGGAAGAGATATCGCTTTTGATTGAATTTGCTTACGATGAATAGTTATCATCCGGTATTAAAATGGCTCCGTATGAAGTTTTGTATGGTAGAAAATGTAGAACACCGTTATATTGGACAGAGCTCAATGAAAAGAAGATACATGGGGTTGATTTGATCCGGAAAGCGAGAAGAAAAAGTAAAGGTGATTCGGAATAGATTAAAAGCAACATTCGACAAATGTAAATCAATTGTGGATTTAAAGCGTCGGGATATTAAATATTACATTGGTAATAAGGTATTTATCAAGGTGTTTATTTGAAGGAAACTATAAGAATTCAGTGTTTCATCTCTTTTTAAGTAAATTTCGAGGACGAAATTTCAAAAGGGGGGGAGAATTGTAACGACCTCAAAAGTATGGATATCGAAAAATGAGTTATCGGGTCTCTATTTTTAGTAAACGGACTCATAAAATATTTATTAAAAATATTTACAAAGTTAGTTGTGTGTTTAATAAGGTTTTATTTAGGTGAATTTGACTTAATTAGAAGTATTTGAGAAAAAGGATTAAATTGAAAAATGTGCAAAAGTTGAATTATAGATTAAAAGAAATTATGAAGGACCAAAATGGCAATTATGCCATTTTGTAAAGTTGAGGCGGTGTATTGTGTGTAAAAATCTGAGATTTTTAGTATATTATTATATTATTATATTATTATATATATAAAAAAAAAAGAAGAGAAACATAACAGAAAAGAAACAGAGAACAAGACGAAAGAAAGGGGGGGAAAGAAAGAAAGAAAGAAAGAAAAAGGAGAAATTGATGATTTAAAACTTGGATGTTTAATAGGTAAGCTAATTTAGTCCTTTTCTTTTAATTTTGATGCTTTATAAGTTTTAGAACAAAGTTTTGATGAATTTAAGTTGAAGTTTTTGAAGTTTTAAAGCTGTTGAATATAGCATATGATGAACAAAAATATGAATTAGTGGTTTAATTGAAAGAATTTGATGTTAGAATTGGGTAAAGGATTTAATTGTAAAATAAGCTATAAGAAAACTGTTTTGGACAGCAGCAGTAGAGTAACTTTGAAAAATCACCAAAAATCGTAGAAGTGGAATTAGAAGTTGAATGAGATATGAAATTAAAGCTTATTGAGTCTATTTTCATATGAAAGAAACAGGGAAAGCAAATGAATTCTGTAATTTGAGATATTTATATTTTTGTAAGACTGGTTTAGAGAGATTTCGGGATCCCCTGTTCTGACTTTGGAAAATCATAAAAATTGGAGAAAACTAATTAGAGGCTTAAAGTTATATGATTAGAATATTGAATGAGTCTATTTTCAATATAAATAAACGGGAACATCATCAGAATTCTGTATGAAGAGATAATTAATTTTTAGTGAAGAAGGGTCAGAACTGCCAGACAGCAGAACAGGGGTGAATTTGATGAATAAACTGTACTAATTGGCTAGGCCAAAAATTCTGGAAATTTTATGGTATGAAGACATGTGAGTCTAGTTTCAGAGAAAATTAACGGTTCTTCATTTGGAGTTCTGTAGATCTAGAAATAAATAATTTAGTGACTGTGACTCAAGTAGACAGCTTTGAATAAGTTTATGAGTAAAGGATTAAATTGAAATGTGAGCAAAAGTAAGAAAGGATGAATTTATCATAAAATACATGTTTATTTTATTTTATAGTACAGGAAATTATTTGATTATTTTTAACATATAAATGTTATATGTTTATATGAAATTGAAGAAAAAGAAAAGAAGAGGACCGAATTGAAGGAAAAGGAAAAGAGAAGGTTAAGGAGTGAAGGAAGAAGAATTTATATCAACTCAACCTTTTGATGTAAATACTACAAGAATTTTAAATTATTGTTATTTATCTTTTTTGAAATATTTATGTAAATTATTTAAATATATGAGATTCAAACTTTAATGCCCAAGTAGACGGAATTTAGAACTCATGGGATATTAAGGAACATTAGCACGTTGGTGCTCTCTGATATTAGCACGTTGGTGCTCTCGATATTAGCACGCGTCGGTGCTCTCTCGATATTAGCACGCCGGTGCTCTCTCGATATTAGCACGTTGGTGCTCTCGATACTAGCACGTCGCTGTTGCTCTCGATATTAGCTGCGTCGGTGCTCTCGATATTAGCACGCCGTTGATTGCTCTCGATATTAGCACGTTGGTGCTCTCGATTATTAGCACGTCAGTGCTCTCTGATTATTAGCACATTGGTGCTCTCTGTTCACTTGTGCATCATAATGCACCTCTGTATTTGTTCCGTATATCCGGTGTGTTCTATAAAGTCTACTTTGGGCTAAGAATGTGAAATGAGAACAAAGTGAATCATCGATATGTTAAGGTAATTTTTATACCTTACAAAAGATAAGTTGAATTTTTATTATTGCAAGGCATAGTTGAAGAGACTTATATGTGATCCGATATGTAATAATTGAATGAGTTTAAAATGTTTTGTTATGATCATTTACTTATTTATTCTTGTAGTGCTTACTAAGCCTTTCAGGCTTAACGCGTTTATTTTAACGCGTAGGTATAATTAGAGGCGGAAGAGAAGTCCAACTAGAAGATCTCTTATCTCATCACATCCTCAAGGACTTCAAAAGTAGGTACTAAATTTTGTATTAAAATGGCATGTACATCTCAGTAGTTCAAAGGTGTTCCCACGTGATAGGGACTAAAATATAGATTCTTGAAATTCTATCTATTTTGAGTTAATTGAAGTATTTTGGTATATAAGGAATTAATTAATAAACAATAAATATGTTATCAAAAATGGTTGGAAAGTTAAAATATTATATTCAAATGTTTTAATTAGATAGTATCTGGCCATAATTGTTTTGGCACCAAATGTAATAATCTTATACCAGGTTTGCATAATTGAACCGGGTATAGGGGTATTACAGTTTTGCTAAAAAGTTAGGATTTAGTGGTTTTTTAAAAATAGGTTAGGGTTTAAAGATTTAGTAGATTTTAAAAATAAATCAAGATTTAGTGTTATTTTGTAAAAATTATTTAAATTAGGTTTATGATTTTTAAATAAATTAAGTAAATAAGGGTTCTAGGGTTTTAAATAAATTAAACTAGAGTTTATGGTGTTTAAATAAATTAATTAAATTAGGGTTTAAGGTTTAGGGTTAAAATTAATTAAATTAAGGTTTAGTTTTTTAAAAAATAACATTGTGTTTATTTTTTTAACAAAATTGACTATTTTGACCCTAAAAAAATAATTTTGAGAAGACGTTTCTGAATAAATAGTGTCAAAAACGCTTCAAGAAGGATACACTGTCAGCAAAATTATAGAAAAAAGCTCCCACGTGACGCTCTTTTTCTACAGTAGTTCTTGAAAAAAATAATTTTGAGAAGACGTTTCTGAACAAATAGTGTCAAAAACGCTTCAAGCAAGATGCACTGTCAGCAAAATTTCTGAAAAAAGCTCTAACGTGGACGCTCTTTTTCTACAGTAGTTCCTGAACAAATAGTGTCAAAAATGCTTCAACCAGGATGCAATGTCAGCAAAATTTCAGAAAAAAAGCTCCCACGTGAACGCTCTTTTTCTACAATAGTTCATGTTTGGCCTTAGGCTATAAATGAGGCAAATATTATTCTCAGGTTGCATAAGTTACAGGAAGAAAAATTAGAGGGGCTAAGAAGAATAGAAATTGAAGATGAGTGAACGTATTAGTGTTGTTATTTACTATGATGGTGAGGTCCGTGACACTAAGAACGGTGTTGTTTTTTTATCGAAGAACATAGCGCGAATGGTTTTTAACCAGAGTACAGATTTTACAGAATTTCGTAAAAGAATTAGGTGCAAAATCTTCGGAATGACGCCAAGTAGGGTTTCTTCTATTAAGTATCGATTTTGTGCTTCGATTGATCTCGTGACATATGATGCATTTGATATCAAAGGTGTTCGTAGCTTTGAGGCGATGGTGCAGACTCATCTAGCTAGTGGATCACCCTATCTTGAGTTATATGTTCAATTTTCATCGCCAAATGAAACATTTGTGACTTCAACATCAACTGCTGTTCAAGAGGAATACACGACCCCTAGCCGACATTCCGTTTGTAATAGCCCGGTTTAGACCCCTATCGGACAGTGGTTTCGGGACCAAAAATCCAGTTAAAAAAATATTTTAATAGTATTTTTGATGTCTACAGCATGTTAATTTATGTGTGTGAAAGTTTCGTGTGAAAATTTTATCGTTTGTGTGCTCGATTTAATTAAAAGGACTTAATCGCGTAAAATGCAAAATTAGCATGTTATATGTAAAGGTATCTATTTGCTGTGGCTTTTATTATATGGAGTCCTTATGTTGTAATATAACCATTGGAATCATGCATGGACAAAATAGACAACCATTAATACTTTCTAATTAAATACTTAAGGTTAAAATGATAAAATGTATAATAACATGAAATATAATAAAACAAAAAAATCAAAGTGGCCATGTGTTCATCTTTTTATGGCCGAAAGTTTAAAAGAAAAATAAAGAGAAGAAGAAAACTAGGTTCGGCCCTTGTGTTCTTCAATTTAGGTATGTGTTTAGCTCAGTTTTTTATTATTTTTACGTTTTTGAGATCGTTACTTTGTGTTTTAGCTAGCCCATGCTTAAATTTTTGAATTGGTTGTATATTTTGTGATTTTCCATTGAAGAGAGCTTGTTGTTTTTGTTGTTTGATGATGAAAAGTAAATATATGTTGTTAGATTATCAAGTTTAATTAAGTGATTTTTAGTAAAAATGCCTATTTGGGATTAAATTATGAACTTTGTAAATTGAGGGGTTAAAATGTGAAACAAATGAAAGAAATGGACTGCTAGGGACCTTAATGAAATTCGGCCAAGCATGGGTGTGTGAAATTTTGAATATTTTGTGTTTTATGAAATAGGAACTAAATTGTGAAAAATGTGAAATGTTAGGGGCAAAAGTGTAATTTGCCTATTTATGTGTTTTTGGATAAATTTGAATGAATATATGATTAAATAAGCCAAATTTGTATTAATTTAGATCAAGAAAAGAGGAAACCGGATTTGGATCGGGGGAAATCTAAAGTTGTTGAATAGTCGCTCCGGTCCGTTCGTATTTGTCCGAGGTAAGTTCATAAGTAAATAAATATTGTTAAACTTGATTGTATATATTTATTTATGCTGAATTGAATTATTACTTGTATATATATGTTCAAGTCGAATTTGTATAAGTATGGGAGAAGTATTTACAAGCCTGAATCGATCGAATTACGACGTCCGAAAGTCCCGTACGAACCTTAAGAATAGTTAGGATACATATGTCATGACATAGGATTCCGATATGTGATTTCGTGTAAGACCATCTCTGGGACATTAGCATGGACTTGTGATTTACGTGTAAGACCCTATATGGGACAGTGGCATCGACATGTGATTACATGTAAGACCATGTCTGGGACGTTGACATTGTACGAGCTTTCCGACTACCCGAGTATCCTTATTAAGTTCGAATGGTTCAACGGGCATTATCGAGTTAAGATCGAATGTGAAAACTAACTAAAAAGTTTAGGTACGTACTATGTTATATGAATATGAAAGTAAGGTAATTATATGTTTGAGATGAATATATGAATTAGACATGATAAAAGAGAAATTTATATGTGTTTATGAGTATATGTACATTCGGCCATTGATGTTATAATGCTATTTTATATATGATAATGTTTGAGTTTACAAGTATAATAAATGTAGATTTGGTTAAGGTTTGTTTAATTTGGCTAGTTGATTTAATGTTAATGATCATTTGATTATTATTTGCTTATGACTTACTAAGTTATTCAAGCTTACTGTGTGTGTTCATTTATTATTTTATAGATTTTGAAAGCTAGTTACGAGCTCGGGGATCGTCAAGGAAATCTGTCACACTATCGATCACCATTTCGGTATTTTAAAAGCTTGAACTAAGAATCTATGGCATATATAGGCTAGCATTTATTCTGGTTGGTCTTGAAAATTGTATATATTTAGCCATGCGAAAATGGCTTGATCTTAATGCTAATGATCTAATGTTTAAGTAATTTTGGTCATAGTATATGTGTGGTATGTTTGGTATATGAATTCGGTATGATGTAATGATATGTATATATGGCTTATGATTATTTCATTTTGGTAAGCTTGATATATGGATGATGGATGTGTTTTAGTTGTGGTTTGTTAATGATGCTAATGATAGTGAATTTTTGGTCATGTAATAGCTTAATTTGTAATTGTGATTTATGGTATAACTTGTGTGATGGAATGGTCTTGAGATTTGACTTGATTAAATTGGTAAAATGTTAAATATATGGAAGATGAAATAGTGGTTATTTTGATTTATGTGATGTAAATTAAATCATGTAGTTAAGTGTTTAGTTATATGTTAATTTTGAATTTGGTTGTATTCATTATGTGTGGACCATGCTATGCTATGATTATTTGATAATTTGATATTGTTAATTTGAGTCAATTTGTAATGGTATGAGTGCATTGGTGAAATGGATTGAATTCTTGTATATTCGGTTGATGATATGTAAATAAAAATATATATATACGCCTTTGATAAGTTATTTGATAATTCGGCATGTAAAGGACTAATGGTTTATGATGCTTGAATTACAAAATATATTATATGTATATGTAGTTGTATGATCGATTATGGTATTTGACTTATTATTATAAGTATGAGATTTGTATCAGTATGTGTTCTTATATATTAAGTAATATTTATGTCATTACTATGATTTGACTATTTAGGCTCAATATAGGGCGGCAAAGATTGTATGTGATTTAAATTTTATATGGAATTTAATTTGCATGACCGAATATATATACATAATGAATTGATTGACGGTGTAAATGCATTATAGGCATATTATTTAGCCTGCGAATTGAGTTATACTTGATAGGTTAAATGCATAAATAGTTAGTATGTTTTTAAAGTTTAACTTGACCATTTTATGAAGTTGATATTGTCGTATATGTTAATGAACAAAAAGCCATGTGGTATGATTTATTTGGATTAATATGCGCGTGAATAGAGTTATGAAGTAAAATATTTTAGTTTTCATTAGGTAATAAAATACCATTAAGGTGATGTACTTATGATTCGAATTACGTATTTATAAAGTATTTATATTTATAATATATGGTTTTGAAGTATGATTTGTATATGCGTTATTATTAATAATGTATGTTTATCAGCCATATGCTTTATTCATACGAATATGATCTGTGCAAATGTATGAATGTTCGGAAGCTGTGTTTTGTTCAGTAATGCCTCGTAACCTCAATCCGACGATAGATACGGGTTAAGGGTGTTACACCGTTAGGGAGAGGCAGAACACAGAAGAGCCCATGTTTGGTGGCAGTATGGAAAACACAACTCCTGCACGACACTCAATTAATGGATGGGACATGCACATCAGTGGGTCGATGTTCGATGCTGAAAATACGTATTGGGGAATGACATCAACTTCTAGTGATTGGCAATCCACATCTGATTGGGGACGTTAAGAAATGTCCACAAGAAGGGATGATGTACTCCCTACGACGTCCACCGGCGAAGGGACCTCGTACATTGCAGATCATGGTGGGTTGGATGATGAGTCTGATGTGGATCCACCTCAAGAGCTCGGCCCAATAGTGCAAAAGTTGCATTATTTTCTGAACTAGAGTCTGTTCCATCTGAACCTAAAGACGTTGAAGGAGGTTCAGATGAAGAAGAAGATTTGTGATTCAGGGCGTACTCGCCTCCAACCCACATGCATAATGCCGACATATTGGCAGATGATGTGTTGGAGTTTCCAGAGCTACCACACAGAACCCGTGACCGTACAAGTTCGTCATTCGATTCGGATGATTTGGAAGTTGGTAAGCAATTTTCCAATAAGGATAGTTTTCTTGGTGCTTTGAAATAATATAACATCAATCACGGGGTTAACTACAACGTGGTTAAATCCAAATCCAAGTGTGCAGTGCAAGACGGTACATGTTCATGGAAAATCATGGCTTCTCTTAGGAAAAAGACAGGCTTGTGGGAGATAAAAAATACAAAGGTCCACATTTATGTTTTGCTGGTACAGTATCACTGGGTGTTTAGGGTTTTGAATAATAATGTTATTACTTAGTGTTGCATTATTTAACGAACTTCGTTGACAGGTGTTTCACAAGATCATCCCAAGATGGATTCAGGCATGATAGCTACCTTAATGTTACCGATGTTGAAGGCGGATCCCAGGATTTCTGTGTAATGCATAATTGCTAGTATTTGTAGCCAATTGAGGTACACGCTCTTTTACCGTAAGGCTTGGATAGCTAAACAAAAGGCGTTGGAAAAGATGTATTGTGGGTGGGACTCTTCATATAATGAGTTTTGGCAGTAGTGTCAAGTGCTAGAGAGGTACTTTTCAGGTTGCATAACAGACCTTGAAACGGTCCCTGCGTTCTACAATGACCGATTGCTCTGTGGATGCCAAGTGTTCTAACGTCTATTTTGGAGCTTTAAGCAATGTCGGGATACATTTGTGTATTGCAAACCATTGGTACAAATTGACGGTACATTTATATATGATAGATATACCCATCGGCTGTTGCTAGTTGTGGCATAGGATGGCGGTGGGAGAATCATTCCAATTGCATTTGCAATAACACCGGGGGAGTCAGCTAATGACTAGGATTTCTTTCTTTCTAGGTTAAGGAGGCATGTATGCCCCCAACATGATATCTGTGTTATATCAGATCGGGGTACTGGAATACTATCCGTAATTAAGCGACATGGAAGCCTATGGGATCACACACACCATCAGTATTGTCTAAGACACGTTGCGTCCAACTACTATGGGCAATATTAGTCTACGACTAAACAAAAGCAAGTGACCAACATGGGTATTTTAATCTCTATTAATATACTTTTGGTTGTAATATTCAATTTAATCTGAATGAAATATTGGTATGTAATTTTCGCTATTAATTTATATTGGCAGGGTACGAGATCAATAATGACCGTTTTCATAAGATGTTGGGGATTTTGCGTTCAGTTAACGATCAAGGCGCAGAATACCTCTATAACATACCTTTCGAATAGTGGACAAAAACATACGACGGCAGCCTAAGATATGGTCATATGACCACAAACCTGGCTGAATGCATAAATTCTGTTCTAAAAGGAACGTGTCATTTTCCCATAACCTCAGTTGTGCGAGAGACATATTTTCATTTGGCGAACTATTTTCTAAGCAAGCAGCGAGTTATAAAGGCCAAATGTAGGGTGATCATGTATGGTTCTGGAAGGTATTGCAAGAAATTAACAAGGCGAAGGCGCGAGCCAACACCATGCACACAGTGTGTCATGATCGCGACAACCTATGGTTTCGTGTGACGGAGTTTGACAGACCGAACCAATGTATTACCGGAGGGCAATATCGTGTACACCTGATAAATAGGACTTACGATTGTGGGACGTTTGACGCATTTCGTTATCCATGCGCTCATGCAATTACAACTTGTCAAATTCTCTGTTTGGATCCAATGAGATATGTCGACGAAGTGTACAAAATAGAAAACATGTACAATGTGTGGAGACACGTATTTCCACCGGTCCCAGATGAACGTAAGTAGCCGTCTATATCGCTTGCTTGGTTTAAGCTATTATCGGATAGAGAATTGCATCGTAAACTGAAAGGTCGACCTTGCTCGAGTAGAATACGTAATAATATGGATATCCGGGAAAGAACGAACTAATGAAATTTGTGTGGATGGTGTAGGAACCTAGGTCATACAATTCTATCATGTCTAAACCGAAATAGTTGATAATTGCTGTAATGAAATGATGTTGCATTATTTCTATTCCACCTTATTCAAAAGAACTTATATTTTATTAAAAATATAAAATTAATTTACAATTAAAATATTAAAAACAACTTCTTTTTTTATTAAATGAAATAATATAGAAACAACGTCTACAAATATAATAAAAAAATTCAATGTATATGCTAGTCGGAATCAGTGCTACATGGGGGTGGATGACGATTACGCGCTGAATTCCCC
This sequence comes from Gossypium bickii, assembly GCA_025503065.1. Lineage (NCBI taxonomy): Eukaryota > Viridiplantae > Streptophyta > Magnoliopsida > Malvales > Malvaceae > Gossypium > Gossypium bickii. Next base: position 18,441,503 of record CP106709.1, read on the forward strand.
CTTGGTTGCTCCGGCGGGGGTTGTGGTTGCTCCAATTTTGGGTGTTGGGAGGATGACCCACCTTGGTAGAATAAAGAATGTGAAGGTGTTTACATCACCCACGGCGGAGGTGTTTGAATCCCATAAAGCGATAGGGAATGGTAATGAGATAAGTTCGCCGACGGTGCCTTGTGCGATCCTTCCAGCGACAATGGCCTATATATCATCGGTTGAGTCGTCGGAGTCATCGGGAGAGGAGATGCACCGGGCCATGCATTCCAACCTGCCATAGGAATGGAAAAAGGAAACGTATAAGAGTTAGGATACATATAAGGGCTAGGATACGCACCTGGCATAATCTAAAAGGGCTATAATGTGGGTGTCGTCGATTGAGGCATTGGGCTCGGTGATTGTGTGGGTACTGTTGATGAGCCCAGTGATTGTGTGGGCACTATTGATGGGCCCAGTGATTGTTTGGGCGCTGTTGATGGGACCATCCCATCATCCCTTCTCCTTGGATCTAAAGGGCCCCGACATTCCCTTTCCACAAGGATTTGCCGATACATCTACTCTTCCGACAGCAAATATGGCTTGCCATGGATCCTAAACCATGGCATGTAATCTAAGGTATACGCTAACTCTGGGACGATGATCGGTTCGCAATCAGGTATATGATCGTACCGGTTTTCTCAAATTTTGATATATTTCAACCAGAATAACGGCCAATTCGTATTCGTTAGCCGTAAGTCAATTTTGTGCTGCTCATCAAGCACCTCAAGTTCCTCAGGAATCGGTTGTCGGAATCCAAATTATCGCAACACTCTATCCGCTTGGTGCATCTCGACAATAGAATAGTTTACCAATGTGACCTTAACATGCCAAATGTTTAGATTTTGAAAGAATTCTTCCCGAATTACTACCCGTATTGTTGAATCCTCGTATGGTGTCCATTGAAACTATATGAAAGGGATAAAAATATTAGTTAAATACATAATACTAAATACTAAATATGAAACGACTATTTTATGTATATATATTTTATATATTTTTTATTTAATACTTACTTGCGCTTCCGACCGTTGGTCTAATAGAAGCCGTATATCTTCAAGAGTAGTAGGTATTCCAATATAACTCACCGGATTGTTCCACCTAATTAAATAAAATTTCAGCATTCAATTTTATTTTAAATCTATAGAATAATTGTAAAATCAAATAAAAATTTTACCTCGTTATGAGTGGGAATGTATATGGGTGGTTCACTCGATGACGTAAAAATGGAAAGCGAAACCAAGCCCATGATTGTAGTAGTGATAAGCAACCTCCGATTTTGGCTTTATTTGGACACGTCGCCCCGCACACCTCCCGGTACAATGTTGCCAACACGGCAGACCCCCAAATAAGTTCGCTAGCTGCTCTAAAATCAACGAGTTTCAGCAGCCACCTCAAATGTACAAGGTTTCATGACAAGTCCGGCATCAAATAACCTCCAATCATTTCAAGGATGTATGCTCGAGCATATCGTATTCTTTCAACTTCAGTCGAATCATTCTCCAGCTCCGAGAATGTGTATCGTAACCAACCATCTCAATCCGACCTCCTTAAATATTATTCAGAATCGCACCCAAAAGATCGTAACATATGGCTCCCCAATCAGCAGATTGAACGAACCCGGTAAGTGCGGACTCATTCACTGGCAATCCTAATTGTAACTAGACGTCCTTCAAAGTGATAGTACACTCTCCGCATGGAAGATGGAATGTGTGTGTCTCGGGTCTCCACCTCTCTATTAACGCGCTGATGAGTTTGGGTCCAACTTGCACCTCCGGTCTATAGTGGCCCGTGCCAAAAACCCGCTTCCTTCAAGTAATTTTCTATCAACGGTGATGGCGGACCAGACATATTACGAATATAACATTGTAACACCTGATTTATAAACTGTTATAGAAAAATATAAAATAAAAATTAATTAAAATTACATAAATGAAAAAAATATTAAATAATATTCAAATTTTAAAATAAACAGTTGTCATTTTCATTTGTTCGACGGAGATATATTTATGATTGAGATGAACTAATCCCCCGGCCATTGCTAACATGATCAAATATTTTTGAAATTATAAAAAAATAATCTTAATTTTGAATAAAAATAAAGTAATAACTAATTATAAAGAGCTTTGGGAAATTTAATGAGAAATTGTAGAGATTTTTGGCTAAATTTTGAAGAAATTAAATGTGAAATACAAGAATGGGGTTTTATACTTTCTTTTTTTTTACTATTGGACCCCCAACAATAAAAAAAGAGTCAAAAAAGTAGTCATTGGTGCCAGTAAAGCGCGCCTTTGGGGGAACACTTTGTGTCACGTCAACAAATCGCGCCTACACGCTTTCCTCAAAATTTCTCCCTTAAATGCGGCCAAGTAAGCGCATTTTGCCAAAATTAGCCATTTTCCGTAAATAATATTTTAATTGGCCCATTTCTATAATTTTATTTGGAAACAAGCCTTTTAGGGTAAATCCGTCTATTAAAAGGCTTTTATTATTATTATTATTTTGCAGGTTAAATTCCCATTGACTTGGTCAAATATCTAAACTACACTGGCTCTGATACTGAATAAGAGTTTGAGATATATTAGTATATATAGAACATCCTTCAAAATATTAGGAAAATAAAACTTGCTATCCAATCAGATAATTAACTTAGGGAATTTTCAAAGCAAAATTGTTCATCAATCTGGGTTTTTCAACCGGATTCGCCAACACTTGGCTGATGTTCAAAGGATTTACTCTGCTAACCGTTTCGATTATGTGCTTCTGGATGAGATAGGCAATGGCGGCAGCGCTACGGTGTATAGAGCCTTCTACCTTCCTCTAAACGCCGTGGTGGCCGTCAAGTGTTTGGATCTGGATCGCTGCAACAATGGTAGCCTGGAAAACATACGCCTTGAAACTCAGACGATGAGTTGCGTTGATCACCCCAACCTCGTCAGAGCGTATTCGTCATTCGTTGTAGATCGTAACTTGTGGGTGGTGATGCCGTTTATGTCGGTGGGTTCTTGCTTACACGCCATGAAGAAAGCTCATCCCAATGGGTTAGAAGAGATCGAGATTTGTTTTCTCCTGAAAGAAACCCTCAAGGCTTTGGATTATCTCCACCGACAAGGACATATCCATCGGGATGTCAAAGCCGGCAACATATTGGTCGATAGCAATGGCGCCGTTAAGCTTTCTGATTTTGGGGTTTCGGCTTGCATGTTCGATTCAGGAGATAGGCAACGCTGCAGAAATACTTTTACGGGGACGCCTTGTTGGATGGCACCCGAAGTTATGCAAGCAGAAACTGGGTATGATTCTAAAGCTGATATATGGTCGTTTGGGATAACAGCGTTGGAACTCGCCCACGGTCATCCACCATTGTCCGAATATCCGCCGTTGAAGGTGCTTCTCATGACGGTACAGAATGCTCCTCCAAGACTTGGTGATAAGAAATTCTCCAAGTCCTTTAAAGACATGGTGGCCACGTGCCTGGTGAAAGATCCCAAGAAGAGGCCTACTGCAGGGAAATTGTTGAAGCACCCGTTTTTCAAGCATGCCAAACCTCCTGAGCTTTCTCTGAAGAAGTTATTAGCTGATTTCCGGCCGCCGTTAAATCCTGTGAAAGTCCTTCAGATTCAGAACAGTGAATCTGCACAACAACTACCTTCGAAGAAGATGGCATCAGTAGCAGAATATGAAGCAAGCTCAACGAGAGAATACCAAAAGGGAATTAGTGCCTGGACTTTTGATATTCAAGAGTTGAAAGCACAAGCGTCAACTCTGCTGCTTGATGATGATAATGATGAAACCTTGGAATCAAGCCTTGTTGATAACTACAGGGATGGATTGACAGTAATGGGGCAATGCAACCAATTGTTCCCGCTGAAATGCTAAACTCTTACGAAGTCAGTATAGTTTCAACGATTACATTCTGTTTATTGGTATCGTATCAATGTTTACTTTTTTACAGATTTTTACACATTCTTATATCATGTGATGTTGTGTCAAACGTTACTCTTTTTTTTCTCAATGTTAAATTCATTTCCTATGATCATGTTGTATCCAACATTATCATGTAATCGAGAAAGGGCACAGCTATAGATGTGGACAAGAATGAAGAATCTCTTGTTCCAAAAAAAGGAGGCTTAACCATCCCCAGTAATATAATATATATAATTGAGTACTGAAGATACGACATCCATGTTAGAGACAACACTGTCAAAGATGACATGTTCTGGATGCATTACCATCATGGAGTTTAATGTATATTAGAAGATGTAAGGGTTGAGCCTCTCAATATCCTGGCAGTGAATACAAGTCCAGGGTAATAAAAGAGGATCAAGACAGTATCTATGGATATTTCGTATCTGACAAAAATGACAGCTGATAAGAAGATCCTCGGGTTCCCGCAGACGGCACTTGATGCAAACAGAAGCTGCTGAGGACTGCAAAAATAAATGGCCAAAATATGTACAAAATCAATTCAGTAGAATCAAATTATAAAGTACCATAAGAATGCAAAGTTTTTAGTGTCAGCAAAGAGCAAGCAACTAAGAAAAATGGATGAAATGTTAATTTACTTGGACTGAGGTGTGAGTGTATGTGTCTGACACAGAAATGTTCAATTTTGTGTGTTAATGTATTAGAAGGGTCCTCGGAGAACAATATGACAATATGCCCATACTCATATCTGAATATATGTTAAGACAGATGTTTGACGCAGATACTTTAAGAAAAATGAAAGTCAGAGAAACATAGATGACATATAATGTAACAGTGGTCGCTCTACTGAAAATACTAGTTTTGCGTCGCTGACTATGCAAGATAACGATAAACTTTTCACATCCATTGGCAGTGCAGCACAGAAGAGTTTTCAGAAAATAAAATATAAAGGTGCTTCTCAATGGAGAAGCCTTGTTTGGATAGAGTCAAAACCAATTTTACATTTGTCTAGCATCTCTTTAACCGTGATGTGCCGTAAATCACACAAAATGAAATGCCATCAAATCTAGATGATAGGCATACACTTGCTAATACCTAATTATGTACACCAGTTTATGCTTGTGATCGTGTTTGTTCCATTTATCCTTTTCAAACCTCTATACCATGTAATTGCATTTTTCCCTTTCAATTTTCATCAACCACCAGAGCCACCTAAGTGTCCTATTTCTGATTTTAAAATGCTATGCAGAAACAGCATAAAGCATGGCTTAATGCCACAAAGATACAAGCAATATAACTTATCCACTACCTGAGCACCAAAACCAGTTCTTTCTTGATCAGAAAGAATAGAAACATCCAATGTTGATGTGGCACAAGGAATGGTTTGGGAGAAAATCTTTTGATCTGAGATGGCTGCATCCTCCACTTTTGTGATGCTCATGAAAATTGCCTTGCACAAGGGACAACATGGAGCCTTTCTCCTTGAGGTCTACATGCAGCACAATTAATATTAGAACACTTTCAAATTGGATCAAGTTCAAGCTAGGACATTAGGGGAAAAAACCATATAACTTGAAGTATAATCATAAAACGCTAACCTAACATTCATGTAGGATACTAATAATAATTAAGGGAGTCCCAGCAAAAATACATATGAATTTAAAAGAAGAAGAAGAATGTTTACCATTTTGTCAGCCCATTCTTGGATACATGAATAACAAAATCGATGTCCACAAGGCAAAACCCCTCTTGTTGGACTAAACTCAGTCCAACATATAACACAAGATAAATTCATTGATGTGGATAATCTGGAAGTAACATCTTGGTTCTCTCTCTCAGCATCAGAGCACCTATCTGGTGAAGTTCTTCCAGAGACAGGTTGTGCACCCTTTCCTGGTAAAGTTAAATCATTGGAAGGAGGTCCGTTATTCCTCAATTTGATATTCTCAACTTCTTCAATTTCTTCATCTAATTTGATATGCTCACTGAAGTCACGATAAGATGGTCCTTCAATTTGAGATAAACTAACAATCCTATCAAGCGAATGCCCAGATGGACTTGTAACTCCAACGTATGGCCTATGTACTCTGAGGGGCAGATGGCACTCTTGGTCAGAGTCTGAAATGTCAAACACTACTGATTCTCTATTAACATTTTTCACAAGCCTCCGTCCTTTTCTCTTAGAAGGTTCGGCCAAAGAAGTGCCTCTGCTACCATTAGGAATATCTCTTTCTTCCCTCATCAGCTGAGCGGAACAATAAGCACTTGGTTCTTTATTCTTTGAGATCTTCCTTTTGTTCCTCATTGGAGGCACCGAAGCATAAGAAAACAACTCTTCATGCTTTTCAACCGGATAAAGCAAAAAAGCAAAGTCAATAAAATATGACCTGGGCAATTATTCCTTAGAAATCCATTCAATGACATAAAATTTGAAAGTTTAGTGTTTAACTTCAGCACAAACCTCAAGAATATTACTGGTTACCTTTAAAAAAGATATCTAAACTCATATTGCAGATTAAAGTAACCAACTCAGATAGTAGATTTTTTTTTCAAAAGAATGTTGAAGTTAGTAAACAGGTGACTTTTTTACCCTATTCCGTATGGAACTTGTATAAGGTCAAAGACTAATGAGTGAAAGATAAAATAGTAAACCATGAATACTTCCATTTCCAATTAAGGCTGTCAAGAAATTTAGAATAACAACTAAAATTATATAATATCCAGCAACAAGTTAAGAAAATATCTTGAAGAATTTGAATGAAGAAAAAACAAGACAATAGCACTCGTTACCTCCTCCCGAGAAAATCCAGTTGAACTAGTCTCCTGAAAGCAGTTTCTACCACTAAACAAATTTTCCTCCGTCGGAGACTTTCTAAATGCTTTTGATTTCAGTTTATGGGAACTGTTTCTCCCATGCTCTTGAAAAAGATTCTGCAGAAATTAAAATGAATCACAAAAACATATAAAATTGAAAATTAGTAATAAAATGCTAAAAAAAAATGCTTTTACTAATGTTATAAAGTAGAGATTCAAAACAAAATAAACATAAATAGATGATAAGAGCTAGACAGTAAAGACCCTTAGAAATATGTCAGGCTTCTTAATATCACTTATATCTTAAGTCAATAATGATAATTGCAAGTCTATAATTCAGAGCTCAACTAACAAAATATTCCCCCTTTTGATTCCATCAATTCTCACATGCATGCACACACTCAAAATTCATGTGCAAAAACCATCTAAACAAAGGTTTCAAGTAAAGACCCTTAGAAGAAATATGTCAGGCTTCTTAATATCACTTATATCTTAAGTCAATAATGATAATTGCAAGTCAATAATTCAGAGCTCAACTAACAAAATATTCCCCCTTTTGATTCCATCAATTCTCACATGCATGCACACACTCATAGTTCATGTGCAAAAACCATCTAAACAAAGGTTTCAAGTAGAAAATTTTCTTTAGTCTCTCGTACAAATATTTACAGTTCTGGCAAGAAGAACAGAAAAGCCCAAAACCCAATCAATCCTGGAAGTGCATGTTCAACAAATCCATAATTCACTTATGCAGGGCCATCAACTCATCTGACATACTTTACAGCACTAATTATCAATCATAGCTCCTATGAAATTGTCTAACTGAAAGAAGCACTAACTAATTTTGTACCCTGACAATGAATTCTTCTGTGGTGTGTGCTAAACAGAAAGAAAGAATCAGGAAAAAGGGCAAGGCAAGGAAAGAAAGTAATGAGGCAGAGAAGTTTATGTAATCACCTCATCCAACAATGCAGATTTGGACCAACCAGATAAGCCAGAAGCTCCACGGTCAACATCAGTTGTTTTATTTCCAACCCCATCATGAACATTAGATTTGTCAGAAAACACTTTGCACTTCTTAGTCAAGGCATCTCCCTTAGCAACATCAGGAATCTCCAGCAACAAAGGTCCCATTTCTTCTCCACTACAAAGAAAGTTTGAAGGATTCTATTAGCAAACTGCTCACAGATGAACTGATCTGAGGTGCTAACTTGAAAAATACACTTTTAAAATACAGTTCTCATCAAATTCTAGAGTAATTATGCATCAAATAAATATATGAACACACATTTCTATCAATGACAAGAACCATAAATAGTAGTCTAGTATTCAGTACTCTGTCCGGAGAGGAAATAGGAAAAAAATAAAAATAAAAAAACAAATGGTAGATTCACACCGTCCCATCCTCCCAAAATTGAATTCATCCATAACCAAGGAATTAAAAAGCTCCTTCTGCTAACACTTAACCATTTTATGTATAATTTTATCCTTAAAATTTTTGAGGTATCATTGTCAGCCTCTTCTACCAACATAAGAAACAAAAAAATTGAATTTCATCAATCCCATTAACATAACAACCCAAGCAAACGACCAAAATTTCATATTAAAAAAAATTAAAAGATCCACTTTTTCAAATCCATCAATAAAAAAATTCCCAACAGTTAGAAACTAAAAGAGTAAATTAATTTAGAAACTAAAAGAGTAAATTAATACCTTCGCAACATATAAGGACCCTCAGGCAAACGCTTTCCTTCCTTTATACAATCTTCAATCCATCGATGATTTACGATTATCGTCTTTAACTTCTTAGCAAGCTCATATTTCCTTCCTTCAAATCTCCAACATACCTAAATTCCAAATAAATTTAGTTTTCCCCATTTTCCCTTTAATTGTTTTTTTTTTTTTAAGTACTGAGAGAAAAGGAAACAAACCAAATGAGTGGTTGATTGAGTCAAACAGCCGACATAACTGGCACCGGCAATAGATATGAGCTTGATTAGGTTGAACCGCTCCAAGCCGTGGTATCCACTCACCGTTGCCACCACTGGTTCCATCTTTTTCCTTTTCCTCTAGTCCTTTAGTCTTTTAGATGAATTTTTTTTTCACGGAAAATGATGTTTGTTAACCGGGAAAATGGAGATTTTAAAAGTTTTCGGAGAGGGAAAAGGGCGGTATTCCCAGCCATGAGCCCAGCATAATTTGGGCCGTGAAGCAAGAGGTATGGTTTGGACCACCAGCTAGTTTTATAATTTGTTTGTTTCACTAAAAACCATTTTCAAAAATAATTTTTGAAAAATGGATTGATTTAAAATAATATCTTTTATGAAATCTGTAAAGTTTAAGTCTAGTAGTGTAAAAAAATAATTACCTTCTCCACATGTGAATAATTATCTTTTTTTATTGCTTAAATAGTTTTATATAAAATGTTTTTAGTTGTTTGATAAATGTTTTGAATTTTGTTTTTTTAATGATATTTTTGAATTTTATTTTTAGGTAAGCAAATATAACATACATTATATTTGTTACAAAATATTACAAATGTACTTTTTTTAACAATTGAAACTTATTTAATAGCAATATAAAATTTTATAATAATTATTAGCTTAGATGTAATCAATGCTTAACTAAAACCTAATTCTGACTTAGGCTTCCTTTGGTTCACCGTTTAGCATCAGTGAGATGCAGTTGGGTTATCAATCTCACCGTACTGCTGTTTGGTTCAGCATTTCAGTGCAGTGAAAATTGGTTTCAATCTCACTGCTGCGCTTAAACGTGACTGGAGATGAGAGCAGCAGTTAGAGGCAATTGGGGAAGTGGGTATTTTTATCAGACAAAAATACCATTTTCAAACATCTCCTAAAACGCAGTCATCCCGACGTTCCTTTTTGTTCAGCTGCCTCTCTTGTCGCAGGCGAAGAGCGCTGCAAGAAAACTCGGGGGGCGATGCTTGAGTGGAGATTCCGAGTTTCACTCCATCATCTAGTCACCGGTAATTTCTATAACCCTGTAGTCTCTTACCCCTCTTTCATTCGATTTTCATTTCTCTTTTGGCGCTTCCCCTCTCTACCCAAAACCACGAAACAGACACTCTCTGAAATTTTCCCCAGGTTACGCTGGCCTTGTTTCAGCAAGGAAAATAGTGCTTCCTCCTACTTGGCAAGTTTCTCAGTTTATTTGTTACTAGTTCGTTTGTTTAATATTTTTTTTATAGTGCCTTAGCAATTTAGCCATTTCAATGCCATAAATTTCATCTATTTGGTGAATTTTTGGATTTTGCGCTTGCGGTTCGGCTTTTTATATGGTTTTCTGTTCTGGGTTGGTTTTGTTTGTTGCTCGTTTCAAAATTTGCGTTTTTTTTGTTGTCTGATCTATTTTTCCTTCTGGGTTTGATCTTGATTGAATTTTGGGAACTAGGACAATGTAGTTAGTTTTTATTTTTTCTGTTGGTTTTTTGTTGTGTTATTTTCTATCATTCTAAAAATTATTAAAAGTTTAGGAGGTTGGATATATATTTTTTAATGCCAAATTCAACAAAACAGAATGCTTTAATCAAAGAAACAATTTTTGTCATTGTTCTTTCTCTTTTTATTTTTCACCATTGTTTTCTCAGCAAGTGACCCCTTGTGTCTTGTTGTGCATGCTCATTTCAGCAGAATAACAATCTTTTGGATCTAATATGGGTCTGAAAAACATTAAAAGCGATTGCCATGATATCATCTTATAATTCGATTAGATGATCGGATGCCTTGTATTGTATCTGAAATTTCACTTTTTGTTTTCCAAAGCTTCTCTCATTGGTGTTCTTAAGAGCAATATGAATTGTAATACAATGATACTCTCTAATTATATCATGTGAAAGTTTTTATCCATTCAACGTGTATTGTTATTATTTTCTGAAATATCTGCATGTTTAGACTTTGCTGCATTTTAAATTGATTTTGGAGATTTACATCGATCTTTGATTTGTGATTATATCTGCCTATTTATTGAATTTGTTGTAGATTTCAACTGTATGGAAAAATTCCTATAAAGGGGGGCAGTGGAGACCTTGTGTAAACAAGTCTTATGAAGGTATGAATTCATATTCCCTTTATTCTATTGTAAGTAGTTCATGAAAGTTTTACATGTTGCTTTGTTCACATCAATTAGGTTCTTTTAGTTTTTCGACAAGTAATATAAATAATGCCTCTATTTCTGAATCTCATTGTTTCTATTATTTTGGTGAAGGTATATCTCTTCTTTTTTTTCTCTTGTATATTTCTTGTTGATAGTAACTTTCGCAAGCATCAATATTTGACTAACAAAAATGGGAGGAGTAATCATTCCTAAGAAAATGGTTTTTGCACATAAGACAATATTGTTACACGCCACAAAGGTATCGAATCGAGACTTGATTCATTTAGAGTTATATCGATGGAAGCTAAAATACTTCGCCCGACTTCCCGCCTGTCCCAATTACTGATTATAATATTCCAAGCTATCCATGATTCTATATTAGATGTAGAAATCATTCGTTTGAAAAGGTCAGACCACTATGCATATTTATTGGCTAGGTTTTAAAATTTGGTAATTCAATGGTCTTGTAGTGCTCGGTGTTGCGGTTAAGTTCCTTTGTTAATAACTATCTAAATAGTATTGTCTTTTATTGTTGCATCTCGTGATTTGACAAAGTTTTGTGATAATATTTTGATTACGCTAAGGAGAAAATTATAGCATTAGAAGATGACTTTCGTTCTGTTAAAGGTGTGTGAATGCTATGTTTCATACCAAAAACTTATATCATGTTTGGTTGATGTGATTTCTTTTGCCTAAACCGCCGAAGTCCGAGTAATGGAGTGTGAGATTGCTATTTCAAGGAAAAGAAAGAGACAAGGGAGAGGAAATATGGAAGTCGAGTTATGTGAAGAGTAACTCCTTAAAATTTTTCAAGAATCCTAGTATGTATGAGGACCTCGGGAGCTTCATTAACTGCTAGTGTAAATGTCTTACATTTAAGAGTTTTATATTCCATTTCTGGTGCTTTGCACATTTGAAGTGCTTGTGTTCTTAATGCACATGCACTCATGAATGCTTCATGTTTATATTCACGAGTATGGTTATGGTTGTTGACTATCTTCATTAATTTAAAATTTGGGTGTTTCTTTTAACTACTATAGGTTTACCTGAATCAAATGGTTACATATATGTTGAGGCAAATGGAGGCTTAAATCAACAGAGGACGTCGGTTGGTTCAATTCCTCTTTAGTCTGTATTAAATATTTGTGTTTTACCTCTCTTTATAAAGCTTTATGCATTTTATGGTTTTATTAATTTAATTTTTATGTATGTGGTTTTGGACATTTTGTAGATCTGCAATGCAGTTGCTGTGGCAGGCTATCTTAATGCAACTCTTCTAATCCCTAATGTGGTTTTATTAATTGGTAGTGGAATAGTGCATTTTGAGAAAGCCCATATATATTCTTTAATTGTTTTTCTTTTGAGATTATAATGTTAAGGGAAACCATTGCAAATAGTTTAATGAATCAATATTTGTAAAAACAATTTTGTATCATAACTTAATTTCTATCAATAATGAAACTTGTTATGTCTTATGTTACTATATTTTTTTTATTAAAATCATTCGGTTAGATACTTCAAAATTTGATCCAAGTATAATGTTACTATTTACGAAAATAATATTTATCATTGTTATAAAAATATATTTAACTATAAAAAATTAAAAATAATTTTTATTTTATCTAATAAATAATTTAAATTGATTATATAATTTATTAAAATATTTATAATAAAATATTGGAAGATATATTTTAATATTTTATTAAATGATTTCATAAATTCACATACTTTAATAATTTTACATAAGTAAAATAATTTAAAAACAACTATTATATATCAATTCTAATATGATGTCCTTAATGGTCATTTTTTATTCTCACCATCAGCACATCAATTTGCGTTTGAATCCAAACACACACTCCACCATTGTTTTTAATCTCACGCGCTCTGATGTCCAATCTCACCGCCACTGATAACTAATCTCACCGCCACCATTGTTTTTAACCTCACCGGAGGTAAACACACCGCCCATCCAAACTAGCCCTAGACTACTCACAGACAATGTTGTCTGAATCAAGCCGGATTGATTGGACTGAAAATTGATTTAGAGAAAGTCATTAGATCAATTGATTTAGGAATCGATACAAACCACTTGAACCGAGCATAAAAATGGTTGAATCAGATTTTTTTTAATGGTTTGTTTAATTGAACTAGATAAACCGATGAACCGGTGGGCTGATTGATTTGATAACTAATCTAATTCTGAAAACCTTGTTCACAAAGTTCTCGATATACATGTACTTAGTCAATCAAATTTATTTCTTTACTTATCACGACAAATGTCAATTTTAGAAAAAAAATATTTTTGTAGCGTCAACTTTAGCATATTTTTCAAACAATTTTCTAACAAAGTCTACCACTGCTTTTGTAATACCCCGAAAGTTGCTACAGTAAGAAAATGAGATATTATCTTTGATACAGTAAAATGAGGAAATAAAGTAACAAAAAGGAAAAGTTTGAGTTATGTCAACAAAATCCATTTTGGAAGTATATTATGATGTATTAATTCAGGAAAAGACTAAATCGCAAAAGTGAGAAAAGTTTTGTGACCTAAGAGTAAATACTCGAAATTTAAGGGATTAAAATATAAATACGAAAAATTTGAAAGACCAATAGTCCAAATATTTTAAAGGTGGAAAGATCTAGAATCTAAGGAAAATGGATGAATTAGGACCAAATTGAACAAGTGCAAAAAAAGTATGAGGGGTTAAATCGTAATTTTACTAAAATGAGTGATGATTCAATAGAGGAATTTTGAAGGATCATAAGGGGCAAATTGGTCATTTAGCAAGAAAGATATTTTGAAGAGTAATGATGATGTTGGTGATATTTTAAATTAATTAAATAAATAAATATTAGTTTATTAATATTTTGAGTTGACATTTATTTATATTTTATTAAGTTTTACTTAGTATATAATGAATAAAAGATGAAGAATTCTCTTCATCTTTCCATGGTTCCAATGTGAGAAGAAGAAAATAAAGAAAGAAATTTTCTTTTCTTTACAATTTGGTTCTTTCACCAAAAATTCATCATTTTCACTTTGAAATCAAAAGAATTTTCATAACCACCAAGGGAGAAAAATAATAAGGAGCCTATGGGGAGCTAGAATATCAAGTTAGATTCAAGAGAATAGAAGTTGGAGGAGAGAGAAAGTCAAGTTAAAATTTGGTTTCAAGAGAATAAGGTATGGATGTTAAGGTTTTATGTTATTTTTAAGTTTAGTTGTGATAGAAAAGCATAAAAATGGTGTTAAAGTAAAGATTTCTCATGAGGAAAATATTGTGTTTTTGACATGTTGATGAAGAGAGAAGTTGAGTAAGTGAATCAAGTAGTAGGAGGAGCAAACCAAGAGATTTTGGTAGAAAAGAGGTAAGTACTCATGAAGTTCCTTATTTTTTAAGGATTAAAATGTGATCTTTGTAAACTAAGTGGTAATTAAGTAAATAAAAATAAAAATAGTGTGAAATAATTTACTATGTGAAGTAGGAAATTATAATAAAAGTATAATAGTTGGGTTATGTGTTAGTGAAAAATATACAAAGTATTATATAAGTGAAATCATGGGAAAATGTGAAATTTTATGGAACCAATCACTAAATTGAAAGGCTTGAGAAATACATGTGGTGAAAATAATACAAGTGAAATACATAGAAATTTGATATGGAAAATGAGATAGTGGAATTAATTATGTGAATTAAGTGAGTTGTGAAAGAAAAATTGCTTAATAATGAATACAAAACTTTTATGAAAAAAAGGTGATTAAATTTGAAAGTTATAAAAGTTTACAAGGAAATATTGATAATGAAGCACATAGTGAAAAATAAAAGAGTATATAAATTTTGTAATCCATACTACAATTATTTCCTAAGTTGTGGAAATTAGAAGTTAAATCGTAAATTTGAGAAAATTTATATTAGAAATAGAAAAGTAAAGTGCATAACACTTAGAATGAAAAAAAAAAGATGTTGTAGTGAATTTTGGAGTATTAATAAGTATTGAATTAAATTATATGTGTTATTAAAAATAAAATATATTGCTACACGAAATATTGTACTAATGACTAAATTACAAAATATATAAAAGTGATATGTGAATTACATGATAAGGATTATTAGTGAATTATGGATGAATAATGAATTTAGAAATATATTACATGTATTAAAGATAGTGAAGATATAAGTATACGGATTATTGGTACAATGATTAAATTATAAAATATGTAAAAGCATTATGCAAAAAGTGTAAAAGTGATATGTCTGCATGATATAATTTGCCCAAGTAGACAATATTATAACTACTAGGATATTAGTGGCATGCCATTAAGGGACCCTAGCGCGCTCTCCGTTTATTAGCACATTCGTTACAAGGTAAAGGTTTATCTCCGATTAATGTTCAAAATCTTGAATCAGTAAAGTGAAAACATAAGTAAATTGAATGTATTTGAGGAAGTATAAGAAAGAGAATGACTAGTAAGTTAAATAAGTAAAAATAAATTGTGAAAGAATTACCGATGGAATTATGAAAATTTATACTAAACGGTGAAACATGATACATTTATTAAAAAGAGTAGTAATTTTTATGGGTTGATTTGAGGGCTTAAGGACTAAATTGTGAAATAAGTAAAAAGTTACAAATGAATATGATAAATAAACAAAGAAACGAGATATTAGGAATTAAGAAATTTAATATAATTTGAATATCATGGGTATTTACTAAGTTTTCACCAACTTAACGCGTTTATTTTCAATGTGAAGGTACAGTGATTTTGAAGAGTTGTAGTTGAGGTTGTGAGCATTCATCTCATCACATCTTCAAGTGCCAAGAGGGTATGTTTCAAAATTTTGAATAGACTGGCATGTACTTAGGAAGATCAAGTGTGTTCCAAGTAGTAAGGACTAAAATATAAGTTACGAAAACTTTTTTTTAATGTTCAAATATATTAGTGATTAGCCAAAATCACTTTGGCACCAAATGTAATATTCCTATATTAGGTTCCTTAGGTCAAACCGGGTATAGGGGTGTTACAGCTCTACAATTGGCATGTTATGCTGGATCACTCGCTCCACTGCTGTATCCCTAACTCAACCTAGACGTTATGACCGAATCATGAAGGCTACATTAACCACTGAAATGGCCAAGTAAACCCGCTAGTCCTTGAAAAACCCTAATCCGACTAATTTTAGGAAAAGCCATTGTTGCCGTTGTTTCAAGTTAGATTAAAACATCTGTTTATCAAACGGACTGTACTTAGGATTCATTTTATTTTCGATAGTAATATTTTAGAAAACTTTGGGTATTGTTGTCCTTCGAACATCATTTGCGAAGTTTAAGAAAACCAACTGAGTTGAAGTTTTGTTATTCAAAATCCAAATCTTTGTAATGCTGTGGAAATCGATGAACTATGTCGGTTTTTCTTAAGCTAGATAACATGTAATTATCGGTTATCAAGTTTCAAAAGTCCATGCATGCATAAATTGTAACACCCCATACATGGTTCAGTCATCAAACCCAAGTTATGGAATGCCATATTAACCACCTAAGTAACTCTTCATTAACACCCAACCTAACCTCCAACTCACCACAAGTTAGATCATAAAATATGTATAGATTTTAAGAAAGCATAAGCTCGCGAACTCAATTTGTTTGCTCCATGTTATGTAGTGGAAATAACATGCGAACTTTACTTCATGAAGTCATAAATATTTGACGAAAGAAAGAAATAAAGATCATGTGAACCCAAAGTTTTACAAAGCAATGTATCTCACATAACATAGATGTTCATCTATCTGACATAGGGGTTCACTCCCTTGCATAGCTCACACAATCTAAGACTTTCATGGGTAAGTTTCTTTAAATGGGGTAAGTCTCGCAAACTACCCCTTTTTGTTTGGATACTGTGAACATAGTTTGCAGGGTTTCTCTTTTAGCACATATCAAAATCTATTAAAGGTTCACGGATAGCAATTCACCAATCATTAGGGTTCGTACTTAGTATAGTTTGCAACCCTATTACTTTGTAGCAATTTTGGCGAACTTTATAAAGTTTTGTCAGTTTTGAATACTTCATGTCATTATTATGGCAAACACTGTGTTATAAATTACTTACTTAAGAGTGAACTTGTAAAATTAAGAAAACATCAATCAAATTTGGACTATATTTATATATTTAAAATATAAATGTGTTTATAAAACATTATTAGTTCGCAATTAAAAACATAAGGAAAAACATAAGAAATCATAAAAATAATAAGGAAAAACATAAGAAATCATAAAAATAACTAAGTCCTAAAACAATTGGAAAAGCCAATAGAATTATATCTTTAAGCCCAAGTAGAATTCCCACATTGCCTTTAATCCAGAGTTAACTTGTACTACTTTTACAGCATGTATACTTCGCCTAGATCACTCGCCTCGTCGCTGCTCACCTTGTGATCTAGCTATCTTCAGTGAATAGAAAATAGTGTGTAAGTTCTTGTAACCCAGTGAATATAAAAGAATAACCACAAAGCACGCACAAAACACAAGTTAAATAGAAACTTGGCAAGGTAATAGAACTTGCAAACTAGGTTTGCCATACTTACGTGAAACCTAGTTCGCCAATACTTACTATCAGACAACTTTAAATTGTAAAACATGATATTTCAAAAAAATATAGACATTCATATGTTCTTTACTGTTGGATAAGCAAATCTCCTTATAACGCCTCAGAATGACTCAGTAAGTCTTAACATGTCCCATAAATGTAGCGTACAACTAAGCACTCTTCAACACACCAACATGTCCCATTGAGTGGAGCTCAGCTCGGCACTTTATTATCTCTTTAATCTGTCCTCAGGTCTCTCGCCCAAAACACAAAACATAAAGGTGAGTACTCAAAATCCTATGGCATGCCATTATATCCAACAATTCAAAAGTTTATTGTCAAAACAATTTCTTACAACATAGAGCTTTCAAATTATGAGGAGCTCGTAGAGCACTAGTTCATTTTGAGCTCACAATAAAGAGCTTGCATCTCACTGTTCACACATATTTAAACACAAAAATGGATTTTTTAGAGAATGCTTACTCTCAGAACTTAGGTTAAAACCCTAAGCTACTAATTAACATTATGGTTTGCACATACATGTGGCAATCCCTGAACACTCACCAATTTGCTGAAAACTTTAGACAAGCTTTGTAACACCCCAAACCTGGCCCAAACACTACGACCGGATCTGGTATGTCACTAAGAAAATTTTGGAAATACATGTCGTATTTTCAAAAAATATTTTTCTAAAGTTTATCTTCTTATTCGAAAGAAATTTAATAGTTGATAGTTTAAATAAAATATGCCTTTATAAATTAAAAATCCAAATTTAAATACATGCATTAGTTCAATAAGAATTTAAATAACTAAAAGTAATTAAAGCCCAAAATAAAACAAAACATAAACTAGTGGCCCATGGCCTTATTACAACGAGATTTAAAATCCATTAATTAAAAATATAAAGTATTAACTTGAGTCTTTTCTTGGATCCAGATGTTCTTTTGCATGGCCACCTTGCGTTCCTCTCCTCCACCGGTCCCAAGCACTAGGTATCACCTGAAAGGTTAATTAATAGGGTGAGTCACGAGACTCAGTGTGCAACCCTCATGCACCACTAGATTTTGGCCTTAGGCCCATAAAACAGATTAATAATTTCATTTATAAAAAAAATAACAAATAATATGCAAGGCCCAACCCGTTTGCCTAGGTTTCCATCCGCTACACGCCCCCGTACCAGCCATTCACACCATTGGGGATTTCTACAATCGACCCACACCGCTACACGCCAAGATGGCAGCCATGCTATTTATCAACATATTATGGCCGAAGCTCTTATAACAGATCATGGCATTAGCCGCTACAACATGTAACAGATCACGGTATAAACCGCTACACATATAACGTATAACTTCCTCCTTTCATCAACCCAACCCATGCAATCATAAAATCAATATACTTTTATCATATAAAGTCAAAACATTCATCGACTGTAATTTGCTTCACCCTTTTCGGGTTTCCAACATTAAACCGAGATATCGGCATTTATCACAACATATAAACTTATGAACATACATTAATAATCAGATCTAGATGGTGGGGAAGTATTACACACCTGATATCGCGAAATCCAATATTCTTAGTTGATGTCCTTGCTATCTGGATCTATTATCCTTAATGTAAAGCCTTGCTCAAAAGCCGAAAAAACACACAAAAATTTAGCCCCTTCAACAATCGGCCAAGGTTAATAAATCCCAAATTACACGTTAAAACTAATAGATCCCTTACCTTGAAATCCCAAAAGTAACACGATTCAAATGTTACTGATCCTTGACTTAGAGATCTAGGCGATTGACTCCACTAAAGTTCCTTTCAGATTTCGGCATAAGTAGGCACCACAGAAGCAATTCGGCAATCACAGGATATGAGATCTAGGGATTTCAGCTTTTAGGAAAACCCTAAAAAAAGTATGAACAAGAGAAGGCTAATGTGTCTTTGGCTTTTAAAATACTTGAGTGAAGAGTTTAGGTTTCTGATAGGAAAAGAGAAGAAGAAAAGAAAACAAGGAAGAGACTTGAAGATTTTGGCTACGAAGAAAAAGAATGGAAAGAGTTTCGACTTTTGAATTAAAGTGTAGATGAGGGATTAGGCTTAGAGATTTCAGCTTTTGCAGAGAATGAAGAAGAAGATGGAACTTTAGGAGTTTTCGGCTTTTACTCAGAGAAGAAGAGAAAAGAATGAGAGAAAACCCCAAATGCCAAAATTGAAGAGATATTCCCCCTATTTATAGAAATTTCGACACTTACCTGACCTTGCAGATATATCCTATCTTTTCTCTTTTATCTTAATCTACTAGCTCCTCTAAAAGAGACTTAATTATCTCTAACTCCTCCCTCATTTATCAGCATATTATCCATATATTTTAATCATTAAAACCCCTAAATTTTAGCCTTGTTGCCATCCACTCCACCTAATCCTAATGCCCAAAATTTAGCTAACTTAAATTAAAAGAATTGGGCTCCATGAAACTTAAATTTGGGCCCCTTACTCCCTTGTGTGGCGTCACCTCCTAAGATTGGGCCACAAGCCCACTTTGGTATTTTAAACATAGATACTACCTTTTAAACCCTATAATGCCCAAACAGATAATTTTAATCAAGGTCTTTGCCTAATTCTGAGCCCAATTTGGACCCCTATTACTTAAATTAACATATTAAACATATTCACCCATTAAACTCATAGGCCCAAAAATTCAGGATGTTACAAGCTTGGCTTTTCCCTTATTTTTGCTTGTAGATTGTTCTGTCAAGTTCGTCATTTCACAAACACGCACAAGTCTCTAACACACATAGCATATTAAAACTTATACATAAACACAAGTTAACCTACGTTCACACATGTTGGTCTTTTGGCAAACCTAGTTTCCTTTGTTGTGAACTCTTCTTAAACATCAACACAATAGAGGAACAAAATCTCACCTTGGATCCTAATAGCTAAGTTCTGGGTTCTTAAAACTTGATAACAGAGTAATCGATGAAGGATTTGTTAGAGGTTGTTTAATAGAATATGAGATTTCCTATGGAAAGGGCTTAATTTATAGACACTTAGTGTTTTGGTATTCTGAGGATACCCTAGTCACAGTATAAGTAGGAAATAGTTACATACATGGATGGTGTTGTGAAAAGAAAAGTAAGTTGACTTTTAATTTTGGTATAATTACGCTTTGATTACCCCTACTTTTTGACTCTTGGCCCAAAATAATTATCACAGTTCACCAGGCCCACTGGCGATCCCTACTTCGCCAAGCTCTCTAGCAGTCATAGTTTGCCAAATCCACTGGTGAACACCAACTCGCCAGACCTTCTATTGTATATCAGCTCGCCAAACCTACTGGCGTACACCAGCTCGCCAAACCTACTAGCGACTACCAACTCGCCAAGCTTACTGACAATCACAATTCATCAGGCTCAAACTTCTAGGCCCTACTTTGGGATGTTACATAAATCCCCAAATATAAATTTACCAAGCCATAGACCAAATAAAAATGATTATAGTCCAAAACCAAAGGAAAACTCCAATTAAATAATAAACTTAAAAAAAGTTCGATGTTCGAGTTGATGCTCCAAATGTCGGGTCTGATCTTAGTTAAGAAAGTTACCTGAAAAGTTTAAAACTATTAGGGCGAGCTTATGAAAGCTCAGTGTGGTCAAGAATAAACCATCATGCAATCAATTATAACAGTTAACAATCAACATCATTTTAGTATCGAACATGGCATAACCAATCAGTGAATGAGCATGTCATGTGTATGATACAATGCAAAAGGTTTCCTACCCATCCATCCGCTACACACCACGTGTTCCGCGGAACCTATTTATCGAACTCCAAACAGTGCGAGCTAAAGTTTGATGTGGACAAACCATCAATATCAGCAATATAGTTAAACTGCCAGTAACGGTGTAGATAAGCTGCTAGTAATATGGACAAGCCACCAATATCAATAATGCAGGTAAACTGCCAATAATGGTGCAGACAAGCTGTTAGTAATAAATCACCCAATCTCCTCGGTATTCCAGGTGTAGTATACTGACTCAATTGCAGAGTTTAAATGTCGTTGGTACTCCATAGAACTCCTCTGTCAACCATAAGTACCTACCCCATGCAGATGCAATATGTCATACAATCAATAAGCATATCATGTTTATCATTATGATTTCAGTATTACAACATGCTTAACACGCATTTTAGTAAATATAATGGGTATATGCCTTGCATGCTATTCATTTTACAGTAACAGTGGCATGCATACATGTTTTCCATACAGTCATTTTCACATATGGTATGTAATTTAAATACATACAAGCTCAATGTCATTCATGATATATTACATGCATATCAATCAATGTTTCAAAATTTAGCATGCTATACATGCATACAATATATACATTTTCATCAGGACTTAGCAATCAGAGACTTGATATACCAACATACGGTCCACTAGTTACAACACAAAGTCATACATCACATACAACTCATACACAATTCATTCGGTCCCAAAAGGGCCTTTAACAATCGGACTATCTATTTAAATACGTACCTCGCTCGACACCTTATCTACTAGCACTTATACCTTTCGCCATGCTAAAACTAGCAATCTAATTTACCATTTAAACAAGTATTATAAGGTTTTTTAAACTAATTTAGCAAAGGGACAAACCCACACCTTAATTTGCAAGTCCACAACACTAATCCATAGAGTCCACACTTAAGCTTTAGATGTGCCTAAATTCAAATTAAAACACTTAACACGTTAAAATATGGTTAAAACCAACTTTGAAACACCTCTTAAGGGTTCAGCCAAATCAGTGCTACATTAACGATTTTCTCAGATCCAATTTGAGAAGCTAACTTACACTGATTTGATGCGAAATGATGGTGCAAATGAAAATCAACTTTCTCTATTGATTCGGGACGTTAAAATCGATTCTTAAGTTGGAAATAACATACAAAAATCAATAAGTAAAAGTCAATATAAGGCCTCGAGCATTTAGCCAAAACAATAACCATTAATGAAATCAAATGACACAAGATCTCGCATAGATCCGCACTTGCACTACCCCGATAACTAGATTTGAGATGGCGGATGAACGTGTTTGGATACCCTATTGATTTGGAACGTTAAGGGTTATTTTAAACGGAGAAAAATCAAAGAACACACTGCTGTGAGGGGCAACAAATGAAGAGAAAACAACAGCCTAAACCAATGATGTTCCAAGGGTGGCAACACCACAAATGGTGGTAGAAAAAGAGGGTTGACTTGAGTGGCACAAAGAGAGATCTTTGGGCAGCAAAGGGGACGATTTTTAGGGTTGGAAACAACAGTAAAGTGGCTGTAAAAACAACAGAAAAATCAACAAGAAAATGAAAAGAAAAGAGAAGGAAAATGGAAACTAACTGGTACAACCACAAGTGGAGGAGAGGAGGCAACAATGGTCAACAAAGGGAGGTTGATTTAGGGATTAAAAATGATAGTAATGTGGCTGGAAAAATGGCAGCAAAATAATAGACAAAGAGGCTGAACAAAAATGGTGAATTTCACTGTGTTTGGGACAACACAAGAGGAAAAAAGAAGAAGAAAAAAATTAGAAGAATAGGAAGAGATTCAAACTCGAGTCTCTAAACCAATCATACTATCTTCTTATTTTCCTTTAACCATTAAGCTAACAACTCATTCTTAAAATAATATTACGAGCTTATAATTAAAAGTCAGAGTATGACAACTCTTGGTCCACTAACCCAATTTCTTCTAATCTAATTATTGAAATGTAACAACTGCAGTATAAATATATAATCTTAAAAGTCAAAACCACTTATATAGTATTTTTATTAGTTGCTTTTAATATTATCAATCCTTTAAACATAATTATTAAAAAAGTCAATTAATACATAATCGTGATTACTTGTAACAAAACTTCCAAGTAAAATAATGGATTGCGTTGGAAAGTAAATTTTTTCACGCAATTAGTTCCTCTAATTATTATTTTTTGAGTTAGAAACCATAAACTAAAAATTAAAAACCATTGAATTGATGTAACATAGTGATTTAAGGTTTTAACCTTTTCTTTTTATGTACTTTACTCTTTTATAATATATAAAGATAAAATAATAATTTAATATAATAAATTAAATAAAGCGAAAAATAATTATTATAATCATTCCATATTTATTGTCTAAAAAATATTCCATTTAAAGTAAATTGATTTAAAATTTATACACAGTTCGGATATTACCATCTCTATATCCCAACAAAACCTTCGTTCTGGTCTATAATTGAAACTTGAAGCTCCCCATACCGCTTCAACAAACAATTACTATGTTTAAAGAATAATTGTCTATCTATTTCCAACTACATTTATCTGAGTGAGTTTGATATTATCTTAATTAAATAAATTATTTTAATTTTTTTTAAATCAAGAATGAATGTTAATATAATCGTATTTTTATTTTGAGTATGACAAAATCTAATATACATCAACTTATTACACCAAGGTATCCTATTTTACGGTCCATAGAAATTAATTCTTTTAAGGTTCATAGTTGCCTTTCCAACAATGTTGCATACAATGTTCAAATCTAAGTCCTTCACTTGAGAGTGCAATATGTCTTACTATTGTAGTTGTTGATAGGGGTGTTCAGACGGTTAACCGAACCGAACTAGTATTAATCGAATTAATTGAATTTTTTAATCCATTAACTGTTAACCGAACCAATTTTTTCAAGAAAAATTAATCGAACCGAAATATCTCAATTAATTTGGCCAGTTAACTAAATTAATCGAAATTTATATGTTTTATTGGTTTTTTTTGTTAAAGCAAGTATAAAATATATTAAAAAAATTGATAATGTTCATTTGATCGAATTAACAGAACTAGTAATAGCCTAATACATATAATATATAATATTATTTATTCAGTTCAGTTAATTCGATTAATTACCTAATTTTGAACCGAATTAACCATTAACCGAAATTATAAAAAACCTTTAACTGACCTCCGATCAAACTAGATCGGTTAACTAATCGATTAACCGAATTAGATCGATTCAGTCGGTTAATTTGATTTTAACCGAAGTTTGAACACCCCTACTTATTGGTATAATTTGATTCCTTAGTTAGTAGGGTGTTGAAATAAATAACTCAACCAAACTACCATTTGAATAAATTCTTTTACAAAAATAATTAACTGAACTAAACTAAACTAAACTTGATTAATTTAATAATTTTTTATTTAACCCAACTAAAAAGAGAGTGTTAGGGTTTTTAAGTTTTATTTTTGTTAATTCTTACCTATTTTACATTTTATTTAAACTTTTAAAATTTTATGTTTTTACCCACTACCAAATATAATTTGAATTTATGCAATTCTTATATATAATACATATAAGATTTATTATTAATCACTTGGGTGAAGTAATAAATTTGGTTAAATTAATTGTTTAAGAACTAATTTCATTAGTAAATTAAGGAATGGAATTAACTCGATTGAATTAGTTTAAATGTCTATATCCTCTCGTATTCAAATTAAAATGTTATATAAGAAAAACTCTATATTAACATAAAAGAACTCATTTCATCTTGGCGAGACAAAAGAAATTGTTTTTAAAATGTTATTAAAAAATTAAACCGTGGTAAATTAAAATAGGGAAAATAAATCTGAAATGGCAAAACCATAATATTTTTTGCTTTCAAAATATTAATGGAGTAGTATGAATAACATAGATAGATAATTACAACTGCTTCCAGTATCCCACAGCTCTTAGAGCCAACATGTAATACTTAAAAAACATACAAGAAGATGAACCCAATTAAGCCGTAGATTAAAGCTTCATTATCTCATAACATCTCAACAGCATTCATTCCCATTTAGATCGAATCTTTTGAGTATGCCTAAAATCACTTCTTAGCACCAAACTCCCATCCATTCTTCTCAAATAAAAGCTCTCCACCAGCATATAACAAGCATATCTCCTCCACCCACCACTTTCTTCACTTCTTGTTTCTTCTTCTCTTTCCACCCTCACTTCACTTTCATCTCCTTTATACCATCCTCCTTCCTCTTGTAACCATTTCATTTTCTCCATTATAGCTAAACTCAACCCAACACTGCTGCTCTTTCGGCCATCGTTTCTCGGTAAAGTTTTGAACCACCAAAACCCTCCTTGCCCAACCGTGTTTTCTCTCTCACCAAGCATACCATTCACAGAAATGAATTCCCTTTTCACGATTTTACTCATCTTCACCTCAGTTTGTTCATCGTTCACTTTGTCGCATGAATGAATCTGTTGCCACCATTGCTCCAGTGTCATCGTGTAGAACAGTGATTTCTTCATTTGTCGCCTTAGTCTCGACTCTTCCCTTATAAATATGAAGGGACAGTACCATTGTCCGATGACAACAGAAGGTGACTTCTTGTTGTACATGGGGAAATCGAAACTGGGGAGGCGTTTTCGGAGAGATGAGTCGAGGCCTAGTGCTTGGTTTAGTTGTAACCTGTATGAGCGTGAGATACGAAGTTCCCATCCATTTCTCCTTAAGAATTTTGGTGGGACTGAATCTGTAGCGGTGGATTTAGCGAAGAAACTGTGCCCATGGTGACGATGGATCTTGAACTGTTGATATACGTTTCGGTGATCAAATGGCTTTGGTTTTGCATCACTTACACCATTATTGAAGAAACAACATAGTTTGGTATCTATCTCCCTTGAACTTGTACATGCTAGCCTGCAAGTTTACAACATAAACACAATTTCTAATACAGATTATATATATTGTTGATTAGTATATATAGCCTTACCCTTTGTATCTGCCTTTGGCTCGAATAACATAGTAGTGATTAGAAGAAAGAGGGTGATCAAGAACAGGAATAAACCAGACCCTAGTGACCATAGATTCCTCAACCTCGGTTGAATGAACAACATTCAATATCTTGTCTTGTGGGAAAGGCAGCTTTTCAACAGCCTTCCTCTTAATAGCCCCGAAACAGAAGGTGTCTTGTTCCTCAGCCACTTCATCTGTAATCACCAAATAACCTGAATAAGGGCCTTCTGCAGGTGGTTCATCTTCCAGGGCATTTGGCGATTTCCTGTATAAAGAAAGGGGCCTTGTCACATACATCACTACTGCCACTGACTAACACACACTTCCTCTCTCTTTCTCCCTTTGGTTCTTTGAAATGGTGTGGTATTGGAGGAGGATCCCTTTTTATGATTGTTTTTTTCTTATTGATTAAGCTTTAGAAAAAGTTGGTTTCTAGTAGAAATTGGATTATTTGATTGTTTTACATAACGAGGAGCACATGGGCCTTGTAAGCTAATGAAAAGCAGCAAAAAAGAAAAAGGGAAAAGTGTGATAAATGACGACCACTACTTTAAAAAAATAAGCACACGTATATAACTAAGGTTTAATGTGTAAATTATCCTCCAATTATACCTTTTTTAATGATTTGCCGAAAAAAAAGTTGAGCATTGAACTAATTCAATTGATTGAATAAAAAAATAAGCAAATAATTGTGAAACTTTTTAGGTGATAAACCGTTTAAAAGAAGTATAACTCAGAGACTAGTTTACAATATATAAATTAGATTTGAAGTGTTGAAAGATGAGGCAAAACAACATTTTGCTTTAAACTTTGCTTTGTGCACTTGCTTTTGCTGATGTATTTACACATATGCAACTTACTAGTAGGAAGAATAGTGCTTGCTTTAGTACCTGCTCTTTTTTTTTTTTTTTTTAACTTTATCATGATTGTTTACATGACAAACTTTATTATCTAAAGAAACGAAATATTTAAAACAAATTGGAAATTCTTATGAATCAACACTTATCCAGCTTGCATATTCTTCAACATTCTTTGGAGTTTTCCCTTTGATTCTCGAGGATCACCAATGGTTATCCTTTACAAAAGAGAAGAGTCTCATGAGTCTTGCCTAGCTGCTATCTCTAAGAATAATGAATGACTTATTCAAAGTGAACAAGAAATAGGAACTGCTTTATTCAAAAAATGTGTGCCACTGTTAAGATGCAATCTTTATTTTGCTTACAAAAGAAGAACAATGGTTATCATTCGATAACAGCAGTCTATTTAGGATTAGAAGTACCTGATTCAGATACTCAGAGCTAATGAAAGTCAAGCACTTAATTTAAGAAATCTCTTTATAATTCCCATCATCTCTCCACCAGGAAACCGTCCAAGAGCACCCCTCGCTGCAGCAATCTCGTTAAACTCGAAAACTGAATCACCAGATAATGATTCAACTTGCTTGCAATTTCTCCCTTTTCCTAAAGCAATGTCTTCATTTAGGTCTTCACCCGCCTTAACGGTTGGAAGAGGAAAAGGATCAAGAGAAGTTTCCAAAATAACAGACTCCCCACCAATGGCACCCACAAAATCTTTCAACCGGCATATTGCAAATGGAACTGGTTCAAAACTGTGATCTCCATATTCAACAGGTGTAGAGTGGTCACCGGTGACGCAAATAAAATATTGAAAGTTTCGGGTTGACTCAGCCTGCCACATGAGCTTAGCCAGCTGCCCTATAGCTTGATCTACAGCTTCTAATCCTTTTACTTTGAAAACAGTTGCCTTATCATGACCTG
The DNA here is from genome assembly GCA_025503065.1 of Gossypium bickii. Taxonomy (NCBI): domain Eukaryota; kingdom Viridiplantae; phylum Streptophyta; class Magnoliopsida; order Malvales; family Malvaceae; genus Gossypium; species Gossypium bickii. The sequence continues at coordinate 18,469,566 of CP106709.1, forward strand.
CATCATCTATTGCCTGCAATTTAGAAATATCAAGTAAATCACACTGCTTAAACATGGATAACCATGTCCATATATTTCAGAACTCCATAAACATTAGACCTTGTTAGTGTCCGTAACAAGCAGGGGAAATGCATACAAAGCCAAAATGGAATATATAAATCAATCTCTGTGATAAGATATTCTGCATGTCAAACAATATTCACGATAGAATTATATCCGGATGCCCTGCCACTTAGGAGATATTTTTTTCCACAGGCAAGAAAAGATTCTCAAACCCAGGATTGATAAATCAGGATATGTTCGACATAAATGATCAGCAAACTCCAAAACAAGATTATCTTATGTGGGATTAAAGAGGATGGAAACTCAACGGAAGAGAAGGGGAAATAACAGTGGTTCTAGCCCAAAAGGTAGCTATTTACAAGTATCTGTTAAGTTTAGGAGTCACTAAAAATGGCGACAAATGATGAGTTCATATATGGTCATTACCTTAATATGGAGAAATCCAAAATCATAGCCATCTGATCTGCCAGGCTTGTGCTCATCCTCCCCTGGAACAAAGACATTAGGACAAGTCTGTAAAGGAGCAGAAAGTGCCTTAGCTATGGCAGTTGCTTTTGAAGTTAAAAGTGTTCGATAGTCCCCAGTTGCACCAGGAGCTTCTAGGATGTTGATATCAAGTGATAGGCCCAATCCTGCAATAATTTTTGTGGGTGCCACCATGCAAGGCCACAAGTCATGTTTCTTTTGAAATGGAGGAACCTACATAATTAGAAGAGATAGAGTCATTTCTTGGTTATCCAATTAGAAAAATGCAAAACGCAAAATGTTCTTTTATTTTCAGTGCACGTGTTTTTCTCCACATTCAAAGAAGTCAAATGCATATACATTAGGGAAAATTCTAGGACAAAATAAAATACCTCGATTCGAATACCACAGCCTCTTAGAAGGACGATGTTAGCAATGTTCTTCCCTTCTGCTAATCTTTTTGCATTCAACGGGTGAGACACCAGTATCCTCGAAATCTCCCTGGATAACTCGTTAACAACTGCAGCCGTGTGTCTTGCTTCATCTGTGTCATCTAAAGCTTTGGCTTCCAGACGTAAGCGGTTGTCCTTCAATGTGTCAGTTCCTGATATATTTCCACTGAGTCTTGGCCCTTTAACAACAACTCCGCAACGGTGTTCTGTTGCATACCTGTATGAGGTTGATTATGATGACTTAGCATTAAATGGTTCACAATAGAAGCTTGAAGTCTCAATTGAATCCTTAACAGAGTTCACATAGAACAAAACATTCTCATATCCATCTAGGCTAACTACCACAACCATTTCTGCTAAGACATTTCCTAGGTTCAAAATTGTCAATCATAGGAACTTCAATAACTAAAATGGCCATGTAAAAATGAAACATTTTCAACTAATCTATATATCGTGCAGAAGAAACTCAAAATTACAGCAAAGAAACACAATGTACCTGACTCTGACTTCATACTCAGGAAAAGATGGAAGCTTCATTCTATCCAGGGCACCACAAAGGATAGGCCCCTCTTCTTCAAAATGCCTGTCAGCTCTCCTACTCGTAACTATGCCAGTTTTCTCATCCAAAGTTGCAAAATTTGACTGGGGATAGATAAATGGAATGGGTAATCAAGTATAAGAACACAAATAACGTTCTCTAAAGAAAATATACAGAACTATTACATGTTAACTTGTTGGTAACATTCATTGCCAAAAGAAAACTTGGTAAAATATTAAAGAAAATGCTCAAAAGAATCAGCGATTAAAGTCAGAAGCTAGATTATACCTGGTAGGAGAAAAGGGGCTAAGCTTAATTATTTTCTGGGGAATGGAGATTAAAGATGTAAGGTTTTCAAGTAAAAGATCAATAAAATCATCTCACGCAACAAGTATAAATATATGTTTTTTATATTAAATGTGAAAATAAAATACAGCCAATAACAAAAATTTCTTCATTCATATAAAAGCTAATGACCACATTAAACTTAACTAATAAGTTGAAATTCTTGAATCAAAAATCAAATTATCAGCATTTGAGAAGTATCATAATTCATAACGTTACCCCATTAAGGGATGCTTAGTGAATGGTCCAAAACAGAAACAATATCGACAAAACAATCGACCAAGAAATGCAGGAGAGTAAAAATAAACAAATAAAAGGCGAGGTAGAACAGGTTAGACACCTTGAATGCAATATCTCCACGTGACATCGCCAATCCAGCCCCCATGGACTCAAATGCACCACGACCTCGGTAATATACTCTGGGGTCATAGCCCAACAGCGAAAGGTGAGCAGTGTCACTCCCACAACCCAAACCTACTTCCACAGGATCCATGAGGCCATTAACTCCGGCTGATGCTATGGCATCCAAGTTTGGAACATTTGCAGCCTGCAGAGGAGTCTTACACCCAACTTCGGTATTGATACATCCCCCAATCCATCGATCAACACGAATGCCACTCTTCTCTTTGACTCGGCAGGAGTGCCCATGTTTCTGCGTATCTATTTATGCCTTATCCTGCTTAAAGGCAGTCGCAGAGATGAACAGAAATGAACTGAAAATAGATAGTTTACTTCAGTATGGTGAGTCAAGTACCAAACTTAGCAAAGCAGCTAGTTCCTACAGCAAGCAAATAGAATCTAAAGCACACTAGAAACCTCTGAACCAAGCGCAAGCATTTGTCTTTTGGGATGCTAACGATTTATCAATAGGATCGCAAACGATCCGTGATTGGATCGTGCGATCCAATTCATATGATGGGTTGGTATACATATCAGTTTGCCATGGTTTTTGAAGTTAACAAATCATTGGGATTGAATTATCTAAAATGTAGCATAAATTTCATTCAAAATATCAATAAAATATGAAATGGAATATTTATCAGAAATTAAAGCCTAACAATTCAATCTATTACAGCACTTAGCAGCTGCCTAGAAGCATTAAAATTTTATTTCCTGTCTTGTAAGACAAAACCAGGCAGCATAGATTTTTCTTAAAGAATATACACGATAAATTCATAAAATTGAAGCCAAAATATAAAGTGGGTACCGCTTACATTATACGCTAAATCCAATAAATAATAATAATAACTAAGAAGATAAGGAAGAAGAAGAGAACATTAAAAAGGTGAACTGAAACAAAAGCCAATAAGGAAATGAAATTAAAGAAAGAGAGAGAATCAATTATTACCTAAACAAAGGAGATTAGTGGAAATGTTTTTGGAACTGAAAATAATGAGAAGAGGAAGAAGAATTCATGGGTTTATCAACAAAGCAAATGTAGCTTTGTTCTATTCATCAATGGGAAGCAAAATGCGCTCAAAATTCTATGCAAAAATATGGGTTTTTTTTTTTTTTTTATCCTGAGAGAATCTGAAAATTTCTTTTGACATGACAGGGAAAAGGAAGGAAGCTATTTGTATGTTTCCCTGGGTAGTTTAAGGATTTCTTATTTCATTTTCATAAATCTTTGTCCAAAGTACAAACTCTAAAGTGCAAAATAAGATTTTCTTCTTGTTTTCTCTAAGAACCAAAATAAGAAAAATTAGGGATTCGCATTCATGTTAGTGCACCGAACAAAGTTTATCATCTATGGAATGATTATGGTAATTTTTAATTTCATGCATTATATAAAAAATAATTTTTTAAAAATATGATCCATCTTTATTCAATTCATAAATAGGGAATAATATATTTTAACATATTTAAAGTTACGTCATTTTGTATTAATAATAATGTTCATGTTAATCGAGTTAAAACTCAATCGACATATAATATATTTAATATATGAATATTTAATATTTTAAATTTATACAATATTTGCACAAATAATTATACGATATTAATGTGTTAGGAATTATGCTAAACAAGATTATAAAAAATATATTATATTTGAATATATAATCGTACTCTACGGAGCTTCACTTATTGGCTTAAGTCCAAACTACCATTGCACAAACTACCCTATTAGCTTAAGCCCAAATTATCCTTGCACAAGAAGTAATTGCAGCTTCAACAATGATCCCAATCATTACAATTCATTCACCCAAGACCTCATTTACAAATCAAAATAATTCTCCAATAAAATTCCTAATACAATAGTGAAAAATACCAAGTAAAGCACACACAAATAACTAACCAAAAGCACACCCACTAGTACACCAACATGTGTGACAACCAACAAACTTTTATAAGCAGCATTTACATTAAGCTTAAAACTCTTAGTAAAAGATTGAACTTATCTCTTGAAATATCTTCAATAATTATACCATAACTTATTTCATATCCAAGTGAAACAACCATCTTGGTCTCCAAGTAAAAGGATATAAGGTATGAGAGGATGAAAATCGATCCTTTGTCCTCTTCCTCTCCAAATTCGACCAACATCATTAGGGATAGAATAAAACATAGTTGAAGATTATTTGCTGATAGTGTAACATGTTGGATTTGATTCCCTAAATGTAGTGTTTTCGTCTATGAATACTTGTAATTTTTTCGAACAGATTGGTTAATAAAAAAATTCATGAATTACATTAATATACTTTTTATAATGTCCTCATGTGGTTTTTGCATGCAAAACAAAATAGAAGCAAATATTGACTCACTAGTTGTCTAATATTTAAACTAATACGAAGTGATATTACGTGGTCGGATCGTAAAACAAAAAGAAAACTTATATTAGTAGATGAACCTAAACATGTCTTTAGTCTAATCGAAAATGATCAAACTGATTAAAAGACTAATATGTCGTCTATCACGTCTAATTGGGGAGATACCTTATTTTGGGCATCGAACGGATGACTCCCAGAAGATAGAGACATAGATGTGATTGATTGAACTGACAGTACATTAATCGATCCTGAATCCGTTTATGGATTTATTGTAACACCTCTTACCTGACCCGATCGTCGGGTCCAAGCTATAGGATGTCACATCTGTTGCCGAAACAACTACCGCCAAAATAAATTATTCAAACATACAATCATGTCATAAACACATTCATATTATGATACACAATTAAATCCGAGCCTTGATTGAGCTTACGAAAGCTCTTTTGTTGACCCGAGCATGAAATAGGACCGAACTGTAAAGTTTCAAAATTCCAGGGTTGACGTCTGACATCACTTCTTCCACATCGTGGCTTCGCCAAACAGTTTTTCATGTCGTGACCTCAAGCCACTCGACGTCGCGACATGACTCATTTTCAGTCGATGTTGCGATGAGGAAGATTGCTCGTCGGGACGTGGACTCTATATTTGGTAAAATTTAAGCCATTTGGTACCTATTTCATGATTACCACGCAATCCTTTCATTTTGTGCATACTTTGTAATACCCCGAAAATTTTTACAGTAAGATATTATATTTGATATAGAAAAATAAGGAAATAAAGCGACAAAAAGGGAAATTTTGGAGTTATGACAACATTGAGAAGTATATTATGATATATTAATTCAAGAAAGGACCAAATGGTAAAAGTGAGAAAAGTTTTGTTGCCTAAGATTAAATATTCAAAACTTGAAGGGTTAAAGTGTAAATATGAAAAAGTTGAAGGACCAATAGTGAAAATATTTTAAGGGTGGAATGATCTAGAAACTAAGGAAAATGGATGAATTAGGACCAAATTGAATAGGTAAAGACTAATGAGGGACTAAATCATAATTTTACCAAATTATGTGATGATTCAAGGATGGAATTTTAAAAGATCACAAAGGGCAAAATGGTCAATAGGAAGAGAGAGAAATCTAGAAAGTAATGATGATGTTGATGATATTTTATAATTATTTAATTAGATAAATATTATTTTATTAATATTTTGATGAGATATTTTATTATTTATTATTATATTATTATTATTTATGTAGTATATAAGGAAGGAAAGATGATGAATTTTCATCATCTCTTTCCCATGCAAACCAACGTTTGAAGAAGAGAAAGAAAAGAAGTTTTATTTTCTTTACAAATTGGTCCTTTCACCAAAAATCCACCATTTTCACTTAGAATTCAAAATAATTTCCATAGCCATCAAGAGAGAAATATGACAATGAGACTATGGGGAGCAAAAATATCAAGTTTGATTCAAGAAATAGAAGCTGGAGGAGAGAGAAAATCAAGTTAAAGATTGAAATCAATAAGATAAGGTAAGAACATCAAGATTTCAATATATTTTTTAAGTTTGATATTGTGGAAAAAAGTATGGAAATGATGTTAATGTAGAGTTTTCTTATATAAAGTTTTATGTTTTTGATATGTTAGTGAAGGAAAATAAGAGAAAGTGATGGGAAATGTTGTAGAGAAAGGAAATAAAGGTGTTATAAACATGGTAATTTACATTTTGCACTAAAACAGTTTTGGATAGCAGCAATAGTCTAACTTTGAAAAGTCACCAAAAATTGTAGAAATCAAATTAGAGGATGAATAAAATATGTAATTAAATATTATTAGGTTTATTTTTTATAGAAGAAATGGTGTAAGCAATTGAATTGTAAATAATGAGATATAATAGGTTTTGTGAGGCAAGGTCAGAATGATTTCAGGTTCCCCTGTTCTGACTTTGAAAAATCATAAAAAATTTAATAAAAATAATTATGGGCTTAAATTTATATGTTTAGAATCCTAAATGAGTATATTTTCAACAGAAACAAAAGTAAACATCATATGAATCCTGTATGAAGAGATAATTAATTTTTGGTGAAGAAGGGTCAGAATTGTCAGACAGCAGAACAGGGGTGACTTTAAAGAATAAATTGTACTTATTGGCTAAACCAAAAATTTTGAAAATGTGAGTCTAGGTTCAGTGAAAATTAGAGGATCTTAAATTGGAATTCTGTAGCTTAAGATATAAATAATTTAATGACTATGACGCAAATGGACAGCTTTGAATAAATTTATGAGTAAATAGTGAAATCATAGATAATGTTACTTATAATCATGTTATATAAATTAAGGATGTGGAATGGAGAGGAGGAGGAGGAAAATATATATGAATATTCAGCTAGCATGGCTAATTTGTATGTTTTAGGCTTAGGGACTAAATTGAATAAAAGTAAAACTTTATGGGCAATTTTGTAAAAATGTCAAAAATGACCAAATTGCATGAAATGAATTATTTTATTATTTATTATTAAATTGAATGAAATTATTAATTTAGATCAAGATCGAGTGAAAATATGTTTTAGGGATTAAATTGAAAAGTGTTGAAATTATGGAAAATTCTGATATTTCATAGAATTCATGGGCTGTTATCAATATATATGAGAATAATTAGACTTGAAACAAGGATTAAATTACAAGAGTTTTATTTTTCTGAACCTAAGGATGAAATCATCATTAATTAAAAGCTTGGGGGCAAAATGGTAATTTCTCCTAAAACATTAATTGAATGTATCAGAATATGAAATGAATGAAAATGATGATCAAATTTATTTATAAAGATCTGGATAACTCAAATACGAGACTTGAACGTGGAAAAAAAAAAGACATCAGATTAGTGAAACTATAAACATGAACAAGCAACGAAGTAAGTTCATGTAACTTGAATTATATTCTTAAATGCTTGAAATGTATGTTATTGATGTGAATATGATTTGAATGTTCATTGTATGAAAATTGATGAAACATTGATATATTTGATAAAAAGGGGAAGAAATCCCAGTTGAATGAAAGGAAAATTCGATGGATCTCTGAAAAGGAATTGACGGTAAAAAAGGATCTAGCCCGGATGGGCGATCCTATCCTAATATAGCCCTCTCGAAGAATATGTGTAAAAAGGATCTAACCCGGACGGGTGATCCTGATATAGCCCTCCCGAAGAATATGTGGAAAATGGATTTAGCCAGGACGGGTAATCCGAATTAGGGTCTGAATTTAGCCTGGACTGGTAATTCAGATTCAAGCTTATTAGAGTAATTGTCGTTGCAGGGGATTTAGCCTGGACTGGTAATCCCGCTGTAAGGATGAGGTTCGCGGGAGTGTGCTCTCTGGAAAAAGGGTATACCCACATGTGTACGAATTGACGGACCCCGGGATTGTACACTATAAGTGTACTATTAGAAATCCATCGAAATTTTCGAGAAATTCAACGGGATAAATATAGAAAATGGCAAGTACTTGAAAACATGAAATTAAACTTGAAATACATAGAAATGATAATTATTTGATATATTGAAATATGACATGGAAAATACATGTATGTGAAATTTGCTTGATAATTATGCATATTCGAGATTATGAATTGCTACTGGAAGAAATATACACTAAACTCATGAAAATGATGGTACATGAAATATTGTCATAATAAATTGAATAATTTATATTTATGAAGAAACAGCAAGAGAATGATTTGTATCATGACATGTAAATATGAGACTATTTTTGATACGTTGATACAAGAAAAATTATGTATATTAGGACAAGTAATCCATTCAAATGAGACATGTTGAGAAAATAAGTTTGTCAATATTAAAGTATGCTAATCAATGTAGAAAAATTTTAGGATTTTGCGAAAAATTCCCTATGATCCCTATTTAATTCCGGTTGGTTCCTAATGTATGTTTTGGGCTTCGAGGGCCCAATAGAGGGACGTTATGATTATTTTCAAAATACAAATAAAAAAATGACTCGAAATTATTCAAAAATGTTCAGTAAATTTCGGTAATGCCTCGTACCTTATTCCGGCAACAGATACGGGTAGGGGGTGTTACATACTTGGTTAACCTTACCTGCACCAAAACACTTCCAATACTGACCAAAACATGTACAATGATTTCAATCATTTCCACATCAAATTATACAACCTATTCAACCATTAAACATATCATTCTAATACCATGACATTCAAACCAAACCATTTGAAAAATGCCAAACCTTTACCTATGTCAAATTATATCCCATTTATGCCATTTTAATTTGCCACAACATATCTCAACATATTACCAAAACTTATATATACAATTAAGCATTAACCTTACCAAACTCCAACGTTAATAAAGTTTCAAACTAAAACTATCATTTCAAGTTAACATATACAAACACCTATGTATATGCCACAAAATAGAACTTTAAAATGATTGAAAAACTGAATAAATACTGAGATAGTGTGAGATTCTCGTTGATCAGTTTGACACGTTTCGCAAGTTGACCAACTATAAAGAAAGAGAAAATAACGGGGGTAAGCATATTAAATGCTTAATAAGCTCATATGAAATTTACTTAGCTTACCTTGATATTACAATAAACTAAACATTTAAACATATTGGCATTCAATATAGCACCAATTGGCATACTTTGTAGTATCATATGCATATCAATAAATACAACCAATAGGTTAGTCCACTTAATATCAAAACTTATAACACAAGTCATATATATACAACAATTCAATTAATAACATGTGCCAACTAATTCATATTAAATTTGAAAGCATATGTAATTTAATTCATATTCAAATCATTTCAACAATTTCATTTCCACTAAGTTATCGATTTCACTCGAAAAAACCTTAGTAAATTGAACTTGGATACACGGCACTATAGTGCTCACACAAGATGACAATGATCAGGGTTGCTCACACAAGTTAACATTTATGAATTTGCTCACACAAGTTGACATCGTATCGAGGTTACAAATATAGGTTAAACCAACGATATATATAAACTAAGAATCTGTAAAAAATGTTGGATCTCATGTAACCATGTAAATCTCTAATCGTTTTCATCTTTGACCCTAATGACATTCCATACGTATCTTGATCTTTTACCAAGTTTACACTGGCATTATTATCGTAACCGTATCATTTCAAATCATGTAACAGTATATACATGTCATATCAATCTTATAAACATTCCATGTCCACTTTGATACTTTGTACCTGTAACATCCTGGATTATAGCCTATGCATTAGTATGTCTTATGTGTTATGGATGTGATGTGTGCATTTTTAGAATCTTGGAACTGTAAGGAAATGACTTGGAAATGTAAGGAAATGTCTTGTCTTGGAAATGTAAGGAAATGACTTGGAAATGTAAGGAAATGTCTTGTCTTGGAAATGTAAGGAAATGACTTGGAAATGTAAGGGAATGTCTTGTCTTGGAAATGTAAGGAAATGTCTTGGAAATGTAAGAAAATGTCTTAGAAATGTAAGGAAATGCTTTAGAAATGTCAAGTTTAAAGTTTAAAAGAGGGACATGAAGCAAGGTGGTCTTAAGAGGAATTGTATGCAAAACATGACACACAAATGAGCTTGGAAAAGTGGCTTGGAGGCACTACTTAGAGCTCTGGAAATGACGCCACATGCTAGGGGGAAGGACTTGTGTTCGAGTCACGTGGAGAGCAAAATTTTAAAGCCTTTATTTTGCTAAGTGGCGTCAATAAGAGGGAATAGGGGGACGGCACATGGCTAAATTTTAGGAGTTTTATCCTTTTTATTTTATTTAAGGATAAAAGATGATAAATGAGGAATTATTCTTTAATTAGGAAAATAAGGGAGAAGTGATGGCCAAGTAAGGGACTTTGAGTTTAATAATTTCGGCTAAGTAAGGATAGTTGCGGAATTATCTTTTATTTTAGGTGATAATTAAAGAGATAAAGCTATCAAAATAGAAGAGTGATGGCCAAGTAAGGGATTCTAAGTTAGTAATTTCGGCTACTAAAGGAAAAGAGGGCCATTCATTCTTTCTTTCAACTCTCTCTCTGCCGAATTCTCTCTAGCAAATAACTCCTCTCTTCTCTTTTATTTTTTGCCAAGCCGAAATACCTTATGCTCTAGCCGAATCCTCCATCTTTATTCTTCTTTCTCTTTTCTTTCTTTATACCAATCAAAAAGCCGAAATCAAGATCCTTCTAGCCTATATAGCCGAATATTGTTAAAGGTTCAAGCAAGGATTGCCGATTTCTAAAGTAAGGAGATCTTTCGGGATTTACTAAGTGTCGACTACAAGGAAGGAGAAGTTCTTTTCCTGGAGGTACACCATAGGCCACATGTTCCCTAGTTATTCGATGAGTTTCGGGACTTAAAATCGACAAGTGATTGCCGATTTCAAGAAAGAAGGATACAAAGTTTCCGGCATTTGATTAGACATCAATCGGCACCAAGGGATTTAAGATCTAAGGCATTAGATCAAGCTTTTCAGGATTTCAGTGAATTTGTTAAGCGAATCAGGTGTGTACCCTACACTAATCTTAATAGATTTATGGCTTAAACTTGATATATGTATTAATATGAAAGTGTAAGAATGTGGCTAAGGTACCATATTGTGGTACAAAGTACTCAGGTACGTTTCTTACTCCTACTAGGATTATGAAATATGTTATATTTAACATGTGATAAGTGATAAGAATGTGAAATTTGGCATGTTAATGCATAATATATGATATGGGGCATATGGGTTATATGAAAAGGGGAAGTGAATGTGGTGACCTAAGACCACGATATCTGAATGTGGTGACCTAAGACCACGATATCTGAATGTGGTGACCTAAGACCACGAGATCTAAATATGGTGACTTCGGTCACAATTATTTAATCTGGTGGCTATGCCACGAATATTTATAAGGGCGATGAGCACGTCGATCGCAATGATCGCTTCGATGGTGTGTAGCGGATGTAGGGTTGACTTAGTAGTCCCCACGGTGTGCAGGTTGGTACGGGTGATGTGTAGCGGATGTCTAACTAGGTTTTGGGTTCGGGTTGCATCATTTTTAATTTAATGATATATGAATATGTATGTTATGAAATGCCTAAATTTGTTAAGACTTAGTGTTGTGTTACACATTGAGTCTGTTGACTCACCCCGTTGGGGAACATTTTTCAGGTGATGATCAGTAATGGACTGGGTCGGCAGGAGCTTAGTGGTGGCCATGCCCAGCAAGGAAATTATTATGTGGACTCTTTATTTTTTCTAAGTACTTTAAATTTCATTTTGGGTTTTTATTTGAGGTAATAAAGCCATAGTGAACCATGTTATTTTCTGTTTTATTTACTATGTTACGTAATTTTATTTATTGGAGATTAAGTCAGTTTAATTTAAAATAAACTTTAAATATTTTGTCACTTGAAATTAAATGGGTTTCAATATAAAATAAATTTGTTTTCAACTCGAGCCCAACCCACCAACAAATTTCTTCAAAACACACAGTTTTTCAAAGTAATAAAAGAATTTTTAACCGGTTTACTTTGAGGAATATACCAGATCCGGTCCAGGCTCGTGGGCCGGGTATGGGGTGTTTCAGTACCTATTCATAAATATCATACTTTTCATACTTTCCGATTTAGTCCAATTGATGCCAATTTCATCCATTTCATAACAATCTAAATTATATCAAAACAAATACAAATCAACATAGCTATCAAACAAAATATTAAGTTCCATATGAACTTACCTGACAAAACAACAAATGAACAAGTCTTTAAGGACTAATCAATAATTTTTGTTTTTTCATGATTATCTTCGGTTTGGTTCAATTCCTGATCTATACAATAATTCAGTTCAATTTATCAATACCAAAATTTTTATAACACCCTATTATATGCAAGAATCAGTCCAATTTTATTTTTTGAATGCCTTTAAAATTTTTCATTTTATTCAATTTAGTCCCTAAAATTGAAATTGCTATAACTTTCAATTTTAAGCTTCAATTTTGAAACTGATTTTAGTTACATCTTTTTATGGCCCTCTACTATCTATAATTATAGAAATTTCACATTAAATATTCAATTTATATATTTTAGTCCTTTTTTACAATGCTAGCAATTTAAACTTTACAATATAGTCCTTTTTCACATCTAAGCTTAAAATCTATCAATTTAGTACTAATTTGTTCAAGAAATCATCAATGGCAACTTCAAAAACTTTAACAGATTTGCAAATTGGTACATGGGTTGCCACACACTAAAACATTAGGGTTTGAATGATAATTTCATGGATCAATTTGAAAAAAATTACAAATTGAATTGGCTTTATCTTCTAGGAGTCATCCACTCCAATGCCCAAGACAAAGCATCTCACTAATTGAACTTGATATACAACATATAATCTTTCAATCGGTTTTCTAATTTTCGATTAGACTGAGGACATGTTTAGGTTTGTCTACTAATACAAGTTGTCTTTTTGTATTACGATCCAACCACATAATATCGCTAAATATTAGTTAAACAACAGACAATCAATGAGCAACATTTACTTCCATTTTGCTTTGCGTGTAAAAACCATGTGAAGACAACATAAAAAAGTATTCATGTAATTCATGAATAGTTTTATTAACCAATTTGTTAGAAAAAAATTACAAGTGTACTTAGACAAAAATACTACACTTAGGGCACCAGATCCAACAAGGTGGCTCGTCTTGCAAACTGCAATCTATAAAGTATGCCTCCAGTGTCCACCATGATAAATCGATGAACTGTCCGGGTGCAATTTTGTACTCTTTTAGAACGATGCAAAAGAATAGATGTAAAGAGAGATGGAAATCCTCCTCGAACAGATAAAGGGAAAGTATAAAACTGTTTGTGGTATCACTTAATCGACACTCTCTGTTCACAACCTCAAAGTCGAAGGCAAAGTTAGGCGACTGAATTCCCCTAGCTGCCAAATGCATTATCATTTCTTCCTCAGAAGTTTGGCACCAGTAAGAAGGTGATTCGACTGGAATACTGGCCTTTCGATTTTATGGCTTCTCACCACCTTCAGTGGCTAACCTACTCCTACAACTTCTTGGGGGTTCTACTATTACGACATCTTCCTCTATCGCGATAACTCTCTCTCACCATTATGATAAATGATTGTAAAATAAAGAAAGTGGGGATTGAAGAATAACCTTTAGAATGGGTTAGAATTTCAAGTGAATGGAGAAGTTGCACTCCGAACGTGAGAAAGGAATAGCAAAGGAAGAAATTGTGATAGAAGGAAAACAAAAAGAAATTAGGGATTCTAAAAGAACTTGAGAAACAAGAAATTTGGGGGAAAACAATTTGATTGATGATTCCACTTCTTTACGTTTGATTATAAAGTCAATCATCCATGGGAAGTTTCACAATTAAGGGAATTGTAATAAATAGTTCAAATCCTCTAATCCGTGTTCGATAGCTGTTAGTTCTTATAAGTGTTTTCTAAAACCCTTAGTATTTACAAACACGTGAATATTCGCCAGTATAAATCGTATAAGACAGTATTTGCCAGCATGGTTTTGCCTAGTACGTATCCGTCAATTATTTCTGCAAGGTAGCTATTTGTTAAGGCTATTTATATTTTGACACTCCGCAAAGACTGTACCTTACGCCTCTTTGATAAGATTATCCACCAAGTACCAGGGTACGATAACTAATCAAAGTATTTCATGAAAAGTTATTTGTTATTATGTGTTGTCTTAGTATGGCTATTCTCCTCCCTGATCGAGAGTAAGAAATTTCGAGGACGGAATGTTTTTTAAGGGTGGAAGAGTTGTCATACCCTAAAACGTTAAATTAAGGTTTGAACGGTAATTTTGGGATTAATTTGAAAAGTTTGAACGGACTTTAGTGCAAATAAGAAAAATTGGCGGACTATTTGTGAAAAAGATGGATTTCAACCTTACTTGTGTTGAGTTTAAACTAGGAATATTTTAGTGCGAGACATGATGATTATGGACATGTACACTTGGTTGTTGTGTTCGGGATCGGTGAAGGAAATGCATGAGTAGTACATAAGGGAGAGATGTTATTCTTTGAGGGGGATTCCTTCATTTTTTCTGTTCTTTCATCATCATCTTCATTATTTTGGTTGAAGGAAAGAAAGATTTAGAATGGTCTGTATGAAGAAAAAAACTAAAGTTTGTGTTTAAGAAATGGATAATTTATTAAGCTAGTAAGGTGCTTAACTTTTCTGTGTCACGGATTTAAGTAAAGGAAAAAAAATTAAGGATTTTCGTTATCCATCGATTTTGTTTTGTATTGGATAAAGTTGTGGACAATCATTTTAATGGTCTCTACATGTAAATAAATTTTTGGTTTTTATGATGATGCAATATTTTCGTTGGAGATTCTGATATGGTTGTTATGTTTTGTAAGCTAGAGGCTCGAGAAACAAAGGAAAAAGCTAAGAAAAAGGTTTTGGCATCAACTTCCAGGTGAGTTCCAGAACTCAAGCCTTAAATGGATGTTTACATTTTGGTATAGTTGTTGGGTCTGTAACTTCTGTCCTAAAATAACGAATTTATGGTTGGATGATGATATATCAAGATGCATGTTGTGTGTAAATATGAAAGTGTAACACCTTAAACCGTCTCCGTTGCCGGATTAGGGTTACGGAGTATTACTGAACAATAAGAATAACATTTAAAACATAACATTAAATAAATTAAACTCATTCAAAACATATCAAACATATGCATTTGGTCCCTAAATATAGCCTTCGTGTAACACCCCTAACCTGTCTTCGTCGCTGGATTAAGGTTACGGAGCATTACCATACAATCGGAAAACATTTAACCTTAATGCATTTCAATACAAGAATTTAACACTACTTAAGTAAATCATATTAAATAGAATCAAACATATGCATTTGGTCCCTAAATCGAGTCTTCGAGGCCCTAAAAATAACTTACAAGTAGTTCGGGACTAATTCGAAATAAAATAGAAAATTTGGGAAGAAGTTGGAAAAATTGGTAAACAGGGGTCACATGGTCGTTCAGCCAGGCCATGTGACATAGCCCAGGCCGTGTAACAATCGAACAAGGGACACACGGCCGTGTCCCAGCCTGTGTCCTCACCCGTATAACTCACTGAGTAGGGTCACACGACCGTGTCCCATGCCGTGTAACTCTCTGACTTGCCATACATGGCCGTGTGCTAGGCCGTGTAACTCACTGACTTAAAATAATAGGAATTTACAAATGACACAAGATCATGTTTCCAGGCTGTGTGACAGCCGGTGTGATCCAAAAATTTACCCTAAATTCAGGCTATTTCAAGGCCAAACCATATCTAACCAACCATTCCATTTGAGCACACATTGAAGGGATTTAAACATCATTCAAACACACTTAAACATGCCATTTCAAACATCCTAATTCATCTAACCAATATGTTATTCAAAGGCACCACAATTGTATCAAAACATTATGGATCAAACCAAAGCAACATAGCTTATTTTTAGGCATATAACCTGGTTCAATTATCTACCAAATTATATCACAAATGATCATTTTCAAGCTATCACAAACATACCCAAAAACTATACATTTCAAGTTCCCAAAAGTGGCTAAAATGACCTAACTTAACAAAGCATTACAAGTCCATTAAACCAAATATAAACTTCAAAGGCATTAATATACTAAATTAACCATTTACACATTTATGAGCTACCATTGCAAAAGATCCTATACATGCCATTATTAACCTTGGCCAAAATACTAAAAAACTACAGAAATGATTGTTGGATAGTGTGATAGGTCTCCAACGATCTTCCAATCGGTCGAGCTTTCGGTTATCTATAAAATAAAGGAAAGTAACTATGTAAGCAACTAGTGCTTAGTAAGCTCGTATAGACTCAAATAAAACTTACCATTTCATTGACACAGTTTATAGAATAAGCACAATATCATAACCAAGACCATAAGTTTACCATAAGCCTATACAAGCACCATCAAACTCACAAGTTAGTATGCTTATCCATGATACAAATGTATTCAATCATATAGTAAGTAAGTTTCACATATACATCATTTAATCCATCAACTTTTTCATATGATCATGAACCGTTTCATTTGTATACTTACCATTTGATTTCCTTTTTTTACCTGTTGAACCATCTAGAATTGCATCGGATACTTAAGAATACTCACACACATAGTGTGCTTTTCCATATAACAGTAACCTTTCCTTTTCAATAATGCTCACACGAGTTGTGAAATGGGCTTGCTCACATGAGCTGTGGGTCAAAATATTAGCTACACGATGCTGCTCACACGAGCTGTGGAGAATCCGCAAAAAACGTAGGACCTCAGTAATCGATAGGACATTCAAGACCAGCACTCGGAACATGAAATATCTAATGACATGTCATTCGTATCTTAAGAATTCCTAAGGTTCAAACGGGATTCGTTATTCGTCAATTATTCAAACATCGATACATATACAATTTCATGTTCGTTTACATTAATGCAACATATAAAACAATCAATTAGCCAACATTAATACGATCATAAATTCATACGAACTTACATCGATGACTAGGGTCATAGAAGTAGAACTCTAAACTAATCCGAAGCTTTAGCCTTTCCTCGATTTAAGTCCGATTGTTGTTTATCTTGATCTAAATAGATAATTTAATTCAATTAAATACCTCTAGTATTCAATTTAATCCATAATTCTTATTTATATAAAATTAAAAAAATTACCCCTAATATTTTAACTTTTCACAATTTAGTCCTTAAACTCATAATTTGAAATTTAACCATTTTAATCCTCCATACAAGCCAGCCGAATTTCATAAGGACTCATACCAACCAACTTAAATCATTATTTTATAATTTTACCATGAAATTTTACTATTTTCACAAATAAATCCCTAAATGCAATTTCATCAAAAATCACTTAACAAAACATATTTATTTTACAACCAAGATTAATAATTTATCAAATAACTTCAAAATATATTCAAAAACAACCATGAAAAGTCCCTCAACCTTCAAATATTTTACGAATTAACCCCAGGCTAGCTAGATTAAGCTAAAATGAGCTCAAAAACATAAAAATTATTAAAAACGGGGCTTGAATTCATACCATGCAAGAGTAAAATGCTTGGCCGAACCTTTCTTATTCTCCAATCGCTATTTTAGGGTTTGAAACAAAATAAAGAAGACAACATTTTTATTTTTTATTTTATGTACTTAGTTTTTCTTTTATTTACCAAATTACTACTTTAACCTTATTATTAATAAAAAATTCAATAAATCCTATCCATAAACATCTACTAACTTTAAATATGGTATATTTACCACTCAAGTCCATTAAATTTCATTTCCATAGCCATTTAACCCTTTTAACTAATAAAATTTAACTTTTACACCTTTTACGATTTAGTCATTCTTACTTAATTAACCATTTAAACTTTAAAATTTCTTAACGAAATTTTAATACGACCTTAAAATAATCTCGTAGACATTAAATAAATATTAAAATAATAACTCATCCCGTCGAAATTATGGTCCCGAAACCACTGTTTTTAACACCACTATAAACAGGTTTTTACAGAAAGTATATGGTTGGTTGTAAGTCTATCTATGAGATGTTTGGCTTGATGTTTGTTGGTTATATTGGTTGAGTGTTATGAAAGATATTTGTTGAGTCTATCTATGAGAAATTTATGGTTGGATGATGATGTTTGTTGCTCCATATGTGTATGCAAGTCCATGGTCATGGCATATGAAATTTATGAAATATGTGGAAATTTGTCAAGACTATCTTATGTGTGGAAGCCTGTCAGGACTATCTTATATGTGGAAGAACGTTAGAACTATATTATAAGTGGAAATTCGTTAAGGCTAAGTTATAAATAGGATTTCGCAAAGAAGGGATCCGCTCTTAATAAGTCTGCTATGAATGAGCTATCTGTTTACGTGAGTTTGTATATGAAAGGTTATTTGTTATTGTGAGGCCGAGGCAGGATATGATGATCTACCAAACTTGTCTTTTTGAGTGATTGTGTGGTTCTCTTATTGAACTCGTTATGGAAATCTTATTTTTGAACACACCGGTAAATTTTGTAAATCATGAATTCGCAGACTTAGGTCTAAATTAGGATTCCATGAGGATTATACTACGAATCTAGGTTCATTAGAACGAGCCAAGAAGGGTAGTTCGTAACAAGAACTATTTTCCAAGATCTGTCTTATCTGATTATCGATATTTTATTAAGGAAAAAGGGGTGAGAATGATTTACTTTCATAAGTTTACAAGTAAGAATTCACAAGGATTTCCTCTCAATGAAGAAGTTGCATATAGGTCTGCCTAGGAATTTAATGAAGATAGAGTTTGTAGGGGTAATTTGTCAAGAGGTCAAATGTCGTTAAATTTGTATTTCGATATTACATATATGAAATCTAATGATTGAAAGCTTTGTGTACAATGCTTTGTATAGTTGAATATACTAACTCCTGTATTCAATATGCCAGTAGTAAATCGAACACAGTTGAGTAAGTTGAATCATTCTCTAGGATGTGAGAGTAAGTAAGCAATGGTATCCTTGAAAATAATATACCAAGTACAAGTAAGTCAACTCGTGGGTTGTAAATAATACACCAATAAAATTGGCGAACCATTCAAGTATAGATCATCAGATATTAATTCAAAATCATTAAATGCCAATTTTTTAGCATTCTTGTAACACCCTCAACCCGACTAGATTCTTCAAGTTCAGATCTCTAGTGTTACTACACACGATATTTAACAAAATACGAATACTTGACAAATAATCCTTACTTAACACAATTTTCTTATTAATTTAACTGAGAGACTTAATATTTGAGAATAAGGGAAATTATTAAATATAAATTTTTACATCAAACTTGTTACAACTTATTATAGTATAAAAGTTTGCTAAAGTCAGAATCTTAGGGCGTAACTATAACACCCCTAACCCTTATCCGTCACCAGAACAGGGCTACGATGCATTACTAAACTTTACAGATTAATTGTAGACATTTCACAACCTTTATCATTCATACCAATAATCAATTATAAAACACTCATATTGTCCCTTAGATGGGCCCTCGAGGCCCGCTATACACTTTAAAAGTGAATCAGAACTAAACCGAACAGTCAAGAAAATTTTCCCAAAATGTTAAAATTTTTCTTAGAAGTAGGGGACACACGCCCGTATGGCCAGCCGTGTGGCTCACGCGGCCAGGAGACATGCTCGTGTTTTAGGCCATATAGGCATTCGATATGAGACACACGGCCGTGTCCTAGCCCGTGACCTTACCCGTGTAACTCTCTGACCTGTGACACACGGCCAACCACATGCCCGTATGCAAGGTGCAGGGGTCACACGGCCAAGTCACATGCCCGGGTGCCAGGCTGTGTGCAAAAATATGGGCATTCTGTTTTGAAATTTCAAGGTGCAGGGGATACATGGCTGGACCACATGCCCATGTGCCAAGTCCTGTGTCATACACGGCTGAGACATACGCTCGTGTGGACAAAAATAGGCCATTTTAAGGCCACATTTCTCACCCTTTTTATCATCAACCTGCACACAACATTGAATTACACTAACATATCCCAGCCAATCAACCACTACAAGCCAAAGATCTTTTTTTAAACATAATAAGTGATAAACCGTAAAAGTAACATATTTTAAGCCCACATTTAGTATGCTTTTGGATGATTTATCCCTTGATTTATGTAAAAAGGTGCTCTTAATCCTTTCTTTTCATGTCTTAAACCCAGGAAAGCACCCGAGGATGAAAAGAACATAAAACGGGCCCAAAACGGAGTAAATAGGCCATATCATGAATTCGACACGGCCTGGCCCGGCGACCACATGGTCGTGCCTCACCAAACATCTAGAACACGGCCTCTCCCCCGATTCACACGGTCGTGCCTCAAGTTAGGAATCTAAACACGACCTGGAGTCGATCCACACGGGCGTGCTACATGGCCGTGCCTCTATCGACAGAATAAGCAATTCCAGTCAGAAAAGTACTTAGAGAGAAAGAATCGCATTCCAAGAGCCTATATATATCCCCTAAGTACCACTTTTGAAAGGGCGTAAAAGCTAGGCCAATGAGCCAAGCGAGAAGGTCAGAGTTAGGGAATAACGCGAAGATAGCCAGTTGATCCATCCCAAGAAGCTGGAATTATACTCAAGACGACAGAATTCTCCTTCAATTCCTTCAGGGGGTTTTAGGATTTTCTTATATTTTGTTTTATCTTTTCTCTTGCGATGTTTTGTTTATTCATTATGAACTAAACCCCTCAGATATCTGAAGGGGATGAAACCTAGATGAATCTTTTTATTTGATTTTTAAGTTATATGATAATTGCTTAGTTTGTTCTTAATTATGTTGCTTAATCCAAATCTAATGTGCTTAAGTGGAGGAGGAATAGACCCTGCCTAAGAGTAGATCTAGCATAATTAAGCAGAGTTGATCGAACGCCTAGAGATAGGGTTACGAGATTTTGCCGGATTAGGGTGAAACCTAATATGGGAGTCCATTGATCGATTTACTGCTATCCTAGGGGGTTATTATAAGCGAATGAGAGTTCCACTAATTAACCTAGGGTTAGATGTTATTCGCCTCGAGAGAGGGTTTAATATAGGTTAGGGAGTCTTACGGATCAAGCTAAGTAAAAGAAATCATATAATTTAGGGTTAATTAATAAGTGAAGTCTAGGTGGATTTTTCTTGAGGGTATCGTCGTAATCAACTGAGTTTTCCTTCAAAGTTACTTTTCTATTCGTCCTTTTTGTGTTTGTGTCCTTAGTTTAGTCTTCGTCAAAAGCAACTTCACTCTATTTTTAAGGCTAAATAATAAGCAGAAAGTTAGTATTAGTACTTTTAGTTCCTTTGGGTTCGATATCCGGTCTTGTAATAGCCTGAATTTTCAGTGGTGTCGGAACGGTGATTCGAGGTCACTAAATCCGACAAGTGAGTAGAAAATATTATTAATTTAGTGAGTATAAGTTAAATGTGTAGTTAGGAAAAAAAAATTTGAAATAGTAAATAGTGTACTAGAAAAAAATTAATTAGAATCGAAAACGAGGTATCGAGACCTCGGAGATTTTTAATCTAGCCATAAAAATTTTATAAATATTTATGGAGTGTTAATAAGTTAGTATTAAAGTTTCATCAAGAAATTTTAAAGTTCTGATATTTAATTGAACAAAAAGGACTAAGTTGTAACAAATGCAAAGTTATGAGAAATGATTAAATAGCTTAAATGATAAAAGAAAGAGGGCTTAAAAGGCAAATAGACCGAAGGTCTATTTGGGTTGGACGGCAAGGGCATGAAATCAGAAAGAAAATAAGGAGAATTAAGAGCAAAATTGGAATATTGCAAAATTTACTTAATAAGGCTAGGACTAAAGTGGAATTATATAGATTTCCCTTTATTTTTCTGCATTCTCATCAGCAAAAACACCATAGAAGGGTTTCCCTAAGCTTTTTTTTCATATTTTTACTGCAAGTAAGTTCAATTCTTGATTATTTCTTGAAATTTTTGTGTTTTTGTGATTTTTACAACTAGGTCCACTTGTTGAATTCATTAGTTTTAGATTTTATGAATGAATTTGGAAGTTGCTATGAATATGTGCTGGAAGTATATGATGATTTTGCATGGAATTAGGATTTTAAATTGTTTATATGCTGATTTTATTGAAAGAATTGAATAGAAAGTTAATGTTTGGGACCTAATTTTTAAAAGAATTTGAAGTTAGGGCTTTTATGTGGAAATTCAGAATTCCAATAGATTTGAAATAACTTATAATGACTAGGTAAAGTATTAATATATAAAAATTAGCTTAATTTAGGGTTAATTGATCAAGGACTGAATTGTATGAACTGTGAAATTTGGGGCAAAATGGAAATCAACACTTTGCACTAAAACAGTTTTGGACAGCAGGAGTAGTCTAACTTTGAAAAATCACCAAAAATTGTAGAAATCGAATTAGAGGATGAATAAAATATTAAATTAAAGCTTATCGAGTATAGTTTGTTATAGAAGAAACGATTTAAGCAATAGAATTGTAAATCATAAGATATAATAGGTTTTATGAGACAAGGTCAGAATGATTTCGGGTTCCCCTATTCTGACTTTGAAAAATCGTAAAAAATTCTATAAAAATAAATATGGTCTTAAATTTATATTCGTAAAACTATTAATGAGTCTATGTTCAATATAAACAAATGGTAACATCATCCAAATCTTGTACAAGGAGATAATTAGTTTTTCGTGTAGAAGGGTCGGAACTGTCTGATAGCAGAACAGGGATGACTTTAAAGAATAAACTGTACTTATTGGATAAACCAAAAATTATGAAAATTTTATGGTAAGAATATATGTGAGTCTAGTTTCAGGGAAAATTATCAAATCTTAAATTGAAGTTCTGTAGCTCAAGACAAAAATAATTTAGTGACTGTGACACGGATGGACAGCTTGAATATCCATATAAGTAAATAGTGAAATTATAGATAATGTTACTTAAATGTGGGTTGTAATCATTAAGGATGTGAAATAGAGTAAAGGTGAAATAAATACTGATAAGTGAATGATTTTAAAATGATAGATCGAGAACCCGAAGCAAGTCGAGGAAAAGAAAAAGTAGCTGATTAGTCCCTGAATTTTCTCAAATTCTGCAAATCGACTCAAGTAAGTTCATATGGCTGAAATTTAATGATTAAATGTTAATTTTATGAATTATGTCATGTATGATGAGATATAATTGATGATGAATTGAGAATAAAATGACAATGTGAAAAATGATTAAATGATCAAATTGAGCGGAACGTCGGATTTGAGTACTTCTGATCAGTAACAAGTGATAAGTAGTAGCTTAAGCTACACTTATCTGATCAGTGACAAATGACAAGTGATAAGTGGTAACTTTAGTTACACTTATCTGATCAGTGACAAGTGACAAGTGATAAGTGGTAGCTTTAGCTACACTTATCTGATCAGTGATAAGTGACAAGTGATAAATGTGATCCGTGTAAGACCGTGGCAGGGCTATGGCTTCGGAAAGTGATAAGTGATCATACATAAGACCATAGTTATACTATGGCAAAGTGGAAGTGAAGTACTCAATTTTCCGTAACCGTTCCCTAATTTAATTAAGGATGGTAAGTGACAAAAAGGGCCCAAAAGAGTTAAAGTAAATGGATAAATGGTAGTGAGATTATACAAGAGCACTCACCAAATTGTGGTTGACAGGTGAACTTAGTAATTGTACATAATGTATAAGTGTATGAATGTTTGGTAAGATTTATATTTTATGCCTATGAACTTACTAAGTTTCTATAAACTTACTAAGTTTCTATAAACTTACTTGAGTTTATTCAATGTCTCATGTAGATTGACGTATAAATATACGGAGGATCGGATCAACACTGAGGATCACACTATCAAGATTATCTCCGGTAGCTTTTGTAAATTTCTTTTTTGATTTATATGGCATGTACATGTTTGATGATTATAGAAATACTAAAACTTGTTTAATGAATATGTATTAAAGTAAAGAGTGATGAATATGCTAAATAATATAATTATAATAGAAGTATGATTTGGTATCAAATTGGATTGAATTGGATTGGATTGGTTGGTTTTAAAATTGCAGGGAAGATTGGATATTTATAAAAGGACTATATTGAGTTCATAATAAAAATAATATTAACTCGTTAAACTTAGGTAATGCCTCATACCCTATTCCGGCGACGAATACAGGTAGGGGTGTTACAGGTCTTGCCTAAGCTATACTACTGTTCGATAGGTACACTTGCCTTTAATCGTTGTTAGAGTTAGTTTCCAGGTTTGATCATTCTTTTATAAATTTTAAAGCTCTGATTTTAGCGATCAAGTTTTTGGCGCCGTTGCCAGGGAACTAAAATATTAAGAAAACTCTATTTTTATTACTTTAGCCATTATTTTATTTACAGTAATTTATTTTATTTTAATTTTTGCTAATTTTTTCTTTTTTTTTTCTTTTCTTTCCAGGTACCTCTAGTTTATTACTAGAAAGAACCCGATAGGACCTTTAGTATATGAAAGTGATATTGAAGCTACCACTTGAAGGAATCATCTGGAAACTAGGCGAGCCCTAAAGTACACAGAAAGGGAGTAAGAAGACAGATCCAATCCTACTGAAACGATGGGCGAGAATAACCTACTACCACACGATGTGGGGGAACGCAATGCTCCACGTACAATGTTTGATTATGCGAAACTACATTTAACATGAGCAGAATCAAGTATTGTTAGGCCTGTTATATCTGCTAATAATTTTGAATTAAAGCCTAACACAATACAAATGATTAAACAGTTTGTTCAATTTGATGGTTTGCAGGACGAAGATCCAAACATGCATATAGCTAACTTTTTAGAGTTCTGTGATACCTTCAAAATAAATGGCATTTCTGATGATGCCATACGTCTTCGGTTATTCCCTTTTTCATTAAGAAATAAAGCTAAACAGTGGGTAAACTCGTTACAACGAGGGTCAATCACTACATGGGATCAGATGACCGAAAAGTTTTTAATGAAATATTTTCCACGGCCAAAATAGCCAAATTAAGGAATGACATCTCTTCTTTTATGCAGATGGATTTAGAAACACTATATGATGCATAGGAGAGATTCAAAGATCTCTTGAGGAGGTGCCCACACCATGGCTTACCCTTGTGGCTACAAGTCTAAACATTCTACAACGGTGTAAACCCCTCAACAAGACAACTGATTGATTCAGCTGCTGGTGGAACTCTGAATAACAAAACTCCAGAAACAGCCTACGAGTTCATTGAGAAGATGTCATTAAACAATTATCAGTGGCGAGCTTCGAGGACTAAACCAACGAAATCGGCAGGAGTCTTCAACATGGACACCATGACCATGCTATCAACGCAGCTTGAGATGATGAATAAAAAGCTTGATAGTTTGTGTTCCTCACAGGTACATCCAGTCATGCAGTGTGACACAAGTGGAACCGTGGCGAATCATGAGTACCCACTCTACCAACCAGAAGCAGAGAACGAACAGATGAACTATATAGGTAATAATTTCCGCTCCAATAATAATCCTTATAGTAACACTTACAATCCAGGTTGGAGGAACCACCCAAATTCTTCATGGGGAGGTCAAGGCAATCAAAGAAATCAAGGGCAACAACCTCCTCAGAACTTCCAAAATTAGCCCTATCCACGAGAAAAGAAACGAACCTACGAGGAGAAACTAAAAAATTCAGCAAACACAGAAGAACGCCTACAATATATAAATAGAACAATTAAAAGCAATGAGAGTCAAATGAGTGAAATTGCTAAGTCAGTCAAGGAAATGACTAATGCAGTCGAACAACTCACACGGCTCATGCCAGAACGACCGCAAGGACGTCTATCAAGTAACATCGAGATTAATCCAAAGGAGCAAATTCAAGCCATCACAACTCAGGAGAGCGAGGAATTAAATGAACCAAAACCAATTCCAGAAAGTAAGGTAGACGAAGGGATAATAGAGGTTGCACAAGAAAAGTCAAAACTAGTAATAAAGGAGTACAAACCTCACATATCTTATCTCGAAGCATTAAAAAGAGACGATTCAGAGGAACAATTCGGTAAGTTTCTTAAATTTTTAAGGAAACTACACATTAACTTACCTCTTCTTGAAGCTCTTTTTCAGATGCCAGACTCGAGGAAATTTTTAAGACAGCTCTTGACAAACAAATGCAAATTAGACGAAGAGCCACACATTGAACTCAACGCAAAGTGCTCAGCAATCCTACAAAATAAACTACCACAGAAATTAAAAGATCCAGGAAGTTTTACAATTCCATGTTTAATTGGTAGTTTAACTATTGATAATGCGTTAGCTGATTTAAGGGCAAGAATAAATGTCATACCTTATGCACTATTTAAATGACTAGGTCTAGGGAAGCCCAAACAAATTAGGATGAGTATTCAATTAGCTGATAAAACTATTAGAATTCCTAGGGGCATTATTGAAGATGTTCTCGTAAAAATCGATAAATTTGTTTTCCCAGTAGGTTTTGTTGTTTTAGACATGGATGAGGATAATTCAATTCCCTTAATTTTAGGAAGACCTTTTCTAGCAATTGCCAGGACTAAAATTGATGTTGCCACAGGAGAACTCATACTTCGTATAGGTGATGAATCAATCAGTCTTCAAGCTCTTGACTCGGCCAGGGCAACAATAGATGAAGGTAAGAAAGACAATACTGATGATAACCAAATTGTTCAACTTTCATCGCAGGAAAAATCAAAAGGACAAAAACCTGAGCTGAAACACGAACCCCAAGCTAAAGAAGCACACGAGGAACAAAGCTTTAGGGGCGATAAATTAGATGAGCAGGAGACACAGGTCAAGGAAGAACCTAAACCACACGAAGTGAAATCAGAGGAACCACCGAAAAGGGGTGTGATTGAACCTGATCTTCAATTCAGTATCAACAAAGAAACAACTCACGAGGAGCAAAGGATTCAAATCAATGACTTAGACGAGTGGAAAACACACTTTAAGGAGAAATTAGGGATATAGGAAACTGAATCAAAACCACTCTATGAGATAGATAAGTCCACAGTCAGAGATCAGGTATTGTCAGATAAAGCAGACCCACGACTATTTCCTCTAGAGCCTGACACAAACAAAGAAATCCTTTTCAAGGGACACAATATCTTTCCACACGGAATAGTCGAGTTAAGCAATCCAATATTAAGCACTTTCAAGGTAAACGCTTCTCGACTTCAACTTTGTCAAGAATAAAACCGTAAGTACGAGGGAAGATATTCAAACGTTTAAACCTCCCTAAAATTTTCAAATAACGAGGCAAAGTCTAGCTTAAGACTATAAACGAGCGCTTCTCGGGAGGCAACCCGAGCACTAACTTTATTTCTTTTTACTTTTATTTACATTTAAATCTATTTTCCTTTTTCTTCTTTTTAAACTAACCAAAATGTAGGATTTTCAGGTCACACGGCCTTACACACGGCCGTGTCCATGGCCGTGTGGACCACCGGAACCGCCACACTGACAGAGCAGAGGCCGTGCAAGTTAGTCCAACCACCCCTCAACGTCACGGATCCAACCACCATCCCCACGGGCACCGATAGAGAGGGCACGGCTGTGCCCTCAATCGTGTAAAGCTACTGACTTATTTCACATGGGTACAACACGCCAGTGTAGAATAACCGTGCCAAAAGAAAAACTTGGCGTACACGGGCGTGGGTGATGCAGCACGGGCATGGTGTGACAAACACACTCATCGACACGGCCGTGCGAGGTGGCCGTGTGGATCGACACCCCCTAGGGCCACGGCCGTGGGGAAGCACAAAATTCAAGAATCTATTTAAACCCTTCAACCCTTCCCCTTCCTTCCATCTAATTTTCATCCTTATTTTCTTTGCTTCTCACTCTCTTCCATCTCAGATTCTTTATTGACTAAGACTCTAGATCCTTGAGCAAGCCAACACCATGCCAAAGAAGCGGAGGAAGCTAAGCATAGGCTCTTTAACAAAAAACGATCAATATGAGTTCATGCCGGCAACTTCGTCTCAACACCAAGCCAGGGATCTTTGAGACCAATTAGTTTTTATTTTCCGTTTCTCTTTCCTTTCATTCTCCTTTTCTTTAATAATCTTATGTCTAATTTTGCTTAACTTAATTTAGTTTCGTAGTGTCAGGTTCGCCAGGCTGCTAGGGAATCACGCCGACCACCACGATAACCTCTCCACTTCCGCCACCGCCAGCACCTCCCCAACCTTAGAGGTCACACCCACCTCACGAACCATCCAACAATAAGGACTCTTCGGTCCATTTATCTTTTATTTTCATTTCATTTACATTTTTGTCTCCTCTTTCTTTATCTTTCCTATTTTTAAGTATATACTTAGTTTATTTTAATTAGGTCTTAATAAATCCTAGCTACTTCTCAGTGCGCTACCCAATTTCTTAATCTAGCGCAGGATCATTATCCCGACTGACCATCACCGCCACCAAAGACACTCATCCGGGAAGACGTCCAAAATTTAGGGAGTACTTTTTTCCCCTTCTCTTTTGATTTATCCTTTAAATGTTATTATCTATGTTTGTACATTGAGGGCAATGTACATCTTAAGTATGGGGGGGTGAATAACTATTTTGAGAAAATACCAAACTTTTTGCATTATTCTCAAACCCTGAGGATAAAAATGCCTAACTTTTTGCATGATTCTCAAATCCCTGAATTTAGTCTTGTTTTTAAGCAAAGTTGTCATATTACTAATTAAGATGAAATTTCTGATGATTTGTGATTTTTATTGATATGCTTTTGAATAAGTCATAGTTAATTATGCATTGATGATTAAATTTGAAGAATACTAGGGAATCAAGCATGATAAATCTAATTTTCTAAAAATTAAAATTTTAGTTGTTAACCGGAATTTGAATGTTATTTTGAAATTTGGGATTTACAAGGTTGATGTCAAAAACACCCATAATTTTTGTGAGATTTTGAGCCTTATAGAGCATACATTCTTTTTCATGCTCACTTCTTGATTATGAGTGCGTCAACTATGAACTGTTATTCTAGAACTTGCGTCAACTATGAACTGTTATTCTAGAACTTGCCTTGATTATACATGTCAAGACCACAGTTATGATTTGATATACCGAGATGATAAAGGCACCTAGGTTTTAACCCATTAATTCCACTAAATAGCCTACCCTTACAATTGACCCCTAGTAAACCCCGTTGATCCTAACAAACCCTTTTTATTGACTCACCTACTGATATTAACCAAGAACCCCTTTGTATTTGTTATCACCCTTTCCTTTGACTACCCCTTAAGTGAGATTTGATTTGCTCAGTTACATAAATATATTATTCTGATAGTTAAAATTATCTTGTATTCTTTTTAGTTTGTTCTTAAAAAAAAATCAATCAATCAAAGTATATTCAGTAATTAGTTGTATGAAAAGTGAGCTTACACAATCAAAGACTATGTTCAAAAAGAAAAGCTCGTATTAGTAGGATTATTTTCAGTATATGTAATTGCTTTCTTAGAAATTTTTGGGTAGGTAACTTATCAATTCAATCTCGATTCTAACCTTCTAATTTTAGCCTTTATCCTCACCTTTAACCCTAGCCCCGTTACAACCCTAACAAAGACCTTTTGATCTATTTATCATTTCATTTTACAGTGGTGGAGATTTGATTTTCAGGCAAGCCTATAGGATTAACTTTTCAGGTTTGACTTATGAGTGCTTAATTTTGACCCTTAAATACTTTTTGAGTGATTTGAGTGAATCTTTTATAAGGATGTCAATCCTTGTAGATTTTTAATTAAAGGTAATTATTTAGATGAAGGGAAACACCTATGTTTTCATGCCACAATTGTATGACTTATCTTGTTTGAATCTTTAGGAATCTTTGAGTTAAATTATCCATGTATAAATTATCTATGAATTAGGATAAGGTATTGTTGATAAGAATTTTGAATCATGGAAAGTTCGTTTTAATTGTAAGTTGAGAATTTTGCTTGAGGACAAGCAAAAGCTTAAGTGTGGGGGTATTTGATAAACCGTAAAAGTAACATATTTTAAGCCCACATTTAGTATGCTTTTGGATGATTTATTCCTTGATTTATGTAAAAAGGTGCTCTTAATCCTTTCTTTTCATGTCTTATACCCAGGAAAGCACTCGAGGATGAAAAGAACATAAAACGGGCCCAAAACAGAGTAAATGGGCCATATCATGAATTCGACACGGCCTGGCCCGGCGACCACACGGCCGTCCCACGCCAAACATCTAGAACACGGCCTCTCCCCCGATTCACACGGCCGTGCCTCAAGTTAGGAATCCGAACACGGCCTGGAGTCGATCCACACGGGCGTGCTACATGGCCGTGCCTCTGTCGATAGAATATGCAATTTTAGTCGAAAAAGGATACTTAGGGAGAAAGAATCGCATTCCAAGAGCCTGTATATATCCCCTAAGTACCACTTTTGAAAGGGCGTAAAAGCTAGGCCAAGAGCCAAGCCAAGAAGGTCAGAGTTAGGGAATAACGCGAAGATAGCCAGTTGATCCATCCCAAGAAGCCGGAATTATACTCAAGACGGCAGAATTCTCCTTCAATTCCTTCAGGGGGTTTTAGGATTTTCTTATGTTTTGTTTTATCTTTTCTCTTGTGATGTTTTGTTTATTCATTATGAACTAAACCCCTCAGATACCTGAAGGGAATGAAACCTAGATGAATCTTTTTATTTGATTTTTAAGTTATATGATAATTGCTTAGTTTGTTATTAATTATGTTGCTTAATCCAAATCTAATGTGCTTAGGTAGAGGAGGAATAGACCCTGCCTAAGAGTAGATCTAACATAATTAAGTGGAGTTGATCGAACGCCTGGAGATAGGGTTACGAGATTTTGCTGGATTAGGGTGAAACCTAATATGGAAGTCCATTGATCGATTTACTGCTATCCTAGAGGGTTATTATAAGCGAACAAGAGTTCCACTAATTAACCTAGGGTTAGACGTTATTCGCCTCGAGAGAGGGTTTAATATAGGTTAGGGAGTCTTACGGATCAAGCTAAGTAAAAGAAATCATATAATTTAGGGTTAATTAATAAGTGAAGTCTAGATGGATTCTTCCTGAGGGTATCGTCGTAATCAATTGAGTTTTCCTTCAAAGTTACTTTCCTATTCATCCTTTTTGTCTTTGTGTCCTTAGTTTAGTTTTCGTCAAAAACAACTTCACTCTATTTTTAAGGCTAAATAATAAACAGAAAGTTAGTATTAGTACTTTTAGTTCCTTTGGGTTCGATATCCGATCTTGCCTAAGCTATACTACTGTTCGATAGGTACACTTGCCTTTAATCGTTGTCAGAGTTAGTTTCCAGATTTGATCATTCTTTTATAAATTTTAAAGCTCTGGTTTCAGCGATCAATAAGACATCACAAAACTCATTTACATAGATTTACCAAAATAACTCCATTCATTAATTCACTAAATACCACTACTAAATGCATACATACTAACATATATATATGTATCATCCACAGCCATATCTCATGTTTAATTCTTTTCTAATTAAACCTTATACATACCATATAAACCATAAGATATTTAACAAAATCTACCAGAGCAATCTGGATAGTGTTGTCCAATCCTTCGAACTTGTTGAAAATCTACAATGAGCATTCAATGACACGAGTAAGCTTAATGAAGCTTAGTAAGTTCATAGGCTTAAAATAAAAATCTTACCGAACATACTATAACATATATAGATCATTAAACAACCATTTCATTAACTATTCCTTCCATTCACAACTTCAAATGATGAATTCAATTGATTGATCTCAATATCGATAACTACTTAAATTCTATCGTTTTAATTTCAAATGACATTTACCAATCTTGGTCAAATTAGAGAACATCTTACGGATTTGAGTACATCGTTTTATTGATGTCATAGTCCAACTAAGGTCTTACACATATATTGCCATGACCCTACCATGGTCTTACACTCGTAGTGCCATAACTCAGTTATAGTCTTATCATTAGGATGCCATAGCCTAGCTATGGTCTTAGACATATATTTACTGCCATAGTCCAACCATGGTCTTATGTTCACGGTGCGATAACCCAATTATGGTCTTTTCACTAAAATACCATATCCCAGCTATGGTCTTACATTTGAACATTGCCATGGTCCAACCATAGTCTTACCCGTCAATTCATCTTTTGTCATGAAACGATCATATTCAATCCTGCGTTTCACTTAATTTGATCTTTCGATCCAATTTTCATATTTTTACAATAATCATAATTCAAAAACAAACATATGATATAATACATTATATCATTCCTAAATTAACAAATAATCATGAAAGTTCTACCATATGAACTTACTCGGGGTAGTTTGTAGAAGTTGTAGAAATTTAGGGACTAATCTGTTAATTTCTCTTTTCCATGTTTATCTTCGGGTTCTTAATCTATAATATAAAATTTTCCATTCATCAGCATCAAATTCAATTCTAATTCACTTATCAATTTATGCCCTTCAATTTTTGAAATTACACATTTATCCTAACTTTTACAATTTTTACAATTTAGTCCCTGATCAATTAACCCATCAATTGAGCTAATTTTTCTCAATTAACACTTTATCTAATTATTTTAGGCTACTATATAGCCTTTGATGTTCAGAATTTCAACACCAAACCCTAATTCTAAACTTTTTCACAATTTAGTCCTAAAATCAATTTCTATGAAAATTACTTAATACAACCATCATATAACAAAATTAAAGCTTAAAATCCATGTTAATTCATCATAAACATCCAACACTCAGCAATGGTATCTTTCAAAATTACTCATAGAATCAAAAACTAATGGAATAGATAGTTGGACCTAGTTGTAAAAGTCTCAAAAACATAAAAATTTCAAGAAAAGAGCAAGAATTGAACTCACATGTAGCAAAAATATGAAAAACCAGCTTAGAGAGACTCCTCTATGGCTATTTTTGGCTGGAGATTGATGAAGAAATGTCTAGATTTTCAATTTGGTCTTTATTGAATTTTATTTCAATTGCTAAATGACCATTTTGTCCCCAAACCATCCAATTTCAAGATTTTTTTTCCTGCACATGCCGTCTCAACCTTCTAATTAATGTCTAATTGCCTTTTTGGTCATCCCTTATTCACCACTTAAGCTATTTAATCACTATTTCTTTAATTAGCAAGTTTTGCACCTTTTTCAATCTAATCCTTTTTATTTAATTAATCATCAAAACGTTAAAATTTTCTAACGAAACTTTAATACTAACTCAATGACACTCCGTAAATATTTATAAAAATATTTAAGGCTCGGTTTATAAAATCAAGGTCTCGATACCTCATTTTTAACCCAATTTACCTAATAAATTCTTTTAAATCACAGAATTTACTAATTTAAGAATATTTCTAAAATCACACTTGACTCATAAATATTAATTTATTAAATTTTCAAACTTACTCGTCGAATTTGGTGATCTCGAATCAATTTTTTCGACACCACTAAAAATTAGACTGTTACAGTAACCCTAATCTACGTCACTTTTTCACTGTATGCATAATAACCCACTTCGTCGCTACCCTAGTGCACTCCTGGAATTGTCCCTCCTGGCGCATTCTCTTACAACAATACCTGAAACAATAACAGACATTGTAAGTTTAAGAGAACTTAGTGAGCTTTACTACAAAAATACCTTGGTGGATACTTTATAATATTTGTAGAATATTGATGCATCATCTATCCTTCTGAACCACTTAATTCTGTATCGGGCGAATATTATTACAGTTTTGGCTTACTCATACTGACCAACTACCATACTCTTAGCTTACCAATTCTCCCTTAATTGAACAATTTAGGATCTTTCTATACTGAAATATCTACTTTCACTTAACCACAAACTATTTCAAAGAATATACCTTTGGAGCCCACTTCACACAGACCATCTCTTCACATATACACTTATTCCAAAATAGTTGTTCATAGATATTAATGATTATTGGATATAAATACATTTGGCGGATATTTACACAGAACTGAATACCATTGGTCTATTAATAAAATCATATTCTTGTACAACAACCCACAGACTCATACTGATAATGAATTGTATAGACCATTCAGATGAATTTCACACATAATATTGTTACAAAATCCAAGATACTTAAAATAATAATGTCTCGAATTCTATGAGATTTCAGAAGAAGACATGACACTGTTCAGATATGACGAAAATTATATACTTATATTTTAACATTATAATGCAAATGAACTTGAATTGACAATTTCTTATGTCTTTCATAACCATTAATATGCCCATTTGCAAAACTAATAGATTACCTTGGCGTATACCCTTTTTAACATACATATACACATTTCTTTTCATAACTTCCTTTATCTAATTCAACCAAATTAACCTTACCATAGAAGTATCTATTACAAAATAATTAGAATTTACCCAGAACTTACCATAAGGGCAGATAAGCACACCTTACCAGATAGACTTAGTAGAGTACGCCACAAGGGCCAAACAAAATATGCCATAAATGTATCATATAGATCCACATGTTTACTATCCAAGCAGACTCTCATAGAAGGTGCCATGGGTTTCCCCTTCATGAAATTACACATAATTTCATGTATTGTGATATGCCAATTTGATTTACACATAATCAAAAGCCACACCATGAACATACATACAGACAAATCTTGTCTTGGGTCTTAACCACATGGACTTATACACATTCATGTATCACGATTTGTCAATCCAGTCTTCAACTTACTAGAGGCTACACCATGAGTGTTCTTATATCATACGATGCCATGGGTCTTAACCTCATGGTCTTACACTTGATTTCATATTGTGATCTGCCAATCTGGTTAGCAATATAACTGCCCTACCAAAGGCTTCATAAAGGGACATTTCTCATCATTTACTTACCTATATTTATTCACATTCTTGACTGAGTATCTCTAACTTTACTTGAACTTACCAATCAACATTATTCTCAACAGAAGTTTATACATATCATTTTCTATATGTACTTCTACTTGAACCGCTTACATAAAAGAGTCAGGGTAAAGATTCACCTGATACTCACCTACTGTAGTTCTAAGCTCCAAACTCAGACATCCTTCTCAAACCAACATCAACAACTACTTACAGAACATAAGACCACTATTAAACTTATTTACATACAAATTACTATAATATTAATCAGTGATAATCCCCATGCAAAACCTTATACTTACAACTTACTGTTCAAATACCACATACAAACTTACTCATCCACAACTTGACATGCAGAGCTGTAATACTTACCTGGAGATGGAATAACGACTCATTAACTAAGAACCATACCTTCCAGCTTAACGAGGAAGAGATACAATTAGACTTAAGAAAAAGAATCAGAAAGTACTCTTAAAGGAAGAAGAAGAACATTTCTCAGAAACCTTCTTACACATATAAATATGACCCATCCTACTTGGTAGAACTTAATAAGTGTCATACATTTCAAAATTTGAGTTTTTAATGGTTTACAATTTTCGAGAGAAACATAAATGAGTACCCTCTATTTACAAATATCATACTAATCTATCCAGTTAATTCCAAACCAGGTTACTTTACAACCTAACTAGCATAGTACTTCAGACAAACAAGGTGTACTATACCTTTGGCGATAACTTATACCATACTTACCCTTTTTGCTTAACATAATATTTTTCCTTGAATAGCAGAATATCCTGAAATAAAATCTTTACGTACTTATTGTAGCACCCATATATTATTTCCATTGCCGGAATAGGATACTGAATGTTACTAGTCAAGTTGAAATAGTTAATACGATTTACATTCAATAATCAATTCAATTCCATAATCGTAAATAATATTCAATATAGAAGAGATCATCCGGTTTTGGGACTTAAATCAAGCTTTCAAAGCTTTAAAAAATAAGTTATGACCATTCAGGGACTAAATCAGAACAAACCAAAACTTTTAGGGAAAATTTTATAAATTTTCAAGTTAAAGGTCACACGACCGTGTGTCCAGGCCATGTGGCTCCAAACATCGCCATTTGGAAAACCCACACGCCCGTGTGCATGGACCGTATAACTCACTGATTTGGATCACAAGGTCATGTGCCAGCCTCTATAACAATCGAAATATCAACAGGAGGCTGTGTTCTAGGCCGTGTGTTTGCCTGTGTGAAAACTTCACCTATTCTATTTTACACACGCCCTAGGGACACGTCCGTGGGGATTACCCGTATGCTTCACACGACCGTATGACAGCCCGTGTGAGCCCAAAATGATCAATTCTATGCTCAATTTCACCCCTTATTGTTTGGGTACCTATACACTTCCAAATACACATTTGAAAGGTGAAATTCAACTTCAAAACACACTCAAACATGACCATAAATTTATTCTATATATCATACATTTGTCATCATTGACACCCTAATGTATCTGACCACAATTCACTTCCAACTTTACAACCACAATCACATTTTATCTCTAAAACAAACATCCATTTCATTTCAAGCTTTAAGTTATCACATAGCATATCACTTTATACCATGACCTTTAAAACATATTTAGGTAACAAGTAAAATATCACAAATCATTCAAGTTCACAACATGACATAACATATTATCCAAAACTAGGTATTGAGCATAATTATACATAAGGGTCCTAGTACATGCCATATACCAAAATTGAGAAATTGTGTCTACCAAGATTCCCGAATAGTGTGATTCCTAACGTTGACCCGATCTTCTTAGCCCTCAAAATGTAATCTACAAAATAAAAAAATACAGATAAGTTTTAATAAAGCTTAGTAAGTTCGTTTAGAATTTAATAAACCTTTCAAGTCAACCATAGATTTAATCAGTATTAAACATAGAGAATTCATTATATGCAGCTTATAACAGTAATTAACAACCAATTCAGTAATTCAGTATACTTGGTGGACATTGATCAATTTAAGTTTTCATCAGTATATCTGTAGATTTCTCCTCGTTTGTGTTTCATTCAGTATAATAGTAGGATTTACTCAATTTAGCTTCATTCAGTATAATGGTAAGATTTGCTCGATTGAGATTATTTAGTAGGATCAATAGATATGGCTCGGTAGAGCATACTTTCAGCATATAATACAACATTCATTAAGAGCATGCTAATAAGAATGTAAGCTTTTTAGAAGTATAATTAAACATACAAACTTACTAGACTGATTTACAGGAGATTCCAAAGTATAGGGACTACTCTGTAGTTTTCCCTTTTTAACGATTATCAGCACGTTCTTGATCTAAAAATAATAATTCCATTCCATCAATTAGAATAGCAACACAATTTGATTCTTTCATGCAACTAGGTCTTTTTTGGAAAATTACCTATTTGTCCCTTTACTTTATATTTTTATTCAATTCAGTCCTTAGGCCTTAACCATACAATTTACCCATTTTTCTTAAACACCCATGATAGCCAGATGATCTATAACTTCATACCAGTCCTTATTTGCAATAATTTCACCTCAAGTACAAGTAATTTATCATTTAATCAATTTAGCCCCTAAATATTAAAATCATCAAAAATCACTTTTCAAAATAATTTAATCTATCAACAAAGCTCCATATTTCATCATAAGATTAAGAAATAACTTCATTCATCAATGGAAACTTTTATAACATTTAACAGTTTCACAAGTTGGTCCTCAATTTAGCCAGACCAAGTTGATACGAACCCAAAAACATAAAAATTACTAAAAACGGGCATTAATACACTTACCAAATCAAAGCTTCAAATCAAAGCATGAAAATCCTAATATTTTTGTTCTATTTCTGTGGAGAAGATGAGAAGAAAATGTAGGTTTAATTTATTATATATACTACGACATTTTTGTAAATGTTTCAAATTTCTTAATTAAGCTTAAATAATTCATTAATTAAGCCTAATTAAACCATTTAATTAAGATAACCTCATCAAATTCCACTAACTAATTTCCCATGGGTTAAATTTTCCATTTAGTCTCTTTTTACTTATTAAACTATGTAAACGATAAAATTTCTCAACCAAAATTTAATATGACTCTATAGACCTCGTAAATATATTAATTAAATAATATTTACGAATTATTTCATTAGCATTATGGTCTCGAAACCATTGTTTCCGACACCACTGAAAATCGGGCTGTTACACTTATATGGCGGTTACTATAAGCCCACACATATATGCCAAAATAAGCAATTAGGCGGATTATACTTTGCCAGAAAAATTATTTTAATACAATACATCTTAATCTTAAGCCTACTAAACCTGGGGTGTGATAATTATGCTAATGCGAGGTATGTATAACTCACTAGGTTCTTATGAACTTACGTTTGTAACATTATGTATTGTAGGTAATAAAAGGAATCCGATATTTTATGGAGAGACCAAACCAATTTTCGTTGTCATTAGGCAGTTATGTTTCTTAGTTGTACTTAGACTTGATCATGGGTCGGCCACGCAGCCCGGCCCGAAGGTCCGGTTGCAATATGAGAGGATTTGGGCAAAAATATAGGCCAGAAAAATGGGCTTGGGCAAAAAAATAAGGCCCGTTTAAAAAACGTATCGGACCTCGGGTAAGGTATTTTTTGCCCGGGTTTGGCTCGGCCCTAATTCACTAAAAGACAAAAAAATATGCTCTTTTTTTGTTTTTGAATGTTATTTTCTTGTTGTTTGAGTTTATAACTTCTGCAGTATGTAACATCATTCACAATAGTGGAATTCATAGCCCGAGATATGGGTAAATGATATCTTCTCATTAGCATTACATGGTTGGTGAAAAGTAAACATGGTCATAGTTCGTTTGTCTTTGTGATGAATTACTTGATTCCTCTTTGATATTAATTGACTTTTCATGAAGAAAGATGTAATAGTTACCATGAGCTAAAATAGGATCATATTGGGAGAACAGATTTATCCCAAAGAGATTAAGGATATTCTATGAAGGTAACACACTTATGACAATGTCATTGGAGAAGTACTGATTGAGTTACTTTCCTAATTGTATATCATTAGGGAGAGCACAATCACAATACTATAGTGGAATGACTTCGTGACTAAATGATTTTATAATTAAAAAGAAAAAGTTGAAGCTTAATTATACATCATTTGAGCCCTAGTCGCATAAGTCCAACCGGTCCGTCTACTAGCTCGTCGAAACCATAAATAAATTGCATATTGAATCAAATGAACATAAATGGATGGAAATGGTAAAGTTATAGAAATGGGAAACATTTGGAAATGAAT
The DNA here is from genome assembly GCA_025503065.1 of Gossypium bickii. Classification (NCBI taxonomy): domain Eukaryota; kingdom Viridiplantae; phylum Streptophyta; class Magnoliopsida; order Malvales; family Malvaceae; genus Gossypium; species Gossypium bickii. The sequence goes on from CP106709.1 coordinate 18,509,108, forward strand.
ATGGTTTTCTCTAAATGAAAATTGCCTGAAAATGAATTTATGGTTTTTGAATTATTATCCGAAAATGAAAATAAATTTATTAGGCTTGGTGAATCCATTGAATGTAGAAATATTAAATATATTTTCTCATAGATTCTTTTACGATAAAGTAGTCATGATTTTAACGGAATTAGAATTGAGTTGAGAAAATTATTTAATTGGGAAATTAAGTAATTAATTTAAATTAATTTAATATGTTTATGTTGGGAAATAAAAAAAATATCGGATTGGACTAAATTATAAATTATTGGGTTAAAAATTCAGAAAGTACTTGTAATTGGACTCAATATGGAAAAGTCCCAAAAGCCCCTCATGTTTAAAGCAAGGGACGACAAACACTAGTTTGTTTAACTAGGGTTGTTACCCCACCTAATCCTAGTTAGACTATTTTTCTAACGAAATAGACTTCTACAATTCAACAAGGGTTTCACCTTTTCTTCCTATAAATAGATGGCACAGGTAGGGCTAAATATATAAATTTAAGATATTATTATTCCGCCTGAAAATAGTGATGATTTATTCTCTAAGTATTAATTCTATTTTTTGGAATAACAATTCTGTCGGTTTCTTGAGAGAGATTTTGTTTTCCCACTGAAAGTAAAGAAAACTATTTTTGGTTCTATGGTTGATTTGAATCATTTGAGCTCGCACTCGAAGTAGTTCATAGTACGAAAATAATAGGAAGGTCGTTTGTTTGAAAGCTGGGAACAATAAGGATCCGCCTAGCTAAAAACACAGGTGCGATTTTGGTAAAGGGTTAATTTTATAAATATCATAAACTAGCTCAGTTTTAAAATTTTTATTTTTCCGCTGTACAGGAAAACCGTTTTTGAATCAATTTTTTTCCAACATAACACACCATGAAAAAAAATTCCAACTTTATACTACACTTAGTTGTCCTGAAGGCATGTCCAGACTGCTGTCCAAAGTACCATGATTGAACTCTCCCTTATTACATTCCATTACAAAAGAAACTTAATAAGTGCTTGTCCAATGCTCTTGTCATAAGTATGTTACCCTCATATGACATCATTAATCTCTTTGGGTTAAATTCATTCACCCAATATGATCTTGTTTTATCTCTTGGTAACCATTACATCTTCCTTTATAAAAAGGTCAATTACTAACAATTAGTAGTTAAATCATTTTTCCTAAAACAATGACTCGTTGTTAAGTCCATTTTTTAACAACCATGTAATGTCAATGAGAGAATATCATTTACCCTTATAGGACCATGATTCCAGTTTGTGGAATGAGGCTAAATTATGCAGAAGTTGCACATCCAATGTACCAGCTTTTGACTCTTTAGTTATTTGAACTCAGACTTTTAATACATCAAAGTACATGAGTCACACATACATAGTAAGTCACTTACTCAAGATTGATGTAAATCACACTATGAACGTCACAAGTGAATTAATCCATAAATGGGTCTAGGATTAATTTAACTTGGATCCTATTTAGACTTGTCAATGGGCCGGGCAGAAGGCCTGCCCGAAAAGTGGGAGGGTTTGAGAAAAAATATAAGCCCAAAAAATGGGCTTGGAAAAAAATAAGAATCGAGTCAAGTAAGCTTTTTTTGGCTTGAGCTCGACTCTGTCCAACTCGAATTTGCAAAAAAAAAATGTTGTTGTTTTTTTATTGTTTTGCCATTGTTTTTTCATTGTTTTGCTATCATTTCGCTATCATATTACTACTATTTTGTTGTTATTATTTGGATATTGTATAATTCTTGTTTTATTATTAATTTTGCTACTATTGTAGAGGTATTTGGTTGCTAAGTTGCACTTATCTTTGTGTTATTTAAGTATTTTTTAAAATATTTTCCATTTGTTAGGAAACATTTATTTTAATGTTTTTAGTGTATTTGATGTATGATATTTTTAAATTTATTTTTATATAAAAATAATATAAAATTTTTAATATGGGCGAGTCGAGCCAGGCTCTGGTTTTAGCATTTTTATTTGGGTTGGGTTTGGGTAAACTTTTAAGCCCATTTTTCTGGTCAGGTTGGGCTTAGAAAACGAGCCTAAATTTTTAACTTGACCCGACCTAGCCTGGCCCATGGACAACTGTAGTCCTATTTGGTGTATTGTCAATCCAAACAATCACATCTATGTCTCTATCTTTTAGGAGTGAACCACTCCGATACCTAAGACAATGTATCTCGCCATTTGGGCTTGATAGATGGCATAATAATCCTTTAACTGATTTGCTCAGTTTCGATTCATCAGACTATGGACCTTTTAGATTACCTACTAATACGAGTTGTCTTTTCACATTACGATCCGACCACGTAATGCAACTTAGTATTAGTTAAATGTTAGGCAATCAATAAGTCAATATTTGCTTATGTTTTATTTTGTGTGCAAAAATTGTTGATGGCAAATACAAACGATATTAATTTGAACAATAGAATTTTATTTTAAACCAATTTATTCGAAATATTACAAATATAAATGATGAATAAATTTGATCTTACTCATGATTATGTTGACATCCTTAGCTCGACAATTCCTATCTTGATCTTAGTTTTGCTCTTATCTTGTGTTAGTATTTATTTATTGAGTATTGATAGTAGTGATGTATTGTAGGTTGGCTAGGTTTTATCTCTTATATTTTCTTATCTTTCTATTTTGTGTTCATCCTAGGCTTGAGGCTTGCTATTTATTTATTGAGTATTGAAAAGAAAGCAATAATATGTTGCGCATGATTGAATTGTGTTTAGGAGAATTGAAAATTGTATAAAATATAGGGTGTATTCCACTTTTTAGGCTGTGTTGTGCTATCTTGAGGCCAAGTCTTATAAGACTAATAACTTGATGTAATTGTTCTTTTTTTTTTTTTAGTTCTTGTAGTCGTCCATTAAATGGTTGTAGGTTCATAGAGAGGGTTTCATTTCAATTAGTTTGTGAGCAGGGGTGAATCCAAGGGGGAGGTAGTGGCCTTGGCACCCAAAATGGTAAAATTGCTTTCAAAGTCCCTTGAAAAATTATAAAAGTTATAAATTAGTATAATGATAAAATTACCTTTTGTCCCCCCCAAAAAATATAATTAAATTCTGGACCATTAATTTTTTTTTTTTTTTTTTTGCCTTCACCCTTGTTTGTGAGCATCATCCTCCAAAAGGTCATTAGTGTGACAATGTAATAGGTGCATATTTTAAGGAAATTTGTACTAGATGTTTGCTTTTAAGGAATAGTGCTTTTCTGATTTGGCAAGGCGAACTTTGTGGAAGTACATATTTGACATTATCTCTTGAGAAAATTTACTCTACCAGTAGAGTAGTAGTTTTTGACAAAGTCGATTGTTTGACTTGATGTTTTCCCTTGAAGGATTATACTTTATCAATTAAATGGGAGTAGATCTTTGAGAAAGTTGGTTATTTGGCTTGATGTTTTCCCTTTGGGGATTATGCTTTACCAAAAAAGTGGTGACAGATTTTTTAGGAAGCTAATTGTTTGACTTAATGTTTACCGTAAAAGATTATGTTCTATCGACTAAGTGGGAGTATATGTTTGAGGAAGTCAATTGTTTGATTTGATGTTTTCTCTTGAGGGATTATACTCTTTCAACTAAGTGAGAGTATATGTTTGAGGAAGTTAATTGTTTGATTTTTGAGAAGTCAATTTTTTGACTTAGTGTTTTTCCCCAAGAGATTATCCTATATCGATTAAGTAAAAATAAATATGAGGAAGTCAACTATTTGATTTGAAGTTTTTCCTTAGAGATTATGAATTATTAATGATTAAGTGGGAGCATATTTTGGAGGAAGTCAATTATTTGACTCAATATTTTCCTTTGAGAGATTATGCTTTTTAGGTGAGACATATATTAGTATCTGCAACTAGTTGAATTGTGATGATGTGGGAGATTTTCTAAAAAAATGTATCATTAAAAGTTGATTAGGTAATGTGTTGGTTGGAGAAACTATCTATAAACATAATGTTTTTCATGATTTTTTATTGATTTCATGTATCGAATGATATGATTGCATGGTGTATGAGACGTGTGGCATGATGTGGAGGCACTCTTATAGTTAATTGTTTATTTTTGAAAAATTATCTTTTAGAATTTGTTTGAATTGAATATTTTATGAATAGTTTGTTCAAAAGAAAATTAGCCCCAAAAGTTGTACCAAATTATCACTTTGGTACCTAAAGTTTCAAAATGTTATACATATTATTCCAATGCCTAGTTACATTAAAAAAATGACGTAACGCACTCCCAACATACCACGTCGCACATTTTTTGTGTGAAATAAATTCAAAAAAGGAAAATATTGAATTTATTTCAAAAAAATGAATTAAACCACGTGGCACGTTGAGAGCGTGCCATGTCAGTCTTTTAACAAAACTGGGTCTTGGAGCAACATGTAATCTTTTGAAACTTTAGGTACCAAACTGATAAAAAAATTTTTTTTTTTTTGTTTAAATGGGATTTTTATTCATAAAAAAGGCCAATACAACTATAATGGACCTAAAGCCCATACGATACAACAAATCAAGCCTAAAGCCTAAGCCCAAAATGCATAAGCCCTATAGAAACCCTAGATACTAATAGCATCGATGCCTCCCCATACATGGATGAGGAGGGGACCGAGCATCGCAAAATTTTCTAGAAGTCGCAACACTAGCCTTAACAATAAGCTTGCATTTAATGGGCCAAGTGAACATGAATCCCAGGGTAAGAAAGATGTTAGAATTGCCGCAATATCGATGATAATCGAACCAAGGTCGAAAAAAGCCTTCGATAATCAACCATAACAGCCAATAGGGGAAACCCTAATTTGATGACACCATCAGCCATCAAGGAACATGTTCAACCAAAGCTTCAGGGAGATGTCGGTGTCACAATAGACAAGACAAAAGCTTCACAAAGCAGAAAGCAAAAATAAAAAAGAAAAATAAAATGGCCTAGAGAGGAGTTCCGCTAGTTGTCTGAGTGATGGACAATAGCAAAATAGGTGAAACCCTGGAGATCCTAAGCTCAACCTCTTGTCAACGTATTATGGTTGGCAACGGGAAAATAATCAGGCCTAGAGTTACCATGCCAAAAATGGATGACAGTTGTAGATGTAAGCAACGCTAGTTTGACGTCCGCTCATAGTAAAGCCAAACCCAAATGATTTGAAAGAAAAAAGAAAAGCTTGTGATGATTTGGTACAAATTTAGGGGCTAATTATAGTTTAACCCTAAATAAATATATATACTTTAACACTTAATTGAACTCGCAAACTATTCATTGTTTTAAATTTCTAAATATCAATATACATCTAATATTTTTAACCTATGTATTAGTCTGCTACCCTAGCACGAATCTGTCTGCTTTTTTTTGAAGGTTTTAGGTTATTTTGCTTTTTAAGTCTATTGTTTTATTTGACGGCGACAATTTATCAAACTTTCTTTAATTCTTTTAGCAAATTGATACATACGATTGAGATTTCAACTGCAATCATGGAATCAGAATTTGCTGGTTTAACGCTTACTGAGGAGGAAGAAGAAGTTTTACAAGTACAATGCGAGCCGAATACGAAAAGGGAGGTGGGGGTTCTTCGATTAGTGGGGTGTTTCCTAACAGTTAGCATTATTCACTTTCTAGCAATGAAAAGCACTGTGGCAAATCTATGCATCTTGTTCGGGGTGTTCAAATTCGATATCTGGGGGAGAAAAGGTTCTTGTTTCAATTTTTTCATATCATGGATATGGAAAGGGTCTTAAAGGGATCACCATGGAATTTTAATAATCATTTATTGGTGCTATACAAGCTGTAATGGGGGGAGAATCCATTAAAAGTCCCTTTAATTTTTACACATTTTTTAGTACAGATTCATGATGTTTCTGTTGGTTTTTTCTCTGAAAATCTGGCAATGCAATCGGGTAACTTTATAGGGAATTTTATGGAGTATGATGGTTCAAATTTAGGGAAAGAAAATCGAAATTTTATGAGAATGAGAGTCCAAATAGATATACAGTACCCTTTAAAAAGAAAGAAGCAGATTATGTTTTATGGTAAATGCTCATATGTCAGGTTTAAGTATGAAAGAAGCAGATTATGTTTTATGGTAAATGCTCATATGTCAGACTTAAGTATGAAAGATTGTCATTTTTCTGTTTTTTATTGTGGTCATTTGGGCCATAGTGATTCTTTTTGCGAAGAAAAAATGGCATTAGGAGTGGGAATAGCTGAAATGGGATGGGATTTATCGTTGTGAGCACAATCTCAAAGAGCTCTAGTAATGAATAGTGTCTGGTTACGTAAGGAAAGAGAGGGAGAATGGGGTGGAAATCGAAAGGAAAGTCAAGTATTAGGAAGCAACTTGTGGGTCTTAGGAAAAAATGTGAGAAATAGGAAAAATATAGATCCAGTATTGGGTATTAATTTGGAAGGGAGGATGTCTACTTCACGTCTAGGGGGAGAAAATTCATTCACGGGATAGTTTCATACTACAATGGAACATGATCTAGGAGATGATGTGTTAATTGGAGAGGAGGGTAAAAAGAGAACTAAGGGGAGATTGAAGATTTAACAACCAAGGAAGAAGTCAACACTTTGGCATTAAGGAACAGGAGAATGGTGAAAATGAATCATTTATCATCGGCGGCTGCCAAGAGGCAACCCGACCGAGCGCAATGAAAATTTTAAGTTGGAATGTCCGTGGTTTGGGGAGTCCACGGACAGTTCAAAGATTTCGGCATTTGCTGAAGTTATATAATCCCCAAATGGTCTTCTTCATAGAGACAAAAATTAGTAGGAGTCAAATGGAAAGAGTTCGAAGAAGTTGTGGCTTTCTCAACGGCATTGATGTTGAATCGATTGGATCTAGAGGTGGATTATGTTTGGCCTGAAGCGGGGATACTAATATTATGCTTCAAAGTTTTTCAAAACGATATATTGATATGGTAATAGAAGATGCTGATAAAAGTAACAAATGGAGGTTTACTGGTTTTTATGGTTCTCCTTATTTACATGATAGAGAGGAATCGTGGAATCTTTTAAGACATTTGCGTAATGCTGAGGAGCTTCCATGGATGGTATGTGGGGACTTTAATGAAATCTTGTATGTATTCAAAAAAAAAGGGAGGCTTACCTCGAGATGAGGGAAGAATGGAAGTTTTTCGTAAGGTGTTGGAGGATTGCAACTTGATGGATATGGGCTTTTCTGGAAACTTGTTTACTTGGGAGAGGGGAAATTTACCGAAAACAAACATTCAAGAATGTTTAGATAGGGGAGTGGCTACTGATGAATGGTTATCTTTATTTCCAGATTTTCAAATTTAGCATCTTCTTCATTCTTTTTTAGACCATTGCCCACTGTTTTTATTACTACAAAATGTGAAGACAATGGGCGAATTAATAGAACTTTCAAATTCGAAGCTTGGTAGGTTTTGGAGGAATCATTTATTATAAAGGTTCAAAATATTTGGGAAAATTCCACAAGAGATCTATTGAGTAAATTAGAAAGTGTTAAGAGAGGTTTGGAGAGATGGGCTAATCAAATTCGGTACAGCAGGAAAGAAAAGAAGGAGGTATTAACTTCTAAATTGATAAAATTACTGGAAACTGAGAGAAATGATGACAATTTAGTAGAACTCATTGATACAAAAATCCAACTTAATTTTGAGATAAAAAAGGATGATCGTTATTGGGAGCAGAGGGCACGAGTCAATTGGCTGAAATTCGGGGACAAAAATACTGCATTTTTTCACAAACATGGGACACAAAGACGAAAGAGGAATTTTATCCGTAAAATGCAATTTGATGATGGCAGGGAAACGAATGTAATCTGGGAAATGGAAGTAATAGTCAGATCGTACTTTCAGCTTTTGTTTTCTGCTTGGAGAAGGGGAAATTATGACCATATTTTGTCAGGAATTGATCGTTGCATTTTTTATGAAGATAATTTTAAGCTAAAGGCGAGCTACACGATGGAGGAGATCCGAGAGGCATTAGCAGATTTGGGTCCTACAAAAGCACAAGGAGAGGATGGGCTCCCAGCGTTATTCTATCAGAAGTGTTGGTCAATTATCGGGGAAGAAGTTACATCCTTTTGCCTTAACCTACTGAATGGAGGTATGGATATTAGCTCAATCAATAAGACTAATATTGTGTTATTTCGACAATTTCAAATCCTTCGAATATTACTCAATTTAGACCAATTAGCTTGTGCAATGTGCTCTATAAATTGATGGCTAAAGTCATTGCTAATCTTCTTCGACTTATGATTGATAAATGTATTGATTTAGCACAAAGTGCTTTTGAGCCTGAGAGATTGATTTTTGATAATGTTTTACTGGCTTATGAACTTCTACACACTTTAAAGCACAAGAAGTGGGGAAAAAAGGGTTCCTGGTAGTGAAATTTGATATTTGTAAAGCTTATGATAGGGTTGAGTGGAACTTTGTGGAAGAAATAATGAAGAAAATGGGATTTGATTCAGAATGGGTTGACTCGCTAATGAAAAGTGTAACTACAGTTTCATATTCGGTGGTCTTTAATGGTCATATTGAAGAAACATTTATCCCTTTTAGAAGACTAAGATAGGGTGATCCTTTGAGCCCATTTCTATTTTTATTTTATGGAGAAGGTCTCTCTAGTCTTATGAGGCTAGCAATGAAAGGAAAAATAAATAGATGAGTTAAGGCAAGTAGAAGTGGGTCGCAAGTTTCACATCTTTTTTTTTTTTTGCGAATGACTGTATTTTATTTAGGGAGGCTACTGAAAGAGGAGCTAATTCATTGAAGCAGATACTGCACGAATATGAAATCTGTTCTGGTCAATAGTTGAGACAATATTTTTCAGCACTAATACGTAGGAGGGGGACAGAAGAATAACAACCAGTATGCTTGAAGTACGTAGCTTAAATGATCCAGAATGGCATATTGGACTACCCAATTTGGTGGGAAGAAGAAAGAAAGCATCTTTTCAAAGTCTAAAGGATAGATTACAGAAACGAATTGATAACTGGAGTATAAAATACCTTTCTCAAGGAGGGAATGAGGTATTTATCAAGGCTGTTCTCCAATCCATTCCTACCTATTCTATGGCTTGTTTTTTGCTTCCTAAGTCTTTATGTACTGAATTGGAGGGTAAAATAGCAAAATTCTAGTGGCAGAAAAGTTGAGGTAAAAAGGGTATTCATTGGTGTGCCTGGAAGGATATTTGTTCATTAAAAGAAGATGGAGGTCTTGGTTTTCGAAAACTTGATAAATTCAATATAGCATTATTAGCTAAACATGGTTGGCTCTTATTAATTATCCTAATTCTTTGTTAGCCTGAGTTTCAAAAGCTAAATATTATCCGAACACAAATTTCTTAAATGCTCAATTAGGAAATCTACTTTCACTTACCTGGAACAGCGTCTAGTTAACAGAAGAACTTCTAGAGAAAGGCTTAAGCTGGAGGGTTGGTAAGGGGGATTGAATTTCTGTTTGGAACGATCTGTGGATTTCGAGAAATGGGGAAGACAAGTTACAGAATCAAAGCAGAAACGAAAATATTGAGTCAGTTTCAGACTTGATTGAAGAAGTAAATAGAACTTGGAAAACAGATTTAATTGTTAATAACTTCACTGCGGATATTGCTAGAAATATTATGCAGATCCCCTTAGCGAGGACAGTGCACGAAGATTTCCAAGTATGGAGAAGAGAATTGTTCGACAATTTCTCAGTTAGAAGTGCCTATAAACTATTACATGAGGCTACTCTAGATCCTAGTAATAATATTATACAGGCCAAAATTAAAGCTTTTTACAGGAAACTGTGGAATTTACGAATCCCCTTGAAAATTAAAATTACAGTCTGGAAAATCTCATGGAACTACATTCCTACTTTTGCTAATCTTAAGCAAAAAAGAGTGGTTGTTGAAGCTCGATGTCTCAAGTGTTGTCAACACAAGGAAGACAACAACCATGTTCTCCGACAGTATCCTACAACGATAGAAGTATGGAGGTATTTAAACTTTTCCTGAGTACTTGATAATGGTGTTCAAAGCATATGGGAATAGCTTACATGGGTTTTTAGTCAAGAGACTAGTGAACAATGTCATCTCTTTTGCTTCGGGCTTTGGTTAATCTGGGCAAGCATAAATAAGTTAATATATGAAAGCAAAAATACGACAAGCAAAGATATCTCGAAACAGATCTCTAGTTACATTACTAAGTTGAAAGGAATAAAGGAGAAGACACTCATCTCAGAAGCAGACAGGGGTCTTAACACGGTGATAAGAGGATGAGCGTGGCTATATACTTTGATGTGGCTTTTGATCAACAACCCTTCAGATCTATGTCGGGGCTGGTAGTACGAGATGTGGGGGGTGAAATCTTGGCATCCAAGTTGGTTCTCCACTCCGATATTGCATCTCCGTTTGCGGCGGAGGCACATGCAGGGTTACAAGCCACAAGATTAGGGATTTCTATGGGACTTAACGTTTTGGAAATAAAAGGCGATTCAAGAACTGTTATAAAAAAATGCCAAAATACAGACTGTGACAGATTGATTATCGGGGCACTTATCAAATATATCCAAAGCATAAAGACCCATTTCTAAGAGCTTGGGTTTCATTTTATTCCAAAGTCAGAGAACATATATGCCCATATTATTGCAAAAGAGGCATTAAAAAAGGGAGAAGGTCATTACCTGTTGGGCGGTATTCCAAGCTATGTCCGTCAAGCAATGGAGAAGAAGCGACCAAGACTTTCAGATTGAAAGAAAGGAAAAAGGCTCTTATGGAATATTTAGCAGAAGATTAAAAGATTTTGTGGAGATATGCTATTATCAATAGCTGCGACGGTGATGTGAAAAGATGTTGCTTTATGGAGCCTAGCTGTTGCTGTTGACTGGAGTAGATAAGATTAGGTTTCCTTTTTTCTGTTTTGTTTTTATTTCATTTATTTCAAATTCTTGGGCCAATTCGGTGTAGGCATGTTATTTTACCATTATTTATTAGGTCTGCTTTGTTGGACTTAAATCCAATTCAGCAGAAAGACCCTTATTTCTTTAAGTTTTTATGATATAAAAATCCAATCGATTTATCCAAAAAAGAAAACCAATATACATATTTTCATAGGATAAAAACCTCAGTTGCTCAAGTTTTTTAAATCCAATCTTTGCTTTGTTGGTTTGGCCTTTGTACCGATCATTAGTTGCAACTTTTTCAACAATATTTTATGATTTTTTTATTTTTAATTTCAATCTACAATATTGTGATTTTTGTTTTGTTCACTATATTTTTTCTAAAAACAGTGATATTTTAATTTTTAATTTTTGGTCATATTCTAGCATATATATGTGATTTGTTAAGGTAAGATTATTGTTAGATGTATCGGAACTATTCTCGGTGGTCCTTATCATTATAAAGCACAATGAGGATATTTGTAAAATTGGAATATGAAATGATGAGAAGGATATGCCATCAAAGACTTGGACTCTTGATCATCATCAAGTTAACCTAATGATGATGATGATGGGATAAGATACAAGTTTCATTGATTTAATTAAGGTGGTAATTTTTAATTTATTTTTAAATTTGGTCAGTGTTATGGTTACAGTCAATTTATTTATTCTTCTTTTGTGAGATTATTTTACACACAGATTTATATATCAATTTGTAGTGTTCTATGTTTGTACTATACCATGTGTTTGTATCATAACAATTAATTGTACCCAGAAATATTTTGTTTTAAGACACGGATTTGGTGGATATGAATATGGAATAAAGATCAGGTACTCGTTATATTCCAAATCAATTTATTCTTAAAGATTTCCCCAAAAGAAATAAGAAAAAAACTCTCTATCTCAATAGCCACACGTTCATCTCCCTCAACAATCTCAAAGCTTTGAACTTATTATAAATTTAATTTTTAAAAATGGAAACCCCACCTTTTTCCTGTTCTTCTCTTCTTTACACTCTATTTTTCATTTGATTCTGCCCAATTCTTTAAATTCTTTCTTCAATTTCAAAATTAGAAAGAAAAACCTTTTATTTCCTCTCAAGCCCATCAAGTTTAGAACCCTAATTTTACTCTTTTTGAAACTCACACAGTACAAATTTCACGGATTCCTTTTGGACAAATATACACACAATCATATATATATATTTCAACAACAAAAATAAAATCGAAATCTCAAGAGTCTGAATAATAAATCCATTGCCTTCTTTAAGTTTAAAAATGCTTCTAAATTGAAGATTTTTAATTATCTGGGTTGATTTGAAAGTTTGATTTTCCTTTGAAGCTTTGAATTTTTTTCTTTTTGAAATTTGGGGGAACTCATTAGTTTACCCTAAAAAACGGATTTATTTGATTTCCTGCGCATCAATTAGTCCCTACAAAAGCCAAAGACCTCAATTTAGTTTTCTTATGAATTTTTAGATTGGCTGCTTCAATGTCCGTAGAAAGGTCATTTGAAGCCTGGGAAGAGGTCCAACGCCATGGCCAGGACCTTGCCGATCGGCTAGCTCAAGGTTTTACTGGTTTAATCCAATCCCACATGATCCCACCTTCGTTTCCATGGCCAAATCCTCCAAAATCCAAGCCTTTTGACCTTGAGTTCCCATCCCAATCCTTTGGTAACAAGGATTTTGGTCTTCCCATTGATAATTCTGCTATTTTTGACATCGGAGATATCGGGAACAGGATTGGCCAAGTCGGGGCGGACTTTGGTGCTGGCTTAAATGGGTTGGTGCAACAATTCTTCCGGAGGTTACCGATCCCGTTTCGAGCTGAGGAGAGTGCAGTTGTGTCGGTTAGAGGTGATATGAGTGTGAAAGGGCAGAAGGCTGAGGTGGGTGTTAATGATATGGAGGGTTTGGTAGGATTTTCGGATTCAAAGGATTTTGGGTTAGTGGGTAATGAGAGTCATTCAGAGGGAGTGGGAGATGAGGAGATTCCAGGGTTTAATTTGAAGTCTGCTGGACTACTTGGGAGACCACAGGTAAACAAACATATCAATAAATTGGGAATCTTTTTGGGGGATAGTTTGGTACTTGAATTTATGAACTTTGTTTGTGTTAAATTCTTGAGAAATTACTGTTTTAGCTTGTAAGATTGATTTACTAATTGCGGCGAGTGCCGATATATAAGAAGCAATTTCAATCCTAAATTGTCATAAGTGAGAAGTTTAGTAAATGGAAATGGGGTTGTCTATTTTACATAATTGATGCATAGGTTAACTTGTTCTCGAGGATTTTCCTTTACAACCAGAAGGTTTAAAACTGATGGGAGAGTAGTAATTAGTATTATATTGCTGTTCATGGTGAAATATAATTGCCATTACCTATGATAATTCTTTTTCAAGTTCGAAGTTAACAGTAAGTACTTTCTATAGAGGCATCTGTTTGGCTTAACTGTTAGCTACTATATCTATATGCATGAATATTACCTGTTTGACCTAACTGATGGGAGAGTGGTAGTTAGTTTTATATTTCTGTTCATGCTGAAATATGATATGCATCTAATTTTGTTGTGCACACATCTTCATTAATTATTTCTAAGACAGGTAGGAACAAATACAAATCTTGGGCTTGCCATTAGCTAGGATAGGTCTTTTTCAAGTTTTAAGCTAGCAGTAAATACTTTCTATAGAGGCATCTGTTTGGCCTAATGTAGCTACTATATGTTATGAATATTATCTGTTTTTTTCCCTTCATATGAATAGAAGTGATAGGGTTCCTTTTGTTTCCATTTTGTGAAACGAATGAGGAATTTATGTGTGGTTTTGAATTGGTTGATTTCCTCTCACTTCACTTTTTTTTTTTTTTTACCACTACTATTGCATGTATGTCTTAATTGTTTTGTTTTCTCATTGTTAATCTTTGGTTGGCTTCAGGGAATTATAAATATTACCTCAACATTTGAGAGTAGAACACGAGATTTAGAAAGTTCTTTGGTTGCAAGGGGAGACCTATGGAGAGTAGAGGCATCAAATGCCAATTCCACATCAAGGAATGACAACTCTTTATTTCTTATCCAGCTTGGACCAGTGCTCTTTGTACGAGATACAACACTTCTTTTACCAGTTCATCTATCAAAGCAACATTTGCTGTGGTATGGTTATGATAGGAAGGTATGATAATCGTTTCAGAGAACAATTGGTACTAGTAAATTTTTTGACAAAGGAAATTGGACTACCCTGTGAATTGCATTTATGTTCTGTGAAACTCAATTTTGCAGTGTCTTTGGCACAAAAATGCCAACAGTTTGTGCTTAATGTGGTAGTATTAAGGTTATCTGATCTATTGCTTGATGATGCGAATTTCTACTGAATCAAGCAAATATGGGATGAAATTATTTCAACTCTCTCCTTTGCCCCTCTCATCTTCTCTGTATGTCCTTTGATCTCTGCTGTAGTTCATGTTTGGTCTAGTTTTATGGTAAAAAACATGAAACAGTAAACACATATCTTTGTGAGTCAATTTACTTTCTCCAGAGTAGTCCTTTAATTTCTTTTTCACCCAATGTTAAATTTTTTTTCTGAGCTCATTTAATCTGCTTAACTTTTTTTTATGTGACTAAATTTTAAGCTCAAGCAAGTGTTGCTTAAGTTAGGATAAAAATATTTCAAGTTTTAGTTTTAATTCTATAACATTGATAGTTTTTACGTTCTTTTCTCCAAGTTTTAAGTGTCTGGATCATTTTAGTTTACTTTGCTCGATAAGAGGCACCTAATAATTTTACATAGTAGTGCTTATATTGAAATGCGGAAGCAAATAATATGGCTTGAACGACATGTTTTGATATTTTGCTAATTGTTATCTTTTCTTGTCGGTTCTTATATGATTATAATCTATTTGGTTTCAGAATGGAATGCATTCTCTTTGTCCTGCAGTATGGTCAAAGCATAGGAGGTGGCTATTAATGTCGATGCTTTGTCTTAATCCTTTAGCATGTGTAAGTTGGCAGCATTTACATCACTTTCTAAGTGTTTATGCTTCTGTTTCAACAGACTGAGTTTCCAAAATATCAGTTACTAGAATTAAAATATTCTAAATTTCCAGCTTTCTTGTTTCTAAGATAACTATTATCTAAAATAGTGGAGAAACCTAATTTTTCTGTTTTACTGAACACTTAAAAACAGCGGTTTTTACTTTTATCATCTTCCTAGAAACAACCTTAATAGTAAGTAATGGACTGTGGTGATAGCTGAGACAATCCTCCTGACTTCTTAGCTTTCTGCACTAAATATTCAAGAAAGTTTTATCTGCTTGAGGTGATTTTCTAACATAGACAATCTCTTTGCCATGTTTACTCTCCTTTCTTTTATTCAGTCGTTTGTAGATTTGCAATTTCCAAATGGACAGTTGACCTACGTATCTGGTGAGGGGCTGACAACAAGTGCTTTCCTTCCTCTTTGTGGGGGCCTTCTTCAGGCTCAGGGCCAATATCCAGGGGAAATGAGATATAGTTTCTCATGCAAGGTCAGTCTTGTGCTCTTACTGCCTGCCAACATGACAGGCATCAGAAGTTGTAGTTATTTAGTTTTTCTGAAACAACTTTGGCGTAAGGATTCACTATTCTATTTTGGGGTGCCTTCTGTAAGAGTGCTGAAACTTTTTGTTCGGATATTTCATCAGAATAAATGGGGAACTCGTATCACACCAATGGTTCTATGGCCAGACAAATCATTTGCACTGGGTCTTTCACAAGCCTTGGCTTGGAAGCGGTCTGGGCTCATGATGAAGCCATCCATTCAATTTAGGTCAGATTCTCCTTATTTGTGTTCATTTGCAACGGTTTAGAGTTTGTAAATCTATGTCTCCTTGCCTGCACTTACAATTCATGTTGAGGAGTCTAATTACCTTTCATACACTGCCTTTCAAGATCTTCATTAAGCCTTCTTACAAATTGCATGAATTTCTTGTAAATTGAACCTGAATTGCATGATTTTCATGCACATGAATGCCACTTTCTTAAGTATTCAACATGACAACTTTTCAAGGTCCATAAATTATAGTTTCTGTCTTGCATTTCGTGTAATCATGGGTAAAATACTTGAGACTTGAACTTCTGTTTGTGGAAAAACAAATTTCAGTTGGGTCATTTAACAGGTTGTTTCATATTGCTTCTGCTCAGACTTTGTTCTTCCTGTATGGTTCCTTTTTCCCTTGTTTCACTTTATTTATATATTTCTTCTGGTTATCATGTGATACTTGTTTGTATGTATTATATCCTCCGAGGTCTTCACTATATTGTTTGCTACATCGATGATCAGCTTGTGTCCAACATTCGGTGGAAGTAATCCGGGGTTGCGAGCAGAAGTTATTCACACAGTGAAGGATGATCTCAATCTGATATGCGGCTGTTCTTTGGTGGCACATCCTTCTGCATTTGCATCAATATCAGTAAGTTATTACAATGCGGATCTTCTTTTAAAGCTCATTTCATCTATAAAACTTGTTTGTTTGCATTTGCAAAAATTGTGAAATCCGGTATTCTTCATATCAGCTTCTGGAATTTTTGAGCTTTGACCCTTTTCTCGACTTTTCCTCTCGATGATGATGTTATTCCATTGTGCCATCGAGTTCTTTTTCCCATTTGCTTGCACACGCATCGTCATTGAAGACAAATTACTTGGATGCTCATATTCATGATGTTTATATAGCTCATGCTTCTGTTGTGTTTACCAATTACACAGCTCGGGCGTTCTAAGTGGAATGGAAATGTTGGGAACTCGGGGATAGTAGTAAGAGTTGACACGCCGCTGTCCAGTGTGGGACGTCCATCCTTTTCTGTTCAGATAAACAACGTAATTGAATTTTGATAAGTTTGACACCCAAAGCATGGTGTAGAAGTGTATATATAAAGTGTCATGCACGTAGACAAATGATATCACATGTGAATACCACGATGTTACCTCTCTTAACTACAGTAATTTCTGATCCAAGTTTGGATATTCATCGCTCTTTATTCTTTTGGTTTCAAATTCTACATTTTATTTCTTCCTGCTGATTCTTGTTCTATAAATATCAGGTCAAATTTTGGTTTATTTTTTCTTTTCCTTACAAGTCATAAATGCTGTATATGTGGGACATTAACTTGAAAAAGGAAAATGTTCAGTTTGTACTTTGTGGTTGGATCAGGAAGGTCCTCTATAAGAATGAATTTTCACTACGTTTTTGGTGTTTAAGATTGTTGGATTTGAACTCTAATTATCCAAATTAAGAGTCGAAATCCTTATTAACAAATCAAGTTTATATTGACAGAATTTTCACACGTCATTCACTCGCAATTCTCAATCGGAGGACGACACAAAAAATAATTAAATTTTATTTAAGCTTATAAAAAAGAGTTTTATAAGTTTATATAATTTTTTAAAATTATATAAATTTATAAAAGTAGAAAAACCATAAAAATTCTAATGAATTACAAAAAAAAAAGTATAACTTTTTAAAAAACACAAAATATTATATATAAATAATAAAAAAGTTCTAAAAATTAAAATCTTAATAACAAAATGAACACATAGAGTCAAACTAATCGTTAGATAATAAGAATAGTTAGAATATTTATGCTGCTAATATTTGTAATTGTTGGATAATGAAATTTTGATTTTATGGTATCTAAATGAAAGTAATAAATTATGAATAAAATGGAGAGGGTCTCACAATTGTCATTTTATCTGTGGAAAGTTGGAAACATTTAATTCAACATGAAAATGACCCACCGACCTAGTTATTCCTATTATCCAACGATTGGTTTGATGCCACACATTTATTTTGATTTTAGAGGTTTAATTTCTAAAATGAGGAAGCAATAAGTTTTTTTTTTAATTTTTATAATTTTATAAATAATCTATAATTTGTTAGAATTTTTTTCTATTTTTTATGAATTTTTATAAGTTTTTATGATTTTATATATATAAATTTTATAAATCTATTTTTTAATTATTTTTATAAAATTCCAAAATTTTGATAATATTTTAATAATATTTATGATTTTTCACAATTTATTTTAGAAAAAATAAGAATTAGATTAATCGTTACTACATATGTCACAATCTGATTATTCCGTCTATTAATTTTATGTATTAAGTCTTAATTAACTTTTTGGTTTTTCTCTAAGAACAAAATGGATGTGCACAAGGCAAAAAAGAGGCTATTTTATCCATCTAACTCAAAAAAATTTAATATTTATAAAAATGACCTTAGTTCAAAAACATTTACCAAAATGACCTGAAATAAACAATAGATTTCGGTTTTGGGAACCCAATTGCCAGCACTACCTAGTGTTTTGGCCCCATCATTACTTGATGATTGTGTCAAGCTTTAAAAAAATAATTTTTTTTTTTAGTTTGGGAACCCAATGGCTGGTACCAAGGTATTTTTTTTTTTAAATTGTATCATATTGGTATACAAAAATACCAGTATTTAAAAAAAAAACATTAAAATTTCTTTTTTGGTGCTGGCCATCTACTGGCCAGCACCAGGTGCAATTTTCGATTTTCAAGGCCTTTTTTTTTTTTTTACTTTGGGACACTGATGGCTGGCACTAGTGTATTTAAAAAAAAAATTGGGTACATGGTCGACACCAAGTACAATTTTCAGCTCCCAATGTATTTTTTAAAATTTTGAAACACTGATGGAAGAGCTACTGATAATAATGATCCACATAAAAGAGCTGCATAGCCTAATACCATCATACTTACGTGCATCATTAACCACTGGGATTGGAGAGCAGGTGCTAATATTGCGGATTGATGCATTTTGGTTAAAAGACCCGAAGTGGCAAAGCCTTGGGTAAAAATAGCACTTGGTGCGGTTATTGCACTTAAATTATTTTTGCGCACCAATGTATTTAAAAAAAAAATTGGCTGCTGGCCATGTAATTATTATTTTTCATTTCCATTTCATTTCATTTAAATTATTTTTTATTTAAATTTAATTATTTTTCATTTCAATTTTTTTTTTCATTTCAATTTTTGTTTTCATTTCAATTTATAATTTATTTTCATTTAAACTTTCATTCCATTTCATAATCATAATTTCATTTCATATTCATTTAACATTTCATTTCATTATTTTTTTCATTTAAATTTATTTTTTTCTTAATATACAAATTTTTTTTCATATTAATCACAAGTAGTCTCATTTCAAGTTATCTTTTTTCAATTCAATTTTTTTTAATTCATTTCGTATTTTTTTCATATTAATTAGTAGTCTCAATATCAAGGTCATTTAAAATTTTTCATATTTTATTTAAATTTTTTCTCAATTTAAATATCATTCCATTACAAAATTTTAAATTTCATTTAAATTCAAAAAAAATTCATTTTTTGGGATTTTTTTTAGGTTTTTTAAGCTTGAAATGTTGGGTCAAATTGTAGGCACTAGGCATACTGGGCCGGCCACTGATATTCCATTTCCCAGGCCTTCCGCAGGCCTGACCTAACATGTCCTTTCATCTTTCTTTCTCTTTTTTTTTTCATTTCATTTCTATTTCCATTTCATTTCATTTACATTTACATTTACATTTCATTTAAATTATCTTTTTTTCCATTTAAATTTAATTTTTTATCATTTCATTTAAATTGTCTTTCTTCCCATTTTAATTTATTTTTTTCTCATTTCATTTAAATTATCTTTTTTTCCATTTAAATTTAATTTTTTTCTCATTTCATTTAAATTATCTTTCTTCCCATTTTAATTTACCTATTTTTCATATTAATTTTTCTCTCATTGTAATTTATTTCATTTAATGTGTTTTAAATTAAATATGTATGTATATTGTATTTTATTTAATCAATTGTATAATTTGAATAAAGTATATCATTTGTATAACTTTTCATATTTTTACAATGTTTTTACAAGAACATGCGCTCAATAATATATCATTCGTCATCTTCGAGTCTGGCATTATGAGACGATTGACCGAAAACGTAGACACGATTTGGGCGAGTTGATCGGTTGTGTCCGAATGTTCGACACACAGTGCACAGTTTGGGTTCGCCCGTCTCCCTGACGTCCATGTCATTTCGAATTCTCGTCGATTGTGGTCGACCTTTAGGATGTCTATGGAGACTACGGTCAGACACTATCTCAAAAGCAGGTGGTGGAACTTCCCAGTTTGAGACATCGGGGATTACAGGAAATTTGTTCCCCCATATACGCAATGTGCGTTGCAACGTGTAGATCTCGTCTATGATTGTTCAACATTTAAGTTTGCTCTCGCACACGTTGTATGAACATGCGCACACGGATATCGAAGAGTCTGGAACATCCTGCGCTCGCATTGCCTGTTTCGCAGATCAACTGCATACGACCTAGGTGGAAGACCTGAATGACGACCGATGTAATCTTGAACTCGGAAAGTCTCCAAGTCACGCGAATACAATTTTGCGTTCATTGTTTGTGCCCTTCAACTATTTACAACCATGGCCTTTCGGATTGCCTCAACGTACACGTGCCCGACCTTGATCTGCTTAGCTTGTCTCAACCCCATCCTAGGCATCAATGTGGCCACTCTATAGAATGTTGTTGAGAAATAGCAGAAATCAGCAGATGACGTGTGCGCCTCAATACAGAGTTGACTGCCTCTACCGGGTTGGTCGTCATCTGCCCATACTGAAACCCCTCATCGTAACTTTGAGTCCATTGCCAGTTCTCCATACTACCCAACCGTGTATGGAGATCTATTGGTAAAGATGACATCTAAGATTCAAGCCTCGTGAACCTTTGCTTGAATCTTCGCGGTTCTAACTCATGAGCTGCATATGCAATTTGGAATCAGTATTTTAAAAACTTACATGCTGAAAAAATTTGAAAAGGAATTTTTGAAATAAATGCAAACAATATTTTTTACCCATGTTCATGAGTTCTTTTTTCCAATTTTTATTCTTATAATCTCTGTGGAAGTTTGCCGCGTTGTGCCAGATGCAATAAACAGACCTCCACGGAACTCCCGATCGCCTTACCGCAGCAAGTAATCTTTTCGATCTATTTAATATAAGGAAAATGTTGTCTTCTCTAACAACGTGCCTCCACAGATTTTTGAGGAAAAATTCCTAAAACTCAAAGCACTCACGCTCCACGATGGCGAAAGTGATCGGAAGTACATTTCAGTTGTCGTCTTGTGCAATAGCAATCAGGAGTATTTGCGTGTATTTTCCGTACAACTAGGTCCCGTCCACCTGCAACATCGGCTTGTAGTGAGGGAAGGCCTTAACACACGGCTCAAACATCCAAGACAATCGGTGAAAAACTCGTTTCCCTGGTTGTATCTCCATGTCCGGGCCTTTGTACGATAGTGTTTGCAAATCAGTCATTGTCCCGAGCACATGCTCCCGCATCCCAGCTATCCACCCTTGAAGCTCGTTGTATGACGCATCCTAGTCACCATACAACTCTCGCATCGCCATTTGCTTTGCCCACCATGCCTTTCGGTATGACACTTTATACTTGAATCGAGCTTGCATGTTAGCAATAAGGACCGACACCTGAATGGTGGACGACTTTTTCACCAAAGGGATGATGCAGTTGCATATAGTTTTTGCATCTAACTTTCGATGGTCTTGAGACATATGAGCAGACGTGCATGTATGTGGACCTTCTAGTTTCCTTATCATCCACATCTGTGTCCGCTGCATTAACGAGGCTCGGACACGCCAATTACTGTAACGACCCAAAATTTATGGGTATTGAAAAAGTGCATTTTCGGGTCATTGTTTTCGAAAAACGGATTCGTAAAATATTTATGAAGTTAGTTGTGTGGTTAATTAGGTTTTGGCTAGGTGAATTAGCTTAAATTAAGGTTAATTAGGTATAAGGATTAAATTGAATAAAGGAAGAAAGTTTAATTATAGATTAAAGAAAAATAAAGTGATTAAATGAGAAAATAAACCATATGTAACACTTGTATAGTAAAAACTAAATACAAGTGTATGGTAATTGTAAAATACATGTGTAGTATTTATGTACATATACTTGTAATAATTATATACATTTACTTATTATTTAAGAAATTATTATTATGTTAATATAATATAATAATAACTAAAACATAAAATAAACAAAGAAAAAAAAGATAGAAAAGAAAGAAAGGAACAAAACAAAGAAGAACAGGGGAGAAAGAAAAAGGGAAAGAAAAAGAAAGAAAAAATTAGGGTTTTAAGTTCAAAGCTTAAGTGGTAAGTCAATTTAATCACTTTTCTTGTAATTTTTGAGTTTTTAGAATCCTAAAACAATATACTACTTGATTTATAGTGAATTTTTAGAAGTTGTTCATGTTGAATAAATTGAAGTGTTAGGGGTTAAATTGATAGAATTTCAAGTTAGAAGTGAAAAAGGGATTAAATTGTAAAATAAATCATAAGTTTTGAGTAATAGGGACTAAATTGAGATAATTTCAAAATTAGGGTTTATGGTGAAACTTGAAGGTTGAAATTAGTCTAAAGTTGGACTTGAATGAAAATATGAAATTAGTTTTAAATAAAATAAAGTTAGTTTTAATTAAAGATTAAATTGAAATGTGAGCAAAAGTTGAATAAAAATTTAAATACTCAATGTGAAATTGTGTGTATTAATGATTTTAAATTATTTTAATTTCCATAGCTAACATTGTGCCGGAGACCTCGGCTAAGAAATGAAAAGACAAGATTAACGAGGAGTAGCTCGAGAATTACGGTTTGTATTTCTATAATCCAAATTTAGTAATTTTTATTTGATGTATTTTTAATTAATATGTATGGTAAGTAATTAAGGTGAGTGTGGTTTATTATTTAGATTGATATTGAATTAAGATTGTATGAATTTGTGATTGATGAAATTATTGATTGATATTGAAATGTGAATATTGTGATAATTGAATATTGAATATTGATTGTTTTGAAAAGTAAATTGAAACCCTATTAAGTTTATCGGTCTGGTCGGATATAATTGGCATGCCATAGGATTGGAATAGTTCAGGGATACTTCGACTTCGAGTCAATGAGACATTGGGTGTCAAATTGTTATTTCGGATAAATTCAATGAGCTACTGGGTACCAACTTACTTCGGCATGGCCGAGAGACACTGGGTGTTAATTTAATACTTCGAATTATCCGATGAGGCACTGGGTGCCAAACTGGCGTGTTTTGGTTGGATCCGTGTATCCGTCCAAGTTCGAGTCTTGTTAATAGGGGTAAATGAATAATAAAGTCTTACAATTGATATTGAAATGAAATGATATGAGGAATGGAAGTGATATAGTGAATTGAAATAGAATGTGAAATATGTTGACAATACATGGAATATATGAGTTATATACTCATGCATTGAGTATGGTATGAAATGATGTATTTATGAATTGAGTACTGCATGACTGATGCCATTGTACGAATAAATATGGTTGATATGTGAATAATCATTTATATAGCAATTGTGTGAATTAGGATATTGTTTAATAAATGAAAAATTATAGTTATGATATGATACTAGACATTAATTTGTTATTATAAATTTAATTGTGCCTATTATTGTATTATATTGTTTTTAAATATTCAGATTATAGAAATACTACTAAGTTTTTACTTAACGCACGGTTTGT
This sequence comes from Gossypium bickii, assembly GCA_025503065.1. Lineage (NCBI taxonomy): Eukaryota > Viridiplantae > Streptophyta > Magnoliopsida > Malvales > Malvaceae > Gossypium > Gossypium bickii. Next base: position 18,532,663 of record CP106709.1, read on the forward strand.
TTTCCGTGCGCAGATTAGGTACAGTGATTTTGAAGAGTTGTAATCGAGGTTGTGAGCATTCATCTCATCACATCCCCAAGCGCCAAGAGGGTATGTTTCAAAATTTTGAATAGAATGACATATACTTAGGAAGATCAAGTATGTTCCAAATAGTAGGAACTAAAATATAAATTATAAAAATTTATTATTTTTTTAATGTTCAAATATATTAATGGTTATCCAAAATCACTTTGGCATCAAATGTAATAATCCTATATCAGGTTCCTTGGGTCGAACCGGGTATAGGGGTGTTACATTTACAACCACTTGAGGTTTTCTAACATTCTCCTACGTACAAAGACTGCGTCGACTTCATTACTTTATAATCCACACCTAACTTCAAGCTAAGTTGTTTTATAGCATGTAAACAGTCTTTTTTGTTATCGAATTTTTGTCCTACGAAACTCTTCATCGTCGAATTTATCAACAAGTAGGTAAGCCAACACAATGTTTGTATATTCCGGGAACTCGCATGCAAGAGCCACATCAGGATCCACATTGGTCATGAAGGACCCTGGATTATTTCTTATAACTATACCAGGGCCCGTGTTCCTAGCCGAATGGGGGTTTGCATTTTTACCTTCCACCGGCCCTTCCTTATCTATGTCTTTAGGGATGTCATCCAAATCAGGGTCACTGAAATCATTGTTGGGATCACGGTGGGACTGATTATCGTTATCGAATCCTTCATCACCATCTTCTATGGTGGCCAACACCTCTGAATGGATCTCTAGAAGAGTACACGAGTTTGGGATGTTATACGAACATCCACCGGTGTTTGAATTTTTGGTAGTTGGCATTGACCGTCCAAAACCCAATTGATCTTCCCAGGAGACGTTAAGATCAAAATCAACTCCAGAGCGCTGGCTTGCTGGAATTACAACTTGAATGGGATCCGGTTCAGCTATCTCCGTGAACAACTCAACCGAGCTGAGATTTTTTTATCTCAGGGGGGCAATAAATTACTATCATTGTCACTAGATCATCATCATCTTCAAGCTCCATTTCTGAGAACTTGAGCGGATCAGTTGATACCGAAAACTTGTAAAATAGTCTCAACATTCGCTTTCCACAATGGGTTGCTATCTTTGTATTGATTTTTCGTTTTAAATCCACCAGCGAAACACGCTTGTTGAATCTCATTCCTATTTTTTTTCGACTTTGAAAGGCACAACCTTCTTCAGTTGAATTTATCATTTCTCCATCAAAATAAACATAAACAAACAAAATTTGGAAACTCAAAATTTTTTTTGCTTCCTTCTCAACAAAGAAAAAAAACTAATATTTTTAATCTCGATTTTCAACTAATAAAGCAAAAAAAAAAAAAAAAAAAAAAAACTCAAATGGAATACAAAACACCTATATATATCTCTGATAAATTTGGTGTCGGCCATTTACTTGCCAATACCTAATTTTTTTTTTTAAAATGACACTGGTGCCGGCCATCAATGTCCCAAAGTAAAAAAAAAAAAAGAAGAAGTTGGGAGCCAAAAATTGAACTTGGTGTCGGCCATCTACTGGCCAACACCTAATTCCATTTTAAATACACTGGTGCCGGCAATCAATGTCCCAAAGTAAAAAAATTGCCTTGGGGACCGAAAATTGTATCTGGTGCGGGCCATCTACTGGCCAGCACCCAAAATTTATTTTTTAAAATACATTGGTGCCGACCATCAGTGTTCCAAAATAAATAAAAAATGCATTGGGAGCTGAAAATTGTACTTGGTGCCGGCCATTACATTGCCAACACCCAAAATTTTTTTAAATACATTGGTGCCGCCAATTAGTGTCCCAAAGTAAAAAAAAAAAAGTGCATTGGGAACCGAAAATTGTACCTGGTGCCAGCCATCTACTAGCCAACACCAATTTTTTTTTAATGTCTCTAGTGCTGGCCATTACATGCGCAGAACCAATTTTTTTTTTAAATACTGGTATTTTTGTATACTAGTATGATACGATTTAAAAAAAAAAAACCCCTAGTGCCGGCCATTGGGTTCCCAAGCTCAAAAAAATTATTTTTTTAAAGCCTAACATAATCATCAAGTAATGATGAGGCTAAAACACTAGGTAGTGCCGGCCATTAGGTTTCCAAAACCCAAATCTATTATTCATTTCAGGTAATTTTGGTGAATATTTTTAAACTAGTGTCATTTTTATAAATATTATAAATTTTTTGGGTTAGATAGCTAAAATAGCCCAAAAATGATAAACCCCTCTTGTTGGATTAAACATAGTCCAACATATAACGCATGATAAATTGGTTGAGGTGGAATGTGGATAACCTTTTTTTTTCTTTTGAAATATATGATTCACGTTCGCTTCTTTTAAATAATTTCCTTAAGAAATAAAATCCATCCATAAAACCTCAATCCTCACTATATTATATTTAGTTTAATTAACTATAGAGAAACTTAATTCAATTATTGCTTGGGTTATTTGCAGGAAGCTTTTAAATCCAGAGCAATATGATTGTTGTTACCCCTAAACTTCCTTAACAGGCTGTACGCAGATGTTTCTCAAACCAATGAAATAGTTGCCTATGGGTATCAAATTACCACAATTATCATCTCAAGATGGCCATTGAATTATATATCAACCAACTCGGATAGTGCAGCACTACAGCAGCAGATCATCAAGAATCTGAGATGCAATACACAGTTTATGATCGTCTTCCTGGAAAACCCTAGAAACCACCATTAACCATGTACCTTCATCAATGGCATTTCGTTTTGCTAGACTCTCCAAAACTCTGAATAATAACTTCATGTTCTCTACCTGACACAACCCAGAAACAAATTTGTGTATACTTGCAGAATGTGGTACATAGCCCTTGAAAACCATCTCATCCAAAATGAATGCTGCTTTCTTCAACTGTGATCCACCACAAAGCCCATCAAAAAGCATCCTATAGGACACAACATCAGGTTTACACCCCTGCCCTGGCATATCTTCGAATAAATCATTTGCTTCACTCCATTTCCCATCTTTGCATAACATGCCAATCAACATGTTATAACTAATGATATTTGGTTTACACCCTTTATCAGGCATTTCTTTAAGCACTCTATAAGCTGATCCAAAATCTTTCACCTTACAAAACTCATTAATCATCACATTGTATGTTGTTGTATCCGGTTTAATCCCATTCAACTCCATTTCCTCAAAGACCCTGTAAGCCTCATCCTGCCTCCCAACATTAAAAAGCCCACTAATTAAAGTGTTGTACACAGCCGAATTCGGTTTCATATTATTCGTAATCATTTCATCCTTTAGCCTGAAGGCCCAAGTCAACTCACCAATACTACAAAGCCCTGTAATCATCCCCTCATAAAGACGAGTATTTGGAGATACTTTATGAATCTTAACCATGTCATTTTTCAACTTAAACGCTTCCTTTATCTTCAATTCCACGCAGAGCGCATTAATCAACGTCCCAAACGTCACCTTATCTGGCTTCACGCCTTTCCTCTGCATTTCATCAAACAGGTGCCAAGCATCATCCAAACACCCATTTAAACAGCAGGCATGGATCAATATATTGTAAGTACAAGCATCCGGGCGGGCATATTTTTCCATACCCAAAAACACTTGCTTCATATCATCAAACTTTTCGCTTGTCAAAAGCGCATGCAACAATGAGTTCACAGCCTTTACGGTCCTTGGGCAACGATACTGAGGCATTTCATCGAACACTTGCAGTGCACGTTCGTGTAACTTGGCCCGACCATAAAACTTGATGACATTGCAAAAAATGATCTCCTCTGGGACTATGCGCGTGTCGCTTTTGAGTTGGTGAAGAACTTGTTCCATTTCTTGGAACATTTTGACGCGACCGAGCTTGGTGATGATGAGGTCATAGGAAAGAAGGGAGTAACGGAAAGGTTTAGCGGTAGGACGGAGGTCTGGGTTTGGGTTTTTGAAAAGGTTGAAGGCTAGGGTTGGGTCTTTTTGGGTGCGAAGAAGAGAGGAGAGCCTAAAAGGAGAGATGGGTTTTGGAATTTTCATGTCTTGGGCATTGGTTTGTTACATTTGAGTGTGGATTTTATTATATATATCCCGTTCTTTCTGGTTTCTCGGATTTGGAAGTTTGAAAGAGCCAGACAAACATGATGATGATCCATATATCACAATGTGCAAAATTTAGATGTGTGGTTTGGGGTTTACATTTTACAAGCAAAACAATAACCACGTTTTATCCTCTCACAAACTAGCATTAACTTTATCTCATATGTTATGTTATGGATTTCCATCTACCTAAATTACCATACCATCCATTAAGAAATAATGTAATATTAATTTATAAAATATACAGAGTACTACTTCATTAAATAATAAATATTTTTCCGAAAATTACAACCACTAAAGCAATAGCCAGCACCCATTCACACCACAAATTAATAGAAAATGTATAATCACTTATTTGGCTCTCCCATTTAAAAGAAAATTTATTCATATTATTTGTCAAATTACCCTAAGATAAATGGAAAAGTTAATGTTTATCAATTTTGTTGATATGGCATTCACGTGTATATCACGTTAGTAATTAATTAATTTTTTAAAAAATATTTTAAATTTTAAAAAATTTATTAATTATTGACGTGACACCCATATCGAAAATTATATGTATGTCACGTTAATTTTTTAAATCTATTTTAAGATAATTTGACAATAAAAATTAAATGAAAAATTAAAATAATATATTTTTGTAGAGAGAAAACAAATGGTTATGTGAACTGAAAGCAATAGCTAGAAATCATTAAAAACAAGTAAGTTGAATTATTGATTTGAGTGTTTATGCATAATTATATATTGTAATGTGAATAAAAATTGGAAGGGAAATGCATTAGTATTTTAATGTTGTAATGTGAATTCCGGGTTTTGCACATTAATTATGGTGCATAAGGTATTAGTGGGAAATGAAGTCAAACCAGAAATCTATTCTATCTGCAGTATATTTTAAGAAAAGGGATCAATGAATTTATGAATAAAATGGTATGGATTTGAGTATGATCTTAAAATGAAATCAACTAAGCATGCACCTACTCAATATTATACACTAACCTTTTGACTTCACAATTTACATATTTTGGTAACCTCTTTTCTGCTAAAATGAAATCAGTTTTCTGCTAAACCTGAACTACTCTGTAGGTAAAAATCTTGTTAAGTCCAAGCATTCGAAATGAATTATTATTTTTGAGGTTTTTTTATCTGAATATTATTCTCAATTTGGATAAATTTATATTTTAAAAAAAAATCTAATTTTATACCTATAAATATTATTTTATCACATTTATTGTTTGGATTTTGTGTAAAAAAAAAAATAAATTCTAAATGTAAAAGTCAAATTTACAAACCATACAGTGATTTATGTGCTATATTTTATTTTGCAAGGCCAACTTGCTTCCTCCTTGACAATGATTACCTTGTCCTATCCATCATCCATGTTTGACCATTTCCAATGCCCAATGCAATGCAATGACTACGTGCAATTCGGCGAAAATCTTCAACCTATACTTTCTCTCAATAAAACTATTATATATAGGAATGTTATGTAAATATTTCGATTTTAAATAATAATAAAAAAGATTTTAGGTCGGTTGTTTTTGGATAAAGAAATAAAAATGTATCTTGTCGGATGCATTTTCGTCCCGACAATAAGCTTTTCAGCCATCAATTTCTGTTTTCAAACGGCTTTCTTCTTTATTTTTAATTCTTATTCTCTTAATTATTTTATATACCCAATTTTTTCATTCAATTTCTCTCAAATTCTTTAGGTCTCAATTCTCTATTTTATAATTTCTTTAATTTTATTTGATTTTCATAATTTTAAATCTTTTAAAAATGTCATTAATAAAAATACAAAAGAAAAACATAAAGCATTTCATTAATAAAGATTATCAACTAATCTTTTTATTCTTGTTAACAATCTATTTTCAATAAAATCGGAACAATAATTTCGGGACCATAAATCTAACAATTAAATTATTAATTTCCTATTATTTTAATGTCTATGGGATATTAGTAAGGTCGTATTAAAATTTCATTAAGAAATTTTGATGTTTGCATGATTACTTAAGTGAAAAGGACTAAATCGTAAAGAAAGTGTAAAAGCAGAGTTCTATTAGCTAAAAGGGTCAAATGACTTTGAAACTTTAAAGTGAATGGACTTAAATAGTAATTAGACCATATGTATGAGTTAGTGGATGTGCATGGCAAGGTATTAATGTAATTGTGGAAGTTTTTAAAGGTTAAAATAGTAAATTAGTAATTATAACGAAAATTAAGTTAAGAAAAGATGAAAACAAGCTATCATCTTTTTCTTTTCATATTGGTCTTGCCAAAATCACCATTTGAAGGGGGAGAGAGCTTCGGTTTCTATTTTTTCTTGCATGGTATGCATTCAAGCCTTGTTTTTAATAATTTTTATGTTTTCGGGATCGTTTTAGCTTAATCTAGCTAGCCCAAGGGTCAATTTGTAAAATTGTTAAAGGTTGAGGGGTTTTTCATGAATGTTTTTGAATGAGTTCTAGTGTTTAATGGTAGATTATGAACCTTTGTTGAGAAATAAACAAGTTTTGTAAAGTGATTTTTGATGAACTTTGGAAATTAGGGACTAAATTGTTAAAGGTATAAATTCTAGGGTTTTAATATGAAATGATGATAAAAATGGGTTGTTTCAAGGTCCCTTTCATGGTTGATTAACATGGATTTTGTTTTAAATGGTTAAATTTTAAGTTATAAGCTTAAGGACTAAATTGTGAAAAAGTTAAAATGTTAGAGGAAAAATAGTAATTTTTCATAAAAATGAATTATGGATTAAATTGAAGTTTAGAAGTACTTATTTGAATGAAACTATTGTCTTAGATTACGAACGTGTTGACGATCGTGGAAAAGGAAAGATTTTGGAGTAGTTCTCGTGCTTTGCAATTACTACAAACTAATCCTGTAAGTTTGTTTTATGTTTATCATTAGTTGAATTAAATTCCATGTTAGTGATTTAAATTTTTAAAGTCTGTTATGGAATGATGTTTAAGTGTTGGATTATACTATTATTCAGGATTTGTGCCTAGCAGGCTTAGTGCCGGTGTTATTCAGGCTTTATGCCTAGTAGGCTTAGTGCTGGTGTTATTTAGGCTTAGTGTGTAGCAGGATTAGTACCGGTGTTATTCAGGTTTAGTGCCTAGTAGGCTTGTAACACCCCTAACCCTTATTCGTCGCCGGAACAGGGTTACGAGGCATTACTAGAAAGATCAGAACAAATACAAGCAATTACGTATTTATTTAACATACATATCAAAATTTAATAAAAATGTCCCTTTATTGAGCCCTCGAGGCCCAAAACATCTGTAATGGCCCATTTTTGCCTGGTACTGAGACCAAATAGAACCTAAAATAAAAATAAAATTAATTAGCAGTCCAAGTAAATGTTACAAGCCCAATTTACAAATACAAGCCCGAACTAAAACAAACCCTAAGCCCAAATACGAGCCCACAACCTAAACTAAGTTTCAGAAAAAAACTGAAACCCTAACCAGCCCCTGCGTCGCTTCATGTGCGTCTGCAGCGTGCACGCCGCCCGAGGTCTGCCATCTTGCACCAAAACGGCAAAGGAGCCTTTGCCTCTCTTCTCCGTTGACCCCGCCATCTGCAAGAAAGAAGAAAGAAAAAGAACCATAGCAGCAGAGAAAGGAACAACAAGCAATAGTAGGCTAAACAGTAACCAAATAGTGTAATATTGGCTATAAAGGCCATAGATTGTAATTTTTTTCGACACAGACAAGAGGAATAAAAAAAATAGTGATTCAAACACAAGAAAAGAGAAAAAGCAAATCGTAAAAAGTCTAACGAAGGTTGTTTTTTATTTTTGTTTTTTTATTTGATATCTTTTTATTTTATTTATTTATTTATTTTATTTTTCACTTGTTTTTTAAAGAAATAAACAAAAATAAAAAAAGAGGCCGAAATCTTACCTTTTTTTCGTGTTTGCACCGTCGTGAGGGGAAGGAGGCCACCATCTCTGATAAAAGATGGCATTTTTGGGATCGGGGAATTAAAAAGCAAAAAAAAAGGTTTTTTTTCTTCGACCACCATGATGTGACGTCGTGCATTTGTCGGCGGCGGCGCCACGGTGGTGGTCCGAAGTCGGCCCGAGCAAAAGCGGCTAAGGGTGGTTCGGAGAGAGAAAAAGGAGGGCTTTTTTTTTTTTTTTTTAGAAAACAGGTTGAAGTGATTTTTTGGAAAAAAAATTGGTTTAAATAGACCCTTAAAACGACACTGTTTTAGGGCTGGCTTCAATAGCCCCAAAACGACGTCGTTTCACCCTTGACCCGCGCGCCGACCCGACCTGCTCTAGAGGATCCACGTATTTTCAAATTTTGGTGTATTTGCGCGATCAGCTCTTCCGCTTTTGCGACGCCCTTCAGTTTAGTCCTTTTTTACTCTTTTTTATTTTTATAAATTTGGCCACTGAATTTTTTGCGCGTTTCAATTTAGTCCCTGGCTCGCTGATCTCCTGGAGAAGGGACGCGTGTCCAGAGGATTGGGTTATTTCCTCCTTTGGCCCTCGCTTGTTTTCGCGCATTACATTTTAACCCTTTGTTATTTATTTTATTCAATTGTTCCATTTAATTTCATTTAAGTTACAATTAAGCCTTTTTTATTTTAATTCTTTTATTTATTCATTTATTTATTTACTTGTTTATTTATTCATTATTCCTTTTATTTTATTCATTTGCTTGTTCATTTATTTTTCTATTTATATACTATTCATTTATTTATTTATTATTTTAATCCTTGTATTCATTTATTTATTATTCTTTCATTTTTCCTAACTTTTTTCTTTCATCATCGATTATTTATTTTATTTATGCCTTCATTATTATTACTATTTTATTATCTATTATTATTTTATTATTATCTATTCATCTATTTATTTATTACCCCTTTTTTTATCGTGAACCAATTTCTGGATTTTTGTAGACCGAAAAACATTATTTTAATAAATTAAACCTTTTATTAAAAAGATCAAGTTTCGAGGTGATCCGATCACACCTCATATAAAAAGGATCGGTGGCGACTCCCATTTTTCGTTTTAAAAAAAATGTCGATTTTAAAAAAGGGTTTCTACAGCTTGGAAACTCCATTGGGGATAAAATAAAAGAGTCAAGCCCCGAATTGATTACTTTTGGTTTTTTTGTCGAAAATTGATAATTTGGTTTAAATTTACAATCCCTTTATCGCATTTCATCTTTCATGTTTTGATATCTCAGGTTGTATAACAATCTAGTATATCTGTTTTATTGGTTCGAAAGTTTCTTTTGTGTGTTTTTCGCATATTGCATTTGTATTATTGTTCGATTTTTCCCTTCTTAGGTGGGAGTGAGAAACTATTCCTTCATGAGCTCTTCACCTTCGTATAGGATAGTGAATCGCTTTTGGGATACATCCGTACCTATGTCTTCGTGAGATTTTCATCTCCGTATAGCCATAGGGAAATGTATTCCCTTGAACCGAACTCGGTCTGTATAAGCCTATAATGGGTGAGGATCGAGGAATCTGTTGGTTTAGGTACCCTATTTTAGAACCGAACAACATATAATGAGCCTTAAGAGCCTACCCTAGATAGAACCATACCGAACCTCTAGGGGTCACCCGAATAGGTACTCTATTTATTATTTCTTACTTGCTTTAAATTCTAGCTTTGTATGAAGTATACTGACTTGTTTCGTTTTGTTTTAACTGTGATTGTATTTTCATCATAGAAAAGGGTGTTGATTCACGTTTGGTTGCTAAATAAAGAGCTTGTCATGGAAAATGAGTTTTTTAATAAAGTGGAAGACAATACGGCAGCGTGAATATAGTCCGAGAAAAGGCAACAAGAGAAAGGTGATAGCCTGTGAGAGGGGCAGGTCAGAGATATAGACCATGTTATGAGCGAAATTTTAGTCTGAGTACGAGAAGTGGCCGACCACTTGTAGACCCTAGCTGTTAAAAGTCTAAAATTCGAATCGGATTGGATCGGAGCCGAGAATTAGCTTTGTTTCTTGGGATAGTTAAGGTTTTCAGTGTGAAAGCGAGGTCGCATATGTATCTGCTTTATGTAAAGAAACTTGTTTTCTAGCAAAGTTGTTCTAATTGAATTGAACTAGAATCAACACCTTTTTGCATGCATCTTTTCCATTCATTAACATTACATTTCATTGCATGCAATAAATTTCATAAAATCCAAAAGTACGCTGAGTTCAGAACTCTAGTACAGAGCCTGATAAATAATAAAGAGTTGGAATTCTTTGAAAATATCAAGGGTTTGGAGAGGGAACTAAACAAAGCCTATTAGGAATTTGTTTTTACATCCCTAGAAGTGTTCTGATCAACTAGATTGTAGAAGAGATCCCTATAATTTTTAGGACCATTTTAGAGTAATATTCAGAACACACCTATTGCTCTAAGCCTGGGAGCAATAGGAATCCTTTTGTGAAAAAGGCACATGTCTATTATTATTTATTTCAATAAAAAAAATGCATCTCTGTGTCCCACTTGGAAAGTATTCTTCCATTTTTTTCATTTCATTAATACTCATACTACACAGATAGTTATTCTTAAATTCATTTGTTTTTTGGTCTTCTTTCGTACCTATAATAGGTCTCCAGATATCAATGATATGAATGACACTGCTACTGACTCAGAATCTCATTTTAAGCAAGATATGTGTCTAGAGGAACCTCAGGACTTTGAAGATGATCAAGATTGTAACCTATCTCCTGATTTGTTAAGGATTGCAGAATAAGAGGAGAAACAGATTCTACCTCATAAGGAGTTAGTAGAAATTGTGAGCTTAGGAGATGAATACGAAAAGAAAGATGTGAATATCAGAGCTTGCATCACCGCAGAGACAAAGCCAGACCTCATTAAGTTACTTCAAGAATTCAAAGTTGTCTTCATATGGTTGTATCAAGACATGTCTGGTCTAAGTACTGATATAGTGGTACATCGGTTCCCCATAAAGGAAGAGTGCAAGCTAGTTCAACAGAAGCTTCAAAGAATAAGGCCCAATGTCCTGTTGAAAATAAAAGAAGAGGTCAAGAAACAATTTGATGCTGGTTTCCTACATATGGTCAAATACTTGGAGTGGGTAGCCAATATAGTCCCCGTCCCTAAGAAAGGTGGGCAAGTACGAATGTGTGTAGACTATAGATATTTAAACAAAGCCAGCCCGAAAGAAAATTTCCTATTGTCTCACATCGATACCTTAATGGACAACACAACAAGATATTCACTGTTCTCCTTCATGGACGGTTTCTCCGGATACAACCAGACAAAGATACATCCTGAAGATAAGGAAAATACCACATTTGTAACAATGTAGGGAACATTTTGTTATACAGTGATGTCATTCGGACTGAAAAATACGAGAGCAACATATCAAAGAGTCATGGTAACTTTTTTTCATGATATGATGCATAAAGAAATCGATGTTTATGTCGATGATATGATCACAAAATCCGATATTTATGTCGATGATATGATCGCAAAATCCCAAACAGAAAAAGAGTATGTGAAAGTCTTGAGGAAATTGTTTTTGAGATTGAGAAAATTCTAGCTGAAGCTCAATCCAGCAAAATGTACCTTCGGGGCTAGGTCGGAGAAACTGCTAGGATTCATAGCCAGTGAAAGGGGATTGAGATCGACCGGGATAAAGTTAAGGCTATACAAGAGTTGCCTCCGCTGCATACTCAAAAAGAAGTTCGAGGTTTCTTGGGGAGGCTAAATTACATTGCTCGATTCATTTCACAACTAACTGAGGAATGTGACCCCATATTCTATTTTTTTAAGAAACACAATCTAGATGTATAGGATGAGGAGTGCTAGAAAACTTTTGACAAGGTCAAACATTACCTGTCCAATGCCCCAGTGCTGATGTCTCCTAGCCCAGATAAGCTGCTGATATTGTACTTGGCAGTATTTGAGAATTCCATGGGATGCTTGCTTGGTCAACATGATGAGTCAAGAAGAAAAGAAAGAGCAATATACTATCTCAGTAAGAAATTCACTAAATGTGAGACAAGATATTCGCCAACCGAGAAGTTGTGTTGTGTCTTGATTTGGACAACCTAAAGACTAAGATAGTATATGTTGTACCACACAACTTGGCTTATCTAAAAAATGGACCCTCTAAAATACATGATGGAGTCAACTACTTTAAATGGAAGAATGACCCAGTGGTAAATTCTGCTTTTCGAATTTGATATAGTCTATGTGAGTCAGAAGGCTATAAAAGGGAGCACAATAGCAGATTTTCTGGCCAGTAGAGCTTTAGAAGATTACGAGCCTTTGAACTTTGATTTCCCGAATGAAGATCTAATGTATGTTGAGACCATTGAAGAAGCCTATACTTGGAAACTAACTTCAATGGAGCCTCAAACACTATGGGTAATGGAATCGGGGCAGTCCAAGTATCCTCAAATGGAGATCGTTATCCCTTTACTAGCAAATTGAATTTTGATTACACGAACAATATGGCAGAATATGAAACATGCATCATGGGTATCCGTGCAGCCATAGAACATAAGATCAAAGTGCTAGAGGTATATGGGAATTCTGCATTAGTGATATATCAACTCTAAGGTGAATGGGAGACAAGAGACCCCAAATTGATCAATTATCGAAGGCTGGTTCAAGAGCTAATTGAAGAGTTTGATGACATCACCTTCTGCTATCTCCCACGAGATGAAAATCAAATGGTTGATGCCCTGGCTACTTTAGCTTTCATGATCAGAGTGAACAACAAAGAGGATGTAAAGCCTATCCAGATGAGTATTTATGAGGTTCCGGCCCATTGTTACAATATCGAGGAAGAAGAAAAGGACGATCACCCTTGGTACCATGATACACTGTGATATGTGAAAAATTGTGAATACCCTGACCAAACAATTGAGAATGATAAAAGGACGTTGAGAAGATTGGCCAATGACTATGTCTTAGATGGGGGGATCCTATACAAAAGAAGAAAGGATCAGGTGCTACTAAGATGTGTAGATGCTGTTGAGGCTCAAAAAATCTTAGAAGAAGTCCATGAGGGTGTCTGCTGAACACATGTTAATGGTTTTACAATGGCCAGACAAATTATGCGATTCGGGTATTATTGGTCCACCATGGAAGAGGATTGGATCAGTTATGCCAAGAGATGCCATAAGTGCCAAATTTATGGAGACAAAATTCATGTGCCTCATTCACCTCTTCATGTCATGACTTCTCCATGGCCTTTCTCTATGTGGGGCATGGATGTCATTGGGCTGATCTCGCCAAAAGCTTCTAATGGGCATCGATTCATCTTCGTGGTCGTTGATTACTTTACCAAGTGGATAGAAGTAACTTTATATACCAATGTCACAAAATCAACAGTCAATAAATTCTTGAAAAAAAGATCATATGTCGGTATGGGATGCCAAAAAGGATCATATCTGACAATGTATTGAACTTGAATAATAGTACGATAGTGGAGGTCTGTAGTCAATTTAAGATCAAACACCACAACTCGTCACCATATCGCCCAAAAATGAACGGCGCGGTGGAGGCAGTCAATAAGAATATCAAGAAGATCGTGGGGAAAATGACTGAAACTTATAAAGATTGGCATGAGAAGTTACCATTTACCCTCTATGCTTATCGAACATCTGTCAAGACCTCCACCGGGGCAACGCCTTTCTCTTTCGTTTATGGAATGGAGGCGGTTTTGCCTATTGAGGTTGAGATTCCTTCTCTCCGAGTTTTGTCAGAACTGAAGTTAGATGAAGCAGAATGGATCCAATCTCGATATGATCAGTTGAACTTGATTAAAGAAATGAGGCTAAAAGCTATCCGTCATGGTCAGATATACCAAAAGCGAATGATGCGAGCTTATGACAAAAAGGTTCGCCCTAGAGAATTCCATAAGGGAGACTTAGTATTGAAAAAGATCCTGCCTATACAAAAGGATTTCAGAGGGAAATGGATGCCAAATTGGGAAGGACCTTGTGTAGTAAAGAAAGCCTGTTTTGGAGGAGCGTTGATTTTGACCGAGATTGATGGCAAAAACTTGCCTAATCCTGTGAATTTGGATTCGGTCAAGAAATAATTCACCTAAAAAAAAGAGAAAAAAATTGGAGAGGCCAAAGTGAAAACTTGCAAAGGGTGCCTTGAGACCAAATGGGTTTTGAGTTGAAAACCCAGAAAAGGGCAACTCAAATTTTGATGAAGATAGGGCATGTGGTAGTCTTATCCTCTTAGAAATAATAATGAGGAGAAAATTTTACATTTTAGGGCATCAATAAAGTATTCTAGGTCTTCTAAACAAATATTAAGTTCAAAAGGTTCTCGAGGAGTTTGTGCAGAGAAGCTCATGCTACGATATCTAGGGCACCTGTTTTTATCTTATTCATTTTGTATTTTAGCAAATTTGCTATTTTGATTAGTCTATTCATTTCAAGCTTTGCTCCCAATAAATTTCAACCTTGTTCACCACGATTTTTTCAAGCATTTTTCATTGAAATAACGATTAATGGACTAGTAATATTCAAACAAAAGTTTTTTTTTTTTTTTTTTTTTGCATATTGCTCTGATAGGCTTCTAAATAGTACAAGGACTTGAAACAAGATCACTAGTCAAAACTAACCAAACCTAAGGGTTGGAGACATTTGAGAAATAATGGTTTAAATTGTGACTATTTTTTCAAATTTTCTGTCAAAGATACCAGCTGAACAAGAAGGCATGGTAACACATCAGTAATAGAACCTTGATAAGCAACGAGCAATGACAACCTAAGCATTAAAAGGAGATCATTCTCGAAAAATAAACATTCTGCATTCATACAAATATCATTCATACACATCTAGTTAGGAGCATTGATTCATTCTAATCATGACATCCTAATCACTTGGCATAAATAAGGCCATGAAATGGATTCAAAAGGTTATGTTCCCTAGAAAATGGTGTAACAGATCAGACAAACCACAAATCCTATACCCTTGAAGTTGCAGTGGGATGGATTGAAATCATTATGGCAAATCTTATCTTCCCGAAGTTGCAGTGAAGCAGATTAAAAGTAACAAATCTTATCTCCCTGAAGTTGCAGTGGAGTAGATCGAAGTTACAAATCTCATACCCCTAAAGTTGTAGTGGAACATATTGAAGTTATTATGGTGAATCTCATCTCCCTGAAGTTGCAGTGAAGCAGATTGAAGCCACTAACCTTATCTCCCTACAGTTGCAGTGGAACAGGTTGAAGATAGCGAATCTTATTTCCCTGAAGTTACAGTGGAACAGATCAAAGCTACAAGTTATAAATCTTATCTCCCTGAAGTTGCAGTGGAACAGATTGAGGATGAGAATCTTATCTCCCTGAAGTTGCAGTGGAGCAGATTAAAGCCACAAATTCTATACCCCTAAAGTTGCAGTAGGACGGATTGAAGTTATCACGGTGAATCTTATCTCCTAGAAGTTGTAGTGGAGCAGATTAAAGCCACAAATCCTATACCCCTGAAGTTGTAGTAGAGCAGATTAAAGCCACAAATCTTATCTCCTTGAAGTTGCAGTGGATTAGATTGAAGATAGCAAATCTTATCTTTCTGAAATTGCAGTAAAGCAGATTAAAGCTATAAACCTTATCTCCTAGAAGTTGCAGTGGAGCAGACTGAAGATAGCGAATCTCATCTCACTGAAGTTACAGTGAAATAGACTAAAACTACAACCTACAAATCTTATCTCCCTGAAGTTGTAGTAAAGTAGAGTGAAACAACAAATTCTATCTCTATGAAGTTGCAGTGGAATAGATTAAAGCTACAAGTCACAAATCCTATACCTATGAAGTTGCAGTAGGTCAGATTAAATCTACCATGGCGAATCTTATCTCCCTGAAGTTGCAGTAAAGCAAATTGAAGCCACAAATCTTATCTCCCAGAAGTTGCAGCGAAATAGACTAAAGCTACAAGCTACAAATCTTATCTCCCTGAAATAGCAGTGGAGCAGATTGAAGCTACAAGTCTTATCTCCTTGAAGTTGCAGTGGAGTAGAGTGAAACAACAAATTCTATACCTCTGAAGTTGCAATGGGTTGGAATGAGTCTACTTGAGGAAGAGGAGCAGTAAAGAAGTCGAAATTCGGCGAGACTGGGCAAAATTGGTCATTCTTAAGAGTCTTTACTCCATTCTCGTTACACGACAACGAGTAAAGAGGGGCAGCTGTAATGACCCAAAATAAAAATAAAAGTAATTAACAGTCCAAGTAAATGTTACAAGCCCAATTTAAAAATACAAGCCCGAACTAAAACAAACCCTAAGCCCAAATACGAGCCCATAACCTAAATAAGTTTCAGTAAAAACTAAAACCTAACCAGCCCCTGCACCGCTCCATGTGCCTCCACAGCGCGCACGCCGCTCGAGGTCTGCCTCCTTGCACCAAAATGACAAAGGAGCCTCTG
Source organism: Gossypium bickii (assembly GCA_025503065.1). Classification (NCBI taxonomy): domain Eukaryota; kingdom Viridiplantae; phylum Streptophyta; class Magnoliopsida; order Malvales; family Malvaceae; genus Gossypium; species Gossypium bickii. Next base: position 18,549,155 of record CP106709.1, read on the forward strand.
CCTTTCCTCTCCGTTGACCCTGCCATCTGCAAGAAAGAAGAAAGAAAAATGACCACAGAAGCAGAGAAAGGAACATCAAGCAACAGTAGGCTAAACAGTAACCAAACAGTGTAATATTGGCTATAAAGGCCATAGATTGTAATTTTTTCGACACAGACAAGAGGAATAAAAAAAAACAGTGATTCAAACACAAGAAAAGAGAAAAAAAATCGAAAAAGTCTAACGAAGGTGGTTTTTTATTTGATATCTTTTTATTTTATTTATTCATTTATTTTTCACTTGTTTTTTAAAGCAATAAACAAAAATAAAAAAAAAGAGGCCGAAATCTTACCTTTTATTCGCGTTTGCGCCGTTGTGGGGGGAAGGAGGCCACCATCTCCGATGAAAGATGACATTTTTGGGACCGGGGAATTAAAAAGCAAAAAATAAAGGTTTTTTTTCTCCGGCCATCGCGGACGGCGGCTAAGAAATCATTGTCATGCGTGGCCGCCACGATGGTCCAAACAACGAGCCAAAGTAGGCAAAGAAGTGGTGGTTAGAGAAAAAAGTGAGGACTTTAGGGTTTTTTTTTTTTTTTTTTTAGAAAACAGGTTAAAGTGATTTTTTGGAAAAAAAATGGTTTAAATAGACCCCTAAAACGACACCCTTTTTGGGCTAGCTTCAATAACCCCAAAACGATGTCTTTTCACTCTTGACCCGCGCGCCGACCCGACCCGCTCCAAAGGATCCGCTTGTTTTCAACTTTTGGTGTATTTGCGCGATCAACCCTTCCGCTTTTGCGGCGCGCTTCAGTTTAGTCCTTTTTTACTCTTTTTTATTTTTATAAATTTAGCCACTGAATTTTGCGTGTTTCAATTTAGTCCCTGGCTTGCTGATCTCCTGGAGAAGGGACACGTGTCCAGAGGATTGAGTTATTTCCTCCTTTGGCCCTCGCTTGTTTTTGCGCATTACATTTTAGCCCCTTTGTTATTTATTTTATTCAATTGGTCCCTTTAATTTCGTTTAAGTTACAATTAAGCCCTTTTTATTTTAATTCTTTTATTTATTCATTTATTTATTTACTTGTTTATTTATTCATTATTCCTTTTATTTTATTCATTTGCTTGTTCATTTATTTTTCTATTTATATATTGTTCATTCATTTATTTATTTATTTTTTATTTTAATCCTTATATTCATTTATTTATTATTCTTTCATTATTCTTATTTTTTTTTCTTTCATCATCGATTATTTATTGTATTTATGCCTTCATTATTATTAATATTTTATTATCAATTATTATTATTTTTTTACTATCTATTCATCTATTTATTTATTACCCCTTTTTTATACTTTTAAAAATTAGATTATTTATGTTTTTTTTACTTGTACATATATTGTTCTTACTACTACTACTACTACTACTACTACTACTACTACTACTACTACTACTATTATTATTATTATTATTTATGTTAGTATTATGATAGTTACTAGTATAATTATTGTTATTATTATTAAATTGTTATTTTTTATTTATTTATGCTGTCATCATTATAGTCCATTATCATCATTTACTAGCATAATATTTTCGTTTTATTGATTTATCCACTTGTTATGTCATCCTTTTTATCCGTTATTTTATATTGTGCTAATAATTGTGCTAAATGTTACATTCGAACATATTTGTCCGTTTTTACACCATGCCAGGATAAACTAATACTAATTTAAGTGTTACGTTAACTTTTCCATGACGCATAAAAGAAAATTTTAAAATTATGGCAATGTTCCGTATTTGGGGATTTGAGAAGTCGTACCTTAACTTACGGGGTTTCGATTTTCTCGTTGAACCTAGATGACCAAATATCCTTTTAAAATTAAAATACATGAGATTTAAGTAAAAAGTAATAAAAGACAAGCTTATTCTCAAGGATTTGAGGTGTCGTGTCCTAACTTACGAGATGTGACATTTTGTTACTTTGGGATAAGAAGGCATTTTATACACATTTTGATTTATTCGAGTAATTAAAAATAACATAATACAAAGAGGGATCATATTTTAAATTCATTTTGAGTTTTCAACTTTCGACATTAAGACATTAATTAATCAATTAGGTACTAATTTTGGGCGTTACAAGGGTGCTAATTCTTCCTCGTACGTAACCGACTCTCGAACCCATTTCTGGATTTTTGTAGACCGAAAAACAGTATTTTAATAAATTAAACTTTTTATTAAAAAGATTAAGTTTCGAGGTGATCCGATCACACCTCATATAAAAAGGATCGGTGGCAACTCCGAGTTTTCTTTTTATTTTTTTAAAATAAAAGTTAATTTAAAAAAAGGGTTTCGACAACATGTATTAGAAACAAATCGGGACTTAATTGGAAGCTTAGAGAATTTTTCGTGAAATTTTCAAAATTTTTCCTAAATGTAGGGCTCACACACCCATGTGACCTTATGACATGCCCATGCTTAAGGCCATGTTCTACTCACTAATTGTTCAACCAATCCAAAACATAATCAAATACATCCAAAACATATCAAATAATTAATTTAATAAACTAACTAATGTACATTCATAAATATTTCATATGTTTTATCCAAATCAATCTAAATTTGTATATAACAAATTCATTCATACTTTAACCAAAATATTTATGTATATAAAACCAACCATTATCATAATATAACGTCATTTATAAATCGTTTTAAAAAATAACAAACATAACATCCTAGATACATGCCATTTACCAAAAAGAAATGTACTTCACCACAATGAGTTTGGGATCGGCCTTGGATGCTGATTCGACGTTAACTTTAACTTAACCTGCGCACAAAAAATAAATCGTACGCTGAGCATAAACTCAGTGGTATTTCCATAATCCAAATACTTATTAAGCAAAAATTTATAATGTTTATATACATATTTACACATATAAAAAATCATTCAACAAATAATCAAATTTATTAGCACATTATTCATAACACTTTCAATTATCATATGTTCTATTTCAATCTCATAATTGCTATTCAATAGCTTTTCTCAACAGGATACACCATTCAATTTCAAACCAATATCCATTTCATGAATCCCTGATTCATGCAATTCCATGCGTTTCAATTGCATATTTCATTTTATTGTCCATTCCAATCTGTATTCAATATCATTCATTGTCAACCAATTGGCCAAATCATTTGTTTACCCCTATTAACAAGACTCGGTCTTGGACAGATACACGAATCCAACCAAAACACACCAGGACGACACTCAGTGCCTCATCAGCCAAGCCGAAGTAAAACAGTACGATACTCAGTACCTCATCAGAATTATCCGAAGTAATAATACGACACTTACAGTGCCTTATCGACTCAAGGTCGAAGAATCCCTGAACACTTCCAATTCTATGGCATGCCAACTATATCCGACTTAGCCCGATACAGTTAATGGGGTATTTAATTCACTTTTCAGTTTCCAATCAATACACATTTTAATTAATCAAATAAATTTATAATTCAATACAATTCAATTCACTTTTCAATAACAATTATTCAAATTCCACAATAATCACATATTTATATCTATTTCATCACATTCCCAATCAATCCATTTCAATTGTAAAACACAATACAAATAAATTCTCACTTTAATTACTTACCATAATATTTAATCAAAATACAACAATTAACAATTAATAATTAATTAATAATTAAATTTCAACCAATATTCATTCCAATTCAAATATTCACATATGTACATAAAATCAATTCCATTCAATTCAATTCAATATCACAAAATCAATATCAATACTCACCTCAATGCACTTACCATACATATTAAGTAATAATTCAACAATTAATTATTAAATTCAGATTATAGAAATACAAACCGTAATTTCTGAATCACTCCTCGTCGACTTTCTCTTTTTCTTTCTTAGCCGAGGTCTTCGGCACAATGTTAGCTACGGAAATTTAAAACAATTAAAAATCATCAATACACACAATTTCAATTTAATCTCTAAATTTAGACTAACTTTATTTTTCCAAAACAAATCTCATATTTTAATTCAATTCCCACTTTAGACTAATTTCAACTCTCTGATTTCACCATAAAACCCTAATTTCAAAATTTTTTCAATTTAGTATTCAAAACTTATGATTTATTTTACAATTCAATCCCTATTTCACTTCTAACTTGAAATTCTATCAATTTAACCCCTAATTATTCACTTAATTCAACATAAACTACATCTAAAAATCAACTAACTTTTAAATTTTCAACATAAATCAAGTAGTATTTTGTTTTAGGATTCCAAAAACATCAAAATTACAAAAAATATGGACTAAATTAACTTACCACTTAAGCTTGAAACCTTAAAATCCCTAATTCCCCTTTCTTTCTTTCTTTTCTTTCTTTCTCCCCTGTTTCGTTTCTTTCTATTCTGTTTCTTTCTTCCTTTGTTTTGTTTTATTTCTCTATTTTACTTTATGTTTTATTATATTATATTATTATATTATTATAATTTATATACTTAAGTATTAAGTATAAATATATGTATATTATACATACATCTGGAATAATATTTTCCATACATTTGGTATTTATTATCCCTTATGGTTTATTTTATTTTATGTTTTATTTTAATAATATAATATAATAATATTTTAATAATAAAATAATATTTACTTATTTAATAAGTAAATAAGTAATTATTACTAAATTATGTATTTTATTTTTCCACATGTATTTCACTATTACCACACACTTGGCACTTATGGTTTAATTCTAGTTCAGTCCCTTAAATTTCCTCTAATTTATAATTAAACTTTTACACTATATTCAATCTAATCCTTATACCTAATTAACCTTAATTCAAGCTAATTCACCTAGCCAAAACCTAATTAATCACACAACTAACTTCGTAAATACTTTTAATAAATGTTTACGAATTCGTTTTTTGAAAACAAAGACCCGAAAATACACTTTTCGATAACCGTAAATTTTGGGTCGTTACAAGGCTTATTGTAGGTGTTGTAAAGGTTAACATCTTTTGAAAATTTGGTATTGATAGCAAATGAGTTTACTTATCGAACTTACTAAGCTTCTTTGTGCTTATTACTTTGATTTGATTTTGTATGACTCTTGATCATTGCTTTGATTGGATCGGCTTGAAAGTTCACACATTATCATCTTCATCTTGGTAGTCATTTGGGTACTTGTTGGTAGTTGGTTAAAGTGGCATGTAATAGGAGAAGTACTTGGTGTTATGATGTTTTGGTGAATATGTAAATGTTAAAATTTGGTATGTTTATGCTTGTTGATAATGAATGGTAATGGACTTATGATGCATGACTAGGTAAGTCATTTTGGAACACTTTTTAATAGTAGATGTATAAAGCATTTTGGTATAAAATGTTGGAGTGAGAATGGTCAATTATGTTGTGTTTTTAAGCTTAATATGGAATGAGATTTTTATGCATGAATTGTGGTATTTTTGACATGTTTAAGTAAGTATTATTTGTATGTGTTTGAGGTGCCTATGAGCGGCATATTGGTTGAGTGTTAGATGGATGATTTAGCATGTTTTTAGCTTGTTTAAGGTTACTTTGAATAGGCCTTTTGGCTGGTAAATGGTTTACTTAAGTTCCAAGTAAGCTTGAAATGGTAAACTTGTTGCTTAAGATTCATTTTGGGTCCACATAGCTTGAGACACGGGCGTGTGTCTCAGCCTTGTGTGGCACACGACCTGGCGACACGGTCATGTGTCATCTAAGAGTTCCTTTGTATGCAAGTCAGTGAGTTACACGGGTGAGGACCTGGGCTGGGACACGGTCATGTGTCCCTAGTTCGAAGGTTACACGGTTTGATAAACGAGCATGTGTCTCAGTCGTGTGAGGCACACGACCGTATGACCCTTGTTTCCAAAATTTTGTGAATTTTTCCTGGACTTCCCAAATGATTTCAAATTGGTCTCGATTTGTTTCTAAGGTATTTTTAAGGCCTCAAGGGCTCAATTTAGAGATGGTATGTATATGTATGATTGATTTATGATATGTTTATGTTATTTAATGTCATATTGTTTAAATGTTTTGATAGTATGGTAATGCTCTGTAACCCTAATCCGGTGACGGAGACAGGTTAGGAGGTGTTACACTTAGTATGTTGTTCACTATATATATATGAAGGAATTTTGGAATTAAATCCAAGTTTATATGCCATGTAACATAATACTTTTATCGTTATATTAAAGGGTGACTAACTAAATTATGGGTAAATTTTTGTTTTAATTGCTACAGATTTCGAAATTGTTTTTTTTGTTACCCAACTGTTAAGTGGTACTTTTTTAGTTGGAATAATAACAATTTTAGTCCTATTATTTTTTATTTTTTATTAATTTGAATTTGATTCAATATATACATTATAAAAAACTCAAAATTATTTAAAAAATAAAGAATTTTATATAAAAATTATAGAAAAATAAAATCTCAAAAATATTGTTGTTGAAGAACTAATTTGTATGGGAAACAAATAAAATTGTCATTCAATAGAATCCAACAACAAATTGAAAACAAAACAAAACTAAAAAAATGTTAGATCATTATGTGCTTCCTTAGTGTTTCTCGAAACCAAATTAGTAATACTTTCAAGTCAAGTTCCACGTCCTTGAAGAACCTTCATAACTGATATTATAGAAGCTTGTGAAATTGACTCCGGTGTCATTTTTTTAGCAAAACTATAAAAATATACCACAAAATTATCTTTTTCATAATCAATTCAGATTAATTTGGAGTATTTAAAAGTAATTTTCCCTTATTTTCTCTCATTTTATCTATACTTGAAAATTGTATCTACTTTAATGTTAATTTTTAGAACTATTAAAATTTTAAAAAATAATTTTTTTCATTGATATATAATCAGGGTCAAATTGATAAAAAAATTGAGGATTAAAATTGTTATTATAGCAACTAAAAAAGTACTACTTAATAGTTGGGTGATAAAAAAATAATTTCAAAAATTTAGTGACTAAAGTGTAATATTTTTTAATTAAGTGGCCACAGTAGAAACTTAGTTCAGGGATGAAATTGATAATAGTTTGTTCTAGAAGTTAATAAATATTATCCTATCAATTTGTTTATTTTTGTATGGGGACCTGCTTTCATATGTGTAGGTAAGGTTTTGACCTTTCAAAAATATGAAACTATTGTATGATTAGAAGTTTATAAATTAATATTCTGTTTGAAAATAATAAAAAAAACTTTCGGCTTGGCTCATAAAATTTACTAGGAAATAATCAACGTGACATAACTTTACGCGCACTCTTTTCTTTTCCTTAAAAAAAATGATTGCTCCTCTTTATCCTAGGTTGCTTCTTCCGTCTATCTTCCTAGTAAAATAACTTCATCAGATCATGAATTAATAATCGTTTCTTCATTTACCGATATTGGTTGGTCGACTTGAAAGCAGATTTGGTACAGTTGGAATATATATATATACATTTCTTTAGGAAGCTCATTTTCAAGTTTACCTCAATCTCATTTGTATAATTGGCTATATTTTTTCTTGAGAAAATATGGTGACTAGGGTTTTGATTCAAATATTTGTCCTGTTTTTAGCTTGTTCATCAACTCATTTATGTCTCTCAGATCAAAGAGTTTCCTTGCTTGAATTCAAGAACACCCTTTCTTTTAATGATTACTGCATGCAGTTTACTTCCCCCCAGACAAATTCCTGGAACGAAACCGCCGATTGCTGTTCTTGGGAAGGTGTTAGCTGCGACAAGCTGACTGGTCATGTAATTGCTATCGATCTCAGTGGCGGCTGTCTTCAGGGTTCTCTCCATGCAAACTCCCCCCTCTTCCAGCTTCGACAACTCCAACAACTCAACTTTGCTTACAACGATTTCAATGGCTCTATCCCATCACCATTATTTAACCACTTCGTGAGTTTAATCTATCTTAATCTCTCCAGGTCTGGTTTCTCTGGCTTAATCCCACATGAAATCAGCCTCTTATCGAGTTTGGTTTCACTCGATCTCTCCTATTCTAGTTTGACATTTGATGCCGCAGGTTTCGACAGGCTTTCACGAAACTTAACCAAATTAAGAAACCTTGTCCTAGAATATACAGATATGTCTGGTGTTTCAGTTGCTTCCTTCTCGAACTTGTCTTCATCAATGGAAACATTGAGTCTCGGAACTTGTCAGCTACATGGGGAGTTCCCAAGTGAAGTTTTCAGCCTTCCATATGTAAAACATGTAGAGTTAGCTTGGAATGAAAACCTCACTGGTTATCTCCCTAAGACCAACTTGAGTCCTTCCCTTGTGTCGTTAGACCTTTACTATTGTCGTTTCAAAGGATCAATTCCTTCATCGTTTGGAAATCTCACTCAAATCACCTTGCTAGATTTTACTCAAAACGATTTCCAAGGAGAGATTCCAGATGTTTTTGTAAACTTGGACAAATTGATTAGTCTGAAATTTGGTTCCAACAATTTTAGTGGTCAGGTTCCTACAACTGTGTTCAACCTCACCCAAGTTACTCAGATAGATTTGTCCCACAATCGATTAGAAGGAACCCTGCCAAATCATGTCACTCCGTTGCAATTTCTTCAATATCTTACCTTATCTAATAACCTTATAAGTGGTGGAGTACCGGTATGGTTGTTTTCTTTGCCATCTTTGATAACCATAGACCTCAGCTATAACAAACTCACTGGTTCAATCGGCCAATTTCAGAAGCCTAATTCTGTTATGGTTATTGATTTGAGTTTCAATGACATTCAGGGTCCAATACCCTCTTCACTTTTTGATCTTAAGAACCTTTCATCCCTTCTTCTTTCGTCAAATAACTTTAGTGGTGTCATCGAGTCAAGCATGCTGTCGAAGCTGGAAAATCTTTATGATCTTCAGCTTTCGAATAATGGTTTAGTATCATTAAGCAGCAGCAATGATGGTGTAAACTATTCATTTCCTCAGCTTACTAGAGTGTTATTCTCGTCGTGTAGCGTAAGGAAGTTCCCGAGTTTCTTTCGAACATCGAAGGTGGAGGTTTTAGATCTTTCCAATAACAAGATTTCAGGTGGAATTTCTAAATTGGAAGCTGAAGGGTGGGAGGGATTGAACATGTTGAACCTTTCCAACAATTTTCTAACCAGTTTGGAGCAGATTCCAGGAAAATATCTTCAGATTCTTGATCTTCATTCCAACTTACTTCAAGGGCCAATTCTCTCTACTTGGTTCAATCTTCCACCTCCAAATCCACCATACTTGAGTCTGCTTTCATTATCGGAGAATAAACTGACTGGCAATATCCCTTCTTTGATATGCAATTGGACTTCATTGGTGGTTCTCGACTTGTCTAAGAACAACATGAGTGGAACTATTCCAGAATGTCTTGGAAACTACAGCTATGGTCTCCAGTTCATAAATTTGCAGGTGAACAATTTCCATGGAAAAATCCCAGATTCTTTTACGAATAATATGCTGAAGAATCTTCTCCTCAATGACAATCAATTGGAAGGATCACTGCCTCGATCATTGGCCAACTGTACTTCCTTGGAAGATCTAAACTTGGGGAACAACAACTTAACTGATACATTTCCCCATTGGTTAGCTTCACTTCCAAGTCTCCAAGTTCTTATCCTGAGATCCAATAGATTCCATGGTTCCATCTCCAATTCCATAGCTTCATCGAACTTCTCCGCACTGCAAATCATCGATTTCTCTCAGAACGAACTCAGTGGCCCTTTGCCTGCAAATTTTTTCCGTAATTTGAGAGCAATGAAAGATGCACCCAAAGAGAAACTTCCAGGGTCATATTTATTCAAGACTGATGCTCGAGTGCGATATGTCTATCAATACTACCAAAGTCCAGTCAATGTTACGATGAAAAGGTTAGAGCTTGAGTTTCTGAAAAACTTGGCTATCTTAACAGCCATGGATTTTTCAAACAACCTGTTCACTGGACAAATTCCTAAGGAACTCGGAGATCTCTTTTCGCTGCAAGTCCTCAACTTATCTCACAACAGCTTCGCCGGTCCAATCCCTTCGTCTTTCGCTAACATAGTAGCGCTTGAATCATTAGATCTATCATCCAACAAGCTCAGCGGCAGAATTCCTTCGAAATTGACAAATCTAACATTTCTTGCAGTGTTAGATCTTTCAAAAAACGAGCTAGTCGGACCGATTCCAAATGGGAATCAATTCAGCACGTTCGATAATGTTTCGTACAGCGATAACTTGGGATTGTGTGGCATGCCATTGTCAAGGCAATGCAGCACCCTCAAAGAAAGAACACCAGCACCACCTGCACTAATGGTTAGGGAAGATGAAGGTTTCGTAATACCCTTTATTTGGGAAGTTGTAATGATGGGGTACGGATGTGGAACAGTGTTTGGATTAAGCTTTGGTTACATCGTTTTCACAACCGGAAAACCATGGTGGATCGTGAGAATAGTTGAAAGGGATCTGCAAACCAAGTTTACAAAGTGGGTTAATAACAGAACACATTCAAAATGATTGTGTTTTCTTTTCCTCTGCTATAAGAGAGACAGTGGAACATGTTTCAACCTGAGTTTTGTAAGATCTGGTATAAGTTTTCAAATTTGGGGCATCCATTGAATATCGGAATGGTTGTAACAAGATGTTCTTAGTCTGTCTTCATGTTTTTGTTTTTTGTTAGATAATATTCTAATCCATCTTTATGCATTTGTTTACAAGAGAAGTTAAATTACTTGTTTTACCAACTATTCATAGTTTTTTAAAGAGAAAATTACTTTGATACATTTAATAATTTATTAAGTTATAACTTAGGTGTTAGGCATAAAAAAGACCTTAGGTGTTGCACATCAAATATATAATTCGTAGTTAATAAATATTTATATTGTTTTCCATTGTGTTATTAAATTGAGATTTTTTTTTTGTGAAAAGAAAATTACTAAAGTCAATTACAAAAAGTAGCTATTAGCTTTGTCAGCTTGGATGAAATCTAAAATTTCTTTCGGTGCCTCTGAAATAATTTGTAGGCTTGTCTTCCAACTCAGACTCAATTTGGCAAGGCGATCTGCTACCATATTCATATTCCTTGGAACATGTTTGATTTTCCACTCCCCTTCCGATTGTATGATGCGCTTAGTTCTCTTGAGGACAACAATTTCGGAATCTCCCATGTTAGAGGCAGATAAGTTCTGAGCAACTTTTAGGTTATCAGTTATAATGACGATCCGTCTGTATCCTTTGTTTAAAAGGATAAGAATTCCATCCATGATGCCCCATATTTCAGCTTCGATTGGGGAACAAATCCCTAAAAAATAGTTGAATCCCATTATCCGATTTCCTTCATGATCTCGAACCACGCCTCCTGTCGCAGCGACTCCGGTGTTACTGCTTACCGCCCCATCTGTGGATAAAAACACCCATTTGTCCTCTGAGCTGTTGATGAAATTAGAGTTTTGATGGGTACTCTTATGGACGTCTCAAGTTGATTCGTATTGCCGAGCCCAACAGCTAGAGACTTTCACTACTTCAATAGCTAGCCAAGAACTATTTTGGAAGATAAACAAATTCCTATTTTTCCATATACGCCACACGATCAGCCCAAACAGACACGACCAGGTGATGCCACTTCTCTGCAAGCTTTTATGAAAACAAAGGTTAAGGATAAACCAATCCTGAAAGGAAACAGAAAAAAAACCTTTGTTTTAGCTGATTAGGTAGTACAAGCATCCACACTTCTTTCGCAGCCGGACAATCTCTAAAAACATGCTCCAAGTCCTCAAAGCCATGTCCACAAATAAGACAGGAACTGCTATGGCTAATCCCTCTTCTGGCCCGTTTAGAATTGGTAAGGAATCTTTATTTAAAAGCCAACCAAAGATCCAATACTCTTCATGCGGGTTCCACGTATCCTCTTTCAACGACCAATAAGCACTACGGACTGAAAAAATTCCTGTTGTTGAATGTGCCCATATCACTCTATCTACTCCAGAATCTGGATGTGGAGGAGGAATACTGGAAATCCTGTTAATCACCTCTTCAGGGACCCATATACGAAACAAGTCTAAATTCCAGCTTCCATCAAAATTGACCATCTCCCTAACACAACAATCCAAATTAAGGTTAGAATAGGATGGGATTTTATGAATTAGAGGACCCATACCTGGAATCCAAGGATCTTTCCAGCAACGAACATTGGCTCCATCCCCTATAAACCAAATTAAGTTCTCACGAATAAGAGGCCATAGTTTGGATAGGGACCTCCATAAATGAGAACACTGGTTTCTGCTAATAGATTCAGGTATATGATTTTCCCAACCATATTTAGAATGTAGGACACGCACCCAAAGCATATCACTTTTAGACACCAGACTAAACCCTATCTTCATGAAAAAGGACGAATTTTGATCATTCAGTTGTCTTAATCCAAGACCTCCACAAGCCCTTGGCTGACAAATAGTATCCCATCCTACTAAGGCCACTTTAGAATTCCTCTCAGTGCTTCCCCAAATAAACTGTCTGACTCGTCTTTCAATATCATCACAAACTCCCTTCGGAATCACATTGTTTGCATAAAATAAAAAGGGATGGATAAAAGTATCGATTGAGCTATTGTGATTCTTCCTACAAAGGATAATTTCCTGGCATCCCAACTATCCAATTTCCTTCTAATCTTCTCCACCATGAAGTTTAAAGTATTTTTTGTGACCCTGTCATGCAGAAGAGGAACACCTAGGTACGTGCCGAGATTCTGAACTTCCTGAAACCCAAACAGTTGACTGATCTGATTACGAGTATCTGCTTCAGTATTCTTTGAAAAGAATATATTATTCTTCATAACACTAATTTTATGACCAGAAATTTTACAGAAAAGCGAGAGGATGCTTTCCAATAAACGAGCTTGGTCGATCTGGGCTTTACAGAAAATCACCAAATCATCAGCGAAGAACAAATGAGAGACCGGAGGATCGGATCGAGAAAGGCGAATAGGGTCTCAAGTACCAGCTTCCATTCCAGAATGAATAAAATTCCCCAACCACTCCATGCAGAGCACAAAAAGATAGGGTGACAGAGGACATCCCTGTCGTATACCTCCATTTGGTTTAAACTTCTGAGTAGGCACCCCATTCCAAATAATTTGCATGGTAGAAGAAGAAATAGCTGACATGATCACATTGCGCAGGAATATCGGGATCCCGGTCGCGGTTAACGAAGCATTAATAAAATCACAGCTAACTCTGTCATATGCTTTCTCCAAATCCAGTTTAATAGCCATCCACTTCCTTCCTTTTCGATTACACCTCATAGAGTGAATGACTTCCTGAGCTAAAATAATATTATCAAAGATATTCCTTCCTGCTATGAAACCAGCTTGTTCCTGAGATATCAATTTAGGAAAGATAACCTTAAACCTGTTCGCAATCACTTTAATCACCAGCTTATAAAGAACAGAACATAAGCTAATGGGACGAAATTGACTAAAATCCTCAGAATTCTCTTTTTTGGGGATAAGCACAATCAACGTATTGTTTAGCTCGGGCTCAATCGTTCTCCCAGCAAAAACACTTTTGACCCACTGACAAACATCATTTCCAAGAATATCCCACTGACTTTGAAAAAAGAGAGCATGATAACCATCACTACCAGGGGCTTTTAAAGGGGCTATATCAAACAACACCCTTTTAATCTCTTCATTCGAAATAGTTGCTTCTAAAAAAGTGATCTCTGAAGGATTAAGACAGGGAAAGCCATTATTGGAAGTATCTCTCGAAACAGTCGGAACTTCACCATAAAGTTTTTCAAAAAATTCTACCTCCTTGTTTTGTAGAATATTTTAATCAGAGCACCATTCTCCGTTATCAACAAGTAGTGGCATAATTTGTTTGAATTTCCTTCTCTTAACCGTACGGCTGTGGAAAAAATTAGTATTTCTGTCTCTCAATTGCAACCAGTCACAACGAGCCTTCTGTCTCCAAATAAGATCTTCATGATCAAGATCATTTTCCAATTCATCCCGAACTTCTCTCTCTTTTTTAACAAGGTGAGTAGAGTTAGAAAGTTCTAAGGCTTTCTGAATGCTATTAAGAGATCTTATAAGCTTCCGCTTACGATTACCCAAAAAGCCATAAACATCCCTATTCCAATCTTTAACAAAAGCAGTAAAGTTATTTAAGGAATCATTCATGTTACCTTTGAACACCCACTTGCCTTTGACGAAATTGGAAAAATTATAATGCATCGTCCATCTTGCTAAAAATCTGAAAGGTCTGCCTTGAGGAATGACAAAGTCTGGTTTAGTGATTAATAGAAGATGACGGTGATTCGACTTGATACGTGTGAGATGATGTATAAGGCTTTGCAGAAAAGTGGCCATCCAAGCGTCATTAAATAAAGCTCGATTCAATCTGACTAAGGTTCCCCCTCTTTGCCAAGTGAATGGAGGTCCAGTAAACCCCAAATCCTATAATTCACACGAGTCAACAAAATTTCTAAAAAAATCACAACGCTTACCTATAGTAGACGGGCTCTTTTTATCAGCAGAAGATAAGATGGCATTGAAGTCTCCCGTAGTTAGCCACGGAATGGAATTATTAGGAGCCACAACATGTAAACCTTCCCATAGAATCTTTCTTTTTTATCTATCTGGACTACCATACACAAAGGAAATAAAAGCAGATTTATTGGGTATAAAATTATTAACACGTAAAAAGATAAATTGTGGGTGATTTCTAATAATTTTAATCTGAATAAAATCCTTCCATCCCACCCAAATACCTCTAGAAAAGCCAATGGCTTCAACTCGATGAGAATAATTAAAACCCAATTTTTCTATAATACAGTTCGCTTTATTACCGCTTACTCTTGGTTCCACTAAGCAAATAATATCAGGTCTGTATTCTTCATTGTACTCCCGAAATACACGAATAAAATTCCTGCTAACACACCCTTGACAGTTCCATGTAAAAATGTTAAGATTTAAACCCATACAAAAATAGTAAAGATAATAATAATAATAATAATAATATTTCAAAGCACAATAAATAGCTAATAGACCACGAAGAATATTAAACCCTTAAAAGCTTACTATTCGGGAAGGTTATTTTCTGTAATGGCCTAAATTCGAGATTATCAGAATAATGGTTTCGCAACCATAAATCTGATTTAAATAGAAATTTATTTCAATATGTTTGCATGAGTCTTTATATGATAGGAAATATTTTTATAAATATTTATAAAATGTTAGTAATGTGGTATTAAACTTTCGTTAGAAAATTTTAACGTTTGGGTAGGTAATTAAATGAAAAGGACTAAATTGAAATGAAAGTAAAAGTTTAATTATAGATTAAAAGAAAGTATAAAGGACCAAAATGGCAATTAAGCCATTTTGTCTAGATTGAGGCGGTGAATTGAAGAAAAATCTGAGATTTTTAGTTTATTATTATATTATTATATTATTATATTATTATATTATTATAAATATATATATATATATATAAAGAAAAGAGAAAAGAAACAAAAGAGATAGAAACAGAAAAGAAACAGAGAGCAAACGTGAAAGAAGAAAGAAAAAAGAGAGAAAGAAAGAAGAAAAGGAAAATTCAAAGTTTGAAGCTTGGAGTTTAATTTGGTAAGCTAATTTAGTCCTTTTCTTTTAATTTTGATGCTTTATAAGTTTTAGAACAAAGTTTTGATGAATTTAAGTTGAAATTTTTGAAATTTCAGAGTTTTTGAATATAGCATATGATGAATAAAATGATGAATTAGTGGTTTAATTGAAAGAATTTGAAGTTAGAATTGGGTAAAGGATTTAATTGTAAAAAAATAAGCTATAACAAAACTGTTTTGGACAGCAGCAGTAGAGTAAGTTTGAAAAATCACTAAAATTCGTAGAAGTGGAATTAGAAGTTGAATGAGATATGAAATTAAAGCTTATTGAGTCTATTTTCATATGAAAGAAACATGGAAAGCAAAGGAATTCTGTAATTTGAGATATTTATATTTTTGTAAGACTGGTTCAGAGGGATTTCGGGATCCCCTGTTCTGACTTTGAAAAATCATAAAAAATTGGAGAAAAATAATTAGGGGCTTAACTTTATATTTTTAGAGTCCTGAATGAGTCTATTTTCAAATTAAATAAATAAGAAGTTCATATGAATTCTGTACGAAGAGTAATTTGATTCGTAGTGAAGAGAGGTCAGAACAGTCAAACAGTAAAACAGGGGAAACTTTAAGAATAATCTGGTATTGATTGGACATACTAAAAATTCTGAAAATTTTATGGGAAGAAGATATGTGAGTCTAGTTTCAGGTAAAATTAACGGTTCTTCATTTGGAGCTCTGTAGCTCGAGAAATAAATAATTTAGTGACCGTGACTCAAGTAGACAGCTTTGAATAAGCTAAAAATAATAATAGAATTATAGAAAATGCTACATGTGAACATGAAATGTATTGAATTGATGATTGACTTTATTTATTTAGATCCGGAAAACTCAAATACAAAGCTAGATCGAGGAAAGGAAAAAGTCCCGGATTAGTAGATTTTATAAACGAACTAGTATCGAGGTAAGTTCATGTAACTTGAATTATATTCTTAAATGTTTGAAGTGTATGTTATTGATGTGAATATAATTTGAATGTCCATTGTATGAAATTTGATGAAACATTGGTATATTTGATAAAAAGGGAAAAAAATCCCGGTTGAATGAAAGGAAAATTCGATGGATCTCTCGAAAAGGAATTGACGGTAAAAAGGATCTAGCCGGACGGGTGATCCTATCCCGATATAGCCCTCCCGAAGAATATGTGGAAAATGGATTTAGCCCGGACGGGTAATCCGAATTAGGGTGCAATTTAGCTCGACTGTAATTCAGATCCAAGCTCATTAGAGTAATTGTCGTTGCAGAGGATTTAGCTTGGACCGTAATCCCGACAATACTCTATGAGTTTATATTACTGTGATTTAGCTCGATCGTAATCCTTTGTAAAGATGAGGTTCGCAGAGTGTGCTCTCTGAAATGGAAATGTGCGCACATGAATATGAATTGATTTGGACCGGATTTGTACACAAAAGTGTACCTCTGAAAATCCATCAAATTTCGAGTAATTCAACGGGATAAATATGGAAAAATAACAAGGAAATGAAAATCATAGTATTGATGAGCTCATCAATCATGGTGTGTATATTATTGATATATGGAAATTAATGAACTAACTTGAATGTTGAGCTTGTGCATGTTAGGGTATTAATGCATTGAATGGATATATGAATGCTTATTACATTGTATTGAAAATATTAGGTAAGTATAATTCTTGTTACATGGGCTTACTAAGCACAAAGTGCTTACTGCTTTCCTTTCCCTTGTTTTGTAGTGTTAAGAGCTCTGAGAGGTCGAATCGGTGGGAGACTCATCACACTATCAACCCCTTGATATTTGGTATTTAAAGAAATTTTAGTTTGGAAATGAATGGCATGTATAAGCTAATAAAATAAATGTTAATATGAAATGAATATAAGGTTAGCCATCGATATGGCTTATGTGTTGAAGTTATTTTATAAATATGCATGAATTTTATTTTGAAAATATGTTGAATTAGAATGGTTTGGTTAAAAAAAAATTTGTAAACTCTGGTAATGCCTCGTACCTTAACGATAACGAATACAGGTAGGGGTGTTACATTTGTTGGTATCGAGCTACGGTTTAGCTTAGGTTCTAGGACCGATATAGCGAATACTGGATTAGCTATACATGCCATTTAAATTATTTTTGATAGTGTGATATCTCCTAACCATTTAAATTGTGTTTTCTTATAGTAATGTCATCCGACCGAGCTCAACTGAGGAAGTGGGAGTCATGCTCCGGCTTCAATACAAAGAGAAGAAACTAGCAGTGAGAAGGCCCGGTATAGAGGGTCAAGGGGAGGAGGCAAAAATAGCCTTCTTTCAAATGATGAATGAATGGTTTACCCAAGACATAAGAACTAACCCTACAATGCAAACAAACTCAAGCTCCCCTCCTATTCCTCCACCGGGTTCGAGATTCCACACAGTGCAGTGCATCGAATCTGTCGAGAAAAGGAAAAGCTCTGGTCGATAAAATCCAGAAAATATGGGGTCAAGAATTTGAAAGCAGCGAGTTGATGATGATCCCGAAAGAGCTGAATTTTGGTTAGAAAATACTACTCGGGTTTTGGAGGAATTATCTTGCACGCTTGAGAAGAATGTTTGAAATGTCTTTGTTTCATCGCTAAAAGACATGACTTATCATTGGTGGAATACTAAAGCTTGATTGTTCCGAAAGAAAAAACTACATGGGAATTCTTCCGCATCGAGTTCAAAAGAAATATATCACCAGAGATTCCTTGATCGTAAAAGAAAAGAATTTCTTGAGTGAAACAGGCAATAGATCAAGATATCGAGTATGAAAGAGAATTTGTTCGGTTGAGTAAATATGCTCGAGAATGGGTACAATCGGGAAGTGAAATGTGCAAACGATTCGAAGAAGGGTTGAATGAAGAAATTAAGCTACTTGTTGGAATTCTTGAAATTCGAGAGTTTGCTACACTAGCGTAACGAGCTTATAAAGCGAGTAAGAATGGAGCAAAGAAAAGAAACAGCCGAGAGGAAGCTCGAATTTTTAGTAAAAGACCAATGGAAAAATCTCGTTTTCTGCTCCAAAGAAATTGAAGAAGTACCAGGATCGTTTCTACCTCAACCACTGGTATTCGAGATAGAGTGCGAAGTTCACAACAAGACTAATTCAAGACCTTCCACTCCATCGGTGACCTGTGTTGGCGGTGTTGGTACCCCTAAGCCGAGATGCCGATATTGTAATAAAGCTCATTTTGGTGAATGTCGATTTAAGAGCGGAGCTTGTTACCGATGTGGTTCTTTTGACCATTTCCTCGTAGAGATTGTCCGAAAGAAGTGAAAAAGAAGTGAATATATATCGAAGCCAAGCAATCCATCTTTGAGGGTAGACCATCTCGACCATCCCGGTAATGTCGGTGGTAGCCGAGAGCTACAAAAGATATCGCAAGTAGGCACGAGACACGAGCGCCTCCTAGGACATATGTCATGCGTGCGAAGAGAAGATGCCTCAAAGACCGATGTTATTATGGTACATTTTCTTTACTTGAAACCGATATTCGCATTGATTGATCCGGTTCTACGCATTCATATATATGTGTAAAACTTGCATGCGTAAAAGATTTATCTGTTGAACTCATCGAATTTGTTGTTAAAGTCTCGAACCCCTTGGCCAATCTATTTTGGTGGATAAAATTTGTAAAAATTGTCCACCGATGGTAAGAAGTTATTGTTTCTGGTGATTTGATGTTACCGCCATTTGATGAGTTTGATGTGATATTGGGCATGGATTGGTTAACTCAAAGATGATGCGAAGAGTAAATCGTAAATGTAAATATATTGTGTTGAAGTGCGAATGGTGAATTTTCGGGTTAAATCCGATCGACGGAGGATTATCTCGATGTGATTTCGATTATTACGCTCAGAGGTATGTCAAAAAGGGTATGATGCTTTTCTTGCTTATGTATTAGATACTAAGGTATCGAGTCAAAGATTCAAGCGATGCAGTGGTATGTGAATTTTCCGATGTGTTTCGGAGAAGAGTTACTGAGGTTGCCACCGTAAAGAGAAGTGGAATTTTCTATAGATTTGATTAGGAACTACTCCGATTTCCATAGCTCCGCATCGAATGGCTCTTACAGAATTAAAGGAATTAAAGACACGATTCTGAGGAACTTGTTGATAGAGGTTTTGTCCGACCGAGTCATTCACTTTGGGGTGCTGCCGGTTCTGTTTGTGAAAAAGAAAGATGGGTCTTTGAGATTGTGTATTGACTATCGATGACTCAATAAGGTAACTATAAAGAATAAGTATCCGTTGCCCCGGATTGATGATTTATTTGATCGGTGAAAGGTGCTATCAGTATTTTCAAAGATTGATCTCCAATCGGGCTATTATCGCCATTGAGTAAAAGAGTCGGATGTGCAAAGACGACTTTCAGAACTGTGTACGGGCATTATGAGTTTACGGTTATGCCATTTGGGTTGACTAATGCACTGCAGTATTTATGGATCCGATGAATCGAATATTGCACTGCATGCCAGACAGCATTTGTGGTAGTATTCGTTGATGATATTTTGGTTTATTCTCGAGATGAAGAAGAACATACGAACATTTGAGAATTGTGTTGCAAATTCTGCGAGAGAAATGATTATATGCTAAATTCGGTAAATGTGAATTTTGGCTTGAGAAGTGGGTTTTCTTGGACATATTGTATCCATTTGAAGGCATCGGGGTAGATCCAAGTAAAGTCTCACGCTATTGTCAATTGGAGTCCACCAAGACCGTGATCTCGAAGTTAGAAGTTTCTTGGGTTTATTTGGTTATTATCGGAGATTTGTACAAGGATTCTCTATGATAGCTTCTCCGATGACTCGATTATTGCAGAAAGATGTAAAGTTCGAGTGGGTGATGAATGTCGCAGAGTTTCAACCGATTAAAAAATCTATTAACGAAAGCACCAGTATTAGTGCAGCCTGAACCGGGTAAGGAATTTGTTATTTACAGTGATGCCTCATTAAATGGTTTAGGTTGTGTCTTGATGCAAGAAGGTAAAGTAATAGCCTATGCTTCAAGACAACTTAAACCACATGAAAGAAATTATCCGGTACATGATCTTGAGTTAGGCATTGCTATTGTTTTTGCATTGAAGATATGGCGGCATTACTTGTACGGTGAGAAATGTCATATTTATACTGATCATAAAAGCTTGAAATATTTGATGACACAGAAAGATTTGAATTTGAGACAGCGCAGGTGGCTTGAACTGATAAAGGACTATGATTTGATTATTGATTACCATCCGGGTAAGGCTAATATTGTGGCTGATGCTTTGAGTCGAAAATCTCTCATGACGCTTTTTACGATCTATGAATGCTCAATTGTTTTTGGTTGATGATGGTTCAATCTTAATTTGAATTAAGAGCTAAACCAACATTTTTTTACAAAAATATGTGAAGCTCGTAAGAATGATGAGAAGTTACAAAGTTAAACGGGCACAATGTGAGTCAAACATCGATTCGAATTTCAAATTGGGGTTGATGATTGTTTATTATTCAGAGGTAGGTATGTGTACCCTAAATTGTGAGCTCATACTGAGTAAGATTTTACACGAGGCTCGCGGTGGTACTATGTCCGTACATCAGGAAGTAATAAAATGTATAATGATTTGAAAAAGATGTCTTGGTGGTGGGTATGAAACGTGATATTTCGAGTTTGTATCAAGATGTTTGATATGTCAACAAGTTAAAGCGAGAACATCGGTACCTTCGGGGTTACTTCAGCCAATTACTATACCGGAATGGAAATGGGAAAGAATCACTATGGATTTTGTATCGGGGTTACCGTTGTCTCCGAGGAAAAAGATGCTATTTGGGTGATTGTTGACCGATTGACAAAGTCAACACACTTTATTCTAGTGACGTATGAATTATTCTTTAGATAAAACCATTTGAATTGTACATATCCGAGATTGTCAAAGTTACATGGAGTGCCTATCTCCATTATATCGAGATAGAGATCCCCGATTTACGCCTCGCTTTAGGATAAATTGCAAGAAGCTTTGGGTACTGGGTTGTATTTCAAGATCGTGCATTTCATCCTCGCACAGATGGCCAATCGAGCGTGTAATTCAAGTATTGGAAGATATGCTTCGATCTTGTATACTAGAGTTTGAAGGTAATTGGGAGAGGTATCTACCTTTGATTGAATTTGCTTACAATAATGATTATCATCCAAGTATTAAATGGCTCCATATGAAGCTTTGTATGGTAGAAAATGTAGAACACCATTGTATTGGACAGAGCTCGGTGAAAAGAAGATATATGGGGTTGATTTAATCAGGGAAATGAGAAGAAAAAGTAAAGGTTATTCGGGATAGTTTTAAAGCGACTTCCGATCGCCAAAAATCATATGCCGATCTTAAACGAAAAGAGATTGAATTTGGGTCGGTGACAAGGTATTCTTGAAAATGTCTCCTTGGAAGAAAGTTCTCGGTTCGGTCAAAAGGGTAAATTGAGTCCAAGATTTATCGGGCCATATGAGATCATAGAAAGAATTGGACCGGTCGCTTATCGGTTGGCATTACCACCAGAACTTGATAGAATCCATAATGTTTTTCATGTGTCTATGCTACGACGATATCGGCCGATCCTTCACATGTTATTTCTCCGCAGTGGAGATTCAACCGGATATGAGTTCTGATGAAGAACCGGTCAAGATATTGGCACGGGAAACAAAGGAGCTTAGAAATAAAAAAATAAATTTGGTGAAGGTATTGTGGCAAAAACACGGGATCGAGGAAGCGACATGGGAACCGGAGGAGGCAATAAGGAAACAATATCCAAACCTCTTTACTGGTAAGATTTTCGAGGACGAAAATCCTTAAAAGGGGGGGAGAGTTGTAATGGCCTAAATTCGAGATTATCAGAATAATGGTTTCGCAACCATAAATCTGATTTAAATAGAAATTTATTTCAATATGTTTGCATGAGTCTTTATATGATAGGAAATATTTTTATAAATATTTATAAAATGTTAGTAATGTGGTATTAAACTTTCGTTAGAAAATTTTAACGTTTGGGTAGGTAATTAAATGAAAAGGACTAAATTGAAATGAAAGTAAAAGTTTAATTATAGATTAAAAGAAAGTATAAAGGACCAAAATGGCAATTAAGCCATTTTGTCTAGATTGAATGGTGAATTGAAGAAAATCTGAGATTTTTAGTTTATTATTATATTATTATATTATTATATTATTATATTATTATAAATATATATATATATATATATAAAGAAAAGAGAAAAGAAACAAAAGAGATAGAAACAGAAAAGAAACAGAGAGCAAACGTGAAAGAAGAAGAAAGAAAAGAGAAAAGAAAGAAGAAAAAGGAAAATTCAAAGTTTGAAGCTTGGAGTTTAATTTGGTAAGCTAATTTAGTCCTTTTCTTTTAATTTTGATGCTTTATAAGTTTTAGAACAAAGTTTTGATGAATTTAAGTTGAAATTTTTGAAATTTCAGAGTTTTTGAATATAGCATATGATGAATAAAATGATGAATTAGTGGTTTAATTGAAAGAATTTGAAGTTAGAATTGGGTAAAGGATTTAATTGTAAAAAAATAAGCTATAACAAAACTGTTTTGGACAGCAGCAGTAGAGTAAGTTTGAAAAATCACTAAAATTCGTAGAAGTGGAATTAGAAGTTGAATGAGATATGAAATTAAAGCTTATTGAGTCTATTTTCATATGAAAGAAACATGGAAAGCAAAGGAATTCTGTAATTTGAGATATTTATATTTTTGTAAGACTGGTTCAGAGGGATTTCGGGATCCCCTGTTCTGACTTTGAAAAATCATAAAAATTGGAGAAAAATAATTAGGGGCTTAACTTTATATTTTTAGAGTCCTGAATGAGTCTATTTTCAAATTAAATAAATAAGAAGTTCATATGAATTCTGTACGAAGAGTAATTTGATTCGTAGTGAAGAGAGGTCAGAACAGTCAAACAGTAAAACAGGGGAAACTTTAAGAATAATCTGGTATTAATTGGACATACCAAAAATTCTGAAAATTTTATGGGAAGAAGATATGTGAGTCTAGTTTCAGGTAAAATTAACGGTTCTTCATTTGGAGCTCTGTAGCTCGAGAAATAAATAATTTAGTGACCGTGACTCAAGTAGACAGCTTTGAATAAGCTAAAAATAATAATAGAATTATAGAAAATGCTACATGTGAACATGAAATGTATTGAATTGATGATTGACTTTATTTATTTAGATCCGGAAAACTCAAATACAAAGCTAGATCGAGGAAAGGAAAAAGTCCCGGATTAGTAGATTTTATAAACGAACTAGTATCGAGGTAAGTTCATGTAACTTGAATTATATTCTTAAATGTTTGAAGTGTATGTTATTGATGTGAATATAATTTGAATGTCCATTGTATGAAATTTGATGAAACATTGGTATATTTGATAAAAAGGAAAAAATCCGGTTGAATGAAAGGAAAATTCGATGGATCTCTGAAAAGGAATTGACGGTAAAAAGGATCTAGCCCGGACGGGTGATCCTATCCCGATATAGCCCTCCCGAAGAATATGTGGAAAATGGATTTAGCCCGGACGGGTAATCCGAATTAGGGTGCGATTTAGCTCGACTGTAATTCAGATCCAAGCTCATTAGAGTAATTGTCGTTGCAGGATTTAGCCTCGGTGGTAATCCGACAATACTCTATGAGTTTATATTACAGGATTTAGCTCGGACTGGTAATCTCATTTGTAAAGATGAGGTTCGCGGGAGTGCTCTCTGAAATGGAAATGTGCGCACATGAATATGAATTGACGGACCGGATTTGTACACAAAAGTGTACCTCTGAAAATCCATCGAAATTTCGAGTAATTCAACGGGATAAATATGGAAAAATAACAAGGAAATGAAAATCATAGTATTGATGAGCTCATCAATCATGGTGTGTATATTATTGATATATGGAAATTAATGAACTAACTTGAATGTTGAGCTTGTGCATGTTAGGGTATTAATGCATTGAATGGATATATGAATGCTTATTACATTGTATTGAAAATATTAGGTAAGTATAATTCTTGTTACATGGGCTTACTAAGCACAAAGTGCTTACTCTGTTTTCCTTCCCTTGTTTTGTAGTGTTAAGAGCTCGGAGGTCGAATCGGTGGGAGACTCATCACACTATCAACCCGAAGATTTCGGTATTTAAAGAAATTTTAGTTTGGAAATGAATGGCATGTATAAGCTAATAAAATAAATGTTAATATGAAATGAATATAAGGTTAGCCACTGATATGGCTTATGTGTTGAAGTTATTTTATAAATATGCATGAATTTTATTTTGAAAATATGTTGAATTAGAATGGTTTCGGTTAAAAAAAAAAATTTGTAAACTCTGGTAATGCCTCGTACCTTATATTCGATACTTGAATACGGTAGGGGTGTTACATTTTCCTTATTTTGACCACCCGATTTAGTGGTCATCACCGATTCAATATTGATGTTTGAAAGCTCTTACAAACTTTCAGCTATTTGCTCCATTGACTCTTTCAAAGACACCCTTTGAGCACCATTGATTTTGAATCTTGAGCTTTGTCCTTGGAGATTTTTGTTCCGCTTCTTAGTAATCCCTCTGCCTTTATTATTGAAAATTTTCCTGGGGCCGGAGTTGTTCGCCGGAGAAAGGCCCAGCTTGCTGATTGGGAAAGGGGTGGTGATCTTCATATTCTTGCTGTTCGGAAAAACCACCGCCGAATATCTCCCCGAGTCCAATCGTCCCATTTTCACTTCCTCTTCATGCATGCTAAGCCCGACCTTAATCGGATTCATCAGTGGCGGAATAGATTTATCATCAATGCCATGTTTTGTTGCTTCAGTAAAAGCCAAATTTCCAGTAGCTACCATGATGGCACTGTTGCTGCTGTCAGTGCCAGCTACATCTCATTGGGTCATCGAAAACATTCCAGGCTTAGCTGCTGCCTCTTAGGCCTGATCTGCTTCTTTATCTTCATGCCCAATAGTATTTGTCTTCTTGCTAGGATTCGGTAAGCTTCCTCTATTCATATTAAAGGTGGGCTTTAATTTTGGCCCATCTTTTCCTGTAATGTTCGGTCTATTGTAACCCGAATGGCCTACCTCTTCTATTTGAACATTGAAATTATTAGAATTGTTAACCCCTACTTCAATAAGTCCGTTGTAGAGTGAGCCAAAATTATTTTTGGAAATATTCCCAGAATTGATTTCTTTCCCTTTTATACTTATATGGTCAGACAAATCTCCTTCATTAATTCCTTTAAGAAACTCCTGATTGTTAAGGATCTTAAAACGAGATCCTTCCTTTCCATTGTTGTTATTGCTAAAATTATTCTGACCATTTTCTCTGGATTTTGGCCTTGATTTCCTCTCCACTATCATCCATGGACCAAAATTATCGTCTTTCTTCTCCGAACTGTCCATGGTTGTGTTTTGGTTTTCCGTCGCCTTTTCATGTTGATCACTACTCTTTTCCCCTATTGAACCACTGTTTCTAAAAGGACATGAATTATCAATATGTCCATATCGCACACATTTAAAGCAGATTGTAGATAAAGACTCATACTCCACATTCTGCTTTCGACCATTGATCAAAATTTGAGAAACCAGCGGCTTTTCCAAATCAACATAGACGGCTATTCTAGCAAATCACCCTCTAGCTTTGTTATTAGTATTCACATCCAGTTTAACTACTTTCCCAACCATTCCCCCTATTTCTGTGATAATTTTATGGTTGTACAAATAGTTAGGAAGACTAGGAAATCTGATCCAAGCCATCACAACACTTGGGAAAACCTGTGTGGGGTTAAAGGATACCGTCCTTGGCTGAACCGTCAGGTATTGTCCAAAGATGATCCACAGTCCTTCCGATAGAGCTTTTTCACAATCCAACATATTATGAAACTTGACGAGAAAGTATCCATTTTCAATGTCCATCATATGAATAGTTGCTGAAGGTCTCCACAGGTTGTATAATTTATTCTGCAAAACCGAAAAACCAATATTACGACCAAGCAATTTAAGAATCACTGTATTCTCCATACCTTGAATTAGAAATTGAAAAATCCTATAGGAAAAATTTATAGAAGGAACTCCATTTACGACTGAATTTTAAATATCTCCTTCTAGGATATTGAACACTTCTTTTTTTTCCAATCCGTTTGAATCGTCCTTCGATGGTTGTCCTACAAGTTTGTCTCTGCACGAGATGTTTTGCTCCGTCGCCAAGTCAACCATCATATCGTTACTTGACTTCCCATCTTCTTCTCGGAATGGAACCTTCTTAGGGATCAATTCTTCCACAATGGATTTTTCAGAACCAGAACTTTCACAGAGAAAAGACATTTTTTTTTAATTTTTAAATTGAGATTTTAAGATACTAACATGTTAAACAGACGTGTGAGTTTTTTTTTTTAATTATTTAACTTAACTTAACTTAACTTAATTGTTGAATTATTTATTTAATTCAGTGATCTTTATTGGAACAGTTGATATAAATGTAACTTAAAAGATAAATTATACGTTTTCAATAATTATTTTATTCAACTTATAGATTAATCTATATTAAAATAAATGTAAAATGTTATCTTTTGAAGAATTTAAAATTCAAAAATTTAGAATTATTTCAATTCTGATATCTTATAAAAATTTTAAAAAATAAAATAAGTGAAAAGATAATTCAAAATTGAAGGATATTTAATTATTTATTAAATATTTTTCTATTAATACAATATCAAAATAGGAAAAGGATAATAGTGTTTAAATCCTTTTTGATTTAGGTAATTCACAAAAACTTCAACTTTTTTCATTTAGAATGTTGAATTAATGAATTAAGGCTCCGTTTGTTTGCCAGTAAAATATTTTCAGAAAAATAATTTCTGGAAATGATTTACTTTTTTGGTGTTTGGATGAATCTGTGTAAAATATTTTCTGTTGTTTGGTAGATTTCTTGAAAATATTTCATAAAAGTTGTTTTAAATTAAACAAATATATATTTAAAAATTTATTATCTTTTCATTGTTTAATTGAGTTTATTTTATATATATATTAATAAATTTATATTTTAAATTATTTTTACATATATTGCAATAATTTATTTATATATTAAATAAATCAAATTAAATATATAATAATACTCGATTATTAAGCTAGGATATTAACCGTCATAAAATTGAAAACAACCAAAGTCAAATAAATTATTTCTAATTGTGTTATAAAAAAATAAAAAACAATGATTGAATAATTATAAATTAGCTTCCAAACCATAATTAATACTAGAAATTAATAATATTATCCAAATGCATAATTAGTAGTACACCACATGATAACAACAACATTGTTCAAGTGCATAACTAATATTACACCACATTCAAAGTATCAATATCTTCAACCTTGAGAAAATTTTTGAAGCCAAATTTTTCTATGCTTCTTACTTTTAACTAAAAAAGTTTTGGCCTTGGATTCATGACTCACTAGATAATCAAACATAGAACACAGGAAGTCATCATCAAATCCTTCTACCTCCATCGACATCACTTCTTCGTAAAGATGTTGTGTCTTATCCGCAGTAAATTGTTCCAAAGCATTAACAATTTTGCCAAGTTGTTCACCCACAAATTTAATTTGTTCATCAACGACACTTTCTTGAGCAATTTTTCTTTTACGTTTGGATGTGCCAAATGAAGATACTTTTGTTATTACCTTTTCAGTCTCTTCATTGTTGCAGTCTATAGGCACTGAATCTTGGTTATTATCATCCAAATCTATGTCAGCAAATGTTCTGGCAAAACTTCCTATTGCCATATCTTTGCCAACAACCAAAACCATTTCATCATAATAATCAATGCTTTTATTCAAAAATGGTTCATACTTCTTGTGTACCAGTAGGATATTAAACACAATTAAATAACTAGTAAAAAATAATTGAAATATACTTAACATATATATACATATATTACCATCACTGTTGCATTATATGTCGCTCTATCACATGTGATCATTTTCATGTTATCATCCCATCCAAAATCACTTTTACCTCGAATTGTGCATATAATTTGTCACTGGTTTTTTACAGTCCTCAAATGATTTCCACGTGCTTCGCATCGCATTGGACTTGAAATCTTTTAGAAATAGCTTTGTCAACTTGATCAATAAAAACTGCTTTGAAAGTGCTAGAAGGCTTATTTCTTTTCTGGGCCTCCTCTGCTGGAATTTCAAGAAAAAGATGTTCCATCGGTTTTGTCCACCTGAATTGCTTGGAGGTCCCTTCTTTGTGGCCCTTACCCATTCTACATTAATAATTGTCATTGTCAATCATTTCAATATCCAACAAGCTTAAAACATAATAAATTTAATATCTAACAAATTCAATACATAATAATTTCAAAATCCAACAAACTAAAATTTCAATATCATTATCCAACCAACATTAACAAAAAAAAAAAACAATTTTAATACTAAAACATGCATAACATAGAAACAATAACCCTAAGCCCTAGACCTACCTAATATTTCTAGCCATATAATCAGTCCATATAGTTTGTGCAATTTCGTCTCTCTTAGCAGACCATTCTCTTGCTTCTCGCTCAGTAAGAGTTGGTATTATCAAATCAGACTCAGGCTCCTTGTATAATCCTTGATTAAGTAAATCACTGGGATCAACTCCTATTATATGATTATGAATGATACAACAAGCCAAAACTATATCTACTTGAGTTTGAAAATTTCAAAATGGTTCAGCATCTAATGCACGAAACTGTTTCTTCAAAATCCCAAAAACACGTTCAATAGTGATTCGCAATGATGAATGACGTAGATTAAAGAGTTCATTTGCATTTTAAGGCCCTTGAGTACTAAACTCTTTTAAATGATATTGGACACCACGATATGCAGTAATATATCTATTTCGGATGCCATATCCAGCATCAGCAAGATAATATTGACCTACAATTTTACAAAACATAATTATTACTAATAAATTCTGAGCTTACTAGAACTATTTGGTATTTAATCTTAATTCTTACCTTCCGGAATTCTTAATCCTCTTAGGCGTAAAAGTGTATCACTTAAAATACGAGAATCATGTGCACTACCTTCCCAACCAGCTAGAACATTGGAAAATTTCAAATCAAATGTAATGGCAGCCAATACATTTTGTGTCGTCCCCCTTTACGACTACGAAATCATCCTTGAATGCTAAGTGGAATAGATGCACGAACATGAGTTCCATCTAATGCTCCAATACAATCTTTAAAATAAGGATAAAACCTTGGATTGTTTCTGATTTCACTAGGAGTTGACTCATTAGGTAATCTAATAACTAGTTTATACAATTTCAAAATAGCTCTCAATACAACCCTAAAGTAACGGTGAATTGTCTCAATTGATCTATAATATCTAGATCCAATCACGGAAACCTTACATTATGACCAATTATATGTAAAAATATAACTACTTGCTCCCTAATATTCATCGATTTAGTTGATTGTAACAAATTATTCCTACTAAGAATATCACACAAATTAAAAAAGGCAATCAGTCTCATCCTTATCACATCAATACAGTGCTGGTCACCACTATATAAAATACTATTAATATAGATCTCGATTCACACAAGAGTGAGAAGCAATTTCCTTCCTAGTTTTTAATTTTTTAACCCAAAGAGTGCCAAAAAGCTAAAATTGAAGTCACGACTCTGACAATTGCATTTGATCTTGATTACGATTCATCTACACAAAATAATGCCACACAAATATTTAATCACTAAAAAAAAGATGCAAGCTTTTCATAAGATCACATATATGACTAAAGTTAACTAAAGTGCATACATACATAGATAAGGAAACTAATGAATCAATTCCAGCACTGATCCGAGAAAACAATGAAACAAGAGAAGAATCTTCAAGTTTCCTTATTCTTTTCTAAGAATATATATTGGACAACTGCTTAGATTAAAGTAAACAAACATGATTCACAGACTTGTTTTTATTTTGCAATGCTTACCTCAAAGATTCCACTATTAATTGTATAATAATTTTAAGATAATGATTAAAAGTGTCCACATGCGAGTGGCATGATTTTGCTAGAAGTCATTTTTTCTTAACTTCCAATTGAACTTCATTTGTTAAATTATTAATTAGTTGGAATCAAATTTTAATTCTATAAACAATTTTTTTAATATTTATTAATTTGTATAAAAGATAATTAATATTATATTTAAAGAATAAAAATAGGGGGTCAAATATCAAAATGACGGATTTATCCATTACTTTAACATTTTTTGCTTGACTTACGTAACATAGATCATGTACTTGCTTATTATTTCTCCCTGGGGTAATCCTTTAATATCATAAGCAAACAAGCCAGAAATTTTCAGTACCAGGTATATAAACACTTGAAAACAAAGTAACCTGGGTATAATATTAAACCAGAGCAAGCTTTGTTTCTAACTTCTGATCTTGTATTTTAACTTGATAGTTACATACAGGAAAGGGTAAAGGACTTACAAGGTAGTGCCAAAGCAGGCAGTTTATGGAAAGATACACATAACCTAGCACTTAATAAACTAGAATCTCTAGTTTTCATCTAGAATTTGTGAAAGAAAATTTCAGAACCAAAAGCATGACAACAAGAAGTACATTCTAAAAAGTCATCAACATCGCATGAAACCAGAAAAATAGATATCAGTATATATATATATATATATATAGGAACTCATAAGACCAAAACAGTTAAACTCCAACTGATTAATCCTACACGTTTCCATTTGAGAGAAAAACAAAATTCTATCTTTATTATCCCTTTCTCTTCGTGTCCCAGCTCAATTAAATGCATACGAAACCATTACAACCAAATTTAGCCAAATACATAAAAGGCAAATTGAGCAAACCTTAACAATGAAGCAAAGAGGCATAAAAGGCAAACATTTAAAGTTTCAAAAGCCTTACATGTTACTAAGAGCCAGCTCCTTTACCCAAAACTCGGCACATTTAACCAGCTACAGGACCAACAAAATTTTTTTGTTAACATTAAATGAACCACCAATATGGCAATACACCATAACTCCAAGACTGAAAGAAGAGCAGGTAAATGTAAATTTACTCAATCAAAAAAATTATGGAGTAATGCATGAAAGCTAATTCAATTTTGCTAATCATTTTTATTAAATTGTTATTCATAAAATTTTTTATTGCTTGCCAGATACATAGCACAATTCTATGACATTGGATCAGCTATTAAATTGGCCGTAAAATAAGTTGAAACAATTTTAAGGCCGTAAAATAACTTGAAATTGGGTCTTTAGATGGAGAAACAAGATATATAAAACAACAAGCTATGTCCACTATAAAAAAACAAGATATATAAGACTTGAAATTGTGGATCAGTTTCAGTTTCATATATAAGGTTGCTTATGAAAAAGTACACATAGAAACAATGTGTAATTGATGACTTAATAATCTGGTAACTCCAAATCTATGTCCACTGTAATCGGTGGAATTCATCTTTATTTAGCTACTTTTCAGCTATTTGTTTGGGTATAAATTGCTTAACCGATATTTAAATGAAGCTAGAAGCTGGAGTTGATATGGTGATAATGTCTCCTATAGCTTGGCTTGGTGTGTATTTTTAAAGAGCATAGAAAATGATACTGTAAGAGCTAGGAAAAATTGAAGAAGCTCATAGAAAAAGGAAAATTAAAAAAGTTCTACTTTTTTCGGCAAACTTCTCCACGCAGATGGAGCGTTTGGATTTTTCTAGGCTTAAATGTTCTAACTTGGATAGTTCTGCTATAGTTTTTTTTGTTTCATTTACACTTATGATTTGTGAAAGTATAAAAGGACTCATCAATGCATGGTCAGCTTAGAAAATTGTTAAACATTTACTTCCCCCAGATCGAAAAAAAAAAAGACAAGAAGAAAGAAAGGTAAGGCAGAATAGAAGAAGGGAGAGGGAGGGAAGAAGGTCTCCGCTACCCAGCACACGGGTCCAATGCAAGGGGAAAAGGGAGAAGCTTTAAGCACGAGACAAACAAATTTCAATAAAGCATAAAAAAAAAAAGCTGAATGATGCAAAATCCAGAAACAAACAGAGCATTAATAAAAGCATAAAAAGGAAGAAGAAGAAGATTCTTCAACAGACAGATGAAATACAAAAAATAAAAAAGCATAAAAACTTACCTTGATTGAGATTCAAGAAGGGAACTGGATGAAGAAGGAGAAGGAAGATGAAGAATAGAAGAAGGAGAAAGAATATGGTGAGAGTGGAGGAAAATTTTTCGGAAAATGTCTTACAGAAATAAAATCGGTAAGACATTTTCCCTAAAAACCCATCTCATTTACTGTGTTTTGGAAAATATTTTTCCCATCTAATTTATTTTCAAGCAAACAAACACCGTAAAACCAGGAAAACATTTTTCAGAAAATGTTTTCCTGGCAAACAAATGGACCCTAATATTTCATTACGCTTTTGCAGAACATATCAGGGCATTTCGAAATTATAAAATGCCGCTACAACCACCAAATTTAGATGGGTTTGGACAATACAAGTTGTTATATGTTTAAAAATGAGTCAAGTGTAGAAAACAATAATTATGAATATAATTAGTGGCATTTATACAAATAAACCCCTCACCAAATTTTTGAATGTAGTTTCATGTAAAGGTGTTTATAAGTCGGATTGGGTGGGGTTTGATTTGGGTTTAGGCATAATATTAACTCATAAGCATCTAAGTTCGATAAGATTCTAAATGTACTTAAATTTTTACTCAAACCTGTCTATTTTTATAACTTAAGCCCATTTGGGCCCGGTCCATAATTTAAACGATCCTATTTATTTTTGCCTAAGTTAATTGTTCAAGTCTAATATTTTTATTCAAACTGTGTCAAATTTTGCACAAACCTTCAAACTTAAACAAATAACCTGATCTATGAACAAATCTAATGAAAAAAAATTGCAAATGTCAATTATTAGAAAATATTTCATTATAATCTAATTTCTTTACATTTAGTGGTGATTGCTTGACAAATGGCAGTGATGCTAGTAAACTTTGAGGGTAGGAGTGAGTAAAACTCAATTCAACTAAAAAAATCAGAAAAAAAATTGAATTTTGAGTTAATCGAATTGAGCTATTCGAGTCAACTTAAATAAGTAATTCAAATTTCAAGTTTGAATCAAGTTGAATTTTACAATTTGAATAATTCAAATAACAGATTAATGTAAATACTCTTTTGGTGCCAGTCAAGTTTGAAAATGAGCAAATTAATTTCTCTTTCAACAAAAATTACAAAATAATTTTTAAAATTCAAAATATTTATAAAAAATTCCAAAATTTTTATTTTAAAAAAATTATAAAAAAATCTAAAAAAATATATAAAAAAAGTTAAAAAATTAATTTTTTTTAAAATAATAATTTTGACATTTTTTTAATCAATTCCAGCTGGGTAATTATTATAAAAAGGAAATAGTTTGAAAATAAATACATAAAACCGCCTAAAATAATAAAAGCAAAAATAAACTAAGACCCCTAGCACATAAAAGAGCCCACTTCCATTAATTAAAATCACGTGAAAGGCCCTTGGGGAACTCCAACAGATAGAAGCGCACCATCATTATCCATTGGAAAACAACAATTTTCCTTTCATCCCACGCTCCCAAAAACTGAATCCATTCCTTTATGTTGCAGCTTTTCATTTCTTAAATAAGTTAATTAATGATAACAAACTAAACTAATTTATTATTATTATTTTGCTTTAAATTTTTTTTAAATATATATAATTTTAAATTTATGTGCTATAATATGAAATTAAGTATATTATAATAAAATTTTAATTTTATATATTTAATTTTTTAATTTAACTTAAATAATTTTACTCGATTTAAATTTTATTTCACTCAAATTTATTTAAAATTTTTTAAAATTAAATTAATATAATAAAATATAACTCATTAATTTAATTAACTTAAAATCTTTTTACTCAATTCAATTCAATACTTGACCAACTACGGAGGTTAGTTTCATGAAATGGACATGTATTACGTGTCAGACCATGTTGCACAAAAAAGATGTGGGTAATTTATTTTAATAAAAATGAGACTTCATTAATGGATCAAAACAAAAAGCAGATACAAAAACATAAACCAACCACGTGTCCCTGTCCGTCTCACACTCAGGAACCCTTCACACAATTGTACTCAAAACAAGCAATAAAACAAACAGCAAAACGAAACTGACTGAAACAAAACACAGAACAAAAAAGTAAAAGGAGCCTCGGCGAAACCAGAGATGACGATTCCAGTTCTCATGTGAGAAAGCAAAACGGGCCCTCAAACCAACAAGGCGATCCAATGGTAAAGTTGAGTTCATCATTCCCTGATATGAAGCAGAAAAGATTGATGTAATGGATCTTGATGGAAGAAACTAAAGGGCCATATCACGATGCACCGCCTCGAGTACGTCTTCAGGTACCTCTTCTAGCCAGAACATAGTGTTTACCTTTGTAAATCCTGTTGTTGCTAACTTGTGGGCTACAGTGTTTACTAATCTATCTGCATGTCAAAATGAAATAGAGTGAAAAGTTAAGAGTTAAAGATAAGATTTCTTCTATAAGCACACCAATTTCAAATCTATCCAAAGTACGTTTTTGGACTTTAATTATCGTAGTCCTTAAGCCCCCCCAACCTCTATGTTATAGAAACCCATATCTCTTGCAAATTGAAGTGCTTGGATGCAAGCAATGGCTTCTGCAGAAAAAGCGTCTGCAACATAACTATTCATCTGCACCCCACATCTCATTACCACCCTTGATTCGTTTCTAATAACAAACCCAGAGCACGAACGATGTTGGTCTAGCTTAAACGCCGCATCAAAGTTAACCTTGACTTTCTGCCCTTTTGGAGGTAGCCATCGAGAGATCATTTGATCTTGGTTCGTAGGTAATTTGTGGTTAATTACATATAATTCCTTAAGTAGACTTTCAATTTTAGAACAGATTTCCAAAACTAATTGATCTTTTCCTTCCATTACAAATTGATTTCGAGTGTGCCAAATAGACCACAAAGTTATTAGAATTCTACTACAGGTATGTCCATCTTTCTTTAGAACAATTACCTTCAAACTAGATCTAGATATTCTCCCATTGATTACCAGTTGGCCAGATGAAGTTCATTTTTTCCAAACTTCCTGTGCAGGACCACACCATAGCAGCATATGTATTGTAGACTCTGGACACAACCCGCACCTTGGACATATTGGTGAATGCGTTATGATTATGTAGAATACGCCAGGATGTAATCCTTATTTTGGAGTGGATTTTCTGTTGCCAAATTTTCTTGTATATTTATATTGTATTAGTAACATTACTGTCTGTAATATGTTGACATATAAGAGTCTCGTACCCACTCTGAATGGTATATTCGCTAGTTTTGTTGCAAGCTCATATGAGTCTATCATCCTCCACCAATCGAGAGTGGCACGCATATGATTGCTATAGCATCTTCCCTTAAGAAAACATTGGTAAGAACCTCATCATTTCATCTCTTTGTATATTTATAAATGCTTTGCCAAACGTAAGATGGGTAAGCCCCTATGTAGCAGGCCCAATCTGCCCGGGGCCCAATTAACCAAACAAAAAACAAAACCAGAACAAAAACTACCAGAAATTAATAAAATCCAATTAACAGTCCAATGTCCATTACACAACCCTCAGCCCAAATACTTTAAACGGTCCTAAATTGGGCAGAGGCCCAAACCCTAAACTAAACCCTTGACCCACTTACAACCCAACAGGCCTGAATGGCCCAATACTTTTGACATTCCAGAAACCCTAGAGGGTTCTGGAATCAGCCAGCGCCGCAGCCTCCTTCGTTTGTGCCTCCACGCGCGCGATGGCACGTATTCCCGCATGCCCCACGCGCCTCCGTACGCCACGTCCGCCTTTCGTACCTGCAAACCAATAGCAGAGAAGCAACAGCAAAAAAAAAACACAGAAAAGGGGCAACAGCAAGAAAAAAACACAGAAAAGGGGACGAATAGCACAGCAAAGAAAAAAAAGAAAACAATTGTATTTTTATTTCATTTTTATTTTTTTATTTTATTTTCGTTTCGGCTTTAAAAGGCCCGAAATAAACCACTGAAATGGTTTCTTGATGTTTTTTGAATACAAAGAAATACAACTTAAAACCAGTTTTGAGAAAGGTGATTAATCTTCTTTTTCTTCGATTTGGAGCTATTATCTGATTTTTCTTTTTCCTGCTTTATTAACATGGAGTATTAAATAAAAAAGGAAGGGATATACCTTTGTGAGTAAATCGCTGGAATCTTCTCCTCCTTCGTCGAAATCGGGGTTTTTGGAGAGGATGTCGGCATTGAAATAGCCTTATTGCCTGAACTTGAGTTCTAAGTCGGACCTCTGCGCGTCACCAATCACCATTTCTGGTGGAACAATGGTGCTCGAGCGGGGATCCCTTGCGGCGGCTGAGAATAGGGGCAAAAGGGCTTTAGGGTTTTGTCTTTTATTTTCAAAACAGCTGAATACCGAGGCTTTAGATTTTTTTGGTTTTATATACAGTTTGAAATGGCACCGTTTGGAGTCTGATTCATTGGCATCAAAACGGTGTCGTGTTGGCCAATATCCAATGACCCGACCCATACTGCCAAAGATCCGCGCGCTTTTGCCGTGACGGAATATTTGCGCGTTCGATCGTCATTCAATTAGGTTTATTATGTGTTTCCTCTTATTTCTTAATTGGTCCCCATAATTTGCGCGCCATTTCGATTTAATCCCAATCCGTGTGCTGCGTTTTAATTTTGCGATATTTGCTAGCTCAATCCTTCGTTATTTATATGAAATGCAATCTGATCCTCTATTTTGTTTTAATAATTTTATTTATTTATAAATTAGCCCTCTAATTATATTTTTATTTTGATTAAGCTTTAATTTTTGTTTATAACTCTTGTAATTTTTTATAGTATTAAATTTAGTTATCATCAAAGTTTTTCTTAAAATTGTTTTGGAAATTGGTTTTATAATGTTTTAATTTGTTTTATTTTTCATTTAAATGTATTTTATTCCTTATATAAATATTTTTTACATCATTATGTTATATATATAAATATTTACATATAAAATTTTACCAAAATGATTTCATTTCATGTATATATGTTATTATCTTATAAATATGTGTGCTTTTTAAATATATTTATATGTATATTTAATTTCTTTTAAAATTACTTATGTATATATATTTTTCTATTTTTAATTTAGTATATATAATTTATCACTTTAAAAGATCACATTTTATGGTATATTTTAATTTGTTTCCGATATTTTTATATATTATTACTTATATATATTTTATATATATTTAAATTCATATCTTATTTTTTTCAAAAATTCATTTTGCTTACCATTGATTCAATGTTTGATGATTATTGCTATTATGTGTATTGCCTCTTTTAATTTGTGTTTATAGATTATTTGTGATTCATTATTTGTAATATTTGATGTATGGATTAATATTTTGCTTTGTATATTAGTATTCCATTGCACCTTATGAAAAATGTTGTGTTTTAATGTCACTTTAGTTTTAAAGATCATTTTTCTTATTATTCAAAGTTTTTTTTGAAATGAGGCGATGCTCATGTTTGGGGGTTTCAAGAAAATCGTGCCCTAACTTACTGAGTTCCGATTTTCATCGTTAAAACCTAGCAACCGAGTACCCTTTTTTCCTCTTAAATCCAAATGCACAATATTTCAAATAAAAAACTTATTCTCAGGAATTTAAGACATTGCGCCCTAACTCACTGGGTGTGATATTTTATCATCTCGAGATAAGAATTTCAAAAGAACAAAGACAATATTCCGTATTCGGGAATTTTGAGAAATAGTGCCCTAACTTACTGAGCTTCGATTTTTCATTTGACCCAAATAATTGAATATCCCTCTGAATTTCAAATGTACAAGTATTGAATGTCGAAGGATAAGCATATTTTCGAGGATTTGAAATGTTGTATCCTAACTCACTGGGTACGATACTTTGTTCCTTCGAAATAAGCAGGTCTCGGCATCAGGCTTAATTTATTCAAGTTTTCCCTAACAAAAAAGGATCGTGTTTTAAAATCTTTTCAAATTTTCGACGTCAAGACATTAATTAATCAATTCGGTACCAATTTTGGGCGTTACGGGGGTGCTAATCCTTCCTCGTACGTAACCGGCTCCCGAACCTATTTTCTTGATTTTTGTAGACCAAAGTCATTGTTTTAATAATCCATCTCAAGGTGATCCGATCACACCTCGAATAAAAGATCGGTGGCGACTCCATTTGTCATTTTAAAGTCGATCCCTGTTTTTTCAAACGTGATAAAAAAATGGTTTCGACAGCTTGGCGACTCTACTGGGACTTCGAAAGAGAGGTAAGCCGTAAAATTGATTAATTTCTGTCCTTTTGTCGAAAATTGAAAATTTGATTTGAAAAAAGTACGATCCTACTATTGCATTCGTTCATATCATTGTGATTATTGTGGTTCGAGTCTTATAGAATATTTTTGCATCATATTGCATGACCGTT
This sequence comes from Gossypium bickii, assembly GCA_025503065.1. Lineage (NCBI taxonomy): Eukaryota > Viridiplantae > Streptophyta > Magnoliopsida > Malvales > Malvaceae > Gossypium > Gossypium bickii. The sequence continues at coordinate 18,588,332 of CP106709.1, forward strand.
GGGTCACACCTTTTAAAGTGGGAGTGAGAAGCTACTCCTTCGTGAGGTTTTCACTTCCATGTAGGATAGTGAATCGCTTTCGGGATACATCCGTACCTATGTCTTCGTGAGATTTTCATCTCCGTGCAGCCATAAGGAAATGTATTCCCCTGAACCAAACTTGGGCCGTATGAGCCTATAATGGGTGAGGATCGAGGAATCTGCTGGTTCAGGTACCCCTTATTTAGAACCAAACCACATATAGAGAGACCTAGGAGCCTACCCTAGATAGAGCCACGCCAAACCCTAGTGGTCACCCAGACAGGTGTTCTATGTTGTTTATTTTTCTTGTACTAACGTGTTTTCTTTTGTTTTGATTGCATTGCATTACATCATCATAGAAAAGAGATGTTGATTAATATTCGATTGCTAAATAGAGGAGTTTGCCATAAGGAAACGAACTTCTCGATAAAGTGGATTATAATACGGTTATCCATACATGGTTCAAGTAAACAACGAGAGAAGGTTGATTGTCCGCAAAAGAATATAAGACTTCGCCTGAGGATTCAAGTCGACAAACTATTCAAGAGCCGTCATATCTTAACTTTCTTAAAATAACCAACGAGTATCGTGGGGATAAGTGAGCAAAAGGTCACTGCCTGGATCAAGCAACAAGGAGCTAGAAGAAACATCTATTGAGAAAGTCCATAGGACACGACCATAACGTCCGGATACGAAGAAAAAGATCGGTGTCTTAACTTGGACTATGAGGACGAAACCGCATATGTAATCCGTTTTATGTAAAGATGTTTGTTTTCTAGAAAAGTTCTTCTAATGGAATTGAATTCAGAATCAACGTCTCTCTTTCTTCTTGCATTCATTTTATGCATTTTACATTTCATGCATTACATCATTTGCATTTCATTTTGTGCATTAAATTTTCACATAAGGTCCCTAATTAGGTAAAATTATTTCAGTAATCTAGAGATTGACAAAACCTTACTAGATACGCATCCCTACGGTACAAGAAAGAAAACTCAAGCAATGGATAAAAGGCTAGAAAAGTTAGAACGAATGCAGAAAGAAATGTAAGAGCAGATGCAGGCATAGATGCAGAAGCAGCTCGCTAAGATCCAGCAGGACATGATAGACAAAATGATGGAAGCTTAGGGAAATATGATGAATCAGATGAAGTAGCTGTTAAAGGGGCTTACGACTAAAGAAGAGAGCCCCATGGTTAATGTTGAGGGGAATACTGAGTATTATCAATATCCCCCTAATTTTACTCCACCACACGTGCAGACACTACTTAAAGTGACTGTACAAAGGCTACCTGTCACGATCAAGCCTCAACAATTCCAAGTTGATGCTTCAGTGAACCCCCAAACTGGCTTAGGTTCAGAAGATAATCCAATCATGACTAATGTCCCTAATTTGGATGAAATAGCTGAAGGAGAGAGGACAAAAGCAGAATTGCCAAGACAGCTAGAAGACAGATATAAATGATTGGAGGAGAAGTTTAAGGCTTTAGAAAGTGTTGATAGCTGTTATGGAATTGACGCCAAGGATTTAAGCTTAGTCCTAGACTTGGTGCTCCCATACAAGTTCAAAATGCCTGAATTTGATAAGTATAATGAGACAAGTTGCCCCGAGGCTCATATTACTATGTTTTGTAGAAGAATGACGGGGTACATTAATAATGACCAACTGTTGATACATTGCTTCTAGAATAGCCTGGTCGGAGCAGCAGCCAAATGGTATAACCAGTTGAGTCGTGCCAGAATTGGTTAATGGAGAGATTTAGCCCAAGCATTCATGAAACAGTACAATCATGTGACAGACTTGACTCCCGACAAGATTACTCTTCAAAAAATAGAGAAAAAGGCGAATGAAAGTTTTAGACAATATGCGCAGTGGTGGAGAGAGGTTGCCATCCAAGTCCAGCCACCACTTCTAGAGAAAGAGACCATAATGCTCTTTATTAATACACTGAAGGCCCCGTTTATCACTCATATGCTAGGAAGCGCTACAAAGAGCTTCTCGGACGTCGTAATGACTGGAGAAATGATTGAGAATGCCATAAAAAGTGGAAAGATAGATGCGGGAGAAAGTGTCAAAAGATCAACCCGAGAAACAGGGAAAAAGAAGTGAACAGCTCGAGCATGCATTCCAAATCAGTCACAACAGGTCAACCGAGGGCTGTGACAACTGCTCATCAAGACAAGAATCCAGTGCAAAGCCAACTCCAGTTTACACCAATTCCAATGACATATAGGGAGTTGTATCAAAGCCTATTTGATGTACATGAGGTGGCTCCTCACTACCCGAAACCGATACAGCCTCCATATCAAAAATGGTATGACCCAAATTCCCAGTATGAATACCACGCGGGGGTCACAGGGCATTCGATAGAAAATTGCCTTGCTTTTAAGAAATTGGTGGAAAAGTTCATCAGCATGGGTATTGTGAAATTAGGTGACACGCCAAATGCAGAAATATGAACCTGGGAGTGTTTTGAGCAATAGGACTATGGAAGAAACATGTATTTTTAAGGCTAATCTAGAGTAATATTCAAAACACGCTTATTGCTTTCAGCCTAGAAGTAATAAGAGTCATTTTGTAAAATAGGCTTGTGTTCAGAATCTTTATTTCAAGAAAATGCATCTTTTTGAGCAAATATTTTTCCAATCTTTCCATTTATAGATTATTTGGTACTTTGGATTACTATTCAAGTATTATTTCATTCTTTATTCATGATCATACCATACAAATAATCGTTCTTGAAATCATTTTTCTGGAATTTACCTTCGTACCCACAATAGTCCCCAGTTATCAATGACATGGGCGACGCTGTTACGGACTCCCTTTTTGAATGAAATATGGGCCTAAGGGATCGCAGGACTTTGAAGATGTCAGAAATTGTAACCTATCTTCTGATTTGTTAATACCGGATGAAAAATAGGTCATACGTCGCGAGCCAAGAAAGGAGATGAAGATCAAAGCCTAGCTCAACGCAGAAATAAAATTTCCTATATGTGGGGCATGGATGTTACCAAGCCAGTCTCATCAAAAACTTCTAGCCAGCATCGATTCATTTTCGTAAAGGCCGGTTACTTCACTAAGATGGTAAAAGTCGCTTCATATGCCAATATTACAAAGTCGATAATCATCAGAACAAAAAAAAAAGAGAAAGAAAGAAAGAATACTGACAAAAAAAAAGTCAAAAAGATCACATTTGACCGCACAATGTCAAAAGTCTGCGGTCTGTTCAAAGATCAGGTGCCACATATCAGTATAGCAAAAGCAACCAAAAAGAAAAAATAAAGATCATAAAAAGACTTAGACTTGTAAGGATTGGTATACAGAAGTTACTATTTACCCTCTATGCTTATCAAACATTGGCCAGGACTGTCTCCGGGGCAACATGTTCCTTATTGGTTTCGCCCATTGAAGTCGAAATTCTTTTTTTCGAGTTTTATCAAAACTGAAATTAGATTAGGCAGAATGGATCCAATCCCGATGTGATCAATCAAAATTGTGAGGAAAAGTTAATAGCTATCCGATGCGGGTATGTGACAAAGAGGTTCATCCTAGAAATTCCCAAAGGGGGACCTGATATTGAAAAAGATCCTTCATATACAAAAGGATTTCTGAGAAAAATGGAGGCCAAACTAGAAAAGACTTTACATAGTGAAAAAAGCTTGTTCTGGAAACATTGACCAAAATGGATGGTAGAGATATGCCTAATCCGGTGAATTCAGTCAAGAAGTATTTCATTTAAAAAGGAGAAGCCAAGGTGAAAACCTACAAAGGGCACCTTTCAAAAAAAATCAAAAAAAGAAAAATAGAAATTTTTAGCAAAAAAGAAGAAAGAAAAAGGAGAGGCAAATGCGAAAACCCGCAAAGGGCGCTTTGAGACCAAAGGGGATTTGAGTTAAAAGCCCGAAAAGGGCGGCTCAATTAACAATAAAGAAGTATGCTATGTCTTGGGGTATCGACAAAGTACTTCGGATCCCCTAAACACATATTGAACTTAAAATGATCCTCAAGAAGTTGGAACAGAGAAGCTCAGACTGCGATATCTGGGGCACTTAGTTTCTATTTTACCCATTTTTAAATTTGTTATTTATGATTATATTATTCTTTTCAAAATATGCTCACAATAAATTTCCTTCTTAATTGCGATTACTATCTTTGCTTAGCTTATTTGTTTCGAGCTATGCTCCTAATTAATTTCTTTCTTATCCATGGTTATGATCTTTTTCAGGCATTTTCCATTGAAATAATGGTTAATGGACTAATAATATTTTCATAAAAAGAGTTTCGCATATTACTCTGGAAACTTCTGAATAATACAAGAACTTGAAATAGGACTGTTGTTTAAAACTCACCAAGTTTAAGGAAGAGTCTAAATTGAGGCTATCTCCTTAGGTTTTCTGTCAACAATAGTTGGTGATACAATCTTGACGAAAATAGGTGATGTTAACCCAAGTGTAAAAGGGGAATCATTCGCAAGAAAAATGATATTCTGCATCCATAAAAATATCATGCATACACATCTGATTGGGTCACCTAGGGAGTGATTAGTTAATTGAACAAGTTGCAGTCCTATACCCCTGAGTTGTGGTAGTATGGATGGAAAATGATATTAGTCCTGTACCCTTGAATTGAAGAAGAAAAAATCCTACATTTTGGAGTCGCAGTGGGATGGATTCAGATCTTATACCCCTAAGTCACAATGAGATGAACCTTGAAGTTACAGTAGGGCAAATCTGTTGGGCAATATATAATCGTTTTCTTGGGTTTTCTGTTGAAAATACCAACCGAACAAGATGGCAGCATAATACATCAGTGATAAAGCCTTAATAAATAATGAGCGATGACACCTTAAACTTTTAAAAAGGGGATCATTCTCACGAAATTCTGCACTCATGCAAAACACATTTAGTTAGGAGCATTTGATTCATTTCGATCATTGCATCCTAATCATTGTAAGAAATCATTCTCATGACATTCTACATTCATACAAATGTCACACATCTATTTAGGGGCATTTGATTCATTCCGATCATTGCATCCTAATCCTTGTAAAAAGACAATTCTCATGACATTCTGCATTGATGCAAATGTCGTCTATAATACATTTAGTTAGGAGCATTAGATTCATTCTGATCATTGCATCCTAAACATTTTGCATAAGCATAAACACAAAATGGATTTTACAGGACATGTCCCCTAGAGGACGTTGTCGCAACATCGGTGAATTCGAAGATCTTACCTTCCTGAGCGAAGCGGATCGAAGATAGCAGATCTGGCAATCCTGAAGTTACAGATGCAGATCGAAGCCGTACAAGTCTTGTTTCCTCGAAGTTCTAGCGGAGTAGGTTGAAATTACAAATCCCGTCTCCCTGAGTTTACAATGAGGATCCAACTTTATTTCCGAGAAGTTTCAGTAAGAAGATTGAAGTTACAAATCTCTTCTATCTAAATTTTTATCACCTCGAAGTTTCAGTGGAGTAGGTTGAAATTACAAATTCCATCTCCCTGAGTTTACAACGAGGATCTAACTTTATTTTCGAGAAATTTCAGTAAGAAGATTGAAGTTACAAATCTCTTCTCTCTGAATTCTTATCACCTCGAAGTTCCAGCGGGGTAAGTTGAAATTACAAATCCTGTTTCCCTGAGTTTACAACGAGAACCCAACTTTATTTCCGAGAAGTTTCAGTAAGAAGATTTAAGCTACAAATATCTTCAATCTGAATTCTTATCACCTCGAAGTTCCAGCGGAGTAGGTTGAAATTACAAATCCCGTCTCCCTGAGTTTACAACGAGAACCCAACTTTATTTCTGAGAAATTTCAGTAAGAGGATTGAAGCTACAAATCTCTTCTATCTGAATTCTTATCACCTCGAAGTTCCAGCGGAGTAGGTTGAAGTTACAAATCCCGTCTCTCTGAGTTTACAACGAGGATCTAACTTTATTTCCGAGAAGTGTCAGTAAGAATATTGAAGTTACAAATCTCTTCTATATGAATTCTTATCACCTCGAAGTTCCAGCGGAGTAGGTTGAAGTTACAAATCCCGTCTCCATGAGTTTACAACGAGGATCCAACTTTATTTCTGAGAAGTTTCAGTGAGAAGATTGAAATTACAAATCTCTTCCCTCTGGATTCTTATCACCTCGAAGTCCCAGTGGAGCAGGTTGAGGCTACAAATCCCTTCTCCCTGAGGTTATTGAGGATCAACCTTTATTTCCGAGAAGTTTCAGTGAGAAGATTGAAATTGCAAATCTCTTCCCTTTCTGAATATCTATCTCCTCAAAGTTCCAGTGGAGTAGGTTGAGGCTACAAATCCCTCCCCCCTGAGTTTACAATGAGGATCAATCCGTATTTCTTCAGAGTTCCAGTGGAGTAGATTTAAACTACGAATCTCTTCTCCCTGAAATTACATTTGAATGGGATCGAAGCGTTAGCTTCCAGGCCCCTGAAGATACAGTGGGATGGAACGAAGCTACTTGAAGAAAAAAGGCACTGAAAGAGGCCGAGGTTTAGCAAGACCGGGCAAGATTGACCCTTCTAATGAGTCTTTGCTATATTCTCGTTACATGACAACGAGCAAAGAGGGGCAGCTGTAGCAGGCCCAATCTGCCTGGGGCCCAATTAACCAAACAAAAAACAAAACCAGAACAAAAACCACCAGAAATTAATAAAATCCAATTAACAGTCCAATGTCCATTATAAAAAACCCTCAGCCCAAATATTTTAAACGGACCTAAATTGGGTAGAGGCCCAAACCCAAAACTAAACCCCTGACCCACTTACAACCCAACAGGCCTGAATGGCCCAATACTTTTGACATTCCAGAAACCCTAGAGGGTTCTGAAATCAGCCAGCACCGCAGCCTCCCTCGTGTGTGCCTCTACGCGCGTGACCGCACGTATTCTCGCATGCCCTACGCGCCTCCGTACGCCACGTCCCCTTTTTGTACCTACAAACCAATAGTAGAAAAGCAACAGCAAGAAAAAAAACACAGAAAATGGGACGAATAGTGCAACAAAGAAAAAAAAATTGTATTTTTATTTCTTTTTTATTTTTTTATTTTATTTTCATTTCGACTTTAAAAGGCCCGAAACAAACCACTAAAATAGTTTCTTGATGTTTTTTGAATACAAAGAAATACAACTTAAAACCAGTTTTGAGAAAGGTGATTAATCATCTTTTTCTTCGATTTGGGGCTATTATCTGATTTTTCTTTTTCCTGCTTTATTAACATGGAGTATTAAATAAAAAAGGGAGGGATATACCTTTGTGAGCAAATCACTGGAATCTTCTCCTCCTTCGTCAAAATCGGGGCTTTTGGAGAGGATTTCGGCGTTGAAATAGCCTTATTGCCTGAACTTGAGTTCTAAGTCGGACCTCTGCGCATCACCAATCACCATTTCTGGTGGAACAATGGTGCTCGAGCGGGGATCCCTTGCGGTGGCTGAGAATAGGGGCAAAAGGGCTTTAGGGTTTTGTCTTTTATTTTCAAAACAGCTGAATACTGAGGCTTTAGATTTTTTTGGTTTTATATACAGTCTGAAACGGCACCATTTGGAGCCTGATTAAACGGCACCATTTGGAGCCTGATTCATTGGTACCAAAACGGTGTCGTGTTGGCCAATATCCAATGACCCGACCCATACCGCCAAAGATTCGCGCGCTTTTGCAGTGACGGAATATGTGCGCGTTCGGTCCTTCTATCTTTGTATCCTCATTCAATTAGGTTTATTATGTGTTTCCTCTTATTTCTTAATTGGTCCCCATAATTTGCGTGTCATTTCAATTTAATCCCAATCTGTGTGCTGCGTTTTAATTTCGCGATATTTGCTAGCTCAATCCTTCGTTATTTATATGAAATGCAATCTGATCCTCTATTTTGTTTTAATAATTTTATTTATTTATAAATCAGCCCTCTAATTATATTTTTATTTTGATTAAGCTTTAATTTTTGTTTATAACTCTTGTAATTTTTTATAGTATTAAATTTAGTTATTATCAAAGTTTTTTTTAAAATTGTTTTGGAGATTGGTTTTATAATGTTTTAATTTGTTTTATTTTTCATTTAAATGTATTTTATTCCTTATATAAATATTTTTTACATCATTATGTTATATATATAAATATTTACATATAAAATTTTACCAAAATGATTTCATTTCATGTATATATGTTATTATCTTATAAATATGTGTGCTTTTTAAATCTATTTATATGTATATTTAGTTTCTTTTAAAATTACTTATGTATATATATTTTTCTATTTTTAATTTAGTATATATAATTTATCACTTTAAAAGATCACATTTTATGGTATATTTTAATTTGTTTCCGATATTTTTATATATTATTACTTGTATATGTTTTATATATATTTAAATTCATATATTATTTTTTTCAAAAATTCATTTTGCTTACCATTGATTCAATGTTTGATGATTATTGCTATTATGTGTATTGCCTCTTTTAATTTGTGTTTATAGATTATTTGTGATTCATTATTTGTAAATTTGATGTATGGATTAATATTTTGCTTTGTATATTAGTATTCAATTGCACCTTCTGAAAAATGTTGTGTTTTAATGTCACTTTAGTTTTAAAGATCATTTTTCTTATTATTCAAAGTTTTTTTTGAAATGAGGCGATGCTCATGTTTGGGGGTTTCAAGAAAATCGTGCCCTAACTTACTGGGTTCCGATTTTCATCGTTAAAACCTAGCAACCGAGTACCCTTTTTTCTTCTTAAATCCAAATGCACAATATTTCAAATAAAAAACTTATTCTCGGGAATTTGAGACATTGCACCCTAACTCACTGGGTGTGATATTTTATCATCTCGAGATAAGAATTTCAAAAGAACAAAGGCAATATTTCGTATTCGGGAATTTTGAGAAATAGTGCCCTAACTTACTGGGCTTCGATTTTTCATTTGACCCAAATAATTGAATATCCCTCTTAATTTCAAATGTACAAGTATTGAATGTCGAAGGGTAAGCATATTTTCGAAGATTCGAAATGTTGTATCCTAACTCACTGGGTACGATACTTTGTTCCTTCGGAATAAGTGGGTCTCGGCATCAGGCTTAATTTCTTCAAGTTTTCCCTAACAAAAAAGGATCGTATTTTAAAATCTTTTCAAATTTTCAACGTCAAGACATTAATTAATCAATTCGGTACCAATTTTGGGCGTTACAGGGGTGCTAATCCTTCCTCGTACGTAACCGACTCCCGAACCTATTTTCTTGATTTTTTTAGACTAAAGTCATTGTTTTAATAATGCATCTCAAGGTGATCCGATCACACCTCGAATAAAAGATCGGTGGCAACTTCATTTGTCATTTTAATGTCGATCCCCGTTTTTTCAAACGCGATAAAAAAATGGTTTCGACACCCTAATTGTGCCTTTAAAAATGTAATCATCGGGAAGTATTTTGCTTTAAAGATACGCGCTACTAACGAATCTGGTTTAGTTAGAAAACACCATCATTGCTTAGCTAGCAAGGCAATATTAAATTTGCAAAGATCACGGAAGCCCATTTCCCCAACATCCTTAGGCTTGCTAAGATCTAACCATTTACACCAATACATCCCATTACGATAACCACTTTTTTTGCCACCATAATCTACCCATAATTTGTTCCTAGGAAACACGACATAGAGTATGTAGGAAGAGCCTAAAGGACTGTTTTAATGAATACTTCTTTCACACCTTGAGAAAGGAAGTGAGCACTCCAGCTATTGACCTTCGGTCTCATTCTATCACACAATTGACTGAAAGCTTCCTTCTTCTTCCTTCACACTAATGTTGGGAGGCCCAAATAGCGTTCCATATTAAAAGCCCGATGTACCCTCATTAAGTCAACAAACTGACTACATATATTCTCATTAGTATTCGAACTGAAAAAACTACTGATTTTTCAAAATTCACCTGCTGTTCAGAGGCACGTTCATATTTTGCTAAAATCTCCTTAATAACATCCCCCTCTCTCCGTGGCCTCGCCAAAAACGATACTATCGTCTGCAAAGAAAAGGTGAGTAACTGAGGGACTTCCACAACAGACTTTAGTACCCACCATTATTCTATCCTGTTTGGCAAGTTTCAATAACGTCGAGAAACCCTCCGTACAGATTAGGAACAAGTAGGGACTCAAAAGATCTCCTTGACGCAAACTTCTACTTGGTGAAAATGTTTCACTAAAGTCATTGTTAGCCTTGACAGAGTAAGAAACCGATGATACACAATGCATAACAAGATCTACCAATTTAGCTTCGAATCTCATACTGAGCATCATACCTTGATTAAAACCCCACTCAAACAGATCGTAAGCTTTACTCGTATCGAGTTTTAAAGCAAACGATCCCTTCTTTCCAGTCCTCTTCCTTTTTAATGCATGCATCAACTTGTAGGCACAATAACATTATCTGAAATCAGATGACCCGGCATAAAAGCACCTTCGAACTCATCAATACAAACATCCAACACCATTTTAAATCTGTTTGTGATAACTTTAGAGATAATCTTGTACAACACGGAGCATAAGCTAATTGGCTGAAAGGAAGTCATAACATTTGCATCCATTGTTTTAGAAATTAAAATAATAAATGTATTTTTTTCTTAGGAATTAGAATTTCTCTATTAAGAACCTTTATGCAAAACATAGCGACATCCTTTCCTATGATACTCCAAAAACGTTGATAAAAAAGAACAGAGAGCCCATCATACCTAGGTTCCTTCAAATAGCCCATTTCCTCAGTAGCCAAATTTACCTCCTCTGTTTTAAAATTTTCCAGGAGCATGTTTTCATATTTTGTATCATTTTTGACCCAATTGCAACATATAACTCATTAGCTTCCGTACACACTTTGCTTTCGAAAATCCCTTAGAAGTACCTAGTCGTGATCCCCAATTTCACATCCTCTTCTTTTCTCATCACATTATTCTCATCTTTCAAAATTTTAATAGAATTTAGTTTATACCTATAAGAAGAAAAAAATTGGTGTTTTGGTCCCCGTACCTTAACCAATTGGCTCTGACCTGTTGCTCCCACTGTAATTCCTCTTGATCGATCTCCAAATTCAACTCCACCTTTGTTTCATAATTTCCTCCAAAGAATAATCAATAATATCCGCAATATATAATTCTTGCAGTCAACTTTTCAAACTTTTTATTGATTGTCCCGTCTCCAATTTCCGCCTCATAGCCCAACTTCTTAAACCCAATTCCATATGGGCCAAACGCTCAGGGACCATTAAGTTACTAGAAGCGGTCCACAAATTAGAGGCTGTTTCAACACAATCATGATGCAGCATCCTTGCTTGCTCAAACTTAAAGTCATAACCCCTACTACTTATATTTCTCAAATGCACATTATCGATCATATTTAACAACAAAGGACAACAATCCGATATGAAATTATTCAAATAATTAATAGTATAATTAGAAAAGACATTGTACCAATTTTTAGTCACCACGCCTCTGTCCAATCTTTCGCGGATGTTGTTCAAGGAAAAATTCTCCTTTTCCTACATGTACCATCTCCCTTTAAACCCCTGATAAACCGTAAAAGTAACATATTTTAATCCCATATTTAGCATGCTTTTGGATGATTTAAGCCCTGAATTATGTAATTTGGTGCTCTTAATCCTTTATTTTCATGTTTTATACTTAGAAAAGCACCGGATGATGAAAAAACGGAAAATGTGTCTAAAACGGAATAAATGAGCCATATCACGAAATCCACACGGTCATGCCTCACTCAATAGTCTCGAACACGGTCTGCCCACGATTCACACGGGCGTGCGCCATGGGCATGTCCCTGTCGCGGCTAAGAGGACTTTTACTCGGAGTAGGATACTTGGAGGCAAAGAAACACATTCCAAAGCCTATTTAAACACCCTAGTATGAATTCTACTTGGATTAGGATACTTAGGGGCCAAGTAAGGCATCTCAAAGCCTATATAAATATCTAAGGGAGCAATTTAAAGGAGGAGAGTTCGGCAAAAGCCTTCTGCCAGGGCTTTTGTCGGGGGAACCTAAGGCTTTAGTTAGGATGCGTCCAGCTAGGCCAAAGAGGGCAGATTTGTGGGGATTTACTCGAAGATAGCCAGTTGATCCATCTTAAGAAGCCGGAATTCTACTCAAGACGAAGGATCTCTCTTCAATTCCTTCAGGGGGTTTTAGGGATTTCTTATGTTTTGTTTTATCTTTTCTTTTGATATGTTTTCTTTTATTGTTATGAACTAAACCCTCAGATACCTGAGGGGGATGAAACCTAAGATGAATCTTGTTATCGTTTGCTGAACTATATGATAAATATTGACTTGTTCTTAATTATGTGTTCTTAATTCTTGTGTTGATATTTTCGGGATATTAATTCAAGTGTGATGTGCTTAGGTGGAGGAGCAAAAGTCCCTGCTTAAGAGTAGATCTAGCATAATTAAGCGGAGTTGATCACACACCTAGAGATAGGGTGATGAGATTTTGCCGGATTAGGGTGAAACCTAATATGGGAGTCCATAGATCAAGTTAATGCAATTCTAGGGGTTTTAATTAGAAAGAGATTTTAATTAACCAACCTATGGTTAGACGTTAGTCGCCTCGAGAGAGGGATTAATATAACTTAGGGAATCTTACGGATCAAGTCAAATGAATAAATCGTCTGGTTCAAAGTTAGATAACAAGTGAAGTCTAGGTGGATTCTTCCTTGGGTGTCGTCTTAATCAATTGGTTTTTCCTCAAAGTATTTTTTCCAATTTCATTCTTCTTTGTCTTAGAGTTTTTAGTTTAGTAGTTAGTTAATTTTAGATTAAATAAAAATCACTTTAATTCTTAGCCTAAATAATAAAGAGAAAGTTAGTATTAGTACTTTTAGTTCCTTTGGGTTCGACATTCCGGTCTTGCCTTAACTATACTACTGTTCGATAGGTGCGCTTGCCTCACATCGTTGTCATAGTAGTTTGCAGGTTTGATCATTCTTTTTATAAATTTTAAGACTTTGACATTACGAAAAACAACGATCAAGTTTTTGGCGCTGTTTATAAAGAAGATGGCACTGAATGATTATCAGTGGTAAATCATGAGGACAATTCCTACTAAAGCAGCCAGTGTCTTCAACCTCGACGTGGTCACCAGGTTATCTAACCAGGTAGAGATGCTACATAAAAAATTTGATGGTTTATATGGTTCTTCACAGGCACATCCAGTTATGCAGTGCGACGCAAATGGAGGAGTGGCGAATCTTGAGTACCTACCCTACGGACAGGGCATGGAGAGCGAACAAATGAAATATATGGGTAACAATTTTTGATCTAACAATAACCCTTATAGTAATACTTATAATCTAGGTTGGAAGAACCACCCCAATTTCTCATGGGGTGGTCAAGGAAATCAAAGGCAACAACCATCCCAGAACTTCTAACAATAGTCCTACCCACAGGAAAAGAAGCCGAACCTTGAAGAGATGCTGACAAAATTCATAGCAACCATAGAAACACATTTCTATAATATAAAAACACGTTTCCAAAATATAGAAACAAAACTTGATGCATCAATGCAGGAGATCGAGGATCAGTTGGGCAACTTGCTAAGCTGATCTCAGAACAACTACAAGAAAGCTTGCCAAGCAACACTAAAACTAACCCAAAAGAGCAAATTCAAGCCGTAACAACTCATGACAGTGAAAGGTTAGTGGAATCTGACCCGAGGTAAGAGCCTGTGGTAGGTGAAGGTAAGGTTGAGGTAACCCAGGATTTACCAAACCCGGTAAATACAGAGTACCAAGCTCGTGTGCCATACACCAATGCGATAAAGAAAGACCACACAGAGGAACAATTCGGTAAGTCTCCTAAACTTCTAAAGAAATTTCATATTAACTTGCCGTTTCTTGAAGCTCTTTCGCAGAACCATATCTTAAACCTCGTGTCGATAAAGAAGAAATTTAAGAGGAACGAAAACTTTGGATCGATGAACTAGACGAATGGAAGACATACTTCAAGGAGAGACTAAAAACACACGAAGCAGTAACGAGGCAACTCCACGACGAACTTAATGATGAGACAACCCAGCTTAAGATAGGAGATCAGGTACTCAAAATCCTCCCAGATGGAACAGTCGAGGTAACTAGTCCTAAAATCAGCATCTTTAAGGTAAACACTACTCGAGTTAAACTTTGTATCAATAACCGAATTGATCGCATGAGAAAGGATTTTCACCTCCTCAAACCACCATGATTATACAAATGAGAAGGTAAGTCTAGCTTAAGACTTTAAACTAGCGCTTCTCGGGAGGCAACCCGAGCACTAACGCAACTAACTAGTTTCGTTTTAGTTCTTTTCGTATTTAGATGTAGGTTTCCATACCCACACGGCCTTGCACATGACCGTCGTGTGGGCACCACAAAAAGGAACACAGGCGTGGGATGAATCTCTATTTAAACCCCCTTCTTCCTTTCCTTTTCCCGTTATCTTTCTTCTTTCATTTTCATTATTTACTTTTATTCTTATTTTTATTGATTAGTTTCTTCTTTTTATCTATGGCATTTAATTTAGCCTAGGATACAATAAAATCAGGACGGCTCCTTCGAGAATTCAATTTCAAACGGTTCGAGGCGCTTCCCCACGTTCACCTCCAATCCTATCCGGTTTCTTTTCATTGACTTCATCCAAAATTCAGGAAGTTTCACTTCTCTTCCTATCTTTTGATTGTTCTATTACTATTATCTATCTTTGTACATTGAGGGCAATGCACATCTTAAGTGTGGGGGGGGTGAATAATTATTTCAAGAAAGTGCCTAACTTTCTGCATTATTCTCAAATCCCTGAATGATATCTTGTCTTGAAGTAAGTTTTTCATATTATGATTAGAATGAAATTTCCTTTGATTTATGATTTTTATTGATATGTTTTAGATTAAGTCATTGATAATTGTGCATTGATGATTAAATTTGAAGAATACTAGAGAATCAAGCATGATAAGTCTATTTTTTCAAAAAATTAAAAAAATTTGTTAGGTTGTCTACCTGAATTTGAATATTACTTTAAAGTTTAAAATTTACGAGGTTTACATCAAAAACCCATAATTCTATATGATATTTTGAGCCTTTTGGAGCATACATTCTTTTTCGTGCTCACTTTATTGATTATGAGTGTGTCAACATTGATTTGTTATTCTAGAACTTGCATTGAGGATACATGTCGAGACCACACCTTTGATTTGATATACAGAGATGATAAAGGCACCTAGGTTTTAACCCACTTATTCCACTAAAAGCCTACCTTCATAATTAACCCCTAGTGAACCCCGTTGATCCTAACAACCCTTTTTTTGATCACCCACTAATATTAACCCAAAACCCATCTTGTATTTGTTATCACCATTCCTTGACTCCCTTTTTGTCGAGATTTGATTTTGAATAGTTACCTAATTATGTTCTATGTTTCAGTTGTAAAAGTTCTTTCCTATTATTGACTTGTTCTTAAAAAAAAAATTAGTTCTATAATTAAGTGAGCTTACATGTCTAAATTTCAAATCTTGAAGAAAAAGTTCGTATTATTAGTTTTCAATTGATGTAATTATTTAGGATTAGTTCATTTTTCTAGTTAGGTAAATTGCCAATTTAATCTCGATTTTAACTTTCTAATTTAGCCTTTATCCACACCTTTAACCTAAGCCCCGTTACAACCCTTTTAAAGACCTTTTGATTTGTGTATCGTCTCATAGTGGTGGAGATTTGATTTTCATGCAAGCCTATGGGATTAACTCTTCATGTTTGACCTTTGAGTGCTTAATTCTAAACCTTAAACACTTCGAGTGATTTGAATGAATCTTTAGTGAGGATGTTAACCCTTGTCGGTTTTGAATAAGAGGTAATTATTCAGGTAAGGGGAAACACCTAATGCTTTCATACTATAAAAACTATGACTTTGATTGTTTGAATCTTTAGGACTCTTTGAGTTGAATTATCCATGTATGAATTATCTTTGAATTATGACGAAACATTATTGATGAATATTATGAATCAGGGAAGTTTGTTTTAATTGTAAGTTGAGAATTTTGCTTGAGGACAAGCAAAAGCTTAAGTGTGGGGGTATTGATAAACCGTAAAAGTAATATATTTTAATCCCACATTTAGCTCGCTTTTAGATGATTTAAGCCCTGAATTGTGTAATTTGGTGCTCTTAATCCTTTGTTTTCATGTTTTATACTCAGAAAAGCACCGGATGATGAAAAAAATGGAAAACGTGCCCAAAACAGAGTAAATGGGCCATATCAAGAAATCCACACGGCCTGGGCCCAAGATCACATGGTCGTGCCTCACTCAACAGTCTCGAACACAGCCTGGCCATGATTCACACGGGCGTGTGCCATGGGCGTGTCCCTACCGCGGCCAAGAGGAGTTTTACTCGGAATAGGATACTTGGAGGCAAAGAAACACATTCCAAAGCCTATTTAAACACCCTAGTAGGAATTCTACTTGGATTAGGATACTTAGGGGCCAAATAAGGCATCTCAAAACCTATATAAATACCCAATGGAGCAATTTAAAGGAAGAGAGTTCGGCAGAAGCCTTCTGCCAGGGCCTTTGTCGGGGGAACCCAAGGCTTTAGTCAGGGGGCGTCCAGCTAGGCCACAGAGGGCAGATTTGTGGGGATTTACTCGAAGATAGCCAGTTGATCCATCTTAAGAAGCCGGAATTCTACTCAAGACGAAGAATCTCTCCTTCAATTCCTTCAGGGGGTTTTGGGGATTTCTTATGTTTTGTTTTATCTTTTCTTTTAAGATGTTTTCTTTTATGAACTAAACCTTCAGATACCTGAGGGGGATGAAACCTAAGATGAATCTTGTTATCGTTTGCTGAACTATATGATAAATATTTGACTTGTTCTTAATTATGTGTTCTTAATTCTTGTGTTGATATTTTCGGGATATTAATTCAAGTGTGATGTGCTTAGGTGGAGGAGCAAAAGTCACTGCTTAAGAGTAGATCTAGCATAATTAAGCGGAGTTGATCGCACGCCCAGGGATAGGGTGACGAGATTTTGCCGAATTAGGGTGAAACCTAATATGGAAGTTCATAGATCAAGTTAATGCAATTCTAGGGGTTTTAATTAGAAAGAGATTTCAATTAATCAACCCAGGGTTAAACGTTAGTCGCCTCGAGAGAGGGATTAATATAACTTAGGGAATCTTACGGATCAAGTCAAATGAATAAATCGCCTGGTTCAGAGTTAGATAACAAGTGAAGTCTAGGTGGATTCTTCCTTGGGTGTCGTCTTAATCAATTGGTTTTTCCTCAAAGTATTTTTTCCAATTTCATTCTTCTTTGTCTTAGAGTTTTTAGTTTAGTAGTTAGTTAATTTTAGATTAAATAAGAATCACTTCAATTCTTAGGCTAAATAATAAAGAGAGAGTTAGTATTAGTACTTTTGGTTCCTTTGGGTTCGACATTTCGGTCTTGCCTTAACTATACTACCGTTCGATAGGTGCGCTTGCCTCACATCGTTGTCATAGTAGTTTCCAGGTTGATCATTCTTTTTATAAATTTTAAGACTTTGACATTGTGAAAAAGAACGATCAGCCCCATGTCAATCAGTCTATTGGCCTTTAATGCTTCACGAAATCCAAACATCATCTTCCCCTCCCGAAGTCGACCACCTTGTTTCTCCTTATTTGACAATATTTCATTTAAGTCTCCCATTACCACCCAAGGCCTATCACAACTCCGTCCAAAAAACCTTAATATATCTCACGACTCACCCCTACGTCTTCCATCCAGTAATTTATAAAGCCCGTAAATTGCCAACTCAGACCACATTTAGAATCATTGATCAATACATCGATACAGTTCGTATTAAAACTTCGAAGGTCAATACACAATCATTCCTTCCAACCTAAACAAAGTCCTTTTGACCCTTCAGCAGAAACATCTATTCCATTTCTATAACCAAACCTTTTCCTAATCTTCTTCATTCTACTGGCATTAATTTTTGTTTTAATAAAAAATAAAAAATGGGGACGATTTTCTTTGAAGAAATGCTGAACTCTTCGAACGGACCGTGGATTCCCTAACCTAAGGACGTTCCAACTTAAAATTTTCATAATGTACGGCTGACCTACTCCACAGGTTTAGCCGTTTGAATGTTTGAGTTTTCTTCTTTTCGTAATTCTGAGCCTATCATTCCCATTTGCTCAACTGATCCACATTCATCACTATTCAATTTGGGCCATTTTTTACCATCTATAACTGAATAGGCCTATCCTCATTTAACATATCATCAAAATTTTCTGCAATGACAGCATCCTTATTTGGCAATGTTGACCTTTCATCTAGGTTGAGCCCCAAATTGCTCTCCATATAATGCATGGTGTTGGAAAAATTATTGCCCAGATTTGATTTTCCTCTATCTTCTCCTGGTATTCCCAGATTCCCTCCCCATGCACTATCCGACACCTGTAGCCAAATGCTACCATGGGCAATTTTGACTACCTTCTACTATACGAATAGGGCAAAAACTCTCGCCATGCTTAATCTCCCACAAAGAAAGAAAAAAGTAGTTAGTTTTTCATACTTGAAAGCAACAAACACTTTTTTATTTGCTAAGATGAGTTTTTTTCTTTCATTTCAATGGTTGTTGAATATCAAATCGGACCCGAATTCGTATGAAATTTTTCAATCCTGCCACCACCGCTTTTGTGTTATATTTCATGAATTCCCCAATAAAATCTCCAAACTGCTTTGCCATAGCATCAGAAAACATCCCCGTAGGAAGATTATTGATTTGTACCCAGAAAGTCGCTTTTAGTAAGGAACCTCTAATGGATCCTTACCATATTGTAAAGTTTCAAAAACCAATAGATGATTATTGGAAGTCCATGGTGATCTCTTCACCACTCTTACAATAAAATTGAAAAAGAAATCTTTTCTCCTCCAGATTTGTAATTGTAACCCCTCAATGGATGTCATACATTGGCCAAAACTGTCTTCATCGATTGGAAGTTAATCGTGGTTGCTGTTAAAAAACTTCCCACCAGGCATAGATCTAACCTCACTTCCTCCAAATATTGTTCGTGATCAATCTCCCAACCATCCCTTTCCATGTTATTATCTTCATCCTTCAAACGTAAATCTGCCAACTCTTCCTCCATAACTAATCCAAATAAACTAAACAAAACTAGCAATCCTCGTCTAAAATAAACAAACAGCACCAGATGCTACCTAAGAGCATACAGAGAAAACATGCTACCTAATATCATAGAAGATATGGGTTGAATGCATTTGTTGGCCTTTTTCAAAGAATTTGCTGCAAATAGTGTACTTTTGACGTGTCTTTCAAAAATATCATTAAATGTAAAATTGAGCAACCACGTTTAGTAGAAACACCACTAAAGTCTCCAATTTGTGGTAGTGATCTAACAATGTTTATGTCTACTGGATGCTCACAAATTATGTCTCGGATTTTAAAATAGTTTTAATTAATTCATTAGAACCCCTCCTTTCATCTCCGGTTTTAGGTAAGGGACGGTTTCTAGTTATTAAGGGGTCTCCCTTTTTGTCTGGTTTTTGCTGAATCCTCCACTTCTCGTTGGTTTCGAAAGCGATGTCGCTTCGAGTCTCCACCGGTTTCCTTTCTTGTCGGGTTATGGTGGTATTTGCACCATATCTCATGGCGATTGCAGTCATCGGTTTAGGTTATGGCTTCCTCCTTCATATCAGGTTTAGAGGCGAATTTAGGGGGCTGGCAGGGGCCCCGACCCCTTTAAAATGTAAAATTACTATTTAGGCCCTTAAATGTTTTTAAAAATTTTAAATTAATAAATGTAAAATTACACTTTGGCCCCACATAAAATTATAAATATTTGATTTAATCCTTTAAAAATTATAAATATATAGACTATAAAAAATTAAAATTTCATTCGGCCCCCTAAAAATTTGTAACAGCCCAATTTTCTGTGGTGTTGGAAACAGTGGTTCGAGACCACTAAATCCAAGGATTGAGTTCAAAAATTTTAAAAATTATTATTTATGTGTCAAGTGTGATTTTAGAAATATTCTTGAATTAGTGAATTTTGTGGTTTAAAAGAATTATTAGGTTAATTAGTCTCAAAAACGAGGTATTGAGACCTCGATTTCATAAACCGAGCCATGAGTGTCATTGAGTTAGTATTAAAGTTTCGTTAGGAAATTTTAACGTTTCGATAATCAATTAATTAAAAAGGACTGAATTGAAAAAGGTGCAAAACTTGTAAAATGATTAAATAGTTTAAATAGTAAGTAAAGGAGGACCAAAAAGGAAAATATACAATTATTATAAGGCTAGACGGCATGTGTGTACAAGAAATGATAAAAATTAGTGTGAACAAGGGGTAAAATTAGAAATTTTGCAAAATTAAAATTAGAAATTGGAATTACAATAGAATTCTAGACAAATTCTCTTCAAACAAACTTTAGAAAAAAGCCATATGAGGTCCTCTAAGCTGGGTTTTGATATGTTTTCACCATTTGAGTTTAATTCTTGCTCTTTTCTTGTAAATTTTGTGTTTTTAAGACTTTTGCAATTAGGTCCAACTATCTAATTCATTAGTTTTTGATTTCATGGGTAATTTTTAAATTTACCATTGATTAGTGCTGGATTTTTATGATGAATTTACATGGAATTGAAGCTCTAATTTTGTTATGTGATGATTTTATTTAGTAATTTTAATACATATTGATTTTAGGACCAAATTGTGAAAGGTTAAGAATTAGGGTTTGGTATTGAAATTATGAATATTAATGGCTGTATGGTAGCCTAAAATAATTATGTAAAATTTCAATTGAGAAAAATTAGCTCAATTGATGGGTTAATTGATTAAGGACTAAATTGTAAAAACTATAAAAGTTAGGGTAAATGTGTAATTTTGAAAATTGAAGGGTATAAATTGTAATGTGAATTAGATGCTAATGAATGAATACTTTTATATTATAGATCAAGAATCCGAAGACAAACTTGAAAAAGAGAAATTAGTCAAATAGTCCCTGAATTACTACAGCTTCCACAATCTACCTTAGGCAAGTTCGTATGGTTGAACCTTGATATTTATATTGAATTGATGGATGATATTATGTATTTATTCATATTATTTGTTAAAAACATGGAATACTATTATATAATGAAATCAAAATGAATTGATGGATAAGACCATGGTTGGACTGTGGAAATGTTTAAATGTAAGACCATAGTTGAGTTATGAGATTTTAATGAAAATGCCATAAATGGGTTATGGCACAAAGAAAACGATGTACTCATATCCATAGTTGTTCTCCGATTTGGAAAAACTTGGTTAGTGACATGTAAAATCCGTGTATATGAAACTTGTCTGATAATTATGTATATTCATGATTATGAATTGTTATTGAAATAAATATACATGAAATTCATGAAAATAATGGTACATGGAATATTGATTGTTATTGAATTGAGTGTATGTGGAATTGTGATATTTGAATAATTGTGGCAATTGAAAAGTGAATTGAAACCCTATTAATTGTATCGGGCTGAGTCGGATATAGTTGGCATGTCATGAGATTGAAATAGTTCAGGATACTTCGACCTCGAGTCAATGAGACACTGGATGTTAAATTGTTACTTCGGATAAATTTGATGAGGTACTGGGTACCAACTTACTTCGGCATGGCCGATGAGACACTGAGTGTCAATCTATTACTTCGAATTATCCGATGAGGCACTGGGTGTCAAAATGGTGTGTTTTGGTTGGATTCGTGTATCCATCAGAGTCCGAGTTGTGTTAATAGGGAAAATTAAATGAATTGATATTATGAATGGAAATTGATGATATTAAATGTGAAATGGAAATGAAACATATGAACTGTGTATTAATTGAGAAAAACCTTTTGAGATAATAAACTAATGAGAATTGAATGTGCTATGAGTGATCTATAAATATATATAAAATAATATTGAAAGATTTATGGTTATTACTGGTATATACCTGAAATACCTGGAAATGATATTTAATTGATATATTGAAACGTGTCTTGGAAGTGATATTTACTTAATATATTAAAAAGTGACATGTAAATATATGATTTCTTTGATATGTTGATACAAGGAAAGCATGTATATGGTGATATGTCGAGATAATAAGTTTATCAATATTGAATTTATATGTAAGATGTGCAAGTATGCTAACTATTGTTGTTGCTTGATGTTTAGGCAAGTGCCAAGCTATTGGCTAAATAGAAATTTGTTTATTTATTTGATGCATTGAAATGGTAAGCATTTAAGTGAAAATAAGTTAGTACTCAGGAAAGAATGGTAAGTTTTAAATTATGCAATTTCTTATGGAACGATTTATTATGTGTTCAATTAGAATAAGGCTTTGATTAGATGCACTAATTTGTGACCATGGCTAAATGATATGCATATGACTTGTATGGCATTCATATGGAATAAGTATGGAAAAGTTAAAGTTATATAAAATTCTACTAAGATTGGGGTAATAAGTATATGTGTGATATTATGGATTAGTTCACCTTGTGAATTAATGAATATAGTTTATGAGTATTACGGTAACAATATTAGAATATTTTTAATACGTAAAATTTTATATTTGAGATGAATTAATATGATTAAAGATTATATGAGCTTAATAAGCATTTGTTGCTTAAGTGTTTGTTTTATTTATTTACCTTACAAATTATCGGAAGCTTGAACGAGTTGGAAGCTTATTAGAGCTATATCACACTATCCATTGGTTCTAATGGTAATTATTAGTGACTTGATTCTGGTTATAATGGCATGTATAGATTATTTTGACTAAATATTAGTCTATAGGAGTTTTGTTGAAATTAGTCACGTATTTGGTTTGTGTTTTGGTATTGTGGTATTTGCATGATTGCCTTATAATATTGATGTGATTGAATGGTGAGAAGTAAAATAGTAGTTGAATATGCATAAGAGGTGCCTAGAGGCATATTGGTTGTGTGTAAACATATAGGTATATGATAATTGGTTTCAAGAAGATTATTTAGTAAAAATTTGCACATACGTGTTTGAATAAATTAGGTAGAGTGCTTATGAAGGTACATTGGTTAGGTACTTAGAATGTCTATTTTGACATGTTTAGAGTGTGTTTATGTAATGGCCTAAATTCAAGGTTATAGGAATAATGGTTTCGCAACCATAAATCTGATTTAAATAGAAATTTATTTCAATATATTTGCATGAATATTTATATGATAGAAAATATTTTTATAAATATTTATAAAATGTTAGTAATGTGGTATTAAACTTTCGTTAGAAAATTTTAACGTTTGGGTAGGAAATTAAATGAAAAGGATTAAATTGAAAAAAGTGTAAAAGTTTAATTATAGATTAAAAGAAAGTATAAAGGACCAAAATGGCAATTAAGTCATTTTGTCTAGTTGAGGCGGTTTATTATGAAGAAAATCTGAGATTTTTATGTTAATATATATTATTATATTATTATATAATAAAGATATTTTAATATATTATATTATATTGTTATTATATATATTATAAAGAAAAAGTAAAAGAAAGAACAGAAAAGAAACAGAGAGTAAAGACGAAACAGAGAAGAAATAGGGGAGAAAGAAAAAAAAAGGGAGAATAGAGTTTTTAAAGCTTGGAGTTTAATTTGGTAAGTTAATTTAGTCCCTTTCTTTTAATTTTGATGCTTTATAAGTTTTAGAACAAAGTTTTGATGAATTTAAGTTGAAGTTTTTGAAGTTTTAGAGTTTTTGAATATAGCATATGATGAATAAAATGATGAATTAGTGGTTTAATTGAAAGAATTTGAAGTTAGAATTGGATAAAGGACTTAATTGCAAAACAGGCTATAAGAAAACAGTTTTGGGACAGCAGCAGTAGAGTAAGTTTGAAAATTCACCAAAAATTGTAGAAGTGGAATTAGAAGTTGAGTGAGATATGAAATTAAAGCTTATTGAGTCTATTTTCATATGAAAGAAACAAGGAAAGAAAAGAACTGTATTTTGAGATATTTGGAATTTTGTAAGACTGGTTCAGAATGAATTCGGGTTCCTCTGTTTTGACTTTAGAAAATCATCAAAAAATTGAAGAAAAATAATTAGGGGCTTAAATTTATATATTTGGAATCCTGAATGAATCTATTTTCAATAAAAATAAACGAGAACATCATCCGAATTCTGTATAAGGAGATAATTAATGTTTAGTGAAGAAGGGTCAGAACTGCTAGATAGCAGAACAGGGGTGACTTTAAAGAATAAACTGTACTTATTGGCTAAACAAAAAATTCTGAAACTTTTATGGGAAGAAGATATGTGAGTCTAGTTTCAGGAAAAATTAACGGTTCTTCATTTGGAATTCTGTAGTTCGAGAAATAAATAATTTAGTGACTATGATTCAAGTAGACAGATTTGAACAAACTAAAAATAATAATAGAATTATAGAAAATGCTACATGTGAACATGAAATGTATTGAATTGATGATTGAATTTATTTATTTAGATCCAAAAAACTCAAATATGAAGCTAGATCGAGGAAAGGAAAAAGTCCCGGATTAGTAGATTTTGTAAACGAACTAGTATCAAGGCAAGTTCGTGTAACTTGAATTATATTCTTAAATGCTTGAAATGTATGTTATTGATGTGAAAATAATTTGAATGTTCATTGTATGAAGATTGATGATACATTAATATATTTGATAAAAAGGGAAAGAAATCCCGGTTGAATGAAAGGAAAATTCGATGGATCTCTGAAAAGGAATTGACGGTAAAAAGGATCTAGCCCGGACGGGTGATCCTATCTTGATATAGCCCTCCCGAAGAATATGTGGAAAATGGATTTAGCCCGGACGGGTAATCCGAATTAGGGTCTGAATTTAGCCTGGACTGGTAATTCAGATCCAAGCTCATTAGAGTAATTGTCGTTGTAGGGGATTTAGCCTGGACTGGTAATCCCGATAATACTCTATGAGTTTATATTATCGATTTAGCTCGATCGTAATCCCATCAGTAAAGATGAGGTTCGCGGGAGTGTGCTCTCTGAAATGGAAATGTGCGCACATGAATATGAATTGACGGACCCGGATTTGTACACTAAAGTGTACCTATGAAAATCCATCGAAAATTCCAAGAAATTCAACGGGATAAATATGGAAAAAGAATAATAAGGAAATGGAAATCACGGTATTGATGAGCTCATCAATCATGGTGTGTATATTATTGATATATGGAAATTAATGGACTAACTTGAATGTTGAGTTTGTGATTGTTAGGATAATAGTGCATTGAATGGTTATATGAATGTTTAATGCATTATATTGAAAATATTAGGTAAGTATAATTCTTGTTGCATGGGCTTACTAAGCACAAAGTGCTTACTCTGTTTTCCTTTCCCTTGTTTTGTAGTATTAAGAGCTCGGAGGTCGGATCGGTGGGAGACTCATCACACTATCAACCCCAAGATTTTGGTATTTTAAGAAACTTTATTTTGGAAATCAATGGCATGTATAAGCTAATAAAATAAATGTTAACATGAATGAGTATAAGGTCAGCCATTGATATGGCTTATGTGTTGAATTTATCTTATAAATATGCATGAACTTTATTTTGAAAATATATTGAATTGGAATGGTTTCGGTTTCAAAAAAAAAAAATTTGTAAACTCCAGTAATGCCTCGTACCTTATTCTGACAACGAATACGGGTAGGGGGTGTTACAGTTTAACTGAGTTTTAAATTGTTGAATAAATGGTTTTGAGTTGCTTGATGTGTAAGATTGCAGGGAATTGTAACCTTGATGTTTAAAGCTCATATTGAGTCCACACGGCCAGATACACGGGTGTGTAACTGGACCGTGTGAGACACACGGCTAACACATAGGCGTGTGAATTGGTCGTGTGTCCCCTGCAACTTAAAATTTTCAAAATAGAATACTCAAGAATTTACACAGGGGCAGAGGCACGGGCGTGTGGCCGGCCGTGTGACCCAATTCAGAGAGTTACATGGGATAGGACACGATTTGAGACACGGGTGTGTCCCATGACCACACGGGCGTGTCCCAGATTCATACGGGCATGTGTGCCCTATTTTTAGGAAAAATTTTGAAAATTTCACAAAAATTTCCCTTGACTGTTCGAATTAGTCCTAATTTGTTTCTAACACGTATTTTGGGCCTCGAGGGCTCATGAAAGGGACAATGTGATTAATTTGTAATGTGCATGTTAGTTGACTGTGTAATGTACGTATTTGATCTGAAATGTCTGGTAATGCTTCGTAACCCTATTCCGATGGCGGATAAAGGTTAGAGGGTGTTACAAAATTTGTTCTGGTTTCGCCCCTATTGGGGTCTCGATTTAAGCTATGACGGTTTTGACGTCATTTTGTCTGGGGTTTCAAGGCAGCATGGTCTCCATCGATGACTTTTTCGTATGCGGGTTAAGTGCAACTTCCACTTTCCTCTTCCCGGATACTTTTCCCTCCCTTCCCCATGCGTGGCGGCGATGTCAAGCAACTAGGGCTCTTGGATTTAGGTTGTGGGTTGGGCTTAGCTTTGGGCTTAATGTTTTATTTTTTATGTTTTATCATCCCCGGGTTTAGATTATACTGGTTAGTGAGGAACTCTTGAGGTAGACAAGATCATATGCATTTATTCGTCAAAATCAAATAAAATGTTAAGCCTCGTGTGGTGATTCCTCTCCCAATTTCATTGATGAATCTTTGTGGGTTTTGCCACTGTGATGGTTTGTTGTTTTTTGTTTCTCGATTTTGGGAGATTTTGTACATTGTTCTTAAGATGAAATGGAAACCTTCTTTATGTCAAAAAGAAAAGCATGAATAGAATAACTAAATTGACAATTATAGTGATAGAAAGACCCGATTAGTACAATATTAATTCATAGAAGTCATATTTGTGTTGATATTCACATGATTGGATTTTAGTTTGAAATTGAGTGATATGCCAACTCCATTAAGCTCTGGATTCATATGGTTTATGATGTAATTTTCCTTAATAGATTTGATGAGAAGAATCTCACTACACGAACCTTAGTTACCATCAGATACTTCCCCAGCTACTTAACTTACAAGGCAATATATATGCTGACCTACTCAAACTTTGCAGTTTCTTTAATAATTACTTTCATTTCTTTAATGGTAATACTGAAATGCTGATATACTTGTTTCAATTTTTAATTCTCAAATACAAGACTTCATTTCATGTTTATGGTAAGATGTCAAAAATCTTGACCCATAATTATCCTTTCCTCAAAGTTCAAATTTCTAACAATAAATATCAGCATTGATTTTACTCATTCACAGTAAAAAACCAGCAAATCAATTTGCAAGTCACCATTAATGGCTTCCTCTCTGTTCAGTCTGTGCTTCTTTCTCTTGCTATTCCTCTACCAGCCTCTCTTCTCCATGGCTAATCTCCATAAAAGCAAGAACATGATCCTTAGATCAAATCACCGCTCTCACCTCAACACAATACCCTTCAATGAAAACTCATCAACTGTATACTTTGAAGTAACCAAACCCATCAAACTACCAAATACCAAGCCATGTTCATACCATGTTCTTCATCATGATTTTGGCTTCACATATGGGAGACCCCCAGTTGTTGTAAACTACAACCCACCAGCTTGTTACTCTCAAAAGTTCACCAAAATTGTGCTTGAATGGAAGGCAACATGTAAAGGAACACAGTTTGATCGTATTTTCGGGGTTTGGCTATCTGGCGTCGAGCTCCTTCGGGGCTGCACGGCAGAGCCTACACCAAAGGGAATTATTTGGAGCGTTGAGAAAGATATAACAAGGTACAATTCATTGCTCTTGAAGAACCAAACACAAACTTTAGCTGTTTTTCTTGGTAACATTGTGGATCAGACTTATACTGGAGTCTACCATGTTAATTTAACCTTTCATTTTTACCCTGTTGAATGCAATGTGATGATCAATAATGATGAGAATAAGATCAGTTTGAATAACTTCGCATCTAACTATTATTCTAAGGCTGATCTGATCTTACCAATTTCCCAAGATTGGCCACTAAACGATGGTTTGTGGTTTGAAGTTCGAAATTCAAATGAAACAAAGTCGAAGCAATTTCAAATACCTGAAAACGTGTATAGAGCTGTATTGGAAGTTTATATATCTTTTCATGAAAATGATGAGTTCTGGTATGGGAATTTTCAGAATGATTACATTGCTGCAAATAATCTAAGTGACACTCCTGGGAATGGGCCATTCAGAGAAGTTGTAATCTATCTTGATGGTGAAGTGGTGGGTGCAGTTTGGCCTTTTACAGTGATCTATACTGGTGGAATCAATCCTTCATTTTGGACTCCCATTACTGGTATTAGCTCTTTCAACCTACCTTCTTACGATATCGAAATCACTCCATTTTTAGGCAATATGTTGGATGGAAAACCCCATACATTGGGGTTCAGTGTCACCAATGCCTTGAATGTCTGGTTTATAGATGCTAATTTGCACCTCTGGTTAGATACCAGAAAGGCAAAAACTGAAGGGGGACTTGTGGAGTTCAGTAACAAGGCTGCTAATGTTTATGAAGAATCAGATTTCAAGGGATTAAATGGAACATTCTTGACAAATTCAAAGAGGCTCATATCTTCAACTGGATGGATCAAATCATCTTATGGGAACATCACAACTCATTCCATTCAAGAGTTTAGGTATAATAACTCATTGCAAGTAGCTAAAGATGGAGATTTTCAGGTTGTGGATCAGATGATCCATTTCAATGACAGGGTTTACACAAAGATGCCATTTCATCATGTTCATGTTGAGGAATCATTTAAAACTTTCCATTTAAACTTTTATGCAGACTTCACAGTACAAGGGGAAGGTTCCTTCATTTTTGTCAGCAATGTCACGTTAGGATTCAACGAGAACAAGTACAAGCATGGTGGTTGGGATTTCTTCATCAGCTTTCTGCGAAATACCCAGAAAGCACAATCGGTTATTGAAGTGAAAAACTACTCGACCACCAAAAGATTGCGAGGAACAAAACAGGTATATGAATACCATGGAAGCGATATCTGCTACTCCAGGAACATTAGCAGCTCTAACAACTTGATTGAGTATGATGAAGGGGCAAAACTGTGTGATGATTTTGAAGTCAAGTCAGTGAAAAAGGCTTTTTAGTAGCAGAGACAGTGATGAATTTGAGCTCATCAATAAAGGGTTTCATGTTAGATATTCCAGGATCCTATAATCAACTTAACTGATCAAATTGGAGCTGTTTTATCAACTCTTCCATCTTTAAATTTATTTTGCTATGTTCTTTGCACTTAAAAGCAAAAACACTAGACTCTCTTTTGGCAATAACAAGGAACCCCAAATTATCAATTTCAGAATAAAAGTTTTTCCATAAATGGATTTTGTGAGCTTAGTATTCATATGTAGTCTGATAACGATAAGAATAGTTGAGAAATTTTGAATAAATTATTTTATATTAATATTTATATGTTTTTATTATGGTTAAATTTACATGAATGATATTATGCATTATTAATTTAATAATTTACTTATGCTGTTTTACATCATCAAAACTTGGCTTAAGATTATAAATATCTTTACCCTTTGTTTTTATATATATCTTTTATTCTTAAAGTAAAAGTTAACAAAAAGTTGAATTTTTTTTTTTTTAAAGTCATCTGATATTGAGATAAAAATACGAAGCTCGCCTGAAGAGAAGGGATGATACGAAACTGTATTTATATATAAATAAACCTTATATATTGTAAGCTAATAAGACTGTAGTTTCTCATAGTTTCCTCATTTGATCACCCTTCAAATACGTCTTCCTTACCATGGTCCCTAGAAGCAATTGAAATGGCAACATGGCAAACAATATCATGCATATCAAAGCATTCAGGGTGGAACCAGCAAGTAACAGAGAAGGGTCTTTGAGCTCACTAACCAACGTCAATACTTTGTTTCGAACTTTTGTATTGCGTCCATACCATGAAATAAGCCCAAGCCTCGGCGTCTTCAATGGCAGCATTATGACCCATTATACTGCAGAGCAAGAAAGTATATTTGAGGTTCTCTGTTTTCAAATTCTATAGCTAAATACACAACACCTGATATCCCCTTGAAGATTTAAGGTCCGTCACATCCTTTTTTATTATTATTTATTTTCCATGTTACATATGAAATGCTCATTTGCTATATATTTCATTGATTTTTTTTTTTCAGGGGTTTTCTTGTTTGCTTGAAATATGTTCTTGAAATTAGCTTCATGATAGATAATGAGCCTTTCAAGGTAAAAGATTAATATGTATGTATGTATGTTTTTCATAAAGCAATGACAAAATTCACCATTTTAAATTTTCTTCACCATTTTTTTCTTCAGCTTTGTTGATGATGATAATGATGGTAATGAGTAAAGGAAGAGATGGCGTGGTGGTTGAAAGCAATGAGCAAAGGAGTAAGAAGAAGAAGAAAAATGGTGGAAGCAGGTGGTGTGAAGGGGAAGAAGATGATCAACAGTAGTGAATAAAAAAAATAGTCAACAATTACTGCTTATGTGGACATGGTGTGTAACACCACGTCAGATCCTGTTAGTAAGTTATTGGTTGAGGGACTAAAATGATTAATATTTTAACGGTAGTGATTAAATTATAAATACTTTTTATTTAAGTGATCAAAATAAAAATACTAGAAAATTAAGTGACCAATCAGATAATTAACCTAAAAGAAATAATTAAGTTGATTACAGTTTATTTAATCTAACCTTTGTTCACGTTCAACCTCTGCTTAATTACCAAACAAAAACTAATAAAAAAGGAATCTTGGGAAGGCCTTGGATTCTGTGAATCTATATGAAGCTGAAGAAGCTTTAGAACTCTCCTTTAAAACTAAACTATCCATGGCTTCTTTCTTTTTAAACCCTTTGCTCTACCTTCTTCCCCTTCTATTTCTTGACCCTCTCTTCAGCCAAGCCAATCTCCACCACTCCAAAACTTTCAAATCATCCCTTTTCTCCCAATCATCAGCCAATGAAACCATCTCACCGACTCTCTTTTTTGAAGTCACCAAACCCATCAATCTCCCCACCACCAAGCCTTGTTCCCTCACTGTTTTACAACATGACTTCGGCTTCACTTATGGGAAACCTCCTGTTTTGGCTAATTATAACTTTCCATCTGATTGCCCTTTCCAGGAATTTTCCAAGATTGTCCTGGAATGGAATGCTACCTGTAAAGGCCGACAATTTGATAGAATCTTTGGGGTTTGGTTATCTGGAGT
This sequence comes from Gossypium bickii, assembly GCA_025503065.1. NCBI lineage: Eukaryota > Viridiplantae > Streptophyta > Magnoliopsida > Malvales > Malvaceae > Gossypium > Gossypium bickii. The sequence continues at coordinate 18,619,623 of CP106709.1, forward strand.
TGAACTTCTCAGGAGCTGCACAGCTGAACCTAGACCTAATGGGATTTTCTGGAGTGTCAAAAAGGATATTACCAGGTATTCTTCACTGCTTTTATCCAACGACACTCAAACATTTGCTGTTTATTTAGGCAATATTGTTGATAAAACTTATACTGGTGTTTACCATGTCAATGTAACACTTTATTTTTACCCTGCTGTGGAAAAACCGGTTCTTTCTAAGGAAAAGTGGGGGGATTTTGGATCTGAGGTTGATTCTAAAGCTGATTTGATTATACCCTTTTCCCGGGATATGCCGCTGAATGATGGTTTGTGGCATGAGATTGAGAATGCCACTGATGTCAAAGTGAAGGAATTTGTAATTCCTCAGAATGTTTATAGGGCTGTATTGGAAGTATATGTGTCTTTTCATGAGAATGATGAGTTCTGGTATGGAAATCTTCCGAATGAGTATATTGCTGCCAATAATCTTACAGATGTTGCAGGGAATGGACCTTTTAGGGAAGTTGTGGTTAGTTTGGATGGTGAAGTTATTGGTGCTGTTTGGCCTTTTACTGTGGTTTACACCGGTGGAATCAATCCTCTCCTGTGGAGACCCATTAGTGCCATTGGTTCATTTGATCTCCCTACTTATGATATTGAAATTACTCCATTTTTGGGGAATCTGTTGAATGGGAAACCCCATAAGCTAAGCTTTAGTGTTACAAATGCTTTGAATGTGTGGTATATTGATGCCAATTTGCATCTATGGTTAGATAGTAAGAGCGCAAAGACGGAAGGGAAGCTTTTGCAGTATGACATTGTTCCTCTTAGTGTGACTTCTGTGGTAGATTTCAAGGGTTTAAATGGAACATTCGTCACGAATACGACTAGGTACATATCCTCGACAGGATGGGTTAAGTCTAGTTATGGGATTGTGACAACCAAATCCATTCAAGATTTAAGTTATAGTAACTCCATGGTGATAAATGGGAATCTGCAGATCATAAACCAGACGATCCATTTTAATGACAGTGTTTATGCAGACATCCCGGCTCCTAATGCTGTATCGAAGAAATCACTCAAGAGGTTTCTTTTCTACTTATACTCTGACGATATCGATCAAGGAAACGGAACTACATTCTCTGTATCTAATGTCACTCTGGGATTTGATGCGAAGAAGTTTAACGATGCTGATGCTGGTTCACCTAGCAGTTCACTCTGGAATTTGCAGAAAGGAAAGGGTGTTATGGTTGTAAAAGACAACTTGGTTGTCAGTGGAGTGGCAAGTACCCAACAATCATACAATTATGAAGATGGTAATTTTTGCTATTCTAGGAACATTAGCAGCTCAAACTACACCATTCTTTATGATGAAGTACGGAACAAATGCGATAAAAGAGCGAAATCCCATTTCAGATACGGTCTTAGCAGATGGTGGCCTTTTCCAGCTCGAAGAGCTTTTCTCGCATCTCATGTAACTGATCCGAATGGAAACCAGTAATTCGACATGTGGAGTAGTTAATTAGATCTTTTGAGATTCCCGCGTACAGATACAACAAATAAATTGTTAAGTGTCTCCGTTTTCTTTTAAATTATGGATCGATTTGTACGTATGCATCTTCTCTCTATTGATTTTTTGCAGTTGAATGTTCTTTTATCTGGATTTCAGTTTGACTGTTCATCTTAAAACTAAGCTTTAATAATATATTTCTTAACCTGTACCATTGATCAGTTTATATCATGGATCATTCATGTTTGCAAATCCAATAGTCTGGTTTAATGCATAACGAGTAAGGGGCAATACTTGTGGAAATGCAAGATTATGCAAAATGATTGAAGGCCTAACATATTCACAGTATGTTTACTGCATTTTGTAACATTCGAGGTCGTTCGATCTCTAGTTCATTATTTTAGCTATGGTTTTAGGCCAATCTATGTTGTTTGCTGTGGTTGTTTAATGTATGACATTACAAGTGTTGCTAATATAGGCATTATAGTAAAAGATTTTTCCTGTAATTGGATCAAATAAGATTTACTCATATCTGTATTTATTTCCTACACACCAGCTGAATCAAAAATTGGAATTAAAATATAAATTCATGTTATAGATATGTGTATATATTATTAATTTATCCAAAACCTCGGATTAACTCGATTGATATATAAATTGATTGACTTTGAAGTTTTAAAAATCAATATGACAAGAAATAGTAATATCAAATCCAGTAATCCAAACTTAAATCAAGAATGGTTTGAATTATCTTTGATCCACTATGAATTTAAGGAAATGGAGCATAGATGCGGTGGAAGGAATTATCATTTTTTTTCCACCATATGCTACAGAAGCTAGGGGTACATCGCATTGAATGTGTCTGTCCCATTTTATCTTCAATTTACTGCATTTCTGCTGATAATTTTAATAATATTGTAGCATATTCCACACACACACACACACACAAAAAAAAAAAAAACCCTCAAATCTTTCATTGCCAAAGAGAAAAGCACAAATTGGAGATGTTTATCGCCACTTGATCCGGGTCAGTCCAAACTATGTTTATTATTATTGGTAAAAGTAATTTGGAGGTAGTATATTAGAAATTAAATTGTATTTTGTTTTCTCTATTAAAAAAGTTAATAAATTAATCTCTATATGTTAGATTAAAGAGTAAATTGATCATTTTGTTAAAAGTTTCATCCAATTTTAATATTGAGTGATACCATGTCACCGTTTGGTGGATTGAATTAATTACTTTACAAATAATTTCATCAATTTCACCGTTTGTTAAAAATTCTATCCATTTATTCTGTTAAAATTTCTACCTATTTTGGTTGAGTTAATCCCTCTATATCAACATAAGGTAAGGTGGTATACCACATGGCACTGCTTGTTTCTAAATGACAGTTTTGCTTGTAACATTGTCCTAGGCACCGGGAATCTCATATTAGCTTGGCAGCACGTTGTCGATTCTCCGGCTTGGTATTAGGATTTTTACCTACAATGACAAGGTTGATTCAAGAGCATGGGAAGAGACATTCACTCTCTTCTCTAGGGACTCAATATGGGGAACTTCGGGCTTTGTGAAGATAACCAATGTGTTGCTTGCCCCTCACCAAAGGGATTATTGGGTTGGAACAAGAATTGTCAGTCCAAGAAGGTGAACTCATGTAGGCCTAATGATTTCAGCTATTGCAAGCTTGAAGGAGTGAACCATTTCATGAGCCAATACAATGAAGGACAAGGGCCCACGAAAGAGAGTGATTGTGGGAAGAAATGCACATTGGATTGTAAGTGTTTAGGTGAAACATCCAAATGTTGGGTTGCCAATGAATTGAAAACCAACACTTCCCATGTGGGTTACATAATGTAGTATTACGAGTCAGGCAATATAGCAAAGTTTACAGGCAAAATAATGTGAATCAGCTGGAATCCATTTTCTTTTCCCCTCTTATTGATCTAATAATACCAACATATCATGTGATGTTGTATACTGTATAATTATATGATATTCGAACTTATCGAGACATTAGAGAAAACAAAAAAGGTGAAAGGGTTGATGCAATTTATGCATAAAATATATAAAGTTAGCAAATGGATTCCTTTTACATCGATGCCAACAAAATTTATAATACAAATTGAATAAATTATTGCAATAAAAAACCCTTGCAAGTTGCAAAGTATTACAATGCTTTTGAAGCATTAATCGATAATTATTAAATCAGTCTTTATGCTAATCAATAATTTTTTTATTTTAAAAAAATGAAAATGGAGTACTTTAGGAACAATATAAAAGAATAAATCTATTAAACCTAACACATGTAATTTTTATATTTATCAAAATATTTGCATCAGATTTTCATATTTAAATGTTATCAAACTTTAAATAATCCAAAATTTCAACGGGTTTAATATTTGTATTGTATTTTCCGTTTATGTATGCACGGACAAAAGTAGTAATTAAATATATACATCATTATGATGATGGTATACAAGTTGCATCATGCATGTGTAAGTTTGGATAGAAAGATTAATATTTAGAGTAAGTGAGATATTGATGTATGCAAATTATTCTAACATGAAAAAGGGTTTAATTTTGATTCAATAATTATTAAGTTAAGTTTGAGTTTAAATAATTCAAATTATCGGTCAAGTTGAATTCGAGCTCAGTAATACTTGATTCAAACGATTCACAAGTCTTATCAAAATTTTCACTTTAATATATATATTTTAAATATTTTTATATTATTGTTATTGCTCTTAATATATATTATTAAGTCTTCAAGTTTAATTGAGTTCGAGTATGCAAATTTGAGTTCGAGTAACTCGATTATATCTCAAGTTTAACTCAATTTTAAAAATAGATATTTGATCGAGCTCGAATCAAATATTAAACTCTAAATTTCCAGTTGAACTCAAACTCAAACTTACTTTTATTATAAGAGAATGAACAATCGAACAAATAAAGCGTACTGCACAATTTATCGAGATATAGCCTGACCCTCCCTATCATACTGCATCACAGGTAGCAACTCCCTACTTTGGCATAAAAAAGAACAAATTATAAATTATACTTAATCTAAACAGTAAATTATATCATGCATTATTGTATATTAAACTTTTAATTGAGTTGATATTACGAGTCATTCAGATAATAAGTAATTTGGCTAAACATTAATATATCATTGCTTTATAAGATAAATTGTATTATTTTGAGAGTATTTTATCTTTTTATATATTTTGTGTTAAAAAAAAAACATATACATAATGAGATTTGAACTCAAAACACAAGTGTTTCGACATCTCTATTTTAACATTTCAATTAAAATCTCGTTTATTTTCATATAATTTTTTTATAAATATATTTGTTACATAATTTTTATTTTTCACCCGAATGTATCATAATCTAGTATAATATTAACCCTATTTTGAATTCATATCTAAATATTATCAAACTCCTTGTAACAAAATTGGTATATACACTTATATTTATGACACACGCACAATGTGTGTGAAAAAAATAAGTAACTATATTACTTTGATGAAAATAATAAAATTTAAAATTAGATATATATATATATACCCTAACTTCAAAATTTATCAATAATAATATTTCATTAAAAAACATGAAAAAAATAAAAACATTATCACTATAACTTACTTTATGCATAAAAGAATATCCGGTGGAATTTACTAACACAGTTAAAAGTTTAAAATAAAGTATTATCAAACTCTATATATAACTCATTTTTTAATGGGTTTAATGTACTTATAGTATTTTCATTTGTATATTCCCTGACAAGTAAAGTATAGTAGATGTGTCACATGCAAATGTTTGCATGTGATATTTATTTAAATTAAAAAATAAATGACCAAAAAAAAGTAATATGGTGTGAAATTTAAGGAAAGTGGAAAGTTAAATAACTGATAAATTATAATGGATTAAGGTGATGATGTAGCAAAGATAATAATGAATTAAGGTGGTTTAAGAAAACAAAGTAGAGCAAAATATAATGAGTATAAGATTAACCCATTTTTATTTGTATAAATATTATTGTTAATGTAAGAGAAAGTAAATTTGAGTGTACTGAAACGTATTATTTTTTTATTTATAGACTTGAAGAGAAGTTATGAATAATTTTATACATTATATTAAAAAAGCTATTTCTATTTTTATAAAATTTAAATTTTATTTAAAAAATAAAAAATCTTTTATCTATCAATACAATAAATCAATCATCAAAGAATGAATGGTTCTAATACTCTTATCGTATTTTCATTTATATATTCACCAATAATTATGATAGTATAAGTTTGGTGAGGAAGATAAAAAAACAATAGCTACTGACATGTGAGGAAAGAGCAAATTATAATATGAATATAACATTGGCCCTCCTTTTCAGTTTTTAAATCTCCTGCACATTATGCCAGCGATACCTTAACTCAATTGGTAAATATAAAATTTTGGATTTTGAGTATTTAGTTTTAAGATTTAGTTAATTAGTTAGTATGCTGTAATAATTTGATTGTATTTAGTAATTAATTAAACAATTTATTTGTAATAGTTTCCTACCGATTATAAATACCCCTTCACTTCACTGGTTCCCTTTAGATTTCTAAGCAACTCAAAGCCTTTCAATTTTCTTTCATAACAATGCGGTTGATATACCTCTTCTTGCTAACCGTCTTTTCCATTGCTAAAGCTACGGTTCCACCTTCTGAGACATTTCAATACGTCAATGAAGGTGAATTGGGACCTTATATCATAGAGTACGATGGTGACTATCGAGCTTTACCACCATTCAGTGCCCCATTCCAACTTTGCTTCTACAACACCACCCCCAATGCATATACCCTAGCCTTGCGTATGGGGCTTACGCGATCCGAGTCGTTGTTCCGATGGGTTTGGGAAGCGAACCGCGGGGACCCAGTTCGGGAAAACGCCACCTTGACATTCGGAAGTGATGGAAACCTTGTCTTGGCCGATGTAGATGGTCGGATTGCTTGGCAAACCAACACGGATAACAAAGGCGTGACAGGGTTCAAAGTACTTCCTAATGGGAACATGGTGCTTCATGATTCCAAAGGTAATTTTATTTGGCAAAGTTTTGATTATCCTACCGATACCTTATTAGCAGGCCAGTCTCTTCGCCTTGCTGGTGCAACCAAGCTTGTGAGTCGGGCCTCTGCTATGAACAACTCGGACGGTCCTTATAGCCTGGTCATGGAATCCAAAGCATTAGTTTTGTACTATAAGGCCTCAAATACCCCTAGGCCAATTCTTTATTTCAATCATGAGTTTTGGGTAAATGTCAGAAAGGGTCCCTTAGAATATGTAAAATTCAATTCCACCTCGGAAGATGAGGGTACTGCCTATGGGCTAAATCTAGAGTATCATGTAGCTAATTCTTCTACCGGAGGGACTTTACGGATCGGAAGACCGAACTACAACAGCACGTTATCGTTTCTCCGACTCGGAATGGATGGAAACCTTAAGGTTTACACTTACTATGACCCTGTATTTGACAGTGCATGGGAGGTAACCTTCACTCTTTTCTCCAGAGATTCATTCTGGGGTAGTGAATGCCAATTGCCTGAACGATGTGGGAAACTCGGGCTTTGTGAGGACAGTCAATGCGTGGCTTGCCCATCGCCAAATGGGCTGTTGGGTTGGAGTAAAGATTGCGACGTCAAGAAATTATCAAGTTGTAACGAGAAGGATTTTACTTATTACAAACTGGAAGGGGTAGATCACTTTATGACTACTTACACAAGAGGAAATGCCATCAAACAGGATGACTGTGGCAACAAATGCACTAGGGATTGCAAGTGTTTGGGTTACTTCTACAACCAGGAAACCTCAAGGTGTTGGATGGCTTATGATCTCAAAACCCTAACACGAGTTGCAAATTCAACCCATGTGGCTTACATCAAGGCTCCAAAAAATTCCAATTTAAGCTTTGCTTTTTAAGTATAGCATTATCTTGGATCCAATAAGGTTAAGTGGAGCGGGTGGAAGGACGGTGTCAGTGGCATGGCTTGCTTGTAGGTTAGGCGGAAACTCTCTTTACGGTCGTTCATTTGCTGCTTTGCTTTGTAGTGTGTTTTTTTTTTTTCGCTGCTCGGTTTGTCATGATGTATAAGCTAACTTTGTTCTTGGTCAGCTTTCGGGTATTCTTGAGGACTGCTCATCACTTTTCTAAAAATGAAAAATGAATGATTGAGCCGTTTTCTTAAAAAAAAGAAAAAAACTAATAAATAAAATCTAGGGAAAAAAGAACAATATGATTGTATGTTCCAAATATATACTAAAAGAGTTGAAGCATTTTTGAGTTGTTTGTAGACATCGATAATTAAGAATGAAAAAGCCTTTGAAATTCCGTTTACTTCCAAATCTATTCTAGTAATCTCTTTGAAATAAATAAATTATAAATAAACTTCCGCTCCATAGTTATATTATAAAACCAAAAACTTATTTGCATGAATTTTATTCGATACTATAAAGACATTTCAATATTTCAACATAAAAATTTATTGTGTGGCATCTAAAATTCATGTGTCAAATAAGAGCAACGAAATTGGCTTTTCATGCATTTCAAAGGCCATTTTCTTTATTCAATATTGTTAATGCAAATTACATCCTAGTTGCAACTTAATCTGTGTAATTTGTCCATTTTATATTGAAAATTTTTAAATAAAGATTTTTTGAACACTTTCAATATGATATATTTTTTTTTAATTGATGAGATCTTACTTTCCTAGAAAAACATTCTTAGAAGACCTCGATTATTTTTATTCTACATTAAAAACAAGTTCAAAGTTTTTACAAGCCCTAAATGTCTATTTAAAGAAGGTTTGTTTATTATTCATGCACCATGTTGAGAGCACTTAACTTATTCATTGTGAGGTACTTAAGTTATTGTAAATAAATTATTCTTATTGTTCAATTTGTAGCGAAGCTTTCAAGGAGAAAATGATCTAATTAATATATAGGAGTGATATAATTAATTTTATCCAACAAACACGCAAATTGGATCCATTCAAACTAAGTCACATATCCACGTAACAAAGAATTGCATACTTCAGCATACACAATCACATTATTATTCATCACAAAATATTAAAATCAATTAAACAATTAAATTCTAATTGGCACTACAAATATTCTAAACACTTAAATACGGATTCAATATCCAACAAACTTGAATACTTGTAATTAAAACAGAATATATGAAAATATCAAAGAATAAATAAATAATAGAATTCAATTAAATCTCATCAAAAGAATCAAAATTTCGAAATCTCTTTCACTAGTAAAAGAGTTTATCAAAATTCCAAGCAATCGGATACGTTATTCATTTCCTTCGCAAGTCCAAGTAGTTTCCCAACGTTCCAAGTTTCAAATGCCCCTTCCAAACCTTCCGTCTATCATAATTCTTTACACTATTCATAAATATAGAATTTAGTCATTGTATTTTATTTTTAAGAATTTAGTTTTTTTTTTCAATTTTTAGATTTCAAAATTCAAATTGAATTGTTAATAATATTTTTTTTTGTTAAATTTGTGGGTGTGATATCTTAAAATAAAGACAAAAAACTTTGGTAACAATATAACTAAAAAAATGATGTTATAATAAATTTGAAGTTAACAAAATAATTTTAACATTTAAAAAAATTATGGCATATTTTAAGGTTGTTAAATCACTATACCATCTGACACAGAGGATCAATTTAGCATTGCTTCTCAAAAATACTTTTGAGATAAAAAAACACTTTTAAAATAAAAGCATTGCAAAACAAAATACTTTTAATTTTTTTAAATGTACTTTTGGAGCAAAATATTCTTTTAAAAACACTTTTTTGATGAAGCAGAAACAAAAAATTTTAACTTTTAATCAAAAAATACCTTTTAACCAAAATATTTTTAAAAAACATTACTAAATTAACCAATGATCCGTTGGTTCGGATTTAGCAGGCTTGCTTTGAAATCTGCAACTCTTCTCATGGTTACCTTGGAATGTTTTCTGAATCTCCGCCATTTTTTAGGAAATAACTGACCCACTAGGCATCACCTTCGGCCTCTTCTTTAGGCTCATCACTAGCATACTGATCTGACTTCACCTGTAAGTAACCCGGTTACATTCATTCATCACTTGGCAGCCCCCTCAACTTCTCAAAAGATTCTAGACAGCCATTTTTACATCATTAACAACAAGTTCCAATTATGCCATAATCCACCTGTACTGGCACGTCATTTTTTCTTACAAGTTATTAATATATGTGATAACTTTATTTGTTGTTGATTAAGAAAATTTTAAATAATGTCAAAGTCCAAAAACATATGATGTCTAGAATTTAGAAAACTTATATATATAACCATCAAAAAAATATATAAAATAACTAGTTTAATGGTGACTAAGAACCGAGCCTTGATTAATAAAAATAACTGATAATATTATGAATCATGATTTAAAAATCTATCAATTTATAACATTAAAATTAATCTATCACCATTCAAATATAATTACCAAGCAATTATCAAATAATTTATATTAAGAAAAATATTTTTTATGAACAAAAATCTAGGTACATATAAGCATGTGAAGTGATAAACATATAAGCATGTGATGTAATAAGTAAATTTATCTAAATTTCTTTTCTTCTACAAAAGTTTTAATAGCAACTTTCTTGCTCAACGTTGAGTCAATATTAAATCTTTCACCATTTGTCGTATATAGTTCAATGGGAGCTTTATGGGTAAGTTATATATAGTTGCAATAATGTGAACTTCACCATGAACTTGTAAAGGCACTACAGGAAAATAGGGTTTTAGTAGCGATTTGATAAAAAATGCCGCATATATTATACATTAGTGGCGTTTTCAAGAAAGTACTGAAAAAACTGAGAAATAATGGCGTTTTTGGTCCAAATACCGCTAAAAAATGAGAAACAGCATCGTTTTTTGGTCCAAACGCTGCTAAAGGTTGAGCAATAGTTCCATTTTCGTCTAGGGTAATCGACACTCGTTTCGATTTGATTCGATTTGATTTTCATTTTTTTCTTATTTTTGTTTTGAATGTGAATTTATTTTGATATTTGAAACTAACTTAGCTATGAGAAAGTTTCATTTTAGTTACTTAATTATGAAAATTTACAAATTGATAACTAAACTATTTAGAAGTTTTCATTTAAGTTACCAAGCTATTAAAATCGACGCCATATGGCTTTCTCTAAACCCTTAAACCTTAAAAACATAATCCTTAAAACCCTAAACCCCCCTAAAAATTTCATATGGATATTGATGTACATGTATATACATAGATATATATTAATGTAAAAGCTTATATATGTTTATAATAAATTGTGGAAGTAGTACTTAATATTGATTAAAAATTTTTTGGACTTAGGGTTCAAAAGGTTTAAGGGCTACAGTTTAAGGTTTAATATTTAGTATTTTAAGTTTATGGTTTAGGGTTTGTTATACTGGGTTTGGGATTTAGTGTTTTAAAGTTTGTTGTTTGGGATTTAGTTTTTATATGCTGAGTCTTAGTGTTTAATTATGGTTTTAAGGGTTAGGCTATTAGGGTTTGAGGGTTAGGGATTTTGACAAAAATGTCAAAAAATAAAGTTATTTTAGGGTTTAAGCAAGCAATAAAATTCTTTTTTAAATACTTTTAATTGTACCTTGTAATATATATTTCTGGTTTAGGGTTTAGGGTGTTATAGTATATCATATTAGAGTTTAGGGTTTAATGTATAGTATTTTAAGTTCAATGGTTAATGTTTGTTATTTTGGGTTTGGGGTTTATGGTGTAGGTTTTGGGGTTATGGTTTATGGTTTAGGTTTAGAATTTATGGTTTAGGGTTTAGGTTTTTTATAGTTAGTGTATTACTGTTTATGGATCTAAGGGTTTAAGGGTTAGGGATTTTGATAAAAGATGACAAAAAATAAATTTATTTGGGGGTTTATGCATTAGTGGCATTTTAGTAGAAAAACGCCACAAATATGTCAGAGTATGCAAAACGATGACGTTTTGTTCTGTGTTTTTAGTGGCGATTGTGAAAAAATGCCGCAAAATGATAAGCTTTAGTGGTGTTTTAGTAGAAACGCCGCAAAGTTGTTTCAGAAATGGCAAAACGCTGCGCTTTGATCTGTGTTCTTAGTGGTGTTTTTGTAAAAAGCGCCGCAAATATGTGCTTGATACTGCAAAATGTTGTGTTTTGATGCAAGATTTTAGTGGCGTTTTGGGGAAAACGCCGCAAATGACTATCTTTTAGTGGCGCTTCAGTAGAAAACGCCACAAATATGTTTTAATAGTTTCCCAAACGCTGTTTTGCCTGTGCTTTTAGTGGCGCTTATTAGGAAACGCCGCAAAAAAAAAATTTAGTTTTCGAAACAGTGTCGTTTTTTTGTCTGTGCATTAGTGACGCTATTTTATAAACGCCGCAAAATTTAAAACTAACCTAAACGACATCGTTTTATTAACCCGAATTTCCTTTAGTTTTCCCCAAGTCAGATTCGATCGACTTCATTTCCCCAATTTTCCTAAGTTCATTTCCCCTAAATTTCCCTAAGTTCTTCCCCAAAATATTTTCCCCAATTCCCAAACTTCCAATCCTTAAGTCAGGAGCATTCAACCAGTTGCTTTATCCATCGATTACTTTTAGACTTTTGGGCTGTAAGTGTTCTTCCTTTTTTTTTCCGCTACTATAGAATTTTAATTTACTTTTTTTTGGGCTGTTTCTATTTTGTTTCTGCAAAATATTTCGTTTCTACTTACTCTCATATGTTTCATTTTCTAGATAGAAAATTTGGGGGTTCTTGGACCTGCTAAAGCTGGGGATAGATTTCTAAGTATGCTTCCTACTTGGCACACATATGAGCGGGCTTGTTAGTATTTCATATTTACGCATGGAATTGAGCAAGTATATACAACTGTAAGAACTTTGAAGGTATTGTTTATTTTAGGTTTACATTCTTTAAATTTATATAGAATAAGTTGATAAATATAAACCATTTTGACTTATCTGGTACCATGTTCACTGGTACATTCAATGATTCTCTTTTTTGCTTAATTGTTAGTTTATTACTGATTTAAATATGTTGATTATGTATATTTTTATTTTGTTTTGTAGGATGATTTGAGAAATTATAAGCTAAGTTACATGATTTCAGTACCTTTCGTGTATGAAACACTCTATAGGCATGTCATTTACTTGGGACATCGATGATCTTAATTAATTACCTTCGTTGGAATGTTTATCTTTGCAACAACTATTTATTACTATTATATTTGTCTGTGCAGGCAACTGAGTTCTCTTTAATAAACAAAAAGAAAAAAAAAGTTAATTGTTTATGTTGCATTGCATCCATATGTCTTGTAATTTTATGTGTTCCATCAATTTTCGATCATGTTGCATTCCTAATGAATATTATAAACTATATTGTGGTATAATTGTTCTGTGGAATTTGTATCAGATAAAAAATTCCAAGTAATCACCAGTAAAAAAAAAAAAAGCTAACATGGAGAGAAAAATGTAAGGTAGGTGAAGTAGATGGTTTAAATTGGTGGGATCATTGATGATGTTGTGGAAAGGGTTCATAAAATAATTTTTCCATAAGAATGGGATCTTGAATAAGGGTGCAAATGAGTCGTGTCGAGCTGAAGTTTTTAAAAGCTCGATCTTAAGCTCAACTTGAACTTTGAAGATTACAGCTCTGCTTGAGTTCAATTGAGTTTCATTTTTCAAAAACTTGAGCTGAATTCAAGATAAAGACCGAATTGCTCAAGTTCACTTGATTTGGCTTGTTTACCTAGTAAAAACTGAGCTTGATTCCCATGCTCAAGCTCAAACTTACTTATTTGCGCTCAAGCTTGAGGTCAAAATGAAAATTTTCAATATTAACTAAAAATAAAAGGCTTGATTAGGGTTACAAATTGTTCAAGTTTAACATTTGGGTATTGAAATTCAACTCGCTTGATAGCTGAAGCTTGAGCTCAACTTGATGATGATTGATTTGAGTTTTTTTTTCTTCTTCTCTTTGCCAAATCCGAGTAAGGTAATCAAGCTTGAGTTCAACTTGACAATGACTGAATTGATTTGAGTTTTACTTGTAGTCGAATCCAAGTGACTTATGGGCACATGTATCTGGTTTTTACCCCTAGTATTGATGTTCATTTTTTTAGATTCGATGTTCCTTTGTTATTGTTATTTCTCATTTAAGAGGATGCATCATTGGAATGAACCATTTTCTCTTGATACCTTTGGTACTCCAAAACAACAAATGATATGTCTATAGTTTTAGTTTATGGGAAATATTATTGAAGTTGCAGTTGTTGATGCACTGAACTATCAAAATATTGTTGTTTTTGGTTCATATGCTAAAGCCAAAGTTTTATCTTAGTAGTTTTCTACCTTTAGATTTCACTAAGTAGTTTATTATTCCATGCCTTTAAACACAATGCTCAAACTAGGAATAGGCATTACCTTATAATTCTTTGATTTGGCTGCATTTTTTTTTCTCCTTTAGTTCTTCTATATTATTTTTATTCTTGTATATATTCTGACATGTGAAATTGTCGGTAGCCCTCTGCTTCATTTAATCAGTTACTGCTTCCTTCTCCTCTTGCAACTATTGGTTCAACTGAAGCTGTCATTTAATCTTCGAATTAATATTTGGTAGTGATATTGATAAGTTTTTATATTTGGTTCACATGAATTAATAATATTTGGTGCTAATTGTCGAAACCATTTTTTTGTTTGAAAACGGGCCGACTTTAAAAAGAAAAAACGGAGTCGCCACCAATCTTTTTGAGGTGTGATTGAGCCACCTTAAAACATTTTGGTCTACGAATTTTCAGAAAACAGGTCCGGGAGTCGATTACGCACGAGGAAGGATTAGCACCCTCGTGGCGCCCAAAATTGGTACCTAATTAATTGATTAATGTCCTAATGTCGAAAATTTGAAAGATTTTAAGAAACGATTCTTTTTATTTCCAGGGAAAAAACTTGAACAAAATATGAGCAATCAGACCCTCTTATCTCGAGGAAGTAAAATGTCACGCCCAGTGAGTTAGGGTACGACATTTCCAATTCCCGAAATTGAGCTTGTCCTTTTGACTTCCGAAATTAATGTGTTTAAATCTAAGAAGGATACTCGATCATTTGGGGTCTAATGAAAAATCGGAACCCAGTAAATTAGGGCTCGATTTCCCAAAATACCAAACACGGAATATTGCCTTTGTTTTTTAAAATCCTTATCTCAAGATAACAAAACGTCCCATCCAGTGAGTTAGGACACGATGATTTTGAATTCTCGAGAATAAATTTTTATTCAACTTTTAAAAAAGAAAGTAATAGGTTCGTTAGACTCGAAAAGAGAAATCGAAACCCAGTAAGTTAGGGTACGATTCCTTTCGGACCTTAGAACATGGAGGGTTTGCTTATTTTGAAACGAAAACTGTAATGTATCGAATAAAATATGATATGATTTAAAAAAATGTAAAATGAGTTGCTATGCTAGTTTATATACTTGAAGATTACGGTGATCGAATATGAATGACAATAATAAAGGTAGAAATAAAATACGATAAAAAGTAAAACAGACAAACAAAAATGAAATAATAGTGGTAGAAAAGAAAATAAGAAATAATATTAATAGTAGTAAATAATAAAAACAATGGTAAAAATATTAATAGTGACGATGTTGAAATGGGAGTGATTATAATAGAATAATAGTATTAGTAATGATGAAAATAATAGTGGAGAGGAAAAACAAAATTTAAAATGAAAAGTAATATCAATAATAAAACCATAATGATAGGCTAAATATAGAAATAATAATAATAATAATAATAATAATAATAATAATAATAATAATAATAATAATGAAAATGAAAATAGTATTTAAAAAAAGCAGCAATGATAAATGATAATAATAGCAACGAAAGAAAAGGTTTAAAATCAAAATATAATGTTAATAATAATAATTTAACAGGACAACAACAATTTTAATAATAGTAATATATGTAAAATAGTGGAAATAAAAAAATTTAAAAAAACTAGCGAATATAATAACAAATATAAAATATAAATAAAATGATAGGTATAACAATAATACTAATAAACTGGATGAATATGGTAATAATATTAAAATGGTAGTATTAATAATAAAAATAATGGTAATAGGTATAATAATAAATAATAAAAGAAAATCACAAGGGAAAAATAAAAAAGGACGAAATTAAACTAAAAATAAAAGTTTGGGGGCGAATTACAAATGAAAAGCAAGAAAATGGGCTAAATTGAAAAACACGCGCAAACGTAGGAGGACCAAAGTAGAAAATAATCCCAACCTTTTTAAACGGTGCATTTAACGAGGACTAAATTGAAACGAGAGATTAAATTTAGGGCCAAATTTTAAAAAAAGGAAAAAACTGAAGGTGGACACAATTAAAACCAGGCGCAAAGGAAAAGGGCCTATTGCGCAATTTACCCTTTTAGGGTATCATGCGCAAGGCCTTCCCCCTTTTTACACAGCACCGTTTTTGCTTTAAAACTAAAGGAGAAAAAAAAAAGAAAAATCCCTTCATTTCTTTTTCAGTTTCAAAAATAGAACCCAGGACTCTTCCCCTTCGTTTTGCGCTCTAGGGTTTGAGTTTCTTTTTTCTGCAGCAAGTCCTCCCCCATGCGCGCATCTACGGCGACGGCCGGAGGAAGTCCGGTGAGACTCTCTCGCTTTCTCCCTTTTTATTTTCTCTTTAAAAACTTTGTTTGTTTTTTTTTTAAAAATACAACGAGATCCAATCTGGAAAAATAGAAGGGTTTTTATACCCTCATTTTCTGTTTTCGCATGCAATAATAGAGCCAAAAGGGAAAGCTGAAACGCAACTCAAAAATTGAAAGACTAAAACCCCGAAATCACCTTATTTTTCACTGACTTCCGATTCCGATCTATGCGTAAAATCTCTCTTTCAGTTTACTTGTGTTTTGTATATGTGGAAATTACGTATACTGCTATTTTTCTATTGAAAAAAAAACCCGTCCTCTTTACAGATTTGCTTTGGCTTTTTATAGCCTGTTGTTTACAATAGTTTCCTGTTTTTGAGCGTCGTGATGGAGTACACTGCGGAAAGGAGTCGTGCGGCGTGGGGCATAGCTTTGCTGGTCAGAGTCGTGCGGCTCGAAGACTCCATTCTGACCTAGGGCTCCTTCTCTCCTTTGGATTTGGGCCACTTTGTTTCGGGCCCCTGTTGTTGTAAATTTCGGGGCTGCTTTGGAACCAACTGTTGGGCTCCGGGTTCCAGGAATTGGGCCTTACAGCTGCCCCTCTTTGCTCTTTGTCGTGTAACGAGAATAGAGCAAAGACTCTAAAAAGGGCCAATTTTGCCCCATCTTGTTGAATCTTGACTTCTTGTTTTCTTTCTTTAGGTAGCTCCATTCCATCCACTGCATCTTTAGGGGTATAGGAATTTTATTTTGATCCGCTCCACTCCTGCTCAGTGGAGATAAGATCTAATCTCTTTAGCTTGCTCCAATCCTGTTCAGTGAAGATAAGGCATATAATTTCGATCTGCCCCACTACTGCTCAGTGGAGATAAGATCTGTAATTTTTAGCCTATTACCCTACTGCTTAGGGGGTTAAGCTGGTGGTTTGATATGCTCTACTCCTGCTCAGTAGAGATAAGATCTGTATCTTTAGCCTGCTCCACTCCTGATCAGTGGAGATAAGGCTATAATCTTCAGTCTGCTCCATTGCTGATACATAAAGATAAGATTCGTCATCTTAGATCCGCTCCACTCCTGCTCAGTGGAGATAGGATCTGCTATCTTCGATCTGCTCCACTCCTGCTTAGTAGAGATAAGATCTGTTTTTTTAGCCTGCTCCACTCCTGCTCAGTTGAGATAAGGCTAATGGCTTAAATCTGCTTCATTGCCGATACATGGAGATAAGACTTACTGTCCTTGATCTGCTCCACTCCTGCTCAGTGGAGATAAGATCTGCTGTTTTTGATCTGCTCTACTCCTGCTCAGTAGAGATAAGATCTGTATCTTTAGCCTGCTCCACTCCTGCTCAGTGGAGATAAGGCTCATCGTCTTCGATCTGCTCCACTCCTGCTCAGTGGAGATAAGATCTGTGGCTTAAATCTGCTCCATCGCTGATACATGGAGATAAGTTCCGCCATTTGTGATCTGCCCCACTCCTGCTCAGTGAAGATAAGATCTGTATTCTCCAGTCTGCTCCATTGCCGATACATGGAAATAAGACTTGTAATTTTCAATCTGCTCCACTCCTGTTCAGTGGAGATAAGATCTGCCATTTCTGTAATTCCCATCAATTTTGCTACATTGTCCTCTGGGGAACTTACCTGCAGAATTGATTTCATGGGATCTATGCTTATGCCAAATGATTAGGATGTTATGAAAAATGCTCCTAACCATATATGTTATGAATGTTATGAATGGATGCAGAATGCCATGAGATTGATCTATTTTTTAGCTTTTGGGTTATCAGTGCCTGTTGTTTATTAAGGCAATATTCCCGATGTGTGTCTTCTTTGTTCAACTGATACTTCTAACAGAAAATCTAAAAATATCGTCACTGCTTAGACCACTATCTCAGGGGTTCCGAGCCTTTTAAACCTGGTAAGTTCTAAATAATTGTCCTGTTTCAGATCATTGCATTATTTAGAGACTTTCAGAGTAATATGCAAAACTTCCTTTTTGAAAGTATTATTAGTTCATTAATCATTATTTCAATAAGAAATGCTTGAAAAAAGATTATAAAGATGAATGGAACTGAAATTTATTCGGGACAAAACCCGTGAATAATGGATTGAACAAGGGAAACACATTTTGCTAAGGTACAAAAAATGAAGGAAAAAGGTAGAATTGGTGCCCCAGATATCACAGCCTGAGCTTCTTTGTACGAACTTTCTGAAGACCATTCTAAGTTCAACATGTGTCTAGAAGATCTGTGGTACTTTGTCAATGTTCCGAAGATGTAGTGCATCCTCTCATTGTTAATTCAGGTGTAGGGTGGCTAATGCATGCCCCATTTCTCCAAAACATTTGAATCGCCCTTTACGGGTTTTCAATTCAAAGCCCCTTTGGTCTCAAAGTGCCCTTTGCGGGTTTTCACCTTGGCCTCTCTTTTTTTTTAAACTCAAGACGCCCTTTGCGGGTTTTCGCCTTGGCCCATTTCCTTCTTAAGCTAAGTATTTCTTGACTGAGTCTGCATTAATTGGATTTGGCAGACTTTTGTCGTCCATCTAGGCGAGTATCAACGCTCCCCCAGAGAATGCCTTCTTTACAACATAAGGTCTTTCCCAATTAGGCATCCACTTTCCCCGAAAGTTTTTTTGCGTAAGGAGGATCTGTTTTAATACCAAGTCTCCCTCATGGAATACTCTGGGGTGAACCTTCTTGTTGTAAGCCCGCATCATCCGCTTCTAGTACATTTGACAATGACGGATGACTCTTAGCCATTTTTCCTCAATAAGATTCAGTTGATCATATCGAGATTGAACCCATTCCGCTTTATCCAACTTTAGTTCTGACAAAACCCAGAGAGAAGGAATTTCAACTTCGATAGGCAAGACTGCCTCCATCCCATAAACCAATGAGAAAGGCGTTGCTCCGGTAGAAGTTCTAACAGATGTTCGGTAAGCATAAAGGGCAAGTGGTAACTTTTCATGCCAATCCTTGTAGGTTTTAGCCATTTTCTCCACGATCTTTTTGATATTTTTATTAGTTGTCTCAACGACACTATTCATTTTCGGGCGATATGGCGATGAGTTATGGTGCTTAATGTTGAACTGACTGCAGACCTCTGCTATCGCGCTGTTGTTTAAGTTCAAAGCGTTGTTAGATACAATCTTTTCCGGCATACCGTAGCGATATATGATCTTTTTCTTTAAAAACTTGCTAACTACCGTCTTCGTGACATTGGCATATGAAGCTGCCTCTACCCATTTGGTGAAGTAATCGATGACCACAAAGATGAACTGATGTCCATTAGAAGCCTTTGGTGAGATCGGCCCAATGACGTCCATACCCCACATTGAGAAAGGCCACGGAAAAGTCATAACATGAAGAGGTGAAGGAGGCACATGGATCTTGTCCCATAAATCTGACACTTGTGGCATTTCTTGGCGTAGCAGATGCAGTCCCCTTCCATCGTGGACCAGTAATACTCGAATCTCATTATCTACCTGGCCATTGTAAATTCATTAGCATGCGTTTCGCAAACCCATTCATGGACTTCTTCCAGGATTTTCTTAGCCTCCACAGCATCAACGCATCTTAGCAACACTTGATCCCTCCTCCTTTTATACAGGATCTCTCCATCTAAGACATAATCATTGGCCAGTCTTCTCAATGTTTTCCTGTCATTTTCTGTTGCTTGATCAGGGTATTCACGACTCTTCACATATCGCAGAATGTCATTGTACCAAGGATAATCATCTCTTTTCTCCTCTTCGTCGATATTGCAGCAGTGAGCCAGAGTCTCGCAGATACTCATTTGGATGGGCTTCATACCCTCTGATCATTTACTCTGATCATAGAAGCTAATGTGGCCAAGGCATCAGCCATCTGGTTTTCATCACGCAGGAGGTAAAAGAATGTGATGTCATCAAACTCCTCGATTAGCTCCAAGACTAACTTTCGGTAACTGACCAATTTGGGATCTCTCGTTTCCCACTCCCCTTTTAGCTGATAGATTACCAGCGCGGAATCTCCATATACTTCTAGCAACTTGACTTTGCAGTCTATGGCTGCTAGAATTTCCATGATACATGCTTCGTATTCCGCCATATTGTTCGTGCAGTCAAAATCCAACTTGCAAGTGAATGAATAATGGTTTCCGTTCGAGGATACCAGGACTGCCCCAATTCCATTACCAACGGAATTTGATGCTCTGTCGAAATTCAATTTCCAAGGACGATCTTTTAGGGTATCTTCTTCAGTTTTCGCTACATACATCAGATCTTCATTGGGAAAATTAAAATTCAAGGGCTCGTAGTCATCTAGTGCTCTGCTGGCTAGAAAATCAGCTATTGCACTCCCCTTTATAGCCTTCTGGTTCACAAAGACTATGTCAAACTCAGAGAGCAAAATTTGCCATCGAGCCATTCTTCCATTCAGGGCAGTTGACTCCATCATGTACTTAAGGGGGTCTAGTTTCGAGATTAACCAAGTCGTATGGTATAACATGTACTGCCTCAACCTCCGAGTTGTCTAGACCAAAGCACAACACAGCTTTTCAATTAGCAAGTATCTCATTTCACACTCAGTAAACTTCTTGCTGAGGTAGTATATCGCCTTTTCCTTCTTCCTTGTCTCATCGTGTTGGCCGAGTACACATTCCATTGAATTATCGAATACCGTCAGATACAGAATCGGTGGTCTATCAGGACTGGGTGGCATTAGCACTGGAGTATTAGACAAATATTATTTAATCTTGTCAAAAGCCTTCTGGCATTCGTCGTCCCAAATGCCTGGGTTGTATTTCTTGAGAAGACGAAATATGGGATCACATTTCTCAGTCAATTGCGAAATGAACCGGGCAATATAATTTAGTCTTTTTAGAAACCCTCGGACTTCCTTCTGAGTGCGTGGCAGAGGTAATTTCTGTACGGCCTTGACTTTATCCGAGTCGACCTCAATTCCTCTTTCACTGACCACGAAACCAAGCAGTTTCCCTGACCTAGCCCTGAAAGTGCTTTGGTTGGATTGAGCTTTAGCTGAAATTTCCTCAACCTCAAGAACAGTTTCCTCAGAACCTGTACATGATCACTTTCTGTTCTTGACTTCGCGATCATGTCGTCAACATAGACCTCGATCTCCTTATGCATCATGTCGTGGAACAAGGTCACCATAGCTCTTTGGTATGTTGATCCCGTATTTTTCAAACCAAATGGTATCACATTGTAACAAAACGTTCCCCACAAGGTTATGAATGTGGTCTTTACCATGTCTTCAGGATGCATCTTGATCTGATTGTATCCGGAGAAACTGTCCATGAAGGAGAAAAATGAATACCCCGCCGTGTTATCCACCAATGTGTCGATGTGATGCAGTGGGAAGTTGTCTTTTGGGCTGGCCTTGTTTAAGTCTCTGTAGTCGACGCACATTCATAATTTCCCATCTTTCTTAGGAGCAGGGAACGTTGGCTACCCATTCTGAATAATTCACCACTCGTAAAAACCCAGCATCAAATTTCTTCTTGACCTCTTCCCTTATCTTTACCACGATATCGTGTCTCATCCTTCGAAGCTTCTGTTGGACCGACTTATATTCTTCTTTTATGGGGATACAGTGTACCGCAATGTCAGCACTCAACCCCAGCATGTCTTGATATAACCACGCGAAGACATCTTTGAACTCTAGCAGAAGTTTAATGAGGTTCTGCCTTGTTTCCTCGGTTATGCAGGTTCCAATTTTCACCTCCTTCCCCTCTTCTAGAAGCACATTCTCAATTGTCTCTTTGTGAGGTAAAATCAGCTTCTCTTATCGTTCTACCATCCTTAACAAATCCGGGGATAAACTACCATCTTCGTCATCTACAAAATCCCGGGATCCCTCTAGGCACATGTCTCGCTCATAAGGGAATTCTGAGTCCATAGCTGTGTCGCTCATGATGTTGATATTTGGGGACCTATGGTAGGTACGAAAGAATATTCAATGAAATGAATTCAACTTATTTATGTTATGATCATGAATGGAACGGAAAAGGAATAAAAGAATGATTACATGGTATGAAAGGAAAAATGCATTTTTTATTGAAAATAACAATGCTTGAACATGAGCCTATTTCACAAAAGATTCCTATTGTTTCTAGGCTTGAAACAACATATGTGTTTCGAACATTACTCTGTTTTAGTCCTAAAAACTACAAGAATTTCTTCCGCAGTCCAGTTGTTCAGAACATTCCCAGGCTCGTAAGGGCGAATACCCGCCAAATTCTCTTCCTTTGGATCCTCTTTTAACACGGCGTTGATGCTCAAAGCTCTCATCATTTCTTCAGCCATTTCCTTACTCATATTTTCTGGCCCTGAATGGATAATTCCTCCCAACACGAATGTAGTAAAAATATGGGGAAAAGTCATTGAACCCCATTCGATCTCAGCACCGTTCAATCGCGCCCTTTGTCTTTCACATTTCCTTTCTAATTCCTCCTTTCTTTGCTGGGCATCTGGTCTATGCCCCAAACCAAAGCGATCATGCTTGTCAACCAAAACTCTTGGTCGCGCTCCCCAACATATGATTGATGAAAGGTGCTTTCAGGGTATTTATGAAGAGTATGGTCATTTCTTTTTCTAGTAACGGCGGCTGGACTTGCGTAGCGACTTCCCTCCACCTCTGAGCATATTTCCTAAAGCTTTCGCCTGACTTCTTCTCCATGTTCTGTAGCGTGATTCTGTCAGCTGCTATATCAGTTACGTGGCTATAATGTTTTATGAAGGCTTGTGCTAAATCCTTCCATGATTTGATTTGAGTACAACTCAGCTGATTGTACCATTTTGCTGTGGCCCCAGTCAAACTATCTTGGAAACAGTGGATCAACAACTGGTCGTTGCTGACATATCCCGTCATCCTCCGACAAAACATTGTAATATGAGCCTCGGGGCAGCTGGTCCCATTGTACTTTTCAAACTCTGGCATCTTGAACTTCGGAGGAAGTACCAGATCTGGGACTGGACTCAGCTTCTTAGCATCCACCTCGCATTGGTAATCAGCACTTTCCAATGCTTTGAACCTCTTCTCTAACCATTTGCACCGATCTTCAAACTCTTCTGGGAGTTCCGCCCTTAGTTTTTCCTCTTCTATCGCATCAACGAAATCAGAGACCATCGGTTTTGCCAAATTATCTTTAGGGTTGGAGCTCGAGCCTGTCGGGAAGTTTACAGGTGTTGAAACGCCATATTGATACTGAGGTTTGATATTGACTGACACTCTTGGTGGTTGAATTTGGGAATATACCGGGGCCAAGCCTGGAGGATGAGTAGAATCTTCATTGTCATCTCTGGTATCGACCATAGGGCTCTTTCCTTTTCCAGGCCCTCCAGTCAACAATTGTGTTAACTGGCTCATCATACTTTTCTGGGATTCTAGCATTTGGTCCCTCATGTCCTGTTGGATCTTAGCCAACTGTTCTTGCATCTGAGTTTGTAGTTGGTCTTGCATCTCTTTCTGCATCTGTTCTAACCTCTCTAACCTTTGATCCATGGCTTTCGTCTTTTTTCGAGTGTAGTAGCGGTGTTCCAGGATAACTATAATACAATCTCTAGTTAATAGGGCTCTTTTATGATATTAAATGCATATGATGCGATGTGATGCAAATGAATGAAATGCAATGCAAATGCATGGAATGAATGCAAAAAGAAAGAGAGGCGTTGATTCTGAATTCAATTCCATTAGAAGAACTTTTCTAGAAAATAAATTTCTTTACATAAAACGGATTACATATGCGGCTTCGTCCCTATAGTCTAGGTGAAGACACCAATCTATTTCTTCGTATCCAGATGTTACAATCGTGTCCCATGAACTTTCTCAATAGATACCTCTTCTAGCTCCCTGTTGCTTGATCCAGGCCGTAACTCTTCACTCACTTATCCTCCGCAACGCTCATAGGCTTCTTTAGGAAAATTGAGATGCGACGGCTTTTGAATAGTCCTTGTCGGCTTGAATTCTAGGGTAAAGTCTTGTATTCTTTTGCAGGCTATCAGCCCTCTCTCGTTGTTTATCTGGACTATATTTGAACAACCGCATTATAACCCACTTTATCAAGTAATTCATTTCCTTATGACAAACTCTTCTATTTAGCAATCGAATATGAATCAACACCTCCTTTCTATGATGATGAAATGCAATGTAGTCAAAACAAAAGAAACATGTTAGTATCACATACAGATGGTAAAAATCAAACACCTATCCTGGTGACTGCTAGGGTTTGGCATAGCTCTACCTGGGGTAAGTTCCTAGGGCTCTCTATATGTGGTTTGGCTCTAAAGCAAGGGTACTTGAACCAGAGATTCCTCGATCCTCACCCATTATAGGCTCATACGGACCGAGTTCAGTTCAGGGGAATACATTTCGCTACAGCTGCACAGAGGTGAAAACCTCACGAAGACATAGGTACGGATGTATCCTGAAAGTTATTCACTATCCTGCACAGAGGTGAAAACCTCACGAAGGAGTTGCTTCTCACTCTCACTTAAAATGTGTGACCACAACGGTCATGCAATATGATGCAAGAGTACCCTAGACACATAAGACACAACCCAATCTCATGCGATGGAAGAATCAAAAATCAAATTTTAATTTTTGATAAAAGGACATTAATCAATCAACTCTAACGGCTTGACTCTCTTATTGTCCCCAGTGGAGTCGCCAAGCTGTCGAAACTATTTTTTTGTTTGAAAACGGGCCAACTTTAAAAAGAAAAAATAGAGTCACCACCAATCTTTTTGAGGTGTGATTGGGCCACCTTAAAACATTTTGGTCTACGAATTTTCAGAAAATAGGTCCGGGAGTCGATTACGCACGAGAAAGGATTAGCACCCTCGGGACGCCCAAAATTGGTACCTAATTGCTCGATTAATGTTCTAATGTCGAAAATTTGAAAGATTTTAAAGTACGATTCTTTTTATTTCCAGGGAAAAAACTTGAACAAAATATGAGCAGTCAGACCCTCTTATCTCGAGGAAGTAAAATGTCACGCCCAGTGAGTTAGGGTACGACATTTCCAATTCCCGAAATTGAGCTTGTCCTTCTGACTTCCAAAATTAATATGTTTAAATCTAAGAAGGATACTCGATCATTTGAGGTCTAATGAAAAATCGAAACCCAGTAAGTTAGGGCTCGATTTTCCAAAATACCAAACACGGAATATTGCCTTTGTTTTTTAAAATCCTTATCTCGAGATAACAAAACGTCTCATCCAGTGAGTTAGGACACGACAATTTTGAATTCTCGAGAATAAGTTTTTATTCAACTTTTAAAAAAGAAAGTAATAGGTTCGTTAAACTCGAAAAGAGAAATCGAAACCCAGTAAGTTAGGGTACGATTCCTTTCGGACCTTAGAACATGGAGGGTTAGCTTATTTTGAAACGAAAACTGTAATGTATCGAATAAAATATGATATGATTTAAAAAAAATGTAAAATGAGTTGCTATGCTAGTTTATATAACATCATTACGGTGATCGAATATGAATGACAATAATAAAGGTAGAAATAAAATACGATAAAAAGTAAAGCAGACAAACAAAAATGAAATAATAGTGGTAGAAAAGAAAATAAGAAATAATATTAATAGTAGTAAATAATAAAAACAATGGTAAAAATATTAATAGTGACGATGTTGAAATGGGGAGTGATTATAATAGAATAATAGTATTAGTAATGATGAAAATAATAGTGGAGAGGAAAAACAAAATTTAAAATGAAAAGTAATATCAATAATAAAACCATAATGATAGGCTAAATATAGAAATAATAATAATAATAATAATAATAATAATAATAATAGTAATAGTATTAATGAAAATGAAAATAGTATTTAAAAAAAACAGCAATGATAAATGATAATAATAGCAACGAAAGAAAAGGTTTAAAATCAAAACATAATGTTAATAATAATAATAATATAACAGGACAACAACAATTTTAATAATAGTAATGTATGTAAAATAGTGGAAATAACAAAAATTAAAAAAAAAACTAGCGAATATAATAACAAATATAAAATATAAATAAAATGATAGGTATAACAATAATACTAATAAACTGGATGAATATGGTAATAATATTAAAATGGTAGTATTAATAATAAAAATAATGGTAATAGGTATAATAATAATAAATAATAAAAGAAAATCACAAGGGAAAAATAAAAAAGGACGAAATTAAACTAAAAATAAAAGTTTGGGGGCGAATTACAAATGAAAAGCAAGAAAACGGGCTAAATTGAAAAACACGCGCAAACATAGGAGGACCAAAGTAGAAAATAATCGCAACCCTTTTAAACGGTGCATTTAACGAGGACTAAATTGAAACGACAGATTAAATTTAGGGCCAAATTTTAAAAAAAGGAAAAAACTGAAGTGGGACACAATCAAAACTGGGCGCAAAGGAAAAGGGCTTAGTGCGCAATTTATCCCTTTAGGGTAAAATGGCTCATGCGCAAGGCCCCCCTTTTTACACAACACCGTTTTTGCTTTAAAACTAAAGGAAAAAAAAAAAGAAAAATCCCTTCATTTCTTTTTCAGTTTCAAAAATAGAACCCAGGACTCTTCCCCTTCTTTTTGCTCTCTAGGGTTTGAGTTTCTTTTTTCTACAGCAAGTCCTCCCCCATGCGCGCATCAACGGCGGTGGCCGAAGGAAGCCCGGTGAGACTCTCTCGCTTTCTCCCTTTTTATTTTCTCTTTAAAAACTTTGTTTGTTTTTTTTTTTAAATACAACGAAATCCAATCTGGAAAAATGGAAGGGTTTTTATACCCTCCTTTTCTGTTTTCGCATGCAATAATAGAGCCAAAAGGGAAAAGCTGAAACGCAACTCGAAAATTGAAAGACTAAAACCCCGAAATCACCTTATTTTTCACTGACTTTCGATTCCGATCTATGCGTAAAATCTCTCTTTCAGTTTACTTGTGTTTTGTATCTGTGGAAATTGCGTATACTGCTGTTTTTCTATTGAAAAAAAAAAACCATCCTCTTTACAGATTTGCTTTGGCTTTTTATAGCCTGTTGTTTACAATAGTTTCCTTTTTGTGAGCGTCGTGATGGAGTACACTGCATAAAGGAGTCGTGCGGCGTGGGGCGTGGCTTTGCTGGCGAGATTCATGCGGCTTGAAGACTCCATCCTGACCTAGGGCTCCTTCTCTCCTTTGGATTTGGGGCACTTTGTTTCGGGCCCCTATTGTTGTAAATTTCGGGGCTGCTTTGGAACCAACTGTTGGGCTCTGGGTTCCTGAAATTGGGCCTTACACTAATATTATATTTGATGCTAATCTGGAAATGAAATGGCCATATTTATTCTGCAGATTGTTCTACCCTACTTGCATCTGCAGATTGTTCTACCTTAGTTTCTTCTGCAGATTGTTCTCTGTTAGTTTGTTGGTAAGTTTTCACTGTTTAGATAGTTCTACCTTTTTTTTATATCATAAATATGAGTATAGTTGTAAATCAAATACGCATGTTATTTATGTTAAAACAAATACTTGTTAAATACTTGTAACTCAATTTTTAATTTTATATTGTAACTTAATTACAAAAAATACGCATGTTAGGTTCCGGTGTCTACTTTCCACTCCCTAAATTGAAGGGAAAACAAAGAGAAACGAACCCCACTAAATAACATAGATTGTCAAAGCTTGTCTAAAAATTAACAAGGTTATTTGCTCTTAAATTTTCCTTTCCAATTTATTTGTTTTCATGTTTCTTTATTTTTCTACCTTCTTTTTTCTTTTGAATTAATTTGGGAATATGATTGTTGGTGATTTTTTTTTATGTTGATTCTAGAAGTTTTACTAGCTTGATTGATTTTTTTTTGGGTAAGTTTTGTTTTTGGAAATTTGATTTATTACCATAAAAACCTTTAAATTGGTCTTTTTTCCAGCATTTTCCCTGTCACTAGATTTCTCAGGTCAATGCTTTTATTTGATTTATTATAAATATGATTTTTTTTGTTTGAATCTTACATTAAAGTTGAGCCTTTCCTTTTATTGCCAATTGGTTTTAGGTTGAATGCTTAATTATATATATTGCTCTATCATTTCAAGATATAGTTTCATTTTATATTATTTCAACAGGTTGTGGCACTTAGTTATGGCTTTTTAGTATATTAATTGTTGTTAGTGATTTATGTATAATGCAATTGCTCTATCATTTCACGATATTGTTTCACACCTTTGAATTTTATTTTAATAAAATTAAATGTAAGGTAAAAGGTTGAAGTAGTATTCAAATATTATATTTTGTGATAAATACATGTATGTTTCTAAAAAATTATCTAATAAATATAATAAAGTAAATTTAAGAACTTTCATGCAACCAATAATTTTTTAACAATTTTTAATTATTTTTATTCATGTTGGATCATTGTTTGGGTTTGACAAATGGACTAAAAAATAATTTGTTGGACCAAAATTTTATCAATTTTCCAAAATAATTAATAAATATAATTTTGACGATTTTTTATCAGTTTAATCGGT
Organism: Gossypium bickii; assembly: GCA_025503065.1. Classification (NCBI taxonomy): domain Eukaryota; kingdom Viridiplantae; phylum Streptophyta; class Magnoliopsida; order Malvales; family Malvaceae; genus Gossypium; species Gossypium bickii. The sequence goes on from CP106709.1 coordinate 18,648,316, forward strand.
ATTAATTTCAATTTAAAATCAAATCGACAGGCTAATCAATTTTCGATTTAATCGAATAAAATTTAATAAATTTTATGAATATAATAATTGGTTTTGATTTGTAACTTAAAAAACCCTTAATTTCTCACCACAAACGTGACAAGCAATTGGCTTGAATGGTCTTTTCCTTATTGAAAATTATGTTCTTTCCTACCACCGGTTTATTAAGTTATACAATGACGTTTTTTATTCCTTTATTAAATTGTTTATAATTTTAACATTTGGTTAAATTGGTCCAAACTATACAAATATTTATATGTTTTCCTTCTTATTTATCTTTTTTTATTTTATGCTATTTTAATCACGAAAAATATTTTGTTTTGTTTTCTTTTATTTTTAATTTACCTAATTAAATAAATTGTATTTAAAGTTATATTTTAAATAATTTATTTTATTTTAATCACGAAATTTTTGTTTAATATTTTAATTTATTTTAAAGTTCAAATTTACATAACTTACACAATTTAAAGTTTAAATTTCATAACTTACATAATTTACATAACTTACATAATACGTAATTTACATAATTTAAAGATCAAATTTCATAACTTACGTAATTTACATAACTTACATAATACATAACTGACATAATTTAAAGTTCAAATTTCGCAACTTACATAATTTACATAACATACATAATTTACATAACATACATAATTTTAAGATCAAATTTCATAACTTACATAATTTACATAACTTACATAATTTAAAGATCCAATTTCATAACTTACATAATTTACATAACTTGCATAATATATAACTGACATAATTTAAAGATCAAATTTCATAACTTACATAACTTACATAACTTACATGATATATAAATATATATCATATCATAACTTACCTGTGTAATTTATTGTCAACTTTAGATTTCAACAACTACGAAATGGATAGGACTTGGATGAATTTGTCAAGGGTAAGCAACGGCTATCGAAATGGAGTAGAAACTTTTCTAAATTTTGCATTTCAAAATGCAAGCCAAGAGAATATGATTCTTTGCCCGTGTAAGAAGTGTTGCAATATCAATTGGCATTATCGTGAAGTTGCCTACGAACATCTAATTGTTGATGGCTTTGTCCGGGGGTATAAAAAATGGATTTTCCATGGAGAGTATACATCTAGTAGAACCTCTTCAACGATGAATCCGGGTTATTCTCATAGTGCTTACAATCAGAATGTTAGAGAAGATGACATGGAAGGTATGTTGCAGGATGCATTTATTATGCACAGTGATAGTTTGCAATCATTTCCACCTGACTTGGGTGCAACAGATGATTATAATTTTGGGGAAAATACTTTCACCAAAACGGGAAGAAGTGTACCTGATGAACAGCCAAATGAAGAAGCGGTGAAGTTCTACACGTTACTTGGTGAAATGAATGAAGAACTTTATGAGGGATCAAAATTTTTAAAAATGTCTTTCTGTATTCATCTTTTTCACTTAAAATATTTGGGAGGGTGGACCGGAAACTCTTTGACAATGCTGTTAGAGTTTTTGAGAGAAATGTTCTCGTTTGCGAAAATCCCTCAATCATGCAAAGACATGAAGAAAATAATAAAAGATTTGGGCCTTGGGTACAACAAAATTCATAGTTGCCCAAATGACTGCATGTTGTATTAGGGCGATCGGAAAAACCAACAGTGCGGTCAATCCCTTTGGATGAATAGAAATACAAAAGATGGTAACGAGGATGAAAATGATGCAAGTCAAAGAAAAAGCTAGTTAAGATTTTGCAGTATTTTCTGCTAATACTAAGGCTTCAAAGGCTTTTCATGTCGCATTTGATAAACCGCAATATATACATATTTTAATCCCACATTTAGCATGCTTTTGGATGATTTAAGCCTTGAATTGTGGAATTTGGTGCTCTTAATCCTTTAATTTCATATTTTATACTTAAGAGAACACCGAAGGATGAAAAGAACGAGAAACGGGCCTAAAACGGAGTAAATGGGCCAAATTAAGAAATTGACACGGCTTGGGCCCAAGACCACACGGCCGTGCCACCTTAACAGACCTGAACATGGCCTGGCCACGATTTACATGGGCGTGTGCCATGGGCGTGTCCCTGCCGTGACAAAGAGGAATTTCATTCAGATTACGGTACTTAGAGGTAAAGAAAGCCATTCTAAAAGCCTATATAAACACCCTAAAGGCCAACCTTCAAGAGGGCGTCCAGTTAGGCCGAAGAGCCAAGCCAAGAGGCTAGAATTGTAGAATTTACTCGAAGGAAGCCAGTTGATTCGTCCCAAGAAGCCGAAGTTATACTCAAGATGGAGGATCTTCCCTTCAATTCCTTCAGGGGGTTTTAGGGTTTTTCTTATGTTTTGTTTCATATTTTCTTCTGAGATGTATTGTTTTTTTTTATTATGAACAAAACCCCTCAAATACTTGAGGGGGATGAAACCTAAAACGGATCTTGTTATTATTTTCTGAACTATATGATAAATACTTGATTTGTTCTTAATTATGTGTTCTTAATTCTTGCTTTGATATTTCAGGATATTGATTCAAGTATTGATGTGCTTAGGCAGTGGAGCAAAAGTCCCTGTTTAAGAGTAGATCTAGCATAATTAAGCGGAGTTGATCGCAACCCTAGAATTAGGATGACGAAAATCTGCCGAATTAGGGTCAAACCTAATATGAGAGTCCATAGATCGAGTTAATGCAATTCTAAGGGTTTTAATTTGAAAGAGATTTCAATTAATCAACCTAGGGTTAGACGTTAGTAGCCTCAAAAGAGGTATTAATATAAATTAGATAATCCTACGGATCAAGTCAAGTGAATAAATCGTCTGGTTCAGAGTTAAATAACAAGTGATGTCTAGGTGGATTCTTCCTCGGGTATTGTCTCAATCAATTGGTTTTTCCCACAAATATTTTCCCCAATTCCTTCTCTTTATCTTAGCATCTTTAGTTTAGTAGTTAGTTAATTTTAGATTAAATAACAAATTCCTTTAATTCTTAGGCTAAATAATAAAAAGAAAGTTAGTATTAGTACTTTTGGTTCCTTTGGGTTCGATAATCCGGTCTTGCCACTAAACTATACTACTTTTTGATAGGTGCGCTTGCCTCAATCGTTGTCATAGTTAGTTTCTAGGCTCGATCATTCTTTTTATAAATTTTTAAGACTCTGACACACGATCAATGTCGTCGAAGACAGCCGAGTCTATGACGAGGCACCATGATGGATGAATCGATGATGGATTGTTAAGGCATCCTGCGGATTCTTTAGCTTGGAAATCATTTGATTCAAAATTTCCAAGCTTTACAAGCGATCCTCGGAGTGTGAGGCTTGGGCTAGCATCTGATGGATTTAATCCTTACAAAATCATGAGCACTGCGTATAGTACTTGGCCTGTGATGCTTGTTCCTTACAATTTGCCTCCATGGATTTGCATGAAACAATCATCCTTTATCTTATCTATGATTATCCCTGGAGAGAAAGGTCCCGGGAATGATATTGACATTTATTTGCAGCCACTTATTGAAGAGTTAAAACAATTTTGGGCTGGTGTTGATACATATGATGTATTGAGAAAGGAGAAGTTTAATTTACATGCAGCTTGATGTGGACTATTAATGACTTCCCAGCTTATGCCAATTTATCTGGTTGGAGTACCAAGGGACGTTATGCTTGTCCTTATTGTGCTGCGCAAACATGTTCGCAATGGTTATATAATGGGAAGAAATTCTCTTACATGGGGCATAGTCAGTGGTTACCGGGAAATCATAGATTTAGAATTCAGAGTACTCTATTTGACGATACTGAAGAGTTTAGAGAAGCTCCTTCGCAGACCTGTGGATCTGAAATCTTATTCATGTTGAAAGATATGAATTTCATTTATGGGAAGATGAATCAACCGCCCAACACGCAAAGAAATAGAAGATCAAGGGATGAATCTGATGATGAATCTTATGAAGAGGATGATCCTAATGAGGCGGACTTGTGGAAAAAAGTAAGTATTTTTTTAGTTGCCTTATTGGGAGCATCACATTTTACGACATAATCTTGATGTCATGCACATTAAGAAAAATGTCTACGAGAACATCATTGGGGCTATTTTGAATGTCGATGGAAAATCGAAAGACAATCTTCAGAGTCGACTTGATTTAGTCCACATGGGAATTCAGCGTGAGCTTCATCTCCAAGCACTTTTGAATAGGAAATATCGGTTGTCGCCTTCTATTTTTTCAATGTCGAAGACGGAGAAAGAAGTGCTCTGCATGGTGTTGAAGGATATAAAGGTCCCGGATGTGTATGCATCAAATATATCTCGATGTATTTTGAAAGATATTATTTTGAAAGATGTAATAAATTGAGCTGACCGTTTTGGGTCGTTTTTATCAAAAAAAAATATATCTCGATGTGTGAGTCTTAAAGATCGAAGACTATATGCCTTAAAATCACATGACTATCACATCTTGATGCAAGATTTACTACCAGTTGTTATGCGGTGTTGTATGTCGAAAAAGGTGACGTCTTGTGTAATTGAACTATCTAATATAATGAAAGGCATTTGTGGCAAAGTTTTGGATGTTCAAGAACTTGAGACACTACAAGATCGAGCCTCATTGACTTTATACAATCTGGAGAAGATCTTCTCACCTTCCTTCTTCACTTTTATGGTGCACTTGATAATTCATCTCCCTCGTGAAGCAATACTTGGTGGACCCGTTTTCTATCGATGGATGTATCCTATAGAAAGGTGTTAATTTATTTGTAAATTATTCCTTCATTCATCTCAATGTCCTTAGTTGCAAATTTTGATAATGTTGTATATCGTGTTTAGGTTCCTATCCAAATTGAAGTCTTACTGCCGCAATAAGCATTATCCAGAAGGATTAATTGCTAAAGGCTACTTGGCGGAGGAATGAATGACTTTCTGTTCAAGATATTTGGAAGATGTTGAAACAAGAATGAACAGACCAAGTAGAAATGCTGGGCTCACAGATCATAACTTGGCTGAAACTTATTTATTTCAAAGTTTTAGAGAACCAATCGGAAAAGTTGAAATTATAGAATTAGATGATAGATCGTGGATTTAAGCACATCGACATGTTCCTTTTCATTATGATTCAATGGAACCATTACGCAAGTAAGTTCTAGAATTTGATAAATATTCATCAATTATAATTTGTTTATCTTCTAACAAAGTAAACTTTTTTTTTTAACATAGTGAGTACAAACAAATATTGAGAGCTCGTTCACGATCCCGAAGATTACAACAACGAGAAATTAATAAGTTGTTCACAGAATCATTTCATGAATGGTTAAGCCAAACGATATGCAATTGAAGCTTTCATTGACAAGTAATAATGTTTTCTCATAACATTTATAATTACTAAATTTACTTTCGATTTAATAGGTTTGGAGTCGGAATGAAGTAAATGAAGAAGTTAAATGGCTTTCCCAAGGTCCAAATAGAATAGTGAAAAGATATAATGCCTTCCTCATCAATGGATTCAGATTTCATACAAAATATTGCGAGAGATTGAGGAGAACTTAAAATTATGGAATTGTTGTTAATTCTTCAATTACAAGTTATGCTAATGCTAGGGACAGTAATCCAGTTGAAGGAAATGTGGAATATTACAGACTTCTTACTGACATAATTGAGTTGGATTATTATGGCAAATGGAAAGTTGTCTTATTTTGAGGTGATTGGGATGATGTTCATACGGCTCGCGGAATTAAACAAGATCAATTTGGTTTTACAATGGTGAACTTCTCTCCATTGATTCACACTGGACAACAATTGATAGATGAGCCGTATGTATTTTCTTCTCAAGTGAAGCAAATTTTTTACTTGGAAGATCCAACTGATGAGGGTTGGTACTTTGTACTTCGAAACACTCCTAGAGACTTATTTGACATGGGCAATGGAAGTAGAGATGACATCGTCAAAAGATCAGAAACTTTGTCTTTTCCGGAACAAAACTTAAATGAAAATATCCCTAGTACTAGTACACAATTTCAATGGGTTCGTCAGGACGTGGACGAAGATATTTACGAATTATGATGTAGTAAGATTTTACGATTTTTTAAATATATGTAATATTATAATTTTAATATTGGTCATGTTATATAATTTAACTATTTTATATGTACTATTATTGTTGTTATTTGTTACTAAAATTTCAACTATTTTATGTGTATTGTAGGAAAAATGCGTAGAAGAAAATTATGAAATTTAAGTATTGTCCAGAATACTCCAAATTTGGAAGAATGAAATAGTGAACAGCAGACAGCTATTGGATCTTCGAATGTGACGGAGACAGTTGACGAGCCTGCAGAATTTCAAAGTAATGTTAAGTTTATTTTACATGCGTATAGACTTTTATTATTGCTCGTATTTCTCAATTTCAATATAATAATAAATTATTTTCCAGCTGAAAGTGGTGGGACGCGCAGAGGTTGAGGACGTATGCTATTTAAAGATTTATACGACTTAAATCCTGTCGAGCATGTCAAAGTAAGTAGAAACAGTCATGGTCAGCCTGTTGGATCAGAAGCTCGACTTTTGGCAGGCTATTTGGGCATTATAGCACGAAATGCCAATATGTTTCCCATCAACTACGAATCATGGCATCGCATGCCTGATAGCAACAAGAATCAAGCTCTTGATAATATTAAGCTAACAAAACGTGAATGTAATTTATAATATTTTGGTTTAAGTTTCATTTATATTTACTTTCTAAACTTGTGTTTTTTTAGGAGAGATTTGCTTTACAGGTCTCGGATGCCTATATCAAGAAGGCATTGGGAAAAAAATGGAGAGACCATAAAAGCACATTGAAAAAAGATTATTTTAAGAAAGACATAAGCCTCGAAGAAAAATTGCGAAAAGTCCCGCCGAGAATGCTGAGGTACCAATGGGAAGATGCAGTTAGATTTAGGAATTCAAAGAAAGGAGAGGTATTACGTACTTCCAAACTCTTATAAATTTTTTGCTTTATAGTATTTACTATATACATAATAATAATTTCATTATGTAGGACCGTGAGCGAGTTGGAACAAGTAGCTGGCAAAAACAAAAATTCACGCACACGGCAGCGTCGAGAAGTTTTGCTTGTGTAGCTGAGGCCCAGGTATTATGAATTTATTAATTCTGTCAAATATTAATGATTTTCTACTATTAAATAATATTTTTACTACTATATTGTAGGAAGCATCGTTTGGTCAAAAAGTTGGACGCCTTCAGCTTTTCGACATTATGCATAGGAAGAAAGATGGATCTCCGATGACATCTGAAGCTGCAGAAATTATGGTATATTTACTTAATAAAATTTGATTTATTATAAATATTTATAATATTTAATTATAATGGTTTAATTCGTCTTTAGTAGTTTTAAATAATGTTAAGTTATGTTGCATTCCTTTTTTATTATATATTTCGTTTTTAACTCTTTAATTGATTTATTAGGAGAAACTAAAAGATAAGAAGGTGGAGTATGAAGCGATTGCTTCGACTGATAGTTCTGTTAATTTTGAGGACATTGATAACAGAATTATTAATGAAGTTTTGGGTCCTGAAAGGTATGGTCGGGTTCGATTTCAAGGATCTGGTGTTAACCCGACCCAATATTTTGGATCCAGCTCGTAGCAATACATGCCTTCCGAGAGTCAAGGTCAAGCTGAAGTTCAGAAGTTAAGAGACTAGATTGCTCAGATGCAAGCGAGCATAGTTAAGCAAATTTCTCAACTTAAAGAAGAGGCAACATCGAGAGAAGCTGAGGTTCAAAGAAAATATGAAGAACTCCAGCTACAACTTAAAGCAGAGGCAGCATCGAGAGAAGCTGAGGTTCAAAGAAAATATGAAGAACTTCAGCTACAACTTAAAGTAGAGGTAGCAGCAAGGGCAGCGAGGGAAGCAGAGGCAACAAAGAGGGAAGCAGAGCAGAGCAGAGCAGAAAGTATGATGAATTCCAACTACAGCTTCAGGCTATGATGAAGATGTTCCAGCAGTCGCAAATGGCGCCATCGTAGACATTTATTTTCTTGTAACTTTTAACATTGTTGTAAAAAATTTTTGAATTATACTTCATTTATAATTTATATCATATATCTTTTGTATAATTTTGTCTCATTTAGATTTGCTGTTTTTGGTTGGATTTGATGCTATATTTGCTATTTTTGGTTGGGTTTCATGCTATATTTGCTGTTTTTGGTTGGATTTTATGCAGGAAGGGTGGAATATTGGTGAAAAATGTATGTTGCAAATCTTCCCAAATTAGCGGCGTTTTATAAAAAAGCGCTGGCGTTTTCTATCAAAGCGTCGCTAAAGATCAGGAATTTTAGCAGCGTTTTTTACAGAAGTGCCGCTAAAGACTAGGGCTTTTAGCGTCGTTTTCTATAAAAGTGCCGCTAAAAGTCCTGGTCTTTAGCGCCTTTTTTTCACATAAATGCTGCAAAATTTAGTGGCATTGTCCTATAGCGGCGTTTTTTGCGACGCTTTCAAAGGCCAAAAAAAGGCCGCAAAAGTCTATTTTCCTGTAGTGAGGCTTGTGCTGATGACATGTTATAAAATTAAAAAGAATACAAATATTAAGAAAGAAAGACAAATGAATAAAAGATGATTAAACCTTCACTTAGGATATCTATAAGCTTGTATATACTCTCTATTTATAGGGCTTTAAGAACTATAAGTTACAAGGCATTAAGAACCAATATTTAATATACCCTATAAATAATTTAGGGGTTACAAAATAATAATTTATTGGGTTACGGGGGCTACAATAGGATGAAATTGGGGTTATGAACATTCATATTATCAAATGATTTACAACAATTTCATTTATTTAATTATTTATTTACTTGTCTGTTGGTTAGACTAAATATACAATTGTAAAATTAAAATCACTTCATGCATTGTACAGTGAGAATTGCAGGTTGTCTGTTGGTTTTTATTTTCATTCAAATCTAAAGCAAAGCAATTATTAGTGCCCATGTTAATAAATTTGTTTTTTTTCTACATAACACCTTTAATTAATTTGGAAATAAATCTTTCTAAAACGAAATCTAAATTTCTCGTGATTTTTTTTTCCATTCATCGCTCCTACTCCCCAATCAAAATCACCCCTTTCCTTTCAATTTATTTTCTTGTTTTTTTTTTAATTTCAAGCATGTTTATATTTTTATTTTTTATTTTTCACTTTTTACTCCTCTTTTTCTTTCTCTATTTGCCCTAGTCTCTTTACACTTCTTTTTCCTTCTCTATTTGCCCTAGTCGCCGCTTCCACTCCACTATGAAGTTAGCCATCGCCGATATCCCTCAGGGCAATTGACAACATTCGAGTGCAGCTCTTTTCGTCCTCAATCTATATTTTTTAAATTTTGAACTGGTGCTGGCCACTTTAACGCCGACACCTATTAAAGTAATAATTTTTTTTGGGTGTTTTAATCATGGAATACCCATATGTACTGTTGCCGGCCAATGAGTTCACGAGATCAAGAAAAAAAAATTTATTAAAAAAATGTGTCAGTCACCTCAGTATCGGCACCAAAAAATTTTAAAAATTTTGAAAATGGGTGCCAGCCACTTGCTACACAACACCCAAAAAAATATTTTTTTTTTAAATCCAGGTACAAGATGTATTGTACAAAATACAAGTGAAAAAAATACACATAGATGCCGGCCATTGCATTGCCAGTACAAAAAAAATATTTTTTTAATCCTTTCTGACATGGGTGCCAGTCATGGGGTTGTCGACACCCCGTGCATTGCTCCTATCAGGTCATTTCCGTTAATGTTTTTTAATATGGGCCATTCTTGTAAATATCTAATTCTTTTAGGTCATTTTAGTAAAATAACTTGATTTTGCTAATGTACCAAAACCCAATTTTTGAGGTAGTTTGTGGGGACTTGTGGATTATTAATTGGGGCATATCTCCTTGATAGGAATACACTTAGCCCCTTCGGGATTTTCTACCTAAATAATATTAAAAAATAGCTAATTACAAAAAAGGTATAGAAAATAGATTAATTATGAAAATAGGCATTTGTTACTGTGTTCCGACGGAGCCGTCTAACATATTGGCGGCACCAGACTAAAATGTGATGACCTAAAATATTTAGGGACCTAGTATGTAAATTTATCGCTTTAATTGGTAGTTGAAAAAAGGCATTAAGGTGCCGCCTAACAATGTGGCGGCACCAAGCTTTTAAAAGGGTAAATTGCCTCACAAATCCCCCTTATTTATTATTTTCTTTTATTCCCTTTTAACATAAAAAAATAGATAGGCCTCTTACCAATTAGTCCAAAAAAATTTCTACCAAAAAGTATTTTTATAAAAAAAAGTCGATTTCAATTGGATATAAATTGTATTTATTTTTCGAAAATTAATTATAGTTTTATTATCAATTTGATTTATGGACATGACATAAACTTATAATTATAAAAGTTTTAGAAAAATATTATTATTTATAAATCATAATTATTAGATAAATTTATAGTTTCCAAATATAATATGAGTGAAAGAAAAATATTATGAATACCGTTAACTGTTATGTCAGTCATTATTTGAAAAAAAAATATTTTTCAAAAAAAATTATTTCCAATTGGAATAAACTTTTTTACAAAATACTTTTTGGACTATTTGATAAGAGACCTCTTTACTTTTTAGGTTAAAAAGGGAATAAAAAATAATAATAAACTATGAAGGAATTTACCCTTTCTAATGTTTGGTGCCGCAGCACTATTAGGCAGCACCTTAAAGCTTTATTTGCATTTGCCAATTAAAATGGTAAAATTCCCTATCAAGTCCCTAAATATTTTAAATTATCACATTTTAATCTGGTGTCACCAATATGTCAAGTGACACCTCATGATACTGTAATAAATACCTATTTCCGTAATTAATATGTTTTTTATACCCTTTTCATAATTAATTATTAATTTATATTATTTGAGTAAAAAACCTGCACTTGGTTGGTTATGGGATCAGACTATCATCAACTTCAACCTGCTAAAGCCTAAATTCTAGGCTAGTATAACGGAACTCTATAATATAACTCGATTCTTTTAGCAGGTTTAATCTTCTAATCGTATTTTCATGTATACATTCACCGATAGTTAAAGTATATACGTCATCAGATTGCATCACGCATGTGCAACTTTCGATGGAAAGATAGAAAAGCAATATCTATATAGACTATTTTGGCAAATAACGAAAGAGCAAATTATAATATGAATATTACACTGACCCTCTTTTTCTTTTTAAAATTCCTATGGATCATTATAAACCCCTTCAGGTCATTGCTTCCACACAGATCTCTAAGCAACTCAAAGCTTTTCAATTCTCTTTCCATTTTGCTTTCACAACAATGCGGTTGATATACCTCTTTTTGTTTACAGTCTTTTTCATTGCTAAAGCTACGGTTCCACCTTCTGAGACATTTCAATACGTCAATGAAGGTGAATTAGGACCTTATATCATAGAGTACGATGGTAACTATCGAGCTTTACCACCATTCAGTGCCCCATTCCAACTTTGCTTCTACAACACCACCCCCAATGCATATACCCTAGCCTTGCGTATGGGGCTTACGCGATCCGAGTCGTTGTTCCGATGGGTTTGGGAAGCGAACCGCGGGAACCCAGTTCGGGAAAACGCCACGTTGACATTCGGAAGTGATGGAAACCTTGTCTTGGCCGATGTAGATGGTCGGGTTGCTTGGCAAACCAACACGGATAACAAAGGCGTGACAGGGTTCAAAGTACTTCCTAATGGGAACATGGTGCTTCATGATTCCAAAGGTAATTTTATTTGGCAAAGTTTTGATTATCCTACCGATACCCTATTAGCAGGCCAGTCTCTTCGCCTTGCTAGTGCAACCAAGCTTGTGAGTCGGGCCTCTGCTATGAACAACTCGGACGGTCTTTATAGCCTAGTCATGGAATCCAAAGCATTAGTTTTGTACTATAAGGCCTCAAATATCCCTAGGCCAATTCTTTATTTCAATCATGAGTTTTGGGTAAATGTCAGAAAGGGTCCCTTAGAATATGTAAAATTCAATTCCACCTCGGAAGATGATGAGGGTACTGCCTATGGGCTAAATCTAGAGTATCAAGTAGCTAATTCTTCTACCGGAGGGACTTTACGGATCGGAAGACCGAACTACAACAGCACGTTATCGTTTCTCCGACTCGGAATGGATGGAAACCTTAAGGTTTACACTTACTATGACCCTGTATTTGACAGTGCATGGGAGGTAACCTTCACTCTTTTCTCCAGAGATTCATTCTGGGGTAGTGAGTGCCAATTGCCTGAACGGTGTGGGAAATTCGGGCTTTGTGAGGACAGTCAATGTGTGGCTTGCCCATCGCCAAATGGGCTGTTGGGTTGGAGTAAAGATTGCGATGTCAAGAAATTATCAAGTTGTAACGAGAAGGATTTCAATTACTACAAGCTGGATGGGGTGGATCACTTTATGACTACTTACACAAGAGGAAATGCCATCAAACAGGATGAATGTGGCAATAAATGTACAAAGGATTGCAAGTGCATTGGTTACTTTTACAACCAGGAAACCTCAAGGTGTTGGATGGCTTATGATCTCAAAACCCTAACACGAGTTGCAAATTCAACCCATGTGGCTTACATCAAGGCTCCAAAATAGTGATAAAGCTGGGGATTAGGGTTTTTTTAAAAAAAAATTTAGCATTATCTTGGATCCAATAAAGTTAATCCAAAAATGGGATCATGTTTGTAGCTTATTTCTGTATCCAATAAAATATGGTGTGTTTTAATTTTGAAAGAGCTATAATCTATACTATAAATCTTACATTTTGCTGAATTTAATTTTAGAATCAAGTAGCTTAAATCAGTAAGAGAACTGACCTAAAAAATTAATTATATTTTGGTAAGCATACAATAAGAAAGCTATATTATTTAATAATAAAAAATTAAGTATATTAATAAATTTATAGTTGTTGGATCTAGGAAACCATCCGCTATCAACATGTAAATTTTTTTCTCGTTCTTGTGTTTCGAACTAATTAAAAGTAAAATATTGTGTGCCATCTAAAAAACATGAGTCAAGAAAGAGCAGTCTAACAAGTGTAGAATGAGATGGCTGGCTTTTCATGCATTTCAAAAGACAATATTAATTTCATTTATTAAATGACCCAACTTGTATAAAGGTACCAAGTGAAAGAGAAAAGAACCCACCATTACCTTACTAAATCTCTTTATCTATAAAACTTAATTTAATCTTGTTTGGATCGCTTTTTTTTTAAAGTAAACTTTTGCTTATATGAACCAAAAATTAAAAATACATAACGTTCGGGAATTTGAAAGAAATAATGAAATAAAACATGCAAACAATCTCAGTCCACTATGTTTCTCCAACGTTCACTTTCCCAAAAACACACTCCGATCAAAATCAAAGTTTTCTCTGTGACTTCGTTAAAATTTTGGCGTCCATAATAGCACTATTTCAAAAATATGAAATTAATATATTTTTTGTATCTTAGGATTTGGGATAGATCATTAAACTAGAGAGAAATGAGAATCGGAAGTTAGGGTTTGGACTATTTTGTGATTGAAACAAAGTATGAGGGATTAAATGTGAGATTAGCTCCTTGCTCTAATAAAATGTTGGAGGACTTATAAGGGAATGAATCCATTATAATGAGAAATGACTTATTCTAGCCATAGGGTAAATGTTTGAGAAAGGTAATGGCAAGGGTATGTAGAACATTTTATAGATTAATATATTAGATTTTGTGTTACTGGAAACTGATTAATTTCAGAGGTTAATTCTTCGCATTTGATCTCCACTAATAAGAAGCAATGGTGACCTTTGGATTGAAGTGAGTGGAGACTTGTGAAGAAAAAAAAGTGAGAGAAGGAAGAACATTCTTCAGATTTTTTCCTTCACATTTAGCTAAGAGAAAGAAAAGTGAGAAAGCTTATTAGTTTCTACGATACTTGCACCAATTCCTTAAACTTCCATATAGCTTAGGTAAATTCTTCCATCTAAACCACTTAGACAGGAGCGAAGCCAGAACAATTTTTTAGGGGGGGTCGGATGAAATTTTAATTTTTTATAATCTATATATTTATAATTTTTAAAGGATTAAATTGAATTTTTATAATTTTAGGGGGCAAAGTGAAATTTTACATTTACTAATTTAAATTTTTTTTAAAATCTCAATGGCCTAAATAGCAATTTTAAATTTTAGGGGGGCCCGAGGCCCCTGCCAGCCCCCCTGGATTCGCCGTTGCACTTAGACAGCATTACTCATTAGAGAGAAGGTTGAATTGGAGGAGGAAGTGAGGAAGAAAGCTTGGTTTTAATTCTTGAATAGTTAAGGGTAGAGGAAGGTGAGAGTATTTGTTAAATTTGCATTTTTTTATGCATAAGTTCATGTATTTTAGAGTTTTAAAATTGATTTTTGTATATTTATGATCTTTTGTGAAGAGAAAGGGATAGAGGAGTGAGGTGGTAGCGAAGGAAAAGAGGTGCAAGATTAAAGAGAAAAGTGGAGTTTTGGTGTCAATTTGGTTGTAAGTACTCAATGATTTTCCTACATCTTAAACATGATTAATGAGATTGATGATTGATATAAGATTTAGATAATTTGATAGGTACTTGGTTAAAGTATTTTGATGTGTTATGAGTCGGCCATTGGTATATTGAGTGTAGAAATACTTGTATTTGATAAACTTGGCAAATGGTAAGAATATGTATTCTTGTGTATGCTTAAAATGTCATTTATTATGCTTGGTAAAGTTTATAAGCAAAAGGTGTTAAAAAGGGTAAGTGCAATAGTTAAGTTTTAAAGATTTCTAGTTATATTGTATATTGCTTACATAATGTCAAGTGATATAATGTCAAAGTTATATTGTATATGAATGAGAGAGATTGATGGTCACTAAACTAACTATAATTACGACAAAGGCAAATGCACCTATCGAACAATAGTATAACTATGGTGAGTAAGGAATATCGTATCCACGAAAACTAAAAGTACTAGTAATTACCATTTTTCTATTATTTAGACGATAAATTGAAGTGATTGTTTTTAATCTAATTTAACTACAAAAGCAACAAACAATGAAATGGGAAAAATAATAGAAGACAACCAATGAGAAAGACAATACCCAGGAAAGAATCCACCTAGACTTCACTTATTATTTCGAATCTGAATTAAACGATGTAATCACTTGTGTCTTGATCCGTAGAAATTCCTAAATTATGTTAATATCTCTTTCGAGAGCAAGAACAACTGAACCTAGGTCGATTAATTGAAATCTCTTTCTAATTAAAACCCTTATCGCCTCATTAACTCTATCTATGGATTTCCCTATTAGATTTAACTCTAATCCGGTAGATTTATGTCGTCCTATTTCTAGGATTGCATGCAACTCCACTCAATTATGCTAGATCTACTCTTACACAAAGACTTTTGCTCTACTGAAATAAGCACATTAATTAAACATGAATTAATATCCCAAAAATATTAAAATATGAAATAAGCATACATAATTGAGAACAAGAATCAAGTATTTATCATGTAAATTAAAAATCAAATAATAAGATTCATCATAGGTCTTATCTTCCCTAGGTATCTAGGGAATTTAGTTCATAATCTAGAATGAAAACATCTCAAAATTAAGATAACAACAAGACATAAAGAAACTCAATAAAACTTCGAAGGAAATTAAATGGAGATCTTCAGTGTTGAAGGAGATCCGCTTCCGAGTTGATTCCGATGGCGTTCTTCGAGTCTTTTCTTTGATCTTCTCTGCGTGCCCCCTTAGATCTTCTTCTAATTGATATTTATAGACTTTAGAATGCTCAGAAAGCCTAAAAATTGGGTTTTTCCGCGTGTTTGGGAAATAGGGAGCGCATGTGGAAATGCCTAGGCTGTATGGATCCTGGAAACAACTTTATTTATCCGATTTTGCTTGTTTTTCACTCCTTTTGCTCCCAAATGCTCTCCTAAGTATAGAAACAAGAATTTAAAGGATTAGGAGCATCAAATTCACTAATTTACATAATTAATCATCCAAAAATGCATCAAGATTGGGATTAAAAATATGTTACTTTTATAGCTTCTCAAATATCTCCACACTTAAGTGTTTGCTTGTCCTCAAGCAAAATCCTCAACTCACAATTAAAATTAATCTTTTTCAACTTATAATTCTCATCAATGATGTTTCGTTATAATTTACAAATAATCATACATTGATAAATCAACTAAAAGAGCACTAAAGATTCAAACAATCCAAATTGAACATTTTTAAAGCATGAAAACATAGGTATTTCCCCTTATCTAAGTAATTACCTTTAATTCAAAATTGATAAGAATCGACATCCTCACTAAAGATTCACTCAACTCACTCAAAGTGTTTAAAATTCAAGAATAAGCACTCAATAGTCAAATATGAAAAGTCATTACCATAGGCTTGCATGAAAATCAAATCTCCACCACTATAAAATGAGATGATACACAAATCAAAAGGTCTTTAAGAGGTTGTAATGGGGTTTAGGTTAAGGGTGTGGAGAAAGGCTAAAAAAATTTGTTAAAATCGAGATTGAATTGATAAATTACCAAACTAGAAATAAACCAATGCTGAATTAAAAACAATTACATCAATCAAAAACTATTTAAGAATAACACAAGCTTCTTCTCAAAATATGAATTTAACTGTTCAACCTCAATTAACATAGAACTAAATAATAATCAATATATATGTGTGTATATATATTTTCAATTTTCTTCTTCTTTTTTTATCAATAAGAAATAATTCAGGAAATTAAAGAAAAGGCTTAATTAGGAAATTAACCAAATCAAATATCGATAAAAAAGGAGTCAATAAAACGGGAAAAATTCTCAACGAGCAAAAAATGAGTTATGGGTTAACATTAATGGGTAAATCAAGAAATGGTGTGTTAGGCTCAAAAGGGTTCACTAAGGGTTAATTATGTAGGTAGGCTTTTTATGGGATAAGTGGGTTAAAACCTAAGTGCCTTTATCATCTCAGTATATCAAATCAAAAGTGTGGTCTCGACATGTATAATTGAAGCAAGTTCTAGAATAACAAATCAAATTGATACACTTATAACCAATAAAAATTGAGCAAGAAAAATGTATGCGCTAAAGGCTCAAAATATCACAAAGAATCATGGTTTTTTATATCAATCTTGCAAATCTCAAACTTCAAGATAATACTTCAATTTAGGGAAACAACCTAAAATTTTTAATTCTGAACATAAACTTATCATGCTTGATTCTCTCATATCTTAAAGTTTAAAATAACCAATGCACAAGTATCTATGAATTTAATCCAAAACACATCAATAAAAATCACAAATCGATAAAAATTCATTCTAATAGAAGTATGAGAAAATTATTTAAACACAAGATATAATTCAGGGATTTTCTAATAAATACCTAAATAACCTCCCCACACTTAAGATGTACATTGTCCTCAATGTACAAACAAATATAATCATAGTATAAATAAAATATCATAAGAGAAGGAGAAAACTGAAACTGCCCTGAATATTGGATGAAATCCCCAAAATAGTGAAAAGCAGAATTGTAGTCAAATCAAAATGTAGTGCATGATTCCGAGCAAACTAATAAGAAAATAAACACAAATAGTGAAGAGAATTAAGAGGTTACTAACCCGATTAGAAACAACCATAAAAATAAAAATAAAAATAAAAACAAATAAACTTAATGGTCTTCATCATTAGAAATGTCAGTGTCGTGAATCGTTGGCGCTGAGGAGGAGATATAGAGATGCTGACAGATCTACTGTAATGTCTCATCAATACTGTTGAACCTCTGAAAGCAATGCTGCTCGAAGTGAGTGAACCACTCGGAGAGGTTTGCTAAAGTAGCAGTAGAAGAAATAGGACGGTGACTCGATGGTGGAGAATGAGGTGGGTCCTTGTGATGGAAAGGGACATCATTAGTGAAGTCCTCGGGTTCATTTTGAGAGTCAGAATGAAATAATCAGTACTGAGAAGGATCGACTCCACGAAGCCGCTCTATCATCCTCATATGTGTCATGCTCGGTATTCCCTATGGGGACATCTGGCCAACGAGTGTAAGCGTAGAGGACTGCTCTGGTGTGTCCAAGAGACTAAAGTGTTGAGCAAGTTGAGTCACATAAGGACCTAAACAGATAGGACCCTTCCTATTGCAGTTTGTCTAATGGCGGAGGGATAGGGCAATGAATGCTAAATAAAAAATATACCCGGTCCCACGAGGCTGTGGCAATAAAGGCTCGAACAAGATCAGCCAGGTGGACCTGCTCCAAAGCAGCCCAATCAAAATCGAAGTATCTAAAATAAGTCCTCTTAAGGACCCGCTAAAGATCGAATATAAGGGTGGCGGGCCTCAGCAGAGGCGTTCGAGGAGGAGGTCGTACCAAGTGTCTTCCGCTTTTTTAAAACAGGGACGACGACTTTGGACTTGCTACAAGTGTTTGTCATGGTGTGCTTGAAAAAATAAAAGAATTCCATCAATAAATAAAGCATCACCAAATAAACAAACAAAGATGCTGAGAAACAGTCGTGTAAATTAAAATACGACACTAAGAATCATCCTAAGAGGTATAACAGAAATCTAGTTCTAAAAGAATATGTACTAATACCTAATAATGCAAGGAGCAGAATAAAAGAAAACTAAACGCATAAATAATGAAATGATAATACAAAGAATAATCAAAACAATAATACCAATAATAATACTAAATTAATGACAAGACAAGAAAACAGAGCCTTAACATAAGAGAACAGTAAGTCAACAACGATTAATAGAACTAGAGAAATGATGCAGAATAATTATGAATAATGAAAATAAAACAAACTAAACTAAAAGGGACAAACTAATGCACATAATGACAAAGCTAAATAATGAAGCAATAATAAGAATAAGAAAATAAAATAAAATAAAATAAAAATAACAATAATAAGCATAATAAAAACAAGTGAAAAGAAGAAGAAGAAAAATATATAATAAAAATTAACATATAACATATAACAAATAAAAAGAATAATAATAATAAATAAAAGAGAAGGGCAAAAGTGGAGGGACCGATGGCAAGGGCGGCGATTCCGATGGGATGGCCGATGATTCGCGCTGAAAAGGGACAGGGAACGGGGGAGACGGCAGTGGTGTGCGATGAGGCTTGGGGAGGGGTGGTAGAACGGGGTTGTTGAGGGTGTTGGTAGGTGTGGGTCGAAGTAGGCTTTGGCGACGACGGTGGGAGGTTGGTCGTCGCGAGGGAAGGCAAGGAAAGAGGAGAGGAAAGGGGACGGTGTGGTGGTGCAGGAGTGGGAAGAAAGGGTGAGGGGTGGTGCGACTTGGTGGAAGGCTGAGAAAGGATAAGGGGAGTCGGTTGGGGTGCGTGAGGGGAAAAAGTGCTACGATGGAGAAGGAAGGAGGCCGACGGCGTGCGAAGGGGATGGCTATGGGGGTCGGGGTTGAAGATGAAGGGAAAGGGTAGGAGGAAGTGAAAGAGAGGGCCGACGACGATAGCCAGAGTATGGAGGGTAGGGAAGCGGCGACGACTAGGGTATGTTGGGAAGGTGGGGGGAGAAGACAAAATAGATGAAAAGAAAATGGAGCTAGGGTTTTTGAAGGGTGACACGGTTGTGTAAAGCCCCATGTTGGGCCACATGACTTTGTCACACACCCAGGTGGTTCTCTCCAGCCCGTGTGCGATTTAAAAATACAAGCCCAATTTTCACACGAGGCTTCAGACACGCCTGTGTGTCCAGGTCGTGTGTCATACATGGCCGTGTCGCATGGCCGTGTTCAACCTCTTTCGCTTCTCCCATGCCCGTGTGAACTCCCACACGCCCCTGTGGCTCGACCGTGTCTCGCACATGTCCGTGTGCCTTACCTATGTAACTCTCTGACTTGGTTTTAAAATAAAAAATTAGCTCCAAGTTTCACACGGCCTAGGACACGCCTGTGTGTCCAAACCATGTGGTCTACACAACTGTGTCACACGCCTGTTTGGACTATTTTAAGCCGTGTAACAGTTGAACTTTGAAAAAAAATAAGTCTTGGGATTCACATGGCCAAGGACACGCTCGTGTGTCCAGGCCGTGTAACTCACTCTCGAACCCCTTTTAGTGCACACGGCCTGGGATACGCCCGTGTGTCCAGGCCGTGTGGGTCAAAAGTACTTTTTTTTCAAAATTAATTAATTTTAAAAATATAATAAGATAAAATTAAGAAAATTAGCAGTGTTAACACTCGGGTTGCCTCCGAAGAAGCGCTTATTTAAAATCTAAGCTCGACTTACCTCGTATTCGCATGGTCACAGTCGTTCACAGAGTCAAAACTCCTCTTTCTCATTATCAATTCTATTATCAAAATATGGTTTAAATTGAGTACCATTTACCTTAAATGTGTCGAATTCAGAATGAATTACCTCGACTGTACTGTATGGGAAGACATTTAGTACCGTAAAAGGATTTGATTCGTTTGCATCAAGCTGTGGCAATTCGTGGATCCTTTTTATCTAGTAGTACCTTGTCTCCAACTTTAAATTGGTTTGTTCCATCCACATGCTTGACAGGGTGTCGTTTTGGCTCTTCATCGTGCTTTTTTTGTTTCTCCTTGACATGTGTCGCCATTCATCCAGTTCATCGATTCGTAACATTCATTCTTCATGAGTCATTCTATCGTATTGACTGGAACATGGCTCCATTACGTTTTTCCGAGGGGTTTTCTACAAAGAAGGTTAAGCCACATAGTTACTCATATTAACAGAACTTGTAAAACCATCTCAATCTTTAGATGTCTTAACAAAATCACGAGCTTGGAGAGTAATCATTTTGTCACCTACACGAAGTATTAACTCACCCGTACCAACATCAATTATAGTTCTAGCGGTTGCTAAAAAGGGCCGACCTAGAATCAAAGGTACGTTACTATCCTCATCCATGTCTAAAACAACAAAATCAATTGGGAAAATGAATTTATCAATCTTGACAAGAACATCTTCAATAATACCCTTAGGAAATCTAATGGTTCTATCTGCTAGGTGAATACTTATCCTATTTTGTTTGGGTTTCCCAAGACCTAATTGTTTAAACATTTTATAGGGCATGACATTAATACTAGCCCCTAAATCAGCCAAAGCATTATTAATATTCAAACTACCAATTAAATAAGGAATAATATAACTCCCTGGATCTTTCAATTTGTTGGGTAGTTTATTTTGCAAAATGGCTGAGTACACTGCATTTAGCTCCACATGCGATGAATCATCTAACTTACGTTTGTTCGCCAAAAGCTCCTTTAAAATTTTAACGAAATTGGGCATCTATGAAAGAGCTTCAATAAACGGTAAGTTAATAAGTAACTTTTTCAGAAGTTTAAGAAATTTACCAAATTTTTCACTCGTTTGGTATCTCTTCGTCGCATTAGGATATGGCACTCGAGGTTTATATTCTTTACCAACCGGTTTTTGCTCATTCTGGCTTACCTCAACCTTACCGTTACTTACCACACATTATTGCCTCAATACTGATTCTGATTCAGCTAACTATTCTTCTTCACAAACAGTAATTGCATGAAGCTACTCTCTTGGGTTAGTTTCGATGTTGCAAGCTACCTTGTAGTCATTCTGAGATTAATTTAGCGAGTTAACCTGTTTTAACCTGTTTAGTTTTTGAGCCCTTGGATCGACGCTTGCTGATTTTTAAGTGTTGTCTTAGTGTTTTTAAAACGAGTTTCTGACACCGAGATAAACTTCGTCAACATCTCCTCAAGGTTTGACTTCTTTTCTTGCTGTAAGGTTGTTGTTGGAAGCCTGGAGGGGGTTGTGCTTTCTGATTACCTTGATCACCCCAAGAGAAATTGGGATGATTCCTCCAACCTGCATTATAGGTGTTACTGTAAGGATTATTTTGAGGCCTAGAATTATTACTCATATAGTTGATTTGTTCGTTCTCTGTGTTAGGACTATAGGGTAAATATTCTGGATTGTTCATTCCTCCTCTATTCGTATCGCACTGCATCACCGAATGTACCTGCGTAGAACCATATAAATCGTCATTTTTTTTATTTAAAAGTTCTACCTGATTCGATAACATGGTGACCTCATCTAAGTTGAAAACATCGGCTACTTTTATCGGCTTTGTCCTCATGACTTACCACTGATAATTATTTAGTGTCATCTCCTCTATAAATTCATAAGCTGCTTCAGGTGTTTTATTGTTCAGAGTACCACCGGCTGTTGCATCAATTATGTAACGCCCCAAAATTTGGGCCTAAAAGTTCTGGGTTTCTAGTGTAAAGACAGCGAGGAGGTTGTGCATATAAGCTCAGTTGTGCAATTTAGTGACGAGAATGGGCCTACTGGTCTAGTGGTGGAGTGAGTGTTAGCGAACCTCTAAGTTTCGAGTTCGATTCCTAGTGAGAACCTTTTTTTTATTTTGTTTTGTTTCTTTTAAGTTAATAATTATGATTATTTATAATTACTAATTATGTGTTGAATATATGTTGGTTTTTATTTATTATTTTTATGATCTTTCTTTTCTTTTCTTTTTGAACGTTTCTTGATTTTATTCTCTCTGTGCTTTTCTCTTCTTCTGAAAATGATCGTGGTTTGTGGATTCTTGAACTTCGCTCCTCAGTCATCTTCTTCGCCGTCAAAACAAGTGTGGGATTCTAATCTAGTTACTACATTCTACTCTTAAATCAATTGCCATCTTGCGTTGGAAATCCCTTTCCTTCGGCTTTTCATAACTATACAATAACCCCGTCATTTTGGAGTTTTTAAATGTTAAAAGTGAAGGAAAAACGTTGTTTTTTGATATATGTTGATAGGGAAAGGGTTAGAGACTGTTACTATAGCTTAAACAGGGTTTTCAGGGTTGTTTTAGAGAGGTTTCGTGACCTTTCCGACGGCCACACGTGCGTGTGCCTCGGCACACGGTCGTGGGGATTTAGAAATTAGGGTTTTCAGGCCATATTGGGTGCCACACAGCTGTGTGGTTGATTTGGGGATTTTTGTCAACTTTCACACAGCCATGTCCCTCGGGCACACGGGGGTGTGAGATTGGGAATAGAGTATTAGGGTTTTGGGGTCACATGGCCGTGTGACTGATTTGAGAATTTAAGAATGCCACACGGCCATGTGTTATGGGACACACGGCCGTGTCTGATGACCACACGGTCGTGTGACACCTTTACAAGGCCGTGTCTGCCCTGCACTTGATTTTATCAAAATTGGACAGTGAGTTACACGGCCGTGCCCCTACACCACACGGGCTTATGCCTCTGTCACACGGGCGTGTGCCACCCCTCACACGGGTGTTTGGATCCCCATATGGCCTGGACGGGCGTGTGGCCCTAACTCGCCAGATTTTGAATTTAGGGCAAGTCGAATGTCGTGAGACTATGTGTTTCAACCCCTCGTCTAAGCTTACTAAGGGTGAATACGATTATGTTCTGACTTCAAATTATGTACTGCTTGTAAGCGAATGTGTGCTATGTTAGGTACTAAATCTGAGTGCATAAGTGCACGTTTACAGAATCGATTGGTGTTGAAAGAAAGTGATCGCTTGGAATGATTTGCATACATACATTTGCATACATACATCTACATATAAAGTATTTTGGGTTGGGATTTTGAAGAGAAGGAAGATTTACGGTCTGATCTGGCAGTTTTACTGCAACTCATCGGTATAGCAGATTACCTCATTGCACTGTACCGCATGTACGTTAGCTACGCTACGTACCACTATCTGATCTAGCAGTTTTACTGCAATTCATTGGTATAGCGGATTACCGCCTTGCATTGTACTATATGTACGTTAGCTACGCTATGTACCAATATCTGATCTGGCAGTTCATATTGCATGTCTGTACCACGGTTTACCGTATTGCACGTTATAGCTTATACGCTAGCTTTGCTGCGTAATTTATGATTTGACAGTTTATCTGCATTCTGATAGCCCAATTCCCAAAGGGTCGAGGGCGGTCCCAATTCCCTGACGGTCAAGGACAATGATGATGATCATCGTTGCCGGGCAACCCGGGATGATATCATAGGAAGTATAATGTTAGATGGCTTTTCAAAGTCCTACTTGGAGTGTAGGGATGGGTGGGTTGATTTTATCCCCACATGGTGTGTTGGTGGTACAGAGTGGTGATTGTTGTTTTATGCAATGTCAAAGTCTTAAAATTTATATAAAGAATGATCGAACCTGGAAACTGACTATGACAACGATTTGAGGCAAGCACACCTATCTAACAGTAGTATAGTTAAGGCAAAACCGGATTGTCGAACCCAAAGGAACCAAAAGTACTAATACTAACTTTCTTTTTATTATTTAGCCTAAGAATTAAATGAATTTTTATCTAATCTAAAATTAACTAACAATTAAACTAAAGACACTAAGACAAAGAAGAATGAAATTGGGAAAATAACTTTGAGGAAAAACCAATTGATTAAGACGATATCCAAGGAAGAATCCACCTAGACTTCACTTGTTATCTAACTCTGAACCAGACGATTTATTCATTTGACTTGATCCGTAAGATTCCCTAAGTTATATTAATCCCTCTCTCGAGGCGACTAGCATCTAACCCTAGGTTGATTAATTGAAATCTCTTTCTAATTAAAACCCCTAGAATTGCATTAACTCGATCTATGGACTCCCATATTAGGTTTGACCCTAATCCGGCAGATTTTCGTCACCCTATCTCTAGGCGTGTGATCAACTCCGCTTAATTATGCTAGATCTACTCTTAGGCAGGGACTTTTGCTCCTCCACCTAAGCACATCACACTTGAATTAATATCCCGAAAATATCAACAAAAGAATTAAGAACACATAATTAAGAACAAGTCAAATATTTATCACATAGTTCAGCAAATGATAACAAGATTCATCTTAAGTTTCATCCCCCTCAGGTATCTGAGGGTTTAGTTCATAACAATAAAAGAAAACATCTCAAAAGAAAAGATAAAAAAAAAAATATAATAAATCCCTAAAACCCCCTGAAGGAATTAAAGGAGAGATCCTCTATCTTGAGTATGATTCCGGCTTCTTGAGATGAATCAACTGGCTATCTTCGAGTAAATCCCCACAAATCTGCCCTCTTTGGCCTAGCTGGACGCCCCTTGACTAAAACCTTGGGTTCCCTCCTTTTAGGTTATACTTAGGGTGTTTATATAGGCTTCTGAATGTGTTTCTTCGCCCCTAAGTATCCTAATCCGAGTGAAATTTCTCTTTGTCATGGCAGGAACACACCCATGGCATACACCTGTGTAAATCGTGGCCACGCCGTGTTCGAGACTGTTGAATGAGGCATGGCCCTGTGGTGGGCCCAGGCCGTGTTGATTTCGTGATATGGCCCATTTACTCTGTTTTGGGCCTGTTTTCCGTTCTTTTCGTCATCCGGTGCTCTTCTGATATAAAACATGAAAACAAAGGATTAAGAGCACCAAATTACATAATTCAAGGCTTAAATCATCCAAAAGCATGCTAAATGTGGGCTTAAAATATGTTACTTTTACGGTTTATCAAGTGGTGTGCTGGCTAGATGGGTGGGTTGTTTTATAACTCATTTGCACTCATATGTATCTGATTGACATTGTGACTGAACGTGATACAGTGATTGAATTTGATTGGATGTTTGACTGAAATATTTGAATGTTTGATGGACTGAAATGTCTGATTGTATTGTTCGACTGAAAGGCACTCGTGCCTAATAGAACTTTGTGTGATGGGGCTAAGGCCCAAACCAATTCTGATTCTGGAAAGGGCTTAGGCCTAGGTTTTAACTACTGAGAATTTCTACTGCTGTATCCGATTAGGCCATATGATCGTAGAGTTACATATGGTGTATGTTGGTTTGGGGTGAACTCACTTACTTGTCCTCTCGCTCATCGTGAATATGTTCAGTTCGGATTGCTTCTAGTTCCTCAAGCGCGCTCTCTAGTTTAGTTGGTTTGGTCTCACACTAAGCTCATGTAGCTCACCCCCTCTTCTGTTTCCCCTTTTCAGGTACAGTTCTGGATTCTGGATGCTGGACTTAGTACGCAGAGGTCTCGGACAGTTACTTGAATACCAATTGAGCAGTTTGTGTTTTCTAGTTTTTAACATTTGGTTTTGAACTGTAAAGATTCATAATACTATGGTACCAGTACAGATTAAACCTTGTTCGTACATTATGATTTGTTTATAGTTGCGAACGGTATTTTTAAACAAATAAATGTTTTGGTTTATTTTGAGATAATTATTTTTAGAAATGGAATTTTGAACGACTGGTTTTTATTAAATTTTTCCTACGATCACTTCGATGATCATGTAGCATTCTAAATTCAATCTAGACTTCTAAGTTGGGTTTAGGGTGTTACAGATTAATTGCCTAGTTAAAGGATTCAAACCGTTGTAGAATGTTTGAACCTGTAGCCATAAGGTAACTCATGGTGAGGGCACCGTCTCAATAAATCCTTATACCTCTCTCATGCATCATATAGGGTCTCTAAGTCGATCTGAACGAAGGAAGGGATATCATTCCTCAACTTGGCTATCTTAGCCAGTGGGAAATACTTCAATAGGAATTTCTTGGTCATTTGATCCCATGTGGTGATAGAATCTCGTGGCAAAGAATGCAACCACTGTTTGGCTTTATTCCTCCTTGAGAAGGGAAACAACCATAGGTGAATGGCATCGTCAGAAACGCCATTTATCTTGAAAGTATCACAGACTTCTAGAAAATTAGCCAAATGAGTATTTGGATCTTCGTCTTGTAAACCATCGAACTGAACAAATTGTTGTACCATCTGAAAAGTGTTCGGCTTTAGTTTGAAATTATTCGCAGTAATGATGGGTCTCACAATACTTGATTCAGCCCCAGTTAGAATGGGCTTGGCATAATCGTACATAGTACGAGGAGCAGGATTTGGATTAGAAAGATTTGCAACAACCGCAAGAGGTAGCTGATTATTCTGATTATCACCCATCTCCTTAGTAATAATAATATCGTCCTATTGCTCGTCTACTATACTCTGTCAACTTTGCCTTGCTTCTTTACGATTTCTAGTCATAAACTAAAGGAACCTACCAGAACAGATAAAAGAAAAGAAATATTAGAATGCAAAAATTAAACTAAAAATAAAAAAGGCTAAAGTAATAAAAATCGAGTGTTCCTAATATTTTAGTCCCTGGCAACGGCACCAAAAACTTGATGGTCACTAAACTAACTATAATTACGACAAAGGCAAGCGCACCAATCGAACAATAGTATAGCTAGGGTGAGTAGGGAATATCATATCCACGAAGCCTAAAAGTAATAGTAATTATTGTTTTTTTATTATTTAGCCGATAAATTGAAGTAATTGTTTTTAATCTAATTTAACTACGAAAGCAACAGAGAATGAAATGAGAAAAATAACCGAAGACAACCAATGAGAAAGACAATACCTAGGAAAGAATCCACCTAGACTTCACCTATTATTTTGAATCTGAATGAAACGATGTATTCACTTGTGTCTTGATCCGTAGAAATCCCTAAATTATGTTAATATCTTTTTCGAGAGTAAGAACAACTGAATCTAGGTTGATTAATTGATATCTCTTTCTAATTAAAACCCCTATCGTCAGATTAACTCGATCTATGGATTCCCCTATTAGATTTAACTCTAATCCGGTAGATTTATGTCGTCCTATTTCTAGGATTGCATGCAACTCCACTCAATTATGCTAGATCTACTCTTAAACAGAGACTTTTTGCTCCACTGAAATAAGCACATTAAACATGAATTAATATCCCAAAAATATTAAAATATAAAATAAACATACATAATTGAGAATAAGAATTAAGTATTTATCATGTAAATCAGAAATCAAATAATAAGATTTATCATAGGTTTCGACTTCTCTAAGTATCTAGGGAATTTAGTCCATAATCTGGAATGAAAACATCTCAAAATTAGGATAACAACAAGACATAAAAAAACTCAATAAAACTTCGAAAGAAATTAAATGGAGATCTTCAATCTTGAAGGAGATCCGCTTTCGAGTTTATTCTGATGGCGTTCTTTGAGTCTTTTCTTAAATCTTCTCTGCGTGCCCCTTTTGATCTTCTTCTAATTATTATTTATATCCTTTAGAATGCTCAGAAAGCCTAAAAATTGGGTTTTTTCGTATGTTTGGGAAACAGGGAGCGATATCGACACGGGCTAGCACATGGGTCTTTGGCCAGCCCGTGTGGAAATGCTTAGGTTGTGTGGATCCTGGAAACAACTCTATTTATCCAATTTTGGCTTATTTTTTTGCTCATTGTGCTCCCAAATGCTCTCATAAGTATAGAAACAAGAATTTAAAGGATTAGGAGCATCAAATTCACTAATTTACATAATTAATCATCCAAAAATGCATCAAGAATGGGATTAAAAATATGTTACTTTTATGGCTTATCAGAGATCCAAATATCAAAGTTAAAATAAGAAAATAAGGGAGTGTTGGAAAAAATCTAGTTCAAAATTTGTTTTCTATCACAGCGAATAATTAAAAATTTGAAAATATAGCCGATTTTTTTATATTTATAGCAATAAACATTTCTCAAAAAGTGTTTGTGCTTTGTACGAGACGGGTCCTAGACTTTTCTGGCTTTGAACTGAACGACCTCCTCTATTATTCTCATACCACGAATTGCTTCAAATGTGGGCTTGAACAATCAAGAATCAAACACAAAACTTTCAATAGATTAAGTAAACATTCTTCTCTATAAAAACCGATAGAATTGTTATTCCTAGAAAATTGAATTGATACTTAGAAAATAAATTCTGAATATTTTCAAACAAAATAACTATATCTTAAAGTTGTGTCTATTTAGCCTTACCAGTGCCATCTATTTATAAGGAGAAATTGAAGAATCCTAGTTGAATTAGTAGAATACAAATAACACTTATCTCATAGAAAAACAAGTCCCCTAGTTCTACTAGGAAAGATGGGCAACTAACCCTAGTTTAGGGTTAGCCGACTCTCATACACATTATACGGGGTTTGGGGCCTTTCCTGTATAAGGTCCAATTATACGTTTTTCTTGGACTTTTAATCCAACACTTAATATTTTAATCTAACTTAACACATGTTTTTATATTTCTCAAAATAAATGTTATTTATTAATCCAATTCTAATTCTGTTAAAGTCATGACAACTTTACCGTAAAAGAATCTATGAGAAAGTATATTTAATTTCCATATTCAACAGATTTACAATGGCCAATTAATTTAATTCCATTTTTTAACTTCAATTATTAAATAATAATTAGAAAAACTTAAATTAATCCTCAGGTTATTTCCATACTTAATGAGAAACCACATTCATTTTCGAATGTAACTCATTTCTCTAACTTTATTATTTCTATCTATTTATGTTCATTTGATTCTAAATGTAATTCATTTCTGGTTTCAATGAGCTAGTGGAGGGATTGATTGGAATATGTAATTAGGGCTCAAATGATTTATAATTAAGTTCTAGCTTTTCGTCTAGTAATTATAAACTCATTTAGTCACGAAATTATTCCATTATAGTATCGTGACTAAGCCATCCCAATTATATACCATTATGAAAGCTACTTGATCAGTATCGTCTAACGAATTTTTCATAAGTGTGCTATCCTCATAAGACATCCTTAATCTCTTTGAGATGAATTCGTTCTCTGAATATGATCCTATTTTATCTTATGGTAATAATTACATCTTCCTTCATGAAAAGTCAATTATTATCGAATAGTAATTAAGTCATTCATCATAAAGACAAACGACTCATGACCACGTTTACTTTTCATCTATCATGTAATGCCAATAAAAGGATATAATTTACTCATTTCTTGGGCTATGAATTCCACTATTGTGAATGGTACTACATACTGCAGAAGTCGTATACCGAAGGCACCTCATTGAGTTAATATTTGTGAGTTAAGCATTAGATAATCAGTGAGTTAATATTTGTTTCTATTTTGCTTTGCATGCAAAAACTATTATGGAATGTACTACACTTAGGAAACCAGATCCAACAGGAAACCTTATTTTCGTAAATTGGGTATGTAAATATAAAATAGGAAATATTTACAGAGTTAATACAAAAAAAATATTGAAGTTCAGTTAAGTAATTTAACCGAGAAAATGGTTAATTAAAGCTTGGAGACTAAATTGTAAAAGTGCAACCGCTGTTGAGTATTAATTAAGAAAAGGCTCAAAGACTTAGATTGCAATTATCCAAAAGGATCAAAATGGTTAATAAATCAATTATAAATAGTAGATAGTGGATGGGTGATGATGATGATGATGGTCATTAAGTTAATATAATTATAATTATAACAAATAAATAAGATTATTAAATTATAAACATGATTGATTAAGTTAATCATCATTTAATCTAACTATAAATAGATAATTTGGTGGAAGATGACAACATCTCTTCTTCTTCCCCAAAGCTTCTACTATCCATTGAAGAAAAAAAAGAACGAAAAACTTCATTTTTCTTTAAGCATTCGGCTAGCAATTCAAGTCCATAAGCCATTTTTCTTTGATTTTTTATGGAAATTGAATCATGTGAGCTTGATTTAGCTAGCCCATGTATCAATTTGTTCAATTATTAAGTTTTTAGCAAGTTGTCATGGTTGAGAAATTGATGAATTTGGCTTGAATTTGATAGATATTAAGCTTAAATCATGATAAGGGCTAAATTGTAAATCTAAATAAGCTTGTTAGTTAACTTCGTAACATTAGTGACCAAATTGAATAAATTGAAAACTAATAAGTGTCAAAAGTAACATATTTTAGCCTTATTCTTAGTGCATTTTTGGGTGGTTTTGTGGTATTATTTGCAAATTATATACTTCTAATAATTTATATTCATGTTTTTATGCTTAATAGGGTGCTTAGGAGCAATAAAAGAGAAAAATGGTGAAATTAAAACATTGGAGCATTTCGAAAGTTGTATACATGAATCAAATTTTCACACAGGCAATCCATGTAGTCGTGGTGATTCAGACGACTGTGTGTCCAAGGTGTGTCGATATTGGGAACTATGTGCACTGACGGCTAAAAGTTACAATTTTTAGGGTTTTTAGTACTTTAAAAGGATATAAATAGGGAAATAAAAAAAATAAAAAAAGGCGGCCACCAAGGGAGAGCATGAAAATTACCTTGAGAACACTATTGAAGCTAATTTCAAAGCAATTCTCTATCAAGATTCAAGACTCCAAGTTGATTTCAAGGGAGTTATCATCGCTTTCTTTTATCCTAATGGTTCTTTCTTTTATCCTAATGGTTATATTGTATTTTTGGTGTTTACACTTGCCATTATGAACTAATTCTCTTAATACCTAGGGGAGATGAACCATAGGATGGATTCTTTTTTTTTTTTGTGAAAGAAATAAAAATACAAAGTAAATAAACTAGACCCTCAAAGGAGCATCTTCAAATAGTCTTAAGCCTAGTATCTTGGTATGAACTATCTTGGCAAGACTATCGACAATTAAGTTCTCTTCTCTGGGAATATACTGAATTTCCCACTACTTTACCCTTTCAGAGTATGATGAATTCTTTTGATTATGGCAAAATTAGAGTTTCCGGAGGAATCTTCTATGATGGTGTTAATAGCTTCAATATTATCTGTTTGGATTAGAATCCTCTCGAAGCATCTATCCAAAGTAAGGTTCAACCCATCCAAGATCCCCGAAAGCTCTACCTCTAACACTGTATAGTTACCCAAATATCTAGAGAACCCAATGTTCCACTCATAATTATAATCCCTCACACAACCTCCATCAGCTACAAAATCCTCATCAATCCTCACCGAACCATCCGTATTCAAACACACTCATCTGCTACTTGTAGATCAATTATGAAGATAGCTTCGTGATTTATGGGATGAGGGCATTGAAACCGAGGAATACTACTTTGCCCAGCTACATGAGATTTTAATGATCTCATCAAAACTCCACGAAGTGCCTTGAAAAATAAACAAGTTTCGATTCTTCCAAATATTCCACGTGATGATCCCAAAGAGACATGGCCAATCAACTCCGCCTAAAGAGGAAGTTAGATGATTCTAAAAATTGTTCGTCACCCATTTAAGGACAACTCTAGTGTAAAATCTAGAAAGACTTTGTTGTGGAATTATTATCCCAAATGGATTTGGCAGCATGACAATCTCTGAGTACATGCAACACATCCTCGTGATCGTGTCCACAAAGACCACAAGCGCTGCTACTCCAACAGCCTCGCCTTACCCTTTCAGCATTTGTAAGTAAACGGTTCTTTAGGGCAAGCCAGATGAAGAAGCGAATCCGATGGGGCCTTTAAACTTCCAATGTATCTCTCAAAATCATTCTTTTGAGTTTAAAGTGCCTTCACGAACCTTCTTGTGAGTGCTTTTGAGGGAGAATGAGCCAGTTGAAGTATCTCCTTAAATAATTTTACCTGGGCCCGATGAAGGATGCGGCGGTGCAACACCTACAATTTTATTGATGATCTCCTCTAACACCCAAAGTCAGAAAAAGTCCAAGTTCCATGAGCTATCAACTGCAATCAAATTGCTAAGGGAATAATCCAAATTAAGGTTAACATATGAAGGAATAATTTTAAATAAAGGACCGCAGTTTGGAATACAGGGGTCTTGCTAGAATTTAATACTATTCATGTCTCCGACTGACCATATCAGGTTCTCATGAATAAGAGGCCATGTAACACCCCTAACCCGTATCCGTAGCCGGACTAGGGTTACGAGGCATTACCAAAGAAGATACAACTCGAAGAAGATACAACTCAAAACAAGCATATATTTTTTTTTATTTAACATTCATGTACACATACTTTGCTTACCAATCATAATCAGTAGATGTATTTTGAAACATTTAAACAGAGTCATTTGCATATTCTGTCAATACGAATCTTATACAACAATAATAAAACCAAAATCATTCGCATCACTTCTAACACCTATCTCAAATTTATAACATAATCAATCATTTATAATTAACATCATTAATCTACTCATTTTATTAAAGTCTAAATAAATAGACATCATTTTTAAAACTTATATATGATTTTCGAACATTATAACATTAAATCAAAAATGTATCAACCACTTATATATAATATTCAACTATACTTAATATCTTATATATAACTAAATCAAATATATTCCTCTTCATTTTAATTTACAAATTTGAGACCATGATAATTCATAAACAAATCTTTAGATGAACTTTCCAATATGGCATTAAAACACATCTGGATACATATGCAAAAACATTTATAATCACTTAATTAAATTTCTAAGTCAAATACATAAATACATACATGCATGATTCTTCTATTCGAATGGCTAACACCCATAAAACCAATTTAATCATTAACATGTTCATCTTTTCATAACCGCAAATATATATAATTGTACAAACTCATAAACAAATTATATAACCACATTCATGCGTAATACATGCATTCATCCATGTACTACCACCACCTTGCCGAATACATATATATCTATATACAATTTATTAAACACCATTCAATTAATACCTATATACATATTCAAAGATTCATTTAACCATAGTTCACTCAATAAGTACATCGTCTTTACATAATACTTAACAAGCAAACCATTACATATCATTTAATCACATTGAACTGACCCAGAACCTCATCACTTAACATAGACAAAATAACGTCATATACATTTAGTTCAAATTCATATATCAACCAAACTATTCCATCAAAATTGACATAACCAAAATATATGTATCAATCACATAACCAAGTTCATTATGCCTAATTTCAGAACATTACATAAACATACTTATTATGAACATATACTCAACCATATATGCATATGTAACATCTCATTCTCAACAACCATGCAAACCATTAACCAAGATAGCAAATTAATCAAAAGAGGATAAGTCATTTTCGCATTGCTATTAACTACATACATAGGTACTCAATTCATATTCAACATTTTACTAAGCTACACATGCCATATATTCGCAATTAACATAACCAAAATACCAAAGTAAGCTATCAATAGTGTGATAAGTCTTGCTAATGATCCCCGAGCTCGTAACGTATATCCAAAATCTATAAAACAGAGGTAGACGGAAAAACACAAAGTAAGCTATTTAAGCTTAGTAAGTCATAAGCAAGTTAATAACAACCAAATTAACAAGATCAATTATACAAAATTATAACAAGCACTTTAAATAATCCACATACACAAATACTTACTAAAGTTCAATATCAAATCACATGTAACCAAATTTGGCCAAATACATCAAATTAGAAACATATATATATTTCACATGCTTAAAAATTAGATTTTGTGCAATGAACTACACATCTAACTTACCTTACTTTTCACAGCACAGTTTATAAACATACCTGAGTTCTTTTAATTCGAATTATATATTGGCCTTCACTTACACATGCCCATTGAACCATTCGAAATTAAAAAGGATACGCGGATAGTCGGAAGCTCGTACAATGCCAACGTCCCAGACGTGGTCTTACATGTAATCACATATCGATGCCACTGTCCCAGACAGGGTCTTACACGTAAACATAAATCGATGCCAACGTCCCAGACGTGTTCTTACTCGGTAACACATAACGGATATCCTATGTCATGACATATGTATCCTATCTATTCCTTAGGTTCGTACGGGGCTCACAGACGTCGAATCTCGATCAAATCAAGCTCAGAATTTAAAGTTCAAATAATTTAAATCATTCCATAACAAATATATACTCATTGATTTATCAAAATTTAAATGCTTATTGACTTAGCTCGGACGTCGACGACTACGAAATCGGCTATTCGACCACTTTTGTCTTTCCCCTATTCAAATCCGATTTCTTTAATTCTTGATCTAAACATATTCAAATTAAACTTATTTAAACACCAATATACTCAATTTAGCCTAAAAACACATAAATGGGAAAATTACAATTTTGCCCCTAACATTTTACACTTTTTACAATTTAGTCCTTTTTGCACAAAAACACAAATTACACAAAATTTGACCACACTTCTTTAGAGTCGAATATTCATAGCATTATTACAAGTGCATAAATTTCATTTATTTTTCAATTTAGTCCCTCAAAAATTTAATTTTGTAATTTAGTCCAAATTACTCAATTTTATCAAAAATTCAAAGACAAAACTTGTTAATCTAACACATATATTTCATATTTCATCATCAAACATCAAAAACCACAAGGTGCCATCAATGGCAAAACACAAAATCATCATCACAATAAAAAATTAAGACATGGGTTTTGTACATCTCTAAGCAACGATCTCAAAAACGTAAAAATTATCAAAAACCGAAGTCAAAACTCACCTTAATCGAGCTCAAAATCAATCGAAACCTAGCTTTCTTTTTCTTTTCTTCTTCTTTAATACTTTCGGCCAAAGATGATAACTATGGCTATCTTTTTATGCTTTTATTTATTATTAACTTTAATATAATATGATTTTTTTAACTTATAAAAAATATATATAAACATATATATATTCATATCATTACCTAATACCGTCCACTATCTAAAATAGTGGCTAAATTGCCACATAAATCCCTCACATTTAAAAGCCACATCAATTAAGCACTAATTAAATTAGAAGGCCACTTTTAAACTTTATGCGATTAAGTCCTTTTATTTAATCGGACATCTAAACGACAAAATTAAGTCATGAAAATTTAACACAAACAAATTCACACATAATAAATACGGAAAATAATTTTAAAATATTTTTCATACTCAAATTTGTGGTCCCGAAACCACTATTTCGATTAGGGTCAAAATCAGGCCGTTACAGGCCATACCTTAGAAATGGATTCCCACAAGAAGGAACAACGTCCTTTTGATAAGTCATCAGACAAACCGCTAGGGATCCTATATTTCGACAGACCGTTAGGGATCCTATATTTCGACAGAAGAACCCGAACCCAAAGGGCAATGACATTTGAAATATTGTTGAAACCCATATTTATAATAAAGGAAATGTTATGATCCTTCAAATTTCTAAGACAAAGACCTCCATGTGACTTAGGTTGGCACATTGAATCCCAACTAACCAAGGCCAGCTTTGAATTGTCATTATGTGATCCCCAAAAAAATTTCCTTACTGTGCGCTCAGTCTTATCACATAAGCCTTTGGGAACCATCATCGTCTACATAAAATAAAATCTTAGTCTTTATTGTTTGATTTCTATTTTTATGCAATAAAACCTTAGTCTCTTTATTTTTAATTACGAAAGCTTTATTATTCTTGGGTTAATAATTCTAAAGTGTTAATCCATGTTTGATGTGCAAAAGTCTGAGATTGAATAAACCCTTCTTGTGATTAGATATTACATAATTGAACGGAGTTGCATGCAATCCTAGAAATAGGATGACATAAATCTGCCGGATTAGGGTCAAATCTAATAGAGGATCCATAAAGCGAATTAACACAATAATAGAGGTTTTAATTAGAAAGAAATTTCAATTCATCAACCTAAAGTTAGTTGTTCTTATGCTCAAAAGAGATATTAGCATAAATAAGGGATTTCTACAGATCAAAAAGCTAAGAAAATAAATTGGATAAATTACATTGAGAATTATAGATAAAGTCTAAGTGGATTCTTACCTAGGTATTATTTTGTCACTTAGTTGATACTCGATTGTTTTTTGTGATACTCGATTGTTTTTTGTTTCATTCTTTGGTGCATTCATTAGTTAATTTAGATAGTTTGATTTAATTTTAATCAATCCTTTGAATTATTAGGTTAAATAATAGAAATATGATAATTACGAGTAATTTTATTCCTCAAGGGAATGATATTTATGCTCAACTTGGTCAGCTTATTAGTTAGTTTAGTGGACATCAAAAACCTCACATGAAATTATGCTATGAATAGAAAGGATGTGAAATCGGATTTTAATACGAAGCTAGATATTGAAAAATATGTCTATCCCAATTTTAAGAGCTAAATTGAATAAAATGCAAAATATATTTAATTGTATATGAAATTGAACATTAGCACCCTATTAACATGTCAGGCTGAGTCAAATATAGTTGGCATGCCATAGGATTAGATTGTGTACGGGTTTATTTACGCGCCAAAATGCACTTCATGTGCCAATATACTCTTTGTGCACCAAGATGTGTTTCGTACACCAATATGCACTTTACATGCTAGTATCCCTTACTTTGATTTTTTTGTTAATGCATTTTGGTGCTAGTTTAATGTGTTGGTTGGATGATCCATGTATCCATTCGAGCCTAAGTTAGGTTAATAGGGGCCATTAATAATAAGCTTGATACATTATACTGAAATGAATAGGTATGATGCTTGAGGATTGAATATGTGCATTTATGAATTGAAATGAAGAAAGTATGTATCTTATTATGCAAAACAAGTGAAAACGGGCCCTAGAGGCTAAAACAAATGTGAATGAATTGGTAGACTCCAGAAATGGATTGAATAGTAAGTAAAAAGTAAGTGAATGAATTGATCAGTTGAAATTTTGATTGAAGTAATTCCTTTGACATGTATGTAATTGTGTTAATCCTTGATTGTGTATAAAATCTAAATGGTACTTGAAAAATAAGTAGCAAAGGTATAGAATTGATGGGAATGTTGAATGGTTGAGTAAATTGACATATAAAAGTTACATTTTAAGTTCATATTTTTTTATGTCATGCTACTTATGCTATTTTATAATATCTTGAATTATATACCACTGACCCCTATTGCTCAGTGTATGATTTGTCTGCTCCATGCGTAGGCTCAAGTTTTTTCAAAGCCCCAGGATAGTGAAGTAGGCATCCAAACTTAGACAATCAACTTAATTGAAGTTTGTATAGCCCCTTTTTTTTATTTTGCAAATGGCATATACCTAATGTAACATTCCAAAATTGGGCCTAGTAGGATTGGGCCGATTGGGCCTTGGGCTTAGGAGTGTTTAAAATCTTCAAGAATATGAGAATGGTGTTATTGCAAATTGGACTTATTAGTTAAGTGGATTTGGAAGGTTACAAGGTTTCTATGAAGTCTCGGGTTTAATTGGGCTTTATGAAAAATTTGGTATTTTAGCACTTTAAGGAGAGATGGTAAGTAGCTTCAAGACATATGGAAATTTATGAGTAAATAGCTTGCATAAATGACCAATTGGTAAAAAGGATATGGCGCCACATGATGCACTTTAAGGGAAGAGGTTCAAATCCCATTGTGTGCAAATTTTGATTATTTTTGCATGCTTTCCTTAAGTGTCGGTCAAGAGGTATTTATGGTAAGGTGGACTTCTTATTTTTTTGGCAAGATGGCTAAGAGAAAAAGGCAAGGTTGAAGTTGGGGAAAGGAATCAAGAGAAATAGGAAAAAGAAAGGGGACATGGCGCTTATTCCATGGATGATGTTGGAAAGCTTGGGTGGCCAAAATCTTATCCTAAGGGGGGATGCATGTGGACAGTTTTTGGAGTAATTAGGTGGCTGAAATTTTATTTGGCATTTGGTAAAGTCTTAGCCTTGTTTTGGCCAAAAATCCTTTTGACAACTTTGTGCCATTTCTCTCAATTTTGCAACCCTCCTTGCCAAATCATAGTAGCACAATAGTGCATTGTTTTTCCTCTCAAATTCTTTTCTTTTCCTTTGCTTTGTGCCGAAATTACAAGCCTTGGTGACCATATTTTCTTCTTTCTTTTTACTTTGGCCGAATTCCCCTAGCACAATTGTGCACTTTCTTGCTCTTTTGCTTGACCAAGATTTTCATCTATTGTTTATTCCCCTTTTGATAGCCGAAATTACAAGGCACTCTTCTTCCATCCAATCTCTTCTTAATCAAATCAGTAAGTGATCGTATATTCCTCTTTTCATTTCTTTTTCTTTTTCTTCCAAGCCATATATAGGTGAAGGGGGGTGTATTGTGGTGATTCTTTCTCAAGCCGAATAAGGTGTGGCTAACATTGTTTTTGTGTTAATCACTTCTAAGGACTCGAAGTACTTTATCGGAGGGCCAATCGAACACCTATCCCTCGTAATAAGAGACTCGGATTATTGGTAAGTGATAGATTGTTAATCAATCGAAATAATTGGGTGAAGTGGTAAATTCGGTTTTGGGATTAATTGTTGATCGATTGTATCTTTAGGTGCCGCGGAGAATATCGTGTTACGGATTCCGAATAAGGTGTGTAATCCCGTACCCTTCCGAATATATGTTTGAAATGGTGAGTAAATCTCACATCTCTCTGAAATTTTACATGAAATATTCTGTGATTCGGTAGAAATACCAAAGAAAATCGATAACCGGCATCCGTGATCACTCGGACGTGCGTATACTCGTAGTGGTAAACATGTTTTGTAATAAAACAGTTTCAGTCAGAAACAGTGGCATGTATTTGAAAAATCACGAAAAATTGGATAAAAGGAATTACAAAGTGAGTAAGATATCATATTAAACCTTACTGTGTCTATTTTAATATGGAAGAAACGGAGAAGGAAAAGGAATTTTATATTCGGAGATATGTAAATTTTAGTGAGGCTGGTTCTGAATGACTTCGAGGTATTCTGTTCTATCTTGGAAAAATCTTATAAAATTTTACAAAGTGAATTAAGAGTTATAATTAATATGTATGGATTCCTTAGTGAATCTATTTTCAAAAGAAATAAGTGGGAGCAGTAGATGAAAAGCGTACAGTAAGATATTTGAGATTAAGTTAAGAGAGGTCAGAATCATCAGACAGTGAAACAAGGGAAAATTAAAGGAATAAACTGTACTAAATGGTTGAGTTAAAAATTCTGGAAAAATTATAGTAGAAATATATACGAGTCTAGTTTCAAGGAAAATTTACGGATTTAGATTTCGAGTTTTCTAACTCGAGTTATGGTCAATTTAGTCAGTGTGACGCAGTTGGAGGGTTTCATTTTATGCCCCAAATTAGTAATTAAGCCTAGGTTGCGAAATTACCATCATACCCTTGGAGGGTAAATTACTGAATTACCCTTAGTGGGTACGATTACCAAATTATGAAAATGCCCTTACGGGTCAAGTTACGAAAATGCCCCTAATGGGCCGAATTACAAAAATGTCCTTATGGACTGAATTATGAAAATACCCTTTATGGGTCAAATTGAAATATGTTGCTATATGGGCCTCATGTGATTAATGGGCCAAATTTTGCTAGATCGATTGATGGGCCAAATCTTCTAGTTCGATATATGGGCCAAAGTTCGCTTGATTGCTAAATGGGCTAATTACTATTTTGTATTATAGGCCCAAAAGAAAAGTTTAATTAAAGACTCATTTGTATTATGGGTTACTTGATAAATTGTTTATGATTAAAGTTTGATATTCATACATAATTGCATGGGATGGGATATATGATGAAGAGAAGAAAGGCCTATGGCCACGAATCGATTCGGTGGCCGCCACAAATTTTGGCTTAATGCCTCTAGTTCGGTGACTATGTCACAATCTAATCCCATTAGTACACTACAATATAATTTAAATGGCTTAATGCTGCGATTGGTGTGTTTGGCGGGGTGGGTTGACTTGATCCCCACGTGTGTGTTGTTGGTTGGTACGGGGTGTTAGCGGATGGAAATTAGGCTTGTTTGGAAATTGCATATCGGATGCATATTATATACATGTTATTATGTTATAATTGTAAATGGGCTTAGGCCCAAAATATTGCTATGTGTGTTAGACCGGTGGATGTTGGTAAGGGGATTATACTCGAGTTCTTGTAACTCACCCCCTTTCTCTTAACCCTTGTAGGTAATGCTCCGTAGTGAGGACTTGGGCCCATGGATGACTCGGTGGAGGCTATATTTCCAAAATGGTGTTATCAAATTTTAAATTTTTATTTCCGTTTATTTTATTATTTTGCTATTTTGGTTTAAATTGTAATAAGGCCTCTAGAGTATTTTATTATTTGCTTCATGGTTGGTTTACTTAGTATTTTGCTTAAATTGTTTTAAACGAGAATTTTTCTAAAAACTAAAATATAGGTTTTCCAAAATCGATTAACAAATGGATTTCAAAATAAACTTTTTCAAATATGTTTTAACTCGAACTCTCTTTCAAATTATTAATGACATTTTCAAAAGTCACGGATTGAAAGTCCAATTCCTTGAATTGTGATTCATAAATCAATCTCTCAAAAGTACTTGTATTTTATCGACGTTTCCGCAATGTTTCAAAATGTTTTTGCAACTCTATTTCAAACGTCACATTTTCGTAAATCGTTTATTTCAAA
Organism: Gossypium bickii; assembly: GCA_025503065.1. NCBI lineage: Eukaryota > Viridiplantae > Streptophyta > Magnoliopsida > Malvales > Malvaceae > Gossypium > Gossypium bickii. The sequence continues at coordinate 18,689,618 of CP106709.1, forward strand.
TATGCTTTCACAACCGAAAAGGTTTATTAAAGATAATTATGGTTTCACGTAGACACAATTGCTTAAGTGTTTTGGGTTTTAACAAAGAGGCTGTAAGTCTCAAACAAGTTGTTAACAATTGCAAAGATGGTTTTGAAAAAACTCTTCCATGTGGCACGCCAGATTCGGGCCTAACTTCTAGGCCGGGCTTAGGGTGTTACATTTAATGGTATTAGAGCCCAGTTTCAAAACTCGACTGTGGTTTGGGTTCAAAAGCGTTTCCAAAATTGTTTTGAATTTTAAATTATAATACATGTTTGAAAGGAAGTATGGCACCACGGGTATCCGGCACCAAGTCAAGTAAGTATTTGTTTTCGTTTTATGATTATTGTGATATGACTATAGGAACACTCTAGTACTTTTAGTTTAAGATGTTGAAACTATAGAGATTGAGACTTTAGGATGCGTTTCTGAAAACAACTTTACTTCTTATACTCCATAAAACATTGTTTAATAAACAACGATATAGCATAAAGATTCATAAAACTCTTAATAAGATTAAATCGACTTAGCAAACATGAATGCTAGAAGACGTGGGACGCGGTAGGCATGGGCGTGGTAAAGGCCGAGATGCTAGGGCTAAATCTTCTGCATCGAGGCATATTTCAGAAAAGGAGGCGTTAGCAGCATCGCTAGTGGGTGAGACGGGTTCTCATGATCGAGTTGGGATTGATGTAGTGACTCGGATAGTTAAGGAAGTGTTGGAGGAGGTTAAAGGAATCGGTGAAGCACTTCCGAGTTGCGTCGTCTGTGGACTGTAAGAAAAAAAGAGATCACGATTCTCTAGGGTCAAAATCTCGTTCTGTAAAACATGTCAAGGCACGACCAAACTTTTCGGCTTGTGATTTTTGCAAGAGGCATCATCCAGGAGAATGCTGGAGGAGGTTAGGAGCATGCGTGAGATGCGGGTCTAAGGAGCATAAGGCTCGGGATTGTTTCCTCACCCTCAAGTCAGGTATGTTTTGGTTGGAAGTGAAGATTGAATGTAGGAAAATTTTTGGTATAAATGGTAGATAACGGTTTGCTATTATGGTTAGATGTTTGGTTGTGTGAAAAAGGATTCAAGATTATGTTAAAAAAAAAAAGAACATTGTGTTTTTTTTTTTTTAAGAGGAAGTCTTGTGTGAAAGCATAGTGGTGTGATTTGAGCAGTATGTTAGTAGTTGGTTGGAAATTTCGAGGACGAAATTTTTTTTAGGAGGGTAGAATTGTAACATTCCAAAATTGGGCCTAGTAGGATTGGGCCGATTGGGCCTTGGGCTTAGGAGTGTTTAAAATCTTCAAGAATATGAGAATGGTGTTATTGCAAATTGGACTTATTAGTTAAGTGGATTTGGAAGGTTACGAGGTTTCTATGAAGTCTCGGGTTTAATTGGGCTTTATGAAAAATTTGGTATTTTAGCACTTTAAAGAGAGATGGTAAGTAGCTTCAAGACATATGGAAATTTATGAGTAAATAGCTTGCATAAATGAGCAATTGGTAAAAAGGATATGGCGCCACATGATGGACTTTAAGGGAAGAGGTTCAAATCCCATTGTGTGCAAATTTTGATTATTTTTGCATGCTTTCCTTAAGTGTCGGTCAAGAGGTATTTATGGTAAGGTGGACTTTTTATTTTTTTGGCAAGATGGCTAAGAGAAAAAGGCAAGGTTGAAGTTGGGGAAAGGAATCAAGAGAAATAGGAAAGAAAGGGGGACATGACGCTTATTCCATGGATGATGTTTTGGAAAGCTTGGGTGGCCAAAATCTTATCCTAAGGGGGGATGCATGTGGACAGTTTTTGGAGTAATTAGGTGGCTGAAATTTTATTTGGCATTTGGTAAAGTCTTAGCCTTGTTTTGGCCAAAAATCCTTTTGACAACTTTGTGCCATTTCTCTCAATTTTGCAACCCTCCTTGCCAAATCATAGTAGCACAATAGTGCATTGTTTTTCCTCTCAAATTCTTTTCTTTTCCTTTGCTTTGTGCCGAAATTACAAGCCTTGGTGACCATATTTTCTTCTTTCTTTTTACTTTGGCTGAATTCCCCTAGCATAATTGTGCACTTTCTTGCTCTTTTGTTTGACCAAGATTTTCATCTATTGTTTATTCCCCTTTTGATAGCCGAAATTACAAGGCACTCTTCTTCCATCCAATCTCTTCTTAATCAAATCAGTAAGTGATCGTATATTCCTCTTTTCATTTCTTTTCTTTTCTTCCAAGCCATATATAGGTGAAGGGAGTGTATTGTGGTGATTCTTTCTCAAGCCGAATAAGGTGTGGCTAACATTGTTTTTGTGTTAATCACTTCTAAGGACTCAAAGTACTTTATCGGAGGGCCAATCGAACACCTATCCCTCGTAATAAGAGACTCGGATTATTGGTAAGTGATAGATTGTTAATCAATCGAAATAATTGGGTGAAGTGGTAAATTCGGTTTTGGGATTAATTGTTGATCGATTGTATCTTTAGGTGCGCGGAGAATATCGTGTTTCTGATTCCGAATAAGGTGTGTAATCCCGTACCCTTCCGAATATATGTTTGAAATGGTGAGTAAATCTCACATCTCTCTGAAATTTTACATGAAATATTTACGTGATTCGGTAGAAATACAGAAGAAAACCGACAACCGCGGCATCCGTGATCACTCGGACGTGCGTATACTCGTAGTGGTAAGCGTGTTTTGTAATAAAATAGTTTGATCAGAAGCTTGATTTGCGTGTATTTGAAAAATCACGAAAAATTGGATAAAAGGAATTACAAAGTGAGTAAGATATCAGATTAAAGCTTACTATCGTGTCTATTTTAATATGGAAGAAATGGAGAAGGAAAAGGAATTTTATATTGGAGATATGTAAATTTTAGTGAGGTGGTTACGAATGACTTTGAGGTATTCTCTGTTCTATCTTGGAAAAATCTTATAAAATTGTACAAAGTGAATTAAGAGTTATAATTGATATGTATGGATTCCATATTTTCAAAAGAAATAAGTGGTAGCATGATAGATGAAAAAGCGTCTGATAAGATATTTGAGATTAAGTTAAGAGAGGTCGAATCGTGGACAGTGAAACAAGGGAAAATTGAAGGAATAAACTGTACTAAATGGTTAAGTTAAAAATTCTGGAAAATTATAGTAGAAAGATATACGAGTCTAGTTTCAAGGAAAATTTACGGATTTAGATTTTGAGTTTTCTAACTCGAGTTATGGTCAATTTAGTCGGTGTGTGTGACGAGTTGGACAGTTTCATTTTATGCCCCAAATTAGTAATTAAGCCTAGGTTGCGAAATTACCATCATACCCTTGGAGGGTAAATTACTGAATTACCCCTTAGTGGGTACGATTGCGAATTATGAAAATGCCCTTACGGGTCAAGTTACGAAAATGCCCCTAATGGGCCGAATTACAAAAATGTCCTTATGGACTGAATTATGAAAATACCCTTTATGGGTCAAATTGAAATATGTTGCTATATGGGCCTCATGTGATTAATGGGCCAAATTTTGCTAGATCGATTGATGGGCCAAATCTTCTAGTTCAATATATGGGCCAAAGTTCGCTTGATTGCTAAATGGGCTAATTACTATTTTGTATTATAGGCCCAAAAGAAAAGTTTAATTAAAGACTCATTTGTATTATGGGTTACTTGATAAATTGTTATGATTAAAGTTTGATATTCATACATAATTGCATGGGATGGGATATATGATGAAGAGAAGAAAGGCCTATGGCCACGAATCCAGTTCGGTGGCTCTGCCAGAAATTTTGGCTTAATGCCTCTAGTTCGGTGACTATGTCACAATCTAATCCGGTAGTGCACTACAATATAATTTAAATGGCTTAATGCCTGCGATTGGTGTGTTTGGCGGGGTGGGTTGACTTGATCCCCACAGGTGTGTTGGTTGGTATGGGGGTGTTAGCAGATGGAAATTAGGCTTGTTTGGGAATTGCATATCACATGCATATTATATACATGTTATTATGTTATAATTGTAAATAGGCTTAGGCCCAAAATATTGCTATGTGTGTTCAGGCCGGTGGATGTTGGTAAAGGGATTATACATTTGAGTTCTTGTAACTCACCCCCTTTCTCTTAACCCTTGTAGGTAATGCTCCGTAGTGAGGACTTGGGCCCATGGATGACTTGGTGGAGGCTATATTTCCAAAATGGTGTTATCAAATTTTAAATTTTTATTTCCGTTTATTTTATTATTTTGCTATTTTGGTTTAAATTGTAATAAGGCCTCTAGAGTATTTTATTATTCGCTTCATGGTTGGTTTACTTAGTATTTTGCTTAAATTGTTTTAAACGAGAATTTTTCTAAAAACTAAAATATAGGTTTTCCAAAATCGATTAACAAATGGATTTCAAAATAAACTTTTTCAAATATGTTTTAACTCGAACTCTCTTTCAAATTATTAATGACATTTTCAAAAGTCACGGATTGAAAGTCCAATTCCTTGAATTGTGATTCATAAATCAATCTCTCAAAAGTACTTGTATTTTATCGACGTTTCCGTAATGTTTCAAAATGTTTTTGCAACTCTATTTCAAACGTCACATTTTCGTAAATCGTTTATTTCAAATATGCTTTCACAACCGAAAAGGTTTATTAAAGATAATTATGGTTTCACTAGACACAATTGCTTAAGTGTTTTGCGTTTTAACAAAGAGGCTGTAAGTCTCAAACAAGTTGTTAACAATTGCAAAGATGGTTTTGAAAAAACACTTCCATGTGGCACGCCAGATTCGGGCCTAACTTCTAGGCCGGGTTTGGGGTGTTACACCTAAGGATGTTGTTCAAATGATAGAAATGGTCATAAATGGTTTGTATATATGTTGTGATTATGTAAGTTGTTTAAAATTGATGTATGGAGTTGGTTTTGATGCTTTGGTAACTATGTTTTAGGTAACTTTGAATGTTGGAATAGTTGAATTGGAGCCTTGAGGTCATTGGTTATTGAATAGGTTGAGTTGTATATGGAAAACAGGGGAATAGTGGTCTGTAGCCAATGTCGTGACTTTGTAATCTGAATGTCATGACATTACCCTCCAAGTCGCAAAATCTCATGCTTGAGGTCACGACATCAACCCTATTTTATTTTGAAAACTTTACAAAATGGTCCTTAGGATGGGAAGTTTGTCTACTGACTTCAATGTCACAACACTGAACCCTGGAAGTCGCGACATTCACCTGAGATGTTTTGAAAACCATACATTTTGGTCCTTATTCAATACCAGATGATACTAAGCTTTCGTAAGCTCGTGTTTGACCCGTAAATGATTATTTATTGTGTATAAAACATGATTTATGTATAATTGATTGTAAAATGTGGATATTTGAATATGATTTATCGTAGCTGATTCGACAATGAATATAACCGTGACTTAGACCCGATAGTCGAATCGAGAAACTGGGTATTACATTATAAATAATTATTGACGTTCTTCCCAAATTTTGTGGGGATTAGTATTGCGAGACGCACGAAATTTAGTAAAACCTCGCAAAGTTATGAAGTTTAATATCTAATCTCCACCATGCCTCATCAAAGGTGAGTAGTGCTTTGCCATAATTGTCAAGTTATAAAATTTAAAACTTAATTAATTTCCTGTGTATATATTAACATGTGTTAATGGTTTAATCGGTGATGCGAGTCGGTGAACTTAATTTGGTGAAGCTTAAATATTGCCTAAAGATTTGGCGAGGTGTGAAAATTCACCAAGTGGGCAAGGGTAACCAACTTGGCAAAGCGTGCCAATTTGATAAAAGTAATAAATTTGGCGAGGGTCACCTTAGTAAAGATGTTCGTAATATAATAGTAAAAAGAAAGCAATTGACAAAGTTCTTGGCAGCATACAACCTTATTAGCTTCCAGCTACCTTTGAGTCAGTTATGAATTATCTTCCTTCACCCCAACCAAAAACAACTTGTTGAGGTGAGAGTTTTTGATTTGAGAGACGCTATACACTGTTAAGGATACCCTTTAGCAAAGGATGTATAATGTGGCGAGGGATATATATAGAAGTGTTTATGGGTGGAGTTGGGTCAGGTTTAGATCGAGTTTATGTAAATTATTTAGGTTATTTTTCAAGTCCGAGCTCCTAAAAAATGGGCTTACTTTTTTCTCCAAGCTTGGCCCGATTTAATAAAAGTAAATCCGAACTCAACTTAGCCCGCCCATATTTAATTTTTTAGATTATTTTTATTTAAAATTAATTTTTTTAAAATTTAATACACTAAATGCACTAAAAATGCTAAAATAAAAATTTTCTAACACATTAAAATATTTATATTAAGAAACACTACCATAAATATAATAAATATTTTATTATACTAAAAAAATAAATATAATAAATATTTTATTGTATTAAATATAAATTTTTAAATTTTATATTTTAGATTAAGTTATTTAATTAGATAAGTTTTTTTTTAAATCTTAAATAATAAATTTAATTGTTATTAATTTAATGATTTAATATAAATATATAATTATTATTTGACATATATAATTAATATAATATTATTTTAGAACCTATATAATTATTAGTGAAACTGGCGAAACTCACATTGAAAGTATAAATTCCTACCTTCAATGATATATATTCATTTATGTTGATATACGACATGCCAAAGTTATTAATGTCTCCCTTATTATTCTTCTCAATTAATTATTATCATTTATATATTATAAAAACCCAATTGTCATGGCGATCAACATGATCTATACTTCGTTTTATTAAAGCTTTGTCTTTTAAGACCAGTGTGATTTGGATATTTAATAAAGTTTTGCCTTCAAGGCAAACGTGATTTAAATATTTACTTCAGCTTTTGCCTTCAAGGCGAGGTCGTCTCCACTTTATCTTCAAGGATAACGTAATTTAGATATTTACTTAAGTTTTGCCTTCAAGACGAGCATAATTTGGATTTACTTATGCTTTACCTGGTGAGCTCCATTTAGCTTTCTAGGTGGATTTACTTATGCTTTTCCTTGGGAGCTCCATTTAGCCTTCTACACGAGTTTGATTTGAATATTTACTTATGCCGTGCCTTCAATGTAACACCCTAGATTCGGCCTAGACGTCCGCTTGTGAATATTAGCTTTCTGAGTCATAATATATTTTAAACTCTTATGATTAGTAAAGATGTGTCCATATTGATGAATTGATATTGTGAATATTGGTATGTTTTGGAAGACATGTTGGGATATAGTGTGTATTGTATTTGTTGGTATTGGAAAGGTATGAAAGATGTTTGATTGAGGTTGTTTAAAATGCTTATAAGTGTTATGTTTTGGTGACATTGAAATTGGTTTAGGTGTGCATAAATTTGGGTGGCAAATTGGCTTGGTAAATAGCCTATTTTTGTCCACACGGGCAGAGACACGAGCGTGTGTCTCAGCCGTGTGTGACACATGGTCATGTTGCACAGCCGTGTGTCCCTTGGTGTTGAAATTGAAGAGAATTCAGTATGCTCCACACAGTCTCACATACGGGCATGTGATCGGTCGTGTGGTACATGTCAGTATACCCCCTAATTGGCACACAGCCTATCACACCAGCGTGTGACTTGGCCGTGTTGCATAAGTCAGTATACCCTACAGCTTTGACACGACTTAGCACACGGGCGTGTGTGTCCACTTCGAAGGGCACACGGGCTAGACACATGGGCGTGTGGTTGGCCGTGTGACCCAAGTCAGTAACCTCACTTGTTTGGACACGGGGTAGGACACAGGCTAGGACACGGCCATGTGCTCCCATTTCAAATGTTCACACGGCCTGCGACACAGGCGTGTCTGGTGGCTGTGTGAGACAGTAACCTCACTTGTTTGGACACGGGGTAGGACACAGGCTAGGACACGGCCATGTGCTCCCATTTCAAATGTTCACACGGCCTGCGACACAGGCGTGTCTGGTGGCTGTGTGAGACACACGGGCATGTGTCCCCTATTTTGAAAAAAAAATTTCTAAGTGTGGAAAAGCTTCTTGAGTTATCGACTTAGTCCCAAACCATTCTCAATGCATGATTAAGGCCTCGTAGGCTCGTTTAAGGGGCATTATGATTGATTGTGATTGAATTTTATTCTAATTGATAAATTATATATGAAATGCATGTTTAAAAGTTTTGTAAGTCTAGTAATGCTCCGTAACCCTATTCTGACGGTGAATACAGGTGAGAGGTGTAACAAGAGTTCTTGGAGATCCCGGTACATTTTATTCCCACCAGGATGCATAGCATAGGGACTGCTATGCGCCTCCTATAAAATCGAATGCCTTAGTTCCTTATCATTGGGTACACAAATCTTACCTTTGAAGCATAACACATTATTGTTATTCAAGCTAAAATTAGATTTCTCGTTTGAACCAACACGTTGCAACCGCTGCACTAAGGACTCGTCACTCAATTTTTTAGCTCGAATCTGTTCCACCAAAATTAGTTTAACCTGCAATTCTGCCAACAGTCCTCCATCTTCAACCAAACTCAGACGGGCTAACATTACTCTCAGATCAGTTATCGCTCTACAGCTAAGAGCGTCAACTACCACATTAGCCTTACCCAGATGGTACTCTATCGTGCAATCATAATCTTTGAGTAATTCAACCTATTGCCGCTACTGAAGATTTAACTCTTTTTCGATTAACAAATTTTTGAAACTCTTGTGATCGGTGTAAATAATACACTTTTCACCATAGAAATAATATATCTAGATTTTTAGAACAAACACAACCGCAGCCAATTCAAGGTCATGTGTAGGGTAGTTACCCTCGTGTGTCTTAAGCTACCATGACATATAAGCGACTACCTTACCGTCTTGTATGAGCACAGATCCTAAGTCTTAAACTACCATGACATATAAGCTACTACCTTACCGTCTTGCATGAGCACAAATCCTAACTCGATATGGGAAGCATCACTGTATACCACAAACTCCCGACCCTATTCCGGTTGCACTAAGACAGAAGCTTGTGTCAGAACGGGCTTGAGTTTATCGAAACTAGACTATTGTGCCTCAGACCACATGAATGGAGCATTCTTACTCAATCGCTTCGTCAAAGGGGATGCAATCAGAGAAAACCCTTCGATGAACCTTCGGTAGTACCCAACTAAACCCAAGAAGCTATGAAGCTCGGATACATTTTTTGGTTGTTTCCACTCAACAACAGCTTCGATTTTCTTGGGATCAACTCGGATCCCCTCCGCCGTCACCACGTGACCCAAAAAAGTGACTTCCTACAACCAAAACTCACACTTACTGAACTTGGCATACAATTGTTTTTCTTAGAGTATCTGAAGTACAATGCGAAGATGATCATCATGTTCCGTCTCAGTTTTAGAGTAAATCAAGATATCATCAATGAAAACCACTACAAATTGATTCAAGTACGGTTGAAACACCCAATTCATTAAATCCTTAAATGTCTTTAGGGCATTCGTTAAATTGAAGGGCATTACTAGGAACTCATAATGTCCGTAACGAGTCCTGAAGGCAGTTTTGTACACATCAGCCTCTTTGGCTTTGAGCTGATGGTAGCCAGAGTGTAGATCAATTTTGGAAAAGACGGACACTCTCTGAAATTGGTCGAACAAGTCATCAATTGTAACAGCCCGGTTTAGACCCTAGTCGAAGCAGTGGTTTTGGGACCACAAATTCGAGTAAAAAAATTTAATATTATTTTTGGTATTTACAGCATGTGAATTAATATGTGTGAAATTTTCGTGAAATAATTTTATCGATTGGTTGTTTAATTTGATAAAAGGACTTAATCGCATAAAATGCAAAAGTAGCTTTCTATTTGTTAAAGTGCTTATTTGCTATGGTTTATTAAATGTGAAGTCCTTATTATGTGATTACACCATAGTTAGTGGATTTGTAATTTACGTGTAAGACCATGTCTGGAACATCGGCATCGTATATGAGTTCGTATAAGACCCTGTCTGGGACAGTGGCATCGATAGTTGATTACATGTAAAACCACGTCTGGGACGTTGGCATTTTACTAGCTTTTCGAGTTATCTGAGTATCCTTATTGATTCCGAATGGTTCAACGGGCAATATCGAGTTAAGATCGAATGTGAAAACGAGCTAAATGGTTTAGGTACGTGTGAAGTTAAATGAATATGAAGTAAGGTAAGTTTAGTAATTGAAATGATGAAATAAACTATGCATGATATAAAAAAAAAGTGACTTATATGTACATGTGATTGTCCATATTCGGCCAAGTGATAATATAATGCTAATGTTCATGTGTTGATGTATGAATTTGCAAGCATGATAAATGTATATGTGGTTAAGGTTTGCATGATTTAGCCTAGTTTAATTGAATTATGTATCTCATTGAAATGATTTAATTGCTTAAGACTTACTAAGCTATTCAAGCTTACTTCGTGTGTTCGTTCTTTGTTTTATAGATTTTGTAAGCTAGTTACGAGCTCAGGGATCGTCAAGGAAATTCGTCACACTATCGATCGCTATTTCGGTATTACAAAAGTTTGAAACTATGAACATATAGCATGTATAGTTTAATATTTGTTTTGGTTGGTTTTAAGATTGTAAATATATGAGCCATGCAAAAATGGCTTGATCATGATGCTAATGTTTGTGTATATCCGATCATGTTATAAGCTTATTTTGGAAGTATATTTTATGGTATTTATATATGAGGTGTTTGGTTACATGAATCTGGCATTAAGTAATGATATGTATGATGTATAATCGGCCTTATAAGTAGATCATTTTGGAAGTATGATATGTGGTATATTTTAGTTGATGAATGTGTTTTTGCTTTAATGTATATGTTCCTATAAGTTAAGTTATGAGATGACTATGCCATGCCTTGTGAATTTGACTATTTGATGTGGCTTATCAATGACCTAATTTTTTATGTATAATTTGCTTTGTGAAATGGCTTGGAAATGTTGTAAATGATAAATTTGATTCGGTCATATTATGAAATAAATTATGGTATATGATGTGTGTACACGTTCAGCTTTGTGTTTGGTAATATACATATATCTATGCCTATGAAATTCTTGTTTGTGGTTAGGTATGTAAATGCCTAGTGGTTGGATTAATGCTTGATTTTGATATCTGCCTTATATGCGGTTTAAGGTCTTGATAAATGAAGGTTATGTATTATGAATGTTTCGTTGATCAAATGGTATCAAAATGTGATGTTGAAATGGTATAATTGTATAAGAGATTGAGCCGTGAAATTGGTATGAATTTTTTTTTGATGACCGAATTGTTGGCTCATAGGTTGGGTAAATATATGATGTTTAGACTGGATAATTAGCTTACGAATTAGGTATGCTTTGATTTGTTATTTGTGTTTGATAATGGTTGTGGTTATTATGATAAAATGCGCATAATTTGGTATGATTATTAAAATTATATTTGACAGTTTTGTGATGTTTGTTATTGTATTCTATATGGATTTTTTTAAGCCGTGTGATACTTAAATTGCGGTTGTGCATAAGTGTCCAAAATTGTATATTTAGTTAGTAGTTAATGGGATAGATTAATAAGAATGGATTTCTCGATTTATGATTGGTATATGAAATGTAATATGTTTGATTATAAAATATGTATTCGGATATCATGAATGAGACGCTTGTATGATTCGAATATTATAAGTGATAAAGCATGATTTTTTTTAATTGGCTATGTGTTTTAAATATGTGTGAATTTGACCTATATGAATGAGTGTATAGTTGCTATTTGAGTTTGAAAATTACTGTAAAGAAGTCGATATGACTTTATGCGTGGATTGTAATAAATGATCGTGATGAACTGTGTTTTGTTCAGTAATGTCCCGTGACCCTATCCGGCAACAGATACGAGTTAGGGGTGTTACATCAATCCTCGGTAACGGGTACTTGTTCTTGACTGTCAACTTGTTCAACTGTCTATAATCAATGCACATTCTCATCAACCCGTCTTTCTTCTTAACAAACAATACCGGTGCCCCTGTAACAGACCAATATTGACCCTAATCGGAACGGTGGTTTCGGGACCACGAATCCGAGCCAGAGAAATATTTTAATATTTTATTCTGTGTTCATTATAGGTGAATTAAAATGTGTGAAAGTTTCGTAGAAAAATTTTATTGTTTAAGTGTTTAATTTGATAAAAAGGATTTAATCGAGAAAAGCGTAAAAGTTGCATGCTAAAAAGAAAGGTACTAAATTGATTGTGGCTTTTTAAGTGGATGTACTAAAAGGGCAATTAGCCCATATACAACAAGGAGAAACGGCAATGGGCCTTTCTAATTTCAAATTATATGTTAGTTAATTTATTATAAAGTTATATTAGTGTATTAAGAAATATGTTAATATATGTGTGAAATACAACATTAAATAATAAAAACAAGTGGGAAGAAAGAGAACATTACCTTGTTCATCTTCTTGGCCGAATATTGGAGGAAGAAAACTCCATTGTTGAAGCTTGAAGTTTCGGCAACTTGGAGCTTGATTTGGGATCAAGAGCAAAGAAAAACGGAATTAGATCGGGGAAAGACGAAGGTTCTCGAATAGCCGATTCGCACGGACTATCGACAACCGAGGTAAGTCCTTTAGCTAAAATATGTCAACGATTTAATTATGACTATATTAAATAGTATGAATTGCTGAATTTTTGTACCAATTTATATTATGGCCGAATGTATAGAGGTATACTAGATTGAAGATTAAAATTGGTTATGTGAAATGAATTGTTGGATTGCAAAATGATATAGTGATTTTATTGGTTTAATGTAAACGAGCCCAATTGAATTGGACATATGTATATAGTAGTTATGACGAGTGTGTTGGAAATGTTTGACTACATTGATATTTACATATTGGGCTTTTACGCCTAGTGAGCTTTGTGTCGGTGTTACTAATCGGGCTTTTACGCCTACTTGAGGCTTTGTGCCGGTGTTACTTATCGGGCTTTTATGCCTAGTAGGCTTGATGTCGGTGATGCTCACAAAAGAGAAACCGAACTCTTGGTCAAGGCAAATTAAAGTTAAATTATTGTGTTAGTGACTTCGGTAAGCATGTAAGGTAGGAATTTATTTCTTACTTATTTTAGAATAAAGTACACAAGCAATTCGGTTACTTATTACAAATTGTATGTGTTATAAATGAAATTTATATATATATGTGGTTATAGTATGTGTTCTCGATTTTTATTAATAAATGATATGAATATTGTAACTTTGGTCTTCGAATATGTGGATACAAGACTAGGTATATTCGGCCACATGGATGGTTGTGTATTTGATGCTATATTACAATAATTGAAAGCTTGAAAGTAAACGTGAGTACAAACGTACAAGTTGGACTATTGCATTTTTTTTTATGTTTATTATTTGAATGTTATATTATTATGAATTGGGGACTTACTAAGCTCGTAAGCTTATTTGTGTGAAATGTTCTCCTTTGTTTTATAGATTTTGGTTACGTTACGGGCTCGAGAAGGATCTTCAAGAAAGTCAACCACACTATCGTCTTCTTTTGGTATTTTAAATTTTGGCTATGATTTAGAAGGCATGTATAGGCTAGATGAAGTTTTTGAAACATACGATGTTTGATCTTGTACATGAATATAGCCATGCGAAAATGGCTATTTCCTTTGGTTATGTATCGTTTCTATGTTTGAATTTTATAACTTGCTTGTATGTAATTGGATGTTTTAAATTTGATCATGGCCTAAATTACATATGGGATTTGTTTTTGGTATATATATATGTATGTATGGTTAAGGTATAGAGTTTAAATAAAATTGAGTAAGGAGGTTATAAACTAGTTAATCATTTTTTTTATGAAATAGTTTTTAGTTAGCAGCAGTGATGTGATTTTGAAAAATCACAAAAAATAGGATAAATTGAATTAGAAAGTGAATAATATATAGGATTAAAGCTTATTGTGTCTATTTTGATATGAAAGAAACAGAGTAGGCAAAGGAATTTCATATTATGAGATATTTAAATTTTAGTGAGACTTGTTCTGAATGAATTCGTGATTTCCTGTTCTGTCTTGGATAAATTGTTAAAAATTGTACAAAAATAATCATGGAGCATAGTTTATATGCTTAGAATCCTTAATGAGTCTATTTTTGATTGGAATAAGCAAGAACATTATTGAAATTTTATACGATGAGATAACTGAGTTTTTGTAGAGATAGTTCAGAATCATCAAACAGTGAAATAGGGGTAACTTTGATGATTAAACTATACTAATTGGCCACATGAAAAATTCTGGAAAAATTATGGTAAATTTTATATGAGTCTAGTTTCAAGGAAAATTTACGGATCTAAATTTCGAGTTTTGTAACTCGAGTTATGGTCAATTTAGTCAGCATGATGCAGTTGGACAGCTTTAAATTTTTATGCCCCGAATTAGTAGTCAAGTCTAGTAATGCCACATACTTGACTCCGGCAAAGGTTTCGGGTAAGGGGTGTTACATTTGATTGGTATCAGAGCTTACGGTTTAGTCGATTCTAGGACTACCGTAGCGCGTGTGAGTCTAGCTATACATGCCTTTATCATATATTGATAGTGTGGTGACTGACGACATGACCTAAACTTTGTTTTATATAGTAAATGGATACCGATCCCGAAAGAGCCGTAGTGGATGATGTAGAGAGTGTAGCGCTACCGACGTGCACATGAATCGGTGCCGATAGACTCTCGACTGCTTTCGGGTAGTCATGAGGAGAGACTAAGCAAGCCTTCTATCGGATGATGAACGAGTGGTTTACCCATTTCATTCAGACTAACCCGGCTGGACACCAACCTCCACCCCCGAATAATCCAACTCCGATTCCTTCAGCGCCCCCGATGATAGATCCGGTGAGATCTAGTAGGCCCCCAGTTGATAAAATCCGAAAATTTGGGGCCGAAGAATTTAAAGCCAATGATGATGATGACGCAGAGCGAGCTGAAATGTGGCTTGATAACACTATTCGGGTACTTGATGAGCTATCTTGTACTCGGAAGAATGCCTTAAGTGTGCTATATCTTTTATCATGGACACCTTTGCATATCACCGTGGAATACACTAGTATCGAGTTCGAAAGAAAAAGTGACATGGGAATTCTTCCAGAATGAATTCCGCAAGAAATATATCAGTCAAAGATTCATTGATCAAAAACGCAAGGAGTTCCTTGAGCTGAAACAGGGACGAATGGCCCTAACGGAATATGAAAGAAAATTTGTTAGACTCAGCAGATATGCTAGAGAGTGTGTTTCTACTGAAGCTATTATGTGTAAAAGATTTGAAGATGGCCTGAATGAAGATATAAAGATGTTTGTTGGCATTCTTGAAATTCAAGAATTTGTGACTTTAGTTGAGAGAGCTTGCAAAGCGGAAGAGCTCAGGAAAGAGAAAAGAAAGGCTGAGACAGAAGCTAGAGACATTCGTAAAAGACCTTCGGGTAAGGTCTTCCATTCCACAACCAAGAAGTTCAGAGATGACTACAACCGACATAAAGCTACTACAGATCCACCTAGACGGGATCGACCTCCTATGAGCTTTCGAGCTACCTCGATAGCCAGTGTTGGTAACGTTCCGCAGAATAGAGTTGAATGCAAGCACTGTGGAAAATGGCACTCAGGGAGCTGTAGATTTCATGATCGGTCTTGCTTTAAATGTGGATCGTCAGATCATTTTATTAGAGAATATCCGATGTTAGTGAAAGCGAATACGATTCAAAACATTAAGTCGAGCAATACGTCGGTCATGCGAGGCGCACCGCCTGCACATTCAGGTAATGTAGGTGGTAGTCAGAAAGGAACGAAGAACACTGCGGTTCGATCTGAGGCTAGAGCTCCAGCTAGAGCTTATGCTATACGAGCTAGAGAGGATGCTTCCTTCCCCGATGTCATTACCGGTACTTTCACCCTTTATGATACTACTGTGATTGCTCTAATTGATCCTGGTTCGACTCATTCTTATGTGTGTGAAACTTTAAAATTCGGCAAGACTCTGCTAGTTGAGTCTACCGAGTTTGTGATTCGTGTGTCCAACCCTTTGGGTAGATGTGTTCTTGTAAATAAAGTGTGTAGAAGTTGCCCGTTGATGATTCGGGATTATTGCTTCCCAGTTGATTTAATGTTGTTGCCCTTTGACGAATTTGATATAATCTTGGGTATGGACTGGTTAACTTCACATGAGGCAGTAGTGGATTGTAAAAGAAAGCTTATTGAATTGAGATGTCGAAGTGGTGAGACTGTCAGAATTAAATCTGGTGATGTAAATGGGTTGCCTCTGATAATATCTCGATGTTAGCCCTAAGTATGTGAGAAAAGGGTGTGAAGCTTATTTGGCTTATGTACTGGATAATAATTGTCCGAGAAACAAATTGAATCTGTATCAGTTGTAGGTGAATACCCAGATGTGTTTCCTGAAGAACTACTGGGTTTGCCACCAGTAGATTAGAAATTGAGTTCGGCATTGAGTTAGTAAGTGCGACACGCACGATTTCGATAGCTCTGCATCGAATTACACCCCATCGAATTAAAAGAATTGAAAGCACAGTGCAAGAGTTGATGACAGCATGAGGGCTTCGCACGACCAGAGTTTCTCTCCTTGGGGTGCACCAGGTTTTATTTGTGAAAAGAAAGATGGGACTATGAGAATGTGTATTGACTATCGGCAACTAAATAAGGTAACTATAAAGAACAAGTACCCATTACCTCGGATTGATGATTTGTTTGACCAGTTGAAGGGGGCTTCAGTGTTTTCGAAGATAGATTTCAGATCGGGCTATTATCGATATGAGTCGAGAGATACTGAGATGTGCCAAAGAGCGCATTTGGATGAGGTACGGACATTTTGAGTTTCTGGTTATGCCTTTTGGGCTCACTAATGCACCTGCTGTTTTTATGGATCTAATGAATCGAGTCTTCCAACAGTTTTTGGATCGGTTTGTAGTGATGTTTATTGATGATATACTGGTCTACTCAAAAATGAGACCGAACATGCTTTGAGCATTTGAGATTAGTACTACAAAATTTGAGAGATCAACAATCGTATGCAAAGTTCGGTAAGTGTGAGTTCGGATGAACGAGAGTCACTTCTTGGGTCATGTTGTTTCAAAGATCGGGCATTGAGTGGATCCAAACAAAATAGCAGCTATACTTGATTGGAAACCACCAAAGAATGTTTAGAGATCCGTAGTTTCCTAGGCCTTGCGGGATATTACAGAGCACGATTTGTAAAAAGGTTTTTTCAGTAATAGCTACACCTTTGACGAAACTACTACGAAAGATGTCAAATTTGAGTGGTCGGAAAAGTTTGAGCGAGTTGAAAGCCCTTTTGACCGAAGCTCCAGTGCTAGCTCAGCCTGAATCGGGTAAAAAATTTATTGTTTTTAGTGATGCTTCCTTGAACGGGTTGGGTTGCGTTTTAATGCAGGAAGGCAAGGTTATAGCCTACGCTTCGAGACAATTGAAACCGCATGAGAAAAATTATCCAACTCACGATCTGGAATTAGCAGCCATTGTTTTCGTATTGAAAATTTGGCGTCACTACTTATTCGGCGAAAAATGTCACATTTACTCTGATCATAAAAGTCTAAAATACTTAATGACTCATAAGGATCTTAATTTGAGACAACGCAGATGGTTAGAATTGCTGAAGGACTATGAATTAGTGATTGACTACCATCCGGGGAAAGCTAATGTTGTTGCGGATGCGTTAAGTCGAAAGTCATTGTTTACTCTTCGCGCAATGAACGCACGGTTAGCTATGTCTGATAATGGTTCGGTCAAAGCCGAGTTACAAGCAAGACCGATGTTTATTCAACAAATTTGTGATGCCCAGAAAGTCGACAAAGATTTGATTTCCAGTCGAATTCAATGTGAAAAAGGTGCGGAATCAGATTTTTAGATTGATGCAAATGATTGTTTGAATTATAAAAGCCGATTGTGTGTTCTAAAGAACTCAGATTTAATACAAATGATCCTGAGTGAGGCCCATAGTAGTCGACTATCGATACATCCGGGTAGCACTAAAATGTATAACGATTTGAAGCAGTTCTATTGGTGGCCTGGCATGAAACGAGATATATCTGAATTTGTTTCCAAGTGCTTAATCTGTCAACAAGTAAAAGCTGAGCATCAAGTACCATCCGGACTACTTCAACCAATCATGATACCTGAATGGAAATGGGATAAAATTACAATAGATTTTGTATCCGGTCTTCCTATGACACCGAGTAAGAAAGATGCCGTATGGGTTATCATTGATAGACTGACTAAATCAGCTCATTTTAAATGCAGACGTGCATCGACTATTCACTTGATAAGCTTGCCGAATTATATGTGTCGCAGATTGTAAGGTTGCACGGTGTACCGAGTTCCATTGTTTCAGATAGGGACCCGAGATTCACATCGCGGTTCTGGAAGAAATTTCAAGATGCTCTAGGTACTAAACTTCATTTTAGTACTTTAGTACAGCCTTCCATCCGCAAACAGACGGTCAGTCTGAGCGAACTATTTTGATACTTGAGGACATGTTGAGGTGTTGCGTTCTCGAATTTGAAGGTACGTGGGAACGATACCTACCTTTGGTTGAATTTGCTTATAATAATAGCTTCCAAACTAGTATAAAAATGGCACCTTATGAAGCCTTGTACGGTCGAAAATGTCACACACCGTTATATTGGACCGAACTCAGTGAGAATAAGATACACGAGGTTGATTGGATTAAAGAAACAGAACAGAAGGTAGTTGTTACTAGAAGAAATTTGAAAGCTGCTTCAGATCATCAAAAGTCCTATGCCGATTTGAAACGCAAGGACATTGAGTTTCAGGTCGAAGATCGAGTATTCTTAAAAGTCTCTCCGTGGAAGAAAGTACTCCGATTTGGTCAGAAAGGCAAGTTGAGTCCGAGATTTATCGGACCGTATGAAATCATCGAGCGTGTAGGCCTGTTGCTTATAGATTAAAGTTGCCCCTTGAGCTAGAAAAGATACACAATGTATTTCATGTTTTGATGCTTCATAAGTACAGAGATCGATCCGTCTCATATGATCACACCATCGAGATTGAAATTCGATCCGATTTGACATATGATGAAGAATCGATCCGTATCTTAGCTCGAGAAGTGAAAGAGTTAAGAAATAAGAAGATTCCACTAGTAAAGATATTATGGAATAGACACGGGGTCAAGAGGCTACTTGGGAGCCCGAAGATACAATGAGGCAAACAATACCGAAATTGTTTAACAGTAAAAATTTCGAGGACGAAAATTCTTAAGGGGAGAGTTGTAATGCATCAATATTGACCCTAATCGGAACGGTGGTTTGGGACCACGAATCCGAGCCAGAGAAATATTTTAATATTTTATTTCTGTGTGTTCATTATAGGTGAATTAAAATGTGTGAAAGTTTTTAGAGAAAAATTTTATTGTTTAAGTGCTTAATTTGATAAAAAGGATTTAATCGAGAAAAGCATAAAAGTTGCATGCTAAAAAGAAAGGTACTAAATTGATTGTGGCTTTTTAAGTGGATGTACTAAAAGGGCAATTAGCCCATATACAATAAGGAGAAACGGCAATGGGCCTTTCTAATTTCAAATTATATGTTAGTTAATTTATTATAAAGTTATATTAGTGTATTAAGAAAATATGTTAATATATGTGTGAAATACAACATTAAATAATAAAAACAAGTGGGAAGAAAGAGAACATTACCTTGTTCATCTTCTTGGCCGAATATTGGAGGAAAAAAACTCCATTGTTGAAGCTTGAAGTTTCGGCAACTTGGAGCTTGATTTGGGATCAAGAGAAAAGAAAAACGGAATTAGATCGGGGAAAGACGAAGGTTCTCGAATAGCCGATTCGCACGGACTATCGACAACCGAGGTAAGTCCTTTAGCTAAAATATGTCAACGATTTAATTATGACTATATTAAATAGTATGAATTGCTGAATTTTTGTACCAATTTATATTATGGCCGAATGTATAGAGGTATACTAGATTGAAGATTAAAATTGGTTATGTGAAATGAATTGTTGGATTGCAAAATGATATAGTGATTTTATTGGTTTAATGTAAACGAGCCCAATTGAATTGGACATATGTATATAGTAGTTATGACGAGTGTGTTGGAAATGTTTGACTACATTGATATTTACATATTGGGCTTTTACGCCTAGCAGGCTTTGTGCCGGTGTTACTAATCGGGCTTTTACGCCTAGCAGGCTTTGTGCCGGTGTTACTTATCGGGCTTTTATGCCTAGTAGGCTTGATGTCGGTGATGCGTTCACAAAAGAGAAACCGAACTCTTGGTCAAGGCAAATTAAAGTTAAATTATTGTGTTAGTGACTTCGGTAAGCATGTAAGGTAGGAATTTATTTCTTACTTATTTTAGAATAAAGTACACAAGCAATTCAGTTACTTATTACAAATTGTATGTGTTATAAATGAAATTTATATATATATGTGGTTATAGTATGTGTTCTCGATTTTTATTAATAAATGATATGAATATTGTAACTTTGGTCTTCGAATATGTGGATACAAGACTAGGTATATTCGGCCACATGGATGGTTGTGTATTTGATGCTATATTACAATAATTGAAAGCTTGAAAGTAAACGTGAGTACAAACGTACAAGTTGGACTATTGCATTTTTTTTATGTTTATTATTTGAATGTTATATTATTATGAATTGGGGACTTACTAAGCTCGTAAGCTTATTTGTGTGAAATGTTCTCCTTTGTTTTATAGATTTTGGTTACGTTACGGGCTCGAGAAGGATCTTCAAGAAAGTCAACCACACTATCGTCTTCTTTTGGTATTTTAAATTTTGGCTATGATTTAGAAGGCATGTATAGGCTAGATGAAGTTTTTGAAACATACGATGTTTGATCTTGTACATGAATATAGCCATGCGAAAATGGCTATTTCCTTTGGTTATGTATCGTTTCTATGTTTGAATTTTATAACTTGCTTGTATGTAATTGGATGTTTTAAATTTGATCATGGCCTAAATTACATATGGGATTTGTTTTTGGTATATATATATGTATGTATGGTTAAGGTATAGAGTTTAAATAAAATTGAGTAAGGAGGTTATAAACTAGTTAATCATTTTTTTTATGAAATAGTTTTTAGTTAGCAGCAGTGATGTGATTTTGAAAAATCACAAAAAATAGGATAAATTGAATTAGAAAGTGAATAATATATAGGATTAAAGCTTATTGTGTCTATTTTGATATGAAAGAAACAGAGTAGGCAAAGGAATTTCATATTATGAGATATTTAAATTTTAGTGAGACTTGTTCTGAATGAATTCGTGATTTCCTGTTCTGTCTTGGATAAATTGTTAAAAATTGTACAAAAATAATCATGGAGCATAGTTTATATGCTTAGAATCCTTAATGAGTCTATTTTTGATTGGAATAAGCAAGAACATTATTGAAATTTTGTACGATGAGATAACTGAGTTTTTGTAGAGATAGTTCAGAATCATCAAACAGTGAAATAGGGGTAACTTTGATGATTAAACTGTACTAATTGGCCACATGAAAAATTCTGGAAAAATTATGGTAAAAATTTATATGAGTCTAGTTTCAAGGAAAATTTACGGATCTAAATTTCGAGTTTTGTAACTCAAGTTATGGTCAATTTAGTCAGCATGTTGCAGTTGGACAGCTTTAAATTTTTATGCCCCGAATTAGTAGTCAAGTCTAGTAATGCCACATACTCGACTCCGGCAAAGGTTTCGGGTAAGGGGTGTTACAGCCCCTCACGGAGACACACTCGGTCGAATAAATCATTTATTAACGAGTTCCTGAAGTTGCGCTTTTAATTTGGTCAGTTTTTTTTGGTGCCATGCAATAAGGCACAATGGACACTGGAGCAGTACCTGGTAACAGGTTAATTCCAAACTCCACCTCTCTATCCGAGGGTTCTCCAGGAAATTCCTTAGGAAAGACATCCGATAATTCCTTCACGGTACGGATATATCCCGCTGAAAGCTTTTCGGGAGCAAAATTGGATACGTAAGCAAGGTATGTCTCGCACCCCTTTCGGACTAACTTATCTGCTACAAGTGCAGAGATTACATTAGAAAGGTAATCTCAACGCTCACCAGTCATGATCACCTCGTCATTCTCAGTCGGTCTCAGAGCAACCCTTTTGGTTACACAGTCTTAACTGACCCGATACTCAACGAGCCAATCCATTCCTAGAATTAAATCAAACTCATTAAAGGGTAATTCCATTAGGTCAGCTGGAAATATCATACCTTGGAGCTTTAGGGGTACTCGCCTGTATACTCTATCAACTCGAATTGACAGACCCAAAAGACTAATCATGGAAAACTCTCTATCAGTATTCTCAGTGGTTAAAACCAGATTTGCAGAGACAACACTAGCTATGTACGAGTGAGTAGAACCAATATCAATGAGAGCATAATACGGCACAGAATGAATAAAGAAGATACTTGCAATGACATCAGCATCATCGTTCTCCTCGCAACGTCTCACCGCATAAACCAATGTCGGCTGACGAGCCTTAGCCTGACCTATACCTCTACCCAGAGCTCTCTGTTCTCTCCCCAATCCATTACCACCCTTACCAGTACCACGACCTCTAAATGGTTGCTAAATCTCTCTCAGAGGCCGAACAGGATTGGGGGCCGGAGTCTATACCACAGCTAACACTGAATCATGTCGACGGGGATAATCCCTAACTCGATGCTGCATCAAACCACAACGGAGGCACGCTCCTAATTTCCTCTAACACTCACCTGAGTGGCACTTCCTACCATCATTGCACAACTAAAACTCAGTCACTACAGCTGATGCCTTAGCCCTCGGATGCCTATCAAATCACGCCCGCTTCCTAGGATGCTGAGTAGAACCAGAGGGAACTGAATCCCTCTTAATCTTATTCTGGTCTTTCTCATTGTCACGCTGCTCGCGCTCAGTGCGCTTCACTTCTTCTACTATCTTTGCCTTGTCAACTAGAACCGCAAAAACCCGCTCCCTTTGAGGAGCTATTAGAACCCGCAGATCATATCTCAATCCTTCCTCGAACCTCATGCACTTATCGTAGTCAGACACTACTAGAGTCTATACATACCTACTTAGTCACAGAAACTCGGCCTCATACTTAGCCACAAATCAATCACCCTAAACTAAACTCATAAACTCGCGTCGGTGAGCCTCAACATAACTCAGCCCCACATACTTACCCTGAAAGGCGTTCTTGAAATAGTCTCAGTTCACTTGTTCAAGTTGGGCACCTTGTTCAACGGTTAGCCACCACTGATAAGTTTTATCCCAGAGTAAGGACACAGCACCCCTTAATTTTTAGTATGAGTACAGTCAAGGTCTGTCATAATACGCTTAGTAGCCTCGAGCCAATATTCAGCAATAGTAGGAGCGACTCCTATAACGCCCCTGAACAGTTCAGCACCATTCAACTGAAGTCGTTCAGTAACCAACCCTCAGCCTTCTAATCCTAAATGGGTCTCAATGACCCTCTCCAGTGCCCGAATCATGGCCTAAGACAGTGCGTCCTCCCAACCGTCGGACTTTGGGACTCCATCTTAGAAGTGGAAGTACCAACAATCTCGCTGGTCTCCAAATTGGGCATGCTACCCATAGAGTATGAATATGCTCGAGCTCTTCCTCCTCGGCATCCTCGACACCCTCACATACCACTTCCACGACTACCGCGCGAACTCATTTTTGGCAACCTAGCTACAATGTCAGAGTACATAGATCAGTTCAGACATCCAGTAGGATGAGTTCACCAGCTCACATCAAAACAGTTTACCCACAACAGTTTAAGTAAAATAATCTTTATAACAGAATAGGAATAATTATAGGGCCAGCGTCGGAGGCTCGATTGTTCACTAAAGTTTCAGTGTTTCTATATTAGTTCAGATACTAATTATCACTAAACTATTTTTCTCACCCGTTATGAGCCCAAACACAATCCTAGTGTTGATAACCCTGGCTCTGATACCACTAAATGTAAGACCCGGCCTAGACATCCAGCCCGAGCTTAGAGAGTCATATGCAAAAAATCAAATACCACGCAAGACACTAATAATACCAAACCATGGTTTACATAAGTTCAACCCAAATATTAGTTAAGTATATAATCTGCTACAATTATCCTACTATAGTTTAACAAGGCTCCTATTAAAATAGTTATAGAAAGTTAATAGTTCGACCGAGCTCTGGCAGCACCGACCCGTTCAAATCTGCGAACCACCTGAAATCCAAGTAATAACAGAATGAGTTGTGAACTCAGTGCGTAAAATAAAATATTCAATTAACAATCGTTATAGCGTAGTCCCAAATTCAGATATTCAATTCGTTACAGGAGTAAATTCAATTCAAACTTAGAGCAGACCAATTACATGTGTACATATATGCAATTTCAGTTCATATACGATACCGATCAGATTCAGATACAATATTCCTATTCCCGCCCGCTACACACTGTCTTCGTCCATCCCAACATACCATTAAGGACATACAATGCCCAACCAACCCTACACACCTCAAAGTATTCGTTGACACTTTTACAGAAACGCAGCTTAGCTGCTACTTCAGTATATGACAAGCGTCAGAATTAGATGTATACTCCTGGTGGCATAGCCACGATTTCAGAACGGATTTCTTCCTCCTTCCCAATATCCCAACCTATGCCAATGCAAAATACAAGTATCAGTATCATGTATTCATTCATTCCAATTCATTTCACAATCAATAAGATAGCTCAATAACAGAATAAACATTACAATGTAATTATAACTAAGTTATTCACAGATCAATATCAGAGTATTAGATAGTTCTAATATCATCAATTTCCATCATTCATACATTAAAGAAGTCAGTATCAGTGTTAGGTAACATTTCCACCCTCGAAACAGGTTTCGGGCCCTAATCACATACCACACGGCCTGGTCACACGCTCGTGTGTCTTGCCCGTGTGGTTCTAAAGTATAAATAATGAGTTACACGGCCTAGACACATGCCTGTGTCCTTGCCCATGTGCCTCACATGGCCTCGGTACAGATCCGTGTCCGTTGCTCGTGTGAACCCTGCACTAACATGGTGACACACGGCCTAGACACACACCCGTGTGCCCGTCCGTGTGGCCCCAAATCAACAAACAGTAAGTTACACGACCAATCACACAACCTGCAACACGCTCGTGTGGCGTCGATAGCCACCATTTCCAGCGACCGAAACTTGCAAAACTAAGGCACCTGGAAAGATTTCGAAGAGACAACAGCTCTAAAAATCCTCAAAGCCTAAAACAAGCATTCAGTAACACAATTTTGCCAATTAATCAACAGAACTTCCCGATTATTCACTTAATACCTACGTCGAAAGTTTTTACACGAAACCTTCAAACATCCCAAACTTATCGAAACTTCAACACAATCACAGAGATTGTCTTGTTGCTATTCGTTGTTGGTAATAGCCTTGCCTGCTAGGTAAATATACAATCATTAAAAAAAGATTCCCGAAATTCACAAAATACTTCGTTCCAAACAATTTACAAAGGGAAGGAAAAATCACAGAGATGCTCGCATTGACAGTTACTTACTGACAGCCTTCTGACCATTGACTAACAACAGAACTTCTGTTAATCCTGTATTCCCTCACCACTTTCGGTTAACAAAATAATCAAAACGGAAAGAAGGAAAAAATAAAACGACAAAAAGAAAGAACAAAAATAAAAAGAAGGAAGAAGAAACTATCGTTAATTAATTTCCTAACTTCCAAGCAGATTTCTGACATTTGACAAAAATATTTTCCTAACGTATATGATGGGATTCGAACTCGGAACCAGACAAAATACAAACATATGTTAAACCAATGAACCAGCAGGCTCATTCTTGTCACAATTTCACACTAAATGGAACTTAAGCGGATAACGCGTGCTTATGGGTTGATTTAAAAAACAACAAAACTTTTAATAATTCGACTCGAACTTCAAACTTTAAACACAAAAGTAGAGCACGGAACCAGAGATACAAAAATTTAATTATTGCAAAATCTCACAATTAAATTCTTAAAATTTGGGAGCGTTACATGGCTAGCTCTACTATGCTTAATCTTCATTATACGATTGAATGTCTTGGACACTTCCTACTTCTACTTCAATAAAAATTTATTTTGATTCTTAAAGACCTCACAAATACTTTTCATCTCATAGGTCACCTTATAACATTATCTTCGATTGGAGGGCAATTATTATACATGAATAAATCACTAAAAAAAAACACATCATAATGAAAGCATCTTTTTTTTTTCTCGGCCAATATAAAATTTTATTAAAAACCCAGACGTTAAAACTAACCAAGCTATTGAAAAAGTGGGACTAGGTATATTTCAGCTTATTCCTCTGATTTGTTGTATTTTCTAATCATGATACTCGTTTTCTAATTGAAACAACCCAAATGAACACCTAACTAGAAGTATAAAACTAATTTGACTTAAAGTCACACACCAAAACGCATAATAGCAGCTTGAAGACACCAATAAGGAGAAGAACTTTATAAGAAATCCAAAAAAACCACAATGAATCACCATCATTTTAAGAATGTTGATTACCAAGAGCAAAATAATAGGAAAATTTTAAATCAATAAGAAACACGAAGCGCATAACCAATGTATATATTCTCAGGAACGTTCTCCCAAGCCTTAAAAAAGTCACCATGAACATATCAAGGATTTAGAGTTTGGCAAAATCCACTTCCCCATGGTTTCCCCCATCAACTCCATGGTCAAATCCACCACATCATCTCATAAAGCTCATCCTTCAATTCCAATTAACCAAACACTTAAAATAGGCAGGGCAAACAATTTCCACCCAGTTAGGATACTTATAGTCAACCCCTAACTTAGTTCATAGATTCACACAAGCCCCAAAGAGACAACAAACTCAACCGTTCTTGCTTAGAGAAGCAACCACACCAAGCTAAAACGAACAAAACCAAAGCAAATAATCCCAAACGTAACCAAGCAAAATCAAGCTAAATAATCAGTATCAAAGCATCCTAAAAATTGAATTATCAAGCAAAATAAAATCAACATAAAACCCAAGCCAAATAAATTGACAACTCCACAACATGATCAAGGTACCAGCTCAAGAAGAAAATAAAATTCGCCAAAACAACTTATCCATTATTGCACCAATATTCAATTCTCTAGAATTTGCATGATATCGAGATAAAATCTTCCTTTCAAATCTCAAAAGCTCACCCCAAATAATCACTTTACCACATTTTTCCATCATACGACATAAATAATAATCGAACTTATGAATCGGCAAATAAAATGTAACTTACATATAATCTCCTCTTCGATTCCAGCAGCAACAAAGCCCAAATGAGGACCCATCTCCCATATCTCTCGAGCCTATTCCACACGTTAACTTTCGTCCCTTAAAACCCGTTTTCTGTTCAACTCCTTAAAATTTAACCTATTCCGATTCTTAAAATCAGAATCTGAACATCGACTTGGCTCTTCTTTTTCTGCAACTCTCAAGTTTCAGTTTCTTTTTCTTCGCCTTTATGCTTTGTGATTGTTTTAGATCAGAACAATACCTCCATTTTCTCTCTATGTCGCCCTTTCCTCTTATCCTGGTGCTCTTCTCGTTAGATTCTAGAACCACCTCATTAAACTAACAATCCCTAACATTTTTCTTATTTTGGTACCTATAATTAGGCCTAACATGTACCCAATTCAACCTAACAGAATCTAAACCCCATTATCATTTAAAGTTTCTGTTGGTAAGGTCCCACTATGTGGGTGTCCTTAATTTCTGCCATATTTCACTCCTTTTTGGAGTTGACAAAAAAGCCAATCTTTTTGTCTTTTAAGGGTGTGGGCAGCCATTTTTTTAACGTGAGAGAGCCAAAATATCAGATTTTTAAGGAGAAAAAAGTGAGAAAGCAGAGAGCTTTTCAAGCGCAATTTTTCTTGGAAAGAAAATTTGCAGCTGTGATCAACTCTTCGATCGGAGTTCCATCCGTGGTTCGATTGAGCTGATTTTTGGACAGCAGCTAGACGACAAGGTGTTCTTGACTTTGTACGGTCGGATTTTTCATCCGAGTCCTGTAGCGTCGGAAATACCCGTTTTACAGTAGCTACGTGTTTGGTGATGTTCTCCAATTTTTCTCTCTTTGCTAAAGATTACATATTGTTAGCCTTGTTGGAGTTGAATGCTTGTTGTAGGCTTGATATTGTGATCTTGTAGCTGAACATTTGATTATAGTGGAGCTTTTGATCGGACTCTAAAGTCCCGTGGTTTTTACCCTTGATTTAGAGGGGTTTTCCACGTAAAAATATCGGTGTCTCTATTTATCATTTTTGTTGTGGTTGCATTGGTTGATTTGTGGTTGATAGGTTGCTAGAGAACAAATATTTTTGTGCTATTGTGCTTGCCATAATATTTGACAAGAGTTATAGGGAGAGAAAGAACACCGGTTTTGCTTCCACTTTGTTTCGGTTGTTTCGGTTTCTTCCCAACAAACTGGTATCAAGAGCTCGGTTATTTTGTCAAATAATTATGGAAATCAATGCGAGCAAGATGATTATGTTGAATGGCACAAATTATCAACTTTGGCGGAATAAAATGAAGGACTTGTTGTTTGTGAAGGCTCTGCATCTTCCGGTATTTGCTACTTAAAAACCCGATTCGAAAAGTGATGAAGAATGGGAATTTGAGCATCAACAAGTGTGTGGCTTTATTCGGCAATTTGTTGAAGAAAATGTTTATAACCACATTGATCAGGAGACACATGCTCGAACATTGTGGGAGAAGCTTGAAAGCTTGTATGCTTCGAGATCGGGCAATAACAAGTTATTTTTGCTAAAGAAAATGATGGCGTTGAAATACAGAGAAGGAACGTCTATAGCTGACCATGTGAGTGAATTTCAGAGCGTGATGAATCAGTTGCTTAGTATGGGTGTCAAATTTGATGACGAGATTTTAGGGCTTTGGTTGCTTGCTACTCTACCAGACTCTTGGGAGACTTTCCGGGTTTCGCTTATTAATTCTGCCCCAAAGGGTATTATTACCTTGGATTTGGCTAAGGGTGGTGTGTTGAATGAAGAGGTTAGAAGAAGATCTCAGGGTTCTACATCACAGTCCGAGGTGTTGGTTACCGAGAACAGGGGGAGGAACAGAGACAAAGATGGAAAGAGCAGAGATAAAGGCCGAAGCAAGTCAAGATCGAGATACAAGAATCTTGAGTGTCATCATTGTGGTAAGAAAGGCCATATCAAGAAATACCGCTTCAAGTGGAAGAAAGAGAACAAAGGTGGTGACAAACACGATCGGAATGATAATGAAAAATCGAGAAGCGTGTTGCTCTACCGCTACTCGTAAAGATCCATTGGTCATTCGTGATGAGAATTTGGTCAACTTAGCATGTGACGAGACTAGTTGGGTGATTGATTTGGTGCATCACTTCATGTCACGTCGAGGAAGGATTTCTTCACATCTTATACTCTGGTGATTTTGGGGTATTGAAGATGGGTAATGACGGTTTGGTTCAGGTTGTTGGTATGGGAGATGTTCACTTGGTGAGTAACAATGGAACAAAGTTAACTCTCAAGGATGTCAGACACGCACCGGATATCCGTTTGAATTTGATCTCTGCAGGAAAGCTTGATGATGAGGGATTCGTAACACCTTCGGTGTGAGGGGCAATGGAAGGCGACTAAAGGCTCCTTGGTTGAGGCTCGAGGAAAGAAGAGCTCAAATTTATATTTGATGCAAGCTTGACTTCTCGAGAAATGATGAATGTGATGATGAATGACAAACTCAACTGAGTTGTGGCATAAACGACTTAGTCACATGAGTGAGAAGGGCCTTAACTGTTTAGCGAAAAAGAATCAACTTTCGGGCTTGAAGAATGCTACATTGAAGGATTGTACTCATTGTCTAGCAGGAAAGCAGAGAAAAGTTTCATTTAGAAGTCGTCCTCCTCATAGAAGATCAGAGTTGCTAGAGTTGGTCCATTCAGATGTCTGTGGTCCGATAAAAGTAAGGTCACTTAGCGGTGCATTTTATTTTGTAACTTTCATTGATGACTGTTCGAGAAAGCTATGGGTTTACACTTTGAAGTCTAAAAATCAAGTCTTTGAGGTGTTTAAACAGTTTCATGCATCAGTTGAAAGGGAAACAGGGAAGAAGTTGAAGTGCATTCGCATCGATAATGATGGCGAGTACATTGGGGCCGTTTCATGAGTATCTTTCATGCATGCAGAGAATCGGACATCGAGAGAACACCACCAAAGACTCCACGATTAAATGGGTTGGTGAAAGAATGAACCGAACACCGATTGAGAGAGTCGATGTTTGTTGTCGATTCAAAGTCGCCAAGATCATTTTGAAAAAGTTGTGAATCTGATGACACATGTGATAAATCTATCTCCTAGTGTTCCTTTGCGAGGTGACGTGCCAGATAGAGTTTGGTTTGGCAAAGACGTGTCATATGATCACCTGCGTGTGTTCGGTTGTAAAGCATTTGTTCATGTTCCAAAGGATGAAAGATCCAAGTTGGATGCCAAAACTCGACAATGCATCTTCATTGGTTATGGTCTAGATGGTGAGTTTGGTTATAGACTCTATGATCCCGTTCAGAAGAAACTCGTGAGAAGCAGAGATGTTGTCTTCATTGAGGATCAGACCATCGATGACATTGATAAGACGGAGAAAGTGAATTCACAAGACAATGGTGATTTGATCAATGTGAATCCGATTCCCCTAAACTCTTCACCAGGTCCTATCCAGGATGATGTGCATGGTGATGTTACTGATGACCATCAGGATATAGGTGACTTTGATGCTCCCATGGATGATGTTGTGAATGATCAACAACAAGCACCTATAGCTCCACCAACGGTTCCACTTCGAAGGTCTTCCAGAGATCGACGATCTTCATCGCCAGTATTCTTCCGATGAATATGTTCTTTGATCGACGGGAAGAACTCGAATGTTATGAAGAGGCTATGGAGAGTGAATGCAAAGATCAGTGGGTTGAAGCGATGAAAGATGAACTTCAATCCTTGCATGAAAACCATACCTTTGAGTTGGTGAAAGCGCCAAGGGCAAAAGAGCCTTGAAGAATCGGTGGGTTTACTGTTGTTGAAGAAGAAGAAGTCTTCATCTCCACGATATAAGGCTAGATTGGTCGTCAAGGGTTATACTCAAGAAAAAGGGGGTTGATTTTGAAGAAATATTTTCTCCAGATTGTGAAGATGTCCTCTATCGAACTATACTGAGTTTGGCGCCTGCTATGACTTAGAGGTTGAACAAATGGACGTGAAAACTGCTTTTCTTCATGGTGACTTAGAAGAAGAACTTTACATGGAGCAGCCAGAGGGGTTTGTTGCACAAGGGAAAGAAGACTATGTGTGCAGATTGAAGAAGAGTTTGTATGGTTTGAAGCAAGCTCCAAGGCAATGGTATAAGAAGTTTGAGTCTGTTATGGGGGAGCAAGGCTACAAGAAGACTACTTCTGATCATTGTGTATTTGTTAAGAGATTCTCTAGTAATGATTTTATAATTCTTTTGCTCTATGTTGATGACATGCTTATTGTTGGTCAGAATGCTTCTAGAATTGAGAAGTTGAAGCAAGAGTTGAGTAAATCCTTTGCAATGAAGGATTTGGGGCCAGCAAAGCAAATTCTTGGCATAAAGTTGACACGTGATAGAAAGGCCAAGAAATTATGGTTATCACAAGAGAGGTACATCGAGAAAGTACTTCAAAGGTTCAGCATGGACAAAGCTAAAGCGGTGAGCACTCCTTTTGCTACGCACTTTAGATTGAGTATTAAGCATAGTCCTTCCACAGAAAAGGAGAAGGAAGAGATGCAGAAAATTCCTTACTCTTCAGCCGTGGGGAGTCTGATGTATGCAATGGTTTGTACGAGGCCAGACTTGGCTTATGCCGTTGGTACAGTCAGTCGTTTTCTTTCTAACCCAGGCAGAGAGCATTGGAATGCAGTGAAGTGGATTATGAGATATCTTCGTGGCACTTCCAACATGAAACTTTGTTTCGGTAATGAGAAACATGTTCTTGTTGGTTATACAGATTCAGACATGGCCGGAGATATTGACTCTAGGAGATCTACTTCAGGTTACTTGATCACTTATGCAGGGGGAGCTGTGGCATGGCAATCAAGATTGCAAAAGTGTGTTGCATTGTCCACCACTGAATCAGAGTTCATTGCAGCAACCGAAGCGTGCAAGGAGATGCTTTGGATGAAGAAGTTTATGCATGAGCTTGGTTTTACTCAGGAGAAGTATGTCCTGTATTGTGATAGCCAGAGTGCTATTCATCTTGGTAAGAATTCAACTTTTCATGCTAGATCTAAGCATATTGATGTGAGGTACCATTGGATACGAGATGTTCTTGAAGCTAAGCTATTAGAGCTTGAGAAGATACATACTGATGATAATGGTGCTGATATGTTGACGAAGGCTTTACCAAGAGGAAAGTTTGAAGCATGTTGTTTGATCTCTCCCAGATGGAGGCATTCCCACATAGTTGGAGGGGAGATTTGTTGGTAAGGTCCCACTATGTGGGTGTCCTTAATTTCTCGCCATATTTCACTCCTTTTGGAGTTGACAAAAAGCCAATCTTTTTGTCTTTTAAGGGTGTGGGCAGCCATTTTTTTTAACGTGAGAGAGCCAAAAATATCAGATTTTTTAAGGGAGAAAAAAAGTGAGAAACAGAGAGCTTTTCAAGCAGAATTTTTTCTTGGAAAGAAAATTTGCAGCTGTGATCAACTCTTCGATTGGAGTTCCATCCGTGGTTCGATTGAGCTGATTTTTGGACAGCAGCTAGACGACAAGGTGTTCTTGACTTTGTACGGTCAGATTTTTCATCCGAGTCCTGTAGCGTCGGAAATACCCGTTTTACAGCAGCTACGTTTTTGGTGATGTTCTCCAATTTTTCTCTCTTTTGCTAAAGATTACATATTGTTAGCCTTGTTGGAGTTGAATGCTTGTTGTAGGCTTGATATTGTGATCTTGTAGCTGAACATTTGATTATAGTAGAGCTTTTGATCGGACTCTAAAGTCCCGTGGTTTTTACCCTTGATTTAGAGGGGTTTTCCACGTAAAAATATCGGTGTCTCTATTTATCATTTTTGTTGTGGTTGCATTGGTTGATTTGTGGTTGATAGGTTGCTAGAGAACAAATATTTTTGTGCTATTGTGCTTGCCATAATATTTGACAAGAGTTATAGGGAGAGAAAGAACACCGGTTTTGCTTCCGCTTTGTTTCGGTTGTTTCGGTTTCTTCCCAACAGTTTCCTCTTAATCCTAACTCACATTCACCATACTCATTATTGAAGCAGCTTTAAGTAAACTATCTAGTACAAGCCCAGTTGCAATCATGCACCATTGATCGATCAGTATCACCTTGCAAGATGACTATTCATGTGAATTCTCTAAGAATGGCGAACTCACGTCACAAGACAAACACATATGGAAGATTGAACATGGCGAACCCCTCATGTTTAGTGAACTATTAGAAATTGACAAACCCGCCAAGACTGGCAAACTCGCCAAGATTGGCGAGGGGTCAAATGAACAATAAGTGACAAGCTCATTACTTTGGTGAATTAAAATGCAAATTGAAGTCGCCGGAAAAGATCCGAGCTGTCTGAAGCTAATCCTTGAAGCTGTGAAGCAACTAAATTTAAAGAACTTGTGTGCAAGTTATGTTCTATAGATATTTAGAAGATTTAATATTTATTAGCATGGTATATTTGATATTTATTAGCATTAAAATCTTTGTTTTTCTTTTTATATTTAGAAATTTTTCTTATTATAAATATATATGTTTCATTGTTCAAATGAAGGGTGAAAGATATAAAATTTTAACAGATAATTTTGTTGCTAAATTTCTTATTTTTTCTCTGAAATTCTTTTTTCCTTAGTGTCGAAATTTCAATAGCCTAACCACATCGACTTCCTTATTCCTAGAGATAAAGCCACCATTACAGTCGGCATTAATTAAGTCTAATTCCCCACAAGCTATCATATGTGCCACCAAGAGTCTTGGGACTCACCTCATCCAGATGTGCAATTAATTCATTGCCGTCCTTCTCACTTGACGAACGGATCTTTTCATCTTCTACCATTTTCTGGTCAACATCTTCCAGTCAATTACTTCTACTTGAATTTACAAAACAACACTTACCAAACTCTATAATCTCTGATATTCTCACCTCCTCTTCAATCTTACATTGGACGATTTCATGTCTCTAATCGAGGTATCCTACGTTACAACTAAAGCAGTGGATTGTTCAACTGAACTTCCCTGTAACATCTCTTACCCAAACTGATACTAATCCGAGCAAAGACTACTGCATCTAAAATCTAAGCACGTCACCTATATTCCACTCAAAATCACTTATTAGTTGGACTTGAAGTCTTTAACATTTCTTGAATCATTTATAAGTCTACTCTACTATTAGACTGCAATCGGAGATTATTGAAGCTTGTTTGAGTGAAATAGAACAAAGTCGACATTACTAAATAACAACTCAGGTCGTGACATGAAATCATGGTGGTCATCACATTAAAGCATGGTGTAACGACTCGCTTTTAATTAATGTCAAAAATTGCGGTTTCAAAATCGAATTTCGTAATTGAGTCCCTGAAATTATGAATGAAAATATTTACATATTTAATACAAGAATATAAGATTGAAAAGTTGATTAATTAAATCGAAAAAATCGTTAATTATAATAGAAGGACTAAAAGTATAGCAAATGATGTAATAAATGAGTAGAGTCATCCATGGGTCGGGTCGGGATCAGGTTGGGCCCTAATAAAATTTTAGACCCAATTGATAGGTTCAGGCCTAGCTTGACACAAAAAAAGGGCCTCAATTTTTGTCCAAGCCCAGTCCAGATTATAGATGCTAAACCCGAGTCCAACCTGGCTCATATTAATTTTTTAAAAAAATTATTTTATTATATAAAACAATTTTAAAAAATATAATATATCAAATAAACTAAAAATATTAAAGCAAATGTTTCCCAACAAATTGAAAATACATGAAAAACATTGAAACAAACGTTTCCCAATAAAATTTAAAGAGACATGTATCCAGGCTAGGCCGAGACGGGCCAAAAAAAGCTTACTCGAGACCTGACCCGTTCGTTTTTTGTCTAAGCCCATATTTTAAGTCTATATTTTTGTCCAAACCCTCCCATTTTTCGAGCGAACCTTTGGGCCTAAACGAATAGCCCAACCCATAGACAACTCTAAATGAGAGGGACTTGTATAAAAATTTAGCTTGGCCCTAAAATCAATTAAACCATAATTAATTTAAGGTTGGTGACCAACATTTAAGTTAACCATTAGATTCCACTAATTGTTTTTATGAATGAATATTAACCATTGTTCTTTAATTATTAAATTTTGTTAATTAAATAAACGTTATAATTATAAGTTGCTGGGTGAGAGGAACAATAGTTAGCTTCGTCAATCTGATCTTTTCTCCATCAATTCTCTTAATGAAAGAAAAGAAAACTTTCTCCTAAAACATTTTCACCGTTGTCGTAAGCTTCCAAGGCTAGATTGTTAAGCTTTTTTCTTCAATTCACGGTGAGTTATTAGATTTAAGTAGTTGTTATTCAATACCCAAGTATTTGTTTGAAGAATTATCAAATACTAAGCAAATTGAATTATTCTTTATTAATGGTTGAAATCCAGCACACGTTGCAGATTCTCGACAGCTTAAGTAAGCAGCATCAATAGAACTTGTATAAGCAAACCAACTCTACAGTTTGTGGAAGTAAATCAGTTCCGTGTATCCGAGTTCAATTTACTTTAGTTCTCCAGGCGAACGATAGAAATGGAAAAGGTACTAAATGGAAATGTAATGTTCGGAATGAATATATATAAGTTAAAAGTTGGATTTGATTTAGTGGTATATGTTTTGTGATGGAATGTTATATCATTGTATGAATGTATTATAAGCTTATGACATGTGATTCAACTAATAAGCTTATGACATGTGATTCAACTAACTTATTTGATATATTAGTTGAATGTACATGATGTGTATGATGCCAAAAGATTACTATGTTTGTACCAATGTTTTCAATTACTAAATTGTTTTCATGTCAAGGTAAGTTAAGTAAATTTCATATGGACTTATTAAGCATTTAAAATGTTTACTTGCTATCTCCTTTTTCCTTGTAGGTCATTGATTTTGCAGAACATGTCAATTGGATCACCTTGAAACTCACACTATCCAATCATCTATCGGTAGACTTTTGATCGTTTTAAGTCTGGTTATGTGGCATGTACCTAGGTTTTATATATGTTAGGTTAGTTTGTTAACATAAAATTAATCTAACTAATGCTTGATGTTGGAAAAGCTATTACATATATGTGTATATATATATGTATGATATGCTAAGTTGTTAAGACTTTAGGAGTGGTAATTAAGCGGCATGTTGAATGTTAAATGGCATATTTAATGATGATATGGAATGATTAAGTGTGTGGTTGAATGGTTTGACTTGGTATAAGTTGAATTGAAATGATTTGGTGTCAAATTGGGCATATCAGATTGATTGATTTGGTAATGGTTATATGCAATGTTTGGAATGCAATTTGGTGTATCTTTTATGCAGGTTATGTTGTGCATTTATGTACAAATCAAGTGTTTGGAGATTTGGCTAGGAATAGGTACCAAGTAGCCTAATTTTTACCAAAAACAAAGTCCGTGTCGAGACAAGTAACTCTCCTCATCGCAATGTCAGCCGGTATAATGTGACATCTCGACGTCGGGAGACTAGACGTCGTAACCACACATTCTGTTTGGTGGCGTCACGACGTGGAGGAAGTAACGTCACGACATCGACCCTGAATTTTCAAAACTTTGCAATTTGGTCTTATTTCACGCTCGAGCCAACAAAAGAGCTTTCGAAAGCTCGATTAAGACTCGAATTTAATTGAATATCATAATACCTGAATGTTTATGACCTAATTGAATATTTGAAGGATTTATTTATGCTATGCTTGATCTGAAATTTCGAAAATGTTGCAAATTAGTCCTTGTTCAATTTCATGTTGATTCTAGAGCATATGTAAGCTCGTATAAGACTCCTGAAAGGTCGTATTTGGTGATTATGAATTGAATTGGCTATGATTGTATGATTTATGTTTAGTTTGAATGTTAATTTTCTGTAATTACTCTGACAACGATTATAGCATCATGTAACTCAGACCCGATAATCAAGTCGGGTGAGGGATGTTACACTTCAAACTTTTCGCACTCGTACTTTTCCTTCGGAATTGCTCCTTGTGTGCTCATACATCACTATAAGGCCTTACACGTTCAATACAACATGCTTTTATTCAAAAGCAATACACTAGAAAGAATATCAGTTTAGCTTCCATAGCTTGCCTTTTCAAAATATCAGTTTAGCTTCCATAGCTTGCCTTTTCAGATGCAATCTACCATTTGAGGTTTTATAAAAAGAAATATGCAAAAAAAAAAAATTCTAAATCAAATTTGACCTTACCTACAACATAGAAACCTTATGGACACTTCTTATCTTAAAAAATGTCACTTTATAACCTTTACTTCAACCAAGGGGTAATTATTGTACACAAATATCACCAAGTCTTATCTATCTGTCACATCACACCGTCCATAACTCTAGAACCACCCTACAAATGGAAGGTTATCACTACATAGGCCATATGACACATTCCTTCATCTTGAAAAGACAAAGATAAAAGGGGATTCTCTCGTCATTTACCTCTTTCTCTTGGCTAAGCTTGGTGAGAGCTCCAAATAATATCTTTCCCTCAAGCTCTACCACAATGACTCTCTACCCTTTAAGGATGAATTGTCCTCAAGCCCAAATCTTGTATCACCAATTTTATAGTTCTTTTTCAACACATTGGCATGTATTTTAAAATTGAAATCTCATGTTAGCAAAAAAATTTTGATTCTCAATTGGTCATTTTTGTGTGTGAAGAAAAAATGCTCATTTTTGTGTGTGAAGAAAAAAATTGCTAGAAACAGATGAGTAAGGTTAATATTACCAAATTTTATTTATTGAGGAAAGAAATGAGATATCAATTTGATTTTTATTTTTTAACAATATATACATATGTAGGCACGTTTTAGAATTGAATCAAATTTTGAAGTAATTTATTAATATTCTTTTTACCTTTCATATCCGTTTTATGGTTTGTGACTATTCCTCTCAAGAATATTATCTCAAAAACTCAAATATATTTTCTCTAATTCTTACTATTACACCAATAAATTAATAATTATTCAATCCCATTCCTTTGCTTACTTTTGTTTTTTTTTTTAATTATATAGCTTTATACATTTTACAAGGGATGAAACGAAAAAAAAATTATAACGAAAATTAAATAATAAATTTTTTAATTGTAAAAAAAATTACTATCATATTAATTATTTATTTTGAAAGGAGTATAATTACATTATAAATTAATTTTTGGATGCGAAAATGCCTTTTTTAAGCCCGACACTCATATGGCAATGTGCCAAAGTTTTAATTTGCACCATGATCTGTATCAAAAAGAAAAAATTGCACCATGTTCCATGGACAGGCCAAATGGGTCATCTGTAGCTGTCCCTTTCAAATTCTTCCTTTCTTGTCAAACATTTAACAATCATTTTTAGTGAGAAAATCCCGAGGGAATATCCATTATTCTCCCTTTGACTACCACAACATCTTCTCAAACCTCCCTTTGACTACCACAACATCTTCTCAAACCTCCTAGAACCTTCTACAGACAAGCTTCATTTCCTTTTAATACTCAATACAAAAATAATATTAAATTTTAATACAAGAAATTCTATCACAAGTTATTGCGTCTAGAAAATATATGTATAGAAGTAATAAAATGTGCATAATTAAACTAAAATAAAGTTTTTATTGAGTGATAAATTTAATATTTTACTAATACAATCGGCATGATTCAAATATCATCATAAGCACTTTTTTATTAACAAGATTAAAATACCATCAAAAAATATAATTTATTTTAAATACAAAAAAAAATTGTAATTTATTTAATCGAATTTATGTCCAATTGACTCGTGATACCAACTTAACCAGAAACTTAAATAATAGTATAAATAAAATAACTTTAATTTTGATTGAATTAAATTAATCGCTTACAAATTTAAATGGATTTCGATAAAAAAAATAAATTTTATTAAATCAAATCTACTCAAATGAATTATGTTAATATAATAAATCCGATTTAATTCAAAATATGAATATTTGTAGTCAAATTTTATTTATTTTTTATCTGAAATGCAATATAAATTTTTTAAATATTTTTTAAGTTATAGATACGTCAACATCAAGATTTAAATCACATGATGTCACACATTTTGTAGATTTTAAATCACATGAAACCCTGCATGCATGAGAGAGGAGATGGAAGCTCTGCAGTCACTGGGGCCTCAATTTCAAGCACTTATCATGCTATGTATCTACACATGTTTGATCTTTCATTAAAATAATAATAATTAACTACTCATGTATTACGTTAATGTTTATTTATGATTTATTTATCCATTCACTTTTTAAAAAAAAATTATAGCATGAATCATATCCTGAATTATTATATAATAATTAAATAATTTAGATTTGTTTATATTCGGTTTTAAATAAAAGTTTTTAATTTATTCAAATTAATTTATGTTTATAAATTATTAATTTAAATTTATTTTAAATTTAATCATTTTTTTATTAAATAAGATTAAAATTCATTTATATTTTTTTAAGTAAAAACAACTTAATACAATTTTTTATATTTACATTATATAATTATATATGATTATAAATTTAATTTTTATGTGATATAATTATATAATATGTTAATTAAAATAAATAAAATAAGATCTTACAATATTAAAAATTTATGGGGCTAGACTCGCACCTTAAATGTTGGTGTCCAAATTCACTTTATATTTTTAAATGAGTACTATTTTTTTTTTTTTTGTTTTTCAAATTTAGTAACTCTCAATTATTTGATTAAACTTCAATTCGGACAGATGTTAACAGGGTTAAATCTCAAAATTATATTTGAGCTTTGAACTAATATGCACTATTATACATGAACTTTGATTTTGTGCATTGTTATACTTGAGATTTTCATTTGATTCAATTTTTAAATATAACTTACACAATTATCATTATAGATACATTTTATGTTTACATATTACATGTTCAAATAATTATATGTATCTAATATATAATTAAATTGATGTATTTATTTCTTTAAATATTATATACGATTGAATTAAAATTAAAAATTTCATATATACATTTGAACCACAATCAAAATTTCATAAGTATAATTTCACAAAATCAAATTTCATATATCAAATTGTATATTAAATCAAAATTTGAGATTTACCCAATTTTGATATACTTGTAAGCGAACCAATTAGGGTAAAATATTTCTGTAAAGCATACTTAATTACTTATGTAGGAGATTTCTAAAAATTTATCATATATAGTTAAATAATATCTTCTTAATTGTTAAACATCGATAATAGCAGTAGAATGATTGTAAAGCAATAAGAAAATAAAAATAAAAATACACATATTTTACGTGAAAATTCTTTCGAAAAAACAAATGATACAAGAGGAGGGGTTGAAAAACTTTGTTCTAATCAAAGTCAAA
This sequence comes from Gossypium bickii, assembly GCA_025503065.1. Taxonomy (NCBI): domain Eukaryota; kingdom Viridiplantae; phylum Streptophyta; class Magnoliopsida; order Malvales; family Malvaceae; genus Gossypium; species Gossypium bickii. The sequence goes on from CP106709.1 coordinate 18,730,337, forward strand.
TAAAAAAATAATAATTTTATACAAATTCGGGTCATACAATCTGTAATAAATACATAAATCATTTTATTTATGAAATGAATTTTACAATAATTAATAAAAAAACATCTTCCAAATTCACTCATTAAGGTATGTTGGGGTTTAAGATTTAACAAATTGATAGTTTTTGCTTTCGGCCCAACTTGGTGATAGTTTATACTTACGAGAGATTAAGAAAAATATCCCCATCGAAAGTCACTTTATATTCAATTTAACTCCTTTTTTAACCTTGTTGTACGTATTTAAAAAAAAAAAAAAATCCTTTTTTAAGGTCCCAAAATCCAATAATCTCTTCACATGTAGCATCCACTAGTATAAACTTTATTTAATATTTTAATTAAATTAAATATATTATTTTGATTTCTTAACAATTCCATATTGTGAGTATATTTATATGTTTAAAATTTATTTTTACTCTTAATTTAATCTATTTTTTCTTTTTAAATATAATACAAGTTATTATTAATCAGTTTTAAACTATTCGTTAATTATTTATTATATATTATTTTACAAAATAAACTTTTGTATTCTAAATAGTTTGTTAGGATTTAGAAGAATCCTTTTAAAGTTGAAAGAATATTCCAAAGACAACATATAAAGAGAAAAGGAATTACTTTGATGATTCTTCTACGTAATTTAAATTTAAAATACTAATTTCTGTACTAGAAAAATAAATAAATTATGATCAACTAAATGACAAGAGTTTTTCTTGTATAAATAATTAACTTTGTTCATTAGTTCTTGTAAGTCACAATTCTCTGTAATTTTTCTTTTCCTCCCAATTTTTCTTTTCCTGATCCAGCGTTTGGGTTTTTCTCAGGGACCTATATTCAGGTACTGAATTATCCATAAACTTCAATTTGATTATCCAAATCTGGGTTTATCTCAAAATCATGTAACTTTTTAGTTTTTACTCTCTCTCTTTTCTTTTTACATGCTCTGTTTTCTAGTTTATACAAAGGTCAATTTTGTTTCCCCTGAAACTACGGCTACTTTTTTTAATGCAGATGGCTTTTCTATCGAATTCTTTGATTTTATAGGCTCTATTTTTCTGGGTCTCAATGGCTTATATTTTAAATTATATTTAAAATAAAAATAAATGAAATATATAAGAGTTTTTTTTTTTTTTTTTTGAAAGTTAAATATACTACTGTTTTTTAACTTCCTCGTGGATTGAAAGAACTGCTAGTGCATGTATAGGAGACTAAGCTTGTTGTATATCAAATACTTGATATTGGGTTTATGATGCTTTGGTAATTTAAAATTGGTAATTATCTTTTATGCAGACGAAGTTTTTAGGAGTGTGGTAATGGCGAGTTTTAATAATAATAATAATAATAATAATGGCAAGTTCCAGAAGTTGGCATCCATTGATGCGCAGTTACGGCAATTGGTTCCTGCTAAAGTGAGTGAAGATGATAAATTGGTGGAATATGATGCTTTGCTTTTGGATCGGTTTCTTGATATTCTTCAAGATTTGCATGGCGAGGATCTTAAGGAAACGGTATATTTACTCTCTTGTTTTTTCAAATTTGGTCTTTGATCGTTTGGTTAATGCCCTTGTTTTCAAACACTTTATTTGGAATGGCAAAGGATTGGGGTTTCTTTTCTGAAACCTGTTTAAATTAGAGTTTGAAGTTTTAATGGTTGGAAGTGTTTGAAACGATGATGAATGTTCATGGTAGTATTACTACCCTTTGTAAATGACAATATTCTGCTTCATTATCAGTTAAATGCATGTTACAGGACTCTTTTAGTTTCTTAAAAGTGGTCGTGCTTGACAAGTTTGGACATGTATAGAGTATGATGCTCCAAATATATGGAAAAATTTTAAAACATGGACTGTATTCTAGTTGCATGCTTACTGGTATCCGAAACTCACATGAGTTGCGAAACATAGATTGAGTGTACACTGACTCATGAGAGTTTCATATTTTGTTTTCATTGAAATCTAAGTTTTCTGGTTTCTGCATATGAATCCTCACTACTGAGAATATTAGAAGGTTATGTGGATCCTGATAGGTCTTATTTGTTTCTCTTAGACTGTTCAGTTGTTCATTTTTTGTGGTAGATGGTAAAAAAGGGGTTGTTCTTGACACTTATGCAGTGATTTATGAAGATAAAGTTGTATTGTTCGTGTTTGATTTGTTTAGGTTCAAGAATGTTATGAACTTTCTGCTGAGTATGAAGGGAAGAATAACCCCAAGAAACTTGAGGAGTTGGGAAATGTTTTGACGAGTTTGGATCCCGGAGACTCCATTGTTGTAGCTAAAGCTTTTTCCCACATGCTTAACTTGGCTAACCTGGCTGAGGAAGTCCAGATCGCTCACCGTCGAAGGATCAAGTTGAAGAAAGGTGATTTTGTTGATGAGAACAATGCAACAACTGAATCAGACTTGGAGGAAACTCTCAAGAGACTTGTGGTTGATCTGAAGAAGTCTCCTCAGGAAGTCTTTGATGCTCTTAAGAACCAGACTGTGGATCTAGTCTTTACTGCTCATCCTACGCAATCAGTTCGAAGATCTTTACTGCAGAAGCATGGAAGGTCTGGTCATCGATTTTTTCTTCTTACCGTCTTCCCATTACATCTTAAGAATTTCAGTGGTGAAACAATTTCAATTCGAAACCTATTTCCATTCACTATTATGCTTCTGATTCTAAAGAATCTTTTTCTGCCCTTATCATTTGTCCAGGATAAGGAATTGTTTAGCGCAGTTGTATGCTAAAGATATTACTCCAGATGATAAGCAGGAGCTCGACGAAGCTCTTGGGCGTGAGGTATACCACCTTGTCATGATATTCTTCTAATGTGTACATAAGCTTGCTATCCATATCCCACAAAAGAAAAGAACCTTGGTTCTCATTGTTTTTGTTTTGGTTTCCCTTTCCATGTAGATACAAGCTGCATTTCGTACAGATGAGATTCGAAGGACCCCTCCAACTCCTCAAGATGAGATGAGAGCAGGAATGAGCTACTTCCATGAAACAGTATGGAAGGGTGTTCCAAAATTCTTGCGCCGAGTTGACACGGCTTTGAAGAACATTGGAATTAATGAACGTGTTCCCTATAACGCACCACTTATCCAATTTTCTTCATGGATGGGTGGTGATCGTGATGGTAAATTTCAACTTGAACAAATAAATATCAAAAGATTGTACCTTCTAGTATGAAATAGTTTTCTAATTAGTTAAAATTGGAGGTACTCAAATATCTTTTGGAGTGTTTCAGCATTTTCTTGATTTATCATGCAGGCAACCCAAGGGTAACTCCTGAGGTCACAAGGGATGTTTGCTTGTTGGCTAGAATGATGGCTGCCAATTTGTACTATTCCCAGATTGAGGATCTGATGTTTGAGGTATTAAGCTCGTCCATCGAACATGTTTTATAGAGCTTTTCTGAAAGGACCCATTTTATTCAAAATCTTGTCGATGTCTTTGCAGTTGTCCATGTGGCGTTGCAGTGATGAGCTTCGTGTTCGTGCTGATGAGCTTCATAGATCCTTAAGGAGAGATGCTAAACACTACATAGGTATACACGCTGGTTTCTGTTTCGTGTGCATTTTATTCTGAATCTAGATTATGCACTTTCTACATGATTAAATAGCTTTGCAGAATGGACTGAAGTTCTTGTTATCAGAATATACTTTGAATTGAAGTATATAGACTTTTTCTCCCTCTCCAATTCCCCACGAAGGGATAAGATTCTTCTTTAGTGTATGTTTTATAGCATGCTCAAAGATTGAATTTAGAATAAGTGACTTGGAAATGGCAGTATCTACAAATATTTTGTTCAATGATCTGTTATGTTGGTTAAGTTCTAATTGATGTAACTCTTGATGCAGAGTTTTGGAAACAAATCCCTCCCAGCGAACCCTACCGTGTTATTCTTGGTGATGTTAGGGACAAGCTGTATCAAACACGTGAAAGGTCACGGCAATTGTTATCTCATGGTATGTCTGAGATTCCGGAGGAAGCAACTTTCACCAACATTGAGCAGGTATCTTTTTGTTTGTCCTATATCATGGTTTTATTATTAGTTTGGAATATCCCTACTTTTCACAAGTGAAATAGAGATTTACATATGTCACTCTACACTTTTCAAGTGTCTGTTGCGGGTATGCATCCAACATGGGTATGTTCATTTTTTTCCATGTACTTGAAGAATCCTTGGAGGGCCATAGCCATGCCTTGATATGCATCGGGCTTAGGTGTTGAACATAGGTTCTTTGACAAAAATTAAGAGTCGGAACAACACAGAGAATAGTAAATTTCCTCTTGACTATATTGTTGTAATTAGGAACGGGAAAATCCCCAACCAAAAATAATAATTATTGAATTAGGTTCTGAAGGACCATTCTACATCACTCTCAATTAATTATTTTTGTTATGATCATAAATAGCATTTTATTACGTGTATATTTTTTCTATAGTAACCTCTTCTTAACTGACCCTGGCACTAATTAAGTTTTAAAATTTATGCAGTTCCTGGAACCTCTTGAACTTAGTAACCTCTTCTTAACTGACCCTGGCACTAATTACGTTTTAAAATTTATGCAGTTCCTGGAACCTCTTGAACTTTGTTATAGATCACTTTGCTCTTGTGGTGACCGGCCAATTGCTGATGGAAGCCTTCTTGATTTCTTGAGGCAAGTGTCAACCTTTGGGCTCTCACTTGTCAGACTTGACATTAGGCAAGAGTCTGACCGTCATACAGATGTTTTAGATGCCATTACCAAACACTTGGATATTGGTTCCTATCGAGAGTGGTCTGAAGAACAAAAGCAGGAATGGTTATTATCTGAACTAAGTGGCAAGCGTCCACTGTTTGGTTCAGATCTTCCTAAAACAGAAGAAATTGCTGATGTTTTAGACACATTCAATGTCCTAGCAGAGCTCCCAGCAGATAACTTCGGAGCATACATCATTTCAATGGCAACTGCACCTTCTGATGTTCTTGCTGTTGAGCTCCTGCAACGTGAATGCCATGTGAAGCAACCATTAAGAGTTGTTCCACTGTTTGAGAAGCTTGCAGATTTGGAGGCTGCACCTGCTGCTTTGGCTCGGCTCTTCTCAGTAGATTGGTACAGAAATCGGATCAACGGAAAGCAAGAAGTTATGATTGGGTATTCAGATTCAGGTAAAGATGCTGGGCGTCTCTCTGCTGCCTGGCAATTATACAAAGCTCAGGAGGAGCTTATAAAGGTTGCTAAGCAATTTGGAATGAAGCTAACAATGTTCCATGGTCGTGGTGGGACTGTTGGAAGAGGAGGTGGTCCAACTCATCTTGCTATATTATCTCAACCACCAGAAACTATTCATGGATCACTTCGTGTTACAGTTCAAGGTGAAGTTATTGAGCAATCGTTTGGGGAGGAGCACTTGTGCTTTAGAACACTCCAGCGTTTTACAGCTGCCACACTTGAGCATGGTATGCACCCGCCAGTTTCACCAAAGCCTGAATGGCGTGCACTGATGGATGAAATGGCCATTGTTGCTGCTGAGGAGTACCGTTCCATCGTCTTCAAAGAACCTCGATTTGTTGAATATTTCCGCCTTGTAAGTGATCTTGCATTATGATGTTCTTAAGACCATCTAAATTAATTAAAAGTGTTTTCAATTGAATAATACTATTTACTTCTGCTGTAGGCTACACCAGAGTTGGAGTACGGTAGGATGAATATTGGTAGCCGACCATCAAAGCGGAAGCCAAGTGGGGGTATTGAATCCCTCCGTGCAATCCCGTGGATCTTTGCCTGGACTCAGACAAGATTTCATCTTCCCGTTTGGCTTGGCTTTGGAGCGGCATTTAAACATGCCATTGAGAAGGACATTAAGAATCTGCAAATGCTACAGGAGATGTACAATGAATGGCCTTTCTTTAGGGTGACAATCGATTTAGTCGAAATGGTCTTTGCGAAGGGAGATCCTGGGATCGCAGCCTTATATGATAAGCTCCTTGTTTCTCCAGAACTGTGGTCATTCGGAGAGAGGTTGAGGACCAACTATGAAGAAACAAAATGCCTTCTCCTCCAGGTACAGCAACCGAAACATGATGCCTCCTATCATTCATTTCTTTCAAAAAAAAAAAAAAATAATACAATTGTTTAGACAGATCCAAATTCTCTTACATTTTGAGCCTATAAATTTACTCCTTTTTTGTTTCCAGATTGCTGCGCACAAGGATCTTCTTGAAGGGGACCCCTACCTAAAGCAAAGACTCCGGCTGCGTGATTCATACATCACAACACTAAACGTCTGCCAGGCCTACACACTTAAACGTATCCGTGACCCAAATTACAACGTGAAGTTTCGGCCACACATCTGCAAACCTGCAGATGAGCTTGTGAAACTGAACCCAACAAGTGACTATGCCCCTGGTTTGGAGGATACCCTCATCTTGACCATGAAGGGTATTGCTGCCGGTATGCAAAACACGGGTTAAAAAGACGTACCACTCAATACTTATTATATATTTGGTCCAGAAAACAATAAGTATGCATCAAAGATGTTCACGATTCCAGCGTAAAATGTTTTCTTGTAGTAAAGTTAAATTATCTGCCATAAGATGGAAGGTTTAGTAACCCTTGTAAACTATATGATTATGTTACTGCGCTTAGATACTCTTTTTTACCATTGGCAAGTGTTTAATACTGCCATAGAATGGATCATATTGGGGCTCCATGAAGATGATTACCTGTGGTTTAATACAGAAGGCTTCTATTTCTTTCTTTTACGTATCTTGCGTCTTATAGTTTCTAGCTTATCGCTAATCTGCAGCTTCTCTCTATATCAATCCATCTTTATATGTCAGGCATTGCTGGCAGGAATGATGAAATGCATTTCTCTCTATCATCATTTTTTTTTTTTTAATTTACAAACAGAGATCGAAATGCTTGAACAATTAGGCTATCTCTTGTTTCTTAGATACTTGTCAACAGAATTTGTGGAGTGATATGAGAAAATGGTATTAATTTTTTAAATCAGCTTTTAATTTATATCAATTCAATGGAAATATGTTGAGTAATTATTTCGTAGATAAGATTGTGATGAAATAAAGATACAAGAGAGTAAAAGTAAAGAACAAAAAAATTAGTAGAGCAAAAGTATTTACTATAATTTTTCAAAATTTATATTTATAAAGTTTAAGAAATATAATGAAATAAAACTCAGACTTTTAATGAATATTAGAGTTTTAAAGTATATCAAACTTATCTTGATTTTGATGCATATCCAGTTAATATAAAAATATCTATAACATAGGAAAACCTAATGGAACAAAACCTCGATTAAGGAAAAAAATAGTACAATGCGTATTTACTCCCCCTCATGACAACATCACATGATATCTCAAATTCTATATATTTAATCTTAAATGCTAGCTTTTCAAATGAAAACATTTGTATCACCGTTCTTTTGAGTCATGAGTGAGAAAAAATTAGGAAAATATATTTGATCTCTTCAGGAGTTCCAACAATAATCATGGCAAACTTTGATCATGACCATTCTATAAAAATAGAAATAGGTATTTTGAATCCTTTTATCACATAAGTTCAAATCATTTTAATTTATATGAATATTTATGCAAACATATTGAACAATTTTTCAGGAATTTCTATATGATTTTAGCATTTTAAATTCTTTAATGATTTTAATATAAACTTCATTATATGGCGCGTCGTATAAATGTTGTAACAATCATTATGATAAGTGTCAAAAGTAATACATTTTAATCATGTTCTTAATGCGTTTTTGAGTGATTAATCAATGCAAAATGGTGAATTTTATGCTCCTAATACTTTAAATTCATATTTCTATACTTAGGAGAGTATTTAGGAGCAAAACGAGCAAAAATCAGACAATTGGAGCAAATTTCAAGAGCCACACAAGCTGGACACATGGCTGTGTGAGCCACACAAGCTGCCACACGGCCATGTGCCAAACCGTGTGAATTTCACGATTCACACTCCAGATATGCGGAAAAACCTAATTTTTAGTTTAAGACCTATAAATACCAAATATAATAAGAGAAAAGGGAGTCATCAGAGAATATTGAAGAAAACAACTCAGAAAACGCCATTAAAGTCGACTCTGAAGCAAATTTCTATGAAGATTGAATATCTCCTTTTAATTTCTTTGAAGTTTTTATGAGTTTCTTTATTTCTTGTGGTTATACTGACTTTGAGATGTTTTTATTTGCAACTATAAACTAATTTTCTAAACACCTAAGGGGGATGAACCATATTATGAATTATGTATTTTGATTCCTATTTTACGCAATAAATATTTGAATTTTGTTCTCAGTTATGTGTGCTTAATTTTTGATTTAATATTTCCGGATTATTAATTCATGTTTGATGAACTTAATTCAAAGGAGGAATAGACCATGTTTAAGAGTAGATCTAGCATAATTGAGTGGAGTTGCATGCAATCTTAGAAATAGAATAACATAAATCTACTGGATTAGAGTCAAATCTAATAAATAAATCCATATATCGAGTTAATGCGATAATAGGGATTTTAATTAGAAAGAAATTTCAATTAATCAACCTAGAGTTAGTTGCTCTTAGTCTTGAAGAGAGATATTAGCATAATTTAGGGATTTCTACGGATCAAAGTATTAAGTAAATAAATTTTTTAATTCAGATTAATAATGACAGATGCAGTCTAGGTGAATTCTTTCCTGGGTATTGTTTCGCTCCTTGGTTATTATTTGATTATTTTCCTAATTTATTCTTTGACGAGTTCTTAGTTAATTGATTTAGTTATTTTTAGTTTAATTCAATCACTTCAATTTTTTGGTTAGATATAGAAAGACGAGAATTATTAGTACTTTTAGTTCTCGTGAGAATAATATATTTGCTCAACCATAGCTATACTATTTATCGATAGGTGCACTTGCATTTATCGTATTTTTAGTTGGTTTCATGTACATCACATTAGACGCATGTCAAATCTTTCATGAACTACCAAATCAATAAGATATTTAAAGGTTATTGTATCTACCATAAAAGAATATTATAATCAATGTTAGGACTTAACAAAAAACTTCATTTATTTCATTTTCGCAAAACTACTCATATGTATCTCGATGGCTTTATATCTTTAAACATTTGGACTATTGGTCTAGAAACTGCACGAATTTAATACTACTTGAATTGCGTCTTCCCATTTTGACATTTATTCCATGTCTATATTTCTCAACAAATTTATTGAAAATCCTCGTTTTCTTTCATTATTTCAATAATAAGATCACATGCAAAATCATTGTTGACAACTTTATATTTTTCGTGGTTTCATATTTTCTTGTATTAATATAAATTATCGAGATCTCTTTATTTTCATTATCGAGATCTCTTTATTTTCATTATTTTTATCTTTAGGTACCTAAATCTCTTCTGTAGTTTTAATAATTAGTTATGTCTTGAGTCTCTTCAGGAGCACCCACATCCACCATATAACCATCCCTATTTATTTTTCTTTTTTTTTTACAATAATTTTTATTTTTGAAACCAATCAAACTATCATGCTTCAGACACACATTACTTTCATTTATACTAACAAGTTATATAACACTTGATTATTTTTATCATATCAGTAAATACATCTGGCAGATAACTTGTAATAAAATGAATTATCTTTTTGAACTTCTAGTTCAAATTACTTTCTATGAGGATCTAGATAATGATAACTCGTTTTAAGTAATTTATTTTCTCCAACTATTAGTTTTCTCCCCTCAGATGTTGGGAAACTATCAAATCAAAGTTCTAATCACCAAATCATGTCATAATTAAATCTCCAATTTGCTCAAGACATTTATTAATAAAAGTAGACTCATAATTAATATATTCTCAACTTTCTTTAAATATTCATTTTGTGCATTGTGGTAGATCAACTTGAACATATTTTGCACATTCAAAAACTCTAAAATTAGTTGTATTTAACTCCTGACCAAAAGCTAATTGTGATGTGAAGTATTTACCACGACTTATGGCATGATGCGTACAAGTGTCGATTCATATCATATCCTTATACAAAAATTTTGTTATCAAAAGATATGATTTAGCTACTAACTAGAGGTTTTTAATCATTAATTCAACTAAATCATTTTATATGTATAAGCAACAGCTTTTGTGATAGTAATTCGCACTAACAATCTAGCATACAATGATCATTTAAAGTCTGAGTAATAAACTTGCCAACATTAGTAAGAATTATCTCGATTGCATAATCTGAAAGTTTTGTTCTTAAACAAATAATTAAACAAGTAATTTCACAAACTACAAGTTGTGAGTTGATGTAACACCCCAAACCCTGCATAGACGTTATGGCTGAATATGGCGATGTCACATGGAAAGAGTTTTGTAAACTAAGTCGTCACTATAAAACCACTTCAGTTTATTAGCATTCATTTATTTTTAACAACTCAGAAACGTTTATTCAACTCTTAAGTTTCGGTGACTAATATCTTAACATTACCCCATTTACTTAAAAATCATTTAGAGCGGAAGCTTTCGGGAAATGATGATGTTTTAACAAAATGGTTCTTGATTTAGAAAACTTTATTTTAGTAAACTGTCATTTTAAAAGAAAACTTTTAATAAAGCATGCATAAGTCGAGCAGCAAAACCAAATCAACAGTTAAAAGTCTGTACAGCCCCAGAAAATACAAACTCTCAAATTAAAAGCCAAAACTTAATTTAAACCATAAAGTAAAGTAAACAGTTTATGGCGAATGGTCACCGTTGAGTCCTCCGCTGCACCGATTCGCCTAACTCTGTGGATTACCTATACATATTAAATAGAAAGGAGTGAGTTTACGTTAACCCAGTGTGTAACCCCACAGAATTAAGCACGCACATAGAACACAAAATCAGACAAATATAGATTCAGGCCTAAGCCCATTATAGATACAGATGCAAATTCGAGCCTAAGCCCATTTCAGATACAGATACGATACAGATACAGATATGCAAATCAGAATCAGAAATCAGATATCCTACCCCCATCCTCTACACACCATCTCCGACCATCCCTATACACCATGTAGGTTTAAAACACCCAGCAAGCCCTACACACCATGTTGTACCAATGCGACACATAACAGATATAACGCAGCCATGCTGCCAGATAATAAGGCAAAACTGCCTTTCAGAACACTTCCTTCAATATACATCATATCCCACCCCAATATCAGAAACAAAAATCAGATGCAGATATACCAGACATAACATGTTCAACATGCATATTAACATACAAATATTACATACAGAACTATCAGGCAATCATTTAGCATCCTACTCAATTCAGTCTATCAGACTATCATATCATTCAGTATAAGGTTTAATTAGCCCTTACCGACCCTCCAATAGGCCCACAGTCGTTTAGGGCGACCTGTGCAACCCTAGGGAAAATATTAGATAAATGGGCCCACATACCCGTGTGGGCCCACACGCCCAGATTGGCCTTCCCCGTGTGGATCACACGGCCTGGCCCAAAGTTCACATGCCCATGTGGCTCACACGCCCAGTCTGGTTTAGCCTGTGTGGCCCACACTGACATGTCTTACGCATGACCTGACCTTTATTAATTACACAGCCGTGTCGTTGTACACGGCCTACCACACGGCCATATGGCATCGACAGTGGAGTTTTTCAGCTGTCGTTGAATCTCGTTTTTCTGCGTTTCGGGTACACACCTTGTATCGTTTTGACGCGAGAGCACTCCCGAGATGACCAGAACCTATAATTGACATTCCAAAACTCAAGATCAGACTTCAATCACGATTAAGTCGAAACTACAAAACCGACAACAATGCCATTCGAGCATACAACACTTAGCCCAACATCTCGGATGCTTCTGACTACGATTTCGCAATAGACGAGTCACGATAGCGAGTCACGATCTTCTCAATTTGTTGCTGTCAAATTACAAGTTCAACATCAACGAAAATTCGACAATACCCAAAAAGATTAACCGAAAAGAAACTCTCTACTCGCCTAAACAAACTATCTCTACTTACCAAGCGATAACACACGATTCGAGAAACTGTAACAAGAAGGCCCAATTTCAATAAATCGAGAAAAGAAAAAGAAATATTTTTTTTGCAGAAAAGAAAAAGAACAGAAGTGGAAAAGAGGAAACGTCGATTTTTTTTCCAGGAGAGATTTTTAGGAAACAAACTTACCCAAATCCCACTACTTCTACTACTCGAACTCCTCAGACTTCTTGTTCAACTGAAATTCTATCAATAACTGAGCAAAAGGGTCAAAACTAAATACATGTCTAAGCTTGCGATAATATTTGAACACATGACCTCCAACACAAACCACTTGAACCAGTAAGCTCATTCTGATGTGGTTTTACAATTAATTCAATATAAGCCCACTGAACCAAGATAAGGCTTAAATCCAAAAAGAACCAAAATTTGTCAAAAGTAGAGCTTGAACTAAGGACCTCTCACACATACCCAGAACACTTAACCACTGAAGCAGATACATACTTGTGTCAAATTTATCCAGAAACAAAAATAGAAATATTGGGGCGTTACAACTCTACTTTCTAAAAGAAATTTTGACCTTGAAATTTACCTGATCAGAACAGATGAGAATACTGCTGACACATTGAGTCCTCAGACTCCCACGTGGCCTCCTTAGTGCTATGATTCCTTCACAACACATTCACTAAAGGAATGGACTTTTTCCATAGAACCTTAACATTGCGATTTAGAATCTAAACCAGCTCCTCTTTAAGTTTGGCCTAACCTCAATCTCCTCAACCGAGACGACATGGGATAGATCAGAATGGTATCGCCTCAACATCGAGACGTGAAACACATCATGTATACGATCCAGCTCAGGGGGTAGCTCCAACTGATAAGCAACTGATCCCACACGCTTCAGAATTCGGTACGGTCCAACAAACCTAGGGCTCAGTTGCCCTTCTGGCCAAACATCAGAACTTTCTTCCATGGATAGACCTTAAGAAAGACGAAGACCCCCACCAAACAATCCTGAATCAGTTTATCAAATTCGTATAAGACTTCTGTCTATCAGAAGCTGCTTTCAAATGATCTCGAATCAGTCTAACCTTACCCTCAGTCTTAGAAACCAACTCATGACCCAAAACTCGATGTTCACCCAGCTTAGTCCAATATAGAGGAGTGCGACACTTACGACTATATAGAGCCTCGTAAGGTGCCATCTGAATACTTGCTTGGAAACTGTTAATGTAAGCGAACTCAGCTAGCGGTAGATAATCCTCCTAACTACCTCAAAAATCAATCACACAGCTCCTAAGCATATCCTCTAATATCTGAATCACCCTCTCAGATTGACCATCGGTCTGAGGATGGAACGTAGTACTGAAGTCCAATCTCGAATCCAGAGCTTCATGTAACTTTTTCCAGAACCGAGATGTAAAACGAGGATCTCTGTCAGAAATAATTGACACTAAAACCCCATGCAGCCTAACTATCTCTGAGATATACAACTTCGCTAGCTTCTGTAGAGAATAATCAGTTCAAATTGGAATGAAGAGAGCAGACTTGGTCAATCGATCCACGATGACCCAAACAGAATCCTTCTTAGTGGGTGTCAAGGGCAACCCACTAACGAAATCTATCGTCACTCGTTCATATTTCCATAAGGGAATCTTAACTGGCTGCAACAAACCCGAAGGCAATTGGTGCTCAGCTTTAACTTGCTGACACGTTAGACAACGAGCAACAAAATTAGTAACCTCACGCTTCAAACCCGACCACCAATATAGTTCACGTAGGTCGCGTTACATCTTATTACCGCAAGGATGTATAGCATAAGGGCTACTATGCACCTTCCTCAGAATAGACTGCCTCAGATCAGAATCATTCGGCACACACATTCATTATCGAAAACATAACACACCATCACTGTTCAACCCAAAATCAGAAGTAGTACCAACCTTTATCTAACGGAACTGTACACCCAGAGTCTCATCAACTAACTGTTTATCTCAAATCTACTCAATCCAAGTCGGCTTAACCTATAACTTAGCTAACAGACTCCAATCATCAAACAGACTAAGGTGAGCAAACATTGCCCTTAAATCAGATATCGCTCTTCGGCTTAGAGCGTCAGCCACCACATTGGCCTTACCAGGATGATACTCGATGGTGCAATTATAATCCTTAAATAGTTCAATCCATCGATGTTGCCTAAGATTCAACTCCTTTTGAGTAAGGAGATACTTGAGGCTTTTGTGATCGGTGTAAATAATACACCTCTCACCATACAGATAGTGCCTCCAAATTTTCAATGCAAAGACCACATCAGCCAAGTCGAGGTCATGCATCAAATAATTCCCCTCATGTGTCTTTAGCTGACGGGACACATAAGCCACAACTTTACCATCCTGCATCAAAACACATCCCAAACTAACGTGTGGCGCATCGCTATAGACCACAAACTCCTTACCAGATTCAGGCTGTATTAAAACAAGAGCCTGGGTCAGAATAGTTTTGAGCTTCTCAAAGCTTGATTGCTGTGCATCAGTCCAAACAAACAGAACACCTTTACGCAGAAGCTTAGTCAACGGCATAAAATCAAAGAGAACCCCTCAATGAAACGCCAATAGTATCTCGTCAAACCAAGAAAGCTACGAATCTCAGATACATTCTTAGACTGTTTCCTATCCAACACAGCCTCAATCTTTTGAAGATCAACATGAATCCCTTCAGCAAAAACCACATGCCCCAGAAAAGTTACTTCACGAAGCCAAAACTCACACTTGCTGAATTTAGCGTAAAGCTGCTTCTCGCGCAGTTGCTGAAGCACTACTCTGAGATGCTCATCATGCTCATCTTCAGTCTTAGAGTATACCAGAATGTCGTCGATGAAAACCACGATGAACTGATCCAGATAGGGCTGAAACACTCAGTTTATCAAATCCATGAATGCGATCGGTGCATTCGTTAACCCGAAAGGCATAACTAGAAACTCGTAAAGTCCATAACGAGTTCTAAATGTCGTCTTATGCACATCTACCTCCTTAACCCTCAACTGATGATACCCTAAATGGAGGTCGATCTTAGAGAACACAGAAGCCCCTCGGAACTGATCAAATAAGTCGTTGATCATCGGAAGTGGATACTTATTCTTAATGGTCAGCTTGTTCAACTGTCAGTAATCGATACACATCCTCATGGTTCCATCATTCTTCTTAACGAATAGAAGTGGTACTTTCCATAGAGACACACTGGGACGAATGAAACCATGATCCAACAACTCTTGCAGTTGAGTCTTAAGCTCTGTAAGCTCTTTCGGTGCCATAGGGTAGCGATGAACACCGGAACTGTACCTAATGAAGCTTAATCTCAAACTCCACTTTCCTATTAGGAGGTGACCTAGTAACTCCTCAGGAAAGACGTCTAAAAAATCCCTTACTGTCCTGATATTCCCAACAGAAAAGTTCTCAGATTCTGAAGCACTTACATAGGCCAAGTGCGCTTCACATCCCTTCCGGACCAATTTCTCAACTACTAAAGCGGAGATCACATGCGACAGATAGTCTCGACGCTCACCAATCATAACTATCTTCACACCATTCTTGGTCTTCAGAACGACCCTCTTAAATGCATAGTCTAAACTGACTCGGTACTCCACCAACCAGTTCATACCCAAAATCAGGTCGAACTCCCCAAACGGAAGCTCCATCAAATTAGCCAGAAATATCTCCTATTGCACCTCTAGTAGGACATCCTTATACAGTTTACTAACTTGAACAGATTGCCTCAACCAACTTATCACAGTAACCTCATTAGAAGCACTTTCAACCGATAACCCAAGATTTTCGGAAACAAAATAGGCTATATAAGAATGAGTAGATCCTATGTCTATCAGAGTAATGTAAGGTATATTAAATATAAAGAACGTATATGTGATAACGTCAAGAGTATCTCTGTCCTCTCGACGATGTGCAGTATAAACCAAAGCAAGCTGCCTCGCCTCAATTTGACCAATACCTCTGCCTAGTGCTCTCTGTCCTCGGCCCATACCATTACCACCCCTAGCTTGACCACGGGCCCTAGGTGGCTACTAAACTGCTCTCTGCGGCTGTGCATGACCTGATGTCAGAGCTTACAACTGATCAGCCCTCAATGGACACTCCCGAATGCGATGCTCTAAAGACCCACATCTCAAACAGGCCCCAATCCTCCTCCAGCACTCGCCCGGATGGTGCCTACCACAATCACTATACGGCTGCAACCCAGTAGAAGCAACAGAATAAACAAGGACCCCCACTCTAACTGGTGCATCAGTCCTGGCCTTTTTCTTAAGCCTCTATACAGAACTCGAGGGTTTCAAATCCCTCTTGTTCTTACCTCTCTCACGGTCCCTGTTCTGGTGCTCCGCGTGCTTAACATCTTCAGCAATCTTTACTTTCTCTACCAGAACCACGAACTTAAGCTCCCTCTGCAGAGCTATCAGAACCCTTAATTTATCCCTTAGGCCATCCTCAAACCTAACACATCTCTCATACTCCAATGCCACCATACCTCAAGCATAGCGGCTCAACCTCAAAAATTCGGCCTCATATTCGGCCACAGGTCGATCACCTTGCGTGAGGTTCAGAAACTCACGCCTGCGAGCATCAACGTAGCTGGTTCCCACATATTTGCTCTGAAATGTAGTCTTAAAGAACTCTCAAGTAAAACGGTTAGATTGGGTGCCCTCTTTAATAGTTAACCACCACTAATATACTTCGTCGTAAAACAATAAGACTGTACCTTTTACTTTCCGCTCGGGGGTACAGTCCAAGTCATCCATAATTCTCTCAGTGGCCTCCAACCAGTACTCAGTCACATTGGGGGAAACTACTGTGACACCCTTAAATAACTCAGCTCTATTAGACCGGAGTTGCTCAGTTACCGACCCTCGGCCCCTAGATCCAGAATTGGGCTCATCCACCCTTTTTAATATCCTCAGCATGGTTTGGAACAGTGCTTCGTCCCCAACCGAATGACTCTGAGACCCCGTCTCAGTAGCAGGTGACACAGGTGTCTCACTAGTGTCCAGATTTGGCATGCTGCCTAGAGATAAGGATTCAGCTCGAGCCCCTTACGGCCTCTACCTCGGCCTCAAGTACCACGTCCACGGATACCTCGTGCGCTCATTATCTAATCGATTTGATCCACGTTAAGAGTTTTATGCATCAATTCAATATTTATTAATAAATGTTTCATGTAGAAAGTTTCAAAAGTTCAGTAAGGGTTTCATAAGTTTCAGTTTCTATTCGTTTCACTGCAGTTTTAGAGAGTACTAACTATAGTATTTTCAGAGTATGATGCTTACAGTATTTCAAATAAACTATCTAAAGTTCAGAATACTTATAGGATCGGCGTCGGAGACTCGGTGTACCACATTCTTAATCAAAATATTTTTAACCCATTTGAAAACTAGTTCTTTAAAACATACTTTGTACTACATACTTACTTTAGAATGTTTAAAATATTTTGAAAACCAATTCTTTAAAACCAAATTTTGGAACCTAAAATTCACAGCCAAGTTTTGTAACCTGGCTCTGATACTACTAAATGTAACACCTCAAATCTGGCCTAGACGTTATGGCCGAATTTGGTGATGTCACATGAAAAGAGTTTTGTAAATTAAGTCATCACCATAAAACCACTTTAGTTTATTAGCACTTATTTATTTTTAACAACTCAGAAACATTTATTCAACTCTTAAGTTTCGGTGCCTAATATCTTAATATTACTCTATTTGCTTAAAAATTATTTAGAGCAGAAGCTTTCGAAAAATTGTGATGTTTTAACAAAACAGTTCTTGATTTAGAAAACTTTGTTTTAGTAAATCGTCATTTTAAAAGAAAACTTTTTGCATAAGTTGAGCAGCAAAACAAAACCAACAGTTAAAAGTCCGTACAATCCCAGAAAATACAAACTCTCAAATTAAAAGCCAAAACTTAATTTAAATGATAAAGCAAAGTAAACAGTTTATGGCGAATGGTCACTGTTGAGTCCTCCGCTGCACCGATCCGCCTAACTTTGTAGATTACCTATATAGATTAAACAGAAAAGAGTGAGTTTACATAAACTCAGTGTGTAACCCTACAGAATTAAGTACACACACAGAACATAAAATTAGTTAAATACAGATTCGGGCCTAAGCCCATCTCAGATACAGATACAAATATGTAAATTAGAATCAGAAATCAAATATCCTACCCCATCCTCTACACACCATCTCCGACCATCCCTACACCATGTGGGGTTTAAAACACCCACCCAACCCTACACACCATGTTGTACCGGTACAACACATAACAGATATAACGCAACAATGCTGCTAGATAATAAGGAAAAACTGCCTTTCAGAACACTTCCTTCAATATACATCATATCCTACCCCAATATCAAAAACAAAAATCAGATGTAGATATACCCGACATAACATGCTCAACATACATATTAACATACAGATATTACATACAGAACTATTAGACAATCATTTAGCATCCTACTTAATTCAGTTCATCAGACTATCATATCATTTAGTACAGGATTTAATTAGCCCTTATCGACCCTATAGTAGGCCCACAGTCGTTTAAGACGACCTGTGCAATCCTAGGGAAAATATCAGATAAATGGGCCCACATACCCTTATGGACCCATACGCCCGTGTGGCCCACACGTCCAGATTAGCCTTACCCTTGTGGACACATGGCCCAAAGTTCACATGCCCATGTGACACATCCGTGTGGGCCCATACGCCCGTGTGGCCCACACGCCTAGTTTGGTTTAGCCCGTGTGGCCTACACGGCCACACTCCGGGCATCACACGGTCGTGTCCTGTGCACGGCCTGACCTTCGTTAATCACACGGCCATGTTGTCGTACACGGCCTACCACACGGCTTACTACACGGCCGTGTGGCGTCGACATTGGGGTTTTTCGACTTTTGTTGAATCTCATTTTCTTGCGTTTTGGGTACACACCTGGTATCGTTTTGACGCGAAAACACTCCCAAGACAACCAGAACCTATAATTAGCATTCTAAAACTCAGGATTAGACTTCAATCATGATTATTTTGAAACTACGAAACCGACAACAATGTCATTCGAGCATCCAACACTTACCCCAACACCTCGGATGCTTCTGACTACGATTCCGCAGTAGGCGAGTCACGATGGCGAGTCACGATCTTCTCAATTTGCTGCTGTCAAATTGCAAGTTCAACATCAACGAAAATTCGACAAAACTCCTTACTCAGCTAAACAAACTATCTCTACTTACCAAGCGATAACACCACGATCAAGAAGGCCCAATTTCAATAAATCGAGAAAAGAAAAAGAAATAAAAATTTTTACAAAAAAGAAAAGGGAAAACAAAAGTGGAAGAGAGGGAATGTCGGTTTTTTTTTCCAGGAGAGATTTTTGGGAAACAAACTTACCCAAATCCCACTACTTCCACTACTCGGACTCCTTAGACTTCTTGTTCAATTGAAATTCTATCAATAATTGAGTAAAAGGGTAAAAAATAAATATATGTCTAAACTTGCGATAAGATTCGAACACATGACCTCCAACACAACACACCCCTTACCACTTGAACCAACAGGCTCATTCTAATGTGGTTTTACAATTAATTCAATATAAGCCCACTGAACCAAGATAAGGCTTAAATCCAAAAAGAACCAAAATTTTCCAAAGCTAGGGCTTGAACTAAGGACATCTCACACATACCCAGAACACTTAACCACTAAAGCAGATACATACTTATGTCAAATTTATCCAGAACCAAAAATAGAAATATTGGGGCGTTACAATTGATAATTCACGAGTGATAAACTTGTAAATGTATCTACTAAATCATATCAAAACATCTATTTGTTTGATAAAAAGGGTCCATATTTCTTTCCGAAATGAAAGAGATCAAATCTCAACTTTTGCCAATGAGGTTTGATAAATCTTATTTGAAAATAAACAACACTTGGTAAATGAAGAATCTCCGGGTTCTTTAATAAAGTTCAATGTAAATTCTCTTTTTGTTGCATCATTATTGATCGAGATGATCAAACTGATCATGCCAACTAATTATTATATTTGAACTAGTAAACTTTTGGTTTACTATGCACGTGATTCAACAAAATTAATATAAACTTCTGGTTTACCACCACATGTGATTTAACCATAGTAATATATGTATAATACGAATAAGGAAATGGCATTAATTTTTCAATACAAATTTTTTACCAGAAATTGATAGATTTAATACATAAAAAATAATCTTCTCCTCTTCCACAATCTCAAAATAATATTCGTTACAAAAAAATATCCTTTTAAACTAAAATAATTTATTTGAGACTGACTAGAAAATAGTACAATAATTATCGCTTTGTTTCTTCGAATAATAATGTATAAGCTCTTCTAGAGCCTTAAATTAATTTTATATTATAAAATATTGGTTCGTTCATTATCAAACAAGATAGTATGCATTGTTGTATTGTCTACGAGATATATTTTTCCTTTCCTTTAAGAAGTATTTATTTAGTAATAAAATTTTCAGGTGTACTGTAAGTATATAACCAACAACTTTTTATAAATTGTCTCTCTTCTTTGTTGTTCTATTATTTATCTCTATATCTCTAATTCTAATGGTGAGAAAAAATATTAATAGTAAAGAATCCAATAATTAAGTAATTTGTATCACAAATCATAAAAAAAAATGCAATTCATGCTTAATGTTTAGGCGTACGACAGGTAAATAACCAATGGCCTTTCATACCACATCGATATCTTTACTCCTTAAAAGGGTTCTCTTTGGAATTTTTGTTCTTTTCTTACTTATCTTCAATTTTCCACTTTTAGTGTTGAAAAGAATTATTATGATCATCTCTTTGACAATTATTATAGTTTTACATACCACGTCCCTGTCCACAACTATATCTTTCAGATTTATTATGTATACATTCAATTATATCTTTCAGATTTATTATGTATGCATTCACTTCAGGAAATAGAGCAAGTCCAATAACACGGGCTTCGTTATTTTCTTTAGAAGCTCATTATTTTGTTTAATCAAAGTAAATATAATATTAACTCAAAATATTTCTTTAAACCTTTTATTCACGGTATTGCTACTATAAGAGCACATTTGAAGCATGAAATTGAATTTTTTTTTTCTTTAATAAGGTCTCATTAGTAATATTCTCCCACATAATTTTTAATTGAGAAATCAATATTGCAAAGTTATATTCACTCATAGTTTTAAAAGATTGCACTATAAGTGTACCCAATCATAACTAGATTTAGATAGAATTATTATGTTCTATTGTTCACATCTTTCTTTTAAAATATTCCACAATTCAAGTGGGTCTTTAATAGTCAAATATTTTGCTTTTAACCCTCTATGCAAATAATGGCGAAGGAAGACGATGGAGATAATCACTACTAATTTAACAGTCAATCAAGCCTTTAAGCATATGTAACAGCCCATTTTCAGTGTAACCGGAACAGTGGTTTCGGGACCATAAATCTGATTTTGGAAGAGAAATTTATTTCAATATTATTTTATGATCTACAGAATTATAGAAATATCGTGTGAAAATTTTGTTAAGAAATTTTACCAGTTATATGTCTAATTTGATGAAATGACCAAATTGCGTAAAATGCAAAAGTTGAATTCTAAGTAGCTATAAGGATTAATTAGCTATGGAATTCAAAACTTGAGGTCCTTACATGGTAATTAGACCATTAAGAAAAGTTAGTAGATATTTTTGATGAATCATCTATGGAAAATTAGAAAAAGAAAAGGACTAAATTGGAATATCTTGAATTGAGTTTGAGTTAAAGGAGATGCCTTCCTTGTTTCTGAGTTTAAAAAATTAATGGATGATAATAAATTAAATAGAAATATCATATTATTATAATCTTCTTCCCCAAAAATACATGGAAACCCTAGGAAAGAGAAAGCAAGCTTTCTTGGCTTAATTGGATCTGGTTAGACATCGTACGGAGTTAGATCAAGGAAAAAGAAAAATATTGGATTAGTAGTCTTTGTGAACACGAACATTGTCGAGGTAAGTTTGTGTCACTAAAATGTATGTTTATATGTTTAAATTGAATGTTATGATTGTGAAATGTATGATTGTCATGAATAAACATAAATCACATATCCAAAAATGTCTGACAAGTGTTAAGTCCCGTTTGAATAAAAGAAATTCGATGGATACAGGATTTTCTCGTATTGATTATAGCCCTGCATATGTTGCGAACATTATAGCTCGGACGAGCATCCTGTGAAAAGCCTTCTCGAGCATTCCTGTTACATGGTTCTTGAGAGCATCCTGATTGGTAGTGATCCTGCATGTGTTGCGCACTACCGCAGCTCTTTGTGAGCGTCCTGTTATACGATTCGATCGGTTATGATCCAACATTTATTGTGGACACAAACGCAGCTCTTCGTGAGCGTCCTAATATAGGCTATTATGAGCTTCCTGACATGGCTCGCTTGAACTCCCTATTATGCTATCCGGAGCTCCCTGATAATAATAACTCTTCGGAGTTACTTGTTAAGCTCAATGAGCTTCCTGTTCTAAACTCTTAGGAGTTTCTTGTTTAGCCCGGATAAGCATCCTGTTACATGGCTCATCTGAGCATTCTGATATATAGCTCAATAGTGTGCTTCCTGATTATGTGCCCTTATGGGTACCCCTGAATATGAGTTGACGGAATACAGTTTTGTACACTTTGAGTGTACTACATGTGTATCCATTGATATTTCAAATAAATTCAACGGGTAAAAATCCTGATATGAGACAATGTAAATTTGAGATGAATTATTACAAGCACATGAATTACATGGACATGAATTATATATGATATTTGAATACTTAATGTGGAAAGAATGTGCAGATGGAAAAAGGACTATTACTATTGAGCCCATACAAGCTTATTGATATTCTTAAGAAATATATATATGACTAACATGTTTTGTACATGTTACATGGATACATGATGAGAGAAGTATTTGAATATATAAATAACATCACTTGATATTAAGGCATGATGTATTTGATACTTGAATGTGGGATATACTTGATGATTTTGTTTATCCATGATATATTGAAATATGTGATGAAATATATGTGAATAAACCTTGTCTGATGAGAGTATAAATTCATAATTATGAACTATTATATGGAATATGGTGACTAACATGGTTGATGAGGATATGTGTTTAGGCGCTTGGTCAACACGACTTGGGAATGAATTATAGGTTTACCTTATGTATATAAAATAGTAGTGAGTTAAATTCCTAGTTATATGAACTTACTAAGCTTAAAAGCCTACTCTGCTTTAATTTCCCTGTTTTAGAGGAATTCAGAAGCTCGTTGGGTTGGAAGCTTGGTGGAGATATTTCACACTATCCATCAGCCTAGTCGGTACAAATGGTAAATGAATCTCGGTTATAATAGCATGTATAGGTTTATTAACTAACGTTGGCATGTAAATGTTGGTTTTTGATTAGCAATTGGAATGGCTAATATTTGATGTATTTTGGTATGTATAAACATGGCATTGTGTTGGTTGATAGGTATTAACATGGTAAATTGATGGTAAGATTATAGAAATGTAAATGGATAAATTAAGGTAGTATGTTTGGCATAAGTTGCAAACAAGTGAACTTGATTAATATGGTAAGTTTGGATACTAAGTTATATGTAGTAAAATGACATGCTTAAAACTTGGTTTTGGTTTGTTTTGAGTGCCTTGATATAGCATGTTAATGTCTAAAATGTTGACAAAGTTGATGGTAAATTTGGGTGAGAAAAGTGGCTTGAAAATGGCCAATTTTTCGTCCACACAAGTAGAGACACGGGCGTGTGGTTTGGCCATGTATCCCCTGCACCTAATTTTTGAAAATTAAATTATCCACACGGCCTAGCACACAGGCGTGTGGCTGGCCGTGTGACCCAAGTCAGAGAGTTACACAGGTAAGGACACGGTCGTGTGCCTCACATCGAATGCCCACACGGTCTGGAACACAGGCGTGTCATTGGCCATGTGAGCCATACGAGCGTGTATTCCCTGTACCTAAGAAAATTTTTGAGGTTTTGCGAAAAAAATTTTATGATCCCGGTTTAGTCCGGACTCGATTCTAATATGTATTTTGGGCCTCAAGGACCCATGTGAGGGACTTTATGATTGATTTTAGGAAATGAATAGTAAATGACATGAATTAACTATAATTGAACTGTAAACTCCGGTAATGCTCCATAATCCTGTTCCGGCGACGGAGACGGGTTCGGAGTGTTACAGCATAAATATCATCCAGTCAATAATTGAATCTTTCTCTATCCTTTTCAAAATAAAGATAAGTATATGAGTATCATGCATAATATAATTCAATATCTGAATCTTTCTCTATCAAAATATGTATATAATTATTATTTTCTCATTCACAACCTCAAATTGAGATCCATTATAATAAATGTCTCTAGAGGATTATGTATTAAACCTTACTAATTTTGTTCTTCAGATATCGATATATTAGTTCTTCTAGAGCCTTTAACTAATTTTGTACTACCAAATATTGTAATAATATTGGTTTGTTTCGGTACTAAATAAGATAAATACTTTCTACTGTAATGATGGTATTCGTCGCTACAAAATATTTGGGCATATTCCAAATATGTGACCAATGATCTTTCATATAACATTGATAACACAAGTTATCTCAGTCTTTTGAAAGGTTGTATTGAGAACTCTCATTGTTCTTTTATTTATTACCATGTTTTTATTTCTAGTGGTTATTATTATGTCATTTATAACGTCCATGGTCATATCCTTAAATTATTTTTATGCTTGTATTCACTTCGAGGAATGCACCAACTTGTAAACAATATTATTATATCATGTATTACAAATATTCATTAGTAAATCTTATGAACCCACCCGTATTTAATAATCTAACTAAATAATTCAATTGAATTTAAAATGAATAATCAAAATCAAAATCATACCTCAATTAAAACCATATTGATGCTCATTATCAATCTAAATTTTACTTAATAAATTCAAGATTAAAAATCAAAATATTGCTAATATCAAATTTTTCACCATCCTCAAAATAGGAATACAACAAGTTAATCGAATTAATCATAAATTAAAATTAGGCTATACATACAATATTTTAAAAAAAATTTCCTGCAATTTTTAACATATCGTGTGTAAGAACTCAATTGTGAGGAGAGTTATTAAGGGTCATAATTTCAAACCCTTCTTGTAGTTGGTTTGCTTTTATGTTCATGAGGCTGTAAGATTTATAATAATCTTGACTCCAAATGATAGCAAACTTTGGGTGATTGAGCGGTTAAGAAAAGGTGGGAAAATAGCTTAGGGTTTGATTCACACTTTTAATAGTTGTTGTTTTTTGAGCGTCTGATAATGATGAAACAAAAGAAAAATAAAAGACATTAATGGTGATAATATGTTATAAAATAAAAATAAAAAATAATTAATACGAATATTTACAATATTTATAAATGAAATAAAGTCTATTTTTATTTCAATGAATAATAAAATTTAAAATTATAACAAAGTTAAAAAAAGAATGACTTTGCAAAGAAGAAAAGAATAATTCGGGGATGGAGCTCCCCTTTTCTCAATTTTCTCCTTGAACCCCAACCCACTGCTCCTCTCTTTGAAAATTCAACTGTTTTTTCCTTCCCCAAAAAGCCCCACTCACTGAGTCACTTCTCACTCTCAAACCCCGTAAAAAAGCAAAGTTCAATTTCCCAGAAAATGTCTTTCTCCACCAGGCAGAGGCGAGCGACGGTGTCGGATCTTCCTTCATCTTCGTCGCCACCACAACCGTCGAAGCCTGAATCATACACGAAAGTGGATAAGCCAGGACGATCATCATCGGATGGCGTCGGCGAAGACCGCGGATTGGGGTGGTTCACGGTGTTGTTTGCTTTGGGAATGCTACGGTATATGAGCGCCACATCAAATATAATACACGACTGCGATGAAGTCTTTAATTATTGGGAGCCTCTTCATTATCTTCTCTATAAATCCGGCTTCCAAACTTGGGAGTATAGGTAATCGCCTTTACCTACGCATTCAATCTTACTTTATACGTACTTGCCCATAAGATTATGCTTTATTGTACTTTTTTTTCAAGTTTGATGAAAGCGGATCGAAAAATGTAATTTTGAATTAGAAAAAGAAAAGTAAATATATTTTTCAAGTATAAGAAAATGAAGTTTTGTGGAAAGATGTTCTATTTTTAGTTATTAAAATTATTGTGAGTGAGAACTGGAAAGTGAGGAATTGTAATGGGACTCTTTGGGGAACATTATGCTGTTAGTATTTGTAAAATGTACTCGTTGAAGTAAGAAATAAAGTCAGCTACTGCTAGGTGATCCATAAATTTCGTACTTATGGTCTATGGATCAATGCTTATGTGTTTTTGAGTGTGTTAGATGGTGCTTGTGTTCATCAGTAAGGATTCGTGTAGATTTTCTTTAAAATAGGTCTGAATGAAGCTAATCGATTAACTTAGTTGGGATTGTTTGTGTGCTAGTGTGTATGATTTTGAAATGGATTTTGATTGAAAATTTCAGGTAATACCTAATTGCATGACATGGTTGGAATTAGGGTTGTAAGTGAACCGAAGAGGTTTTTCCTTATTACAAAGTAGTAACATATGGTTATCATATTACATTTGATTTATTTCCTTCATCTGTAGATGCATTTTTTTTTTTTTTTTTTTTTTTTTTTTTTTTCTGGGAGCATGAATCTATTTGAGTTATAAAAACTTGTCTAAACTCTACCCTTCATTGAAAACATTCTGATCTTACATTCTTATTGCTAATTGGAAAATAATTTGTCATGGTTAGCAGATTTTTCTCAGTTGTCAGGAACTGTTTGACTGAGAGTTATCTCATTTGTATGTTCTTTGCAGTTCCGAGTTTGCGCTCCGATCATATTTGTACATTATTTTCCATGAGTTAGTTGGCCGACCTGCTTCCTGGCTGTTTGCTGAAGAAAAAGTAAGTTTTCAAGCTTTGGATGATGTTAATTATCTGTTGTTGTTTTCTTCTTTATAAAGAAAACATAAAAAACATACTTTATAGTTGCCTTTTTTATCTTACAGGTGAGAGTTTTCTATGCGGTAAGACTCTTTCTTGGTTTTCTATCTCTTATTTCAGATGCTACTCTAGTGGTAGCACTTTCCAGAAAATATGGAAAGCGGCTTGCATCTTATGCACTTGCAATGCTCTGCTTGGCTAGTGGTTGTTTCTTTGCCAGCACAAGTGAGTGGTTTTTTCCGTCTTCCTTTGTCAATCTCCAGAATGATGATATATAAGTTTTTGTCATGCTTTTCTTTGTTGGTTGTAGGCTTTCAGCTGCTTCTAACAAAGTAATCAATAAATGTGCTTTTAAGCTATGAGAATGCCTAACAAATTCTGTCTTTCTCTCAAATTGCTATATTTTATCACTGTGATAATTTTTTTTCCAGGTTTTCTTCCTAGTTCATTCTCTATGTATGCTATGAGCCTCTCATCAGGATTATTTCTACTTGAGAAACCTGCATGGGCTGTTGCTGTTGCAGCTGTGGGTGTAATCCTAGGTTGGCCATTTTCAATCTTGGCATTTCTTCCACTGACCTTCTACTCTTTAGCTAAACAATTCAAACAAGCCTTTCTTTCTGGTGCTGTCACCTCAATAACTCTTCTTGTAAGTAAATTTAATCATTCGATTTGGTTATTATCTGTAAACTATCTGGATATATTGTTTTGATATCTTAACTTAGAGTTTGACATCAACATATTTGTAATTGATTCATATTTAGTTTTTCTATTTGTTGTTCAATTGTGAATAATTGAAGTTCGTTCTCCAGGCACTCTCCATACTCGTTGATCACTGCTACTACCAACGCTGGACATCATCTGTTTTTAATCTCTTAGTATATAATGTATTAGGAGGTGGTGAGAGCCATTTGTATGGGACTGAGGGGCCACTTTTTTATATAAGGAATGGGTTTAACAACTTCAACTTCTGCTTCATCCTTGCTTTGCTTTTCCTGGGAATTCTGCCAATTGCAAGGAAAAAGTATGCCCCTGACTTGCTTATTGTAATCTCTCCTCTTTATATATGGCTGGCATTTATGTCTCTGCAGCCGCACAAAGAAGAAAGGTACAATTAATCTTTATCCTAAATGTCTTTAGCAAATTTTGTTTATATTTTGTTTCCTGCTTTTCCCTGACATAAAATAGATAAATTAATGAAGAACATTCCGATATATGGCTTTTAGAAGTTTCAAGGAGGGTTCAGAAATTATTTTGGTCCAAAATTTTGGGCTAATTTAAATGGCATGTTCTGCAAGGGAACAAAACAGAGCACATTTGTCATTGTCTCTTTACATGTCCCGAACAATCTTTAATATCGGTCTTGCCTGCTTCGATCTGTAACAGTCCATTATATTTAATTTTCGTGCAGATTCCTTTATCCCATATACCCTCTTGTTTGTGTTGCTGCTTCTGCTGTCATTGAGAGTTTTCCTGATCTTTTCAGAGACAAATATAATCCCTACGATAATTCTATTATAGTTATGGTGGGCATCTTCTACACCTATTTAATTCTCTATGCCTACAACACTAAGCTCTCATTCAAATGGTATTGGCATTTTTACGCAGATGGCCAAATTTCTTAGACCTGTGGCCCTGAGCCTCATATTATGTGCCTCGCATTCACGTACATTCTCATTGATCAATGGCTATGCTGCTCCAATGGAGGTTTACAAGATCTTGGAGCACCATGATGATGCAGGAACTGGTAATGGATAATCTCTTATATGATGCCCTGTCCCTTGTTTCATTTTGTTATTAGTGAACCTACAAAGAAAAATGAATTTTCTTTTTGACAGCAATGTAGCATTGACATTTATTTTTATGCAGAACTTTATCAATAATGCATAACATGTTTTTGCTTTGTGTGGTTCTTTTTTTTTTGGTTTCTAGCAGCTATAGCCTTCCTTTACAATTGCCATGTAGTTCTACTAAAAGTTTCAAAGATCCATTCTTTTGCTAGATTTTCTTTATTGTTTATACTTGGCATGTATGCTGAAGAGTGCTGTTACCAACAAGAACGAAAGCTTTATTGCAGGTTCTGTACTTTGTGTTGGAAGTGAGTGGCACCGTTACCCGTCATCATTTTTTGTTCCTGATTATATTGGTGAAGTGAGATGGATTGATGATGGATTCCGAGGTCTTCTTCCATTCCCTTTCAATGATACTCTGGGAGGGACTGCGGCAGCACCACCATACTTTAACAATAAAAACAAGGCATCAGATGAGCAATATGTAATTGACCCTTTCTGTGACCTAGTTCATATAAAATAACCTTAATCTTTATGCTTTACATTTGTATGTTGACCCACCCTGACTTGCAGCTCCGAGATATTGAAGCTTGTACATTCCTGGTCGAGCTGCAGCTGAACCGACCTTTCCCTTATCATGGAAATGACCTATCAGCATGGGAGGTACAAGCATAATATTTGGTTTCTATTTCCATTTTCTTCTTTTCTATTGTTCTTTCACATATGATATATTGGAATTGGAACTGTTTCAGCCTATTGCAGCACTACCGTACTTGGACAGAGAGCTCTCACCTGCCAAGTATCGATCATTTTTCATCCCATACTTGTGGCAGGAGAAGAATGTCTTTGGCATGTACAAACTTCTGAGAAGAATATCAAAGCCAGAATGATAAACGACATGTTGGTTATTTCCTCGTTTCTCATGTTCTTTCCTTTCAGAATTATTGTGACCATTGATTGCTTAGAACTGTATTTTCTATTTTTCCCTTTTTTTCATGTTATTCCAAGCTCATGCTTATCCGGAAGGGTAAAAAGAAGGGAAAATTTTGAACACTAACATGCATTGTTCCCAATGTTTGGACAATTTTGTAGTATTTTCTTCATATATGTTTGTGCTAATATTTGTTCTCTTGTTACTTGGTTTGTTGGTTTACTTAATGGTTTATAAAACTTAGGTTTCCCTTTTCTTTTGGGTTAGCAAGGAAAGTTTGGAAATCAGCGGATCAAACGTTTTAATGCAGTTGGTTGAGTTTCATACAGCACATTATTATCATTTTACAAAGCTGCATATGTTGCAACAAGCATGGATTTCGAAGCTAATCTAAACAATTGAAATCCATAATTTATTCTTGAACTGCCACTCTTTCATTACAACAACGAAAAGAATTAAGGCTTGAATACTTGTGGAATCTAGGTCTTCTCGGGTATGAAATGGTTTAAAGAGTCGTGGGATTTAATGAAATGCAAATCTGGGTGCATGTTTGAAATGTAAGAAGGTTATAAAAGATGGGGCACTGGTGTGAGGGTCAGTCTTTGGATATCAGCTCCTAGATTTTGAAGCTTCATGTCAATATTCTCGTAGCCTCGTTCAATATGTGCAATATCATGAATCTGAGTGGTTCCTTTTGCAGCCAATCCGGCTAATATAAGTGAAACCCCACCTCTCAAGTCTCTTGCAATAACACAAGAGCCTTGCAATGCACTGTCACAGGCCACCATCCAGTGGGTCAATGATTCCAAATAAAACCAACATCGTATCAAAGTTAACACCTTACCTTCCTTCGTCAAACCCGTAAACTAGTGCATTGCTCCCGCTAATATGAATTCTCGCCCCGAGCTTCTGCAGTTCCCTGGCTATATAACCAAATGAAAAAAATGCTTATGGCTGATTTCATGAAAGAAGCAAGCAAGCATACAGTGGGCTAATATATATGTCACCTAATTAGTCACTATTTTGATCATCCAGTTATGAAAATTTTCAATTTAATTACAAAATCATCCGGTTTCGTTCTTTTAGTCGGGGTCGTTTAAGTCTTCTCAAATAAGCTACATGAATGGTCACTGAACTAAGTATTTATGTTTTGTCTATATCCTATCAATTTAGTCCTAATTCTAAATAAATCATTGAATTAACCCTAAACATTCTTATTAGTATTTGGCACTAGTGTCACAGGCAGCTAATCAGAGCCCATGATGAATGTACACAGAACGTTTCATGGAAATCAATGGATTAAATGGTACTCATTTGAACAACTTAAATTGGTCCAATTCGTGGAACATGTGAAGAAGTTTATCTACTTAAAGTCTTGGTGACTCAATAGAACATCAAGTAAAACTAAAGTTACCAAGGTAAATATATAAAGTAAACTTAAAAGATTTTGTAATCTTTAGGGTCTTGGAAAATCCCTTTAACTATCTCAAATTGTAAATTGATTTTGATCTCGACCATCGATATAATTTAATTGTATCGTTATATTTGAAAGACATATTTCCATATTTGTAATCATCTCATTTATTCCATTTGATGCTAACAAGGTTTGAGTTTTTTGGCACCGAAGAACCCCTATTTTAACATAGAAGATTATTATAAAAAAAAAAACTCTCCAACGACCTGTGATCTTTTTAGCACCAAGAACTTTACCTTTTAATTTTTTGTGTAGGAGAAACATCATTTAATCTAAAGTGTTAAAAAAAATATCAATAACTTATGATCTTCCTAACATAGGAAACTGGAAACCTTTGAGTTTTCATGTGCTGAATAACACCAAGAGCATAAAAATATCAATAACTTATGATCTTCCCAACATAGGAAACTGGAAACCTTTGAGTTTTTATGTGGTGAATAACACCAACTAAGAGCATAAAATGATGAGTATTAAATGTTGAGTATTAAATTCTGTTCATTTTAGAATTAAAACTAAATTAATAGAATATGTAAATATTAAAAGACTAATTTTATTATTAGCCCAATAAAAAAGGCCACATCAAACTTCCTTATCAATTTAAGGGTTTAATGATTAAATTAAAAAATTATATTATTGGATGACCAAAACAAGACTCTCATAGCTGAGTAACCATTCATGTAGTTTTTGCGAGAAATACATGGTTACGTCATCCAACTGTAACTAAAAAAATTCGGATAGTTTAGTTTAGTGATTATGTTGAAACTTTTAATTTTTATAGTTAGGTGATGAAAACAAGGTAAAAGTTTAGGGGCTAAGCCCAATTAGGTTGTTTACCATGGTCGACTATGTATTATAGCTCAACTTATACATACCATGAGTCATACGGTTGTCAAACACGGACTCCTCCACCAAGCTGGAACCAGTGCATGTAGCGAGAAGTGCCATTGTTTGAGGTTGCAGATCTGTTGGAAATCCCGGAAACGGGTTCGTCTTAATATCGAAACTTTTCAAATCATAACCAATATGTGATGGGTGTGCTGAAACCTGTGCTCATAGTTTTCTTGTCACACAAACAATAAACTAAATGAAAAAAGGTAAACATGTTATGTTACTATACCTGCAATGTTTGCTGATCCAACCGTGAAATTTTGCAGCCAGCTTGGGAGAGTTTGTCGATCAAACATGATACACGGGAAGGAATGACAGGTGACATTAATATGCATGAGCGAGTAATTGCCGCCGCAAGCATGAAGGTGCCGGTTTCGATTCGATCAGGTTTTATAACACATTCAGAACCATAGAGCTGCCTTTTCCCCCTGATAATTAGATTGTCGCTCCCTGCCCCTTCTATCCATGCCCCACAGTCTGTCAAAAAGCGAGCAAGATCGACCACTTCTGGTTCCTGTGATCAAAAAATATAGAGCAACAAATTATGAAAGAGCACAAATTCTAGATTTCCTCAAATATCACTGAGATGCCTCAACCGTTACTTTGGCCACATTTGAGAGCACAGTTGTCCCATCAGCCATGGATGCTGCCATCATAAGAGTTTCAGTTGCTCCAACACTTGGATAATCCAGTCGGAATTTCCCCCCAACTAATCCTCTGCCATTTGCAGCACGTGCCCACACTTTCCCATCCCTGTAACATTGCAGAACAAGCTCATCTACTCATTTAAGACAGCAAAGATCCCACTAAGAAAATAAAAGGTGAATTTATAGGTACAACTTGCCTCAGTTCAACAACAGCACCGAGAGCCCTTAACCCACGAAGATGGAGATCTACAGGCCTCTTTCCAATATTACAGCCACCGGGCAAGGCCACAACAGCTTCACCAAACCTGGCCACCAGTGGCCCTATAACAAAAAACCCACCTCTAATCTTCTTCATTTCCTCCAAATCAACCTCCACTTTGCCAACCCCATCGCTGTTAACCATCATTTTCCCATCAAAGGCATCAACTTTAGCACCCAAAGAGCTCAAGATGGAAGCCATGGCTTGGATATCAGAGACATTGGGAAGGTTGTGGAGAAGTGAAGTGCCTGAGCAGCAGAGAGTGGCTGCTAAGAGAGGTAAAGAAGCGTTTTTTGAGCCACTTATGGTAATGTGGCCCGAGAGAGTTGAAGGTCCTTTGATTTTGAAAATGGGGTCTTGCTTGGTGGGTTGTGGGAGATTGAAGAAGTGGGTCCCCTGAGTCTGAGAAGAACAAGAGGTAAAGAAGGGTTTTGGGAAAAGGGTGTTATTGCAAGAGAGAGCCATTTCCAGAGGAGTTTTGATTTTCTTGTCGGTGTGTTTTAATCGTTTTGTAGGGAAGAGGACGACTCTTCTGAATCAAATTTGTTGTGTTTTATAACCTTCGACTGACTTGGGGCCTGGAAAGGCCACGTGAAAAACTTACTTTTAAAAAGATTTTGTATTTTATCATATATAAAATTTGAATAATATAATTATTGTGAAAGTATAGAAGCAGGTGATAAAATATATTTATTTTATAAATTACCAAATGCAATATATTTGGCATGTGCGCCTTATCATCACACCTCTCTATAGTAAATATTGTTCATCCAGGTTATTTGGCGCAATTCAGTCAGATTAAAATATCTCAAATTCGTGTGCTGCTTAGGGTGATATCAGTTCAATCTCAATTTTAGTTAAATCTCAATTTTAATTTAAATTTGAATTTATTATGTTAAAAATAATAATATCCTCTGCTACTTGTCTTGGCTTAACTCACCAAAATCAACAAATTTGGTTGCTGGGGGTCCATCTTGAGATTGGGTTTGTTGTGTTTTTCTTCTTTCTTCCTTTTTTTATGTTTTTTCTTGAGGGTTTTCTTATAAAATATTCATTAATTATAAATATGATTTGGAAGGAAATTTATATATGAAAATGATATGTTTATTAGATGTTGTTGCTTGATCAATCGACGACATCACCTCATTTTTTCCTTAATCATTATTTAATCATCAATTTGTAAATAAATAAAAAAATTGTGTCGTCAATATGTCAGGCAGCACTTATATATATTTTTCGAAATACCCTTGAAAAACACGGATATTCACGATGGAGAAAAAATAAAAAAAATTTAATGGGTGTCGTCAATCTCTCAGGCAGCATCTGTCAAAATTTTTTAAATGTTCTGTCAGTGATAAAAGAAGAAAAAAAATTGGTGTCATCGTCGTGTCAGGCAACACTAATGGCTGTTAGGGAAAAAAAATTAATGGGTGTCGCCGGTCTGTCAGGCGACACCAGTGATTTTTTAAAAAAAAATCTTTTTTTAATTGATGTTGTCACACTGTCAGGTGGCACCACCTACTATATATACCCCATCCCTGATGCAAAATCTGTATATTTGAATTGTTTGATTTTTTATTAAAATTTTTTTCTGTTGAAGAGAAGAAGTAAAAGAAGGAAGTTTTATTGTAACACCCCAAAATAGGGCCTAAGAGTTTTAGAGATATTTTAGAAATTTTAGCCTTAGAATGTTCAAAATTTTGTGACATGATATATTGGTAATATTTTCGACTATAGTTTTTAGAAAATTAAATCAATTATTGAAAAAGAGTTTTAAAGACATTCAATTTTGAAAATTGGACTGATTTGTAAAAGAGTCAAAATTGTAAGTTTTTAAAAGGAAATTAGACCAGATTTTAAAATCCAACCTAAGAACCCCTTTATAATTTTATTTTCACATTAGTCTTCTTCTCCTCTCATACTTGTGCCATTCATAGTTCTCCCAACTCTCTCAATCGATTTTGAATTCCAAATCCTAATTCTTTTTTATTTATTTTTATCATCTCTTAAGTTATAAATCACCATAGAAGTTAAGAAAAACAACCAAAAATACCATTGATTTCTCCATTGTCAAGCTTGTGAGTTTTTCAGGTTTTCGATCAAACGCTCGGGATGATTCAACTCCTAAATAGTTTTAAACATTATTTAGTCTTTAAAACCAAGTTTTTAGCCATTAAATCACATGTTCTAAATAAAATCTGAAAAATGGCTCGTTAATGGTGGGTTTTGGATTTTGAGTAAAAATGTGGTTTTAAAGTCTTTCAACTTGTTTTAACATGATTAGAAGGTTTCTAAACTTTCTTCAAATTTTCGTTAAAGATTTCTAATGTTTTAATGAATTTTCGAAAAATAGCCAAAAACATGTCGAAAAAGTTGATACTATGAATTGAGAATTTTATTGTAGTTTAAAGGTTGAGAATTAGTCGTAAGTGAATAATTAAATGAATGAAACTCGTTTTAGGCGAAAAGATTAAGTGCAGATCGAGATATTTGGATTTCAAGTTGGTTATGTTAAAGGTTTTGGCTACATGAGAACATAGCTTAGGCTTATATTTTTGGTTGCTTGTGGTGAGTCCTTAGTTGATTTTGAATGTATTGTTATGTGAATTATTGTGTTGAAGCTCCGGATTCATTAGGACCTTCTACAAGTAGAGGTAAAGGCAATGAAAAGCTAGTTTGAGCTTTCGGCTTTTCGACGAAAGCGTATTGGTGAGTGTTTGGAATAATTGCTTGTGGACATGATTTAATGCGTTATTTGGGAATTTATTAATAGCCTAAATCCCTACTCTAAATTTCGAGTGTAAGCTTTTTCATACCTATGTTATCTTATAAACTAATGTACTTCTATATTTGTGAATATGTGAATTAAGATGAGATGCTATAACATGTGATATGTGGTTATGATAACTGTTGTGAAAGTGAAAATGTGTGTATGTTATGTACATGTTAAATTTTAGTGACAGTGTTTGGCTAAAAATGCAAATATACAGTGATAATGCACGAATAATCGATAAGTGATATGTGATTGATTTCGGATATTTTGGCCTTGTGATCTTGAAACCGTTGGATATAGTTGGCATGCCATAGGATTATGAGTACTCACATATATGTACAGTGATTTTGGACGTTGAGGCCTTGGGACATGTTGAAGGGATAAGGAAATGTGAGCTAAGCTCCATTCAACTGGACATGTGAGGGGAAATAAGGAGAGTGTTAGCTTTATGCTTCACTTTTGGGACATGTTTGACTCTATGAGTCTATGTGGTGTACTGGAGATCCGTGTTTCCAATGAGTATTGATAGAGCTCACTTTTATGTTTCATAGCTCAAGTGCCAAATTATCTTAAATTATAAATATGTGTGTATTGTGATATGTGTTTATATGACATGTGACCATTATGCAATTTACCTATAAACATGTTTTTGAGTATTGCTACATATGCTTGAATGTTATGTGATTATATGAGTATTACGATATATGCTTGAATGTTATGTGATCATATGAGTATTGCGGTATGTGCTTGAACATTATGTAATTATATAAGTATTGTGATATATGCTTAAGTGTTATGTGATTATATGTGTAATGTGATATATGCTCAAAAGTGAATATGTTTACCATGTAAAAGAACTAGTAATAATGCACAAGTAAGTATAATATGACACTAGATTTGGAACTGTTGAGGTTATGCTATATGGTTGTTTCGTTTATGCTTGATGAATTGTTTGCATTGTGGTTATTTTAAGCATTCATTGAGCTTGTTAAGCTCACCCACTCCCTTCTTAAACCATTGCAGATTAGTAGTGTGTCGGTGTGAATGATGTGGTTCCAAGAGGTCATCCAAGCCAAATAATTTAGTTGTTATTAGTAGGTGTTATCATTATTGTTGGAAAAAAATAGATTCTTGGAAGCTTTGAGGCATATTCTTGATTAGTAAAGGTGGAGATTTGAATAATAAAATTATAATTTTATATTCTATCCCATAAGATATTTACAACGATATATCATTTGCTCAAAATGGTTGAGTGATGAATGAGAAATTGATGCTCAAAGTAAGCCACTTGTGAATTATGTTGAGGAAAATGGAAAGCTTAGTCCCACATTGGTTAGATATCAAGTGTGGAATATGTTTATATATGTGAACCAACTTGTTGGTTATTGAATAACTAAACTAATGCTCTCCCTCGCACACAACGGGGGTGCAAATCCAAACCCGTCGGGGTTGGGGGCGCACCCGCATGACGTGGGCGACGCGAAATGTTCAGACTGGTCGGACCTTTCTAGTCCTGCGGATATTTTAGCCCGATATGTAATCTTATTTTTTTAGCTTATTTAATTCAAACATTAATTTAGGTTTAATGGCTCCTTAATTCATTGACACGTTTTTGGCTCTATTAGTCAAAAATTTCCAAAAGTTCTTCATTTGAAGTTTTATTTAAAACCAAATAATCTGTAAGAAAAGACATACACTGATTTTTTCAAAATATTTCGAGAGATATTTTCCCTGCATATTTTCCAAACTGTTTTAAATGATAGACGAATGTAAGGCTACAATTCATTGATCACTGCAGCCGTGTTACTACCGTGCTCATCTTCTTGTTATATTTTGGGAGATAGTCGACCAACGTTTCTCCAACACCAAAGGAGCAGTCGAATTTGTCTTAAAGGAAACTGTGAAAACAGGCCTCCACTTCCAGTTCGTTTTTCCTTCCTATTTACGAGTATAATATTTCGATCCAATCTTTATTTTATATTTTCCAATTATATACATGTATATCTATATTGTTCTGGTTCGATCTTGTGATTTAAATAAACATTTTTTTATTACTGTTTATTTCACTAACATGTGTGTAATAATTATTTGTTTTCGTTTTGGGAATAAGGCAATGTGATAGACTTTTAATGATATTTGTCATGATGTTTTGAAAGTGCCATAACTTAATTGCCCTTAGGATTTTGAGAACTGAATCGTATTATGTCGATTATCATTTAAACTTATTTTCGATGTTTGAGACTAGTATTACGGTCGTTTTGATGTTTATTTGATGATGATATGTTAACATGATGGATTGGTACATGTTGGAATGATTTATATGCTCAAGTATGTTGTATTTTTCTGGTCTGGAGTAGAGGTATTGATATTCGTGTCGTAAAAACGATACCTATGTGATTTTGAAATATGCAAGGAGACAATAACTAATTTGGTATCGATACCTTATCACGAGTATCGATACTCGGGGTAGAAATATCGATACTTTGGCAGATTTACCTATAATTTTCGAGGTTTGGGTTTTTAAGTGAGAAACAGTAAGCAATTTTGCTACTGATTTTCCAAGAGGTATCGATACCACTTGAGAGAATTATCGATACCTCACCTTTAGTATTGATACCTACGTGGTTAGTTTTGAGATTTTGCTATGTGATCCTAATGCATGTCCAATTATTACTATAAGTTTATTTGAAGTATGTCTGGCATGTTTTAATGATGCTTGATATATGTTTGACTAAAAATTTATAAGACCACTGATAAAGAGAATGATTTCTTAATAATGTGACAA
The DNA here is from genome assembly GCA_025503065.1 of Gossypium bickii. Taxonomy (NCBI): domain Eukaryota; kingdom Viridiplantae; phylum Streptophyta; class Magnoliopsida; order Malvales; family Malvaceae; genus Gossypium; species Gossypium bickii. Next base: position 18,769,012 of record CP106709.1, read on the forward strand.
TTTATTGTGAGTATAACATGAGAAGGTGGTGTGGCATCTTGATTTCGGGCTTGGCGACTAGGCCGGTATAGGGTGTTACATTTGTTGCTAGTAGTAGTGAAAAAAATCAATGTTCAATAGAATGAGAGAAAACAGAAAAAAGTTTGTTTTTTTTTCAATGTTTGAAATTGAGGGAGAAAGATTTATTTGTATTGGTGTTTTAGGGAGAAAATGTGATAGTTTTAAGGTATGTTTCAGTTCACGGTGATGCGATGGTGCTCGAAGATCGACTCATTTCATTTGCTATGTAGGGAGTGCACCATCACCTTAGAAGATGTCGCGTTGCAACTCAGGCTCCCAATTGACGATGGTTATACGGTCACGGGTTCAAGTATAGTGTTCAATCCTGCGCATGAAAAGTCTTACCAATTAATAGTGGTTGTGCTTTAAATTTTAATGCCACCAGAAGATATGCTTTATAAACCCCATACATAAGTTTAAGATCATAATCATCGGGAAAAAAGGAGTTTAATCAATTTATTATTTTTTCTCCATCAAAATATTATCCTTAACCTCGTTGTCCAAAACTTGTGTCAAAGGTGGGGACAAGAGAGTTTTAGGGGGGAGAGTGACTGTGATGGTAGAAAAAAAGTTGAAACATGACTCGGGATAGTAGTGATTGTAGTTATTAAAGTAGTGCATGAAAGGAAGGGTAAAGTGAGAAGAAAAAAAAAACAATTGAAAAAAAGACTGAGAAAAAAAATATGGAGAGCTCGTGACCGCTACTGTGTCATGCGATTATTCGAACTATAGTTAGTATCATTATCATACAAGTTAAAATGATAGTGAGGATCATCATATTTTGATCCATTGTTCATGTAACTATAATTAAGATAACTATAAAAAAAACTTTCCAATTCACTCAAATAAGAATGATCATTGTTAAGCTCAAAAAATTTATTTTCACTATCACTGTCACTATTATCAAGTTAAAATGTTTTTTCACTATCACTGGTGCGAAAAAATAGGTTTAAGAAAAAAAAAAGCTAAGAGAGGAAAAAAATTAGGAAAAAAAAAAGAACCGAAAAAAAAGGTGTGGGCCTGACATGGCGACGACATCAAATTTTTTTTTTTTATCATTGACATGATTTAAAAAAAAAATTAGTGCCGCCTAACAGACTGACAACACATTTTAAAATATATTTTTTTCTTTTTTTTCCATCATGAATACCTGTATTTTTTACAAGTATTCTCAAAAATATATACGAGTGTTGCCAGACATAGTGTTGACATAAAAAAAATTATTTAAAAGATAATCATTGGGTAATGATTCGGCCGAAAAAATTAGTTGTGCCACCTGACCAAATGACGACATCGCTTTATATTGTAAAAAGCAGGTCATTTGCTTAAATAATTTTTAATCAAGTTGATTTTGTTAATTAATTAATTTTTTAGGTTATTTGTATAAAAAAAAGAAGAAGCCTGGTATTAGTCATTATCCTTTCTTTTTAGTATATACCTCCAGTCTACTTTTTCAAGTCTGTCATTTTTTTTCCACTTTTGCAACATAATGGTAATTCTTTGGTAAAAGACTCAGTTATTATTATTATTATTTTGAAATTGAGTAAATGAATTCTTTTTAAGAGAATTGGAGTAATTTAATCTCTGTCAATTTTAAAATTAAGCAACTAAAGACAATTAATTATAGCTTAATGTCTTTCATCAATTGTACATAATTTTGATTAGTATAGTAACAAATTTAACAATTGATGTTTACATATTTTGTCAATTTGTCCTTAATTTTGAAATATTCAACAAAGTCAACCTCAACATTTACACATTTACACAAATATTGCAGAAAAAAAAAAAGTTAAATTAGGACCACATTGACAAAATATGTAAACTTTGAGGGCTAAATTTGTTATTATACTAATCAAAATCATGTACAATTGATGAAAAATATTAACTCGTGATTAATATCCTTAGTTGCTCACTTTTACGAAATTGAACGGAACTAAATTGCTCCAAATTATTATAAACCATTTTTATTTATCAAAATATAATTTTTCTATACAAATAATTTAATATTATATAATTATTAGTGTTGGAATCTTAGACACTTTCAAAAACACTATTATATACAAATTTTAAAGATTTTTTAACGGATCATTTTCTATTTTATACCTCACAATTATTATTGCAATTAAATTTATAAACATTTCTCACTAGTAATTTTATTTTTACTACTATTATTTTCATTCTAGTTTGGAATATGATAAAACCACAAATAGGGTTTAAACTAAAAATAGTCAAGGATTATTTTTTTCCAAATAGGTAGATACATTGCATCCAAATTATGGAGAGTGCTGCTTAATCATTTTATGAATTTAAAGCTTCGATTAGTATTTTTTATGTTATTTAAATTTTTTTTTTTATAAAATTTACATTAGACCTGCTCACTGAAGGCTCGTTCGAAAAGTGAAAAAGTTTAGGTAAAAATATAAATTTGAAAAGTAGGTTTGAGCAAAAAAAGCCCGTTTTAGAAATGAACCAAGCCTTGGGTAAGACATTTTTTGCCCAAGTCTGTCCCGAATTCACTAAATGACAAAAAATTACTATTTTTTTGTTATTTTAATGATACTTTCTTGTTGTTTCCTCTCTATTTTGCTACAATTTCACTATTATGTTATTACTATTTTGTTGTTATTGTTTAGATATTATATAATAGTTGTTTTATTGTTAATTTTGTTATTATTTTAGAGACGTTTTCTTGTTAAGTTGGATCTATCTTAGTATTATTTAAGTATACATATTTTTTAAAATTTATTTTTAATTTGTTCAAAAATATTTATTTTAATGTTTTTAGTTTTTTTATGTAATATATATATTTAAAAATTATGTAAAAATTTAATATGGGTAGACCAGGTCAAGCCCAAATTTTAACATTTTTATTCAGACCGGACTTAAAAATTATTTTTCGGGTCAAGCCCGGACCTAACAAACGATTAAATATTTTAATTGGACCCAACTCGACTATGATTACCTTTAATTTACATAATCTCTATCACCAATCTTTTTCATATTTTAATATTTTTTTTGTTGAATTTCTGTTTGTTTAGTAGTGAGTAATTCAAAAAGGTAAATAGAATCAAATCTGAGATTATATTACAAATATTTAAATGCATGATTACTTGGTTGATCATTATCATGATGACCGGTACTGTCGGGTCGCCCCCTCACCTCACTCAATTACTTCATCACCCAACCACCAGACATAAATAAATAATGGATAAGGACAGCTCAGTACAAAATTTGCCTCATCATATGGAGGATTTAAATTCTAGAGAAAACTACATCCAGACCCACCCTTGATTATCCTTCATTTTCATTTTTGGTCCCGCATCTATTAGTTTTTTTTTAATTGGACATCCAATTATTATTTTGTTTTGGATCATCTACCTATAATTTTTTTAATTATTCACTTAATTAATCGAGTTTTTTTTTCTAAAAAATAAAATATATAAAAATACATAAATATTTTTAAAAATATATAAAATATAAAACTTAAATTTTATATTAATATTAAATAAAAATAAGAAAACCTCTCCCCTCTTCCCTCGCCGTCCCTCTCCCTCTCCCTCTCTCTCTGCCACTGCTGCTGCAGTATAAATAAAAATCTATGGTATGTTCATTCATGTTTTGTGGGTGTGTCTAAAATGTGTTAATGTGAGTTCTTTTCAATCCATTGTTAAAGCAAAGAGAAGAGTGGAAGGAACGATCTTCTTCTTCTTCATATTTGTGATGGCTTTTTTACTCATCAATCCTTGAAAATTTAAGGCTTTTTATTTGTATAATACAAATTAAAAAAATTAAATACTGAAATGGTATGTGAATACCATTATTTATCAAAGTGGGATGTTTGAAACAGTTTCAAGGAGTGGAGCGAGAGAGATTGGCGACACCTATATTTTTTCTAACACAATAATTGAAATATCATTATAAAATGATGTACTTTTTAAAAATATTTTTTGGTGCAAAAATACGATCTAAATGGTGGAGGGTGAATTTTGTACCGTTTTGTTATTTTTTGAAGAATTACTAATGTTTTTACCCATATTTTTTCAAAACAATCTCATTTATTTATTTATTTTCATTTTTATCCCAATAACAATTTTTTTATTACATAACAAATCTTCAACATTTGTAAAATGTATTTCTTTTACCACAAGAATCCAAAAAAAATTAAATACCAAAATGAATCATTATAAGAAATATATATTTTTTAAAACACAAAAATAAATACCAAAATGAGTTTACAAAAATAAATATTCCTTCAAATTATATATAACCATATAACATTTTAATTAAAAAGTTATGGTATAAACTATTTGAACTAATTAATAACATTATAAAAATATAAAGAGCAAATTACAATTAATTTTTTAAATTGTTTTTTTAAATATTTTTAATATAAAGAGTGACCAATCTCATATTATCTAAGAACAAGCTGTAAATGAATTATGGGTCTATATATGTCCATATCCTATATCTCATGTCGCTTACGAAGACAAGTGAAATGATATTTTTGGTCTATATAAAGAAATATTTTGTAAGTTTTATTTTCACATTAATAGGTGGCACTAAGAAATAACAAAAAATATTGTTGTTGTCACTTTTAATGCTAATGTGGCAAAAAACGCTTCCAATTGGTATTGTTTTCCTATCAATATATTGAAAAAGTGTCCAATTGAACACGTTTTTCTACATTTCACCTGAAAATGATTCCAATTAAATGCGTTTTCGTAAAATCGATCTAAATTGGAATTGAGTATTTAATTCATTTACCAAAATTGATGGGTTAGTGAAATGGTAAATCCGCACACGGAGTAGCCGAGTTGAAAGTTGTATAATATATTTTTAGGCTCAAATAAAAAATGGATAAATATTATAAATAGTTCTCATCTTTTGTCAAATTTTAATGTTAGTTACTTTCAATTGGTTACTTTTTTTCAGTTTCAATACAAGTTTCAAGTCAATAATTTGGTGGGAAATCCAAGTCGATAAGATATTGATTTTATTAATTTCTTTAAAATAATTTATCTTCAAATTTTTTGATAAAATTATGAGGGACCCATTTGTGATATTATTCCATTTTCCAAAGCATAGAAACAGGCCATTCTTTGGAGGTTACCTTCAACTAAAACAAAATAATATCACAAATGGTCCCTCATCATTTGGATAAGAAATTTATCTTAGAAATTTGACAAAATTATGAGGGACCATTTCTGATATTATTCCATTTTTTAGTTGAATGTTTTGGACAAAAATAGAATAATATCACAATGGTCCCTCATAATTTTATCAAAATTTCAAGATAATTTCTTTTAAAAAAGAAATTAATAAAGTCAACGTGACATTTACTTGTAGTTCCCACCAAATTCTTGGCATGAAACCTAATAATATTATATTGAAACTGAAAAAGAAAAACCAATTGAAAGTAACTATCATTAAAATTTGACAAAAGATGGGGACTATTTATGATATTTATCCATGTTTTATTTGAACCTAAAAGAATTATAGAAGTCATCACTTAACCTGCTAATGGTGAGGTGAGCCAAGCGTTGGGCTAAAATTTAAGTCACGTTGTTTATAAAGTAAACCTTTGGGCAAGTTTTTTTTTTTTTTTTTTCGAGCTCAACCCTACCCGAATATTATGTTATAGAATAATATTATATAACTTATATATGTTAAATAATAAATATATATTAAATTATTAAAACAATAACAATTAAATCTATTGTCAAGACCTAAAAAAAATTTACCCAACTAAATAACCCAATAAAAAATATTAAATATTATATTTTATATTTAATACAATGAAATACTTATAATATTTATGGTAGTGTTTCTTTAATATAAATACTTTTTAATATATTTTTAATGTGTTAGAAAACTTTTATTTTAGTATTTTTTTAGTCCATTTAGTGTATTATGTTTTTAAAAAATTTAATTTAAATAAAATTAATTTTAACAAATCAAATATGGGCGAGCTAGGTCAGGCCCGAATTTACTTTTTTTTAAATCGGGTTAAGCTTGGGCAAAAAAGTAAGCCCATTTTTGGGGCAAGCCGAGCCTGGACTTAGAAAAGTGGTTTAAATACCTTGCAAAGGCCCCGCCCGGATCCGACCTATGAGCACCTCTAGTCATCACGTGGAGGTGCCAAGTGCAGATTTCAACTATTTCACTAATTAATTTTCAACTCCATCTATTTTGATAAATAAATATATGGAAAAAAAATTTAAATTTAAATTTATTATTTTTTGGATAATATTTATTTATTTTATATATTTTTTAACTCTTTAGAATTAAGATCAAATTGAGACCATTTGTAAATTGCACTCGTTAATTTTTTAAAATTATGACTGAATTGATATAATATGTAAAAGTTGAGGGCTAAATTTGTTATTATATCAATTTTTCAATTGTCACATCACCCTCTCATTAGTGCAATTAACAGAAATGAACAAAAATAAACCATCTCTATTAATTGGGTGGCCAATTTAAAATCATCAATAGTTAGGTGACCCTAGGTGACAAAAAGAAAGACTCATAATTAGGTGAATAGTTTACCGTAAATTTTATAAAATTGATAATATGATGTCATTAATATTGTTCGAAATATTTATAGAGTATACAATGAAACCTCTCTAAAATAATTAAGGTAAATCAGAGCTAAGATTCTAAAATACAAATTATTTTATTTTGGTCATTTAATTTTTTTTCAATTTAGTCACTCTCGTTAAAATAATTGTTCAAACTTCAAACTAATAACTCTCGTCAAAATAAATTTGTTTTGATTAACTGATTGCTAACATAATACATTAACCAATTGAGTGACAACACGTGACTTTTTTGTTAACTTTTATCTAAAGCTTAGGACCTTTCTATAATTAGTCCAAACCAATTTTTTAAAATTAAATTAAATTAAAAACATAAAACTAAAATATAAAGGGGATTTTTTACGGAATCCATACATATTATTGCCATCAACTTCGACTTCAACATCACTGCTCTTTGCAAACCTTCCTTCGATCCTCAGCCGCACATTTGCATAGGCTTTCCTTAACGCGTAATGTATTGTCTTCTCGAATTTTTTGCTATCTCTTCTCTTTATACCTTACTAGTCTCTCTTCTCTATCCGTCCATGAAGGCTGCACCGTCTGATGGGTCGTCTTCGTCATTTTCATGCACGGGACTGATATGTTTGTCATCGTACTACCACCATCTGGTACCACCTAAACATCCAAAAAGACGATGGTACCTGCAAAAACAATAAATGAAGGATTCAAGCTTTAATTATGGAAGAACCAACTCAACCAAGTAGTAGCTTTTACTTGCTTACATTGTGGCTAAGACAGTGAGGGTTGTAGTTGTAGTAATAAGGGAAAGCTTTAGGTGAAGTGAAGTCCATGTTGAAGCAGTGATTGGTGACCATCGAAGCTTAGACAGTGTTTCTTTGGATAGGGACGACTCCATTAGTTCCAAAGTTGTTTTGCTCTTGGTCTTGGGTTTCCATTTTTGGATCCACATGCATGTAATCCAAATCTAGATACGGATCCATCTCGGAAAACACGTACTGCCTCGTGTTCACATCTGAGCATTCATGAGCTTTATGTTAGAACCATAAAATAATATATGATATAAAACTTAACAAACTATAAATTAGGATCTGTCATGTCAAATAATAAAGAATAAATTAAGAATAAAATTAGATGCGGAAGCATACCTGAATTCATCGATTTCTTAAAATTTATTGTGGTTTTGATCTTCCAAATTAGCACATAAGTAATCTAGAGAAGTTGGCTCTCTTTTTTCTAAAGATAATATATTAGAAAAGTTATCTTATGTGTAATTTGGGAACCATAACCTAATTTCTAATCAGCCCATCATTAATTAGAAATTAGTTAGTAGAGTATCAACACATATTTGATCCATAATTTATTTAATAATTAAAGCATAATAAACCTTAACCAAATTAGATAACTTTTAATTTGGGATAACCTTTTATGATAGTAAATAACAACATGTAATTAACCTTATTATATATGTGATGTCCATATTTTCTAATAATCTCCCACTTGGACCACATATATTAATTACTCTATAATTACATGTCATTATTTAACCTTATGAGCTTAAAACTTTACTATCATATCCAAAAAAGTATTCCGAACAATTTCGTCCATTAATTATGTTAACATAAAACTAATGCGACTTTCGTTACATATATCGTAACAAAATGCATCTCTGGTTACGTATATTAACACAACTAAATGACATAGATCAAGTATGGATGTGTAGCATGTAAATTACATGCAATATGATCTAAACAGGTCTATTTCCAACTGGTCCTCCTTAAACCTTAGTGAGATCAAACCTTACCAAAATCATAGTGTGAATAAACCAAATAAACTTAATTTCTGTAGAAAATAAACTTAATATTCGTAAACTGAAATAACTAAAAATGTGTATATAACATAAAAGCATTAAAAAGTACAAACTCTTATTAAAACCAAATATCCTCAAATGACATTACACCCATATGAGCAGTGTGCTCATGAAAAACCTTGGGTGGTAGTCCCTTAATAAGTGGATCCACAATCATAGAGTTTGTCTCAATATACTTTGTAGACACCTAACCACTCTGATCTTTTACTTTAACAACTAGGAACTTAAAGTCTATGTGTTTTGACTTTGATGTGGTCCTGTTATTATTGGAATAAAGGACTACCAATTATTGTCACAATTTGCACCTTAGTGAAAAAGTTTTGCATTAATATTCCATCAAAATTGAAATCTGTATACTTGATGATCTCTAACTTATTAAACCTCCGATATGTGAGCATACAATCTTTTGTTCTCTGAAGATACCTCATAATCCTCTTGGATGTTATCCAATGGTCCAAACTAAGGTTGCTTAAATATCTGCCTAACATTCCAACAATGTACACAATATTCAAATGTGTAGGAACCTAAACATACATTAGACTCCTCACTTTTGAGACATATGGAATCTTATGCATTTCCTTAATCTCAAAAGCATTCTTGGTGTATTGGTCGAGACTTAACTTATTATTGACAAGCAGTATGTCATTAACATATAAAACCAGATACAAAATCTTACTCCCACTGAACTTGTGGTATATACAATTATCTACCAAATTCATATTTAAACCAAATGAGATAATCATTTGGTAAATTTGTAATACTATTGATGAGAAGTCTGCTTAAGCCTATAGATGAAGTTCTTTAATTTGCAAATCATTAACTTTGCATCATCAGACACAAAGTTTTCTAGTTGCACCATATAAATATACGATCAATGTTACCATTAAGAAACTATTAACTTAACATTCATCTAATGGAGTTTAAGGTCAAAACATTCCACTAAAGCCATTATAACCCTTTTTTCTAGTGGACATTTTTAATGACATTCGTTCTTAAGGTTGTTGAGTTTGTTCTTCTAGAACAATTACCTTATCTTGAATAGGGAGTCCTTCAACATTTTCTAATTAAGGTTCTGGATTCAGTTCTTGATCAATAATAGGTATGAGAACCTAAACATCGTAAAAAAAATTCTCCTCAAAAGCAATATCTTTAACCTTATTTCTCCCTCCAAACTCAACATCCTTAAAAAAGAGTTGCAATTCTCGTTTCAAAAATATTCCTTGTCAAAACCATTTTTTCTATTTGGAAAATGAGATTGATTGGAAAAACGAAAATGGAGTCGCCACCGACCTTTTTTTCGAGGTGTGATCGGATCACATTGAAATTGAAAACTTTAATAAAACTTTGGTTTATTAAAAACATATTTTGGTCTACAAAAACTCGAGAAAACAGGTTTGGGAGTTGGTTACGTACGAGGAAGGGTTAGCACCCTCCTACCGCCCAAAATTGATACCTAATTGATTATTTAATGTCTTAATGCCGAAAATTTGAAAAGATTCTAGATTACGATCCATTTACTTAAAATTTGAACGGAATCATATTGAATGCCAAAACCCTCTTATTTCGAAGAAATAAAATGTCATACTCAGTGAGTTAGGATACAACAATTTATATTCTCGAAACTGAACTTATCTCTTAATTTTTAAAACCCGTGTAATAAAGTTTGAAAAGGGTATTCGGTTATTTGGGCTTTATGAAAAATTAGAACCCAGTAAGTTAGGGCATAATTTCTCAAAATTCCCGAATACAGAATATTGCCTTTGTTTTTTGAAATTCTTATCTCGAGATGATAAAACGTCACATCCAGTGAGTTAGGACGCAACATCTCAAATTCCCAAGAATAAGTTTTTTTATTTAAAATTTTTAGGCATTTTGATTAAAAGAAAAAAGGGTACTTGGTTGTTTAGACTTAACGAGAAGAATCGGAACCCAGTGAGTTAGGGCACGATTTTCTCGAAGCTTCCAAACATGAGCATTGCCTTATTTTTACTAAGTAATTACAAAACCGGCTCAAAATATATGTTTATTTAGTAAGTTTGGAACAAGAATGAAACGAACAATATCAATTAAAATGTTTAAATTTGAATCATGATGCGATAATGTAAAAAAAAAAAAAAAGCAAAGTTACAAACATGGAATAATATACATGGATAAGATATTATACAAATGAATAGCTATAATATGAAATTTGAAAAGAACGAATTTGGGTACAATAGCAAGAATATTAATACAACTAATATATAGCAAACAAATAAACAACTAATATATATAAAATAGTATGCGTTAATTTAAATAATACATATGTAATAAAAACTTGATATAAAATAATGTATATAAAAATAATAATGACATATGAAAGTGTTTGGAATAAATAAATATATAATTTAAAATAGGGTCTTTTAAAGAGACAAATTATATACATAAACAAATTTAAAAGAAAATATATATATGTATATATACGTGAAAATTTAAAAGAAAATATTTACATAAAATAATACGAAATTAATAATATATATACATAAAATATGATAATTTTAATACAAATTATATATATGTATGTATAAATTAATAATATATAAGAGTATTTAAATTGAATATTATACAAATCATTGAAACAAAGAAACATGTAAAAAGAACATTTTGGAATTAAATATTTATGGAATTAGTTGAAGTATATACAAATGAAAATATAAAACCAATTAAAACATTATAAAATCAATAAAATAACTCAAAATAATTTATTAAAACAACTTATAAACTTATTATCATAAAAAGGTTACTAAGATTATAAATAAAAGACTAAGAAAATATCTAATCGAAATAAAAATGAAATTAAAAAGCTATTTTATAAATAAATAAAATGATTTAACAAAGGCAAGGACCAAGCTAAAATGCGCATAAATGACCAGGGATTAAATTAGCAAATATCCCAATGACCAAAACGCAACGTACGGATTGGACCAAACGGGAATGGCGCACAATTAATAGAGATCGATTAAAAAATAAAGAAAATGAATAACAAGTCTAATCAAATAGTAGCACAAACAACAAGGACTAAACGCACAAATTATCCATTACCGCGAAAACACACGGATCCTATGGATATTAGATCGGGTCGGATCGGGGTGTTTTACACGGCGTCATTTTGAGGCCACTTCCTCAGGCTTCAAACGGCGTCGTTTCACTCAATTTAAAAAGGAATAAAACCTAAAAAACTAATCAAAAATTTGGCCCCATTTTTCTTTTGAAACCAAGATACCTTAACCCCTGTTTTAAAAAAAAAAAATCAAACCCTCCTAATTCTCTCCTTAATCCACCGCCTCAAAAACAAAGGTCGATGACCATCTGACTACCCTACGCTTCAGAAATCAACGACGATGTCGGATGGAAACCTAGTATAGCCCTTTTCTGCGTTTATACCCGAAAATATTTCACTCCCAAATCCCCATTCAGGCTTCGATTTCGACGAAGCAAATAGGGATCCGGCAACAGCAATAAACAGGTAAGCACCCTTTCCTTTATTTCTTCACATGGAATAGATTAGAAAAGAAAAGAAAATCAATCCAGTCGAAATAATAGAATCGAAAATTTTCAAGAAACTAAAATCGGAAATCACATTTTTTTTGTTTTTCTCTTGTATTTAATATATATCCATTCGTAAATACCAAAAAATGGATCCCCCTTTACAAATATTTGCTACGGTTTTTATAACTGAATTCAAAAATAAAAATAAAAATACAATTCTTTTTTCCTTGCTGCGTTGGTGGTTTGTTGTTTTTGCAAGTACGGAGGCATGCGTGGCTGTATGGAGGCCGTACACGCGGATGTGGCGAGCGCGTGGGGGGGAAAGCTGCTTGCGACGCTACTGAGGGGCTAAGTCTTAAGCTTTCAAATTCTGAAACCAAAATTTGGGCCAATTGGGCTTTTAATTTGTATTTGGGTTTGAAATTTTGTAATGGAGTGGACATTGTTAATTTATTTATTTTAATTTTGGTTATGGTGTGGGCTCGGGCAGATTAGGCCTGCTACAGCTGCCCCTCTTTGCTCATTGTCGTGTAACGAGAATGGAGCAAAGACTTATAAGAAGGGTCAATCTTGTCCGGTCTCGTCGAATCTTGACTTCTTGGCGCCTCATTCCATCTTACTGTGTCTGGGAATTGATGTCTCAACTTGTTCCAATTAAAATTTCAGGGAGGAGATTTGTAGCTTTGATCTACTCCGCTGGAATTTCATAAAATGTGGCTCCAAGGTGATTTCAGGGAAAAGAGATTTGTAGCTTTAATCTTTTCCACTGGAACTTCAAGGAGATAAGAATTCAGGGAGAAGAGATTCGTAGTTTCAACCTTCTCTACTGAAACTTCAAGGAAATAAGGATTGATCCTCAATGTAATCTCGGGGAGGCGGGATTTGTAATTTTAACCTACTCTGCTGGAACTTCGAGGAAATAAGAATTCAGGGAGAAGAGGTTTGTAGTTTCAATCTTCTCTACTGAAACTTCAAGAAAATAAGGATTGATCCTCAATGTAATCTCAGGGAGGCGGGATTTGTAATTTCAACCTACTCCGCTGGAACTTTGAGGAAATAAGAATTCAGGGAGAAGAGATTCGTAGTTTCAATCTTCTTTACTAAAACTTCAAGGAAATAAAGATTAATCCTCAATGTGATCTCAGGGAGGCGGGATTTGTAATTTCAACCTACTCCGCTGGAATTTCAAGGAAATAAGAATTTAGGGAGAAGAGATTCGTAGTTTCAATCTTCTCTACTGTAATTTCACGGAGATAAGAGTTCAGGGAGAAGAGATTCGCAGCTTCAATCTTCTCTACTGAAACTTCAAGGAAATAAGGATTGATCCTCATTGTAAACTCAAGGAGAAGGGATTTGTAGCCTCAACCTACTTCATTGGAACTTCGAGGATATAAGAATTGTGGCTTTCGGTCTGTTTCACTACTGTTTAGTGAGATAAGATCTGCAATCTTTAACTGATCTGCTATACTACTGCTTTAGGGAGATAAGATCTACAATCTTCAGTCTGCTTCCTGTAAACTCAGGGATGCCGGACTGATGTTTTTGATCTGCTTCACTGTAAATTCAGGAAGACAAGATCTGCTATCTTTAGTCTGCTCCACTACAAACTCAGGGTTGCCAGACTAGTATCTTCGATCCGCTTCACTGCAATCTCAGGAAGACAAGATCTGCTATCCTCAATCTGATCCACTGCAAACTCAGGGATGCCAGACTGGTATCTTCGATCTGCTTCACTACAAACTCAGGAAGACAAGATCTGCTATCTTCGTTCTGCTCCACTGCAAACTCAGGGATGCCAGACTAGTATATTCGATCCGCTTCACTGCAATCTTAGGAAGACAAGATCTGCTATCTTCAATCTACTCCATTGCAAACTCAGGGATGTCAGACTGGTATCTTTGATCCGCTTCACTGCAATCTTAGGAAGACAAGATCTATTATCTTCAATCTGCTCCACTGCAAACTCAGAGATGGTAGACTGGTATCTTCGATCTGCTTCACTGCAAACTCAGGAAGACAAGATCTTTGAATTCATCGATGTTGCGACACCGTCCTCCGGGGAACCTATCCTGTAAAATCGATTTTATGTGTTTATGCTTATGCAAAATGGTTAGGATGCAATGATCAGAATGAATCTAATGCTCCTAACTAAATGTATTATGGACGACATTTGCATGAATGCAGAATGTCATGAGAATGATCAATTGTTAAAATGTATAAGGATCAGGATCAAATACTCCTAACTAAATGTGTCTTGCATGAATACAGAATTTCATAAGAATGATCTCCTTTTAAATGTTTAAGGTGTCATCGCTCATTATTTATCAAGGCTTTATCACTGCCGTATTGTGCCGCCATCCTGTTCGGCTGGTATTTTCGACAGAAAACCCGAGAAAATAATTATATCTTGCTCAACAGATCTGCCCCACCGTAACTTCAGGGTTCATCTCATTTTGACTTAAGGGTATAGGATCTGAATCTTTTCCAATCCATCCCACTGTAACTAAAGGGTATAGAATTTGTTTCATCTTCAATCCAACTTGCTGTAAATCACGAACATAGGATCTGCATCTTCTTTAATCCAACCAGCTTCAAATCAAAGATATAGGATCTGTAACTTGTTCCATCAACTGATCACTCTCCAAGTGACCTAAGCAAATGTGTATGCATGATATTTGCATAGATGCAGAATATCATTTTTTTTTCGAGAATGATTCCCGTTTTACACTTGGGTTAACATTGCCCATTTTTCGTCAAGATTGTATCACTGACACAATATCTTGTCATTTGTTCAACCACCATTTTTGACAAAAATTCGAAGAGATAGTCTCAGTTTAGACTCTTCCTTAAACTTGGTAAGTTTTAAACAATAGTCTTGTTTCAAGTTATCGTATTATTTAGAAGTTCCTAGAGTAATATGCGAAACTTCTTTTGTGAAAGTGTTATTAGTCCACTAATCGTTATTTCAATGCGAAATGCTTGAAAAAGATCATAACCATGGATAAGAATGAAATTAATTGAGGGTATAGCTCGAAACAAATAAGTTAATTAAGGATAGCAAATGCAATTAAGAAGGAAATTTATTGGAGGCGTATCTTGAAAACAATAAGGTAATCAAATTCAAAAATAGAAAACTAGGTGCCCTAGATATCGCAGCCTGAGCTTCTCTATACAAACTTCTTGAGAACCCTTTTGAGCTCAATATGTGTTAGGGGTTCCGGAGTACTTTGTCGATGCCCCGAGACATAACATACTTCTTCATTGTTAATTCAAGTATAGCAAGACTACTGTATGCCTTACTTTTCGATCAAAATTTGAGCTGCCCTTTTCGGGTTTTCAACTCAAATCCCCTTTAGTCTCAAAGCATCCTTTGCGGGTTTTTGTCTTGGCCTCTCCTTTTTTTCTTCTTTTTTCTTTCTTTTCCTTTTTTTTTTGTGTTTTTTTTTGGAAAATTTTTTATTACATCTGACTTCACCGGATTGGGCAGGTCCTTACAATCCATCTCGGTTAATATCCATGCTTCCTCAGAACAGGCCTTCTTTGCTGCATAAGGTCCTTCCCAGTTTGGCATCCACTTTCTTCTAAAGTCCCTTTTGCATGGGAAAAAATCTTCTTCAAAGCCCTATCATGAAATTTTCTAGGGTGAACCTTTTTTGTTGTAAGTTCGCATCATTTGACAGTGGCAGATAGCTTTTAACATTTTCTCTTCAAATTCAACTGATCATATCAGGGTTAAATCCATTCTACCTCTTCCAAATACAGTTCTGACAAGACTCGAAAAAGAATGTCGACTTCAATAGATAAAACGCTTTTATTCCATAAACTAAGGCGCTGCCCCAGTGAAGGTCTTGGCCAAAGTTTGATAAGCATAGAGGGTAAATGTAACTTCTTTATGCCAATCTTTACAAGTCTAGGTCATCTTCCTAATGATCCCTTTTTTGTTGCTTTTATTTTTTTCTTACTTTTGTTTTCCCTCTCTGGCTGCCTTTGCTGCACTGTGATGTGGCACCTGATCTTTGAACAGACCGCAAACTTTTGACATTGTGCGGTTAAATGCGGTCTTTTTTACTTTTTTTTATCAGTATTCTTTCTTTCTTTTTCTCTTTTTTGTTCTGATGACTATCGGCTTTGTAATATTGACCTACGAAACTACTTCCACCCTCTTAGCGAAATAATTAATGCCTGCTAGAAGCTTCCGATGAGATTGTCCTAATAAACTCCATGCCCCACATAGATAAGGTCTACGAAGAAATGAAAGAGGCACATGGATCTTGTCTTCATAAATTTGGCATTTACGGTATAACTGATGCAATCAATTTCTATGATGAACCAGTAGAATCTGAATCTCATGATTAGCTTGGATATCGTAAAATCATTAGCATGTGATCTTCAAATACCCTTATGGACCTCTTCTAGGATTTCCTTAGCCTTAATAGCATACCCACGTCTTAGTAGCCCAGGCGTGCCTTGATATGCAAAAACATCTTTGAATTCTTGAAAATAGCTCAATGATGTCTCGTCTTATTTCTGCGGTGAGCTAGGCTTCGATCTTCACTCCTTTCCTAGAGTCACAACATCTAGTGACCTTTTGTATGGTAGAGTCTATTTTTATCTTGTTTTACCACCCTTAACAAATCAAAAGATAGACTACAATCCCTGTCATCTTCAAAGTCCTTAGATCCCTTAGACCCATATCTCATTCAAAAAAAGGAGTTAGTAACAGCGTTGCTCATGTCTTGATATTTGGGTACCTATTGTAGGTACGAAGGCAAATTCCAAAGAATAAATGATTCTAAGGATGATTATTTATATGGTAGGGTCATGAAAGAATATTCCAAAGAAAAAAAGAATGTATAGTATGGAAAAGAATAAAAATATTTACTCAAAAAGATGCATTTTATTGAAATAAAAATTCTGGACACAAGCCTATTTCACAAAAGGATTCTTGTTGCCTATAGGATTAGAGTAACAAGTGTGTTCTGAATATTACTCTAAATTAGTTCTAAAGATACAAGAATCTCTTCCACAGTCCCATTGTTCAAAACACCCCAAGTACGTAAAGGCAATCTGCTCGGAAAACTTTTATTCCTCGGTTCCCTCTTCGGATACGCCATTGGTGTTCTGATTTCCCAATTTCTAGGCTTCTGATGACTTCTTCAAGGAAACGCAACTCTCCTGCCCCCACTTTCAATTATCACATTTTACTGCTTCGTTAGAATGATCAGGTTCTGAAAAATCATCGAACTTCACAATTCCCATTTTAATGAACCTTTCGACCAACTTCTTAAATGCAATGTAGTTATCAATTGAGTGACCCGTTATTCCCGCGTGATACTCATATTAAGCTTTTGAATCATACCATTTGGGGTACAGGGGTTGTATTGGTTTCAGGTAATGAGGAGCTACAGCATACATATCAAATAAGCTCTAGTATAACTTCCTATACGTCGTTGGAATAGGTGTGAACTGGGGTTTTTCTGAATTCGATTTTGGATTGGGTTTTTGCTATGGGGGGACCTGATAACTGGGATTTTCCGTCGTTGGCTAGCTTACTATAAACGGCTTCGATAGGCCCTTGTTATACCTACTTGTATTATTCAATTCCTTTTCCTTCTTCCTCGGTGCCTTTGAAATCCACTCTTCCCTTTCTTTTGTTTTTGCTAGAACAAATGATTTGGCTCGATCATCTTTCGGGTTAAAACTTGAACCCATCGGGAAGTTCAACAGGGCCGAAGTATCAGTTTAACATTAGGGTCCGATAATGACGGGTACCCCATGCGAATGTGTGTCTGCTTGAGTTGGGACACTTATTGGGGAAAATCTTGGGGAATAAATGATGTCTTCATTATCATCCATACTATTGACCACTGGGCCACTCCTTTTTTCAAGTCCTCCGGCTAGTAACTGGGTTAACTGGCCCATCATATTCCTTTGGAATTCTAGTATTTGTTCCCGTATTTCTTGTTGAATTTGGGTCAATTGCTCATGCATCTGTATTTGCATTTTCTCTATTCTTTCCAACCTTTGGTCCATGGCTTTTGTTCTTGCGCGAGTACCGTAACGATGCTCAGTTCAGTAGACTTTTTTCGGTTCCTCAGTTAGCTAAAATAATTTTACCTAATTAGGGTCTTTCTACTAATTTTAATGCATATGATATGATGTAACGTAAATGCATGAAATGCAATGCAAATGCATGGAATGAATGCAAAAAGAAAGAGAGGCGTTGATTCTGAATTCAATTCCATTAGAAGAACTTTTCTAGAAAATAAATTCCTTTACATAAAATAGATTACATATGCGGCTTTGTCCTCATTGTCCAGGTGAAGACACCAATCCCTTTTTTTCGTATCTGGATGTAATGGTCTTGTCCCGTGAACTTTCTCAATAGATGACTCGTCTAGCTTCTTGTTGCTTGATCCAGGCCGTGACTCTTCACTCATTTATCCTCCGTGATGCTCATAAGCTTCTTTAAGAAAATTGAGACGTGATGACTCTCGAATAATCCTTGTTGGCTTGAATCCCAGGGCAAAAAGGCAAAGTCATATACTATCAATCTTTTCTCATTGTGTTCACTTGGACTATATTTGGACGAACGTATTATAGCCCACTTTATCAAGAAATTCATTTTCCTATGACAAACTCTTCTATTTAGCAATCGAATATGAATCAACACCTCCTTTCTATGATGATGAAATGTAGTTATAAATAAAGAAAACACGTTAGTATCATATACAGATGGTAAAAATCAAATCAAACAGAAAATAGTCAAACACCTATCCTGGTGACTGTTAGGGTTCAACATAGTTCTACCTAAAGTGGGCTCCTAGGGTTCACTATATGTGGTTTGATTCTAAAGAGAGGTACCCGAACCAGCATATTCCTCGATCCTCACCCATTATAAGCTCATACAGACCGAGTCCAGTTTAGGGGAATACATTTTCCTATGGCTGCACGGAGATGAAAATTTCACGAAGATATAGGTACGGATGTATCCTGAAAGCGATCCACTATCCTGCACGAAGGTGAAAACCTCACGAAGGAGTAGCTTCTCACTCCCACTTAAAATGGTAAGACCAAAATGGTCCCTATGCAATATGATACAAAACTCAAATCACAGTAATTATGAAATAATAATATGAACAAATACAATAATAGGATCGTAATTTTTTAAATCAGATTTTCAATTTTCGACAACAAGACAGAAAATAATCAATTTTACGGCTCGACTCTCTCATTTCCCCAGTGGAGTCGCCAAGTTGTCGAAACCATTTTTTCTATTTGGAAAACGGGATCGATTGGAAAAATGAAAATGGAGTCGCCACCAATCTTTTTTCGAGGTTGGATCGGATCACCTTGAAATTGAAAACTTTAATAAAACTTTGGTTTATTAAAAACATATTTTGGTTTACAAAAGCTAGAGAAAACAGGTTCGGGAGTCGGTTACGTACGAGGAAGGGTTAGCACCCTCGTAGCGCCCAAAATTGGTACCTAATTGATTATTTAATGTCTTAATGTCAAAAATTTGAAAAGATTCTAGATTACAATCCATTTACTTAAAATTTGAACGGAATCATATTGAATGCTATAACCCTCTTATTTCGAAGAAATAAAATGTCATACTCTGTGAGTTAGGGTACAATAATTTATATTCTCGAAACTGAACTTATCTCTTGATTTTTAAAACCCGTGTAATAAAGTTTGAATGCCAAATGAGCACTTTCAGACTTATCATGTTTCACCTTTCTTCTTTTTACACACAATAAGAAAGGAGCTCATTTAAAGTCCATTTCTCCTATTAACAGATGAAACTAATTTTAAATCGGTTAAACTGTGTAGGAAGCGGTACCAAAACCATAAGAACAATCAATTCCTTAAAAAGCTCGATCTTAAGTGCCTTAAGTCTTGAGGCAACATGAAACATCTCTATAATGTACTCCCCCATGTTTCCTTGACCCTTATACTTCATAGACATCAAAGAAGTCAGAAGTGGTGTCATATAAACCTTAATGTTTTTAGTAAAACGTTTTTCAATTTCGTCAAGAAAACACTTGGCCTGAGTAATCTTTTCAGATTCTGTACTCCTAAAGGCTTCTGGAATGCTATGCATCATGATAATTAAACTCATGTGATTTGAATGTTCTCACCTCTCAAAATCCCTTTTAGCATCAGGGGTGCTTTCCGCAATGAGATGTGCAGATTGTTCTTCCCTTAGTGCAAGGTCTATATCCATACAGCCAAGTACTATAAGTAAGTGCCTTTTCCATTCCTTAAAATTAATCCCATTAAACATGGGTATAGAAGTGATGTTAGCAGATATTATGGCAGCAGAAGATGAGCTAGCTGAATATAGAACAAAAATAAATAAAAATAAGCTCACATTAATATTAATAAGTAAACAATAAATTCAAGATAATGACTAATCCCATCTTAAGATACCAAACAAACACAACATTAATATCAAGTCTTTGGACAATAATATTAACAGTAAATGGTACTCTTGTTGTAACAATCAAATATAGACAATAAATTATGTCAAACAATGAATTAATATTTGGACTAACTTATTGTTCACATAATTACCTTATAATTGTCACACATTTATCACCACAGATGTCGTTGAAATTCTACCAAATATTAACTTACCTTTGGGTCAATTAATAAACGTATGAATCATAAGAACATATAATTATCTTGATATTTTAAATAAACTAATCTACACAAAAGAGGCCACTTTGGCGGCATTTTGTTTCAACTAATCTATTTAAAATATTATACATCCTTAATTAAGACCTAAAGCCAAAATTTGAATTTATTTGTTTCAAAATATTTTTCTTAATTTCATCTTTCAATCAAATTAAAAGATAATAGTATATATATATGTCCCAAAACAACATAAAATGATGTCAAATATAATAACAGTTGAATAAATCATAAATAACCTCACATAAGACTTTAAATTTAAACCAAAATAATTTGAATAAAGGTAAACCTCATCTTAAGATATCAGACACTCCATTAATATTTCATCTGTGGACAAAATATTAACTTTAAAGTGATATCTTGGTGCAATAATCAAACACTGACAATAAGAACATGTTGAACCATAAATCTTCATTGGGCCAATTTATTGTTCATATGTAAAACCGAATAATTGTCACATGTTTATTACCATAGTTGCATATGTAATATTATTAAACTTCATTTGGGCCGATTAATATTAACATACCTTAAGTTACATGCATACAACCTTTTATATTTTAAAACAAAATAATTTATACAAAAAAGATCACTTTGGCGACTTATTGCTTCAATTAAGTTATTTTAAAAAATATATATAATCAATATTCAAATTTAAAAATTACCCAATAGTCAAATGTCAAAACTAAAATTTCTGATTACGCTATAGTTTCCAAAATAACCCATAATTAAAAAACCGAAAATCTTTATCTTTGATTGATTTTTTTTAAAACCATATATGTCAAAACCAAATTCGACCAAAGTTTATAACCATGCCGTTAAAATCAATATCAATTCATGCAAAATAAAACCATGCATTATTCCCTTAAATTCATTGATATGTATATGCATATAATAAAAATATTACTAACTTACTTTGTACCTACATATAACCCCAAAACTGAATTTATAATTAAGTGGGTTAGCATAAAAAAAACCTTTATATGCATGAATACTTATAAAAATTTTGTAACCACCAAATATATATATTTTAATAATAGCATAAATCCATATATCGCTTACTACTTTTGGTCCAAAAGCATATAAAATTTAAAATCATTAAATTTAAATTTTCAAAATCAAAATCATAATAATAGACATATACCACAATTTATACAATAAATCATATCATCATAATTTAACCAAATATTCATGAGTTTGCATCAAACTACCTAAAAATTGAATAAATATCCATAGCATAAAATTAACAACTAAACCATAAATATAAAACATGCAGAAGAGAATAGACTTCAAACCTGCAATCTCAAAAGCACCTGATATTTGCAGTTATTGGAGAAAAAAGAAAGTCTATAGCTTTTAAATGAAAATCATAAGTTTAAGACTTAAAAGCAAAATTGATCAAGCCTATCCAAACTTCCACCTAATTTTCTTTCTCATGAACAAATATGCTCCAAATACGAGGGAGGGTCGTCAAAAGGTTACTCATCTTATTAACTTGAACTTTTAAAAGTAGCTCCGGAGAAACAAAGTTATATATATAATATACACTTACAGTATGGATATGATGATGGTCATTGAAGGATGTCGAGCAAGAAAGGCAAAAGGTATTCTTTTACAGCATGGCACATCTTTCAAATATGGCAAGCAAGTAAATAGCCGAAAGGCTTCTAGATGCTCGTATTGCTATATATTGTTACTACCCAACCACCTTGTACAGTAATTTGATCAAAGTGCTTGTGTGCCCAAATAAATTTAATTATAATCGAATCACTATATAATGTATGTTGAATTCTATCGCGATTATAATTCAAACCTAATATTTAAATTATATTTATTCAAAATTGAGGGATAACAATCCAACACCAAAATTGAAAATTGAAAATCAAAACCCTAAAATTTTAGCATAAAAAAATAATACTTTTATAATTGGAACATTAAATCCACATATCAAATCCATAAACTCTCAAGAATGGATAAATCTAAAAATAATAGAAAATCAATTCATTCTCAATTATTAAACATGACGAGCCTCAGATGCCACTTGTTTGAACCGTAAAATAATATATGATATAAAACTTAACAAACCATAAACTAGGATATGTCATGTCAAATCATAAATATCAAGAACAAAATTAGATGCAGAAGCGTACCTAAATTCATCGATTTCTTGAAATCTATTGCGTTTTTTATCTTCCAAATTAACACATAAGTAATCTAGAGAGGTTGGCTCTCTCTTTTCTAAAGATGAGAAATTAGAAAAGTTATCTTATGTGTAATTTGGGGACCATAACCCTAATATATAACTTTTCACATTAACACTAATTTCTAATCAGCCTATCATTAATTAGAAATTAGTTAGTAGAGTATCTACACATATTTGATCCATACTTTATTTAATAATTAAAGCACAATAAACCTTAACCAAATTAGATCACTTTTAATTTAGGCTAACCTATTATGATAGTAAATAATAACATGTAATTAATCTTATTATATATATGATGTCCATATTTTCCAACACTTTATGGTTTGGGTCAAGAAGCAGCGACAAAGTCACCTCTACTTCTTCTATGTTGTTGTCTATATCTCCATCAACGTCGGAGAAGTACTGGTCATCTAGGAAGTTAAACGTTGTGTCGAGCTTGACGAAATCGTTGAAGTTGAAGTCGACAACTATAATATGTATGGATTCGGTAAAAAGCCTTTTATATTTTAATTTTATGTTTTTAACTTAAACTTTTAAAAAACAAAGTGGTTTAGATTAATTAGAGAGAGGTTTTCGACATTAATCAAAAGTCAACAAAAATGTCACATGTCATCACTCAATAGACTAATGTGTCACATTAGTAATCTATTAGTGGAAAACATATCATTTTAACGATAGTGACTAGTGTAACAGGCCATTTTTGCCCGGGCCCAATGACACACACAAAAAACAAAAACAAACAGAAAAATAAAAATTAAAAGTCCAATTACAAAATAATGTTGGCCCAATTTTACAATTACAGCCCAAATTTTAAACCTAAGCCCAATTCTTTTTAGGCCCACGTGTTTAAAAATTTTTGTTAGAAAACCTAGGGCTTCTAACCCTAATATGCTGCTCCCTCCTCGGGCGTACCACCCACGCCTCGTCCTGAGGCCTGACCGCCTTCGCCGCCGTTACACCAAAACGAAAAAAAGCCAAAGTATCTGCCTTCGTCAACGCCTGCAACAAGAAGAAAAACTAGCAGAAACAAAAGCCAAACAGTAGCAAGAAAATAAAAATATTGTATCTTTTCAGCTATAAAAGCCATGAACAAAGCATTGTAATTTTTTTACGAAGAAAATCAAATACAAGAAAAAAAATACAAGAAGACAGATTCGATTCAAAAAGAAGAGGTTGCCCTTTTATTATTTTTTTCTTTTCCTTTTCGCTTTTCTTTTCTTTTTTGCTATTATTTAAAAAAATAAACAAAGAAATAAAAAAAAGAAGAAGAAGAGAAAACTCACCGACCTTTCGCATTCAGCCGCCGTGTGGGGGCAGAGGTTCGTCGCTTCCGATGAAAAGCGACCTCTCGAGGGCTCGAAAACAAAAAAAAAAGGAAATTTTTTTATTTTTTCGACCACGGCGTACGGTGCTGCGGTCGCAGACGACCGACGGTCGTTGCGGTGGCCGATGACTGGAGCCTGGCCGGATTTCTCACCGAACCAGGGGAGAAGGAGAGAGAAGAGAGAGCTTTTTTTTTTTTTTTTTTTGAAGAAGGGATAAGAAATGAAATTTTTCAAAAAAAATTTGGCTTAAATAGCCAAATCAAAACGGTATCGTTTAGGGGGGGCCAACTCGAAATCTGACCCGTTCCAAGAGGAGGATCCGCGTGTTTTTTATTAATGGGCTATTTGCATTTTCGGCCCTTCCGCTTTTTTATTATTTTACAATTAAGTTTCCTTTCTTTTTAATTTTTCCCCTATAATTTATTTCGATTTCAATTTGGTCCACCTTGAAGCTGTGGCTTTTGGAGGGTGGGGATTATTTCCCATTTAGTCTCTCCCTGTTATTCACACGTTACAATTTGGTCCTCCACCTTATTTTTATTCCCGATTTTGGCCCAAAGTTCTGTTTAATCTTCAATTTAGTCCTTCAGACATTTATTTTATTTAATTTCAACCATTTATAGTCTTTTTATTTATTTTTACATATTTTATTATTTATTATTTATTTATTTGTGTGTTCCCTATTTTTTTTTATTTCCTTTTATTATGTATTTCTATTTTCTTTTACTTTTATTTTTATGTTTTCTTTCTCATTATTATTGTTATTATTTTATCTATTATTATTATCATTATTTACTCATGTAATTTATTATAAATCGCACCCGCAATTTCATTTATTATTTTAATTTGGTCCTTTATTTCCAATAATTTATAAAATATTTTCCTCTATATTTATTTACGTATTTACTTATTTATTTCCTTGTCATTTCTATATTAAATTGGTATTGTCTTCCTTTTTATTTTTGTTCATATTTTGTCACTAATATTATTATTATTATCATTATTTATTTTATTTTTTTCTTTGATTGTTCATATTAGCGTTAAAATAGCATACATTATGTGATTATCGTATATTGTTTTCATTGGTATGTTCATTATTGTCATTTATTAACGCGACATTTCATTTGTATATCATTGTTTTTTTTTCGTCATTCATCAAACATAATTTTTTATTCGTATATCACTAATTTTTGTCTAAATACGTCAATAAAATTTTCAAAAGAAAAAGGCAATGTTCCGTAATTGAAAGATTCGATAAAATCGTGCTCTAACGTACGGGTTTTGATTTTTCTCGTTGAAATCGAATAATCGAATATCCTTTCAAAATTAAAACACGTAAGATTTCAAATAGAAATCAAAGGCCAAATTATTCTCAAAGATTCGAAATGTCATGTCCTAACTTATGGATGTGACGTTTTGTTGCCTCGAGATAAGAAGGTCTTCAATATATTTTCGACTTATTTAAGCATTCCAAAATAAAATATACATTAATGCAAAAAGGGATCGTATTTTAAATTCTTTTTGAGTTTTCAACTTTTGACATAAAGACATCAAATACTCAATTAGGTACCAATTTTAGGTGTCACGAGGGTGCTAATCCTTCCTCGTGCGTAACCGACTCTCGAACCCATTTTTTGCATTTTCGTAGACCGAAAAATATTGTTTTGATAAATCAAACCTCTTATTAAAACTATCAAATCACGAGGTGATCCGATCACACCTCATAAAAAAGATTGGTGGTGACTTCCATGTTCGTTTTCGTTTTCAAAATCAAAGTCGACCCCTTTTTCAAAAAAATGGTTTCGACAACTAGTTCGAACAATTATTTTAATAGGAGTGATTAAATTGAAAAAAAATAGAGTGATCAAAATAAGATAAACCATATTTTGGAGTGACCTTAAGTTTAGTTTACCCTAATAATTATTCTCTATAACATTATTTTATTATAATAGTTAAGTTTATTGTAAAACTATTTTTTATTTTTTTATTTTTTATCTTTTACATCAACTCTTATCCTTGAACGTTTGACTTAAGTTTATTTCTACATTAATTTATGTCAAGAATGAGCCTGCTGGTTTGATGGTTAAGTTTTGTATAGTATTGAATCCTGTGCTCGAGTCTCTGCGCATGCAATAAGGAAATATTTTTATGCTACTTGGTAAAGTTTTAGTTATAATTTTTCCTGAATTAAATAGTTTTTTTTTAAACAAAACGTTCTTTTCCCTTCTTCATACTGTACTTCCTCTTTCTTCTCCTTCTTTTCTTTTTCTTTTTGATTGCTTCTGTAAATTGTTACTAGGTCGAATTGGGAGTTCTACGTTGCTCATCATGCTGATTGGAAGGTTATTGCGTAAGTTTTGTCGTGATTCTCCTCTATTTTAATGAGTTTTTATTTGTTATGGTTTTGTAATAGCCCGATTTTTAGTGGTGACGGAGAAATGGTTTCGGGACCACAAATTTTCGTCATGTCGACTCGTAATTATTATTTTTAGAATATTTATAAAGTTATTAAGGTCGTATTAAAATTTGGTTTGAAAATATTAATGTTTAGATAGTTAATTAAAGAAAAAGGACTAAATTGTAAAAGGTAAAAAATATAGTAACTAAGTGATCAAATGGTTTAAATAATAAATGAGGGAAGACTTAAGAAACAATCATGCCTTAATTAGAATAATGAGAGTACAATTAAATGGAAAATAATAAAACAGTGTGAATTGAATGGCAATTTTGTAAATAAATGGAAGTTTAATTAAAATTAAGTTAAATTAAAAGAATGAAAAACAAAATTCATTTCGTTATCTTCTTCATATGGCCGAATTCCATAGCTAAGGTTGGGAGAAAGCTTTGGTTTGCTTATTTTTTTGCATGTAAGTCTATTTTGATTCTATTTCTTGTAATTTTTATGTTTTTGAGATCGTTGTAACTAGGTCCAGCTAGCCCGTACCTCCATTTTTAATTCTGTTAAAAAATTTGGAAGTTTCCACTGATGAATATTGAATTTTTTTTATGAATACCATGTATTTGGAGCTTTGGTTATGTTATTTGATGAATTTGTAAAGTAATTTTTATTAGATTTTGATTTTAGGAATAAATTGTGAAATTGTCAAAATATTAGGGTTTAATAGTGAATTAGATGTTTGTTAAGGGCTGATTGAGGACCTAGTAAGTTTGATTAAGATATTGAGTTGAGAAAAAAAATGGTTAATTTGATGAATTTAAGGTTAAGAGATTAAATTGTAAAAATTGTAAAAGTTTAGGGTAAATGTGTAATTTTGAAAAATAAAAGGGTATTAATTATAAAATGGTTTGGAAATGAAATATATATTGATAAATAAAGAATTTTACATTTTATATCAAGATCCCGTAGATACTCGTGGAAAAAGAAAAATTATGGAATAGTCCCTGAACTTCTGCAACTTCTACAATTTGGTCCAGGTAAGTTCATAGGGTTTAGAATTTAATATCAAAATGAATTAATGAGTAGTCTAACATGTTTCATTTTATATAATTAGTTTTAATTGTTGATGATGAATGGTAATTTGAGGTTTAATATTGAACTTGATCTTTGACTTGATTTGAACGCGGGATAGAGTACAGTTGGGATTTGGTGCGTTATGGTGGTTTGGACTGGAGATGGTATTGGAGGGATATTTCCTAAGTAAACCGAGGTTCAACATTTGTTGCGAACTCTCGTGTTATTACTTTTTATTTGGTGTGTTGGTTGGATTAGCTCTTTTGAGCATTGGTGTGATGGTTGGTTTAGTTCTTATGAGCATTGGTGTGCTGGTTGGATTAGCTTTTACGAGCATTGGTGTGATGGTTGGATTAGCTCTTATGAGCATTGGTGTGATGGATGGATAGGCTCGAGTGAGCATCTGGTGTGTTTGGTTGGACTGATGATGTACTTCTATCCATAAGCTGTTCTTTGAGTTGAAAATCTCGATAAGTTAAATTGTTGGGTAACTCTAAGGAATTTTCCATATATACTTGAGATTTGAATTGATTAATTATGAATTACCAATTGGGATTGTGGATGGCAGGAAACTTTCATAGTTGTATATTAGTTTTTGAAATGTTATATTCATTTCGGTAAGATTTATCGATTTAATAAGTCGAACTTACTAAGCTTCATTGAGCTTACTTGTGTTAAACTTTATTCTTGTAGATACTCGGAAGATTGAACGAATCGGATCAACACTCAAGTAACACTATCCAGCTTAATTTAATAGCTTTTGAACGTTTACTTCAGATTATATGGCATGTAATAGGTTGAATGATGATACAAATGTTTGGATTTGTAATTAGCTAAGTATGAATTTGGTTGTACAAATTGCTTTGGTTGATCCTTTTTTGGTACTTTTGGTATTTTATCAATATGTGAAAGCATGTCTATTTGATACTTGTTGGAATGAATAAAAGTGTATGTGATGAATTTCTTGTTAAGTAGCTAAGATATGGTACGTTTGAGTTGGTGATTATAAGTGATATCTTGAATGAATTAATAGGTTGAATTGATGTTATGTTTTACTATACTTATGGTACCAATGAGGGTACATTGGTTAGGTACGGAATTAGGTTGATTTTGGTATGTTTTTGGCATGATTAAAGTCATTTTGGATAGGTATTTTGATTGGTAAATGGTTTGCTTAGGTTCCAAGTAAGCTTGAAATGGTAAACTTGTTGATTAAGGAACATTTTAGGTCCACACGGCCTGAGACACGGGCGTGTGTCTCAACCGTGTGTGACACACAACCATGCGATACAGTCGTGTGTCCCCTGTAGGATCAATGCTTACAAGTCAGGCAGTTACACGGCCTAGCACACGGCCTGACACATGGGCATGTGAGGTCATTTCGAGGGGTACACGGCCTGGCACACGGGCGTGTGGCTTGGCCGTTCGACCCAAGTCAGTGAGTTACATGGGCATGGACACGGGCTGCGACACGACTGTATGTCCCTATTTCGAATGTCCACATGGCCTTAGACATAGGCGTGTGTCTCAGCCTGTGAGTCACACGGCCGTGTGACCCTTGCAGTCCAAATTTTACAACTTTTTCCTAAAATTTCCAAATGTTTCTAATTTAGTTCCAGATTGTTTCTATAGTATTTTTAAGGCCTCAAAGGCTCAGTTAAGGGACATTATGAATGTATTCGAATGAAATTTGATTATGTTTGCATTAATGTATGATTTGAAGGAGTTACTATTCTGTTTGTCAGGTAATGCTCTGTAACCCTGTTCTGGTGACAGATACGTGTTAGGGGTGTTACACATTCGTTTTGTGAAATAGGTTTTCTGCTTATTT
Organism: Gossypium bickii; assembly: GCA_025503065.1. Taxonomy (NCBI): domain Eukaryota; kingdom Viridiplantae; phylum Streptophyta; class Magnoliopsida; order Malvales; family Malvaceae; genus Gossypium; species Gossypium bickii. The sequence goes on from CP106709.1 coordinate 18,798,555, forward strand.
TGCGCAGATTATCTATTTAGGCATTTGTTTGGCTTCCTCTTTAGGTGGATATCTTACTGGAGACGTTTCTCCAACGTGCTAGTTTCGTTTTTTATTTTACGTGCAATGTGAGTGGGTAAATTTCGGGTTGAGGTTGTGGCGAAACTTTTCGACAAAAAATTGGTTTCCTTGTTATTTCTAGCAATTTGGTTGAGATTAATTGTGTAATTGGTTGCTGGATTATCATTTTTAGGCCTTGGATTCACCATGGTTGCTTATATGTTGAAACCGTGTCAGGTGTGTAATGAAAACCCAAATTTTTGCGATTTACGAACACCGAAAAACATGGCTATAGACACCACACGACTGTCTGGCAGGCCATTTGAGTTACACGACTGTGTGTCAAGTCGTGTGACAAGTCGTGTAACTCACTGTTTGTGAATTAGGTTTACACGGGCCAGGGACACGGGCGTGTGTCCAGGCCGTGTAACTTACTGTTTGGAATTAGAGTCATACGGGCGTGTGCTTGGCCGTGTGGACCAAACGAGTCAACTGCCCAGGCCATGTGAATCCACACGGGCGTGTGGGCAAAAAAAATCAAAATTTTTCCTTCGATCATTGTCGAAACCTTTTTTTTAGTTGACTTTTATTTTAAAAAACGAAAAATGGGAGTTGCCACCAATCCTTTTTTTGTGAGGTGTGATCGGATCACCTCGTAATTTGATTCGTTTTAATAAAAGGTTCGATTTACTAAAACAACGATTTTTGGTCTACAAAATTTAGAAAATGGGTTCCGCAGTCAGTTACACACGAGGAAGGATTAGCACCCTCGTGACTCCTAAAATTGGTTCCTAGTTGATTACTTGATGTCTTAGTGTCGAAAGTTGAAAACTCGAAAAGAATTTAAAATACGATCCCTCTTTATTAATATTATTTTTACTTAAAAATCGCTTGAATAAATCGAAACGTATGTTAAAGGTCATCTTATCTCGAGGTAACAAAAGGTCATTTCCCATAAGTTAGGATACAACATCTCGAATTCTTGAAAATAAGTTTATCTTTTATTTTTTATATTAAATCTCGCGTGTTTTAAAATGATATTTGGTCATCTAGGTTCAACGAGAAAGTTGAGACCCCGTAAGTTAGGGCACAACTTCTCGAATCTCCAAATACGGAACATTACCTTATTATTTTAAAATTTTCTTTTATGCATCGCGCAAAAATTAATGTAACACTTACAATGATAAATATGTTTAATTCATTAGGGTATCATGTGAAAAATGAAAGAACATTTTAAACGCAGTGCATAGTATGATGGTAATAATATAAAATAACTATATGGGTAGAATATTAAAAAATAATAAACAATAAAATACTATAATAATGGCATAATTATAATAATGATAATAGTATTAATAATTAGATCGCAATAATAAAATAAGTAACTTAAAAAGAAGTGAAAATGGAAAATGCACAGTTTAAAAAAATAAATAAACACAACATGAAGATATTAAAAATATTAAAAGAAATAATAAAGCAACAAGAATAACAAAAAATTAAAATTAAAACAATAACAATAATAATAATGCATCATTAAAAAAATATGAATAATCTAATTTTTGGTGTAAAAGGATGAATAAATAATTAAAATAAAAGTTTGTGGGAAAGTTGAAATAAATTAGGCTAAGGATTAAATCGAAAATCAAAACAAAATTAAAGTGATAAATTGTAGCTAAAAAATAAATAAAACAGAACAGGGGATTAAAATGAAACATACGAAAAGAAGAGGGGATCAAATGGGAAAAATATCCCAAACCCAATTAGACGCACCGTTTTCTTGACAAATCAAGGGACTAACTTACGCAAAAAAAAAACAAAATAAAAGGGGGAAATTAAAATAAAAATAAAGCAATAGGGCGAAACTGAATAATGATGAAAATACGGAAGGATCAAAATAGTAATTAGCCCATTTATTTCAGAAAACATGCGGATCCTGCTGGCGGGTCGGGTCGGCGCGTGGATCCTGGGGCGAAACGACGTTGTTTTGGGGCTATTGAAGCTAGCCCTAAAACGACGTCGTTTTAGGGGCCTATTTAAGCTAATTTTCTACAAAAAATCATTTCATGCCTAGGTTTTTAAACAAAAAACTCAAAAAAGCTCTCCCCTCTCTCTCAATCTCCCCACGTCCGGCCTAGGCTCCGGCCACCGGACCACCATGGCGGCCACCAGTCACCGACGATAGTGCCGCCTTCCACGGTGGTTGAAAAAATCACCGAATCACTTTTTAAAAAAAAATCCTTTAAAACCTCGATCTAGGATGTATTTTGAAATAATAAATAAAGAACAAGAAAAAGAAAAAAGAGGCAAATCGCGAAGGAAAACCTTCGTCTTTGTTGCGTTTCTGACCCTCGTCGGAACCCGAATGGGTTCTATGACCCTCGACAACGATGGAAGATGAACCGAAGGTAAAATTTTTATTATTTATTTATATATTTTTTTCAAATAAAAATAAAAATAAATAAAAGAGGCACCTTTTGAAACTTTCGTTTTTTTGATTGATTTCTCTATTTTTTTTTTGTTTGGTATCGCGTGTCCAATATTACATTGATAGATCTGGCTTTTATAGCCATTTACATATATTATTTTCTTTTTATTTCTCTGTCTCGCTACTGTTCTTGCTGTTGCATGTTCGTCTTTGTCTCATTTTTTTGCTTTGTTTGTAGGTGTTTGCAAGGTCAACGGAGGCGTGGGAAGGATTGCCTTTGCCATTTTGGTACAATGGCGGAAGGGGCTTCAGGCCTCGGGACGAGGTGCCTCGGGCAGCGCAATCGAGGAAGAGCGGTGCACATGGATTAGGGTTTCTTAGTTTTGCTAAGAATGTTTAAGTTTTTGGGCCAATGGGCCTCTTTTGTATTTGGGTTCATATATTTTTTAGGGTTTGTAGTTTTTGGACTTGGACTTATTTAATTTTAATTTTATTTTAGGTTTTATTTATTTGGTTTTGGGCCCGGGAAAATTGGGCCTACTACAATCATTGTTCGAATCGAACGTAGGCCTACCGTAAGTTTATTATAACCTTAATTAGACAATGAGACTGTACTTTGATGATCTGTTACTGAATATTCTATTATTTTTATACATATAGTTGACATGAAATCTGATAAGTAATTGTAATAGCTTTACATGAGCATGATTTGAATTGGCCTTTCTATATGCGCATATCTGATATCTGTTAACCTGCATCTGCATTTGGTTGGGATTGTGAAAAGGAGGAAGTGTGGGCAGTTTAATAATCTTCCGAGCTTAGTGGTTAAGCCACAAACTCATATCTGACTTAGTGAGTTATCGCATTTTGATCTGGCAGCTTAACTGTAATATTTTTGAAAAGTGACACATAGTCACTATACGGTGTGTAGGGATGGATGGGTACTTGATACCCTATATGGTGTGTAGGGATAGATGGAGATGGTGTATAACGATTGTAGGTAGGAATCTGCATCTGTATCTGAATTGTTCTATAATTGTATCTAATATCTTCTGTTTCCGTATCCGGTTATGAGAATTAACTAACTAAAGTCGAACTAAAATCACACCTCTCATTTTACTGCTTAATTGAGAATGTAAGTTACACATTGAGTTGTAAACTCATTAGTTGTTTGTTTGGATTACATGTAACCCACAGACTTAGAAGGGTCGACGTGGCATGAGCTCAATCATTCCTCTTTAGTATTTTATCATTGCTTTTATAAATTTACGTTAGTGTGTGTTTGTCTTGGATTATGCTTTGGAATTTAAATTTTATGTTTGATCTAAATAATTATATGATTTTCGACTGTTGAATTTAAAGTTATTAAAGGTTGGTTTGTTCTAAAATAATTGGATGTAACCTTCAGACTTGGTCTTAACTTCTAGGTCGGGTATGGGGTGTTACAATACGAAAATGTATATTTGAAGCAAATATATTGGTGGCCAGGTATGAAACACGAAATATCAGAATTTGTGACTAAATGTTTAGTATGCCAACAGGTGGAAGTCGAGCATCAAGTTTCGTCGGGTTTGTTGCAGCCTGTGATAATTCCATAATGGAAATGAGAATGAGTTACAATGAATTTTGTCAGGATTACCCTTAACTCTGAAAATATAAAGATGTTATTTGGGTTGTTGTCGAGAGATTAACAAAATCTGCACACTTATTCTGGTTAGAACGGATTATTCACTCGAGAGATTAGCTGAGTTGTATATCTCTAAGATTGTTTGATTGCATGATGTGCCAGTACTCATTATTTCACACGAAGCTTTGGGTATGAAATTAAATTTTAGTACCACATTTCATCCCCATTCAGATGGTCAGTCTGAACAAGTAATTCAGATTCTCGAAGATATGTTGAGATGTTGTGCTATTGAGTTTAAAGGCAGCTGGGAGAAATTTCTATCGTTAGTTGAAATTGCTTATAATAACATCTATTAAACGAGTATCAAAATGACTCAGTACGAGGCTTTGTACGGACAAAAATGTAAAGCTCTTCAGTATTGGTCCGAGTTGAGTGAAAGAAAAAGTGTTGGTATTGATTTGATCCGTGAAACTGAAGATAAAGTTGGAGTTATTCGTGATTGTTTGAAAGCTGCCTTTGATCGATAGAAATCATATGCTGATCTGAAACAAAAAGATATCGAATTTCAAGTCTGGGATAAAGTATTTTTAAAGGTCTCACCTTGGAGAAAGGTGTTATGATTCAGCAAAAAAGGGAATCTTATCCTAAGGTTCATTGGGCCGTATGAAATTGTTAAGAGAATCGAATCTGTAGAATACAATTTGACTTTACCACCGGAGTTAGAAAAGTTTCATAACATTTTCCATGTATCAATGTTGCGTCGTTATCGATCAGATCTGTCATATGTGTTATCTATTGAGGAAATTAAGTTACAATCGGATTCATCGTACAGTGAAGAGCCAATGAAAATTATGGCTTAGAAAGTGAAAAAACTTCATAACAAAAGAGTTCTGTTAGTGAAAATCTTGTGGCACCGTCACGGTATTGAAGAAGCAATGTGGGAAATCGAGGAATCTATGAAATCACTATACCCTAATTTGTTTGCTGGTAAGAATTTTGAGGAGGAAATTTTCTTTAGGGGGAGAGTTGTAATAACCTATTTTTCAGTGGTGTTGAAAACAGTGGTTTTGGGACCACAATTCCGATGCATGGGTTAGAAAATATTATTTATTTAATATTTATGAAGTTTAGTTATTAAAATATTATTAAAATTTAGTCTGGTAATTTTGACGTTTAGTTAGTTGATTAAGGAAAAAGAACTAAATCGTAAAAGATATAAAACTTGATCTTTCTTGAATTCCATTAACTAAAAAGCATAATTAAGGATTGTTAAGGAATTTAAATGGTAAATATACCATTTCGAATAGTGTTGAACGATTGGTGGCTTAGATTTAGTGGAAATGTTTTGTTTATTTTATATTATTTAGTTAATTTTGTAATAAAATATAATTAACAAAAGGAAAAGAAAGAAAATAAAAATGTGTTTGGTCATCTTCAACCTTAAGAACTGATTCTAAGGGGAAGAACAAGACCTAACCTTCGTCCAGCTTCAAACTCTAATTGGTAAGCCATTTTTGATCGGTTTCTTGTAATTTTTATGTTTTTGGAATCTCGGGAGCTTGATTTAGCTAACACTGGGACTATTGTACGAAACTGCTAAAGGTTTTTAAATTTTCCATTGATGTTTTCTTTAAGCTTTTATGGTTATTTGGTTAGTTTTGAAGCTTAGATATGTTAATGGACTAGTTTGTAAAGTAAAAATTGTTAGTTTTGAACTTAGGGACTAAAGTGTAATAAGTCCAAAATGTGTATGAAATTTCTAAATTTTTGTGTTTTAGTTGACTGTTGGAGGACTAAATTGAGATTGATTTCGAAATTGAAACTCAAATGTGAGAATTATAATAGTTTCAGTTTTAGGGACTAAATTGTGGTTGATATAAAAGTTGAGGAATTTAGTATAAATTAATTGAGATAGAACATGATATTTGTATGTTGTTTTATGTTGTTTGGATTTGTTAATTAATTCAAATTATACTTTAGATCAAGAATCTCAACGATCAAAGGATGTACGAGGAAAAGGAAAAATTACTGATTAGTCCCTGATAGTTTAATCATTACCATTTTGACAAGTAAGTTCATACACTATGAAGTTACTCAATTATGTTTATTTGTTATACTAAGATTGTCGGTAATTATTATTGTTGGATTGGATTTATAATTCATCTCAAGTATATCCCGATGCAATTAGTAAATGCTTGTATGCATGTTTGTGTTATTGCCTAGGTTCCCAGCTCCTGCATATGTTGCGGACTGGAGAATACGAAATATTAAGCCATGGCCAGGCAATTTTTCGTGTAGGTTGACCCTATTGGATAACCAGACACTACTATTTTCATTTGTATATTGAGGTATTTTTACGAAATTTCATCGGGAAAGTCGGCTATTAAAGTTTCGGAGACTTATCTGTAAAGTTGGTTATAGAACTCTTGTGATTTGGTTTTGGGTTTATAGTTGGTTTATTTGGTAATGAAAATACTTATGAATGTTCATATGATTGAACTCAAGCATGTTGTCTATATTAATGATGTGGATTGGATTTTTTATAGGTTTAATTGTATCTCAAATTGAATTTTGTACATGATAGGACTTAGAGGTAAGTGAAGCTTAAATTGTATGAGTTTACTAAGTATTTAATATATGGTAGTGAGGTGAATTTGGTCAAGTTTTGGTTAGCTTTTTATGTGTTTAGGTAAGTATATGTTGTGGTAATTGTTGGTGTTTGAATGACTGACATGAATGGTTTATGTTTCACATTGGATTGTGGTGCCATATGTGGCACATTGGTTAGACACATAGGTTGTATGTGAATTGGTATATTTTGGCATGTTTAAATGTGTTTTTAATAGGTAAAAATGGTTGGAAATGGTTTGGCTTGGATCCTAAGGAATAATTGAGAAAATGACTTGTTTTCGAAGTTATTTTAGGTGCACACAATCACTCCATATGGCCATGTGGCCTATTTGATTTTTGGTGCAGGATTATCCACGTGGTCTCAGAGAGTTACATGGCCTAGAGATACAACCATGTGACCCTGAGTTTTAGGGGCAAAAATTATTACACGGTTTGGCCACCCAACCATGTTCTTGAGCCACACGGGCTGAGCCTTGTCACACGGCCGTGTGACCCCTGTTTATACATTTTACTCAAATTTTTGTATAAGTTTCAATTTAACCCAGATTTGATCTCGATTTTGTTTTATATGTTCCGTAAGCTCGATTTAGGTCCCAAATTGATTTATTAGCATGGAAATAATAGATAACGAATCATTTGGTTGTTATTAAATGCTTTTATGAAAGTTGTTCAAAATTTATTGTTGTAACACCTTATAGCTCCGGTCGGGCGACTGGACCGGGTATAAAGTGTTATAGTTTTACTTTTACTTTCAATTGTAACTTTTATTTTAGTTTTATTTTGTTCTTCGCAGGAATTGGATTGTAGATCTGTTAAACTCGTCACGGATTGTTGTTCGCGTTGTATTATTTATTTATATTAGGATTTTTCTCATTTTTACTTTTGATTTTTTTGTAAATGTTCATCTTTCAAATCAATGTATTGCATGTGTTAAATCCATAGGGAACTAATTCGGTAAGGGAGATTAATGAGTGGACGTGGGATTAATTAACACCTATGTAGGGTTTCTTAATAGATCAATTGGTTGGGAAAAGAAGAACCTAAAACCCTAGGCTAGACGACCCTAGGAAGTCATGTAGGTAGGAATGAACCCGAAATCAATATTTCCTGTCGTGAAAACCTTACCCCAATCTGGTCTGACTTGTGACATCGAAAGATAAGTAGTTCTTGCCAACTAATTAGGTTAGTGGAAGGCCAAGATTCCTTGCTAGGTTAATGACTAGTTGATTGAATAGAACCCGAAGTATAAGATAATTATGAACACTGAAGCGAGCTAGTCTTCTGTCGCTTAATCTGATAAATTCTACAATCTCTTTTTGCAATTGTTTTCATTAATTTTATAAAATATCTTTTATCATCACCTTAGGAATAATCGTAATATAATTTAATTAAAGTACTAATTTAGACCCGTTAGCGTAGAAGTTAATATTATTTTAGTTTAGCCTCCCTTGGGTACAATACTCGGAGTACTTCCAGTACTTTGTTGTACAAACCTATATTATAACCTGACCCATATACTTGTAGACATCGCCTAATTCCTCATCATTTGTAAAAATATTCTTATTTCTGACATTGGTACGTCGGGAGGCGGTCACCTCTCGACTATTCTATGTCATCGTTAGCTAAATAAAATCACAAAACATATAATACCATCAAATTCCATTCAAATTGCAATCAATTACAATATCAAACATATTTTACAATTTATTCAATTTAGTCCCTAAACCTGGGATAAACATAACTTTCAATTTAAAGCTTCAGATTGAAATTCGATTTCACATATATTCATTAGGGATCTCCTACTTGCTATTCCTACAAACTTTTCACAATATTTTCTCACTTTATTCAATTTGGTCCCTAATGTACGAAATCAATAATTTAGCTTTACATTTTAGTCCTTTTCTTAAACTAAGATTAATTTCTAATAATTTCACACAAATTTAATCTAATTGTCAACAATGATAACTTTCAAAAACTTTAATAATTTTACAAATTAGCACATGGGCTAGCTAAATCAACCTCTCATGATTCAATTGTCATAAAACTAAAAGAAAAATGGCTAGGGACTTACTTGAATTAAAGACCGAATAAAAATGGCATCTCGTTTTGCTGTTGATTTGTTTTGGTAAGTTGGAGAAGATGATATACCATCTCTCCATCCACCAATTTCACTTTTATACTAAGATTAGTTTGTTAATTAACCTTAATTTACTTATTTAACTATGTTTTGGTAAATTGCAGAAGATGATATACCATCTTTCCATCCACAAATTTCACTTTTATACTAAGATTAGTTTGTTAATTAACCTTAATTTACTTATTTAACTATATTTTAATTAAATTAATATTTATTTCCTTAAATTAATCCACACACATCATTACCAACCACTATCTCTTATTTATGCATGATTTAATTGCTATTTTAGACCTTTAGTTAATTGCAATTTAAGACCCCAAGCCATTTCCTAATTAAAATCTATAGCGATTGGAATTTATAATTTTGTCCTTGGGCCTTAGTTAATTACAATTTTGGCTAAATTAACTAACCAAAATTTAATTCATCAAGTTATTAACTTCGTAAATATCTTTATTTAATATTTACAAACTCGATTTATAGAAACAAGTTCCAAAAATCACAATTTCTAATACTATTAGAAACTAGGTCGTTACATGGTATGTTGGATATACAACTTATGTATGACATATCTTTGCATACAATAGTGGAATTCGTAGTCTAATAAAGGGTAAAATGTATCCTCTCACTAGCATTTATTGGTTGATGAAAAAAAAGTGGCCACAGGTAATTTGTGGAGGACGAATGATTTTATTATTATATGTTAATAATAGACTTTTTAATGAAGGAAGATTCAATGTTTACCATGAGATAAAATAGGATCATATTGAGTGAACAAATTCAACTCAAAGAGATAAAGGGTATTTTACGAAGGAAACACACTAATGATAATGTCAATGAACGAGCAAAATTTTAAGTTGCTTTTGTAAATGGTATATAATAAGGGATAGTTCAATCTTGATACTTTTAGTGAATTGACTCCATGACTAAATAAATTTGTAATTAATAGACAAAAATTTGGAACTTAATTACAAATTATTTGAGTCCTAATTATACATGCTCGATTGGTCCCGCTACTAGCTCAAACACAACCCTTTATGGATTGCATTTAGAATTGATACGTTGAATGAATGGAAATGACAAAAAAAAAAAAAAATAGATTGCATGTATTACTATCCGCAATAATTGCAGTCTCTCACAAAGAGCAAGAGATGGCTTAGTGATTAAATTAATTAAATAATTGAAGTTTAAAGTGAAAATTAAATTAAGTTACTCATCGCGATTTTACAAAATGAGATTCTAGTACGTTAAAGTCGTTATAATTTTAACAAAATTAGAATTGAGTTGAGAAAATAATTTAATTAATAGAATTAATTAAATAAAAAAATATTTTGAGAATAGAAAATTAATTATTAGGTTGAATAAATTATGTGAATTGGTTTAAAGACAGAAAAACACATATAATTATACCAAATACAAGAATAACCCAATAAACCCACTTGTATTAAGGTGGGATGCACACAGGATATTCCTAGTGTGTGTCATCCACCATAAGTAGTCTTATATAGACTCAGTGTTTTCTTATAAAATATTATTATTTGAATTTTTTTTTTTCAAGTCGAATTGCTTTGAATTTTCCTTATAAATAGGAATTACGAGCTAAGTAAAAAATAAACACCATACTCATTATTGAACGTAGTTACTCTGCAAAAAATTAGAGGTTTAAGAATAGCATAGAATCCTGCTAAGGAAAAAACACAATAAATATGAACTACGAGCTAAGTAAAAAATAGATACTATACACATTATTGAGCATAGTTACTCGCCAAAAAATAGAGGTTTAAGAATATCGGAGAATCTTGCTCAGCAAAAAACACAAGTAGTAATTTGGTAAAATTTATTACCATAAATAACACAAAGGGTGAGGATTGAAATTTTAAGGACTAATAACAAAATTTAACCTAATTTTTTTGATAGGTTGCTTAGAACTAGCAAGTAATCATTTTTCAACTTTTACGTAACAAGATAAATATGTTTTAATGCGCTCAAAATCATATCTTTCTATATTGACAATCAGGGGCGAAGCCAGAACAATTTTTTAGGGGGGGCCGGATAAAATTTTAATTTTTTATAGTTTATATCTTTATAATTTGTAAAGGATTAAATCGAATTTTTATAATTTTAGAGGGGCCAAAGTACAATTTTACCTTTACTAATTTAAAATTTTTAAAAAATTTCAAGGGCTTAAATAGTAATTTTACATTTTAGGGGGGGCCGGGGCCTATGCCAGCGCCCCTGACTTCGCCCCTGTTGACAATGATACCAATAACAATCGAACTAAAATTCAATTGTTAAATCTAATTATTAAATAAATGATTTTATCATGCGAAATAATATTGTGGTGAGACTGTTCACCGTCAAATAACATAGGCCGAGAGAAGGAGGGCTTGCTGCTTTGGGCTACCATTTTTGGATGGGCTTTTTCATTCTTGCCAGAAACCGAATGGCTTCTGGACTTTCACTTTCATTAATGTTTTGTTTTCAGGGATTTCAACACCATGGATTTGAAAGACGCAAAAGGGGATTATTGCCTAGTTATGGGTGTTCATTCGGTTAACAGACCCGAAATGTTATTAACCGAATTAACCGACCTTTCAAAATTTTTAACCGCTAACCGAACCGAAATTTTTTCAAAAAAATTAACCGAACCGAAATTTTTTCGGTTAATTCGGTCGGTTAACCGAATTAACCGAAAATTATATTTTTTTAATTTTTGGTTAAAAATTAACTGAATTAACCGAATTTATGATAGCATATCCATATAATTTCTGGAATTTTTAGAATGTCAACTAATCATTATTTCTGGGTGCACATCCATGATCCATATAATTTTCATAACTACTGTCTTCAGATTTTAGCTTTAAAAACATTGATTTTTCAACAAGAGATGCATTGAATTTCATCTTCTACTGTGCAGTGTTTTAATGCAATAAGATTATCACTTACGAAACGCCCATTGTTTCATTTATATACATCCACTAATAGTGGATAGGATGCCAATCCTAATTATATATTTAAAGGATAATTATTCTATATACGGATTATAAAATTTTAAAAAAAATTATATCCTAAAATTATAATAAAATAAAAATTAATTAAAAAAAACACATTATAGCTTTTGCTTATGAAATTTTTAAATTCCATTACCAATTTACCTAATAATAATATATAATTTTTTGGGTAGAATTAAAATATTTACAGTTCATGAAGATTAATATTTTTTAGATTTATGATTGTCCTTAACAATGTAATATTTAAGATTGAAACTTAAATTCTGTATATAAAAGTGTTATACATATTACCAGTGCAATTAGGAAAGCTTGTATCCTAATTATAAATTAACATATAGCAGCTATTAATGAGGATAAAAGCTGGAGTGAAAATCCAACTATATATACAAAGAATATGTATTTTTTTTCGTGTCTATCTGTTGTTATTAGTGTTTGAGTTGGGTTTTATTTTATTTTTAGTTTTAGAATTTTATTTTTATTTATTTAATTATTTGTAATTTTTATGATTGGGTTTGGGTTGGGTTAGATATTTGGTATAGATTGGGTTCAAAGATTGGGTTTAGGTGGATAATGGACTTATAGGCTATTTATATATTATAAATTTATTTATTATTTTTCGGTTAAACCGAAAAAATTCTGTTAACCGACCGGTTTCGAACCGAAAATAAATTACAAAATAATTAACTGACCCCCGACCGAAAAAATTCGGTTAACCGACCGATTAATCGAATTCGGTCGGTTAACTAAATTTTTTCGGTTTTACCCGAATTTTGCACACACCTATTGTCTACTCTTCTTATTATTCTTTTTAGTTGGTTTGGAATAAAAAAAAAACATGGATTTTTTTAATAAAAAGGAAAATGGAGTTTAATTACTTTGTTTTCATTTGTTAAAACTAGTTTTTATATTTTTATTTTTTTTGAACAATTAATTTTTTCGAGTGAGCCGAACTTATGGGCTAGTTTTAACAAATGGAAAACATAAAAAAAAAAAAACTAAGATAAAAAGGAATAAAAGAAAAGAGGAAAACATAAGGAGAAACAAAAGAGAATGGGAAATAAAGAGAAATAAAAAGTTAAAAAAGAATATAAAAGTAAAAAAGTTAAATTGCTCAAAATGAAAAAAATTATAGAGATCAATTGTAGAATTTAACTTAAAATAAATTTCATTTGAAATAATGATTTTAACTTACCACATCATCTTACCATTGCACTGTTAACGTCAATGAACGATTCAGTGACTAAAATATTATAATACGATAATATAAATAATTAAAACGTAATATTTTAATTATAAATAAATAAAATGAAACTAAAAAAATTAACTATTTTAATAAATTACCTTAAAAATAATTGTACACAATTTAAATCCCAAATATAAATTTTTTTACCACTAGTAACAACTAACAACTAGTTTTAAAATACTAAATTAAAGTTAAGGGAATTTGATCCCAATAATTTATAAATATTTTTATTTATACATGGACTAAAAAACAAAAGGTAAAGAACAAAGTCAAAATCATTGCATTTTGGGAAAAAAATAAATAAATAAAGAGAGCGAGTTAAAAAGACCGAGGGATCTCTTTGTCTTCTCAGATTTTCTCTTTCCATCTCTCAGTTCTCAAAACCCTAATTTCTCTGCTTTCCCTTTTGCTTAATCAATCGATCCTCGTCAATGGCCAACAGTAATCTCCCTCGAAGAATCATCAAGGTTCCTCTTTCGATCTCCGTTTGGTCCTTTTCGATTTCTCCTAGTTGTTTGTTTCCCGAAAAACCTCAAGAAAATCTTGTTTCTTTTACTTTTTATTTTTCATTTTCTGTTGTACTTTTGGGTTTTAGAGTTTAGTTTTATAGCTGAATTGTTTAAATTTTGATGAACCAAAAGCCTCTGCTATTTACTTTTGGATCGTCTTTTTTGATTGGCGAAAGCTTTTTTCTGCCTCCATTTTTTGTGTGAATTTTTAAAAATTTTCTTGGTTATTTCTGTTTATTTTTCTTTGATCTAAACAGGAAACTCAGCGTCTCCTCAGTGAACCTGGTAATTGCTTTGCTTTTCCTTTTTCCCATTTTATGTACTTTTGAGAATTTTTTGTTGAATTTTGTTTGGTGTCAGCGTTTTTGTTTACTAATTTAAATGTTATGAACTGAAAAAAAAAATATTTTTTATTTTCCCCCCTTGTTGAATGGGTATTTTCGGATACAGCACCTGGAATTAGTGCTTCACCATCAGAGGATAACATGCGATATTTCAATGTGATGATCCTTGGTCCAACACAGTCACCATATGAAGGTAGCTGTTATTTTCTTCTAATAGTTGTGAGTAGTATTTCAATGTGTTGAAAATGAATTGTGTACCAGTTGAGTCTTGGCTTATTTAAGTCATAAAGAGCTTAAAATAGCTGATTTTCTGTCAATAAGAGGATTTCAATATGTTAGGAAACTTCTAGAGAAAATAGTCCTTGTGCAGTGTTTATTTTACTTCATTTCCCCCCTGGTTTTTCAGCTTGGAAGAGAGAAAAATGAAGCCTTGTTTAAATGTTTTTGTCTTAAAATTTAAGTCCAATTAGCGTTCTTCTTAGGCTTTTGTAGTGCTTGATCTGGTTATGGAGTATTGTTTTTGTTAATATCTCATTGCCCTTTTTAGTTTTTTTTTTTTTTTTCATTTGTAATTATTTTGTACTTTTGCATCTGATATGATGCATTATCATTTCAAATATTTATTCAGGTGGGGTTTTCAAGTTGGAACTATTTTTGCCTGAAGAATATCCCATGGCTGCTCCCAAGGTAAGCAACTTCGAGTCATTTTTAGTTACTAGCATGACCTTCCTGTTACTCTACAGCATATGATAATAGCTCAAAGGTAAACAATGTTTGAGGCATGATAATTGTCATTTGAAGTTGGTTCATGATTATAGTTTTGGAGATTTCAGTTTCAGCAGAATTTGTTGTCTTTTTTATTGGGTATGCTAGAATTAAATGTCTATCATGTATTATTCTCCTTTCACTTTGATGAACTCTTGATCTTGTATGATTACTTTCTTTGATGACATAATTTAAAGGAAAATGTTGGAACTCAATGTTTGACGGTATGTCATATGCACTGGCTTTAAAAATGTCCTTACTCTGACATCACTGCAATAGACTATACTACCTAAGAAGCTGGCTCTTTGCTTTGGACGTTGCACTTCTTGCTTTTGTTTAGGAAGAATGTTTGCATCTGATTTGTTGTGCAGGGCAAACTCTCGCTGGTAATGATCTAATTTGTGCTTGCACTCTGTACTGGGTTGTATATAGCTGATGCAATGGCATTCGAAACTTCAATAGTTGGCATTTCAGCATCAATTTATTGTTCTCCTCTATTCTCTCAGAACAGTTTAATCAACTGTTAATGTTGCCTCCATGGTTTATTTTGTTTTTTCATCCACCTTAACCAATTTGATGTAACAGGTTCGATTTCTTACAAAGATATATCATCCTAACATTGACAAGGTTGGCAACTGTTCCTTCTTTTCTCCTTATTTTATGGTGTCAAAATATGTATTTTTCTTGGCTCTTAAGGGTTTGAATTTTCTTTCAGCTTGGAAGAATATGCCTTGATATTCTCAAAGACAAATGGAGTCCAGCTCTCCAGATACGAACTGTACTTTTAAGGTATTGTAAGATATTATGAGATACAAATTCATTTGTTGGAAATCAATATTGGTAAATGTGGGGAGTGTGTGTTACTATCTTTAGTTATGGTAGCACTTGATTTTAAAGTTAATACTGACATTAATATGTTCATTTCAGTATTCAAGCACTTTTGAGTGCTCCAAATCCCGATGATCCACTCTCTGAAAACATTGCTAAGCACTGGAAAACAAATGAGGCTGAAGCCGTTGAGACAGGTAAAATCTGTGATTGCTTATATTAAATCTTTGGAATTTGGTTACTTCACTATTGGAAAGATGATATGCTCCCATTCTTATAATTGACTCCTCTCGATATCCCTTATGCTTATTGCAGCAAAGGAATGGACCCGTTTGTATGCAAGCGGTGCATGAAGACTGTTTGGTATCATTTGCCCTCTTAAAATAACATGTTATGCAGTGTAAGCTATTCCATGTCAATTACATATGGAAATTTGGAAAAATTGATGTTTGAAAAGAGTCTGATTTTCACAAAAGGCTTCCAGTTGCGACCTGTTTATCGTTTACTGGTAGGAAGCAGTCACTGAAGTTGTATGATAAAATACAATGTTGTCTAAAACTCTCAAATGCTGAACTAAGAGATTATTCTCAAATACAGCTATTTCATGTTCTGTTTATTTATGATATTAAAGTATGATGCATACATACATGAATATTCTCTTAAAATTCAACACTTTGGTCTCATCACAATCTTTTAACTCGATACTAGTACGAGCCTTAGGCATTGCGTTGGATGATTATTTGTTTGTGTTAATTTACTCTTAAGGTCTAAGTTTACTTTTATTTTCAGAAATTTACTCTACTTTTGTGGATAAAATTTTAGGTTCATTTTTTATCACTATTAAATTTATTAATGTGGTATTTTGAAATTATAAAAAAGCACTTGGTAGTTAAGTACCAATAAAAATAATATTGAAAATATTTGAATAGATTTTTTAAAAACATTCATTTCAATTTGTCATTATAAAATAATTTTTTTAGAATAGTGTTCCTAATAAAAATTGATGTCAAAATGTTTTAATTAAATATTAAATATTTAAATTAATTAATAACATCATAAAAGTGATTAAATCTCAAATTTTAACATAGTATAAAGGATAAAGCTAAAGTTTGATCCTTGTAGCAAACCTAAAAAGAAATAAAAAGCTAAATATTTGTCTCTAAAACCTGCATTCAAATTATATATATTCATATAATATTTTATTCAGAAAATTAATAATATTAATTATTTGGATTAATTAATAACATTATAAAATTAAAGGACCAATTTATATTAAAAATTAAAGTGTAATAATTAAATTTTAAATTTAAGCATAATGGAGAGATCAAAATTAAGATTTAATTAATTTTCTAAAACTAAAAAAGAAAAAAGTAGACTTAAATCTAAAAAAATGTAAAGTCACTTGTCATTCTTAAGATTTTTAAAGTATTAAAATTATATATGAACATGTAATGTTTTAATCGAAAAGTTAACGATATTAATTATTTGAATTAATTAATTAAAAATATAAGGATTATATTATGTTAAAAAATTAATGTATATATATTAAATATAAAATTTAAGCATATTAAAGGAGCGTATTTAACTATTTTTGTAAAATGAAATAAAAAGAAAGAAGCGTGGGTGAGGGAGTCAGGTGATGACCTTCCTTTTTATGGTAAGCATATTAGAGGGATCAAAAGTGAAATTTAATCACTTTTGTAAAATGAAAAACAAGAGAGCCACGTGTCATCAGAAAGACCCTTTTATATATAGGGTTCAGGAACTTGTCGTGGGACTTTTCAAGAGGGTAGTTCAAAATCCATGTCCATTTTGGCCGAAAAATAATAATAAAAGTAAAAATGGTTTGAAGGAAGGAAAGAAAGAGAAAAGCTAATAGGGGTTGGGGGAGGTTTTAAGCATGACATTTAAGGAGAATGGTAGCAAGATAAATTTGAATTTTTAATATATTTATTTTCAGTAGGAATAAAGTTGGTGTGTTGAATTTAAACTCTTACAAAATAAAGTTAAATTGGAACAAAAAGTAAAGTGGAGGGCTTGATTGAAAGACTGAATAAAAATTGAAGTGTTGAATTTTTTTTCAAAAGTAGCTGGATAAAGATTGAAGGATTTTTTATATTATTATAACTCTGTAATTAGTTTAAATTTAATCTCTAGCTTAAATTTAATTTTTAAATTATCTAATGATAATATTTAGTGATAATATTTAGGATTATTTTGTGATAATATTTAATAAAATCTAGTTAAATTTTAGCACTAGCATTTAATAAATTTTAGGATTAATTTTAGCCAATTAAACACAAACTTTTACCTTTAGCATTTAATAAAATTCTTTAGTTTTTTTTTTTCATTCTTGCGTCATACTCAATTCTCTGTTTCATTTCTCTCTCTCTCTCTCTCTTTTTTTTAAACTTTTTGGTTTAATTCCTTCCAAGGCCTTTTCTCTTCTACTTTCCAAAATTCCATTTAAACCATTTATTTTCAAGCATGATTTTTTCCATGATTAACTAAACTTTTTTTAGCCTTAGCCCGGTTATCACTTCAACAAAGTAATCGTGAGATATGAACCCACACTAAATACTTTGCAATTCAATATTCGCTTTCTCTCCGATATATGGGATAGTACAAATTAGTCACTCAAAGTTGATTCGATTTCAATTCAAAAAGCGCGCGTTGGGTTGGAATGTTTGGCGTACAGTTAGGAAGTTGAGTCGGCGGTGCTGTATTCAAAATCTCGCTAACAAATTGGCGTGTTCAATTGGAAAAAGCTAGTTGAATTCCGTCAAGGGAGATAGTGATCAGATTTAAACGACACACATGGTTGAGGCTGTTAATTTTGGCGCCGTTGCCGAGGATTGATAAAAATTTCTAATTTTTGTTTATTTTTTTTATGACTAGGTCAGAATCAGGGACTCTAACGGAAATAGAAAAGTTGGCTCGAACACTTTGAAGAAAAGCTATTCGACGCAGTAAAAAAATACAACCCGACTTTGAAAAAGGATCTTACACCAAAGATATTTACTTATTTGAAGATTTAGACAAAATGAAAGATCAAACTATACGTCAACTTGCAGCTGCACCAGATGAACAACAACCGCTATGCATAACTTACCCGGCAGGTGAAACATCATTCGAGTTAAAGTCGAGATTAATACATTTATTGCCTACTTTCCACGGTTTGAAAAATGAGAACCCGCATACTCATCTGAAAGAGTTCCACATGGTTTATCTGAGCATGAAACCAGAAGGAGTAACTAAGGATCAAATAAAACTACAATCTTTTCCTTTTTCATTAGCTGATTCTGCTAGATATTGGTTGTTTTATTTACCTTCGGGATCTGTTAATACTTGGATTGATTTGTCTCGATTGTTTCTTGACAGGTTTTTCTCAGCAACTTGAGCAGCTGAATTAAGGAAGAGTATAGTCGGAATACAACAAAAAGAAGCAGAACCACTCTATGAATATTGGTAGCGGTATAAGAAGTTGTGCGTAAGTTGCCCACAACATGGCTTGTCTGAACAATCGCTCTTACAGTATTTCTACGAGGGGTTACTCCCAATGGAAATGAAGATGATTGATGCCGCTAGTGGAGGGGCTCTTGTGAACATGACTCCTCAAAGAGCTAAGGAATTATTTTCGACTATGGCTGCAAATTCTCAACAGTATCAACCACCTATGGAACCAACGAGAAGGGTTCATGAGCTAAATACTCCTTCCATAGTAAATAATATTGATGAATTTACTAATGTGGTTAAAAGTATGCTTGTAGGAAAATCGAACCCAACTCGGTTATGTGGGATTTGCACTTTGTTTGATCATCCAACCGACTCGTGCCCGATTTTACTTGAGGACACAACTACACAAGTAAGAGCCGTTGAGAACTTCTCAAGGCCACCTTAAAGGCGTTATGATCCATATTCAAGGACGTACAATACAGGGTGGAGGGATCACCCAAACCTAAGCTATGGGTCGAACCCTCAATACAATCAACCATATCAACCAAAACCACCTCTGCCTCAACAGTATCAACCTCCAAAGTCATCTCTTGAAGCCATAGTAGAGAGGTTAGCCGTTAGCACCGAAAAGTTCCAACAAAAGGCTGAAGTATATTTCCAAGAACTAGAGCATCAAATAAGTAAGCTAGCACTTACGGTTAGTCGTTTGGAGAACCAATGAAAATTACCATCTTAAACTGAGCCAAACCCAAGTCAAAATGCAAGTGCTATGACCGTAAAAGATGGAACAGAGTCAGAACTAGTGCTTGGCACGAGTCGTGACCATGGCGTTGAACAAGAAGCTGAACAAGCAGCTCCCACTGAGCCGGAACCTCATAAACCATTTGTTGTACCTCTCCCATACCCTAAAAGGCTCACCCAAGTTAAAAAGGAGCAAAAGGAAAAAGAAATCTTTGAGACATTCCGAAAGGTAGAAATTAATATTCCTTTACTTGATGCAATTAAACAGGTTCCACGTTATGCAAAATTTTTGAAAGAACTGTGTACCGGCAAAAAGAAGCTCTAAGGAAATGAAAGGGTGGATGTGGGAGAAAGTGTTTTGCAGTGCTACAAAAGAAAATCTTGCCTAAGTGTAAGGACCAATGTATGTTTTCTATATCCTGTAAAATAGGTAATATTGGCATAAATAAAGCCATGTGTGATTTGGGAGCATCTATTAATGTAATGCCTTTATCTATTTTTAATATGCTAAACACGGGTCCTTTAAAAGAATCATGAGTGATTATTCAATTGGCAGATAGGTTATGCGTATATCCAGAAAGGGTGCTAAAAGATGTCCTCGTAGAGGTAAATGAACTGATTTTTCCTCCAGACTTTTACATCATCGATATGAAGGACGACTACTCAAAAAATGCTTTGATATTTTACTCGGGAGACCATTCCTAAGTACCATAAGTACAAAGTTTGATGTTCGAAGTGGAACCCTCATTATGGAATTCGACGATAAGGTGGTAAAATTCAATATTTATGGGGCGATGGGCCAATCCAGTACAATGTTGAATATTTCTGTTGTTGATATTATTGAACCACTAACGAAATTTCATTTTGAGTATGATAAAGAGGATGGGTTACAAACTGTGCTTTGTTGGAGTTTAAACCTCAATACAATGGATAAACTGGAGGAATTAATAACATTCAAAGAGCCATTTCATGAAATTATTGTTTTCATGGAGGCACGACAGTTTCCCAAAAGTCAAGGTAAAGAATTTGAATTGTCTCCTTTTCAAACTAAATTTTTGCTTTCCATTTCGCAGGCTGCGGTATTGGAACTCAAATCATTACTGGAACATTTAAAGATTTTGATAAAAGAAAAGGAAAATCGAGTAGAGAAGCTCGAATATGTTTCAATCCACCGATGATGAAGGAATCCAGAAAATACTTCAAGGTCAATGAGCAAAGGTTGAAATCTTTCTATGAGAACTTTCAAGTGCATGTAGAGGTGGAGTGACCCTCATCCTCGAGCTTGGGAAATCATGCTCTACCTTTTCCATTGGAGTGTTCATTATGGCTCGACATTAGAAGACTTCCAATATTAGCTCTAAAGTATTGGACTTGGAAGACATGGTAGCTTGGCATAAAGACATGTTCTCCTCCAACATTCCAACCCGTGTAGCAAGGGATGGGTCTTCTATGTACTCGCCACTCTCTATATTACTTTTCAGATAGTTATATAGAGAATATGATCTTGCTTCAGATAACTAGTCGACCATTCGAGGTTGTAGCTATTCGCACCATCTGCATACCTATACTACCCATGATGTTGCTTGTATAAATACTCGTGACATCTATGGTCACCATAATATCTCCAATGGCTTGTCAAATGTCCATTCACTGAACTCAACTACTCTTCATAGTTTTGTTGGTCACTTGACCACTTATACCCATTGTTATTAACCATGAATAAGCTAAATCTTCAACAAGTTAAATTAAAATAAAAGCACAAAAATAAAATAATATACAACGAAATAAAAAGCACTATCTAATTTCCTTGTCTTTCGACTAATATTGCCTCAAAAACAACTAACTTGACTACACATTTACACCATTACAATCCCCAACAATGATGCCAACAACTTGACTATGCCTCGATATACGTGTACTAGGGTTATGAATCAACACACAATTTAATAATTTAAAAGCGACTTTACTGCAAGTGTGATAGGTCAGTTGTAATGTTTATAAGTGTTACAATGGAACACTCACGTTAGAGGCAACTTTTCTCAAGGTTTGGTTGTCGTTGTCTCCCTACGTAAAGTCAAATCAATCATTTGACTCTCAATGGCATACTTTTGCCAATTTAGGTCTCAAAAGAGGTAAAATATAAGAAAATCTATCATTCTTACTAAAATCTAATGATTGACAAAATGTATTAAAAATACTTGTAAACTACTCGAGAAAGTCTAATTTGACATATCAAATTACAGTAGATCAGAGCGTTTGTGAGGCCAAAAGGCATTACCAAAAACTCATAATGTCCTTTATAGGTTCAGAAAGTCATTTTGTGAACATTTCCCTTAAACATTCTGATTTGATAATACCCAACCCTTAAGTCCAACTTAGTGAAATACACCACATGCACCAATTCATCAAGGAGGTTATCAATGAGAGGAATAGGAAACTTATCCTTGAGAGTACGTTGGTTCAATTGTTTATAGTTAATACAGAATCTCCAAGTACCATTTTTTTAACCATGACTACATGAGAGGCAAATTAACCAGTACAATCTCTTATAACGCAAGTTTTCATAATTTCTTTTACCAATTTCTCAATCTTGATATTTTGAGTTGTCGGATACTTATAAGGTTTAATTCAAACAACTTGATTTTCATCCTTAAGAGGTATTTTGTGGTCATGTGGCCTCTTAGGAGGCAAACTAATCTATTGTAATTTGGTACTTCAAATTAGGCTCTCCAATACACTCGCGGAGCTTATTCTCAAGCAATTTAAGTATCTTTTATATGTTTTTATCAATATTTAGCTTTAATAATTAATAAACATTTTTGTTTAGTTTTACCCCTTTTGAGACTCAAACTAGCCAAATGATGTCATGAGGAACTTAATAATGTGATTGGGTTAGTTTAAGGAGACGATAATGGTCCAACTTCGAGGAAAACATCATTCAGAGTGGGTGTCACGACACTGATGCCATGAAAGTCATGACACCAAGTCCTTTCACCTTGAGAATGCAAAACTTCAACGTAAAATTAACATGGAGCTTACTATACTGGGAGTCATAATACCAAGGGTAGGATGTCACAACATTGAGCCAACGTCGCGATATCGGGCCCCTGAAGTAGTAATATCCTTGAAGGTGTTGAAGTGAAGAAATTGAGGCCAACTCTAATGATGTCACGACACTGACTAGTGGGTGGCGTGACATCGCTGCCTGACGAGGAAAAAATAGTTGCAGGGGTAGTCTTTTGTCCAACACCATCTCTAATCAAAACATAGCTTCTAAGAGCATTCTTGTCAACTTTTTTGGGTTGTAATAAGATGTTAAAAGCTACTTTTGGTTGATAACTAAATGAGCCAATTTTGTCTTTACTTTTCTATCATTTTTTAAGTTTAGTAGTTAGTCTTCTTCACCATTATTAGGGTTTAGTTCTTAGCTTTTTCTGGTTTTATTGTTTAGTTAGTTTTTACTGTAACTTTTGAATTAATTGCATTTTGGTACTTAAAACTCTCTTTTTATTTTCAATTTCATCCAAGGCTTTTAATATCTTAGCTTTATTTTCTTTTCAAAATGTAAAAATCTGAACTTTGTTGGTATTTCTCACCTCCATTATTGCTACTATCATCTTCTTCAAGCAACCACCAAGAAATCTCTAAGCTTTCTTTAACCCTAATCTTATACTCATTTGAATGTATGATTTGAATATGTGTTAGGTTGTTATTTGTATGAAAATGGTGTTAAGTAACTGAATCTATGGTGATTGATTGATGGAAATTTTGTTTGGTTAGTTGTTAGTACATGGACTAAATCATAAAAGTTGGACTAAATTAAATAAACTTTAAAACTTAAAATTTACACTTCTAGGTGAATACTTAGATAGGTGGGACCAAGAGGAGATCCTATTGAGCACCAATTTGGTTGCCCCAAGTTAGTTTGGTAAGGTCGATAGATAAACCAGACTAAATCATCTAAATTGGTAAAATAATGATTGAGAGGTAAAATTGAGCCAATTAGAATTTTAAGCTTTTTAGATCCCTAATCCGAAGACTAATAAGCAACATGGAAGTCAACCAACCACTTTTGTATATTGGATTTTTAATTGCTTAATTTTGACTATTTTACAATTTGGTCATTCTTAGTGTTAGGTAACTTATTAGTGTAATTTACCCTTTATTATGAATTGTTGTAATATAATACTTAACGAGTAGTTAGCTAGACTTCTTATTTGCTTGCTTGTTGCTTAGGAATCACTTTGTCCCCAAAATTTCTTGAGTTCAATCCTTGGAATACTTGGGTGTTTCATTGTAACACTTGAAAATATTACAACTGACATGTCACACTTGCAGAAAGCTGCTATTGTTATATTTATATTTGTGTTGATTTATAGCCCAGATGCACACATGTTAGAACGTAGTCACAAGCACATAGGAACTTTAAATAAATCTTTGTAATCCTTAAGTAAACCTTGAATATCAAGCTGTTGCCTCCCTTCCAATGTCTCAAAAACCCCAATAATGACGAAAATGATTTTTGGATGTTAGGACATACGTACAAGGAACTGTCATTTTTTTTTAATAACATTTGTAACACCAATTTAGAAGCATTTTTTTCCTATAAAATGGTAGAAGACCTTTCTTGTACACCCCATAAAGTGTGCCATTGATTA
The DNA here is from genome assembly GCA_025503065.1 of Gossypium bickii. NCBI lineage: Eukaryota > Viridiplantae > Streptophyta > Magnoliopsida > Malvales > Malvaceae > Gossypium > Gossypium bickii. Next base: position 18,822,966 of record CP106709.1, read on the forward strand.
CTTAGTTCGAACTACATATTAAGATTCTTAAAATCCGATAAAATAGGGCCTAATGACACCAACCATAGTACCCCTAATACCATTCGACAACTTGTTAGTAGTAGGATCATAAAATCAGTGGAGAAAGGTATTCCCTGAGCACTCCAAATTACATTACTACACCTTCTCTTTGTAAACATATATCCTTCATTGGTGATTGTAGCCTCCAATCTATTATCCCTCTTAACATCCATTCCAACTCACTTAGCTACTAATGTATCTAGGAAGTTATGAGTACTTGTAGAGCCTACCAAAATACTAGCTACTTGTTGCCCAATTACTCCATTTATCCTCATTGTTTGATAGCCCACCATTCTTAACATGGCTTGCAAGGACATTACAGGTTGATCAGTGTTCTCAATCTCTAAACTTAGTGCTTTTGGGTTGTCAATACAATCTGAAAATAATTTCTTTTCACTTTCTTTTTTCATCGACTTAGTTAGTAACTGGTATAATTGAGATTTGATACACTTGTGCCTAAAAGTATATTATGCATTACACCAATAACATAAACCCTTTCTTCTTTTTTCTTCCATTTCAGTAGAGGTAACTACTATGGTTGGTGGTTTGTTGTTGTTTAAGGTACATGATTTTTTTGGTAGGTAACTTGGAATTTTTGGATGGTTGGTAGTAGTCAATATAGGGTTTGGAGCTATTTTGGGAGTAGGTAGTAAAGAGGAATTATAAGTTCTCAAGCTATGTCTAGGAGGTTGGCTGTTTGGTGTAATATATTCTTTATATGCTTGGTTAAATGCAAGGATTCAGTTAAAGTTTTTGGATGAAACAATTTTAAGAGCTGAGCTACTTCAGGTTTTATTAAAAATGCTTAAGGCATAAGAGTCTGAAAGTTGAAGTTGATTGAGTATGTCGAGAAAGTCTTCATGGTATTGGTCTACAAAGGTAGTGTGGTTGACGTTGACTAGGTTAGCCACAGGGTCTTCATATTCTTTTGGTGCGAAGCGATCTTTCAAATCTACTATATAGCTTTCTCACATTAAATTTTCAAAATCACTTCGACTTTTTACATAATATTGATGCCACTACAAAGCTTGTCCTTCCAAGTGTGACATTATCAATCTGACTTTGTTATACTCAAGGACATTTTCTAAGATGAAATACTGCTCCAGCTTGAGATTCTAGCTCTTAAAATCGTCACCATTAAATTTAGGACATTCCATTTTGAAGGCTCTTGAAATCCCCTCATCGAAATGAATAGGATGTGCCACTGATAGCAACGGTTCAGACGAACCCATCGATGCTTTCCTTTTTTTGATAACAAAGGTAGTGGTTTGATTAGATCCCTCTCCCCTCCATGAATTAATAACTCCGCAATACTCTTCAATTGTGCACTTATTCCCTCAAAATTTTCATCAAATTTTTTATCCATTTGTTTCATGTATGTCTGAGTCTTTGCTGCTCAGCTTGTAGCTAATCAATTTCTTATTGAATTTGGGTAGTGACTATATCCTTTATTGCTAAGAACCTGGCTTTGATACCTTAGATAAGAATTAAACCAAGAATTTAACCAAATTGATAGAAAACTTGAACAAAGAGAACCAAAGAAATAGAGAGTTCTAGAGAGAGTAAAATTTTGGTTGGGAAAAAACATACTCGTTTCCTCAGTATTGGCATTCATATATTTACCTTGAGCAATATTCTCGGTACGAAAACAAACTAACAAATTCTCAACATATTCTAACAGTGGAGATGATGACTGTCGAGGCCATCAAATATAAATTTCCTACGCTCTAACTAAACTAAACTGTGGTATAGAGAAGCAGGGTTGATCCCATATGGACTAAGATTCTAATATCGTTTTTTGCATAACCAGATTCTAAAGTCGTGGTAGCTGTCGTGCCCACAACTTGGAACCTGCTGTGCTAAAAATAAAATAAAGAGGGTTTTAGTTTATCAGGGTTAAAAATATAAAAATAAATAGAATAAAATAATAGTTAAATTATAAATAATAAAATTAAATAACCACAATTAAATTAGATAATCAAATATGTAAAATTTTTTAGCCTTAGACTCGGTATATTCCAGACTTGAATGGATCCTTGAAAGTGAATTTTTCCTTCCAAACGATGGGATGATTATAAAGATTAAGGACGCCTTAACCGCCAACTCTTCCTTGTGTAGTTGATTTCGAGACGCCCTGCAAACCAACCCTTACCGACTATCTATCCGCCTAACACGTGTCCTCAATTTAAGATCTTGGTAGTCTTGTGATCTAGAAGAGCCCAACTCAAATTAACGACCTTAATTGTGTGGGTCATTTAAATCCGATCACTATCTCCCTTGACGGTACCCAACTGGCCTTTTCCCACCTGGACGCGCCAATTTGTTCGCGGGAACCTGAATGCGGCAGATGACCGACTCATTTTCCTAACTGTACGCCAAACAACTCCAACCCAATGCACGCTTTTTGAGTTGAAATTGCTTTTTGAGTTGAAATTGAATTAACTTTAAGATATGATTGTAACTATCTCATATTCCGGGGAGATAATGAATACCGTGTTGTAAGGTTTTAGCACGGGCTCATTTTTTACGATTCTCGATCGGAATGATAACTGGCCTGAAAGGGAGATTAGTTGAGCATGAAATTAATCATACTTGATTGGATAATAAGAGTTGGTTTTAATGAAAGATAATAGGTGAAGAAGAGAGGGGACTAACAGGGCAATTGCACAAAAACTTAAAAAAGGAGAAAAGAAATGGCAGAATGCTCAAATGCTACTGAGGCATGAATATGCTAATTGCCCTTTAAATTATAGTGTGTTCTAATGCTGCCACAATTACAAGCCTTTATATACACCCTTCAAAGAACCAATTTCACATGATTTATGCCTAGAATCATGCTTAACAACCATCCACTAAATCAGATTTTTCTAAACATAGAATTTGTCAAAGTCAAAAGTCTGATTTTTTATTAGCCCAAAAATAGTTTTGTAATTTTCAATTCAACTCTCAACTTGTTTTTTGTTCCAATTTAGCCCAATTTTTGCTTGTTTTTAGACTTCGGCACTCGAATTACGTCCCTGATAAAATTTAAGTAAGAAATCACAAGCTTAGTAGCATTCTATTCAAAAATTGACCAAGATTAGGTGTATTAAACATATAAAATTAACTTGCTATCAAGAGAATTTAGGAAATATTAAAAATAAGAAATAAAAGAAATAAATTGTAGTAGTGAAAATGAAAGTAAACAAATAAAATACTGATACTTCAAACTCTCAAGCAACACATCTGTCAACCAGCCCAGAATTTATCTATTTGTTGATCCATGAGCTTAACTTCACTATTAGGCCTGTAACACGTACGTAACCTCAACTCTACAAAAATGTATGAAGGCTCATGCTGATTATTATGAATCGCTCTTACGAGCCCAGAAGAAACAGATTGAGGAACAACTGCAAAACGAGAATGAGAAGCAAGATTCCAAGGACTTGGTTAGTCAAATTATAAAATGCAAATAGATTTATGGATGTTGAATTGAGATCACTAGAAATGAGATATAAGACTAAACTTGAAACCTTTATACTGAAGATTTAAGTTCTAAGTGGAAAGATGGTACTTTTTTTTAGGGGGGGGGGGGGGTGTTAATTACCTTGTCTTCTTCTTTCTTTCTTTAATTTATTTCTTAAAGATCATTTTTGTAGTGTTTCTTGAATGTGTTGATTGAGTGTGGAATGATCTAAATTAGCATTTCTTGAATACTCTCTAAGAGCATGATTCCTCATTCTGATGGTTGGAACAGTTGTTTTCTTCTTCTTCTTCTCAGCACACATTAAATTTTTATGATGAAATTAGTTCAACTTTGGTCCACTTGAAATTTAATTTTAGATAATTTTGAAATTTCATTACAAAATAAATTATAGATTTCTTTTTACAACTCACAAGAAACAAATAAGCTTTGTTATTCGAACTCACTATATGAATCATTAGATGAACATCCATGATTAATAGATTAAACAACACTAAAATTCAAAATATCATTAAAGAGTGTTACAGAATTTTGAAAAGTTTCTATAAAGTATTTGTAGATGATTAAACAATAAAATAATGTTAAAATATCTATTAAAAATATTAAATATCTTTAAATATTATTTTTATGTAAAAGCAAACAAGCTTATAAATATAATAACAAGAAAATTTAATTAAAAATGGAATTGGATTTAACTTTCTTTGATATTTAGTTTTTTCATGTGTATCGGTACATATATATGTCTCATGAATTGTTAAACATAAAAAATAAGTAGTACCAACCTTGATTGTTGTTTCAACGAAAAGCAATTCATTTTGCTAACATGAATGCCTTCTTTTATGAATATTTTTAAAAATTCAATGGCAAAATGATGTAACTAAGCATAGGAAAGGACTGTTTTAATGTCTTTAATTATATAATTTAAACACCTTCAACATTTATGTGTGGATCACTTTTAAAGAAACAAAAATCTTGTATTTTCTCACTTGGTTATATATAATTATAATAATTCTTAAAAAATATTTAAACCTTATTGTTAAGATAAGAAATAAAATCATGAATGATGGTAATAAATTAAAGATTTTTTAATTTTTTAACTTATATCCACTACGTGTTATATAAAGAGGCTGCCACATGTCACTATAAGATTGATCATTAATATTACGTTAGTACAAGCTAACGTTGCTAGTGTGGAGGTACCAACCTGAGTAACGGAATATGAGTTTAGGTATCAACTAAGTACTTTTGAACAAGCTCAGGAAGCAGGTTACATATTATCGTATTTTTTTATTATAAAAGTCAACTTTTGCTTTATTTAAAAAAAAATGTTTTTTAGACTATTTTAAGAAATAGAAAACCTTATTATTCCAAAAAGGTCCTTGTTTTGGTCTAAGCTTGAGGATCCTTGCTTTATTGCGGTTAGGGTTTGAAAGGCAGGATAATTTAAATGGTGTGGCACAACAAAGGCATGGGGATATGGCCTAGTGTTTAAGGAAGGTGTTGAGTGGGCTGATGAATGGAACAGCAGTGGTGTAAAAGGGTTGATACTGGATTCAAACTTATTATACATCCATACAAGTTCGAATCCAATATCAAATTTAATTGATGAAATGAAACATATAATTAGTGTAGATCTAAAAAATTCGATTATGATACTGGGTTCTATCTGTTGTACTGATTTGATTACATTTTTTTGTTCTTGTATTTGTAAAACTTAGAAATAAAAAGGAATATTAGAATTTGCTGAATGAACCAAATGCATTAAATCATTAAAAAATAATTATAAATGTTTAAAATTTTAAATTCAAGCTTAGAAAAAATGGTTGGAGATTTCAGATTTTTATAATATTATTTCTACTTAAAACATTTTGCAAAATTCACAAGTCTTTCTTCCGCAGGCTGCACCTATTCTTCTACATAAATCTGTGTCTCATTGCAAATAATTATAATCATAATATAAAGTCTTAAAACTAGGAACTAACCCCCAAAAAATTATGGCCATCTGAAAATTGTTCCTGCAAACTATTTTCTTTCCGCTCAGCTACTGTTTATATTCTTCTCTTTCTACTTACCTTCTAATCCATTTCACCACTGCTTTTCTACTAATTGCTGCTTGAACTCCGCTTTCGGCTCGGTACCAGCTTCATTGTCACCACAACAACTCTCAAATTGGGCGGCAGAGTTAATTTCTGCAGCAGGGGTTTCTCGACATGGCCCAACGTTGAGCCCGTCATCCGGCTCAGCTGAGCAACAAATATGGTCAGAGCACTGGTCATATTCATTGACCGGCTCTCCTGCTGTACAAATGCCTAATCTAGTAGTTTCTGTAACTCTTAAGGTTGGTTTTTCAACCACTTCTCCAGCATCAGTGGTTTTGATTTCCTTCATACCATCTATTTCTGATTCTTGCAGGTTCTTGTCTCCGGCAAGCTCAGTTCCTATTTCGGCATTGGCTTTATATACATGTTGATCTCCTATAGAGTGAATGACTATATCAGTTGATTCTTGATACAAGGGCTTCTTAAGCAATATCGTTCCGGGAAACACCATCAAGTTGATCTTCTTAAGCATTTTTCTTTCGTCCTCCTCTACTGGTGTGAAGCCAAAACCCTTGGTCCATGTTTCCACTAAGTTTGGAATGGCGGTTATAACCAGCTTTTCCACCTTGAGTGAGATGAGCATCTAGAGGTAGCATGGATCCAGGTGGTGGCCAGCCCCATAGTATCGAAACAGAAAACCCATTAGCAATGATGTCAATATACAGTGTTAGATTCAAGAAACAAGTTGTGCATAAAATACCTCTTCAATAACATTCATAAGGCGTCGACACATTCCTTGACGACGATAGTTGATGCAAGTTGCAATGAGAGGCATCTCTGCAACTGTAACCCCATGAATCCTAGACCAAAGAGCAGAGAAAGACTGAACATAAACAGAATTGTCCACCAAATAGGTCTGAAACAGATTAAAATATTCAAATCGGACAATGTGAGATTCTTTTTCGAAAGTTTTAACTTGCTAAAGAAGTACTTTCACCTCAAGCTATCTTAATAATCCATGTTACTTCCATTTCAAACTATCTTAATAGCCTATGTTACTCAGACTCGATGTAAATACTGGATATAAAATATATTTAATTATTCTTAACTTTTCCATGTATTTGGAATATCCTTAAAGAGTATTTTTGAAATCATGTCCATAATGCTTCAAACATGGTTGCTTCAAGAAAAATAAAGAGTCAGAGAGAGCAACATAATTGATAACCATACTTTTGTTAGTAAAGAATTCCAGAAAACTTGTTTATAATTGTATCTTTTGACTCCATCTTTAACCATCATAACAAAATACTATAGATGCTAACCATTCAGACACCAAGAAATATATATCTAGAAAAAAAAGGTATTCCTCTTAAAAGCTTTGATGCATATTACATTCGGAAAGAAACAAGGGATAACATAGCATACTGAGTTGTTTACAGTTGTTCAAGAAATTATTGAAATATTGAGTACGTCCGAAGAACATCAATACTACCTGATGGATGCTACAGATATCAGCACGTCATCCTTCTCCAAGACAAGAGAATAAAATCCAAAAAAATTAAGGCGTGCAAAATCTGACCTGATCATTTAAACAACAAAAGGATCACAAATCATAAGCAGCCTTGCAAGCAGGAAATAGAAAATAATGAACAGGGTAGAATGAAACATGTCTAAGAACTGGATAACACTAAAAAGGAGGAAAGTGTTGTGTAGATGTATAAAAGCCAAACCCATAATGTTGAAGATAATGGATGAAAAGGAAACTTATCAATAAAAAAAGAAGACTAGGTGTCTCACCCCCAATTGTACAAGAGTTGGGGTATCATATCTACCCCCGTTCTTGGATCAACCATAGACTGAAAACATTCTTCCATGATAGACAAAGCGACAGCCAATTTTGAGTTGCATTCTGCCTTCAGGGCAAACCTTTGAGCAGAGTAAACTTTTTGATCTTCATGAATACATTTAAGAAGTGTCCAAGAAATGCCATCAGGGAGGTGATTAATCATCCCAAGTCGAGAACTAAGTCCTGAGTATAGCTGCAAATACCAGTGAACCTTGCATTAGAACTTCTAAAGAATCATGGTCAGCATCTATACAGCAACTGGTTGCCTTTTAGGCTAACAAAATGGCTATAAAGTGAGAGTTAAAAGTACAACAGATCATTCAAAGCCAAGATCTTTTATAATGGCAGGATGGAGCACTTCAGTTGACATGAATTGCATACATTTGCCAAGTTCAAAAGCTGAGATGCAGCCTAAAAACTCAACATGTTGTTCCTTTTAAAAAAAATGGAAATAACTATATAATTAAACAAAAGTTAAACTAGTGGACAAATCAAAATCTAAAGTGGTTAGCAAACGAGATAAGGAGTGAAGACAGAAAAAAGACATAAATAGTCACCCAACCAACTTTAAAATAAAAACACTAGGCAGCTACCATTTGTTTGAAAGTAAACCAGAGAAAATGGACAAACAAAGTGTTAGAGAAGGGACTACACTGAGGCTCCCAGTTTGGCTTAGCCTAAACCTAATGAAACAGTTTCAGCAAGTTCTTTACACCATAAAAATTGATTAAAGAGAGGAGTTATAAGAAGATCTGGATTCAGTGCATAGGCTAAGCCTGCACTGCATGGGTAGGCATTACTCTTGTCTGGCTTTGCATTCAAAAGTTTAAAAGCCCTTGCAGAAATGTTATTGGGGAGAAACTTCAAAAAGCTGCAAAGACAGCATTTATTAAGCAGCTTATGGAATACAATTAAAGTGCCGCTTGAAAGGCCTGCTTTCTTCCAGGGTGCAGTTGGGTCCATCTGGCTCTACTTTATCTTGCAGTGGAATGAGGAAGGGATGTTCCATCCCACACCTACGGAATTGTTGATTTAAAATAACCAGATACTCACAAAAAACAAAGTACAAGAAGCGTAAAGACTTGAACTCATGTTAAGAATACTGAAAGCATTTTCAATAAGCTAAATCCAGTAGATCCTTTGCAACACAATCAGAGTCAAGATATTTGAATCTCAAAAATACCTCCTCACAGCTTCCCCCACAGAGCCAAGTATTAGATTCCTTTTCTTTGAACTGACATTTATCATTCAGACATTCCTTATGATCTGTTTACAAAAATTGTGATAATGAGAAAATCAGAAACGGTAATCACCAGAGAAGCATCATACACACACAGACATACACAAAGACAAAAAAAATAAACAAACCAAAAAAAAAAAGATGGTAAATACATAAAACGTCCATAATGATTTCATGAAACTACTACATGAAGTTGTGGAAGTAGATTTACAATTTCTAATGTTTTCAAGAAACAAAATAGACAAAGAGTACTTAACATTTTCTTTGAACTGACTTTTTTTTGTTTTGCTCACTGAAAAATCTAAATCAAGAAAAAAAACTTTAAAAACAGGAAATATTAGCCTGCCTCACATCTAAGATAAGATTATTTGTCCAAATTACATGCCAGGAAACTGTATACTGTCTGTCGTTTGAGGGAAAACTCAATGGTCTTTGTTCAATAGTAGGAATCCTATATATACATTTATTGTTCACCTAAATGAAAGAAAACAGGAAAGAAATCAGAGAAATCAAACTACTAAACTATTGTCCTAAAACAGCTCCAAAACTATTTTCTTAAAATATCTAAAATCCTGTTTTCTCACACTGTCTTCATAGATAATTTAATCTTTTCAGAGGAAATGGCATGCTGAAGGGAGGAGAATTACATTTGTGTTCACACTGGGAACATTTGAATGCATCAAACAAACTTGAAGCCTCTTTATCATTAACAAAATTCCCACATATCCAACAAGTGCAATTTGAGCAATACCAATCACCCTCAGGTAATTCCTGGAAGCAACAAATTGAAGCAAATGAAATAATTAGAGACAAAATAACGAGAATAAACCAAAGCTACACGCTTTGGAAAGAAACATCAGAGTAATCTATATTCTCTCCAGAATACAGAAGCAAAACTAAGTCATAAATACTGAAAGCAAATATTACACAACCTTAGAAGAAGGGCAAAATATCACTGTTCACATGGGTCACTGCCCAAAAAGAAAACACAGCAAAGGACAAACCTGCATAGACAGGCAAGCCAGATGAAAAGTAGAAGGGCAGTTGTCACAACAAATCAGTTCACCACCATCTCCACATAGACCACAGGAATCATCATTTCGATCATTTACGTCAGCTTCCACCTTCCGGATTCCTTTCTTTTTGGTCTTGTACTCAGCAGACCATGCTTGTAGCTGACATAAAGTGAAAGGCTTACCAGATTCCATGAAAAGATTCAAGCAGGGACGGTTAAACTTGAATCCAGCATGGTTCTTAAACTCAGAAACTGATAGCACCCTGTTGCAACACTTGCAGGTTATTCCTTCCAAGGAAACAAAGCCATCTTTAATGATAGCATCATCATAAGGATTCCGAGATTGGATGACATCATTCAGTGAAATGACCCCAGCTAGGATCAGCCATGAGAGCACTGTTCTGGACCCAACATTATTCAACTTGATCTTAGTAACATGCTTCCTTCCTTTACCCTTTACTCGAGGAAGCAACCTGGGGCGGCCCCTCTTTCTCTTGAACTTGGTCTGAGCTCTTACTTCGGGGGCGTTCAATTTAGATCTGGTGGCACCCAAGCTTAAGTCTTTGTTTCTTATAATTGCAGAAACCAGCAGGTCATCATCTTCAATTTGGCATTCAGTTGATTTCTTCTTTATACTTTCAGAACCATCACGATTGCAACAAATCCTCTTAAAATTTGAGCCTCTTTTCTCCACTTGACATAGGGAAGGCCCAGGAGATGAGAACTTTTGTAGGCTTCCCTTGGTTTCAAATGATTCTTGGACCTCCTTTGAATTTAGGTCAGCCTGGCATGAGTCAATATCTTGTTCACTCATATCAGGAGTATAAGAACATAGAACATCACTCTGATATGATGTGGTCAAACTTATTTCAGATATCTTTCTAGATCTCCTGCGTGCCTTCTTTTTCAAAATAGCATTTTGTGCACAGTTTTCATTGTTTGTTTCAAACTTCAGAGCTTCAGCAGACTTCTCAAACTGATCTTCACCATCCCCAGACTGAATCAGGCTATCACTAGGGTAGCTTGGATGGTCATCCAGCAAATGCTGTGGAAGATTTCTGACATTGCCAGCATATAGAACTCCAGATGTTTTATCTTTTTCCTCCTGAGAATCAAACAATACATCTCCTGGAACCTCATTAAGAGTTTCTCCATTACATAAAGACATTTGTTTACCAAAGCTTGGAGATATTGTGTTGCTATCTTGGTGAGGGGAAACAGATTTGAAACCATGAAGCATGTTGGTAACACCTCCAGAAGCAACAGGATCAATAAATTGAGAACTAACTAGCTGACCGTAGGTGTTATCCGACCCACAAGCATGTGATGAAACAATATGCAAACCTTTGACCTCGCAACCAAAAGTTTCTAACCTGTTTGCAGTATCTACCAAATATGAACCTTCTTGGTCAGTCATATGAGATACATCTTTTAGACATTTTACTGCCCCACTACTCATTTTACCATAGAATTTTGACAAACTTCCATTGCCAGAGAGCTCCTCAGAGGAATCATAGCTCCTCTTGGGAACTGTCAATGAACTTTTAGCGGCCAGAGAAGAATCACAATGCTGAGTTGGCATCATTCCCTGAGAACAGAACTTTCTCATAGTAACTTTTTTCCTCTGTGCCAAAACAGTATCATTTTTCTTGTTCTTTTCAATAACTAAACTTTTTCCTGCTTTAACCTCATCTCCCTTTCTTAATGAACCAATCTTCCTATTAATAAATACAACAGTTACAAAGGGATCTAATAGAGTCCAATGTTGAGCCAATGCATTAGAAAGGTTTGTTTGGTTAATTTCTTTCTCGATATTCAACAATGTCTCTAAGAGATCAGACCAGAACTGGATCATGTCAGTCCATTTCTTACCATCATTTTCCAGCATGAAGTCGTATCTATCAGCCAACAAAACCTCGCCACAAACTCTCCAAACTTTAGGGAATTCACGAAATAGCCTCCCCTCAGGTGATCTATAAACTGTATCCATATAACTCCTACTGGGCCTTTTCTGTCTCTCAATAGACCAGCCTGCTCCTTTTAGTACATGAAAAACATGGCTCTGCAGAAGAGGACGGGGATCCTTCTTAGACACCATTGCCCCAGAAATATTAGAACCGTCCACTCCAAATGATTGGCATAAATTAAATCTTTCCTGATCACATAAAGGAGACTCAAACTTTACCAAAGCAGTTTCCGGACTAGAAACAACAACCTTTGATGCAAAACTCTCCTCAGAGACAGGTGAAGCTATAGCTATACCTACTACCACTTCATTTCCTTCACTCGCACCTGAGTCTTGTATTCTGGACTTAGTAACATCTACATCTTCCATTTCAGCATCTTTGTCCATTTCTACAGCAGATGATTCAACTAAATGGGGCATAACTCTCTGGCAAACAGAATTTGTAGGTGTCGAGGACAAGCCACTAACTATTTCCTTCTGCTGCAATGGTGCACTCAATGCCTTTTTCTTTTGTGCTTCGCCCCTGGAAACTTCACCAGTGGAAAGCTTCATACGCTTGAAACTCGCATTCTGGTCATCTCTCTCAGCCAGAGCATATCTTTCAGGAAAGCTCCCTGATGCAGAAACCCAACCACAACTGTCATTTGCTAAATTGGAAACCTCCTGGCATAAAGTTTTTGAGCAAGAAAGGCTTGTTACAGCTGAGCTTGCACTGTAAGAACATAGTGATGCTTCTGGACTCTTGATACCCTTGAAATTAGTAGCTCCAGTAACAAGGCACCTTTTACTTATTCTGCCAGTATCATTTTCAGATAAAACTTCTGTAGAAATACCGTGCTCATCATGTGACCCCTCAAAACCATCATCATGCATATCTTCAAAATATGTACTGAACGACATCTCTGCTAAATGCATTCCCGCTTTGACTGATCTATATGCCAAAAAATAAGATCAGGCATTAGATATTGTCCTTCATAATAAATGCTTAAATAATTGTAAAACCTAAATAATTGTAAAGCCTAAACAATCCTAAAACATTAAAAATGAATATTAAAAATTGAGAGTATGACTAGATTTGCTAATTCTGCGATAAAGCGGTAACATAAATGAACATTAAAGTCAATGAGGACAAAAGCATAAAAACCGAATTAAGCAAGCCATAAATAATCAAATAAAAGAAATCATAAAGAAAAATAAAATAGACAAACAACCTAAAAAATACGTTGTAGTTTAGATGTTAATATTTTAAATAAAGGAATCATATGAGACAATAGCAAAGAAAACTACCAAAATTGTCCTCCCTGGATACTCAAAGTGCACTATAATACATTGAACGATAACCATTAAAATGTTCAAAACCCTAACTTTTCCATTAATAAAATCAGGTTCCAATGAGAAAATATGAACGTCTCATCTTCATAGCTGGGGGATAAAGAACATTTGGAAAGGTTCAACTGGTTTATTTTGGCTTAATCTTGGCTAAAACTATCACAAGTAGGAGGGCGATGAAATAACTAAATGTCAAATTGACATGAATGGAATCTCTCTCTCTTTCATGCAGACTCACATCCGAACACATAACCTAACGGCGTTCATTTCTGTACTACTGCATTTTGTTGGTATCAAATTACATAAAAATCCCTATCTTGCCTTAGAATAAGTTATGTAACATCTAGAAATTTTAACAACAACAACATCAATAGAACCATTCACGTTTTCTATTTTAAAGAATAAAAAGACTTTTCAAGAAAAAATATATAGATACAAAAGATGAAAGAGGTTAAGAACAACAGACTGCCACCAACTAGTTGCAGACCATGAATTTCGGATGAAATATTAAAATTGTTATTTCCAAAGACAGGGTTTTCCCTTGCCATAACCATTTGGATATCAGATTTATGACTAGCTATAACCAGAGTAATGTCAAATCACTAATTGAAAACATGAACTCCTTAAATAATCTGCATTCTTTGCTCTTTCTTATGTGTGCCTTTAGAAGAAAAGAAAAGAGGGAAACGTACATTGACACATTCTCAAATGAACTAAAGGCTTCATGGTATCAGCAAACAGTATGTCTTTTCTGAACACCAGTGCAATAAAGAGAAAAGTAACAATAGCTAAGGCACGTGGAAAAAAAATAACAAACAAAAATAAATAAGTAAACAACGTTATTTCCCCCCATCTTGTTCTTACTTTTAAAATATGTTTGTCAATGGCACCATCAACTAACCTTTAACACAAGACCAAGCAAAGTAGGATCCCATCCACTTCCAGTGGTATGCAAAGACTCCACTTATAGAAGTCTCTTTTGCTGATGAGTCCATTTAACCACAAAAAAAGGAAAGTGTATGAGCTCCAATAGACATGCAGTAAAGATACAGCTATGCTTGAGGAATGATTGCATTCCACCAGGCAGCATAGGGAACAACAACATAGATAATGATTAGCCATAACCTAATTCCTCCTTGACTTTATTACTTACTAGGTGCTACTTTCTGAAACCAGGTTTTCCTTCTATTAAGGTTATTCTCCATGTCATATGCACAAGATTAAAACCAGAAGAAGTGGCAAAAAGTTTTGTTAAATTAAAATGATGGGTTCGGAAACGTTAACACGTGTCTCTCTCTCTTTGGATATGCCAAATGTGGAGATCAGTTGCCTGTAACAGAAATATAACTGTCAAGTGATACAGGCTTCAAAGAAAAAGTTATAAATGCACCTACCATTCCACTTGTTTGATAGCAGTTGATATTTATATGACTGATGATAGCACTCAATCAATACCAATTATTTTTAAGTTTCTATAGGGTCCATTATCTCCCAATATGGAACGTGGCAGCACCGTACTGGTTATCAATGTGACATACATAGAGATTTCAAATGACTTCTAAAAATATGCAAATCATTCCATTGAAGGCTTCTTAAAGCTTTTTCATGTATTATTAACTTTAGATTTCAAAAGTTTAACTGTATTATTAACTTAATATACAGTTCAAACTATATACTCTTTCATGAAGCTTTTAAATTCTTCCCCAATCGGCACCTCTCTTCTTTTCTTTCTACTCAAAAGGAAACTAGGTGTAGAAGATTGATAAAGCGACAAACTTCTTTTAATGACCAAGTGACTGCAAAAAATGCGGAATGATTCAATTTGACACAAAGAAGTTCAACTCCAACTTTATACTTGGATGTCTTTTCCTTTCTTTTTCACTTTTTCTAGCCAGATATAACAGAAATATTGGATCATTATCACCATTATCATGCATGGAGTTATGAAACAGTATATTTGCCTACATTTCGAAACTAACAACTGCTACTTTCAGCTCAAGCGAAAACAAGCCATCACAAAAGAAACAGAAAATAAAGAAAATTGAAATACTCATACTCTCACCAGAACAAAAATCCAAATTCAGAACACAATCAATAGAGAAATGTACTTGCACTGGAAAGTAGAAAATCAAAATGCTCATTCTCAGTATCTGCAGCACGCTTTCCTCTAATAAAAATTAACAATGTCTATCTTATAAGAACATCATTGAACCCTTCCTAATTTCACCAGCCTCAAAAGAAATTGATGAAAATTAAAAAATTATGGTTGCAATCAAACTTGAATTTCTTTTACGTTTTAGCTAAAATTGTTCATTTTTCATCCCAATTTATTATGCATATCAAACATATATAACCTGAACTAATTAAAAAACATCACCAGAAATGCAAACTGAAATGAAAATCCTTCCAGGACCCAGAAAAGCAAACAAGATTCAGATCAAAACCCAGAAATCCAATGCCAAACGCCCAATATTTCAAAATTTTATCCAAAAAACAAAAATAAAAAATAAAAAAAAATAGAGCTCACCTTTATAATGCATGTCCTGATCAACATGCAAAAGAAGAACAAACTTCAATTTAGGGTTGAAGAGCTGAAAAACTGAAATATATTCATCTAAAAAAACAAAAAGAAAAAGAGAGAGAGAGAGAATCTTAATATATAGATATTAAAAAAAACAAAACAGGCTTCTTTTTTGCATTTGGCTTCATCAGTTTAAAATATAAAGGAAGCCCCCAGTTTTAAAACTGAAGAGGCTTTGGAAAACCCGAATAGTGCTCCATAATGTAACAGATGGCAATGGCAGAAAAAAATAAAAATAAAAATAAGAAAATTCTTCCATGCAAGTTTATATGTCATGTCATTTGAACTTCTTCTCTCTTTCCACTTCGCTTTTGTAATTGCCTTATTATTATTATTATTGTATTTTTACTTACAATTTTAGATGTACAAATAAAAAACCGTTCCAATTAACTAAAATAAGGCTTGTATACATAAATAATCCTTTCAAATTAACTAAATAAGATTTATATTATATTATACCAATAATATTTGCAGTGATACATTTCGATGAAAACAATAACGAAATCTATTCCCTTTGAACTAACAAAATACAGTTTATATTTACATTATACTATTGCATTTTTTTCCTTCAAATTATTTCAATAACTTGAACAAACAAACTAGTATAATGTATGAAAATACAGTAACTTGGCATCTTATGTTGAGCTATAAAATACCCTGACAAGATAGACCCTGCAATGGCTGAGTTCCCCATTTTGAGGTTGGAGACAAGAGCTGTGAAACATGCCACAAAAGAACTACTGGGCATAAAAAGAGCCATCCAAACCACCAAGGAGAACTAAAGAAACCCATCAATTAATGGAATCCCCAGGCCTGGTAAAGCCAAGTAGGCAGTAAGTAGTAAGTACTGGTGAGGCGGAGTGAAGGCGGGCACCGAGCATCAAAGAAAAAAGGAAAAAGATGATGGTAGTTTTAGCTAAGACATTTGAAAGCAAAACACCGCGATGAAACAGCTGGAATCGAGGATCCAAAAACCAGGTTGGTGGATGATCCAGAGGGGAAAACCAGGTTTTCATATTGTTATAACATTGAAGTTACCTAGGAACGGGCACACCAGAGCTGCGAGGTTTAGTGGTCCGAGAATGTTGAGTTGGTATGAGAATAGAGTTCTAGCAATTAAGCCCGAGCCCAATGTGACTTGATGAGTTTAGAAAGTTGGATTATTAAATGATATTGTAGACTCATTTACCCAAAAAGGCCCATTTTCAAATAAAATTATGGAAATGGCCAATTAAAACATTATTTATGGAAAATAGACAACTTTGGCAAAATGCTCCTACGTGGCTGCGTTTAAGGGAGAAATTTTCAGCAAAGCACTCTCCTAGGGGAGTGCTTTGCTCCATGTTTTATATTTATGGGTATTTGCATGTTTAGTCCCTAGGGTTTTTTAGGATTTTTAGGGTTAGTGTTTTGCTAAAATAAGTTATGGTTTAGTGGTTATTTTTTTTAAAATAGGTTAGGGTTTAAAGTTTTAGTAGATTTTAAAAATAAATCAGGATTTAGTGTTATTTTATAAAAATTATTTAAATTAGGTTTATGGTTTTTAAATAAATTAAGTAAATTAAGGTTCTAGTATTTTAAATAAACAAAATTAGGGTTTTAAATAAATTAAACTAGGGTTTATGGTGTTTAAATAAATAAATTAAATTAGATTTTAGGGTTTTAAATAAATTAAATTAAGGTTTAGGGTTTAGAGTTAAAATTAATTAAATTAGGGTTTAGCTTTTTTTAAAATAACAACGTGTTTATTTTTTTAACAAAATTGACTATTTTGACCCTGAAAAAATAATTTTGAGAAGACGTTTTTGAAAAAATAGTGTCAAAATGCTTCAAAAAAGATACACTGTCAGCAAAATTACAGATAAAAGCTCCCATGTAGACGCTCTTTTTCTACAGTAGTTCCTAAAAAATAATTTTGAGAAGACGTTTCTGAACAAATAGTGTCAAAAACGCTTCAAGCAGGATGCACTATTAGCAAAATTTCTGAAAAAAGCTCCCACGTGGACGCTCTTTTTCTACAGTAGTTCCGAAAAAAATTATTTTGAGAAGACGTTTCTGAACAAATAGTGTCAAAAACGCTTCAACCAGGATGCAATGTCAGCAAAATTTCAAAAAAAAGCTCTCATGTGGACGCTCTCTTTTTTACAGTAGTTCATGCTTGGCCTTAGGCTACAAACGAGGCAAATATCATTCTCAGGTTGCATAAGTTACAACAAGAAAAATTAGATAGGCTAAGCAGAATAGAATTTGAAGATGAGTGAGCGTATTAGTGATGTTATTTACTATGATAGTGAAGTCCGTGACACCGAGAACGGTGTTGTTTTTTTATCAGAGAACACAGCGTGAATGGTTTTTAACCAAATTATAAATTTTATAGAATTTCGTAAAAGAATTAGGCGTAAAATCTTCGGAACGGCGCCAAGTAGGGTTTCTTCTATTAAGTACCGATTTTGTGCTTCGATTGATCCCATGACATATGATGCATTTGATATTAAAGGTGTTCATAGCTTTGAGGCGATGGTGCAGACTCATCTCGCTAGTGGGTCACCCTATCTTGAGTTATATGTTTAATTTTCATCGCCAAATGAAACATTTGCGGTTTCAACATCAACTACTGTTCGAGAGGAATACACAACCCCTAGCCGGCACTCCGTTAGTGAGAGGCAGAATACAGAAGCGCCCGTGTTTGGTGGCAGTATAGAAAACACAACTCCTGCACGACACTCGGTTAGTGGATGAGACATGCACATCGGTGGGTCGATGTTCGATGCTAAAAATACGTATTAGAGAATGACATCAACTTCTATTAGTTGGCAATCCACATCTGATTGGGGAAGTTACGAAACGTCCACAAGAAAGGATGATGTACTCCCTACAACATCCACCAGCGAGGGGACCTCATACGTTGCAGATCATGGTGGGTTGGATAATGAGTCTGATATGGATCCACTTTGAGAGCCCGGTCCCAATGGTGCAGAAGTTGCATTATTTTCTGAACCGGAGCCTGTTCCATCCGAACCTAAAGACGTTGAAGGGGGTTTAGATAAAGAAGAAGAAGATTCGCGATTCAGGGTGTACTCGCCTCTAGCCCATATGCATAATGTCGACATATCGGCAGATGATGCATTAGAGTTTCTAGAGCTACCACACAGAACCCGTGATCGTACAAGTTTTTTATTCAATTTGGGTGATTTGGAAGTTGGTAAGGAGTTTTCCAGTAAGGATAGTTTTCTTGGTGCTTTGAAACAATATAACATCAATCACGGAGTTAACTACAACGTGGTTAAATCCAAATCCGAGAAGTTCGAGGCCAAGTGTACAGTGCAAGACAGTTCATGTTCATGAAAAATCATGGCTTCTATTAGGAAAAAGACAGGCTTGTGGGAGATAAAAAAAATACAAAGGTCCACATACCTGTGTTGCCGGTACAGTATCATTGGGTGTTTAGGGTTTTGAATAATAATGTTATTACTTAATGTTACATTATTTAATGTACTTCGTTGACAAGTGTTTCACAAGATCATCCCAAGATGGATTCAGGCATGATAACTACCTTAATACTACCGATGTTAAAGGTGGATCCCAGGACCTCTATGTCATGCATAATTGCCAGTATTCGTAACCAATTGAGGTACATGCCCACTTACCGCAAGGCTTGGATAGCTAAGCAAAAGACGTTGGAAAAGATGCAAAGTGGGTGGGACGCTTCATATAATGAGGTTTGACAGTGGTGTCAGATGTTGGAGAGGTACGTCCCAGGTTGCATAACAGACCTTGAAACGGTCCCTGCGTACTACAACGACTGATTGTTTCGTGGATGCTAAGTGTTTAAACATATGTTCTGAAGCTTTAAGCAATGTCGGGATGCATTTGTGTACTGCAAGCTAGTGGTACAAATTGACGGTACATTTATGTATGGTAGATATATTCATAGGCTATTGCTAGCTGTGGCATAGAATGGCTGTGGGAGAATCCTTCTAATTGCGTTTGCAATAACACCGGGGGAGTTAGCTGATGACAGAGATTTCTTTCTTTCTAGGTTAAGGAGGCATATATGCCCTTAACCTAATATTTGCGTTATATCGGATTGGGGCACTAGAATAATAGCCGTAATTAAGCGACATGGAAGTTATGGGATCGCACACACCATTGGTATTGTCTAAGGCACGTTACGTCCAACTACTACGAGCAATATAGGTCTACGACTGAATGAAAGCAAGTGACCAACATGGGTATTTATCTCTATTAATATACTTTTGGTTGTAATATTCAATTTAATCTGAATGAAATATTGGTATGTAATTTTTGCTATCAACTTATATTGTCAGGGTACAAGATCAAAAAGGACCGTTTTCATGAGATGTTAGGGATTTTGTGTTCAGTTAACGATCAAGGCACAGACTACCTCTATAACATACCTTTCAAATAGTAGACACAAGCATATGACAGCGACCTACGATATGGTCATATGACCACAAACCTGGCTGAATGCATAAATTTTATTCTAAAAAGAATGCGTCATTTGCTGATAACCTTGGTTGTGCGAAAGACATAATTTCATTTGGAAGAACTATTTCCAAAGTGAGCAACGAGTTATAAAGGCCAAATGCAGGGAGGCCATGTATGGTCCCAAAGGTATTACAAGAAATTAACAAGGTGAAGGCGTGGGCGAACACCATGCACACAGTGTGTCATGATCGCAACAACCTATGGTTTTGTGTGACAGAGTTTGACAGACTGAGCCAATGTATTACCGACGGGCAATATCGTGTACACCTGATAAATAGGACTTGCAACTATAGGACGTTTGACGCATTCCGTTATCCATGTGCTCATACGATTGCAGCTTGTCAGAATCTTCGTTTGGATTCCATGAGATATGTCAACGAAGTGTACACAATATAAAACATGTACAATGTGTGGAGACATATATTCTCACCGGTCCCAGATGAACGTAAGTGTCTGTACCGCTTGCTCCTTTTAAGCTATTACCGAATAGAGAATTGTGTCGCAAACTGAAAGTTTGACCTTACTCGAGTAGAATACGTAATAATATGGATATCCGAGAAGGAACGAACCAATAGAATTTGTATGGATGGTGTAGGAACCTAGGTCATACAATTCGATCATGTCCAAACCGAAATAGTTGATAATTGCTGTAATGAAATGATGTTGCATTATTTCTATTCCGCCTTATTCAAAAGAACTTATATTTTATTAAAAATATAAAATTAATTTATAATTAAAATATTAAAAACAACTTATTTTTTATTAAATGAAACAATATAGAAACAACATATATAAATATATTAAAAAAATCAATGTATATGTCGGTCAGAATCAGTGCCACATGGGGGTGAACGATGATTACGCACTGGATTCCTCATTGGTTGCTCTGGTGGGGGCTATGGTTGCTCCAGCAGGGGTTGTGGTTGCTCCGGTTGTGAGTGTTGGAAGGATGACCCACCTTGGTAGAATAAAGAATGTGGAGGTGTTTGCATCACCCACGGCGGAGGTGTTTGAATCCTATAAAGCGATGGGGAGTGGTAATGAGATGAGCTCGCCGAAGGTGCCTCATGCGATCCCTCCGACGATGATAGCCTATATATCATCGGTTGAGTCGTTGGAGTCATCGGGAAAGGAGATGCACCGGGCCATGCATTCCAACCTACTATAGGACTGGGAAAAGGAAACATATATGAGTTAGGATACATATAAGGGTTAGGATATGCATCTGGCATAATCTGAAAGGGTTGTGATGAGCCCGGTGATTGTGTGGGCACTGTTAATGGGCTCGTCCCATCATCCCTTCTCCTTGGGCCCTGTTGTTCTCTTTCCACACGGATTTGCCAATGGCTCTGCTCTTCCGACAACAAATATGGCTTGCCATGGATCCTAAATTATGGCATGTAATCTGGGGTGCATGCTAACTCTGGGATGATGATCGGTTCGCGATCAGGTATATGATCGTACCGATTTTCCCAAATTTTGATATATTTCGACTAGAATAATGACCAATTCATATTCGTTAGCCGTAAGTTGATTCTGTGCTACTTATCGAGCACTTCAAGTTTCTCAGGAATCGGTTGTTGGAATTCAAATTGTCGTAACACTCTATCCGTCTGATGCATCTCGACAATAGAATAGTTTACCAATAGGACCTTAACATGCCAAATGTTTAGATTTTGAAAGAATTATTCTGGAATTACTGCCCGTATTGCTGGATCCTCATATGGTGGCCATTGAAACTATATGAACGGGATAAAAATATTAGTTATATACATAATACTAAATACTAAATACTAAGTACTAAATATGGAATGACAATTTCATGTATATATATTTTATTTAATACTTATTTGCGCTTTTGACCGTTAGTCTAATAAAAGCCATATATTTTCAAGAGCAGTAGGTATTCCAATATAACTCGCTGAATGGTTCCACCTAATTAAATAAATTTTCATCATACAATTTTATTTTAAATCTATGGAATATTTGTAAAATCAAATAAATATTTTACCTCGTTATGAGTGAGAATGTATATGGGTGGTTCACTCGAGGACGTAAAAATAGAAAGAGAAACCGAGCTTATGATTGTAGTAGTGATAGGCAACTTCTGATTTTGGCTTTATTTGAACGCGTCGCCCCACACATCTCCTGGTACAATATTGCCAACACGGTAACCCCCAACTAAGTTCGTCGGCTGCTTTAAAATCAACGAGTTTCAGTAGCCACCTCAAATGTACAATGTTTCGTGACAAGTCCGGTATCATATAACCTCTAATCATCTCAATGATGTATGCCCAAGCATATCGTATTCTTTCAACTTCAGTTGAATTATTCCCCGACTCCGGGAATGTGTCTCGTAACCAGTCCATGTAACACCCCAAACCCGGCCTAGATGTTATGGTCGAATCTAGCAATGTTACATGGAATGGGATTTGAAACCAAATTTATCAAGTTAAGATCCTTTCCATTTATTAGCTTTTATATATCCCTCGTTAATTTCAAAATTATTTTTCATTAATTTGATTCTTTTAAGATCATATTCTATAGCGGAAGCTTTTAAAACCGTGATATCTTAAGAAAACCGTTTGCATTTTGGAAAAAAATGTTGTTTTTAATTAAAATCGAGTTTTTGTAGAGTTTTGCAGTTTAAACATCTATGAAAACAGTTAAAAACCCAAAATAAAGGCAACAATCCAAAAGTCCCAAATTACATAAAAAATACCTCAAACAAAATAGGATTTTAAAACCATTATTGAATTAAAAGCAATTCAACAGGCATGTGGTCACTGTTGAGTCCTCTTCCATATCGATCCGTCTAAGTCTAGGGATTACTTGAACAGATAAAACAGAAAGGGATGAGTTTACGTAAACTCAATGTGTAATCCCCACAGAAGACATGCATACAATCAAACAACAATTATCAATCAGATGCAGTCTGGGCCTAAGCCCATTATAGATTCAGGTTCAGTTTAGGCCTTAGTTTATTCAAATACATTATGCACACAGTAACAGAAATCAGTGTCCTACCCACCAGCCTCTACACACCATCTCCGACCATCCTTACATACCATGTGGGGTTTAAAACACCCACCTAGCCCTACAAACCAAGTCGTATCGAATACGGTACATATCAATAATATTGTAGATGAGCTGCCAAATAATTGGCATGAAAGCCTTTTAGTACACTTCCTCCAATAATCAATCATCCCACCCCAATGCAGATGCAACTAAACATGCTCAATGCAGACACACAGAAATACATGCTTACATACTAAAATCCAATTATCAGTCATACATACGGATCAGTAAACATGCATAAATTTAACATGCACAATACATACATTATATATTCAAGTCACACGATTTAGGGTCTAAGTAGCGTTTATCGACCCTACAGTAGGTTCACAGTCGACTTGGGCGACTCGTGCAACCCTAGGAAACATTTTAGCTAAATGGGCCAGCATGCCCATGTGGTTTGCCCGTGTGGGCCCACACGCCCAAATTGGCCTTGCCCGTCTGGATCACACGACCTGGCCCAGATATCACACGCCAGTGTGGAGTGTCCTATGGGCCCACATGCCCGTGTGGCCCACACGCCCAGTTCGGTCTAGCCCGTGTGGCCTACACAGCCAGACTTCGGCCATTATACGGCCGTGTTGTCGCACACGACCTACCACACGAGTGACCATACGCCAATGTGGCATCGACAGTGGCCTTTTTCATCTTTTGCCAAAAGCTTGATTTATGCTTTTCGGGTACACACATGGTATCGATTCGATGTAAAAACCACTCCCAAGCCTTCCAAGGCCTATAATCGGCCTAACAACACTTGCAAATTAATCCTAAAACACGATTTGATCAAAAACTTGATACTTACAAAAGTCCAAAACAACATTCAACGCTTACCTCAACACTCCATACAATTTTACTACAAATCCGCGAGAGGAGAACCTCGAACTTCACGATTTACCGCTGCCAAAATCGGGAATAAGTCTCCAAACAGCAATTTGAAAAACAGGATGACAAAAGCATTTAATTCCACTTACCAAATCAGTAAAATCAAACGATGTGCGAAAAGAAAATGAATTGAAACAGAATTCAAAAATAAAGAGGAAAAAGAAAGACAATTTCGGTAGAGAAGCAGAGAACCACGTCAGAAATTTTGGAAAAAGCCACAAAAATTTTTGAAAAAAAAAATAATGAGGATAAATCCAAACTCCCCATATCCCTCAAATCTATCCACTAATCCCTCTACTCATAACTCCTCCAAACTTTAATCTCCACTGAAACTCTTGCGCAGAATCGAGCAAAAATAAATACTCCTACCTGCGCAGAGATTCGAACACAAGACCTTCAACAAACTAACACTCAACTTAGCTACCAGACCAGCAGACCCATTTTGATATAAGATTACATGCAACTAATTATAGACCTACTAAACAAAGATAGGGCTTAATTCTAAAAATAACAAAAATGGTTAAAGCTAAGACTTGAACTTGAGACCTCACACACACTCCAGAACACTTAACCACTGAAGCAGATACACAGTTGTGTCAAATATTTATAGATACAGAAACAAATATATTGGGGCGTTACAATTTTACCCCCTAAAAGAAATTTTGACCTTGAAATTTACCTAATCAGAACAGATGAGGATACTACTGATGCATTGAATCCTCAGGCTCCCACGTAGCCTCCTCAGTGCTATGATTTCACCACAACACCTTCAGTAACAGAATAGACTTCTTTCGAAGAACCTTTAAATCACGATCCAGAATCTAAATGGCTCCTTCTCAAAGGTCAAATCTGGCCTAACCTCAATCTCCTTAACATGGACAATATGAGTAGGATTAGAGCGATACCTCCTAAACATCGAGACCTGAAAGACATCATAGATGCGGTCTAACCCTTGAGGTAGCTCTAACTGATAAGCGACCGGCCCCACACGTTTCAAAATTTGATATGGCCCAATGAACCTAGGGCTCAACTTGCCCTTGCGACCGAATCTCAAAACTTTCTTCCATGGGGAAACCTTGAGAAAAACAAAGTCTCTCATAGAATACTCAATATCACGTCTCTTCAGATCCGTATAAGACTTCCGTCTATCAGAAGCAGCTAGTCGATCTCGAATCAGTCGAACCTTATCCTCAATTTTAGAAACCAACTCCGGACCCAAAACTCGCCATTCGCCCAACTCAGTCCAGCACAACGGAGTACGACACTTACGACCATACAGAGCCTCGTAAGGTACCATCTGAATACTTGACTGGAAATTATTATTATAGGCGAACTCAGCTAACGATAGATAATCCTCCCAACTACCTCAAAAATCGATAGCACAACTCTTCAACATATCCTCCAGTATCTGAATCACCCTCTCAGATTGACCATCGGTCTGAGGAAGAAACGCAGTACTGAAGTCCAATCTCGAACCCAGAGCCTCATGTAACTATTTTTAAAACCAAGACGTGACACGAGGATCCTTATAAAAAATGATTGAGATCGGTACCTCATACAGTCTCACTAAATAAAAAATGTAGGGCTTCGTCAACTTCTGAAGTGAATAGTCAGTCCTAACTGAAATGAAATGCGCAGACTTGGTCAATCAATCCACGGTGACCCAAACAGAATCCTTCTTTGTAGGTGTTAGAGGCAACCCACTAACGAAGTCCATTGTTACTCGCTTGTGGAATCTTAATCGACTGCAGCAAAC
Source organism: Gossypium bickii (assembly GCA_025503065.1). Classification (NCBI taxonomy): domain Eukaryota; kingdom Viridiplantae; phylum Streptophyta; class Magnoliopsida; order Malvales; family Malvaceae; genus Gossypium; species Gossypium bickii. Next base: position 18,848,727 of record CP106709.1, read on the forward strand.
CCGAAGGTAACTGATGCTCAGCCTTAACCTGCTGGCATGTCGGACATCGTGCCACAAAATCAGTAACCTCCCACTTTAATCCCGGCCACCAGTACAATTCTCAAAGATCTTAGTACATCTTATTCCCACCGGGATGCATAGCATAAGGGTTATTATGCGCGTCTCTCAAAATAGACTGTCTCAGATCAGTATTATTCGGTACACAAATCCGACCACAGAAAAGAGTACCCTATTATTATTCAGCCTAAAGTCCGTAGTGCTGCCACTCTCAATCTAACCGAACCGAAGACCCAACGATTCATCCTCTATCTGCCTATCCTGAATATGTTCTATCCAAGTCGGCTTAATAGTAGCTCAGCCAACAAACTTTCATAGTCGAACAAACTAAGTCAAGCGAACATCGCTCTCAGATCAGTCATCACTCTATGGCTCAACGCATCGGCCACAACATTGGCCTTATCAAGATGATACTCAACAGTACAGTCACAGTCTTTAAGCAGCTCAATCCACCTATGCTGCCTAAGATTCAACTCCTTCTGAGTCAGGAGGTACTTGAGGCTTTTGTGATCAGTGTAGATAACATACCTCTCACTGTACAAATAGTGCCTCCAGATTTTCAAAGCAAAGACTACGGCGGCCAACTCCAAATCATACGTCTGATAGTTTGCCTCATGTGTCTTGAGCTGATGAGACGCATATGCCACAACCTTACCATCCTACATCAGAACACAATCCAAGCCCACATGCGACGTGTCACTGTATACCACAAACTCCTTTCGAAATTCAGGCTGTATCAAAGTAGGAGCCTAAGTCAAAATAATTTTAAGCTTCTCAAAGCTCTTTTACGTGCATCAGTCAAAACAAATGACACACCTTTAAGCAGGAGCTTATTCAAGGGGGCTGCAATCAAAGAAAGCTCCTAGATAAATTGACGATAGTATCCTGCCAAACCCAGAAAACTGTGGATTTCAGACACATTCTTGGGCTGTTTTCAATCTAACACAGCCTCAATCTTTCAAGGATCAACACAAATCCCCTCAGTAGAAACCACATGCCCTAGAAAAGTTACTTCACGAAGCCAGAACTCACACTTGCTTATCTTAGCGTAAAGTTGCTTCTCACGTAAAACCTAAAGCACTACTCTAAGATGCTCATCATGGCCCTCTTCAGTCTTAGAGTAAACTAAGGTATCGTCAATGAAGACCACGACGAACCGATCCATATAAGGTTGAAACACTCGGTTCATCATATCCATAAATGCAGCCGGTGCATTCGTCAAACCAAAAGGCATAACTAGGAACTTGTAATATCCATAACGAGTCCTAAATGTCGTCTTATGCACATCCACCTCCTTAATCCTCAACTGGTGATACCCTAAACGGAGATCGATCTTAGAGAATATCGAAGCCCCTCTGTATTGGTCAAACAAGTCGTCAATTCTCGATAGCAGATACTTATTCTTAATGTTCAGCTTGTTCAACTATCGATAGTCAATGCACACCCTCATGGTCCCATCCTTTTTATTAACAAACAGAATCGGTGCTCCCCACGGAGACACATTAAGATAGATAAAACCACGGTCCAAAAGTTCTTACAATTGAGCCTTAAGCTCTGTAAGCTCCTTCGGCGCCATACAGTAGGGAGCGATGGACACTGGAGTTGTACCCGGAAGAAGCTCGATTTCAAATTCAACTTCCCGGTTCGGAGGCAATCCTGGTAGCTCCTCAGGGAAGACGTCCGGAAAATCCCTTACAGTTCTAATATCCTTTAAGGTAGAGTCTCTAGAAACGAAAACACTAATATAGGCCAAGAATACCTCACATCCCTTATGAACTAGTTTCTCAGCCACCAATGCAGAGATCACATTAACCAAATAATTTCGATGTTCTCCAATTATGACTACCACATTATCCTCTTCAGTTCTCAAGATGACCCTTTTAGTCACACAGTCCAGACTGGCACGGTGCTTGACCAACCAGTCCATATCCAGAATCAGGTCGAACTCCCCAAACGAAAGTTCCATCAGATTAGCCAGAAATACCGACCCTTGAACCTCTAGCGGAACATCTCTATCCAGTTTGTTAACTCGAACCGATTACTTTAGTGGACTCAGCACAGGCACCACGCTAAAAGTACTCTAAACCAAAATCCCCAAGTTTTCAGATATAGTGCTAGCTACATAGGAATGTGTGGAACCTATATCTATCAAAGTAAAGTAAGGTACATCATAAATTAAGAATGTTTCGGTAATGACGTTTGGAGCATATCTGTCCTCTCAGCAATGAGCAGTATAAACAAGAGCAAGCTGCCTCGTATCGGTCTATCCAAAGCACCTCTACCTGGTGCTCTCTCTCCACGGCCCATACCATTACCACCCCTAGCCTGACCACGACCCCTTAGTGGCTGCTGAACTACGCTTTGTGGCTGTGCAGTACCAGAACCCGTAACTTGCACCTGATCAGCCCTCAGCGAACACTACCGAATGTAAAACTCTAATGGCCCACACCTCAAACATGCCCCAGTTCTCCTCCAACACTCGCCCTGATGGCGTCTACCATAATCTCCACACGGCTGCAATCCAGTAGGAGCAACAAGGGGCCCAACTCTAACCGGCCCATCAGTCATAGTATTTTTCTTAGGCCTCTGTACCGAACTCGAGGGCTCTGAATCCCTCTTGTTCTTACCCCTCTCATGATCTCTGTTTTGGCTTCTTACCCCTCTCACGATATCTGTTTTGGAACTCAGCGCGCTTAACCTCTTCGGCAATATTCGCCTTCTCTACCAGAACGGAGAACTTGCGCTCCCTCTGCAGAACTATCAGTACCCTCAGATTATCCCTAAAGCTATCCTCAAAATAGACACATCTCTCATATTCATCCGCCACCATGCCTCGAGCATAGCGGCTCAGCCTCAGGAATTCGGCCTTGTAACAGCCCGATTTAGACCCTAATCGAAATAATGGTTTCGGGACCACAAATCCGAGTTTGAAAAATATTTTAATTATTAATTTGATATCTATGTTATGTGTTTGAGGATGTCCTAAAATATGGTAGGTTAATTCTTTTGTTTGGATGCTTAATTTAGATAAGGGATTAAATTGTATAAGTGTAAAAGTAGCTATCTTCTAAATTAAGTGATTGAATTGATGTGTTTATATATGAGAGAGGACTTAAGATGTAAATTGTCCATTTGTTAGCCTAGTGGACGGCATCATGACTTGATTTTATGTTATTTTGTTTTTAGTGGGAATAAAATATGTGTTAAAGCTTTATATTATAGTATAGGATAATAATAATAATAAATAAAAGAGACATGCAAAAAAGAAGGCCATTATCTTCATCCTTGGCCGAAAGTAAGAAGAAAAGGAATAAGTTGAGTTCTCTCTAATATTCGGCTAATTGCAACCAAAATTAGTAAGTTTTAGTTTTGGATTTTTGATGATTTTTGCATATTTAAGATTTTTGTTCATTCCACTTGCAAGTCCATGTGTTAATTTTGTGAATTAGTCATGTATGTGAGATGTGCCATTAATGTGAAGTTGAGTTTTTGTGATGATTTTATTATAAAATGAAATATTTAAGTTAGATGAGCATAATTTGTTCTTGAGATTTTGATGAATGTAGTTAATTAGGGATTTATTTGTAGAAAGAAAAATATTAGAGGTTAAAACATTAAGAAAATGAGTTGTAAGGACTTGTTGGGAGAAGATGAAAATTCGGCTCTTAAGAATGGGGGTCAAATTTTGAATATTTTGTGAGTTTTGTAATTGGGACTAAATTATAAAAATTACAAATGCTAGGGGTAAAATTGTAAATTATTAAATTATATGTTTTCGAATGATTATAAGTTTGAATAAGTTTAAATTGGAATTATTTAGATCAAGAACAAAAGGAAACAGGTTTGGATCGGGGAAAAACAAAATTAACCGAATAGCCGGGAAGCGTAATTCGTCAATTTACGAGGTAAGTTTTAAGCAATTGGATGAAATGAAATTTGAATATATATGTAATGTGTGTATGAATAATTAAATTAAGCATATTAAAATACATTTTCCGAATGTGAAATGGAATGGGATCAAATATTTATAAATTAGCCGAATGTAGAGTTGGATGTATGGTTAAGGATCGAATAGAATTAAATGTATACCATGAATTAGATGATGGTTGTGATTGAATATTTGATTATGTATTTATTAAGGTAAAACCGATTGTGATGGATAGATATATAATGAAGAATTTGATTTTGAATGTTGATATATAAGTATGTTATATGTGCATAATGTATTCAAGAAGATGAAATAAATTATTGGGCACTGTGTGTGCGGAATAAAACTAGTAATGGCACTATGTGTGCGATACATTACTAGGGAATGGCACTGTGTGTGCGGAATAAAACTAGTAATGGCACTATGTGTGCGATACATTACTAGGGAATGACACTGTGTATGCAGAATAAAACTAGTAATGACACTATGTGTGCGATACATTACTAGGGAATGGCACTATGTGTGCAGAATAAAATGGCAACGGCACTAAGTATGCTACACGTTGCACGAATTGCACTAAGTGTACGGTACGCTACATGAGTTGCACTGTGTGTGCGGATTATCGAACCTCTCAAGGACATGAACCAATGAATGGATATAACCATAAGAGACATGTAGGTAAGTGATGCATGGAAATTGAATAACGTGGTGCTAATGAGGTAAGTTGCTTTTGAATACTAAATTATGAAAATATGATAAATTCATTAACCTTTGTGTAACACCCCAAACCCGGCCCAAGCATTACGACCGAATTTGGGTTGCTACTGAGGAAACGTTTTGAAATCTTTCTAAAACCAATTTGAATTTTGTTAAAAACCTTGCATTTTCAAGTTTCTTGTTAAAAACCATACTTAGTGTTGATTAGAAATATTTATTAAGTCGGGTTGTTTATAGATTGCAAAAGTGCCCGATGGCATTTTTAGAACATTTTACGTTTGATTGAAAACATGTGTACTTAATTTAATGTTAAGAAATAGTTTAAACAAATTAATCCAAACATAGAATAATAAAAATATAACTAGTAGGCCTTATTACAACTTAACAAAAATATAATCAACTTTAAAATTTAATAAAATAAAACCCAAGTCCATCAAATTAAAATGTCCACTGCATGGCCACCTCGAGTCCATCCGGCTCCACCTCCGCGATCTACTCATCTGCAAAATGTTAAGGGAAGGGGTGAGTCACCAAGACTCAGTGTGTAAATCCCCCACCCGGAAATTACATCTCATACACAATTCATTAATAAACATGCTCATGCAACCCCACTAGCCATCCATACTCCTTTTCTACCCCGTGTGGTCAAAACCACTGATGACTTATAGTCACAATTCAAATGATGGGGCCAGCCCATCGTGTGGTCAAAACCACTGATGACCATAGGTCACAATATATCAAATGTGGTCAAAACCACTGGTGGTACCAAACCACTGGGACTTAGTCGCAAATAATCAATCGTTGTGGTCAAAACCACTGATGACCATAGGTCACAAATAATCTGATGGGGCCAACCCATCTTGTGGTCAAAACCACTGACGACAGTCCATAATTCATCCCCCTCCTCTCATCAATCCCACCATCACATGCTTATACAACAAATTTCATATATCGTGTCATAGTATTAAACATCATGTGATGGCATGCAAACATATATAAAAAATTACAAGTTAGGGGACTTACCCGAAATCCATGATTATGCCACAAGCTAACCACAACCAAAAGATCTAAGGCAAATAATAATGACATGTAAATTAATAAAGTGTGTAGAGAGATCTTACACACCGCTTCTATCGAAATTCCTAGATCAGAAAAGCCGATCTATAACGTTAGATCTCTTAACCTTAAACGGATTTGATTTCCTAACAAATCCGAAGCCTTAATTAGTCCTTTGGAAAATAAATCTCAAAGCTTCCCTACAATTGGTTTTAATCAAGTTAATACGAATCATAAGCCATAATTTTAATTCCAAAAGAGATGATTACCCTTACCACACTTATTGAAAATTGGCAGCACCTTGTTGGAGATATGATATTCGACCTAATACACAATTGGAAGGGCTGGAAATTTTTGTGAAGGAGGAGGGTGTATTCGGCTAAGAGAAACAATGATCTTTGGAATTTTACGAACAATTTTGGCTAAGAGTTTAAGGAGATTTTGGCAAAGCACAATGAAGAGAGGAAGAAGAGAAAGAGTTTCTTTGGAAATTTCCTCTTAAAGAGGGGGTATATTCGGCTTGTAAAGAGAAGAGAAGCTGGAATTTTTTGATAATTTGGGCAATGCAATAAAGGGGGTTTTTGAAGAAACAAATTTTGGAGAAAAGAAAAGAAATTTGATTCAACTTTTGCACATCTTTCTTTGTGTGCAAAGCGGATATGGACTGACCCACTATGGTCTCCAATTTTCAAAGCAAACACTCTCTTAATTTGTGATAATTCCCGGACTTGATTTATCCAAGATAAATCTAATTTTATCATACTTTTAATTCCTTAATCCCCTCAACAATTAAACAATAAAGCCCCCCTTGCTTTCTATCTTAACATAAATAAATAATAAACTAAAGGTTAGCATACCCCAGACGAATTCTAAAACCAAAATCTTTTATCAATTTCCTATATATTCTCTTATCCTTTAACAATTAACAAATAAAATAATCCCATGCATTATCCTTATCCCTATCCACTTCTTCAATAATTCAAAATAAAATGAACTACTACTACCACCCTTCCATTGCATGAAAAAAAAAAATAAAGAAATCATGTGCGAGCCAATTCACGCCTTGATGTAGTGAGAGGAAGGAAAAAAATAAAGTCAAGGTCTTTGCTCTGGGGTTCGAACCAGCGACCTCAGCGGCGACCCTTCTTCCAACGCCTGTGCCACTTTTCCAACTTGACTTTCATGTCAAATACCCACAACATTTATTTTTAAAGCCTCCTTACTTAAGCCCATCACTCCAAAATAAAATAAAACATGAATCGCTGCTGCTGCCGCCATTCGAACTCGCGCCTTTTTCCCTCCAACTCCTAAGTGGACTTACGAAACCACTTTGCCAATGAGCTCTTTGTGTCCTAAACTCATCCCAGACTCCTTTTAAGGCCTTCTTCCATTTTGACGCCTTAAACCCAAAAATTAAAACACCTACTTTGCCACCTTGATTCGAACCCGAGACCTCATACCAAGGCCTTTAAGTGGCGCCCCAAGCCACTCCACCAACCTGCCATTCATGTCATGCACCTTCACCAATTAAATTTAAGGTCCTCTTTCCTGGCCCCCTTACTTTTAACGCAAAACCCCAAAAATAGAAATACACCCCCTTGTTTCTCCTATGAATCGAACCCAAGACCTCCCTTGCAACCCCCCCTTAGACGCGCCAAGCCAACTGTACCAAGCCTATTCCTTGTGCCATAATTCGCCCAAATTTATACTTAAGCCCTAACTTCTCCTAGCTCCTTTCTTTAAAGTACCTTAAAAGTTTTTTTTTTTTAGTCCAACTTCAACCTAACTCGGGGTTGTTTCTAGACCCTAGATCATGCCAAACAAAATCATATTTATTTAATTCTTGAAGCCCACATGGAATTTATTTAAATTACAAATAACCCCTAATTCAGGGTGTTACAATTCTACCCCCCTTAAAAATAATTTCGTCCTCGAAATTACTTACTATCGTCCCAATCGTGTATCCTTAACTCATCACACTCCGCTACTGTTGTGCACTCTGATCTTAAAGAACTATCCTACTTCCTAGTCACAATCTCTAAGTTCACAACCAAGGTTTCAGGCACTTCCCTAGTAAAACAAGAAAACTCTACAATAATCAAAGCAATTAAGGGTATTCCAGAAGTAAGGAACATACCCGTTGTCGCATCTGGCACATCGTCCTCCTCGCGACGGCCAACTGCATAAACCAACCTTGGTTGCCTCGCCTCTGCACCTTCAGCACCTCGGCCACGCCCGTTACCATTTCCATTACCCCTAACTGCACCTCGACCCCTCGGTGGTTGTTGGTTATCCCTTCTGTTCGGTGCACGATCCTGACCTTCCTTTCTCAGCCTAGCTGCCTTCCTAGGACAGTCTCTAGCTCGATGCTCCATAGACCCACATTCAAAGCATCCACGATTACCATTCCAACACTCCCCCTTGTGAAACTTGCCACACTTATCGCACCGTGGCGGCCATTGAGGATTAGTAGCAGCGGCAGGCCTTGCAGCTTGATCCGACCCATTAAACCTCGTCCTTTTCTGTTCATTACCCGAGAATCTTGAAGGTTCCGAGCTCCTCTTATTCCAATTCCGTTCTTGGTTCCACTTAACGGACTGTCTTACTCCCTCAGCAACTTTAGACTTCTCCACAAGAACAGCAAACTCTCATTCCTGTTGTGGAGCTATCATCATTCTCAGCTCATCTCTAAGCCCATCTTCGAACCTGACACAGCGCTCATGCTCGGTACCCATAATACCACGAGCATACCTACTCAACCGGAGGAACTCAGCCTCATACTCAGCCACCGTCTTATTTCCTTGAACCAGGTTCAAGAAAGCCTTCCGTTGTGCATCTACGTAGCTAGTTCCGATATACTTCTTTTGATAGGCATCCTTGAAAAATTCCGGTGAGATTTTTACACACTGCCGTTCCATCCCTTCTGATGAGCCACCAGCGATATGACTCATCCGAAGTAAAGAAATTACACCCTTTAATTTCTCCTCGGTTTGTAAAATCTATGTCATCCATGATCCTTTTGATTGCTTCCAACGAAGACTCGCATGACTGGGTGCCACTCCGGAAACTCCCTAAATACTTACGCTCCATTAGCCCGAGTCGTTCAACCCACGATTTACGGGCTCCCGCACCGTGCATCGGCCTCAAGAACTCGTTCGAGTGCATCTGTGTCTGACTTGAGATACGACATCATTTCCACCGGCCCGATCTTGAAATTCGGTTTTCGCCGTGGCGTGATCAAGCATCTCATTTCGGACCGTGGCGGACCTTTTGGCTCGACAAGGTCATCCTACCCCTACCTACCACGCCACGCGGCGGGCGTCCACGACCTCTTGAACTCATTCTAACTAACGCGCTTTTAATCGATTAAGGAATTTTTATGGATTAGTAATTTGTTCCACTTGGTTATTCGCGAAGAAATTTTATGAAAAGCTTAATAGGAATTCTTTCGAGCAATCAAAGTTTTAAGTTCTCTATCCTAGTTCACACAGAGAAGAACATCCATTCCTTAATACCTTCCATACTTATTCACTCTTCGGACATTTCTGTCCTGTTTCTATCCCAGGGGTATTTTCGTCATTTTCCTACATGGGTATTTTTGTAATAAATCAGAGGAGTTTTAAAACTTTAATAAATCAGGTCACTTTGAAATTTCTAAAACTGGAGGGTATTTTCGAAAATTTGTAAAATTTAAAGATATGGCAAAATTTTGAAAACCAGGGGTATTTTGGTAATTTTAGCAATCAAGGAAATTTTGAAAATTTCAAAAGTCAGGGTATTATTTTGAAATACAGAAATTTGGATACTTTTGCAAAGTAAGGGGATTTTATTAAAATTGGGGTTAAACCAAAAATTTTGGAAGTCAGGGGCATTTTAGTAATTTTCAACACATGGGTATTTTCGTAAATTTCCTCAAATCAGAGTATCTTGATATTTTGAAAACTAGAGATTTTAATATTTTGCAAAGTAAAGTCATTTTAACAAAAGTTGAGGGTAGTACGATAATTTTATAATACAGGGGCATTCTTGAAATTTTGCCACTAGGGGCATTTTGGTAATTTTGGTAAACCGGGAATATTTTGAAAATTTTTCCAAAATAAATTTTTCCTACTATCTAGAGAGTACTTAAACAATTTTAAAACTCGAGTTTTCATGAAAACATGGCTAATCCCTTTCGGGTTTTATTTATTGTTTCGCCTATGACCGAGTTCTCTTGGTTAGGGTGAACCGAAGCTGCGCACCAGGTAGGATTCCGGCGAAGAGGAGGTGAGTCACGAGGACTGCTTAAATACCAAGCTCTTTCGGATCCAATCCTAGACATGCGCACTAAGGTTACCACACCCTAACTCGGCGACTTGGCCCTAGGTTTGTTTAGTTAGGCTATTAAAGTCTTATGTCTTTGTTTGGGGTAACTAGTCCTAAAGTTTAAAGTACCTATCACTATCTACGTTCCATGCTTCCTACCCTTCTACAGAGAAAATAATTCATACAAAGGTTAGGAGTACTTACGGGTGGATAGGTGCCGGAGACTCGGTGCCATGCTGTTCAAGCCAAAACAGTTTCAAATCATTCCAATAAGGCCTACTAACATAAAACAAAACATTTTGAGCCTTGGGCCCCCACAGCCGAGTTTTGAACCTGGCTCTGATACCAATTTGTAACACCCCAAACCCGGCCCAAGCATTACGACCGAATTTGGGTTGCTACTGAGGAAACGTTTTGAAATCTTTCTAAAACCAATTTGAATTTTGTTAAAAACCTTGCATTTTCAAGTTTCTTGTTAAAAACCATACTTAGTGTTGATTAGAAACATTTATTAAGTCGGGTTGTTTATAGATTGCAAAAGTGCCCGATGGCATTTTTAGAACATTTTACGTTTGATTGAAAACATGTGTACTTAATTTAATGTTAAGAAATAGTTTAAACAAATTAATCCAAACATAGAATAATAAAAATATAACTAGGAGGCCTTATTACAACTTAACAAAAATATAATCAACTTTAAAATTCAATAAAATAAAACCCAAGTCCATCAAATTAAAATGTCCACTGCATGGCCACCTCGAGTCCATCCGGCTCCACCTCCGCGATCTACTCATCTGCAAAATGTTAAGGGAAGGGGTGAGTCACCAAGACTCAGTGTGTAAATCCCCCACCCGGAAATTACATCTCATACACAATTCATTAATAAACATGCTCATGCAACCCCACTAGCCATCCATACTCCTTTTTTACCAGTGTGGTCAAAACCAGCGATGACTTATAGTCACAATTCAAATGATGGGGCCAACCCATCGTGGTGGTCAAAACCAGCGATGACCATAGGTCACAATATATCAAATGTGGTCAAAACCACTGGTGGTACCAAACCACTGGGACTTAGTCGCAAATAATCAATCGTTGTGGTCAAAACCACTGATGACCATAGGTCACAAATAATCTGATGGGGCCAACCCATCTTGTGGTCAAAACCACTGATGACAGTCCATAATTCATCCCCCTCCTCTCATCAATCCTACCATCACATGCTTATACAACAAATTTCATATATCGTGTCATAGTATTAAACATCATGTGATGGCATGCAAACATATATCAAAAATTACAAGTTAGGGGACTTACCCGAAATCCATGATTATGCCACAAGCTAACCACAACCAAAAGATCTAAGGCAAATAATAACAGCATGTAAATTAATAAAGTGTGTAGAGAGATCTTACACACCTGCTTCTATCGAAATTCCTAGATCCCGAAAAGCCGATCTATAACGTTAGATCTCTTAACCTTAAACGGATTTGATTTCCTAACAAATCCCGAAGCCTTAATTAGTCCTTTGGAAAATAAATCCCGAAAGCTTCCCTACAATTGGTTTTAATCAAGTTAATACGAATCATAAGCCATAATTTTAATTCCAAAAGAGATGATTACCCCTTACCACACTTATTGAAAATTGGCAGCACCTTGTTGGAGATATGATATTCGACCTAATACACAATTGGAAGGGCTAGAAATTTTTGTGAAGGAGGAGGAGGGTGTATTCGGCTAAGAGAAACAACGAAATGCTGAAATTTTACGAACAATTTTGGCTAAGAGTTTAAGGGAGATTTTGGCAGCACAATGAAGAGAGGAAGAAGAGAAAGAGTTTACTGGAAATTTCCTCTTAAAGAGGGGGTATATTCGGCTTGTAAAAGAGAAGAGAAGCTGGAATTTTTTTGATAATTTGGGCAATGCAATAAAGGGGTTTGTGTGACAAATTTTGGAGAAAAGAAAAGAAATTTGATTCAACTTTTGCACATCTTTCCTTGTGCAAAAGCGGATATGGACAGCCCCTATGGTCTCCAATTTTCAGCAAACACTCTCTTAATTTGTGATAATTCCCAGACTTGATTTATCCAAGATAAATCTAATTTTATCATACTTTTAATTCCTTAATCCCCTCAACAATTAAACAATAAAGCCCCCCTTGCTTTCTATCTTAACATAAATAAATAATAAACTAAAGGTTAGCATACCCCAGCCGAATTCTAAAACCAAAATCTTTTATCAATTTCCTATATATTCTCTTATCCTTTAACAATTAACAAATAAAATAATCCCATGCATTATCCTTATCCCCTATCCACTTCTTCAATAATTCAAAATAAAATGAACTACTACTACCACCCTTCTTCCCGCATGAAAAAAAAATAAAGAAATCATGTGCGAGCCAATTCACGCCAAAGAAAGAGAGGAAGAAAAAAATAAAGTCAAGGTCTTTGCTCACAGGGTTGAACGAAATGACCTCAGCAGCGAGCCACTTTCTTCCAACGCCTGTGCCACTTTTCCAACTTGACTTTCATGTCAAATACCCACAACATTTATTTTAAAGCCTCCTTACTTAAGCCCATCACTCCAAAATAAAATAAAACGCTGAACTAGCTGCTGCTGCCATATTCGAACTCGCGCTCTTTTCCCCTCCAACTCCTAAGTGACGCTTACGGAAACCACTTTGCCAATGAGCTCTTTGTGTCCTAAACTCATCCCAGCTCCTTTTAAGGCCTTCTTCCATTTTGACGCCAAACCCAAAAATTAAAACACCTTGCTGCCACCTTGATTCGAACCCGAGACCTCATACCAAGGCCTTTAAGTGGCGCCCCAAGCCACTCCACCAACCTGCCATTCATGTCATGAACCTTCACCAATTAAATTTAAGGTCCTCTTTCCTGGCCCCCTTACTTTTAACGCAAAACCCCAAAAATAGAAATACACCCCATTGTTTCTCCCATGAATCGAACCCAAGACCTCCCTTGCAACCCCCCTAGACACGCCAAGCCAACTGTACCAAGCCTATTCCTTGTGCCATAATTCGCCCAAATTTATACTTAAGCCCTAACTTCTCCTAGCTCCTTTCTTTAAAGTACCTTAAAAGTTTGTTTTTTTTTTAGTCCAACTTCAACCTAATTTGGGGTTGTTTCTAGACCCTAGATCATGCCAAACAAAATCATATTTATTTAATTCTTGAAGCCCACATGGAATTTATTTAAATTACAAATAACCCCTAATTCAGGGTGTTACACTTTGAGCTTCTTTGAAATGGATATAGGGCTTGTGATCATTCGGTTTTGGGGATCTAATGAATATGATATTGTTGTATAGTAAAATGCTATATGTAATGCTTACACAAACCGGTTAATGATCAAGTTGAATTGATTAAAATTGTATAATGATTTGTTGTATATATTTCCTTTTGCTTATAACTTACTAAACTATATGAGCTTACTGTTCGTGTGTTAATTTGACTATTGTGTAGATCTTGAAGTCTAAGTGTGCAAATTTTAAAATACCGAGCACTAAGAGTGCGTAATCAGTCGTTATGCACTAAGTGTGCGAAATCGGATAAGAAGCACTAAGTGTGCGATTAATTTTTATATCTTGGATTTAATTTTGGGTAAGTGGATATTATGAGATGATATTAATTGAAATCAAATAAGAGTCATAAATTAGTTTGGATGGAATGTATCAATTAATTTATAGTTCAATTGATATGAGTGGACATGGAGTAATGCTTACAAAATCTCATTGATTTATACATGAATTTTATGTATTGTATTCGGCCATGTGGAAGTTTGTATAAAGAATTCATTTGATTAGTTTTAAATCTTGAATATGTGATTTATATAGGTTTGAAGTGCAAGTATAAGCTCGATAAGTAAAATATATATATGCATGTGAAACCTATTATCGAAGGTTTGGAAGTTCGGCCTTTGGGATATGAGACGAGAAAGATTTCGAAAGGTGATATGAACTAAAGTTATGGTTATAAACCTTGGTTGTGAGTATATTATTCTGACTTTGCTAGTGTAGTGTTAAAATGCACTATTGTTGTGAAATTGCTTATAACGTACTAAGCTTTCGAAGCTTACTTTGTGTATTTTTCTTATGATTATAGAGTTTTAGAGACTTACTCCGGTTGGAAGTCGAAGGAGATCTCATCACACTATCTAGCTTTCGCTTCGGTAAATAAATGCTTGAAGATTAGGTTATGTGGCATGTATAGACTAGTTATGATATGGTTGGTTTTGAAATTATATATATATAGCCATGCAAAAATGGCTTGATTATGATGTTAATGGTTACGCATTCGGTTTTTTCTTAAGTTAAATTTGGAAGTATGTTTTATGGTAAATATGTTTGTAATGTGGTTATATGATTTTGCAATGAAACAGTTTTTAGTTAGCAGCAGTGACGTGATTTTGAAAAATCACCAAAAATAGGAGAAATGGAATTAGAAAGTGAATAGGACATAAAACTAAAGCTTATTATGTTTATTTTAATATGAAATAAATAGAGTAGGAAAATAAATTTTATATTATGAGATATTTAAATTTTAGTGGGACTGGTTCTGAATAACGTCGTGATCCCCTATTCTGTCTTGGAAATATTATTAAAAATTGTAAAAAAATAATCATGGAGCATAGTCTATATGCTTAGAATCCTTAATGAGTCTATTTTTTATTGGAATAAATGAGAACATAAATTGAATTCTGTACAATGGGATAACTGAGTTTTTGTAAAGATAGGTCAGAACCATCAAACAGTGAAACAGGGGAAACTTTGATGAATAAACTGTACTAATTGGCCACAAGAAAAATTCTGGAAAAACTATAGTAAGAATATATATGAGTCTAGTTTCAAATAAAATTTACGGATCTAAATTTAGAGTTTCGTAACTCGAGTTATAATTAATTTAGTCAACATGACACAGATGGACAGTTTCAATTTTTGTGCCCCAAGTTAGTAGTTAAGTTTAGTAATGCCTCGAGCTCGACTCTGGCAACGGTCTCGGGTAAGGGGTGTTACAGGCCTTATACTCTGCCACAGATCGGTCTCCTTAAATGAGATTTAGAAACTCACGCCTACGAGTATCAATGTAACTTGCTCCCACATACTTCCTTTGGAAGGCAGACTTAAAAAACTCCCATGACAGACGATTGGGCTGAATGCCCTCCTTAACGGTCAGCCACCACTGATAGGCCTCATCGCGAAGCAACGAGACTACACCATTCAATTTCTGCTTATGGGTACAGATTAAATCATCCATTATCCTCTCAGTAGCCTCCATCCAATACTCAGCCACATTAGGGTCGACTCCAGTGACACCCTTAAAAAGTTCAGCTCCATTGGACCAGAGTCGTTCCGTAACTGACCCCTGGCCCCTAGATCTAGTGTTGGCCCTAGTGACCCTCTCCAGTATCCTTAACATAGGTTGGGACAATGTGCTGTCCTCAACCATGCGATCTTGAGACCCAGTCTCAATAACAGGTGACACTGGCGTCTCACTCGCATCTAGGCCCCCTACGGCCTCTACCTCAGCCTCTAGTACAACGTTCGTGGATACCTCGTACACTCATTCAATTCATATTTATCTATATTACAAATTTTATAAATCAATTACAGTTTAAATATTTATTAATAGATGTTTTATGTAAACAGTATCATAAATTCAGAGTTTGTTTTTCGCAAGTACAGTCTCTATCAGTTTCAGCTTCACTACAGTTTCAGTATACACTAACTAGAATGTTTTCAGAATAGACTATCTATAATACTAGAACAGTTTATCATAATACTTATAGGATCGACGCCGGAGACTCAGTGTTCCACATTCTCAGTCAAATCATTTCAAATTATTTGTAAATCAGTTCTTTGAAAAAAAAAGTTTTAAAACACAAAATCCACAACTAAGTTTTGCAACCTGGCTCTGATACTATTAAATGTAACACCCCAAACCCAGCCTAGATGTTATAGCCGAATCTGGTGATGTCACATGGAATGGGATTTGAAATTGAATTTAATAAGTTAAAATCGTTTCCGTTTATTAGCTTCTATTTATCTCTCGTCAATTTCAAAATTATTTTTCGTTAATTTAATTCTTTTAAGATCATATTCTGTAGCGGAAGCTTTTAAAACCGTGATATTTTAAGAAAATCGTTCGCATTTAGGAAAAACGTTATTTTTAATTAAAACTAAGTTGTCGTAGAGTTTTGCAGTTTAGACGTCCATGAAAATAGTTAAAAACCCAAAATAAAGGCAACAGTCCAAAAGTCCCAAATTACATAAAAAATACCTCAAACAAAATACAAATTTAAAACCATAACTGAATTAAAATCAGTTTAACAGGCATGTGGTCACCGCTGAGTCCTCCACCGTACCGATCCGTCTAATTCTGGGGATTACCTGAACAGATAAAAAGAAAGGGGTGAGTTTACGTAAACTCAGTGTGTAATCCCCATAGAAGACATGTATACAATCAAACAGCAATTATCAATCAGATGCAGTCTGGGCCTAAGCCCATTATAGATTCAGATTTAGTTTAGGCCTTAGTTCATTCAAATGCATTATGCACACAGTAATAGAAATCAGGGTCCTACCCACCAGCCTCTACACACCATCTCTGACCATCCTTACATACCATGTGGGGTTTAAAACACACACCTAGCCCTACAAACCAAGTCGTATAGAATGCGGCACATATCAATAATATTGTAGATGAGTTGCCAGATAATAGGCATGAAAGCCTTTCAGTACACTTCCTCCAATAATCAGTCATCCCACCCCAATGCAGATGCAACTAAACATGCTCAATGCAGGCACATAGAAATACATGCTTACATGCTAAAATCCAATTATCAATCATACATACGGATCAGTAAACATGCATAAATTTAACATGCACAATACATACATTATATATTCAGGTCACATGATTAAGGGTCTAAGTAGCGTTTATCGACCCTACAATAGGTTCACAGTCGACTTGGGCGACCCGTGCAACCCTAGGAAACATTTTAGCTAAGTGGGCCAGCACGCCCCTGTGGTTTGCCCGTGTAGGCCCACACGCCCGTGTGGCCCACATGCCTAGTTCAGTTTAGCCTGTGTAGCCTACACAGCCACACCCCGGCCATCACACAGTTGTGTCTTACGCACGGCCTGGCCCTTGTCGATCACACGGTCGTGTTGTCGCACACGACCTACCACACGGGTGACCACACCCCCATGTGAGGTCGACAATGAATTTTTTTAACTTTTTTGGAAAGCTCAATTTTTGCATTTCGGGTACACACCTGGTATCGATTTGATGTAGAAACCACTTCCAAGCCTTTTAAAGCCTATAATCGACCTAAAAACACTTCCAAATTAGTCCTAAAAAAAGATTTGATTAAAAACTCGATACTTACAAAAAGTCCAAAACAGCGTTCAATATTTACCCCAACACTCCGTACAATTTAACTACAAATTCGTGAGAGGAGAACCCCGAACTTCACTATTTTTCGCTGCCAAAACCTGGAATAAATCTCCAAACGGAAATTTGAAAAACAAGATTACAAAAGTATTTAATTCCACTTGCCAAATCAGTGAAATTAGACGGTGTGTGAAAAGAAAACGGATTGAAACAAAATTAAAAAACGAAGAGGAAAAAGGGAGACAAAATTTCGGCAGAGAAGTAGAGAACCACGTCAGAAATTTTGTGAAAAGCCATCAAAATTTTTGAAAAAAAAAACAAATAAAGAGGATAAATCCCAACTCCCCATATCCCTCAAATCTCTCCACTAATCTCACTAATCATAACTCTTCCAGACTTTAATCTCCACCGAAACTCTTGCGTAGAATCGAGCAAAAATAAATACCTCTGCTTGCTCAGGGATTCGAACACAAGACCTTCAACAAACTAACACTCAACTTAACCACCAGACCAGTAGACCCATTCTGATATAAGATTACAAACAACTAATTATAAACCACTAAACAAAGATAAGGCTTAATTCCAAAAATAACAAAAATTGCTAAAGCTAAGGCTTGAACTTGGGACCTCTCACACATCCCAGAACACTTAACCACTAAAGCAGATACACAGTTGAGTCAAATATTTACAGATGCAGAAACAAATATTTTGGGGCGTTATAGCCCATGTCAATCCGACCTTCGTAAATATTATCCAGAATCGCACCCAAAAGATCGTAGCATATGGCCCTCCAATCAGCAAATTGAACGGACTCGGTGAGTGCAGACCCATTCACTGGCAATCTTAATTGTAACTAGACGTCCTTCAAAGTGATAGTACACTCTCCGCATGGAAGATGAAATGTGTGCGTCTCGGGTCTCCACCTCTCTATTAACACGCTGATAAGTTTCAGGTCCAACTTGCACCCCCGGCCTATAGTGGCCGCGTGCCAAAAAACCCGCTTCCCTCAAGTAATTTTCTATCAACGGTGATGGAGGACCAGACATATTACGAATATAGCATTGTAACACTCGATCTACAAACTGTTATAAAAAATTATAAAATACAAATTAATTAAGATTACATAAATGAAAAAAAATTCAAAAATTAAAATTAATTAAAATTACATAAATGAAAAAAATATTAAATAATATTCAAAATCTAAAATAAATCGTTACCATTTTCATTTGTTCGACGGAGATATGTTTATGATCGAGACGAATTAATTCACCGGCCATTGCTAACACGAAAAAATATTTTTGAAATTATAAAAAATTAATATTAATTTAGAAAAAAAATAAAGTAAATAACTAAGTATAAAGAGCTTTGAGAAATTTAATGAGAAATTTGAGAGCTTTAGGGAGAAATTGTAGAGAGTTTTTGCTAAATTTTGAAGAAATTAAGTGTGAAATACAAGAAGGGGGTTTTTATACTTCTTTTTTTACCATTTGACCCCCCCAACGGTAAAAAAAAAAAAGTAGCCGTTGGTGCCAGCAAAGCGCTCCCCCAAGGGCGCGCTTTGCTGGATATTTCCCCCTTAAACATGGCCACGTAGGCGCGTTTTGCCAAAGTTGGCCATTTTTCATAAATAATGTTTTAATTGGTTCATTTTCATAATTTTGTTTGGAAATGGGCCTTTTTGGGTAAATGGGTCAATATTATAATTGATTTTACAGTGTTTTTATTTGAATAACCGTGATACCCTTTAAACTTTTTTAATGGTGTGGGCTCTATCTTAGGCTGTGAGAGTTTAGAACTACTTAGCGAATAGCTATAACACATAATCTTTTTATGACATATAATAATTTCTCATGTTTCTTGTAATAAAGAGCTATGGGGTATAACCCATATAATATTTTTCCCGACATATAATAATTTCTTGAGTTTGGAGCTCATGTTCGAAGAGGTCTAGAATGCAAAGAATAAGGATTATGGTTTGCTTAACCCACAAATTAGTACTTAAATTGTGCTCTTTTTTTCATCTTAATACCTAAATTTTATTTGTCACAAGTGGTACTAAACTATTTCTTTTCCAAGTTGGTACCTTCGTTAATCAAATCATTAGTTAAACCATTAAGTCTATTTTTTAAAAAAAAGGCTTAACCTAAAAATTAATATCTAAACAATACTCTTTTCCCTAAGTTAGGCTTCTTTGGATGCTCGTTTAGCTCCGATTAGTTGAGATTCTCTTGACTTTCGTGCAAACGCACCACAATTGTCTGTTTGGATAACAATGTTTTGATTCAGTCGTGGCATTTCTATCGCCTTGCAATTGTGGTTTTCCATTAAGCTTTAAGATTCAATTAAGAAAAATACCTCCGGTGAGGATATTTTTTCCTATTTAATCCTCTTTACCAACATTAGAAACAATTATTGTTGGTTGCTGCAAGAAAGGGGATGCTCAAATGGTGGTTGCTTAGGAGCTAGGGCGACAATACACGAGACTGAGGGTTGGTGGAAAACGACAAGATTGTGGACATGAAGTTGAAGGTGTTTTAAAGAAAGTGAAGGTAAAAGAATAGGTTCTTTTTTTTTATATAGAAATGATATAAAATTTAATTAATTAATTACGAAAATTGATAGTTTTCAACAGTACCCGCCGGTGTCGCCTGACACACCATGATACCACCCATTTTCCCCTTAATCATCACCTAATCATCGGATTTAAAAAATAATAATAATTTTGGTGTCGCGACTGTGTCAATTGACACTCGTATGTAATTTTCGAAATACCCGTGAAAAATATGAGTATTCATGGTGAAAAAAAAAAAGAAAAAATATTTTTTTAATGAGTGTTGCAAGTGTGTCAGGCGGCACCGATGGGAATTTAAAAAAATATAAGTGAAATAGAAAAAAAAAATTGAAAAGAAACAATTGAAATAGAAAAAAAAACCAAAAAAAAAGGTAACTCATGACCGATGCTTGCTTCATAGGTGGTTCTTGTCTTTTTTACTTGCCAATGCCACTATTAGTGGATTGAAAAACTCAGGAAAAGAAAACTAAACACAAATAGAAACTGAATATGAAAATTTTTGAAGAACTCAAGAAAGGAAATATGAAAAAGAAAAGTTTAAATAATTTTTTATTAAAAAATAACAATATAAAACTTATAAAATTGGAAAGTGTGTGATAATGGTACAATTTTATTTATGGGCCCCATACATTTAATCTAATAATAATTTATTCTAAATTATTTAATTCTAGACTAATTTTTTCAGTTTATTACACTGTGAATATATTTGAGGTGTTAAGTATACCACATGATAAATAGATATATAAATAACATTCATGTTTAGTTGTATTATAGGTTATAGAAATTGAAAGACTTGGTTGATTCAATCTATGTATGGAATTACCTAGGGATGACCTAAGGTATTGATTGGTAGACAATTTTTTTAGCCAAAAAGCTATCTCGTAAGTATTTTCCCTAGTACTTATTTTGAGCCTGAATCCATTTTCTTAATGAACCAAAAATGAAACCTTGAGTCTATTATATAATTTATTTGATCCTTTAATTTCTTGGTCCCTACATGGATTTAAACGTCTGACCATTGATATAGAGGGATTAGGTAGATACATTACGGTGGTTTCGAAAAGAAAAAAAAAAGAGTGAACTAAGGAATTGTACGATATAGTGAGTATAAGATTTTTAAGCTTGTAGAAAAATAGGGCAAAATGTAAACTGAGAAATCTCGAAGAAGAAAAAAAAATATAAAAACAAAGTAAGTTGGAAAAATGTATGCTCACATTTGTTAGAAAAAAAAATCAAGCTCGAATTGTACTCATGAATACTGTACGAGGCCTTAGTGATGGAGAAATAAGGAAGGTGAGAGAAATGGATATAAGGTGGTGAGCTATTTGTATACGTGGGGAGTATTGGGGACAATATAATGTGCCAAATTTTTTTCGTGCTTAGCCGTTTTGTCGAGCCTATTCTTAAAACCCGAACCAACCTAAGTCGTAGAACATTACAAGCCAAAAAGTCTTATGTGACCTAGGTAAGGCTTTATATGAATAAAATTGTGCCAATAATTGATATTTGTACCACTTATATTCATTTGAACATAATTATATATTTATATATTTGTTTTGATGGAAACCTATACTTAACATTCTTTTTATTTATTTGCTTTGTAATTTAACGAACTAACCTGTCTAATTTTAGAATTGTGAGTCAATTGTTTATCATTCTAGAATTATATGTTTATTTACATTATCTTGTTAATATATTTCTGTCCAATTTCCTATCAAGCTAGCTCAAGTAAAATTTTATTTTCTTGTTTTCGGTTTAGTTTGTTTTTAGTTTTTTATTTTGTTTTTGTTTAGTTTGCTTAAGGACAAACAAAGACTTAAGTGTGGGGGTATTTAACCTGCCGTCAAATGTAGTAGTTATTTAGATCTATTTCCGCACTTGATGAGCTTGTGTACTAGCACTTTTATTATTAATTATTACATTTTTGGTATTTGGTGGTGTAGTAGTAAAAGTTAATAAAATAAGCATTTTTACACATTTTGTGAGTGTTTGTGACCTATTAAGCCAACACGGGCCCTAGGTAGTTCAAATTTAAGTAATTGAGTGTGTAGGATGCTTAATTTAGGGCCCAAAGGACATAGGATCAAGGGTGAGTAATGCACAAGCTTCCCGAGCTGTGTATGTAACACCCTTTACCCGAGTCCGACATCAGGACCGGATACGAGGCATTACCATACTAACCTTGCTTGAACGTGTAATAACGGGCCATAAAATTTTATTTAAACCCATCTCTTGCTCTTTCTTGGCCTACGAGGCCCTAAGCATATCTCCGAGGGGTTTCGAGATTTAACAGGGAACTTTTACGAACTTGGAAAACTTTTCATCAAAATAGGGGCCACACGCCCGTGTTGGTCCAGGGACACGCCCGTGTCTTAGCCCGTGTGCCAGAACCTTGGCATTCTGTTTATGACGTAATCATTTCACTGTGGCCACACGGCCAAGGCACATGCCCGTGTCCTTAGACCGTGTGTCGAATTAAATTACACATTTAATGTGCAGACTTCACACGGCTTGGGCACACGCCCATGTCCTAGGCCGTGCCTCCCACACGGCTGAGACACACGGTCGTGTCTTTGCCCGTGTGTTTACTACAAGGCATTTTGACTTGCAATTCTAGCATGCAAGGGGACACACGGTCGATCACCACGCCCATAGGGCTAACCGTGTGTCACACATGCCCGTGTGTCTACCCGTGTGGACAATTAGATGGCTATCTACCAAGCCATTTGCCACCTTATTAAGAAATTATACTCATACCAAAACATTTCAATATAGAAGATGACCAAATGGTATCTCTAAGAACTCAAGAAAATCAAGACATACATAAGGGCATACACTTCATGAAATTCATCTTCATTAGGCATAAGAATTTGCCAAGTATTGGCCTAACTTATAAGACCATTTACAAAATGAATTAGAACAACTTTTATAGCCAACACATTTGGCTTACCAACAAGACATAACAAATGTAACATCCTAAAAATGGGGCTATTTGGAATTAAATTATTTTTCCTATGTTTGAACTGCTGTGATATTACTTAAGGAATAATAGGGCTTAATTAAAGGCTTTGAGTAGGCTCGGTTTAGTAGAAAATTTCAATCTTGAACTCTAAAGGCAGGGAGCCTTAGCAAGAGGGGGTTATAAAAATAAATGAAGGATTTCTGACATAAAAATCAGCTTGGTAAAGTGGCAAAAGGGAGGCCACTTGGGAGCTGGGAGTGACGCCACCTTGAGCAAGGGAGAGCTTGGGATCGAGTCGCGAAATTCTCTTTTTTCTCTCTAGTATGGACGGCAATAGGAGAGAGGAAATGCTCAAATTTGTTTTAATATTAAAGGATAATATGAACATTTTTTTGGGGATTTTATTTGCTTAATTCTAAGATAATAGGAGATAAAAGAAGGATATTAATTGGATTCTTAAGGGATTATTAATTTATTATTTGGGATTAATTCAAATTATTTGAGTTAAATTAAACAAGTGGTCAAGAGCAATTCAAGGAGATTGCCAAAAATTCAAACTCTTCCTAAGAAGAGTGGACGGCAAGCAAAAAGGGGGGGTGCCGAAATCCTTTATAAACACCTATCTACCATCTTGATTTTTCTTTTAGACATTTTTTTCAAGTAGCCGAATTTCTTCTTCACTCCCTCCTCCTCTATTAGTTTCTCTCCACTCTCATTCTCTCAAAGAAACCAAAAACTCTTCTCCTCTTCTTTGACCCTTGTCGAATCCTCATCACCTCCTATTGGCCGAACATTCCCTCTCTTGTAGCCGAAACTCCATCTCCTTCTCCCACTGTTTTTCTTTCTCCAATAGCCGAATCCACTCCTTTGGTTTGCCGAAATTCCCTCCTCTATTCTATAAGTATTGGCCAAATATTAAGGGGTTAGATCTCTTCAGATTTTTGGTGGTCAATCGACTTGGAAAATGGTAAGTGTGTGGCCGAATACCTGTGGGTCTTCTCTTTAATATTCTGTCGACTTTTACAAGGAAAAGTGCCAATTTTGGCAGTTGGTTATTATGGCCTCTAAACACTTTTCGATAATCAATCTCTTTTAGGTACTCTAGAATTGTAAGCAGTCGACTCAAGCCTCTAATCCCTAGTGTTCGGTTTTTGGTAAGTAATGGTAAGATCTACTTTAGTAGTTATATGGTATTTATTTAAGCCGAAGGCTACTAATGTGAGTTATGGCAATGGCCGATTGTAGGGGAGCAAATACATAGTTTGGTGGCTAGTACTCAAGGGCATTAGGTAAGGCTTTCGGGTTAAATCTTAACCCTTTTGGTATTTTGGTTTGGCCGAATGGCCCATATCACTCACTCTCATATGGCCGAATATAGGGGGAAAGAGGGTTAGGGTGACCTAGTGACTTTTCGGGACTTAGAACCTTCGTTGGTGACAGGTGTGTACATACACACTTATAACAATTAATAACTATGCTAAATATATGTTGTATGTAAATCTGCTTGATGTAAGATACGGATTTAGTACCTTAACGATACAAGCGAGGATCCCGGTAAGTCTCTGTTAATATGAGATTATAGTGCTTTTGGGAAGCATGGCTTATATGATACATGTGATAAATGTATGAGATCTGTTTATGACTATTTGACTATTATGGGTTAAATGAGTGGAGGGGGCAGTGATATTGTGCCGACGGGCACCAGTGTTTTGGTAACACACTGTGACTACAGTCACCAGATGTTTGGTACCTCATCGTGTCTCGTCCCAGTGGCTTAGCACCACAGTGGGTTGGCCCCACAGACTATAATAAGGGATTGACGCCAGTGATTTGGCATCACACGATGGGTTGGCCCCATCAATCGATTTGTGTCTACGGACACCAGTGTTTTGGTAACACATCGTGACTATATGTCACCAGTGGTTTGGCACCACCAGTGGTTTGGTACCACACGGGGTAGACAAGGTGTTTGGATGGCTAGGTCGGGTGCATGATTTAGTACATGATAATTGTTATATGTTGTGTATGAAATTGCTTAAAATCGGGGGAAGGGTTACATACTGAGTCTTGGTGACTCACCTTCTCCTTTACATTTTCAGGTGACACGTAGATCGCGGATGTGGAGCCGGGTGGACTCGAGGTGGCCATGCAGTGGATTTAATTTAAATGAACTTTAATTTTAGTTATGATATTTTTATTCCCGGTTTTTATTTTATTTGGATGTAATAAGGCCTCCTGATATTTTATTTTTATTTTTCATATGTTGAATACTTTGTTTTAAACTATGATTATCAATATTAAATTAAAGTCACATGTTTTCCCAAATTAACAGGAAAATGCTTTCATCGTGATAAACTCTAAGTAAGGTTTTAACAAATCAATCAATTGAAAAGGTTTTCGGCAACTGAAAATTTTACTTAGCAAAAGTGTTTTCCAAAAATATTTTCCACTGTAGCAAACTAGATTCGGCCATAGTGTTCGGGCCGGGTTTGGGTTGTTACAAAATTGGTATCAGAGCCAGTTCAAAGCTCGACTGTGGGGGCCCAAGGCCCAAAAATGTTTTGGTAGGCCTTATGAAATGATTTTTGGTCTTTGAACAGCATGGCCTGAGTGATACGAGCTCACCTACGACGCCTGTAACGGATGTTAACAATGACCCGATGAGACTACCTAATGGACCAATTACACGTTCCCGAACCAAACAATTCAAAGATGCCGCAATGGTGTTGGTGGCACAAATTTGGAATGACGATAGAAAAGATTCCAAAAACATGCTGAGCTATTACAATTTCTTTAGAGTTGAATATACTAGCTAGTCCAACTGCTAGAATATTTAACACTATAAAATTCGCATGTTTGATTAAATTTTTAGAAGTTGTTACATTTTCTTAAATTCTCATTATTTTGTTTAAATAACACAAGTTTTTAATAAATCCCTTGTCATAGTGAATAATAGTGTGTTTTATCTAGTATTTAAATAAATTGATTAAAGTGTGTGTTAATTTATGTTCAGTCGAAAATTTTACTAATGATGGTTTGTATCTTGTAGTTTGATCCACGATTGATGACAACAATGGAAGCCCTAGATTACACGTATAAATAATGCAAGACCAATTGGTAGATAGAGGACAAACATGAAGAGCATGCGGCACAATGGTGGAGAAATTAACTAGCTGAAGAATGAATGGATAAAATCAAAGTGGAAGGTGTATAATAAATAAATGGAAGAACCATGGTCTTTTCAAAGATGGACGGTGCACTTGGGATGAGCATGGATTTGGTGAATGAAGAATTTTAATTGAATATATGTTGGACGGCACATAAAATATTTAGTGCTTGAAGAATGAAGAATAATTAAACTTGGTGGTGGAGAAATAAACAATGGTGAAATTAATTGAAGATAATTGAAGAATAATTAAACTTGGTGGTGGAGAAATAAACAATGGTGAAATTAATTGAAGATAAAATATTGGCCATATTTTTAACTTAATGGGACGGCAATTGGAGCAATTGAAGATAAAATATTGGCCATTTTATTAACATAATGGGACGGCACAATTTTTTTTAAAATTAGGATAATTTAAGTGTTTTATTTTTAATTGCAAGTGGCCATCATTAATAAGGCCTATAAATATTACACATTTACATTCTTGTAAATACAACTTTGAATTTTAATGAAAAGAAGAATTTCTTTTGGTGAGTATTCACTCTCCTTATTCTCGAGGTTTGAATTGACTTATCTAGTTTTCTAGTGGCGTCGTTCTTTCCTTGTTTTGAACTTATCATCCTCACGGGTGTGGCGTTCATCTACCTATACCGTTGGTTCCTATCTCGCTAGATAGTGGGTCTCGGTTTTATTTCGAAATATCATACCGTTGGTTCCTATCTCACTAGATAGTGGGTCTCGGTTTTATTTCGAAACTCATTCCATCAATTTGAAACTTATAAGATTCGGGTCTTTAATTTTTATTAAAGGTTCTTTCTTGTTTCAAATACGTATCCATTTCAATCCATCACCTATCTTTTCATTTCAAAGATATCATTTCCAATAAAATTATTTCTTTTGTTAGTTGAACGAGAAACTGTCTAATTTACGATCGGGCAACTTTAACGATTCGCCTCCTAACCCGGGACGGGCCGTTATCACTGAGTCTCCGGCACCGATCCGCCCAGGTAAGTACATCTGAACTTCTTTGTGGATTACATTCTGTAGAAGGGTAGGAAGCATGGAACGTAGATAGACTTGTAGGAACTTGAACCCTAGGATTAGACTACTCAAACACACAAACAAGACATAAGACTTAAGGAACTTAACCCACCTATGACTTCGTCGGTGAGCTAGGGTGTGGTAACACAGACGCATGTCTAGGAGTGGATCCGGAAGAGCACAGTATTTAAAGCGTCAGTGTGACTCACCTTCTCTTCTTCGCAGTATCCTACCAGTGCGTAGCTTCGGTTCACCCTAACTCGGAGGCTCGGTGGTGTGGCAACCTGCATGCGCATGTCTAGAAAGGTCTCGGCGGGAGCTTGGTATTTAAGCGGTCCGCGTGACCCACCTCCTCTTCACTCGAATCCTGCCTGGTGCGTAGCTTTGGTTCACCCTGACCAAAAGGGCTCGGTCATAGGCTAAACATAATGACTAAAACCCGAAAGGGAATTAGCCATGTTTTTGAAAAAGAAGGAAACAACAAAACCCTAGTTTTTTCAAACCTTTTAAAATCACTTTTTTAAATTGAGAACAACCATCTTTACAACTTTTTCTCGAAAAAAAAAATGATTTGTGAAAAATTACAAAAATGCCCTTAGGGGTAAAATTACCAAAATACCATTGGTTCATAAAATATCAACTCAATGGTTTGCCCAAAGATTTCAATTATTTTGCAAATATTCAACAACTCTACTTTGATCATCATCAATAAAATATTTTGGTTTTGGAAAATTACGAAAACGCCCTCGAATTGTAAAATTACCGAAATGACCCTGGTTTTTTTTTGAAATCCTTACAAACATCACTAATTGAAAAATGAAAATTTTCAAAAAGGGAACCCTCGAAGTTTTACAATTGTTTAAAATATCCCTGATTTATTAAAATTACGAAATTACCCCTGATTGACCAAAAATTACTAAAATACCCCTGGTTTCCAAAACGATGCCATATCTTTAAATTTTGCCAATTTTTGAAAACATCCTCCAGTTTTGGGGAATTTCAAAGTGATTTGTTTTATTAAAATTTTACAACTTCTTCTATTACGAAAATACCCTCGGGGAAAAATGACTGAAAATACCCCCCAGGTTAGAAATGGGCAGAAATGTCCGAGGAGTGAATAGGTATGGAAAGCATTAAGGAATGGATGCATGAACTCCTTTGTGTGAACTAGGATAGAAAACTGAAACCTTGTTTGCTCGAAAGAATCTCTGATTAAAACTCTATCCATAAAATTTTTTCGCGAATAAGAAAGTGGAACAAATGCTAACGCATAAAAATTTTCTTAATCAGATTAAAGCACGGTAGATAGGATGAGTTCTAGAGGACGTGGACGCCGTGGACGCGGTAGGGGTAGGATGACCGTATCAGAACCTGTCAGGTCGGGTCAGGGTTCTAAAAATGAGGTACCACCGCTACCACCACCTCCTACTTTTAGAGCTGAGGAGCAGGATCAGACCGGTGGTGAGGCTGTATCACAAGCGGTATTGCGAGTTCTAGAGATGGTGGCTGGGGCTGGTGGAAATTTGGGAGCTCAAAAATCTGTTCTCGAGCGACTCCGATCTAACGGAGCTGAGGTATTCTGGGGTGTGTCGGGCGTGGCACCCAGTGCAGCGGAATACTGGTTAGAGTCGACTGAAAGGATCATGGATGATCTTGACTTTGACCGAGGAGGAAAAAAGTGAAGGGGCGTGTCGCTTCTAAAGGATGAAGCGTACAGTGGTGGTGACGGTCAGAGATGGAGCCACGGCAGATGATCTCACGTGGGATTACTTTAAAACGCGCTTTTGAGAAGAAGTATGTGGGCACTAGCTACACCGATGCTCAAAGGAAAACTTTTGCAGGACTAGTGCAAGGAACTAAGTCGATAGCGGAATATGAGGCGGAGTTTTTAAGGTGAGTAGGTATGCTAGAGGCATTGTGGCTCTGAACATGAACATGCGCTATATGTCCTTTGAGGATGGACTCGAGAGATGATCGAGGTTACCGATTGCCCATGTGAGTTCGTGAGTTTTCATCTCTAGTGGAAAAGGCTAAAGTAGCCAGAAGGGATCAAGGAGGTCTGTGAGGCAAAGCTATAGTAGGAATAGTCGAGAAGAGAGGATTTGGGTCATTTGGGTCAAGTGGTAGTGCCGAGAAAAGGCCGGACCAAGTGGGCCAAATCGGCGACAAGGCCCATGACTACTAATCGAGAGACCGACTCGTAAGTGTAACCATTGTGGAAAAACCCATTGGGGAGGTTGTTGGACCGGTGATAGGGGTTGCTTTGAGTGTGGGTCTTTAGAGCATCGTATGAGGACCGTCCTCAAAAGTCGGCTAAGAATTAGCACGAGGGGATGTAACCGTGCTCGAAGCGAAATGTTGGACCACCACGGAGGGTCGTGGTAATGGAGAGAGAAACAACGGTCCCTAAGCGAGGTCGTGGAACTCAGGCGAGAGGTTCGAGCAACACAGAGGCTAGGCGGCTGGCTTAGTTTACGCAATGAGGCGTCGCGAGGAGGAGGGTGACGCACCGGATGTCATAAGCTGAATGCGTTTCTAATTTTTGGTCTTCCTTATGTTGCATTAATTGATGTGGGTTCGACGCACTCGTACATTGCTAGTAGTGTGGTAGAAACTATGGACCTAGACTCTGAAACTGCTTCTAGGGAGATGACTGTAGTTAGCCCTTTAGGTCACTCTGTAGTGGTAGACAAACTTTATAGAGGCGCACCCTAGAACTCCAGGGGTAGTATTCGTGGTCGATGATCGATGGAACTACCGTTTGGGGAGTTCGATTTGATCCTTGGAATGGGTGGTGGTTGAGTATCGGCGAATTTGGATTGCGTGGCTAAGCGCATGGTCCTTAAGATAGCTGAAGGTGATGAAGTGGTTATGATAGGTGATAGAAGGAATTACCTATCCAAAGTAGTGTCTGCCTTGAAGGCTGAAAAGATGGTCAAGAAGGGTTGTGAGGCGTATTTGGTTCGAATCTGTGCCTTAGAAGCTAAGGAGTCAGTAGTTGGAAAGGTCCGAACGGTTGGGGAATTCGCGGATGTGTTCCGAGAAGAGCTTAAGTGCGCCTCGGATCGGGAAGTTGAATTCGGTATAGACTTGCTACCCGGAACGGCACCTGTGTCTATAGCACCATACCGAATGGCACCAAAGGAATTGGTGGAGCTGAAGGCTCAAATTCAGAAGGTCTTAGATAGGGGGTTTATTCGACCAAGCATATCTCCGTGGGGAGCACCTGTGCTGTTCGTCAAGAAGAAGGACGGTTCAATGCGGATGTGTATAGACTACCGCCAGATTAACAAGTTAACGATTAAGAACAAGTATCCGTTGCCTCGGATTGACGACTTGTTCGATCAACTGAAGGGTGCCTCGGTGTTCTTGAAGATAGATCTTAGGTCAGGTTACCATCAACTTAAGGTGAAGGAGGTTGATGTCCACAAGACGGCATTCTGAACTCGGTATGGACACTACGAGTTCCTAGTGATGCCATTTGGGTTGACTAACGCGCCGGCAGCATTCATGGACTTGACGAATAGGGTATTTCAGTAGTACTTGGATCAATTTGTCGTGGTGTTCATAGACGACATATTAGTTTATTCTAAGACGGAGGAAGAGCATGATATGCATTTGCGTATAGTTCTACAAGTGTTGAGGGAGAAGCAATTATATGCCAAATTCAGTAAGTGTGAATTTTGGCTTAGGGAGTTGGCTTTCTTAGGTCACGTAGTGTCGGCTGAAGGGATCAGAGTAGACCCTTGCAAGGTTGAAGCGGTGTTGGATTGGAAACCGCCTAGGTCGGTGGCTGAAATACGGAGTTTTCTGGGTCTAGCGGGGTACTATCGGAGATTTGTGGAAGGATTCTCTTTAATAGCAGCGCCATTGACTAAGTTACTAAGGAAAGGTGTTCCATTTGTATGGTCGGAGAAGCAGCAAGAAAGCTTTGATAAGCTAAGAAAAATTTTGACAGAAGCTCCGGTTTTGGTGCAGCCTGAGGCAGGAAAGTTATTTGCAGTCTATTGTGATGCATCCCATACTGGTTTGGGATGTGTACTAATGCAGGAAGGGAAGGTAGTAGCCTATGCATCCCGTCAGTTGAGACCGCATGAGGTTAACTATCCGACGCACGACTTGGAGTTAGCGGCAGTCGTCTTTGCTCTGAAGATATGGAGACATTACCTGTATGGGGAGAAGTCAATAGTCTACACGGATCACAAAAGCTTGAGGTATCTCCTGACTCAAAAAGATCTAAACCTGAGACAGCGTCGATGGATTGAACTATTAAAAGACTACGACTGTTCAATTGAGTATCATTTGGGTAAGGCTAACGTGGTAGCTGACGCATTGAGCCGGAAGATTGTGACAGACTTAAGAGCGATGCTTGCTCGTTTGAGTCTATATGACGACGGGAGTCTTTTGGCAGAGCTTCAAGTCAAGCCAACTTGGGTTGAGGAGATTAAGGAAAAGCAATTAGGGGATGAAGGGTTAAATACTAAAAGGGCGCAAGTTCAGGATGGTGGTCTGCAGGGGTATAGTCTGTCTAGTGATGGAGTGCTATGTTTTCAAGGGCGAGCTTGTATGCCGAAGGATGTGGAGTTGAGGCAAAAAATACTCCAAGATGCACATAGCAGCCCGTACGCTATGCATCCGGGAGGAAGCAAGATGTATGGAGATCTACGGAAACGGTTCTGGTGGCCGGGGTTGAAGCATGAGGTAACTGAATTTGTAGGGAAGTGTCTGACATGTCAGCAGGTTAAGGCTAAACATCAGTTGCCATCAGGGCTACTTCAACCAGTAACGATCCCTCAATGGAAGTGGGAGCGGATCACTATGGATTTTGTCAGTGGGCTACCCCTTACGCCCAGCAAGAAGGACGCAGTTTGGGTGATTGTGGACCGCTTGACTAAATCGGCTCACTTCATATCGGTGAGAATGGATTACTCACTCCAGAAGCTAGCAAAGTTGTATGTGGCTGAGATAGTGAGGTTGCATGGTGTGCCAATATTGATTATCTCGGATAGGGATCCCAGATTCACGTCAAGGTTCTGGAAAGCATTGCATCAAGCTTTGGGTACACGGTTGGATTTGATCTGACTTTCCATCCACATCGACGGACAATCGGAAAGGGTGATACAGATCTTAGAGGACATGTTAAG
This sequence comes from Gossypium bickii, assembly GCA_025503065.1. Classification (NCBI taxonomy): domain Eukaryota; kingdom Viridiplantae; phylum Streptophyta; class Magnoliopsida; order Malvales; family Malvaceae; genus Gossypium; species Gossypium bickii. Next base: position 18,881,089 of record CP106709.1, read on the forward strand.
AGGATGCGTCTTGGATTTCAGTGGTAGTTGGGAGGAGTATCTGCCACTAGCGGAATTCGCTTATAACAATAGTTATCAAGCGAGTATTCAAATGGCTCCATATGAAGCCCTATATGGACGGAAATGCTGTACTCCTACGTGTTGGACGGAGTTGGGGGAGCGACAAGTCTTGGGTCCAGAATTGGTAACAGAAACTGAGGATAAAGTCAAGGTGATACGTTCTCGTCTTAAGGAGGCATCAGATAGGCAGAAGTCTTATGCTGATCTTAAGCGTAAGGAAATGGAGTATGCTGTAGGAGATAAAGTCTTTCTAAAGGTGTCGCCTTGGAAAAAGGTATTGAGATTTGGACGGAAAGGGAAGCTAAGCCCAAGGTTCATCGGGCCATATACGGTATTGAAGCGAGTAGGACCGGTAGCTTATCAGCTTGAGTTGCCGGCAGAACTGAATCAGATCCATGACGTCTTTCATGTGTCGATGTTGAGACGGTATCGGTCGGATCCATCGCACATTGTGCCAGTGGCCGAGATTGAGGTAAACGCGGATTTATCTTTTGAGGAAGAACCGGTACAGATCTTAGATCGAGATGTCAAGGTTCTACGTAGGAAGTTAGTGCCCTTAGTGAAGGTGCTATGGCGGAACCAGTGTACAGAGGAAGCTACGTGGGAACCCGAGGATGTGATGAGGCAGCAATACCCCCACCTCTTCTAACCAGGTAATTTCGACGACGAAATTTATTTTAAGGGGGGTAGAACTGTAACATCCTAAAAATGGGGCTATTTGGAATTAAATTATTTTTCCTATGTTTGAACTGCTGTGATATTATTTAAGGAATAATAGGGCTTAATTAAAGGCTTTGAGTAGGCTCGGTTTAGTAGAAAATTTCAATCTTGAACTCTAAAGGCAGGGAGCCTTAGCAAGAGGAGGTTATAAAATAAAATGAAGGATTTTTGACATAAAAATCAGCTTGGTAAAGTGGCAAAAGGGAGGCCACTTGGGAGCTGGGAGTGACGCCACCTTGAGCAAGGGAGAGCTTTGGATCGAGTCGCAAAATTCTCTTTTTTCTCTCTAGTATGGACGGCAATAGGAGAGAGGAAATGCTCAAATTTGTTTTAATATTAAAGGATAATATGAGCATTTTTTTGGGGATTTTATTTGCTTAATTCTAAGATAATAGGAGATAAAATAAGGATATTAATTGGATTCTTAAGGGATTATTAATTTATTATTTGGGATTAATTCAAATTATTTGAGTTAAATTAAACAAGTGGTCAAGAGCAATTCAAGGAGATTGCCGAAAATTCAAACTCTTCCTAAGAAGAGTGGGACGGCAAGCAAAAAGGGGTGTGAGAAATCCTTTATAAACACCTATCTACCATCTTGATTTTTCTTTTAGACATTTTTTCAAGTAGCCGAATTTCTTCTTCACTCCTCCTCCTCTATTAGTTTCTCTCCACTCTCATTCTCTCAAAGAAACCAAAAACTCTTCTCTCTCTTCTTTGACCCTTGTCGAATCCTCATCACCTCCTATTGGCCGAACATTCCCTCTCTTGTAGCCGAAACTCCATCTCCTTCTCCCATTTGTTTTTTCTTTTCCAATAGCGAATCCACTCCTTTGGTTTGCCGAAATTCCCTCCTCTATTCTATAAGTATTGGCCGAATATTAAGGGGTTAGATCTCTTGATTTTTGGTGGTCAATCGACTTGGAAAAGGTAAGTGTGTGGTAGAAATACTGTGGGTCTTCTCTTTAATATTAATATGTCGACTTTTACAAGGAAAAGTGCCAATTTGTGATTGGTTATTATGGCCTCTAAACACTTTTCGATAATCAATCTCTTTTAGGTACTCTGGAATGTATGTGATCGACCCAAGCCTCTAATCCCTAGTGTTCGGTTTTTGGTAAGTAATGGTAAGATCTACTTTAGTAGTTATATGGTATTTATTTAAGCCGAAGGCTACTAATGTGAGTTATGGCAATGGCCGATTGTAGGGGAGCAAATACATAGTTTGGTGGCTAGTACTCAAGGGCATTAGGTAAGGCTTTCGGGTTAAATCTTAACCCTTTTGGTATTTTGGTTTGGCCGAATGGCCCATATCACTCACTATCATATGGCCGAATATAGGGGGCAAGAGGATTAGGGTGACCTAGGGACTTTTCGGGACTTAGAACCTTCGTTGGTGACAGGTGTGTACATACACACTTATAACAATTAATAAGCGTGCTAAATATATGTTGTATGTAAATCGCTTGATGTAAGATACTGGATTTAGTACCTTAACTGGTACAAGCGAGGATCCGGTAAGTCTCTGTTAATATGAGATTATAGTGCTTTTAGGAAGCATGGCTTATATGATACATGTGATAAATGTATGAGATCTGTTTATGACTATTTGACTATTGTGGGTTAAATGAGTGGAGGCGGTGATATTGTGCCGGCGGGCACGATGTTTTGGTAACACACGTGACTGACTACGGTCACCGAGGTTTGGTACCTCCAGAGGTTTGGTACCTCATCGCGTCTCGTCCCAGTGGCTTAGCACCACAGTGGGTTGGCCCCACAGACTATAATAAGGGATTGACGCCAGTGATTTGGCATCACACGATGGGTTGGCCCCATCAATCGATTTGTGTCTACGGACACCAGTGTTTTGGTAACACATCGTGACTATATGTCACCAGTGGTTTGGCACCACCAGTGGTTTGGTACCACACGGGGTAGACAAGGTGTTTGGATGGCTAGGTCGGGTGTATGATTTAGTACATGATAATTGTTATATATTGTGTATGAAATTGCTTAAAATCGGGGGAAGGGTTACATACTGAGTCTTGGTGACTCACCTTCTCCTTTACATTTTCAGGTGACACGTAGATCGCGGATGTGGAGCCAGGTGGACTCGAGGTGGCCATGCAGTGGATTTAATTTAAATGAACTTTAATTTTAGTTATGATATTTTTATTCCCGGTTTTTATTTTATTTGGATGTAATAAGGCCTCCTGATATTTTATTTTTGTTATTTTTCATATGTTGAATACTTTGTTTTAAACTATGATTATCAATATTAAATTAAAGTCACATGTTTTCCCAAATTAACAGGAAAATGCTTTCATCGTGCCATCGGGCACATTCGATATTTTATAATAACTTGGTTGAATTAATTTCAAATAAACTCTAAGTAAGGTTTTAACAAATCAATCAATTGAAAAGGTTTTCGGCAACTGAAAATTTTACTTAGCAAAAGTGTTTTCCAAAAATATTTTCCACTGTAGCAAACTAGATTCGGCCATAGTGTTCGGGCCGGGTTTAGGTTGTTACAACAAAATAGTCAAGTCCTATACATGCCATATTCAAAATAAAACTAATTTGGCTATACCCAAAGGTGATCGATAGTGTGATCTCCAACTCTGACGTCCACGAATCCTCGAGCTAACTTGGTAATATTACAAGGAAAAGGGCAATGAAAAGGGGGGTAAGCATAAAGCTCTTAATATAATTCATCCACGGCATTAAGTAACTATACACAAGTCCTAGGCTTCTTGCCATACTTACTCACACTTGCCCTTATTTAGCATATACCATGCCACATATCGTAATCGTTTCTTCGTGACTCATTCACGAGTACCTGTATTCACTCATTCACATGACTTTAGTACTAATCTCATTTCTACTTCCAAACTCGTCTACTTATCCCATTAATTACTAGGGATACTCAAAGACGCATAATATCACCACTAATATAAGTACGAGGCCAACGCCACATCCCAGAGGTGGTCTTACATGGAGTTACCTCTAAATGCCGATGCCATATCTCGGATATGGTCTTATATGGAATCTTACATCAAGTATCGAAGCCATATCCCGAATATGGTCTTATACGATTTTCACATTCATTACCGAAGTCATATCCCGGATATGGTCTTATAAGGGATCTCAACTCAGTGCCGAGGCCATGTCTCGGACATGGTCTTATACAGGACCTTATCCATTTCATATCTCGATGATAGCATTTTCAATTTCATTATAGTCCACTAGAACTTCAACATCTTATTCAACATCAATTGCTCAATTTAGTAGAGTATCATGCATCAATATAATACCAAGCATTCTCAAACATGCTAACATGATGTTGAATCTATCACATACAAACTTACCTCAATTTCAAAATGAGCTAAACCGTTGATCTAATCCGAGGCTTTGTTCTTTCCCCGATCGAGGTAAATTCTTGGTTCTTCTTGCTCTATAATAGCAAATTAGCTCATTTTAATCATCGCATTAATAAAAGCATTTTAATAATCATGCTTTGGCAAAATTACTATTTTGCCCCTATACTTTGGCAAAATGACCATTTTACCTCTAGGCTCGAAAATCAATTCTAATCATATTTCTACCTTCAACAAGCCTAGGTAAACATTTAATTCTCTTATGGCTATCATCAAAAATCAACATTTCACACATTTACTACAAACATTATAACCTTTTCAACCATGCCCTTTTAGGTGTTTTCATGGCAACATCTTTCACAAAAGTTGTTCATCTAACAACCAAGACTCATTTTCTTCCATAAAAATGTAGAAAATAACAATGAAATTTCTCATGGAAAATTTCTAAACTCTTCACCATATTACAAATTTGTCCCTTCATTTGAAAGCTTAAGCTTTAGGGGTTCCAAAAGTATAATTTTTTTTTAAGAAATGATCACTAGAGCACTTATTTGTAAAGAGAAGAGTGTGCTAAAATTTTTGAAGCTTTCAACCCTCTAATTGCTACTAATTTTTGGTGGAGGAATGAAGAAGAAAAGATGGTATCTTTTCTTTCTTTATTTTAATATAAACCATCAATTTAGTCCACCCACTATCAACTATTTTGACCAATTTGACACTATATGTCTCCTATGGCCAGCCACACTATCTTTGGGGGTCAAATTGCACTTTGAGGACCTCCAATTAACATACTATGGCTATTTGGCATCTTTAACCTATAAAATGGAACTTTTGCACTTTATGCGATTTAGTCCTTTTTCGCAATTAAACAAGAAATCGCTAAAATTAAGGCACCAAAATTTTCATGCACTAATGTAATCATGCTTTGACTCATAAAATAACATGAAAGTAATTTTCTCTTCCCAGATTAGTGATCCCGAGATCACTGTTTCGACTAGCCCCTAAATCAGGCTGTTACAGTGTAAGCACAAAACAAACAAATAAAGGCACAAATCACTTGTTGTGTCACGCCATAGACCTTGCATGGCTCAACATAGGGCCAACGTGGTGCCCAAGCATTCCGGGGTTATTTTCGTCTGCACAATCAACTTTATGTGAAGACCTAGGACATGTCGAAGACCTAATTCGGGCTGCCAACACTTTTATAATTAAAACCTTAGGTGTTTGATGTAACTAAGTCATTTTAGACGCATCCAAAAACTCTCGTAGTTTAGGAGTAGGATTTATATTAAGTTTTCATTTGTTTTTCATAAACTCCTTATTCTTCTCTCTTAGGAACAATTTAGATCCAAGAGTTCTTTTGTTTAATCAAAGTATTTCAGTTTATTTACTTTTACAAGTGACAATTCTCATTATCCCAATCGATAGATTTACTACTCCGTGCTTCAATCAACATCCACAAGCTTATTTCTACATCTTTTTTCTCTTTAGATTTAATCGTGTTTATTTACATGTTTATTTTAATTGAGATTGAGATTATAAATAACTTGAGTGGCTAAATCTCTTAGGGGAGATTAAAAAGTTGATGGGGATGTGGTTAACAAAGGATTACAGGTTTCCTAATAAGATTAGTTGGTTTAAGTTACACGTTCTTAAACCCTAGGCTTGACAACCCTAGGAAGTAATCAAGATCGAGAGATAAGTTTGTCGAGTAAATCGTAATTTATCCTGGTTGAGAAAGTGAGGTCGAGAGATAAAAAAGTATTGTAACATCCTAGATTATGGGTTATACGTGAGTGCATAATTTATTAGCTAAGTAGGCCTTGAGTGTGTTTGGATAAGTTTTAAGGGTTTTGAGAACTCTGAAAAATAAGGGAAGGCTTTGGAAAAAAAAAATTGGGGAGCTAGGTTGAAGAGGCCTTAAGAAAAGTTTTGGGGAGTTTAGGACACAAGGAACCATGTGGTAAAGTGGCAAGGGACGCCACCTAAGGTGCAAGGGTGGTTGCGTCACTTGGAGTGCCCAGGGGAAGAGGTTCGAGCGACGTAGGAAGCATTAAGGACTTTTATTTTTTTAGAGTTAAAAAGGGAATTGGGCCAGGGAGGCCTTAAGGGAAGTTATAGGCGTTTTTGGACACAAAGAGTGCCTTGGTAAAGTGGCTGCAAGGCGCCACTTAAGGCTTGGGCAAGTGACGCCTCAAGCAATGGGTAGAGGGCCCAGATTCGAGTTGCGAAGGAAGCAAGAAGGATCATTTATTTTTGCATCAATAAGGAGCTTGGCTAAGGAGGTTTTAAAAGAAATTATGGGGAGTTGATGACACAAAAGAACCAGCAGCAAAGTGGCTTGGACACTTGCGGCAAAGGGAGCTTCAGGAGGGCTCAAGTTCGAGTCTTGTTGGCAGCAAGGAGGCGTGTTTTTATTTTTGGCGTTAAGACAAGGGGGAGCTAGGGAATGAGGTCTTAAAAGGAATTGTGGGGAGTTTATATCACAAAAAAAACGCCTTGGCAAAGTGGCCTAGGGCGTTATCTGCAGCTTGCGTCCAAGGGCTCCAGCAGGTCTTGGGTTCGAGGCTGATGAGCAGCAAGGGGAGTGTTTTATTTTTCTTTTGCATCAGGGTAGAGTTGGAAGAAAGTGGACGGCACATGGACTTTCAATTAGATGAGGATTGAGTTTATTTCTCCTTTTAATTTTCGGATAGATAAGATAAAGGTAGGATAAATGTTGATTTATTCTACTTATTTTTTAATGGATGATAAGAAGATAATGGAGGCCTTATTTTATTTATTTTAGTTTAAATAGGTGATGAGAGATAATGCGATGATTTATTTTATTTGTTAAGGTGATAAAGAGTTAAAATAGGAGTTTAATTTAGAGTTTGATAAGAGCAAGGATATAGTAGCCGAATTCTTTATAAGGGGGGAGTAATCATCTTTGATACCTTTTTCTTCTTTAAATTTCCTTGTGCCGAAATTCTCCTACTCTCACTTCTTATTCTTTAATTTCTTTCAACCCCAAATCCTTTTTATCTCTTTGAAACCGAATTTCCCTTTGTTACCATTGCCAAAATACTTCAAACTCTTCTTTTCTTCTCATAAGTTTCTCAAAGGCAGAAATATACTTATGGTAGCCGAATATTCCAACCTCATTTGGAGGCTTAGCCGAATTTGGTAAATGATCATTCCTCTATTTGTATTTTATTTTATTAAAAGCCAAAACCGAATCTCAAGAGCCCTTATTCTCCTTCTTCTGTCGCAAGTCTCAAAAGCCGGAAGTCAGGCACTTTTCCCTCTTGTTGACTATTCTCTTTTGTCTCTCCAAGGAAGCGATAGTGGTAAGTATTTCTTTAAGCAATTGGTTTTATTCTTTTCTTCATGGATGTGCCGAAACCATGAGTGGGCTTAGATTTATGTGATATGGCCGAATGGTTTTTAGTAAATTACTATATGTTGGCCGAATATAGGAACAAAAGATCTAGGACGCTAGATCGAGATCTTCAGAATTTAGAGTGAATTCGCTAAGCTAATCAGGTGTGTACCCCACACTATCTTTTAATAAAATTTATGGCAATATTTAATATGTGCATGTTTATAAGAATGTGAATATGGCTAAGGTACCGTGTTATGGTACAAAGTACTCAGGTACGTTTCCTACTCCTACTAGGATTATGAAATATGTTATATTTAACATGTGAAAAGTGATAAGAATGTGAAATGCATGACATGTATGATATGGGGCATATGGGGTTCTTGAAAAAGGGAAGTGAATGTGGTGATCTAAGACCACGATATCTGAATGTGGTGACTTCGGTCACATTATCTGAATGTGGTGGCTTAAGACCACGATATCTGAATGTGGTGACTTCGGTCACAATTATTTGATCTGGTGGCTATGCCACGAATATTTATAAGGGCGATGAGCACGTCGACTGCAACGATTACCTTCGATGGTGTTTAGCGGATGGAGGGTTGACTTAGTAGTCCCCACGGTGTGCAGGATGGTACGGGTGATGTGTAGCGGATGGCATCTAGGTTTGGGTTCGGGTTGCATCATTTTTAATTTAATGATATATGAATATGTATGTTATGAAATGCCTGAATTTATTTGGACTTAGTGTTTGTGTACACATTGAGTCTGTTGACTCACCTCGTTGTGGGAACATTTTTCAGGTGATGATCAGTAATGGACCGGGTCGGTAGGAGCTTAAAGGTGGCCATGCTCAGCAAGGAATTTTATTTGGACATTTTATTTTTATTTAAGTACTTTAAATTATTTGGGTTTATTTGATGTAATAAGGCCATAGTTGAACTATTTTACATTTATTTTATTTATTATGTTTACAATTTTTTATCAATTAAAGTTTAAGTAAATTTCTTTTAAACTAAACCCTAAATGTTTTGACACCTAAGATAAAGGGATTTCAATATAAGATAACCCTGTTTTCAACTCGAGCCCAACCCAATTCGAACTTTCTCCCAAAATCACTTAAAGTCTTTCAAAGTGCAAACGAATTTGAACCGGTTTTTCTTAAGGAACATACCAAATCTGGTCGAGGCTCGTGGGCCGGGTTTGGGGTGTTTCAATTTGGTATCAGAGCCCGTTTCAAACTCTCGGCCTGAGGTTTAAGGCCCAAAACGTTTTCAAAGCGAGCCGAAATAAGTTTTATGAAAACATTTTTGAAATAAGCGAGGTTTTTGGCATGGCACCCAAGTCTCAGACCCATGATCCACGGGTAAGTACCCTATCCTCTGTGTGAATTTTGGTATGAAGTATAGAAGGGTAGAAATGGGCGTAGATTAGAATGTTAAGTATGTGAACCCTAGGACTAGTTTACCCCCAACAATCACATAAGACTTAAGTGCCTAACTTAAGCAAACACGTAGTTAAGTCGCCAGAGAGTTAGGGTGTGGCAACCATGTAGTGCGCATGTCTCGAGAATGGATCCCGGAAGAGCCTGGTACTTAAGCAGTCCTAGTGACTCACCTCCTCTTCGCAGGAATCCTACCTGGTGCGTAGCTACGGTTCACCCTAACCATGAGGACTTATTCATAGGCTAAACCCAATAACTAAAACCCGAAAGGGACTAGCCATGTTTTTATGGAAACCCTAGTTTTAAATCCCCAAATTTACCCCTTTGAATAGTAACAAAAACTTATTTTTAGAAAGTTTTCAAAATATTCCCAATTTACAAAAATTACCAAAAAGCCCCTAGTGGCGAAATTAAAAAAAATGCCCCTGGTTTCTAAAATTACCGTACTACCCCGATTTCAATGAAATTTTCCCTACTTTATAAAATGACCAAAAATTCTAGACCACAAAATATCAAAATATCTTGATTTTGGAAAATTATGAAATTGCCCCTGACGTATGAAATTACCAAAATGACCCTAATTTCAAAAATTTTTGCAACATCACCATTTTGGAAAACAAATTCTCAAAAGTAACCCTAAAGTTTTGTAAAATCTGCAATACCCCTGATTTATTGAGCTTTACAAATTTACCTGGTTTATTCCAAAAATACCCAGAAGCATAAAATTACCAAAATACCCTTATTGACAAAATTACCAAGGAACCTTATTTTGAAAAATTACAAAAATACCCCTGTAGGACAAATTACGAAAATACCCCTGGGATAGGAATAAGGCAAAGAGTGTTCGAATAGTGAATGTAGGTGGTAGATACCACTGAATAAATATGTCTATGTTGATGAATGAATGTATCTCTATTGAGGAATGAAGGTGTCTCTGTTGATGAATGTGAATGTGATTCTCTGAATTAGAGTAGTGAACTTGAACTGAAACTTTGTGTGATCGAAAGGACTACTTCTAAATATCTTTATTTCATAAAATTGTTCGCGGTTAATAAGTGGAACAAAAGTACTAATGCATAAAACTCTTTAATCAGATTAAATCGCGACGTTAGAAATGAGTTCTAGGGGACATGGTCCTCGTGGACGGGATAAGAGGAGTTTTGGACCGTCAGAATCGTCTGAGAGTCTTCAGAAAAGACCGAAGGTTGAGAATTCTACTCGTGTGTTTAAGCCAACTACTGGAAATCCAGACCGTCCGTGTGCTCAGTGTGGAAAGTATCATCTTTGTGAGTCTTTGGAACCGAGATCGGAAATGTTTTAGATGCAAGTCTAAGGCTCATTTGGTTAAGAATTGCCCTCAGGCAACGAAGGTTCGTGGTTTAAACCATGGAGGAAATGGTCATGGAACACCCGGCAGAGGTGCTGAAGGTTCGGATGTGAGACAACCAAGGATATGATAGCGGGTAAGTTCCTTGTTTTGGAATATTATTTATTGCTTTAGAGATAGTTCATTCTTGTGTTGCTAGTGAAGTGCTTCAAACCTTGGATGTGAACTTAAAAATTGTGCCTAGGAAGTATGATAGTTCTATTAAGATCAGAGTGCGCAGCATAAGCGTAGTGTGGTGAGTAGGATTGTTCAGCCGTTAGTTAGTAAGTAATTTCGAGAACGAAATTATTTTTAAGGAGGGTAGAACTGTAACATCCTAGATTAGGGGTTATGCGTTCGTGCATAATTCATGAGTAGTAGGTTTTGGAAATGTAAGGAAATGTCCTAGAAATGTAAGGAAATGCTTTAGAAATGTCAAGAAATGTCTTGTCTTGGAAATGTAAGGAAATGTCTTGTCTTGGAAATGCAAGGAAATGTCTTGGAAATGTAAGGAAATGTCTTAGAAATGTAAGGAAATGCTTTAGAAATGTCAAGTTTAAAGTTTAAAAGAGGGACATGAAGCAAGGTGGTCTTAAGAGAAAATGCATATGAAATATGACATACAAATAGCCTTGGTAAAATGGCTACAAGGCGCCACTTAAGGGCCTAGCAAGTGACGCCACATACATAGGCAAATGGGCCAAGGATCGAGTTGCATGGGAAGCAAATAAAAGAATTTTATTTTTTGCTACAAGGAGCAGAGAGGTGGACGGCATTAAGGCTCTTAAAAGAGGAGTTTTATTCTCTTTAAAATTCGGCAAATAGATAGATAATGATGGGTTATTATTAGTATTATTTTTATTAAGAGATGAGAGATAATTATTGGATTAAATTTTTATTAATTTGAATAAGGTGATAATTAAAGAGATAAAGCTATCAAAATGTGGAGAAGTGATGGCCAAGTAAGGGACTTTAAGCTTGGTAATTTCGTGCAAAGCTAGGAAAAGGGATAATAGAATTTCACTTAGTCAAATAGCCTCCCTTTTCGTTGATTCTTTTCCTCTTCCAAAGTTCCTCTTTTCTTCTCTTCTCTTCTATTTGTCAAAGCCGAAAGTTTACTTGTGTTCTAGCCGATTACTCCATTAAGTCCAAAAGCCGAAGTTGATTGATCCACAACAAGCTAGTCTCCATAGCCGAATATTGCTAAAGGTTCAAGCAAGGATTGCCGATTTCTAAAGTAAGGGTAAGATCTCATTCAGTTTCATCCTTTTTTCTTTTAAGATTTACCGAAATCTAGGACTAACCCCATTAATATCTTGTTGTTGAAACTTTGAAGAGATCTTTCGGGATTTATTAAGTGTCGACTAGAAGGAAGGAGAAGTTCTTTTCCCGAAGGTACACCATAGGCCGCCTGTTCCCTAGTTATTCGGTGAGTTTCGGGACTTAAAATCCAAAAGGTAAGTGTTTATAGCATTCGGCCAATGCCATGTTTGGTAAATAAATGTGTTTCATTAATTATTCAAAAGCCGAAACTAATCTATTCAAGTGATCTAGTGATTGCCGATTTCAAGAAAGAAGGATACAAAGTTTCCGGCATTTGATTAGACATCAATCGGCACCAAGGTAAGTTTGAGTTACAAAAATCCTAATAGGATTTGGTCTTATAGCCGAATAGGCTCTTCGCTAACATATTAAGGTTGGTCGAATGTAGGGATTTAAGATCTAAGGCATTAGATCAAGCTTTTCGGGATTTCAGTGAATTTGTTAAGCGAATCAGGTGTGCACCCCACACTATCTTTTAATAAAATTTATGGCAATATTTAATATGTGCATGTTTATAAGAATGTGAATATGGCTAAAGTACCGTGTTATGGTACAAAGTACTTAGGTACGTTTCCTACTCCTACTAGGATTATGAAATATGTTATATTTAACATGTGAAAAGTGATAAGAATGTGAAATGCATGACATGTATGATATGGGGCATATGAGTTACTGAAAAAGGGGAAGTGAATGTGGTGATCTAAGACCACGATATCTGAATGTGGTGACTTCGGTCACAATTATTTGATCTGGTGGCTATGCCACGAATATTTATAAGGGCGATGAGCACGTCGACTGCAACGATTGCCTTCGATGGTGTTTAGCGGATGGAGGGTTGACTTAGTAGTCCCCACGGTGTGCAGGATGGTACGGGTGATGTGTAGTGGATGGCATCTAGGTTTGGGTTCGGGTTGCATCATTTTTAATTTAATGATATATGAATATGTATGTTATGAAATGCCTGAATTTATTTAGACTTAGTGTTTGTGTACACATTGAGTCTGTTGACTCACCCCGTTGTGGGAACATTTTTCAGGTGATTATTAGTAATCGATCGGGTCGGTAGGAGCTAAAAGGTGGCCATGCTCAGCAAGGAATTTTATTTGGACATTTTATTTTTATTTAAGTACTTTAAATTATTTGGGTTTATTTGATGTAATAAGGCCATAGTTGAACTATTTTACATTTATTTTATTTTTTACGTTTACAAATTTTTATCAATTAAAGTTTAAGTAAATTTCTTTTAAACTAAACCCTAAATATTTTGACACCTAAGATAAAAGGATTTCAATATAAGATAACCCTGTTTTCAACTCGAGCCCAACCCAATTCGAACTTTCTCCCAAAATCACTTAAAGTTTTTCAAAGTGCAAACGAATTTGAACCGGTTTTTCTTAAGGAACATACCAAATCTGGTCGAGGCTCGTGGGCCGGGTTTGGGGTGTTTCAATTTGGTATCAGAGCCCGTTTTAAACTCTCGGCCTGAGGTTTAAGGCCCAAAACGTTTTCAAAGCGAGCCGAAATAAGTTTTATGAAAACATTTTTTTGAAATAAGCAGGTTTTTGGCATGGCACCCAAGTCTCGACCATGATCCACGGTAAGTACCCCTATCCTCTGTGTGAATTTTGGTATGAAGTATAGAAGGGTAGAAATGGAACGTAGATTAGAATGTTAAGTATGTGAACCCTAGGACTAGTTTACCCCAACAATCACATAAGACTTAAGTGCCTAACTTAAGCAAACCTGTGGTTAGGTCGCCGAGTTAGGGTGTGGCAACCATGGTACGCATGTCTAGGAATGGATCCGGAAGAGCCTGGTACTTAAGCAGTCCTAGTGACTCACCTCCTCTTCGCAGAATCCTGCAGTGCGTAGCTACGGTTCACCCTAACCATGAGGACTTATTCATAGGCTAAACCCAATAACTAAAACCCGAAAGGGACTAGCCATGTTTTTATGGAAACCCTAGTTTTAAATCCCCAAATTTACCCCTTTGAATAGTAACAAAAACTTATTTTTAGAAAGTTTTCAAAATATTCCCAATTTACAAAAATTACCAAAAAGCCCTTAGTGGCGAAATTACAAAAATGCCCCTGGTTTCTAAAATTACCGTACTACCCCGATTTCAATGAAATTTTCCCTACTTTATAAAATGACCAAAAATTCTAGACCACAAAATATCAAAATATCTTGATTTTGGAAAATTATGAAATTGCCCCTGACGTACAAAATTACCAAAATGACCCTAATTTCAAAAATTTTTGCAACATCACCATTTTGGAAAACAAATTCTCAAAAGTAACCCTAAAGTTTTGTAAAATCTGCAATACCCCTGATTTATTGAGCTTTACAAATTTACCCTGGTTTATTCCAAAAATACCCCGAGAACGCAAAATTACCAAAATACCCTTATTGACAAAATTACCAAGGAACCTTATTTTGAAAAATTACGAAAATACCCCTGTAGGATAAATTACGAAAATACCCCTGGGATAGGAATAAGGCAAAGAGTGTTCGAATAGTGAATGTAGGTGGTAGATACCACTGAATAAATATGTCTATGTTGATGAATGAATGTATCTCTATTGAGGAATGAAGGTGTCTCTGTTGATGAATGTGAATGTGATTCTCTGAATTAGAGTAGTGAACTTGAACTGAAACTTTGTGTGATCGAAAGAACTACTTCTAAATATCTTTATTTCATAAAATTGTTCGCGGTTAATAAGTGGAACAAAAGTACTAATGCATAAAACTCTTTAATCAGATTAAATCGCGATGTTAGAAATGAGTTCTAGGGGACATGGTCTTCGTGGATGGGATAAGAGGAGTTTTGGACCGTCAGAATCGTCTGAGAGTCTTCAGAAAAGACCGAAGGTTGAGAATTCTACTCGTGTGTTTAAGCCAACTACTGGAAATCCGGACCGTCCGTGTGCTCAGTGTGGAAGGTATCATGCTGGCGAGTGCTGGAACCGAGATCAGGAATGTTTTAGATGCAAGTATAAGGCTCATTTGGTTAAGAATTGCCCTCAGGCAACGAAGGTTCGTGGTTTAAACCATGGAGGAAATGGTCATGGAACACCCGGCAGAGGTGCTGAAGGTTCGGATGTGAGACAACCAAGGATATGATAGCGGTAAGTTCCTTGTTTTGGAATATTATTTATTGCTTTAGAGATAGTTCATTCTTGTGTTGCTAGTGAAGTGCTTCAAACCTTGGATGTGAACTTAAAAATTGTGCCTAGGAAGTATGATAGTTCTATTAAGATCAGAGTGCGCAGCATAAGCCTAGTGTGATGAGTAGGATTGTTCAGCCGTTAGTTAGTAAGTAATTTTGAGGACGAAATTATTTTTAAGGAGGGTAGAACTGTAACATCCTAGATTAGGGGTTATGCGTTCGTGCATAATTCATGAGTAGTGGGTTTTGGAAATGTAAGGAAATGTCCTAGAAATGTAAGGAAATACTTTAGAAATGTCAAGAAATGTCTTGTCTTGGAAATTTAAGGAAATGTCTTGGAAATGTAAGGAAATGTCTTAGAAATGTAAGGAAATGCTTTAGAAATGTCAAGTTTAAAGTTTAAAAGAGGGACATGAAGCAAGGTGGTCTTAAGAGAAAATGCATGTGAAATATGACATACAAATAGCCTTGGTAAAATGGCTACAAGGCGCCACTTAAGGGCCTAGCAAGTGACGCCACATACATAGGCAAATGGGCCAAGGATCGAGTCGCATGGGAAGCAAATAAAAGAATTTTATTTTTTGCTACAAGGAGCAGAGAGGTGGACGGCATTAAGGCTCTTAAAAGAGGAGTTTTATTCTCTTTAAAATTCGGCAAATAGATAGATAATGATGGGTTATTATTAGTATTATTTTTATTAAGAGATGAGAGATAATTATTGGATTAAATTTTTATTAATTTGAATAAGGTGATAATTAAAGAGATAAAGCTATCAAAATGTGGAGAAGTGATGGCCAAGTAAGGGACTTTAAGCTTGGTAATTTCGGCTAAGCTAGGAAAAGGGATAGCCGAATTTCACTTAGCCAAATAGCCTCTCTTTTCGTTGATTCTTTTCCTCTTCCAAAGTTCCTCTTTTCTTCTCTTCTCTTCTATTTGTCAAAGCCGAAAGTTTGCTTGTGTTCTAGCCGATTGCTCCATTAAGTCCAAAAGCCGAAGTTGATTGATCCACAACAAGCTAGTCTCCATAGCTGAATATTGCTAAAGGTTCAAGCAAGGATTGCCGATTTCTAAAGTAAGGGTAAGATCTCATTCAGTTTCATCCTTTTTTCTTTTAAGATTTACCGAAATCTAGGACTAACCCCATTAATATCTTGTTGTTGAAACTTTGAAGAGATCTTTCGGGATTTATTAAGTGTCGACTACAAGGAAGGAGAAGTTCTTTTCCCGAAGGTACACCATAGGCCGCGTGTTCCCTAGTTATTCGGTGAGTTTTGGGACTTAAAATCCAAAAGGTAAGTGTTTATAGCATTCGGCCAAGGCCATGTTTGGTAAATAAATGTGTTTCATTAATTATTCAAAAGCCGAAACTAATCTATTCAAGTGATCTAGTGATTGCCGATTTCAAGAAAGAAGGATACAAAGTTTCCGGGATTTGATTAGACATCAATCGGCACCAAGGTAAGTTTGAGTTACAAAAATCCTAATAGGATTTGGTCTTATAGCCGAATAGGCTCTTTGCTAACATATTAAGGTTGGCCAAATGTAGGGATTTAAGATCTAAGGCATTAGATCAAGCTTTTCGGGATTTCAGTGAATTTGTTAAGCGAATCAGGTGTGTACCCCACACTATCTTTTAATAAAATTTATGGCAACATTTAATATGTGCATGTTTATAAGAATGTGAATATGGCTAAGGTACCGTGTTATGGTACAAAGTACTCAGGTACGTTTCCTACTCCTACTAGGATTATGAAATATGTTATATTTAACATGTGAAAAGTGATAAGAATGTGAAATGCATGACATGTATGATATGGGGCGTATGGGTTACTGAAAAAAGGGAAGTGAATGTGGTGATCTAAGACCACGATATCTGAATGTGGTGACTTCGGTCACATTATCTGAATGTGGTGACTTAAGACCACAATATCTGAATGTGGTGACATCGGTCACAATTATTTAATTTGGTGGCTATGCCACGAATATTTATAAGGGCGATGAGCACGTCGACTGCAACGATTGCCTTCGATGGTGTTTAGCGGATGGAGGGTTGACTTAGTAGTCCCCACGGTGTGCAGGATGGTACGGGTGATGTGTAGCGGATGGCATCTAGGTTTGGGTTCGGGTTGCATCATTTTTAATTTAATGATATATGAATATGTATGTTATGAAATGCCTGAATTTATTTGGACTTAGTGTTTGTGTACACATTGAGTCTGTTGACTCACCCCGTTGTGGGAACATTTTTCAGGTGATTATTAGTAATGGATCGGGTCGGTAGGAGCTAAAAGGTGGCCATGCTCAGCAAGGAATTTTATTTGGACATTTTATTTTTATTTAAGTACTTTAAATTATTTGGGTTTATTTGATGTAATAAGGCCATAGTTGAACTATTTTACATTTATTTTATTTATTACGTTTACAAATTTTTATCAATTAAAGTTTAAGTAAATTTCTTTTAAACTAAACCCTAAATGTTTTGACACCTAAGATAAAGGGATTTCAATATAAGATAACCCTGTTTTCAACTCGAGCCCAACCCAATTCGAACTTTCTCCCAAAATCACTTAAAGTTTTTCAAAGTGCAAACGAATTTGAACCGGTTTTTCATAAGGAACATACCAAATCTGGTCGAGGCTCGTGGGCCGGGTTTGGGGTGTTTCAATTTGGTATCAGAGCCCGTTTCAAACTCTCGGCCTGAGGTTTAAGGCCCAAAACGTTTTCAAAGCGAGCCGAAATAAGTTTTATGAAAACATTTTTTTGAAATAAGCAGGTTTTTGGCATGGCACCCAAGTCTCCGACCCGCAGTCCACCAGGTAAGTACCCCTATCCTCTGTGTGAATTTTGGTATGAAGTATAGAAGGGTAGAAATGGAACGTAGACTAGAATGTTAAGTATGTGAACCCTAGGACTAGTTTACCCCAACAATCACATAAGACTTAAGTGCCTAACTTAAGCAAACCTATGGTTAAGTCGCCGAGTTAGGGTGTGGCAACCATGGTACGCATGTCTAGGAATGGATCGGAAGAGCACGGTACTTAGCGATCCCTAGTGACTCACCTCCTCTTCGCGCAGAATCCTGCAGTGCGTAGCTACGGTTCACCCTAACCATGAGGACTTATTCATAGGCTAAACCCAATAACTAAAACCCGAAAGGGACTAGCCATGTTTTTATGGAAACCCTAGTTTTAAATCCCCAAATTTACCCCTTTGAATAGTAACAAAAACTTATTTTTAGAAAGTTTTCAAAATATTCCCAATTTACAAAAATTACCAAAAAGCCCCTAATGGCGAAATTACAAAAATGCCCCTGGTTTCTAAAATTACCTTACTACCCCGATTTCAATGAAATTTTCCCTACTTTATAAAATGACCAAAAATTTTAGACCACAAAATATCAAAATATCTTGATTTTGGAAAATTATGAAATTGCCCCTGACGTACAAAATTACCAAAATGACCCTAATTTCCAAAATTTTTGCAACATCACCATTTTGGAAAACAAATTCTCAAAAGTAACCCTAAAGTTTTGTAAAATCTACAATACCCCTGATTTATTGAGCTTTACAAATTTACCCTGGTTTATTCCAAAAATACCCCGGGAACACAAAATTACCAAAATACCCTTATTGACAAAATTACCAAGGAACCTTATTTTGAAAAATTACGAAAATACCCCTGTAGGACAAATTACGAAAATACCCCTGGGATAGGAATAAGGCAAAGAGTGTTCGAATAGTGAATGTAGGCGGTAGATACCACTTAATAAATATGTCTATGTTGATGAATGAATGTATCTCTATTGAGGAATGAAGGTGTCTCTGTTGATGAATGTGAATGTGATTCTCTGAATTAGAGTAGTGAACTTGAACTGAAACTTTGTGTGATCGAAAGAACTACTTCTAAATATCTTTATTTCATAAAATTGTTCGCGGTTAATAAGTGGAACAAAAGTACTAATGCATAAAACTCTTTAATCAGATTAAATCGGGACGTTAGAAATGAGTTCTAGGGGACATGGTCCTCGTGGACGGGATAAGAGGAGTTTTGGACCGTCAGAATCGTCTGAGAGTCTTCAGAAAAGACCGAAGGTTGAGAATTCTACTCGTGTGTTTAAGCCAACTACTGGAAATCCGGACCGTCCGTGTGCTCGGTGTGGAAGGTATCATCTTTGGCGCGAGTGTTGGAACCGAGATCGGGAATGTTTTATATGCAAGTCTAAGGCTTATTTGGTTAAGAATTGCCCTCAGGCAACGAAGGTTCGTGGTTTAAACCATGGAGGAAATGGTCATGGAACACCCGGCAGAGGTGCTGAAGGTTCAGATGTGAGACAACCAAGGATATGATAGCGGGTAAGTTCCTTGTTTTGGAATATTATTTATTGCTTTAGAGATAGTTCATTCTTGTGTTGCTAGTGAAGTGCTTCAAACCTTGGATGTGAACTTAAAAATTGTGCCTAGGAAGTATGATAGTTCTATTAAGATCGAGTGTGACATAAGCCTAGTGTGATGAGTAGGATTGTTCAAATTAGTTAGTTAGTAAGTAATTTCGAGGACGAAATTATTTTTAAGGAGGGTAGAACTGTAACATCCTAGATTAGGGGTTACGCGTTCGTGCATAATTCATGAGTAGTAGGTTTTGGAAATGTAAGGAAATGTCCTAGAAATGTAAGGAAATGCTTTAGAAATGTCAAGAAATGTCTTGTCTTGGAAATGTAAGGAAATGTCTTGGAAATGTAAGGAAATGTCTTGGAAATGTAAGGAAATGTCTTGTCTTGGAAATGTAAGGAAATGTCTTGAAAATGTAAGGAAATGTCTTAGAAATGTAAGGAAATGCTTTAGAAATGTCAAGTTTAAAGTTTAAAAGAGGGACATGAAGCAAGGTGGTCTTAAGAGAAAATGCATGTGAAATATGACATACAAATAGCCTTGGTAAAATGGCTACAAGGCGCCACTTAAGGGCCTAGCAAGTGACGCCACATACATAGGCAAATGGGCCAAGGATCGAGTCGCATGGGAAGCAAATAAAAGAATTTTATTTTTTTGCTACAAGGAGAGAGAGAGAGGTGGGCGGCATTAAGGCTCTTAAAAGAGGAGTTTTATTCTCTTTAAAATTCGGCAAATAGATAGATAATGATGGGTTATTATTAGTATTATTTTTATTAAGAGATGAGAGATAATTATTAGATTAAATTTTTATTAATTTGAATAAGGTGATAATTAAAGAGATAAAGCTATCAAAATGTGGAGAAGTGATGGCCAAGTAAGGGACTTTAAGCTTGGTAATTTCGGCAAAGCTAGGAAAAGGGATAGCCGAATTTCACTTAGCCAAATAGCCTCCCTTTTCGTTGATTCTTTTCCTCTTCCAAAGTTCCTCTTTTCTTCTCTTCTCTTCTATTTGTCAAAGCCGAAAGTTTACTTGTGTTCTAGCCGATTACTCCATTAAGTCCAAAAGCCGAAGTTGATTGATCCACAACAAGCTAGTCTCTATAGCCGAATATTGCTAAAGGTTCAAGCAAGGATTGCCGATTTCTAAAGTAAGGGTAAGATCTCATTCAGTTTCATCCTTTTTTTTTTTAAGATTTACCGAAATCTAGGACTAACCCCATTAATATCTTGTTGTTGAAACTTTGAAGAGATCTTTCGGGATTTATTAAGTGTCGACTACAAGGAAGGAGAAGTTCTTTTCCCGAAGGTACACCATAGGCCGCGTGTTCCCTAGTTATTTGGTGAGTTTCGGGACTTAAAATCCACAAGGTAAGTGTTTATAGCATTCGGCCAAGGCCATGTTTGGTAAATAAATGTGTTTCATTAATTATTCAAAAGTCGAAACTAATCTATTCAAGTGATCTAGTGATTGCCGATTTCAAGAAAGAAGGATACAAAGTTTCCGGCATTTGATTAGACATCAATCGGCACCAAGGTAAGTTTGAGTTACAACAATCCTAATAGGATTTGGTCTTATAGCCGAATAGGCTCTTTGCTAACATTTTAAGGTTGGCCGAATGTAGGGATTTAAGATCTAAGGCATTAGATCAAGCTTTTTGGGATTTCAGTGAATTTGTTAAGCGAATCAGGTGTGTACCCCACACTATCTTTTAATAAAATTTATGGCAATATTTAATATGTGCATGTTTATAAGAATGTGAATATGGCTAAGGTACCGTGTTATGGTACAAAGTACTCAGGTACGTTTCCTACTCCTACTAGGATTATGAAATATGTTATATTTAACATGTGAAAAGTGATAAGAATGTGAAATGCATGACATGTATGATATGGGGCATATGGGTTACTGAAAAAGGGGAAGTGAATGTGGTGATCTAAGACCACGATATCTGAATGTGGTGACTTCGGTCACATTATCTGAATGTGGTGACTTAAGACCACAATATCTGAATGTTTTGACATCGGTCACAATTATTTAATCTAGTGGCTATGCCACGAATATTTATAAGGGTGATGAGCACGTCGACTGCAGCGACTGCCTTTGATGGTGTGTAGCGGATGGAGGGTTGACTTAGTAGTCCCCACGGTGTGCAGGATGGTACGGGTGATGTGTAGCGGATGGCATCTAGGTTTGGGTTCGGGTTGCATCATTTTTAATTTAATGATATATGAATATGTATGTTATGAAATGCCTGAATTTATTTGGACTTAGTGTTTGTGTACACATTGAGTCTGTTGACTCACCCCGTTGTGGGAACATTTTTCAGGTGATTATTAGTAATGGATCGGGTCGGTAGGAGCTAAAAGGTGGCCATGCTCAGCAAGGAATTTTATTTGGACATTTTATTTTTATTTAAGTACTTTAAATTATTTGGGTTTATTTGATGTAATAAGGCCATAGTTGAACTATTTTACATTTATTTTATTTATTATGTTTACAAATTTTTATCAATTAAAGTTTAAGTAAATTTCTTTTAAACTAAACCCTAAATGTTTTGACACCTAAGATAAAGGGATTTCAATATAAGATAACCCTGTTTTCAACTCGAGCCCAACCCAATTCGAACTTTCTCCCAAAATCACTTACAGTTTTTCAAAGTGCAAATGAATTTGAACCGGTTTTTCTTAAGGAACATACCAAATCTGGTCGAGGCTCGTGGGCCGGGTATGGGGTGTTTCAAGTATCAACCAATTATTAATCAATTAGAGGCCGAAAGGTAATAATTGATTAGTTAATAGCTAATCTACCTTAAAACCTTAATCCGAAGTTATTTGCAACCCCTAAAACGAGTTAATTTTCCTGATTGGTTTTATAGGTTTAGTTGTTTGTCTATTTTATTTTTTATTTATTTTAGTTATTTAATTCCTTACATTCATCTCTTTTTATGGTCTTTCGTAATATAAGACTTAATTATATTTAGACTTATTATTGTAAAGAGATTTTCAATAGATTTAGTTCGTCCTCCCTTAGGTACAATCCTCGGAATACTTCCATGTATTCCGTTGTAACACAAATACTATATTATAATTTGACTTGTATACTTGCAGACACTACCGATTTGATTTTATATATTTTCTGTGTGCTATTTGTACCCTAAACGATAACACGTTAGAGACTGTCACAAATATGTCAAAATCTTACATTTTGGGACCTATTTCGTGCCCAAGCCAAACCATACACAAATGGTGCCTATAAAAACACTTAAAACCTGCATAAAACTAATTCAAAGCATACCTAACACTTTAATTCAACAATTTATCAATCAACAAAAACATTATCACATCAAATAAGCATCTAACCATATAATTTCGAACTTGTAAATTCTCAAACCATTCACATTTGCACAACCATTCAATTCCATCATTTTAACCATGTTATTTAACTTACTAATTGACATTCTTAAAAAACATATGTAACTTAGCATGTTACCATCATACACACACTTACATATATAACCATTAACAATCTAGAATCAAACATTAACCAAGGTTCAAATTAAACTATCATCCAAACTAACACACATATGATAACACCTATGTACATGCCACATAACCGGACCCAAAACGATTAAAAGAATACCGAGTGGCAAGTTGATTGTGTGAGCTTTGCAACGATCCAACCGACACATTTCACAAACCGACAACTACAAGAGAAGAGAAAAAAATGGTAAGCATATTAAATGCTTAGTAAGTTCATAATAAAAGTACTTAACTTACCTTAACATTACAAAAAGTTAAATAATAGAAACACATTGGCACAAACATGATAATCCATGGTATTTGTATGTGTTCATACTCAATCTATCAACATAGCAAATGAATTAATAACTTAACATAATAAGATCATACTTCTTAACCCATTTACATAAACATTCATACCAATTTATACCATTTTCCATTTCAATTCATACTCATTTTGCAAACATGTAAGTCAAAATCAAAATAAATCGTTTTATCCATTACATTTCCATTTAATTACGGTTTTCACCCAGAGAACCTTAGTAAATTGAATTCGATACACGAAACTGATTTGCTCACATAAACTAACATATTTGGGCTACTCACACAAGCTTCAAATCAGGGTTACTATACAAGCTTTATTCGACGCTGCTCACACAAGCTTTTGAGAATCCGTAACACGTGCCGGATCTGAAGCTATTGGTAAAGAATGATTTAATGTTACTCACACAAGCTTCAGAGAATCCACAACACGTGTTGGATCTCAAGCCATCGATAAAGAATGATTCGATGCTGCTCACACCAGCTTCAAATAATCCACAACATGGGCTGGATCTCAAGCCATAGATCATTAAATCCCTGATCAAACACATGATTCCTTTTTGGACCCTAATGGCATACCATTTATGTCCCAATCATTTACTAAGTTCACACGGGCATTATTACTATATTTGTACCATTTCAATATTTGTATCATCATTTTATATATATTTCATCCAATGACATAAAAATTTCATATCTATTTGGTATTCTCGTATCTATTTGTAATTGTTCTATATCTCACTTTACGATTTAGTCCATTCGATGTCAAAAGTTATTAGTTTCGCATTAATTCAATCAACAAGAAAAATAATACAATACAAACATAAACAAAAAACAACATAGCAAGTTCCATATGAACTTACCTGGAAAAACAACAAGCAAGACGTCGAGGACTAATTCACAATTTTACCTTTTTCTCGATTATCCTATGATTGATCCAAATCCCGATCTATTTGATAATTAATTTCAATTTATCAATTTCCTTATATTTTCCTATTAAATGCATATGATAATTGAATTCCACTTTCCAAATGCTCCCTTTTTTTCTTCATTTTATTCAATTTAGTTCCGAAAACCAAAATTGCTACAACTTTTAAATTTGAGCTTTGATTTCGAAACCAATCTCAATTTATCCTTCTACAGCCCTCTATTATCTATAATTATATAAATTTAACATAAATTTCAAAATTTATACATTTTAGTCCTTATGTTAAAAAACTAGCAATTGAACTTTACAAACTAGTCCTTTTTCATTTCTAAACTTAGAATATAACAAAAGATACCAATTTCATCAAGTATTCAACAATTGAAACTTTTGAAAACTTTAACAGTTTTACAAATTGATACATAGGCTAGCTAAATCAGACTCTTGGGACCTCAAAAACATAAAAATTATAAGAAAATGACTAAATTGAACTCACCAATTGAGGAACTAAAGCTTGAACGAGCCCTTTGGTTTCTTAGCTATGGAGAATTGGTGAATGAAGAAGAAGAAAGGTATGTCTCTTTTTTTCACTTTATTTTCTTTATTTATGTTTTATAATTATAACATTTTAATATTATTTTCTCATAAAATATCATCCAACAGTCCACCATAATTTAAAGTGGTCAATTTGTAAATTAAAACCTTGGTTTAATTACTAAATAAATCCTTTAAACCTTTGGCCAATTGATTACACTTTTACCACTTTAACAATTTAGTCATTGTACCTTAATTAACTAGCTAATTGACAAAATTAAAGGACCAAACTTTAATTAAATTTTATATTAATCTCATAAATATTAAAATATTAAAATTTAATAATAATATTTACGAACTCAATCATCAGAAATGGGGTTTCAAATCCACCGTTTCTGACACCACAAAAAAATGAGTTGTTATAAAGAGTATGGTTTAAGTACCAATTTGTGGGTTAAATATTTTTTAATGTTTAATATCTCTGGTCTGGATGGTGTTTTTCTTTAAACCTACTAGTGCTTATAATAAGCTACAGGGTTTAGGGTATAAAAGATGTTCCACATGATCTACTTTGAAAATAGATTTAATTGACTATGGAGAAAATTCTCTCTATTGAAGAAAATGAGGAGTTGGAAAAATCAAACAGAAAGATGAACATGAATGATAGAGATGAGACCCCAACTAACAATGTAGGGGTGAGCGTTCAATCAAATCGAGTGGAAAATGTCGAGTTAATTGAGTTTATGAGTCCTATTTTATCATCCTAACTCAATTTGAAATTTCTTTCGAATTGAGTCGAGTGAGATGAAATTCGAGTTGAGTTAAATCGAGTGAAACTGTTTGAGTTAAATTAAAAAATTTGAACATGTCAAATAAAAAAATTATTATAGTATAACTAATTCCATGTTAGAGCACGTAAATTTGAGACCATATATATTTGAAATTTTTTTCAAAGCAAAATAATAATAAAAATAAGATACTTGAGTATGATAATTTTGAATCATTAATTAGGTCCCCAAAATTATTATTTTAGAAAAAAATTTAAAATTTAAACTTTTTATATTTTTTTAGAATTTTTTTAAAATTTTAAAATTTGAAATTTTTATAAATATTTTGAATTTAAAATTTTGAAAATTCTTTTGAATTTTTTTGTACTTTTTGTTGAGAGAGACACCAATTTGCTTATTTTCAAAGTTGACAAGGACCAAAAGAGTATTTACACCAATCTGTTATTCGAATTGTGAAATTCAACTCAACTCAAACTCAAAACTCGAATCCGAGTTTACTTGAATAATTTGATTTGATTAACTTGAAATTCAAATTATTTTTTTAAATTTTTTCGAATCGAATCAAGTTTTGATCACCCTTATAACGATGGCAAAGGTGGGAGGGTAATGTCATTCAAAGATTCTCTACTTTGCCCCAACTATGGGGATACAATGGAAAGGCTCACCGAAAGGGGTACTAAAGTGATGGATATGGATTTTGAAAGTAAGGATGAGCCCAATGAGAGCGACTAAGACGATACTATAGTCAACATATCCCTATCAAAATTGTAATGATTTTTGAAGACGATTGGGTTTAAATACCTTTCCTACAAACTAGAACAATTATGACATCCTAAATATGTGATGGGAACTATAGACTTGTATCATGATTATTTCTTAATGAAGTTGGGAAACAGAGAAGATCATGAATTTGTGATAAATGGAGGACCATAGTTTGATGGGGCCAGGTTTTTAACATTAAGAAAATGGGTCCCAATTTTCTGCGCATCGGAGGCTTCAT
The DNA here is from genome assembly GCA_025503065.1 of Gossypium bickii. Taxonomy (NCBI): domain Eukaryota; kingdom Viridiplantae; phylum Streptophyta; class Magnoliopsida; order Malvales; family Malvaceae; genus Gossypium; species Gossypium bickii. The sequence continues at coordinate 18,907,384 of CP106709.1, forward strand.
TGAAGACTGTAGCAGTCTGGATAAAGTTGCTAGAGCTACTGATTGAGTACTATGACCCCCAATATTCTCTCAAAAATAGGTAAAGGGTTAGGGGTATTCTAAAAATTGATAACCTCACTATGAGGGGTGAGACAGAAAAATTTGCAATACTTTGTATCCAAGTCGACCTGGACAATCCACTAGCCCAATTGGTGGTCATGGATGGTAGACGACAAGATATAGAGAATGAAGGTGTTTATATTTTTTGTTTTTAATGTGGAGTTATTGGGCATAAAGCAAGTAAATGTCTTTTGACGATTTCAAAAGAAAAACAAGTTGAGACACTGTAGAAGCAACTACAGGCGAAGTTACTAAACTGGAGAAAGATGGTGGCAAAGGTACCCTAAGTAAAGACGACACAAATAAAAATCATAGGTTTGGTCCTGATCTGTCGTAATTCGGTGTAGCAAATTAAACTAGTTTTCTCACTTTAAGAGCTTGAACATAAGCATTTTGGTTAAGTTCTAATTATGTTTTCGCAATTTTAGTTAAATTCAATAAAATGTGTAATTTGAGTCTTTTATTGACCTTAGGGGTCAAATGAGGCTTAAGGGTGAGATAATATACTTTTTGAACGTACATGAGACCATTAGAAGGTGTGGTAACTAGATACTAGTTGCTGTGTTGCAACACGGAGCACTGGATGTTGCATAGGGAGCAGAATAGAAGAATTTCAATACTGCTTTCAATGTCGTGACACAGCCTGAGGATGTCATGACACACCCCAGAAGATATCTTGAAGATGTAGCACACTGCCATCGATGTCACGAGACAGGACCAGGTGTGTCGCGACATCACCTCTGTACGGGAAATAATTATGAGCCAGGGGCGTTTTGGTCCGCACAATCAAACATTAAGCACGAGGACAATAACTAACCTATGGTTAAGGAAGATGGCCATTCTAAAGTCTATAAATAGGCTCATTTAACACATGTTATGGACAAATTTGATATTGTATAATTTTCTTTTTCAATTTAGTCTTTAGATTTTCTCTTTTCTTAGGTTTGAGGTTCATTTCAGTTTTTTTTTATTTGCTTTTGTGGAAGAAATCAGATTTGTGAAACATAATCAAACTCTGTGAGGATTCTGCATCAAACTTCTTCTAAACTTTATACTCTTGTATTATTATTCATGCCGACTCTTTCTATTAAGTTTATATTGTTTATGAGATCCATGAGGAACTAATCTTTTTGTAGGGGATTAGCGAGTGGAGGTATGATTAATTAACTGTTTTGTAGGGGTTCTATCAGCAGATCAGCTGTTCAAGAAAAGAAAAACCTAAACCATAGGCCTGACAACCTAGAAAGTCATTAAGGTGAGAATTAACCCAAATTTAGTATGGCCTATCTGTGAACACCTTAGCCCTGAATTACTTTGGACTGTGAGGTCGAGAGATAAGTAGTTCTTGCAAGGTCAAAATATCCTGCTGGGATATTAACTAGTTGATTGAACAAAAAAACCCAAAGCAATAGTTGATTATGATTACTAAAGCAAGCTAATCACCCATATTCAGATTTGATACATTCTATTATTTGATTTCTCGTGATTTATTTATTTCTTTCCTTTATTTTATTGTTATTATTAAAAATCACAAGAAACTTTCTGTTTATTTCATTGTAATATAATTTATCTAAAGTACTAATTAGATCTATTTATGCCTAGATTAGGATTAATTTGATGCTCGCCTCCATTGGGTACGATCTTTGGAGTACTCATCTACTCTGTTGTAACTATATTACAACCTAACCCATATACTTGCAGATACTGCCTTTTCATATATTTTGTACAGGATTTCTACTCTGGACGTTGGTACGTCCGGAGGCGGTAAGGTCTTTAAATGATAGTTCAACTAAGAAAACCTAGGTAAATAAGGAAATCTGGGCTACTAGTAGGGTTCAATAAATATGGAGAAGGAAAAGCCAAAAACAAAATAAAAAGAGAAGCCCTAGAGGGCAAAGCGTTGGGTAAGGCCCCCTAGCTCTCCTCTTAGAAAAATCCAAATTATCACTTAGAAAAAAAAGTCAATGGTCAGAAATGACCAAAGTTATCTTTACAAGAGAGGTAACTTTTGTTTCTAAAGGGTAAGTTCCAGAACTAAGGAAAATAAAGAACAATTCACCAATAATATCAGATAAAATGAAGGAAAATCAAGCCCCAACTATAGGGACTATCTTAAATCTTACGAAATTATGAAAATCATCTAAATTCAAAATTAAGGGTCTGGCCTCCAAAGGAAAAGATAATTAGAAATCAATTCTTTGTTTGAAGCAAAATATGAAAAATCATGAACAATTAAATGTCAAAGATTCTGGAGATCATGTTGGACATTACTTTTGTAGTAAAAACATTGGTGTTTTGAATCATATCTCATTAAGTAATAACAAATCCAAAGTGTCTATCTCTAAGTCTTCCTCATTGTCTTACTATGATTCTTTAAAGAACGATGAATGATGGACAAATTTGATATAGGAGCCAAATAAGGAGAGGGTCAAGCCTATTGAGAATGTGACCAACCAAATGAGAGTCGTTATTCAATAGGCAAAATTGTTTCCTTTTAGATCGAAAATCATTGCTGACTCACTTACTGCGTAGGGTTCCGATCTGGGAAAAGGAGGAAAGAACATGGACGGGATTTCCAAGAAGAATCCAAGTAAATCTATCTCACTAAGAAGCCGTAAGTTCAAACCAAGGGTCAAACAGGCATCATGTAGCTAGTTGGTTTTCCCCATCAATATAGATATTTTCAATGCCTATTTCAATATATACAAGGTTCATCCCAATCAGATACTTGACCCAAAGTAAGGTGGTTTGGAACTTAGAGGAAGACCCTAAATGGCTTATCAATATTCCAACAATGAAATTTTAGGAATACCTTTTGGAAATCCATCTATCAAGCATTCATTTATTGATTTAAAAGCTAATCCTGAATTTATGACTACACCAAATCAACTTGAAAGCAACTACACTGGTGATTCACGATATGGACTCCCTACTTCATAAAATTGAGTTATGCCTAACTCGAACTCCACTACTAATGAGAAACTGAACTCCTATGACATATCTACGTCTACAAATTTGAAATCAAATGTCAATGATCACATGGAATTGTAAAAGTGTTCGAAGTGTAGGCTTTACTAACACTGTTAAAGATTTTCTTGCGGTTCACCATTCCCAATCATGATTATCTTTGAAACAAAAATGAGAGACATTGAAGTTCCTAGAATTATCTCTCAACTTCCATTCAACTGTTGGTTGGATACTAATACCATAGGTCACCGTGGAAGATTGTGGTTGCTCTAGAACTCAAATACTATCTCTATTGTCGAGTTGACTGACACGAAACAAGAGATTCATGCTATTGTCAAGGTACGTGACTCTTACTCCCCGTGGCTGCTTTTATCAATTTATGTTAGTAATTTTTTTTTAGTTCCATAAACTAATTTGGAATAATCTTAATATTATTGCTCAAAGCTATAATCTCTTGTGGCTTATGGTGGGTGACTTCAATAAAGTCCTCTTTAATGTGAATAAAAAAAAAGGGAGGTTGGCCTCTCCGACTAGTCTACCGTAATTTCATATGTCAAGTTAACCTCCTTATTACACTTAAAGAGCTTGTTTCCAAGCAATTTATATGTTTTTGTCGTGTTTTTACTTAGTTTTCATTCTTTACTTTAATAAGTGAAATAGTGCGTTTTATGCCTCTTTTGAGACCTAAAATGGCCAAATGTGCCATAGAGGCCCTAACATTTGATTGCGTGTTGTAGGGAGTCAACGATGGCCTAGACGTGAATGAAAACATCACCTATCAGGGGGTATCACGATATCGAAGTATGGAAGTTGTGATACCCTTAACAGTGTTGAAACGAGAAGAATTGAAGCCATCTATAGTGATATTGTGATAGCAGCTTTGGGTATTGCGATTCCCAACCTCCCAATAACCCTCTAATTCAAGATTATTGTGGGTATCACGATACCACTGTATGGGTATCACAATACTATTATCGTGAAGAGACAAAAATTGACTGTAGGGGTAGTCCTTGTCCAACTTCAATACCAATCAAATTTTTCTTCTATTGGTTGAATTTGCATACAATAATAGTTATCATGCAAGTACTAAAATGGCGTCATATGAAACTTTGTGTGGTCAAAAATGTAAAACTTCATTATACTGAACTGAGTTGAATGAGAAAAAGTTATTCGGTGTTGATTTGATTCGAGAAACCAAAGAAAAGGTCAAAGTAATATGTGATAGTTTGAAAGCTACTTCTGATCGTCAAAAATCTTATACGGATTTGAAAGTTTGAAAGCTTTGGAGACCTATCACACTATCCAGCAATCATTTGGGTAGTTTTTTAGTATATTTGGCCAAGGTTAATAATGGCATGTATAGGATCTTTGTAATGATATTTCTTGAATGTGTAATTGATGTTTTGGCATGTTTATGCTTTTGAAGTTATGTTTGGTTTGATGAACTTTAATGCCTTACCAAGTTGTGTCATTTTAGTCACTTTTAAGTGCTTGTATATGAGACCCTTTTGGTATATTTTTGATGGCATGTAAATGGTCATTTGATATGTCTTTTGATAAATAAATGAACTAGGTTTTGTGCTTAAGGTATGGTTATATTGACTTGATTTGGTTATTGATGTTTTGGTACAATTGTGATACCTTTGAATGGCATATTGGTTAGATGATTTAGGATGTTTGTAATGGTATGTTAGGTGTGTGTGAATGATGTTTTAAATCCCTTGAATGTATGTTCAAATGGTATGGATGACTAGGTGTAATTTGGCCTTGAAATGACATGAATTTAGGGTCAAATTATGGACCACACGGCTTGGGACATGGGCTGTCACATGGCCATGTGACACACACGGCCTGGCGACATAGTCGTGTGTCATTTGAAATTTCTTAGTGTTTTAAATCAGTGAGTTACACGGCTATATGACCCTACTCAGTGAGTTACACGGGTGAGGACACGGGCTGGGACACAACTGTGTTTCCTTTTGTTTGATTGTTACACGGCCTGGTAGTTGTCACATGGCTTGGCCACATTGCCGTGTGACCCCTGTTTTCACATTTTTGCACATTTTTCTTAGAACTTCTGTTTTGTTCCAAATTAGTCCTGAATTGCTTCTAAGCTATTTTTTTAAGGCCTTGAAGACTTGATTTAGGGATCAAACGCATATGTTTGATATAATTATGATTGAGACTAATTTATTAAATGTTATGACGATAAATGCTTTTTGATTGTAATGTAATGCTTCGTAGCCCTAATCTGGGGATTGAGACAGGTTAAGGGTGTTACATTTAGCTGGCTAGACTCATTCATTGCATACTTGTCGAGTAGGAATCATTAAAACGCTGACTCATTTGGGTTCGATCATTGGAATATTCTAGTGTTCTATTGACACTACAAATATTAAAATTGACCTATCACACTTGCAAATACTGCAATATTATTGATTGTTGTTGTGTTGATTCTCAGCCTCGATCACGCACGCCAGGGCGAACGGTCACCTAGTAGAATGAGGAAAATTTTTATGAGGTTTTAAACTGCTACGAAATTATGGATCTTGGATTTAGAGGCCAAGATTCACTTGGTCTAACTTTAGACTGGCAAGTCAACTAATTCAGGAGCAAATTGACATGGTTTTTGCTAATTCTAACTGGTGCTTGGTATTCAAGGATGCCACTGTTACCCATCTTCACATGACCAAGTCAGACCATAGACTGGTATTGATTAAATTTTGTGATAAGCCTTTTCGCAATTGGAATAAGCCATTTTGTTTCCAAAAAATGTGGCTTGATCAACCAAAGTTTAACCAAATTCTTGCTCAAGTTTGGCATTCGAGTAACCTTAATCTCCCCAATACACTAAAGGTCCTAGCCACTAAATTACTTTTTGGAATCGTATCTCTTTTGGGATTTTTTTTATTATTATAAAAAAAATGAACTTCTTGCTTGGCTTTGTGGTATTGAGAAAGCCTTAGAGCATGATCCAAATGATTTCCTCCTTAAACTCTAAGCCTCTCTTACCGAAGAGTATCAATTGATCCCTAAATATGAAGAGGACTTGTGGGTTATGAAATCTAAGGTTAACTGGTTAATTGATAAGGACAGAAACGCTAGAGTTTTTCATCTTACTACTACCAAGCGTCATAGCTTCAACAGGATCGATGGGATTAATAATAGTGAAAGAGCGTAGGAGTCGAATGGGGGAAAGGTTTGTAAAATTTTCCAACCCCACTTTCTTAAGCTCTACACAATGGATAGAATGTATTCCCCTTACCTAAATGACCCTACACAGTTTCGTTGGGTTACTTTAAGTGAGGCAAACTGCCTAGTCTTGGATAAGGATGTGACAATGGATGAAATTACCAAGCGGTGTTTTCATGTAATCCTTATAAAGCCTAATACCGATGGCATGCACCCTCTGTTCTACCAAAAGTGTTGGGAGACGATTAAAGACAAAGTGTGTGATATAATGAAGGGGGTCTTTGCACTACACGAAAACAGACTTTTAGCGGCGTTTTTTTGGGCCTTTAGCGGGGTTTTTAAGCGCCACTAATAGTAGTTGCGGCGCTTTCGAAAGCGCCGCAAAAAACGCCGCTATAAAAACCGCCGAAATAATTAGTGGCGTTTTTTGTGAAAAAACGCCGCTACAGGTAGGGGCTTTTAGCGGCGCTTTTAAAAAAAACGCCGCTACAGGTCGGGGCTTTTAGCGGCGCTTTTAAAACAAACGCCGCTACAGGTCGGGGCTTGTAGCGGCGCTTTTGGGGAAAATGCCGCTACAGGTAGGGGCTTGTAGCGACGTTTTGGGGACAAACGCCGCTATAGGTATGGGCTTTTAGCGGCGCTTTTGGGACAAACGCCGCTATAGGTATGGGCTTTTAGCGGCGCTTTTGGTACAAACGCCGCTACAGGTATGGGCTTTTAGCGGCGCTTTTGGGACAAACGCCGCTACAGGTAGGGGCTTTTAGCGGCGCTTTTGGGACAAACGCCGCTACAGGTAGGGGCTTTTAGCGGCGCTTTTAATAAAAACGCCACTAATTTGCACAGATCTGCTGTGCACTTTTTCCCAATATCCTACCCTCCCTGCAGTAAAAACCAGCCAAAAACAGCAAGAATTGCATATAATTCCAACCCAATGCAGCAAATAAAACATTTAAATCTCAGTAAAAGCATTAAATCTAAACAAATACTTCAAATTTAATAAAAGATATATGATATTTATTAAAAAATGAAGCATAATTCAAACAATTCTTAGAATAATGTTTAACTGTAACAATGTTAAAAAAAAATCTTACAACAAGAAAAGAAATGTCTAAGAGTGCGGTCTCTGCATTCATTCTTTGGAACAACTTCATCATATCATACTGCGGTGTAGTTGGAGTTCTTCATACTTTCTTGCTCGCTGCTCGCCTCGCCTACGCTTTGCCGCCTCCGCTCTAAGTTGAGCAACATGCTCCGCCTCTCTCGCTGCTGCCTCCGCTCTAAGCTTAGAAATTTGTTCCGCCTCCCTCGCTGCTGCCTCTGCTCTAAGCTGAGAAATTTGCTCAGCTGTGCTCGCTTCCATCAGAGATATCTGATCTTTCAGTCTCTGAACTTCAACACGAGATTGACTCCCAGAAGGCATGTATTGCCGGGAGCCGGATCCAAAATATTGGGTCGGAGTAACACCTGATCCTTGACATCGAACCCGACCATACCTTGTAAGACCCAAAACATTAGTGATAATTACGTTATAAATATACTCAAGATTAACAAAACTATCAATCGAAGCGATGTACCTTTCAGGACCCAAAACATCAGTAATAATTCTGTTATCAATCTCGTCGAGATTAACAGAACTGTCAGACGAAGCAACCGCTTCATACTCCGCCTTCTTCTCCTTTAGTTTATCCTAATAAATCAATAAAAGAGTTAGAAACGAAATATATAATAAAAATGAATGGAACATAACTTAAAATTAGAAATTTAAAACTACAAACGATGAATTAAACCATTATAATTAAACATTATAAATATTTATAAAAAATCAACTTTTATTAAATAAATATACCAAAATTTATGACCTTGGATGTCATGGAGATCCATCCTTCTTCCTATGCGTAATATCAAAAAGTTGAAGCCAGTCCAACTTTTTGACTGATTAAACTTCCTACATTATAGCGAGAAAAAATATAAGTTAATAGTATAAATCATTAATATTTGAAAGAAGTAATAAATTATAATACCTCAGCCTCAGCCACACGAGCAAAACTTTTGGAACCTGCCGTGTGCGTGAATTGTTGTTTCTGTCTGCTGCTTGTTCCAACTCGCTCACGGTCCTACATAATGGGATTTGAATTATTTATATAGTAAATACGATAAACCGAAAAATTTCTAAGACTTTGAAATACGTACCTCTCATTTCTTTGAATTCCAGAATCTAACTTGATCTTCCCATTGGTACCTCAACATTCCCGGTGGGACATTTCGTAGTTTTTGTCGAGGCTGATATCTTTCTTAAAATATTGTTTTTTTAGGGTGCTTTTATTGTCTCTCCATTTTTTACCCAACGTCTTCTTAATATAGTCATCGGAGACCTCTAAAGCAAATCTACCCTGAATTTTTTTTTTAAAAATTTAATATAAATGAAGGCTAAATGAAAGTATTACATTCACCTTTTATTACCTTAATATTTTCAAGAGCCTGATTTTTGTTGGCATCAGGCATGTGATGCCATGATTCGTAGTTAATGGGCAACATATTCGAATTTCGTGCTATAACGCCCAAATAGCTCGCCAACAATCGAGCTTCAGATCCGATAGGTGGCCATGATCGCTTTCTCCTTACTTCAACACGCTGGGTAGGCGTGAAGTCATATAAATCTGTAAGCAACGTGACGCCCCCGAGCTCACAAGCGCCCCACCACCTTCTTCAATGAAAAATGATATATTATTATATTAAAATTGAAAAATGAATCAATAATAAAATTCAACATGCATGTAAAATAAACTTAACATTACTTTGGAATTCTCCATGCTCGTCATCTATGTCCTAAGCAGAGTAGAAGATCCAACAAGCGTATCCATCCACTATTTACGTCTTACGAATTTGGAGTATAATTTGAATATTTAAACCTCGTAATCGTCTTCTAGGCATTTTTCCTGCAATACACATAAAATAGTTCAAAATTTTAGTAACAAATAACAACAATAATAGGACATTTAAAATAATTAAATTATATAACATGACCAACATGAAAATTATAATATTACATATAAATAATAAATCATTAAATCTTACTACATCATATTTCGTAAATATCTTCGTCCACATCCTGACGAACCCATTGAAATTGTTGACTAGTACTAGGGATATTTTCAAGTTAAGTCTTGTTCTGGAAAAGGCAAAGTTTCGATCTTTCGACTATGTCATCTCTACTTCCACTGCCAATGTCGAACAAGTCTCTAGGGGTGTTTCGAAGTACAACGTACCAACCCTCATCAGTTGGATCTTCGGAGTAAAAAACTTGTTTAACTTAAGAAGAAAACACATACGGCTCGTCCATCAGTTGTTCTCCGGTGTGAATCAATCGAGAGAAATTCACCATTGTAAAGCCATATTGATCGTTTTTAATTCCGCGAGCCGTATTCACATCAGCCCAATCACCTCGAAATAAGACAACTTTGCAATTGCTGTAATAATCCAACTCAATGATGTCAGTAATAAGTCCGTAATACTCCAAATTCCCCTCGACCGGATTACTGTCCCTAGCACTAGCATAACTTGTAATCAAAGAATTAACAATTCCGCAATTTTGGGTTCTCCTCAATCTCTCGCGATACCTTGTATGAAATCTGTATCCGTTGATGAGAAAGCTATTATATCTTTTAACTATTCTGTTTGGACCTTGTGAAAGCCATTTAACGTCGTCATTTACTTCATTCCGGCTCCAAACCTATTGACGGAAAGTAAACCGAGTAATTATGAATGTTATAACAAAACATTATGACTTGTCAATGAAAACTTAAATTGCATACCATTTGGCTTAACCATTCATGGAATGTTTCTGTGAACAACTTATTAATTTCTCGTCGATTTAATCTTCGGGATCGTGAACGAGCTCTTAATAATTGTTTGTACTCACTATACGGTAAAAAAGGTTTTACTTTGTTAGAAGACAAATAAATTATAATTGATGAGTATTTATCAAATTCTAGAACTTATGTCCGAAATGGTTCCATTGAATTATGATGAAAAAGAATGTATCGATGTGCTTGGACCCACGATCTATCGTCTAATTCTACAATTTCGACTTTGCCGATCGGTTCTCCGAAACTTTGAAATAAATAAGTGTCCGCCAAATTATGATCTGTGAGCCCAGCATTTCTACTTGGTCTGTTCATTCTTGTTTCAACATCTTCCAAATACCTCGAACAGAAAGTCATACATTCCTCTGCCAAGTAGCCCTCGGCAATTGATCCTTCCGGATAACGCTTATTGCGGCAGTATGACTTCAATTTGGAAAGGAACCTAAACACGGTATACAACATTAACAAAAGTTGCAACTAAAGGCATTGAGCTGAATGAAGGAATATTTTGCAAATAAATTAAGACCTTTCAATGGGATACATCCATCGATAGAAAACGAGTCCACCAAGAAGTGCTTCATGCGGGAGATGAATTAACAAGTGCACCATAATAGTGAAGAAGGAAGGCGGGAAGATCTTCTCCAGATTGCATAAAGTCAATGCGGCTCGATCTTGTAGTCTTTCAAGTTCTTGAACATTCAAAACTTTACCACAAATGCCTTTCATTATATTTGACAGTTCAATTACAGGAGCCGTCACCTTTTTCGACATACAACACCGCATAGCAACTGGCAGTAAGTCTTGCATCAAGATGTGATAGTCATGCGATTTTAAGCCATATAGTCTTCGATCCTTAAGACTCACACATCGCGATATATTTGATGCGTACGCATCCGGGACCTTTATATCCTTCAACACCGTACAGAACACTTCTTTCTTCGTCTTTGACATTGAAAAAATAGCAGGCGGCAACCGATATTTCATATTCGGAAGTTCTCGGGGATGAAGCTCACGCCGAATTCCCATGTGGACTAAATCAAGTCGACTCAAGATTATCTTTCGATTTTCCATCGACATTCAAAATAGTCCCAATGATGTTCTCGTGACATTTTTCTCTATGTGCATGACATCAAGATTATGGCGTAAAATCGATGCTTCCAATAAGGCAACTCGAAAAAAATACTTCTTTTTTCCACAAGTCCGCCTCGTGAGGAGGATCATCCTCTTCATCAGATTCATCATCAGATTCATCCCTAGATCTTCTATTTCTTTGCGGGTTAACCGGTTGATTCACCTTCCCATAAATAAAATTCATATCTTTCAACATTAAGAATATTTCGGATCCACCGGTCTGCGGAGGAGCTGGTCTGAACTCTTGAGTACCATCAAACTGAGCACTCTGAAATCTAAATGTATGATTTTCCGGTAACCACCGACGATGCCCCATGTACGAGAACTTCTTCCCATTATATAACCATTGCGAACATGTCTGCGCAGCACAACACGGACAAGCATAATGTCCTCTGGTACTCCAACCAGATAAATTAGCATAAGCCGGGAAGTCGTTAATAGTCCACATTAAAGCCGCACGTAAATTAAAGTTCTCTTTTCTCATTACATCGTATGTCTGAACACCAGCCCATAGTTGTTTTAACTCCTCAACAAGTGGCTGCAAATAGACGTCAATATCATTCCCCGGCCCTTTCTCTCCAGGTATAATCATAGACAAGATAAAAGAAGATTGTTTCATGCAAACCCATGAAGGCAAATTATAGGAACAAGCACCACGGGCCAAGTAATCGTGACGTTGTGCTCATGAGTTTGTAAGGTTAAATCCATCGGATGCTAGCCCAAGCCTC